>OZ018321.1:144285893-145775893 GCA_963969495.1 Ceratothoa steindachneri | reverse complement strand
ATTTCCCGCTGGAGGCTTCCGCCACGTCGTGGCACGGTTGCTGAGACCCTTTCTCTTTGGTGACCTGAAGGGTATACACGCCCATTAGGGGAATCACACTGTAGAAGTCTAAATACCGCGTACATAGGTGTACGCAGAAACACTCCGACACAAAGCTGTGCGCCCTCTCGTATCCCTAAAATGCACCTCGCCTAGAATTCTCCGTCGCCCCTTTTTCGCACTGCCGTAAAATCCGAGATGGCTCGAAGCCGTGAATGACATATCGTTGGCCCAAATATGAAAAATGGTCTTTCGCGCGACGATACGGATTTTACGAGAATTCGATTCTCTCTCTCGATTCTGCTCGTGAGAGAAATAAAAGGAAGACTTCTCCCTGGAATCAGGCTGAAGCCCTTGGACCTACGTCGAGTTTGTGTTTAATTCAATAATAATAAACCGTTCGCCCGCTACAAGGCAGGAACTTCTCGTTGAATTGGTTGTTGCCGTCACTGTACTTGTAGGTGCCAAAATTCTCGCAGCCACCCTCCCCCCCTCCCCCCCTTCAGAGTCTGAGGTTACACAGGACCTCCCTGTGCGGATTACCCTAGACGTAGCTAGGTAATCGGTTTTGGCTACCCACCCCAGGAGCCGAATAATCGGACAGGTACTTCATGGAAGAAGTCCGATTTGAGTCACCGTGTGACTCACCTTCGTGATCCGGCAAAGCATCAGCATATCACCAGTCTAGGATTACCATCTCATTCGGTAACCTCGGACGGCCGGACTATGTGCGATCATCGTCACCCGAAGAAGATCTTCACTGCCCTCCCTTAAAAAATACTTACGAACTCAAAGGTATTGTTAATTGAATTATCCCCTTCCCTAACTTCAACAGTTTATTTGTGAACTAGAATTCTCATCCCGAGCCCATACCCTCGACTATTAGAAGTGCTTACTTAATTCAGTGTTTAACTCAATAATAATATTCCCTTCGTTCTGTCTGGTGTCATTAAGACCCAAACATCCCAGTGAGTAATCTGCAAGTAATCCCCACGACATTTTGTAGACTTATTTATTCAGTGCAAGATTAATCCTCTTTATATTTCTATACGTTGTTGCTTATTTCAAATTCATGTACATTAAAGATTATTTTTGTATGTGTGTGTTTAACTAATTTGGACGATCCTTGGGCAATTATTAAGCAATCCACTCGGCTTAAATCTCAATATTCCACCGACCCACCCATGGTTGGCTTTTACTGAGTGGAGAACACACTCAGGAGATCATCATCTTAGTTTTGATCAAAAGGGTACGCACCGGGGTTATTCTTATTCACCGGAAGTGGCTAAGGTAGTGTATTGGATACGCTTCACCTGCCCTTCACCTCGCTGCGGTAATAAAATATATGTCGAGGAAGTTGGACTGGGATTACCCACTTACTCAAACCTCGACACACGATAAATCCCAAGGATAAGGTCCTTACTGGAGAAAGGCGTCTTAAATGAGTTTACGCATCACTGTCCGCAAACCACACTATTTTCCTGTCTTTATCTCTCCCTTTTCTCTCCGGAGGTAGTCTGATTTTAGGCGGGAGATCCGCCTCCCACGGACGCTGACGCATGCTTTCTTTTTTGTTTTTTATTATGCGGGATACTTGCTGTTTTTTGTTGCTTTTTTTTGTTTTTTTATTGTAGCCTAATAATAGGCTTCATTTTTTTGGCAGGCATTTGTCCTAATAATAGACAAATGCCTCATTGGGCATTAATTATGATTAAAAAATAAGTTAAACTAGAGAAATTATAATTAATTTCACAAAGGATTATATTATGCAACTGTTCCTACATCCGTGATTTTCCTTGCAGAATTATCACAATGAAGATAAATGTCTTAACTTTCTACCATTTGTTTATTACTTCTTTTGCACTAAGTTCTAATACCTCGGTGGTGGAGACTAGCGCCACACGTAGTTTCCTTTTGTGTTTTCCCATTATTTATCCTCCGCATATTTACAATTTCCCTTAATTCCAATATCTGTAATCACTTTTTTGTACACAGGGGAATGTAATACCGAGCAGTTGGATGCCCTCAGCCAGTTGGCACGACTTAATATCAGTGGGAGCAGCACCCCGGCCTCGAAAGACCCAGCGTCTGGCAGCGGTGCGGAGGAGAAGTCGCCGTACAACAACTCCCTCATGGAATCGATAGAAAAGGCTGTCCCAGACGCCATTCTTCTCTCCCCGGAGACTGTGTCGACCTTGAAGACTTTGTCTGAGGGATGGCAAGCCGCCGACCACAAGGGCATTCCCCCTGGAGAGTCCTCAAGTGGCGCCAAGAGCAAGAAGGAGCTGGTCAAGGGGAGATCTTCCGTGGATAAGGACAAAGACTGTGTCCTCTTCACCTGTGGGCATCATTTCACCAGTAGAGATTTCAAGGTGCTACTCGATACCTTTGTTCGGGGTCCGTGCCCCACCTGGTTGATGAATGTGGGGGATGCCTTATCCTGTAGTTACCCGCGGTTCGACTCTCGCATTAAAATGTATCCCCCCTCCCCTCTCATTAAAGCATCAAATCGTGCGAATTAATGGTAAAAAACGTTACACAAAACTGCATATTTTGGTAATTGTTAAGATTAGTGGTGCACGATTTTGTTGGCGATTTTTGCTACAGTCTTGGTATTTTCTTAGCGCTTTTCAGCTTGCCCCCTGGTTAATCAGTGACATCCACCATTCACTCGTATTGAGTAATCATAAATGTTTATTTTTTTCATTCTCCTTTTGTGCTTCTAAAGACGAGTATAAACTAGTTGTGTTTTGTTTTGTTTTTCGATGTTTTTTTCTGAAGCCTATTATCGATGTCTCCTAAATATACTCCCTTTTTACCTGTTTTCAAATGTTTGAGTACGCGTGTGACGTATGCTTCTTTTTTAGTGTTTTGGTAGCCTACGAAAAGTTAAGGGAATGGAGGGAAAGTAGCTAGAAAGGTAGCCAACAAAAATCGCTTCCAAAATCGTACCCCACTAATCTTAACAATTACCATATTTTCCTTGTTTTTTATTTTTTCATTTTTGTTTTTCGTCTGCCCGTCAGTTAACTCATGATTGTCTGTCAAAATGCCCTCGTTGGTTACTTCCAATTAACTAGAGTACTCATTAACATGCCACAGGGTGGTTAAAAGAGAGTATGAGGATAGTATTTGGAGAGTAAGTTGTTGCGTGGTTTTCTCTCGGTCTGCAACCATTTAGCACCCTTGTATGCGTATCTCTGTGAAAACTGGGTTAACTCAAATCGTGGCTCCCATCTGACAACTAGCCACTCTCCATGTGGCTTTACTTCGCACAACAGCCAAACAGCAAACAAACCAATCTTCATTGCATCGCAAGACTCAACAAAACCAAATGATTGTCTCACCTTCGAAATCCTCTGTTTTTTCTCCCCAACCTGCAAACGGAGGGAATACAACAAACACCACAGCATCACTTTAGCAAACATGACACTTCTAAATAAAACTTACTGTGCTCGATGTCACACTAAATACAGGAATAAATTTCACATAACACGAGAAAAGCAGCAAACCAAGCTAACACAAAAGTGAACACACAGGAACTATATATGGGCAATTCATCACCCACACAAGTAAAACATTAGTTCCTCGCTCGCCTACGCCTTCACAGCCTCGATGCCAAACCTCGCACCCATTCACCTCAACACTCTACATTTGACACAACAAAGCATTCTGCTTACCAACAGGTATCACCCGCAGCCCATCCATAGAACATACTACAATGAGATATTCCAAGAAATCCTTCCCCCAGAAACCAGGACCCCATAATCCACATCACATTCAGGCTTACACTTCCTGGGCCCAAACTACCACCTTGACGCCATTTCACTGGACATCAGCTAAGAGGAAAGATCCCTCCCACGTCATAAACGTGTCGTCCTGACAAGGCTCTGTTGCGCTCACCACTCAACCAAACACAAAATACCATACCGACCTGACTGACAGAAAACTGGTCTTATTCCGCGAGGAAACAGAATTTAACACATTTACAACATGCTCGACACAAGCACATCTGAGACAAACCCTGCAGATATGTGGAGTACGGCTTCCTGGGACAACCGAGTCTGCTAGGCAGTGTTCATCGGCGCTGCCGTCCCCGAGAGGCACCGTAGAGCTGTGGGCAACATAACTAAATATAGTGATGAATCAGAGAAGTGGAAGATAGCTAGCTACAGGTTCTACTGCAGGCATAAAGGCCAAGGGGAATGCATCGTGGTTTTGGGTCAGGAGCAGTTGTTTAGTGGAAGGCAAGAGTGATTTTTCTATTTTCTCCTACGCTTTTTCCCATCCAATTAGTGTATTGTGTTTATGTTAATGAAACCAATTTTGAATATGTTGCATTCATGTTGTTATTGCCTCCAACCGCAGAACAAAGTGTTGCCGCAGTTGGAGCGCACCGTGACGACAGTACCAGGGCTACTAGGCAAGACGGCGCGGGTTCTCTTGGACCAGTACCACAGCGATCAACCGCAGATGGCTTGTCCGCACTGTGTCCTTGCCCACCTCACGATCAAGCTCACGAAACACAACCCGCCCACGTGATAACCGTTGTCGGCGCTAAACTTAATAAGTGATAACATTTTCTTGCGTCTATTTATAGAGGAAATTAGAAGTTTTGAAGAGGGAGTCGAATGTATTCCTCATTTGTTATTTTTTCATCGAAAAGTCCTAATATTTGGGCGAAATTTCGGTTCAACCGGAGATTTCATCATTCATCCCCGAATATTATAAATTAGGTAAGGCCTTTTCTCCTATTAGACTGCACTCACTCCACCAATTTCACTTTCTCATTCACCCCTCCATTGTTTCTCTCATTTCTGGGTCGAATGTTTAGATATTATGTAGATTGAGCGGCCAAAGAAGGAAACATTCTCTGCTATACCAGCGTGGCTGTTTCAATAGCGGGTATAAAGGCTTAAAATACTGGGGGGGGGGCTGGTATGCGGGCTAATTGCCTCTGTTCTTTAGGTTTAGTCTTAAGGGGTGCGGTGTGCTAAGACATCCCTTAGGCATATCTTTTTTTTATTTAAAGCGAAAAGAGCAGAGTGAATCTCAGGCGAAAGTTTGTGAGGGGAGATCTGTAAAGAAAGTGGTGAAGATGGAGGAAATAAAAATGTGTTTAAAATATACAGCCACATTATGTCTTCCTGCTGGTAGAGGGGCTGGAGGGACATGTAATCATCTAGCTATCAGCTACAGTATGTTTGACCCTAAGGCATAAAGTCTATAACAAACTAAAGGGGCATTGTCCTCGTCTTAAAAGTACTCTTATTGTTTTCTTGCCGCCTTAACTACTTGGAATCGAGGTGTTTCGGTGGCGCATTTTTTTCAGGTATTTCAATTTGTTTTGTGGATGCCTGTTCTAGGACAACCAATTTTGTTGATTGCCTGTTCAATGAGAATCAATTTTGTTGATTGCCTGTTCGAGGACAACCAATTTTGTTGATTGCCTGTTCGATGAGAACCAATTTTGTTAATTGCCTGTTCGAGGACAGCCAATTTTGTTGATTGCCTGTTCGATGAGAACCAATTTTGTTGATTGCCTGTTCGATGAGAACCAATTTTGTTGATTGCCTGTTCGAGGACAACCGATTTTGTTGATTGCCTGTTCGAGGACAACCAATTTTGTTGATTGCCTGTTCGATGAGAGCCAATTTTGTTGATTGCCTGTTCGAGGACAACCAATTTTGTTGATTGCCTGTTCGAGGACAACCAATTTTGTTAATGCATACGAGGTCTCGTTAACCGAAAAGAGAGCGCACAAAATCGTGCGTAGGGAGCTGGTCACGTATTGGCAGAAGCACTCGGACACAGATAGCTCTATTCAAGCACAGCCAATCACAGCACCGTTCTCTCTTCACAAACGCACTCAACATATCATTCTTCCGTCCCGGAACCTCCGGAAGTGGTCTCTATTTCCACACACCCTTCATGTGGAACCGGTTGTTCTCTCCTTGGTCAGGAAAGGTATTTTGTTTCCTGGTTAGTGTATAAAAACAAAATATTACACCCCGCCACTCCACCCCACACAAACGAGAATTGGATCTTAGTGCCCTGGGGCTTGCCAGCGATTGTCATTATCATTTTTATGCCAATTTCCGGATTCTGTTGCGGCATTCCTCCCCCGACTGAAAAGGGGCGGGGACTTAATTACTTTCATATTTTTCGTGTGCAATAGGAAATGTGTGTACATAGAGAGCTAAAGCGAGACGTGCTCTTGTGAGCTCTTCAGTGAAGCCCACATAACTCCCCGTATCCCCTGGGGGGGCTGAGTTTGTGTGTTTAGGGCTTGTGCGTGGTTGGAGAACTCGATGCGAAGGTGCTTAGTATTCTGGTTACATCTGATGCGTGTTGGCGATTGGTTTGGTTAGAATGGTTGGAGTAAGGAAGTGTGGCTTGCCTTGGTTTTTATTTTTTTATGGTTGGAGTAAGGCAGTGTGGCCTGCCTTGGTCTAATTTGAGTTGAAAATACTCTGTTTCGTGTGTAGTGATTGCTCCGGTTTGTCTTTTTGTGGAGGTTAGGTTAGGTTTTTGTTTGGCGTAAAATTAAATCCTTGCCTCTCGTAAATATTTCTTGGCCGTTATGTTCATTAGTTATCTATGATCTTTACTCAATTTATGTGGTATTTTTCTCGATTTCTTTCTTTGCTTCGTGCATCAAGTACCCCAAAATTATGGGCGAGATTAGAGTCATCGGGAGTCAAACATGTTCAATATGATAGTTACCTTCAAATAAGAACTACGGGTAAAATTGAATTTAGAAGGAAAATTCAAATAAGAGATAATAAGCACGAAAGACATCTGGCAATAAACAATACTTGGCTCGGGGCTACGGTTTAGCCGAGTGGAAACAACGCTTCCCATTTTAGCGAAGTTAAACCACATCGGCAGTGTTTAGTCGCCGGGTGGAGTTCCGATTCGGGTCGCTTTCACTGCGGCTGCCATACGCTGTAAATACTCGTATTTCGGAACCCACGTTTATCAATAGGTCCCCACGTAGAAATAAAGGTATCTTAAGTGACGGCAGATCGGTGCTAAAACCCGTAACATTAAAAAAATATATCTTGCTTCATCAATATATGACTCATCAAAGCATTCTAAATAATCGGAAAAAAATGCAAAAAAGATTGGCCCAAATCCCTTCTATTATTTCTATGCATGATAAACTTCGCAGTATTTGCCGCCTTTCTTTAGGCATCGGTACTTATAAATTCCTTAATGATCTTTTTTCTTGTTTGTAACTCTGTCTACATGGGTCTCATCATTGTGA
Organism: Ceratothoa steindachneri; assembly: GCA_963969495.1. Taxonomy (NCBI): domain Eukaryota; kingdom Metazoa; phylum Arthropoda; class Malacostraca; order Isopoda; family Cymothoidae; genus Ceratothoa; species Ceratothoa steindachneri. The sequence goes on along the minus strand of OZ018321.1, from coordinate 145,768,584 downwards.
ACTCTGTGCCGTTTAGGATCTTCTGTAGTCAGATCGGAGAAAGAAGCTGCTGCTGCTGCTGGGATGAGGGACCCCTCTCTTTATTTATAAACAAAGGGAAGTTTCAGAGGAAACTTCTTAACAAGAAAAACAATGAGACAAATGACGTAATGGTGTCCCCTTTTCTGGGAGACTTAACAAGACGCCACCAGGCCCTTCAAGAAGCGAAGGGCAAAGGTGAGAAAGGCAGGAAGAAGAGGAGGCGGGAGTGAGGAGATGCGTCCGAAGCGGAGTGTTGAACAACCATGGCGTCCTCCTGGTAGAGGAGCTCCTTATATAGAACCTCAAAGGAGCCCTCCGAACCACGCTAAATTGTGATTTTCGAAGAATCTGGAGGCGCCATCGGCGCGGTTTTTATGTGACCTGACCCAACGCAGGTTTCTGGAGCCGTCTTGGAACACTTTAGGCACCAAGTTCAGGGATGAGGTCAATAGGCAACGGAGGAGGCTCATAAGGAGCTTACCCAGTTTGCTGTTGAATACCACTGGTAGTTGTCTGCCAGGACTGGTCTGTAGGGAAACAGCAGCCTCGTGACCCAGTAGGCTATGGTTTCGGCCATGAAGATCGATCCCACCTGTTCCACAGGAAGGGGGAGTGTCAGGTGGTTGGCACCGTGATTAATGCCCAGTCCCGTTTCCGAGGCGTCTGCGTATATGGGGTCATCAAAGGCCTTGGGGTCCTTCCAGCTGGTCCATTTTGTGTTGATGAGGAGGGCCAGCGTCATGAGTTTCTCGGGGCTGTAGCACGAAGGTTGGTCCATCATAAGCTGTACCCAAAAGAAAGGCAATCTAATGATGGGGGCTATAAAATTCATGAGCCAGGCAAACCTTGTCCATCCGCGGTAGCTGACCGCGTTAGTCGAGGCAAAGGCGAGGGCCTCCTTGATCTCCCGACACATCGAAGGAACGAGTGCCATGCGTTTATGACACAGATCTACTTTAACTCCTAAGTAGGTAATGAGTTTGCACGGCCTTGTGACGCTCTTCCTGATGTTGACGTTAAGAGAACTGTTGATAAGTTGGTTCACGCACTGTCGAACTTTCCTGCGGGGGCTGGTTATAAGAATATCGTCCTGGTATGTGGAACTTTGGCACCCGAGCGATTTGGCCACCGCATTCACCGCCGGCCCAATAGTGGACTGCATTATGAATGGAGCTCCAGCAAAACCCATCGGGAGTTTCTTGAAACGAAAGCACCTGCCCGCCGCCCTGATTCTGAACCAGTGTCTACTCTTCTCGGTCAATGGTATGTGGTAGAAACCGTCTTTTAATCCAACTTGGCAGCAAAATCCCCGCTGGCTGTCTTCTTCAACACCTTTTGTCTAGACGGGAGTCTGAAGGAGGGGAGATTGAAGAAGCTGTCGAGTCTATGCATGTCGTATACGATGCGTGCGCTGCCGTTAGGCTTCTGCACAGGGAACACACCCTGTGGCACCTAGTAATCTGCTGGCTTTCTTCTATTATTCCTTTTCCCAACAGTTGTTCCAGCAATGGGAGGACTCCCGGGCTCACCCAACTGTGGTATGCCCTGTTGATGAAGACCTTTACTCCGTTTCCTTGCGCGGCCTTAATTATGTGGTTGGCCGCAGGCAGGGAGTCTAGGCAGCCAGGTGTTTCCACGTCGAGCCTGGCGTCCGGGTCGAACGACCTTGGCGGGCTTGGTTCCAGAGGGTCCATTCCCGGTGAGACCCAGTCTTGGTCTCTTCTGTCATTCTCGTTGCCTTGGCCTTCGTTGTTTCTTCCGTTGTTCCTGTTTTCGTTCCGGTTATCTTCGTGCTCTTCATTATCCCTTCCACGGTCCATGATGTCGGGCGGAGCACTGACCTCCTCGATAATCACGTCCCCGTGTTCTGACGCCCCTTCTGATGGCTGAGGGCATGCACTTGGTGAGGGCGGTGGTACGTCAATCACCGTAGGTACAGCGAGTCCCGGCAAAAGAATATGCGCTATTATTTCTGGGCCTTCGTAGATGTGGAGCCCTCCTAATTGGGCCGCTGCTTCTTCAAAGTAATCCGTGAGGGGGTCAGGGTTAATTTCGAGCACTCTATGGTCATCGAGACCTACATCAATTACTTCTGATATTTCACTTGAAGTGGAGCAAGCACTGGGTAATCCCTATAACCAGGGGGGGAGGGATGCGAAGCACTGGGTAATCACTTTCCACAGGTACACAGGGAACACTAATGGGGATATCACTTGACGAAGAGGTGGAGGAGATCCTATCAAACATGCGCCTCGCCATGTCTGATACCCGTGACCTCCAGGTAGCGTCGAGGTTACCAACGACGTCCTGAAGGAACCGTGCCGCGCCTCTGATTCCCTCCGCGGGATATGCCTCGGCCTCTTGGAGCCAGGCTGGGTCCGCCCCAGCTGCCATACCTTGGGGGTGGCCTACGCTCGGCTACCCTAATCGTTTGCACTCTTGGGCCGTTAAGGGCCGCTGCTTCACTAAGCACTATTCCCGACACGAGTGATTCCTGTTCCCGTGCGTCACGCAGCGCTGGCTGCCACCCGTACTGTGCAACACAGTGGAATAACCTCAATCTAGTATGGAGGTGCAAAAACTCACTTCTGGATAGGCTATTCCGGAACCTAAACAACACAATAAGAGATCTCAGCTCTTCACGGTCGCGCACTTTGAACAAATCACTATTAATTTTCTCTTTTAAAGTATCCACCACAACGTTCCACTGCACACTATCAATCACTTCGTGGTCCGATGGCAGAAGATCCGGCTGATTGGGGACCCCTGGGGGCCCTGGGAGTTTCCGGGTAAGGCGCTAGTAGAGTGGCCGATTCCGGGCCCAGCGGGTGGGCTTGGGGATACGGCGGCGGCGGCGGCGAGTCCGGTCGCAGGAGATCTTCTCCGCTGGTGTCGCGAAGATGGGGTTCCTGGTCGCGAATGTCGACTGGGATCCTGTCAGCCGAGAGCCTCCCTGGAACTTGGGCTTCAGCAGGATCGATGGCCATATAGCGCGTATCCGATTCAGATTTCGTTTGTGACGAGGCATGAACTGCAGCTGAAGATGACGAATCTTGAGAATCTTGAACGTAATCCAAAACGGGGGGGGACAACCCTACTCCGCGTCAGGCGGCTCATTCCCGGTAAGCCGCAAGGCTGCCGAGAGGTACGAGAGAGGAAAATGAGCCGGGAGTCGATGAGGAGATGCCTCCCCCTCCTCTCTTGGTGAAAAGAAGTCTGCAATCAGATAAATACTGATTTTCGAAAATCTTTTGGAACGTGGCATCATTTTGTCTTCATGCATTTTTTCAAAAACTCGATTCTTTCCATCATATCAAATGCAAAAAGATCACTCTTTTCGTGACATTTCGAACCTGCTCTGATTCGGCTTATTTTTTTATATATCTACTGCTTGACATTTTGTCATACGTTCGCTGTGGTGGCTACAGCATTTTGAAAAGCATTATTGTAATGCTTTATTTGCGTCTAGCTGATCCGGTGCTTTTAAATTATCATAAAATTGCAAGCCACTTCTTGTGTACAATCGGTCTCTTGTCATCGCTTCAGCGGCGATAAGTTTTCGAAAATCAGAGTTATGTGAATGCCCCCCTCCCCCTCCTCATTTCTTCCTTCTTAATTTCAAAAGACTTTCCATTATGTTGAAGTACATGATGATTCGAGCTGCCAAAAGGTTATTTATGAAGCCATTAAGCTTGCATACATATTGAAATACCACCAGCGATGACGCTTTGTTGGGGCTGAGTTAAGTATGACGGCAATATTTGCCATTTTCCATCATCATCATCATCTTCGTTTTTCATCCTTTTGGTCCTGTCTCTGCAGAGTTGGATGTTCGTATGACTCTTCTCCACCGACTTCGGTCCTGTGCATCTTACTCTGTAAGTCCAAGTCCCCCCTCATTCCCATATCTTGCACAACACAGTCCCTCCAAGTTTTTCTGGGTCTTCCTGGTGGCCTTCTGCCTTCCAGAAGGCCAGGTTTTGTGGATTTGATTGTGGAGGCAGGAGTGGTTGAAAATTTGGTTGAGGTCTAGGATTGCGTTGGGACCAAGGTGCTTTAAGTGTAGGTTCGAGATCAAGTCTGGGTGTGTAGCTTTGGAGTGTTTGAGTTTTTATGATATCGGTAGTTTGTATTGGTTGGGAGCTGGAGGGGTTTTTGTGTCTGTATTCATCGAACGTTTTTTGTAATCATTGTTAGATGTGAGTTTATGACTGATTTTTTAATAGTGCTTTATTAAGATGTTGCAGTGTTATTTAAAGGGAGGGATCTCGTTTGCTAGGAGGGCTTCTCTGCTTGGTGAGGTTTGTTGTTGTTATTGTGTAGTGATTTGATTGTTTTCCAAAGTTTTCATTTTGCTGCTAAAACCTTCAATGTATTGTTTTCAATTTTGTTGTGTTTTTAGTTGATGTGTGTGATGATTGTATTTAGGTCTTTGATTTGCTGGGTAGTTTCACAAGTGGATCTCCTGATTTGCTTGAGGAGAATTCTTTGTTTTATGGGGTCAGCATGTTCAGGAATGATGCTTTGGGCTTCCACCTTCCCGATGGTGATGGGGGATTCCCAGGCTTTCCTGTGACCAAGAACACTTTTATTATCCGCTTTTCTACACACACCTTTTTTTCCCCCCTCTTTACACTAGGCTAATTTCCCTACAACATTTCATCGACGAGCTTAATTTATCGATATACTTAATTCACCGACAAAAAATCAAGGAAATATAAAATTATTCTAATTTGAAATAAATATATAACTAGGTCGTGTTTTCATCTTTGATTTGCATACTTTTATCAATAAATAATTACTTTCATAGCCTCTATTTAGGATATTACAAAAACAAGGTAGAATTTCTTTTCGTAGTATTTATTATTAATAGTTAAAATTCATTAATGACAACTTTTAAAACTGACAAATTAGTTTAAATTAAACTTAAAACTAAAAATTGTTTATTTAAAATCAGAAAGCTAGTTTGTAGGTTATTGCCCGCAAATAATTAACGACGTTGCTATATGAAGGATATCTTTCTACAATTTTGTATCCATTCAGAAAAGGCACAATATTTCTTTCTTTGTGGTTGAGATAAAGTACCAGCCAAGTATTGATCGACTTTGACCTCATTATAGTTTTGTTATTTCGTCAGGCAGTCGTAAAACTTTCAATGTCTCAAATGTCCCATGCCACCCTTAAAGTGAATTATTTGTTTTGGGTAAATAATGTAAAACGGTATTGTCAACATTTCACATTACGAGGTCAAACTTCGGAGGTCTGCCACAGTTTCTTCTGTGAGGACGACCTATCCGTGTCTCTTCAAATTAATCCACTACCGCTTGAGCTTCACGCGGAAAGATATTAGTGTCACAGAGTAGCTCAAATGCACGGACAACTGTGTTAACAGGCACATATGCTAATGCCGGCAAATAACGGAGATTCAGAGCGAAATCTGCATCCGCTTCATATCTTCTTTTCAGTCCATTTAACTTTGATGACACGAGATACACTGAGAAAAGTCGAAAAAACATCCTTTTAATACTACGCTTTGGAATTCTTTTTTGCATGCCTTTGTTTCTGCGGGTTCAAAATCAAGAGTTATCCAGGAAGGAGACGAAAAATGTGTATTGATCTTAATCTTCTCTAGTAGTGTACTATAAATTGTTTCTGACTTATCAAATAGTAAGGCATAGACGAGCGGAATTCCAATATTTCCCTTCAATCCATGAAATGTATATAGCTGATAGAATAACAGTGCAACGGTTTTGAACGTTCCATAACCATACTAATGTTCACTATTTGTCCAAAAGATGAGTGTTCCGTGTGGTAGGAAAAATTAATATTCGATTTTCAGTTGTCATAAAGTCGATTACTGGCTAATTATAAATAAGTGTACTACCATAGTCTTAACTATTTACTCAACGTACCTACATTGCAATCCAAGTTAATTCGGTGATTTATTGTTTCGGCACTTTCATAAATATTTGCCTTTTAATCGATGAATTGTGTAAATCAATAAATTGAGCCTATCGATGATTGTTGTCGGTAAATTCGCCGGATGTCGCATGTCGTCTTATGCTGACCTCTGACAAGTCGCTGATCAGGCCGCACTATCTTGCGATGGTTGGGTACTGGCCACTGGTGCCCCTCATGTCTGGGTCTTTGGACTATCTCGGGTTACAAAATCCTTGTCTCAAGTGGTTGGAGAGGTTATCTGAGGTGAAGCGGGTTAGGGAGCGGGTGTTGCGGTAAGAGTTGTAACAATAGCGTGGTCATCCCTCTTTTGAATATACCAATAGTGTATGGGAAAACTTTAAAAAATATAAGTGGCTGCTCTACAACGGTAAATGACATGGCTCTGAAACTAGCCTACCCAACAACCCTTACTACACCTTGCTTCCCCGATTTGTCCCCGCCCCTCCGAATCTTCACATATCCCCTACCAAACCCCACCAACTATCCGGAAACAAACGTCCGCTGAATTTCCGCTGCCTAGTCTCAACCGTTTTCTCTTCCTGAGACTATCTTCCTCATCGGCCTCCTTTGCATGCTAAAACCACTCTATATGTGGTCGGACTTGTCCTTCCTCCTAAACCCCTGTTCTGCTGGCTGCACAAACCCCCTATCTCCCCTTCCCTCGGAAATCTAATATTCTATGTGGTTACCGCGATCCAGCAAAGGCCTTCGGGACATCTCGCTGAACTTCCTACATAAGTTGCACCAAAAGGTTAGCAAGGCAAAGCGCCTACCTTAAGGTTGCTAGTGACCTTGAACCTCCCCGTCCTTACATCCCAGCCGTTATTTTAAAAGCCATGCGTCCTGGCACATTAGCTCTCTCTGGCAAAAGGTGGCGGCTATATGCCCAAAGTGAGTCTCTAAGTTCCACCCTCCTCCCTGTACAGCAAAACCACCACTATCTGAACTGCTTTGGAGAATATTGTTTATTTTCGCGCCTGCCCGTCTTTCAAGTTCGAGTCTAAACTGCACTGCAATTCCTCCGTTATTCTGCCTTCCTAAGTCGTCGAGAGGCGTGATAGCAAGTACGCACTCGCCACGACCCCACGAATTCTCTTCGCTCTCGATCTGTCCTCCCAAAACTGACTCCTCTTCCAACTCTTCCCGATGTCTTCCGGCTTCCTATATCCCTCCAACTCATTTGATTTGATTTCCGCCCGACCAGCATGGGAAGTTACTTTGATTCAGCACCCTCAGTCGTTGCAAGCTCCCGGGTCACTTAATCCCAGCCCAAACCGGGGAGACATCACTCTACTCCGACCGGTTTCCGCCCAATCTCTCTAACCTCTTGCGTGTGTAAGTTGATGGAGAAATTGGTAAATGTTAGATTAGCCTTTTTCCTGGATAGCGGAGGTTATCTGTCTTCTGCACAGTGCGGCTTCCGCAAGTTCCACTCTACGTCGGATGCTCTGCTCCGACTGGAAAATGCCGTCTGCGAGGCCTTCCTTCGTATACAGCACTTCGCCACGGTGTTTTTTTAATCTGGAGAAGGCCTATGATACCGCATGGCGATACGGTATCGTGGAGACTTTCCACACGATGGGGGTGAGGGGACGCCTCCCAATGTTTATATCTGAATTTTTGCGAGATCGTCGATTCCGCGTACGGGTAGGGAAAGCCCTCTCCGGCCCAAAGGAGCAGGAAGAGGGTGGCCCGCAGGGAAGTGTCCTCAGTGTCACCCTCTTTGCCCTGAGCATCAATGGCATTACCTGGGTGCTGCCGGAAGATGTTCTCGCTACGCTCTACGTGGACGACCTTTCGGATCTCTTTTGGCGCGGCCCAGATCCCAACTCTGGAGCGTCGACTCCAACAGGCATTGAACCGCGTCTTTCGCTATGCCGAAGCGCACAGGTTTCGTTTTTCTTTGGCCAAGACTAAGAAGGTGCACTTCTGCCGCCATCCACGGCTTCACCCCGACCCAGATTTGTTTCTTAATGGGGTGCGCCTGGATGTGGTTGAATCGCACTGTTTCCGTGGTCTTGTATTCGACCGACGCCTCACCTGGGAGGCTCATATTCGCAGTCTTAGGGTCTCTTGTACCCGCGCCATGGATATTCTCCGTTCCGTGACGTTCAGTGCTTGGGGTGCTGATAGGGCTACTGCCTTACTTTTTTATCGATCCTTTGTTCGTTCGAAGCTCGACTACGGATGTGAGTTTTATGCTTCCGCAGCCGAGCGTTTATTACGGAAGGTGACTCGATCCACCACACCGGAAATCGCCTTGCGACCGGTGCTTTCTGCACTTCCCCCATTGAAAGCCTGTTGGTCGATGCTGGGGAGATGCAACTCGTTTTGCGTCGCGTGCAGTGCATCACTCGCCTGTACGCGCGAGCCCGGCGCCTCCCTCAGTCGCCAACAGCTGTCACTGCATCTGCAGCTGATCTCGATGGTGCCTATGCCGCCGAGAGACGCCAGTCATACCCTAAGCCCTTTGGGTTTAGGGCCAGGAAACCTCTTCGAGAGCTAGATATAGCTCTCGGGCCGGTGGCTCCCCTGGTTCTGCCCAGGATGCCACCCTGGAGGGTACCACATTTGGCTATTTGTCGCCACGCCTCTGCTCCCAAAGCTTGTACGGCGCCGGGAGTATTGCGTTCGACCTTTTTGGAGCACACCTCGTGTCACGCTGGGACCGTGCCATTGTATACGGATGGCTCCTAGTCCAAAGAGGGGGTCGGCTTCCACGCCGTTTCCCCTCTGTTTGAAGTGAGCGGGGCTCTACCAGGCGCTGCGTCTGTCTTCACGGCCTAGCTGGTGGCAATACACCACTCGGTACGGGAGATTACGCGACGTGCCCGGTTCGGAGACCGGATTGTGATCTATAGCGACTCACAAAGCGCCCTGAGTGCTCTCAGGGCATTGGAATCTCCGCATCCCCTGCTTTGCGATATCCGTGACGCCACGGTTTTGGCGAGCCAGGCGGATGTCGAGATTATCTTCTGCTGGGTTCCTGGGCATGTAGGAATTGCGGGGAATCAGCGCGCCGATGAGGGCGCCAAAAAGTGCGCGAGGACTCTTCGACCCGACCAGCGTTTCGCTCTTCCTCACACCGACTACATGGCAGGAATACGGGCAGCTATTCGGACTGCTTGGCAAAGAAGATGGGAGACGGTCGAGGGGAACTTAAAGTTGCGTGCCATTGCGCCGCGACTGTTTCCATGGACCTATTCCCCAATGCCGCGACGGCTTCAGGTCGCTTTCTGTCGTCTCCGAATCGGGTGCACCCGTGTGACGCATTGCTATCTGATGGAGCGCTCTCTAGCGCCCTATTGCAACGACTGCGTCGTCCCCTAGACTGTTCGGCACATTCTTGTCGAATGTCCCAGTCTGGGTGATCTTCGCGCACGATACTTGTCCCCTCTACCGGGATGAGCGGGGTTGCTACTGCCTGTCCCTTGTACTTGGGACGTGTTCGTGCACATTTACTTGTGGATTTGTTGACTTTTGGGGGAGGCAGGGCTTCTACCCTTTATTTAAGTAGGTTTTTTGTTGCTATTGTTTTTTTTGTAGGGTGCACTCTCCTGCGCTGGAGTGAAGGGGACCTGCCCCCGACGCCGGAGATTGCTTCCTGATTGTTACGTTTTTCCCATTTTTATCATTGTTATTCTTATTTTAAAGTAGCCTAGTGCTAGGCTGTCGTGATTCCGGCGACTTATGCCCAAGTGGGCAGTCGCCAGATGGGCTCTTAAAAAAAAAAATAAAAAAAAATAATCCCAGCCGCAGCCTCCGTCGTAACTCCTATCAATGGCTGAACACAGAGCTTTCCTTCTTCGGGCATCGAGGCCCTTCTACAGGCTTCTGAGGTCATACGCACACACCGCTGCTAAACGTTCTGCGCAGAGTAGCGTTTCCATGTCGACTACATAAGCCACCCCTATGACCTTGACAAAAGGGCATGCACCATTTAGTCCACAGTCCCGAATTGACCCATTCATCGCCCTGAATGAAGCATTCGAGAACCTCTTTGGGTCCTTCCCGCTCCTTTCCAAGTCAAACCCCAAATCCAAAAACCCTCCTGAAACCCTACCCCTAGGCATTTTCCCAAAACTCAAAACCCCAACTTCCCACGCCCCTTCCCCCAAAATTCCCAATACCCCTTCCTCCCAGACTCCTCCCAAACCCCTAAGTGCTGTGTTATATTGTCTGAGTGAGCATTAGATATTTGCAACTTAATATCAACTTAATTTTGTCTGTCTCGAGAGACTGATCCTGGCTGGCCTTCAGGTCCCAAGAATCGCAAGGTTACCTTCCTTTCCTCTCATCCGCTCGGTGCAATTTTGGGCCCTTCGGAGCAGCTATCTTCGTCTTTCCGGCCATCAGTCCCATTTCACCCGTACTATTTACACTAACCATTCGCTGGATGTCCGCCTTTTCCTCGAACGACGGTACACTGTATCCTTGGTCTTTGATGAGGTCACGCCTCCTTCCATTCACTGATTTCTTTCCACATGTTAAGGAGGTCCTTAATGTATGTAAAATAGCTAATTGCCTGCCAAACTCGGTCTCCCACCAAACTTCACCGCATTACACCACACCTCGGATACTATGCATCATTTTTCTACCGCTTCCGCCATGAAATAAGTGGTGGTGTCCTGCCTCCTCCTGAGTCATACCAGGCTAAGCTACCGAAACCTTATGTCCCGCGATCTCCCTCCCACCTGCCGTATCAGATTCATCGTTACATGTGCTCGATATTGCCCCTTGTCTGCCATCTCCTGTCGCCGTCTTTCCTTTTCTCTCTCTACAGTGACTCAGTGTTTAATCCTAGTCGAAGGCTCCTGGTTCTCTGTAAGAAATCGCTTCTCCTTTCTATCTACAACTCGCCTTTCTTTGATAAATTGCGTATTCGCTCTCATCCCGCCCCCACGCGCCCTTTTCCTACTGATCGATACCGACGCATATGCGTCATCCCTTCCCACGAAAAATAGGTGATGTAAAAAGCCCCTGGTTCGGATCCATTTTAGACGGAGGTCATTTCTCTCCGACAAATAAAATGCCTTAAAAACCAGTGTAGATCTCTTCCTGACCCGCATACGGACGAGAGCCTCAATAATAATAAAAAAACCCGACCATAACTTCTCATCTGTATTTGCTCGCAGTTATCTTGGCCGCCATTAATTCCATATTTTCGGCTTCATCGGAAGCGAAAAGCGCCCGAAATCGATCACAACTAGATGTGGGGATTCGAGCCCTTCCCAAAGGCACAGAGGAATGTTTTTGAATTTCAATTTTGTACACAATACTATCTCTTCTGTTGCTGATGCAGCTTCTTAAAGCCGTTACGCATAAATAAATACAGTATCGTGCTTCTTAGTTTTAAATATTAGTAATAAACCCTAAAAAAATGAGTATTTCTTTTTCTCAAGTTGCTCAATCTGGAAAATTTCTTATCCTAAGCTTTGGCAAGATTTTCTAATACCGAATTTTCTAAAGCCTTTTATTCTTTTTGGGGATCAATCTTTCTGGAACCAAATAAACCCCATCAGAAGAAATAAATGTCTTTGTCAAGTTTTACTAGTCAGGAAAAAGTAATGAATAATGAGTCTTATCTCTTGGAATAACTTATTAATTATCAGTTTATAGTTTTTAGAGCTTGCATATCAATGATATACATCCAAGTTTACCTCTTGTAAAAAGTATTTTCCTCTCTGGCGAAACGGCTACGTTTTCATCTGTCTCCTCTCTGGTCTCCTCTCAGCCATTGCGATCTGAGTTATTGTGTTCTTTCCTATTGATTCTAAATGCACCCCATTTGAATGAACTTAGTTTGGCGAGGTACACTTGTATTTGTTGTTAGCCAGAATTATTATAATTTTTTTTCCTATTTATCTCGTTCTGCTTTTCTTAACTCATCTCATAACCGTTAGGCGTATTTGCCCTGTTGGTTTGAACGGTTTTTTTTTAAATTTTAATTACTATTAGAAATGGACCAATGTGGGAAGGCAAATTAGAGAGGAATTTATATCGTTTCTTCCCAATTTTTCTAAATTTCTCTGCCGTATGTTACGATTATGAATTGATCAATGTTTAGGGCAAGTATCTTTAGCGCGAAAGATTTGTTTAACTTGGCCTTCTGGTTACCCTCATTAGTCGCCATTGAATTTATAGTAACTTGATTTATAAACCTAGTTATAGTATTTTTTATGGTACAGAGTTTTACATTTTCCTTTCAAAAGACTGTTCCATGAGGTAAAATTGTGAAGATGTTCATAAGCTTATCTTTCTTGTTGCTAGGTTACTTTTTACGTGTTAATATATTTAATCTATTTGTTGAATATAGGATGAATGTTATTCACATTTCTTTTAGTGTTGGAAAATTTACATAATTGCAATCTTATGAAGGCCCTTAAGGTACCCATGTGGGAAGGAAAATTGGAGTGGAATTTATATCGCTTCTTCCCAATTTTTCTAAATTTCTCTGCCGTATGTTACGATTATGAATTGATAAATGTTTAGGGCAAATATCTTTAACGCGAAAGATTACCGTTTACTGGTCCTTGTCGAAGAGTATTATAAAATATGTTTACTGTCTGACATCTGCTTTTACTGGTGTTCTCTTCATACCAACATCACTAAGTGTTTTCAATTTAATTAATTGCAGTCCCACAGTGGGCAAATCATATGCTCGTTTCTCTTCCGGTATTAATATGAGTGTTTAGTGAATAAACTCTTAGCCGAAGCTGCTGCGATATTTGTTAATATTTGGAAATATACACATGTCTAGGCTACTTTGGCTATGTCCTCATACTGGTAGAACCGCCGTTGAAAACTTAGTCCCATGTGGAGACACATCAAGAGCTATGACCGGTATGAGCTCTTGACAATCAGCTCTCGAATCGGGACATACCTTTTCGGTTAGTGACCTTTAAGACTTGTTGACAGAGGAATGTGTGTATTATTTATTGTCTTCTTCCAGTGTGTGCCTTTTCTAGGACCAAAGTTTCTTCTTCGATTCCACGCTTAATTCATCCTCAACACCTGTTGTTTCTTATGTGATCCCAAACCTTCCCCTTTGCTTTTGCTTAGTTTGGCTATCAGCTTTTTTTTATAGGTTGAAAGTTGGTGAATTTGTGATTAACGTCGCCATAAAAGTTTATATTTGTAGGTCGGACCGTCCAGACGTGCTTCGCTTTAAAATGGACCGTCGGCCTTTCTTTCTTAGAAGAAAAATGAACTTTCCCTCTTACGGTCCTGGTTTTGACAGAATTCCAATTTTGTGCCGTTTTATCTCGGTCCTACCCACACCAGAGTCCATCGAAATGGAAAATTGTCACAAAGAAATGCTAGTCGGTGGTTCCCTTTTGTCACTTTCAGATGTACCTTTGAGAAGGTACCAGGCAAGCAATTTCCTGGTGCTTCGTAACTCATTCGTTGCGGGAGGCTATGATAATACTGGAAAGCACAAAATGTAATTAATTAAATGCCGCGTAAATGAATTTGTGGAAAATAATTGCTTTGTCTTAGCTAACTGAACAACCCACATCGCTTTCATTTTAGTACAATTGTAATGAATTATATAATTAGTGTACTGTGTGTAGTCATATAATAGGATAATCCAAATATTTTGTGAAATAAAGTAGATAAAGTGAATTTTACAGAAATGATTGCCCAGAAAAGTAATACTGTGAATGATTGCCAAATAATTTTAATTCTAACCTATTTAATAGTATAATTAATAGCCTCTAATTCTTTTAATATAATATAATTTCATGTTTTTTGAATACAGTTTAAAGTATGTATGACCTCAAAATAATGTCCCTTATAATATCGAGAATTTTTTCTCGCGTACACAGTTAAAATACCGCCACATCTGAGAGGTGAAACTGCGAATCATTTTTTACTCTGCTTTGGAGAATACTGTGATGATGTGTATTCCTGAAGATATGCTTCTCTAATGGTATTCAAATTTGGTAAACGAGTACTTGCGATCCATTTGGTAAATACTCGCTGTGGAGGTTTGAAGTGGTACATCTTCCTGGTTCATTCAAGCGGCATCTCGTTGGTGATTTTTGTTATCAGTGCGAATTCTCACTTCTGAATACCTATGCCTTTTAGTATGAATTTGTTCTGGTAGCTTTATATGCTCTTTCTGCGTCACAACATTCAAGTTTGCAAGGGTTAACTCTTCCGCCTGTTTCATTCTATGTGTTCATTTTGTGTTTTTTGTCCGCGTTCTCATTCCCCACTGTATCCAGGTTGGATTGCAGGGGTAAGTAACTAATTTATTTACCCAGTTCATTTATTGGCAGTTTACTTCTTTGATCCGTATCTAGTGAATGCTGATGATTGTAATGATTTATACGTTTCTGTACTTTCATCAAATGTAAGAAGTTAAGTCATGAAGAAGTCCGTTATTATATGCTTAGGTATTATATCGGGCCTTGAATCAGTTACCAAATCAAGTTTATTGAAGATTTAACTCAAGACCTACCTCTACTTCATGTATTTTTTTAATTCAATTTATCTCTTAATTTATATCATAATTGCCTTTTTTTCGACTGAGATACAGCTGTTGAATCCTAAGTTTATGCAATATTTGCTTAATATGGCATTTTCGTTAATTGATTTTTTCAGATATTTTATGTAAATAATGTGTTGCTTTAATGGTATTTGAAGTTTTGTGCCTCGAATATTTAATTGGCACTACCTTGGCGCAGTAAGAAAGTACCATTATACTCGGATTAAGCATAAGAGTATGAAATAAAAAACTAGTCTGTTACTGTACTTAAGGATGTTGGTCTGAATTAAAGATTGACTTGTTTATATATAGGTCATGATTTCATAGATGCGATTTAATATATGTTGAACTACAGGATTCTTTGATTTAAAACTCCCCAGTAAAGATAAGAGGTCTTGGTTCGTTCCTGGGGACTCCTTCCTCCTCCATAGTCTTTCCTGGGTTGGTTGCATGCGGTCTACCATTAGTCAAAGTTTTGTCTGTGACCAATGGGACTTTTATTATCTCCACCTTTTTATTTATTAACTTATTTTACTCCCCCTCATCGCCCACGAAGACTTTTGGGGCTCCCTTGCCGACGGACCCTACTTTTGTGCCTTTGTCCCTTCCCGCTCTGGGATCTTTTCTTCAGGGATTGTTCCCAGAGAGGCTCTAGGCTTCTCGTGGCGAGGGGGGGGGGTCAGCCCTGGGCCCCTTAGGGAACTCATGGTGCTGTCAACAAGACTTAACATTCCCCTCTTTCTTTCCTCCTCTATTACGCTCTTCCACTGCCCTTTATTTCAACCCTCTTCCTTCACCTATCTAGTGGTCTTTCCCGTAAGGGGGCTCCGACTGGAAAATGCCGTCTGCGAGGCTTTCCTTCGTAGACAGCACTACGCCACAGTGTTTTTCGATCTGGAGAAGGCCTATGATACCGCATGGCGATACGGTATCATGGAGACTCTCCACACGATGGGGGCGAGGGGACGCCTCCCAATTTTTATATCTGAATTTTTGCGAGATCGTCGATTCCGCGTACGGGTGGGGGGAGCCCTATCCGGCCCAAAGGAGCAGGAAGAGGGTGTCCCGCAGGGAAGTGTCCTCAGTGTCACACTCTTTGCCCTGAGCATCCACGGCATCACCTCGGTGCTGCCGGAAGATGTTCTCGCTACGCTCTACGTGGACGACCTTTCGATCTCTTTTGACGCGGCCCAGATGCCAACTCTGGAGAGTCGACTCCAACAGGCATTGAACCGCGTCTCTCGCTATGCCGAAGCGCACAGGTTTCGGTTTTCTTTGGCCAAGACTAAGGTGGTGCACTTCTGCCGCCATCCACGGCTTCACCCCGACCCAATCCAGCGCTCCGTCCGGCCCCAGCTTAGCCTCTCTTCTTTCCTTCAGATAGCCCGATTTCTCCCCTACCTCGTTGCTTTTCATACAACCTCTCCCACAACTTTCTCTGGTCAGCCTCTAATTTCACAGGGTAGAATGCTGACCTTCTTCTCAAGCCAACCACCCCGGATCGGGGCTGAGGGGGGAGGGGACATTGTTTCCTAACCCCTCAGCTCCGGTTCGGGATGGGTTTTTTTTAACAACCTGCTTCATCCCCACCCATACCTTCCTCACATCCCTTTTCCTCTCCTCTTCACAACCTATATTTTTTACGCCGTGTTCAAGGTGGAGCCGCCATGCCGAAGGACTGCCAGGCCACCAGGCGGGAGGGGTGGTCCCGAATGGCGGCGCCTGGCTCTGCCGGGCTTGTAAGCACCTCTCGCAGTGCGGGCAACTGCGAGAGGTGATGAGCTATTGCGTCCCGTAATAAAAAGAGGGTCACCATGCCCATGAATGAAAAAAAACCCCAAAAAACCCAACCCCCAACTTCCCCAAGAAAATCGACGGAGCCGCCCTCGGGCAGCTCCACCGAGAAAATGGAGGTCCCCCCCCTTGTGCTTGCGCAAGGGACCCTCCATAACTCTTTAACCGGAGAGGAGGCTTACTCTTCTCCTACGCCTACGGGTGTAGGGGACTCCCCCTCACCCCCTTCTCTGGAGGTGCTTTCGGGCACCTACCTATCTCCAGCGGCAGTCCCTCCTTTGCTTTCTCCCCGTAAGGGGCGCGGCGATTTGCCATCCTGGCCGCCGTGCTGACGGGATCCAGCGCTCCGTCCGGCCCCAGCTTAGCCTCTCTTCCTTCCTTCAGATAGCCCGATTTCTCCCCTACCTCGTCGCTTTTCATACAACCTCTCCCACAACTTTCTCTGGTCAGCCTCTAATTTCACAGGGTAGAATGCTGACCTTCTTCTCAAGCCAACCACCCCGGATCGGGGCTGAGGGGGGGAGGGGACATTGTTCCCTAACCCCTCAGCTCCGGTTCGGGATGGGGTTTTTTTAACAACCTGCTTCATCCCCACCCACATCTTCCTCACATCCCTTTTCCTCTCCTCTTCACAACCTATATTTTTTACGCCGTGTCCAAGGTGGAGCCGCCATGCCGAAGGACTGCCAGGCCACCAGGCGGGAGGGGTGGTCCCGAATGGCGGCGCCTGGCTCTGCCGGGCTTGTAAGCACCTCTCGCAGTGCGGGCAACTGCGAGAGGTGATGAGCTATTGCGTCCCGTAATCAAAAGAGGGTCACCATGCCCATGTATGAAAAAAAACAAAAACCCCAACCCCCAACTTCCCCAAAAACATCTACGGAGCCGCCCTCGGGCAGCTCCACCGAGAAAATGGAGGTCCCCCCCCTTGTGCTTGCGCAAGGGACCCTCCATAATTCTTTAACCGGAGAGGAGGCTTACTCCTCTCCTACGCCTACGGGTGTAGGGGACTCCCCCTCACCCCCTTCTCTGGAGGTGCTTTCGGGCACCTACCTATCTCCAGCGGCAGTCCCTCCTTTGCTTTCTAAGGGGACTGCCAAGAAAGCCAGCAGGCAGCCCATTGCCGACCGCCCCTCGTGCAAGCGGCTCGGTAGGGCAAACCCCCTTAGGGGGGAGAGGGAAGCCAGGCCCCTTCGGTCGCTTCCCTCAAAAGACCTGCTGGCAAGAATTTTGAACCTTGCTGGGGTCAAGGCCTGTGCCTCCCCACACCACCTGACTAGTGACAATACTGCCAAGGGGACCTGCGATGTCCTGGGAGGGGATGGCCAACTGGAGGCCCCTCCTGTGATAGACATGGTCCTTGAGGAGACCCAGCCCCAGACGGTAGGGCCTTCCATGGGGGGGAATTCGGGCTCGGCGCCAAGCACCGAACCCGAATCCGCCCCTATGCAAGGTCCTCCTCAAATGGCAGAGGGCTCCGAGGCAGTAGAAGGAGGGGAGGGATCTCCTCCGACAGGTGCCCCTACGACAACCAGGACCTTCTCCATTTCGGAGAGGGACCTGGCTGAGGCTGGTCCATCTGGCCTGGGGACTTCTGCCGGCGGAGGTGAAAAGCGGGTTCATTCCCCGCCCTCCTCTCCTAAAAAGAAAAAGACTCAAAAGACGAAGAAGACTCGGGGCTCCTCTCCATCCGCGGGGGCTGCGGGGACGGATGGGTCTGCTACCACTTTGGTAGGCGACCAAGCCAAGATCGGCACATCCGGCCCCTCTACCCCCTCGTGTGCGGAGCCCATGACTACGACTAAGACCAAGAATGCACAGGGCGGAGCCTCGATGACATCGGGGCCCCTGATTCAGAGGTTACCTGGCGTTTTCGAGCCCGCTGGCTTCAAACGCTTCCTCGTTATTCGCTCCACTGATGGCACCATGTTGTCCAAGGGCAACATGATCCATCAGAGGAGAGGATTAGCTAGTGCAATTGGTAGAGAGCCGAAGGTAACCCGTTTCTCGGACGGGAGCCTTCTGGCGAATCCCGCCGAGGCGGCCAAGATAAGTGCTCTTCGGACACTTCATGGCACCCCGGTGAGTGTGACGCCACACTCTACCATGAACTTTGTGAAAGGAGTAGTTTATGCGAGGGAACTTGTTGACTACTCCATTGAGGACATCACCCTAGAGCTGGCCGACCATGGGGCGGTCAAGGTCGAACGTGTGATGAGAAAACAGGGAGGGGCCTCGAGACCCACCCCTACACTCTTCGTCACGTTCGACTGTGACAAGCTCCCTGAGTCGGTGCGTGCCGGTTGGTACCGCTACCGCGTGAAGGCATTCGTGCCACTGCCGCGGCGGTGCTATTACTGCCACCGCTTCGGCCATACGAATCGATCATGTAGACGTGCAAAATCGGGGTCACCCGAAGTCTGTGTAAATTGCTCCAAGGTCGCACACGATAAGTCCAAATCGTGTGTGGCCAAGTGTGTCAATTGCGGAGAGCCGCACCCTGCTTCTTCGAAGCAATGTGGTGCATATCTCCTTGAGAAAGAAATCCTGGCCGTTCAGGCCCAGGATCGACTCTCATTCCGCGAGGCAAAGGACTTGGTCCTGGCGCGCCCGGCTCTGCCTGGGACGTCATATGCCTCAATAGTTAGAAAGGCACCCTCTGCTCCTGGCCCATCCAGGCCAACGAGCACGGTTGTTTCCGCGCCCATTCGGAGCCCTTCTGTGGGCTCTACCCAACCTGGGCGCTCCCCTGGTAAAGCTGGCGGCAAAAAGGGTTCATACCCTGCCCCGGCTAAAACCAGGGCTCCCCCCTCTTCCCCCAGCGTGACCGTTTCGCGTAAAGCGAAACGGCCACGCGCCTCCACCGAGTCGTTAGACTCACAGGAGGCAACACCCCTGAAGATGGTCGCTAGGCCATCTTCCGGGGTTCCTAAAGCTGTTCCCCGAAAGGAGGACAGCAACAAAGGAGCTTCGGCCCCTTTGCCCACGCCCCGAGGTGGAGCGAGTGGCTCGGAGACGGTGGTTCCTCGAAAAGAGGGCCCCCCGCCTCCGAAGCCGCAACGCCCGCCTAAAGTTTCGAGGCGGAGGGAGGAAAAGACTCGCATGGCGAGCCCAACCTCCCCCAATAAGTCCTCGAAGGCGACAGCGCCTTCAGCGCCCGGGGTTCTGCCCCCGGGAAGCGTACGGCCATTCCCGTGAGGGTCTTCAATTCGAGGAGGGCCCCCGCGTCTCCTCCGAGCTAGGCCTGGAGGGCATATTCCTTCAATGGAATTGCCGTGGACTCCGGGCCAACTGGGAGGAGCTGCGGAGGCTCGCCTCATCCCGTTCCCCGTTAGCTATTTTTTTGCAGGAGACCATGCTAGGCGCGTGCCCCCTGCCTGCCCTCCCGGGGTATAAGGGTCTTGCGACCCAACCACCGCGGGACGGCCGGGCTGGGGGATGCGCGGTTTACACCCGGCATGATGTCTCCGTTCTTCCTTTCTCTTTAGATACCTCCTTTCAGGCAGTGGCTGTGCAGCTGCACCTGGATAGGAGGTATACTATCATTTCTGCGTACATTCCACCGTCAGCTGACTTCGACGCGGGGGACTTTCGCCGCGTCGTGGCACGGTTGCCGAGGCCCTATCTCTTGCTTGGAGATCTGAACGGCAGGCATCCTCTCTGGGGAGATTACACCATAAATCCCAGGGGACAAGTCCTTGCCGATCTGATCGAAGAGCTTGAGATGGGTGTCCTAAACGTGGATGAGTTTACGCATCACTGTCCGAGAACCGCTTCATTTTCTTGCCTTGACCTATCTTTGTGCTCTTCGGATGCACAGCCTGATTTTGATTGGGGGGTGGTCGATGACCTCCATGGTAGTGATCACTTTCCCATTCAAATATCATTTTCAGGGCAACTGCCGCCTGAGAGACCACCTCGGTGGTGCTTGGCGCGGGCGCGGTGGCCTGCATTTCAGGAAATGACTGAATTCTCTATCTCAGTCAAGGAGTTTAGGTCGGTAGATGAGGCCGTCGAGTTCTTCTCCGGCAACCTCATCGCCGTGGGCCTGACTACTATTCCTAGGACGTCTGGCCGTTTTGCACGCCGACCACTCCCATGGTGGTCGGCCGAGTGTGAGACGGCCCTCAAACAGAAGCGTTATGCCTACATGCGCTATAAGCGCCGCCCGAACGATTTCACCGTCGCTGAATTTCGTCGGGCTAGGGCTAGGTTCCGGTATATTTCGAAGCACGCCCGCCGCTCTTCTTGGCGGGCATACGTGTCTTCACTTAACGGGAAGACCCCTTTAGCTGAGGTGTGGAAGCGAGTCAAAAGGAATCGGGGCAAGTTCTCGCAGGACCCCCCTCCCGTTCTCCAGGAGAATGGGACCGCAATCTCGGACCCCGCGTCCGTGGCGGAATCCTTAGCGACCGCTTTTTCCGCATTCTCTAGCCGTGATGCTGCTCCGCCAGCATTCTATGCACGTCGTGATGTCGCGGAAGGCCGCCGGCTGGACTTTACCCCCAGAGGCGGAGAACCCTTCAACGACAAGTTTACTGTGAGTGAGTTGCGTTCCGCTCTCGCTTCGTGCGCGGACACCGCCCATGGTCCGGACGATGTCCCGTACGCCATGCTTCGACACCTGGGTGAGCGAGGCATGGCCTTTCTGTTAGATTTGTTCTACAGGATCTGGGTGGAAGGTCTTCTCCCAGACTCCTGGCGAATCGCTACTGTGCTCGCCTTTCGCAAGCTGGGGAGAGATCACTCTACTCCGACCGGTTTCCGCCCAATCTCTCTAACCTCTTGCGTGTGCAAGTTGATGGAAAAATTGGTAAATGTTAGATTAGCCTATTTCCTGGACAGCGGAGGCCATCTGTCTGCTGCACAGTGCGGCTTCCGTAAGTTCCACTCCACGTCGGATGCTCTGCTCCGACTGGAAAGTGCCGTCTGCGAGGCTTTCCTTCGTAGACAGCACTACGCCACGGTGTTTTTTGATCTGGAGAAGGCCTATGATACCGCATGGCGATACGGTATCATGGAGACTCTCCACACGATGGGGGCGAGGGGACGCCTCCCAATTTTTATATCTGGATTTTTGCGAGATCGTCGATTCCGCGTACGGGTGGGGGGAGCCCTCTCCGGCCCAAAGGAGCAGGAAGAGGGTGTCCCGCAGGGAAGTGTCCTCAGTGTCACACTCTTTGCCCTGAGCATCAACGGCATCACCTCGGTGCTGCCGGAAGATGTTCTCGCTACGCTCTACGTGGACGACCTTTCGATCTCTTTTGGCGCGGCCCAGATGCCAACTCTGGAGCGTCGACTCCAACAGGCATTGAACCGCGTCTCTCACTATGCCGAAGCGCACAGGTTTCGGTTTTCTTTGGCCAAGACTAAGGTGGTGCACTTCTGCCGCCATCCACGGCTTCACCCCGACCCAGATTTGTTTCTTAATGGGGTGCGCCTGGATGTGGTTGAGTCGCACCGTTTCCTTGGTCTTGTATTCGACCGACGCCTCACCTGGGAGGCTCATATTCGCAGCCTTAGTGTCTCTTGTACCCGCGCCATGGACATTCTCCGTTCCGTGACGTTCAGCGCTTGGGGCGCTGATAGGGCTACCGCCTTACTTTCTTATCGATCCTTTGTTCGCTCGAAGCTCGACTACGGATGCGAGTTTTATGCATCCGCAGCCGAGCGTTTATTGCGGAAGGTGGATTCGATCCACCACACCGGCCTTCGCCTTGCGACCGGTGCCTTCCGCACTTCCCCCATTGAGAGCCTGTTGGTCGATGCTGGGGAGATGCCACTCGCTCTGCGCCGCGTGCAGTGCATCACTCGCCTGTACGCGCGAGCCCGGAGCCTCCCTCAGTCGCCAACAGCTCTCACTGCATCCGCAGCTGATCTCGATGGTGCCTATGCCGCCGAGAGACGCCAGTCATACACTAAGCCCTTTGGGTTTAGGGCCAGGAAACTCCTTCGAGAAGTAGATATAGCTCTCGGGCCGGTGGCGCCCCTGGTTCTGCCCAGGACGCCACCCTGGAGGGTACCACATTTGGCTATTTGTCGCCACGCCTCTGCTCCCAAAGCTTGTACTGCGCCGGGAGTATTGCGTTCGACCTTTTTGGAGCACACATCGTGTCACGCTGGTACCGTGCCAGTGTATACGGATGGCTCCAAGTCCCAAGAGGGGGTCGGCTTCCACGCCGTATCCCCTCTGTTTGAAGTCAGCGGGGCTCTACCAGGCGCTGCGTCTGTCTTCACGGCCGAGCTGGTGGCAATACACCACTTGGTACGGGAGATTACGCGACGTGCCCGGTTCGGAGACCGGATTGTGATCTATAGCGACTCACAAAGCGCCCTGAGTGCTCTCGGGGCATTGGAATCTCCGCATCCCCTGGTTCGCGATATCCGTGACGCCACGGTTTTGGCGAGCCGGGCAGATGTCGAGATTATCTTCTGCTGGGTTCCTGGACATGTAGGAATTGCGGGGAATGAGCGCGCCGATGAGGGCGCCAAAGAGTCCGCGAGGACTCTGCGACCGGACCAGCGTTTCGCTCTTCCTCACACCGACTACATGGCAGGAATACGGGCAGCTCTTCGGACTGCTTGGCAAAGAAGATGGGAGACGGTCGAAGGGAACTTAAAGTTGCGTGCCATTGCGCCGCGACTGTTCCCATGGACCTATCCCCCAATGCCGCGGCGGCTTCAGGTTGCTTTCTGTCGTCTCCGAATCGGACACACTCGTGTGACGCATCGCTATCTGATGGAGCGCTCGCCTGCGCCCTATTGCAACGACTGCGTCGTCCCCCAGACTGTTCGGCACATTTTTGTCGAATGTCCCAGTCTGGGTGATCTTCGCGCACGACACCTGTCCCGGTACCGGGATGGGCGGGGTCGCTACCGCCTGTCCCTTGTTCTCGGGATGAGTGCGTGTACTTTGACTGGTGGACTTATTGACTTTTTGGGGGAGGCCGGCCTTCTCCCTTTTATTTAACGCGATTTAATTGTTGTTGTTGTTTTTGTAATTGTTTTGTTATTGCTTTGTTATTGTTATTGTTATACTTTATTATTGTTTTCTGTTAATTTTTTAAAGTAGCCTAAATTAGGCTGTTTGTTTACGGCAACTTATGCCTTAGTCGGCAGTCGCCAGATAGCCCCTTAATTAAAAAAAAAAAAAAAATGTGCTCGCCTTTCGCAAGCCGGGGAGAGATCACTCTACTCCGACCGGTTTCCGCCCAATCTCTCTAACCTCTTGCGTGTGCAAGTTGATGGAGAAATTGGTAAATGTTAGATTAGCCTATTTCCTGGACAGCGGAGGCCATCTGTCTTCTGCACAGTGCGGCTTCCGTAAGTTTCACTCCACGTCGGATGCTCTGCTCCGACTGGAAAGTGCCGTCTGCGAGGCTTTCCTTCGTAGACAGCACTACGCCACGGTGTTTTTTGATCTGGAGAAGGCCTATGATACCGCATGGCGATACGGTATCATGGAGACTCTCCACACGATGGGGGCGAGGGGACGCCTCCCAATTTTTATATCTGGATTTTTGCGAGATCGTCGATTCCGCGTACGGGTGGGGGGAGCCCTCTCTGCCCCAAAGGAGCAGGAAGAGGGTGTCCCGCAGGGAAGTGTCCTCAGTGTCACACTCTTTGCCCTGAGCATCAACGGCATCACCTCGGTTCTGCCAGAAGATGTTCTCGCTACGCTCTACGTGGACGACCTTTCGATCTCTTTTGGCGCGGCCCAGATGCCAACTCTGGAGCGCCGACTCCAACAGGCATTGAACCGCGTCTCTCGCTATGCCGAAGCGCACAGGTTTCGCTTTTCTTTGGCCAAGACTAAGGTGGTGCACTTCTGCCGCCATCCACGGCTTCACCCCGACCCAGATTTGTTTCTTAATGGGGTGCGCCTGGATGTGGTTGAGTCGCACCGTTTCCTTGGTCTTGTATTCGACCGACGCCTCACCTGGGAGGCTCATATTCGCAGCCTTAGGGTCTCTTGTACCCGCGCCATGGACATTCTCCGTTCCGTGACGTTCAGCGCTTGGGGCGCTGATAGGGCTACCGCCTTACTTTTTTATCGATCCTTTGTTCGCTCGAAGCTCGACTATGGATGCGAGTTTTATGCATCCGCAGCCGAGCGTTTATTGCGGAAGGTGGATTCAATCCACCACACCGGCCTTCGCCTTGCGACCGGTGCCTTCCGCACTTCCCCCATTGAGAGCCTGTTGGTCGATGCTGGGGAGATGCCACTCGCTCTGCGCCGCGTGCAGTGCATCACTCGCCTGTACGCGCAAGCCCGGCGCCTCCCTCAGTCGCCAACAGCTCTCACCGCATCCGCAGCTGATCTCGATGGTGCCTATGCTGCCGAGAGACGCCAGTCATACCCTAAGCCCTTTGGGTTTAGGGCCAGGAAACTCCTTCGAGAGCTAGATATAGCTCTCGGGCCGGTGGCGCCCCTGGTTCTGCCCAGGACGCCACCCTGGAGGGTACCACATTTGGCTATTTGTCGCCACGCCTCTGCTCCCAAAGCTTGTACTGCGCCGGGAGTATTGCGTTCGACCTTTTTGGAGCACACATCGTGTCACGCTGGTACCGTGCCAGTGTATACGGATGGCTCCAAGTCCCAAGAGGGGGTTGGCTTCCACGCCGTATCCCCTCTGTTTGAAGTCAGCGGAGCTCTACCAGGCGCTGCGTCTGTCTTCACGGCCGAGTTGGTGGCAATACACCACTCGGTACGGGAGATTACGCGACGTGCCCGGTTCGGAGACCGGATTGTGATCTATAGCGACTCACAAAGCTCCCTGAGTGCTCTCGGGGCATTGGAATCTCCGCATCCCCTGGTTCGCGAAATCCGTGACGCCACGGTTTTGGCGAGCCGGGCAGATGTCGAGATTATCTTCTGCTGGGTTCCTGGACATGTAGGAATTGCGGGGAATGAGCGCGCCAAAGAGTCCGCGAGGACTCTGCGACCGGACCAGCGTTTCGCTCTTCCTCACACTGACTACATGGCAGGAATACGGGCAGCTCTTCGGACTGCTTGGCAAAGAAGATGGGAGACAGTCGAGGGGAACTTAAAGTTGCGTGCCATTGCGCCGCGACTGTTCCCATGGACCTATCCCCCAATGCTGCGGCGGCTTCAGGTTGCTTTCTGTCGTCTTCGAATCGGACACACTCGTGTGACGCATCGCTACTTGATGGAGCGCTCGCCTGCGCCCTATTGCAACGACTGCGTCGTCCCCCAGACTGTTCGGCACATTCCTGTCGAATGTCCCAGTCTGGGTGATCTTCGCGCACGATATCTGTCCCGGTACCGGGATGGGCGGGGTCGCTACCGCCTGTCCCTTGTACTCGGGACGAGTGCGTGCACCATGACTAGTTGACTTATTGACTTTTGGGGGGAGGCTGGCCTTCTCCCTTTCATTTAACACAGTTTAATTGTTGTTATTGTTTTTGTTATTGCTTTTTTATTGTTATTTCGTTTCATTGTTTCCTGTTTAATTTTTAAAGTAGCCTAGAACTAGGCTGTTTGTTTACGGCGACTAATGCCTAAGTCGGCAGTCGCCAGATAGCCCCTTAATTAAAAATAAAAAAAAAGCCCGTGAGGGTCTTCAATTCGAGGAGGGCCCCCGCGTCTCCTCCGAGCTAGGCCTGGAGGGCATATTCCTTCAATGGAATTGCCGTGGACTCCGGGCCAACTGGGAGGAGCTGCGGAGGCTCGCCTCGTCCCGTTCCCCGTTAGCTATTTTTTTGCAGGAGACCATGCTAGGCGCGTT
The DNA here is from genome assembly GCA_963969495.1 of Ceratothoa steindachneri. NCBI lineage: Eukaryota > Metazoa > Arthropoda > Malacostraca > Isopoda > Cymothoidae > Ceratothoa > Ceratothoa steindachneri. Next base: position 145,742,568 of record OZ018321.1, on the reverse strand, counting down.
CCCGCTGCCTGCCCTCCCGGGGTATAAGGGTCTTGCGACCCCACCACCGCGGGATGGCCGGGCTGGGGGATGCGCGGTTTACACCCGGCATGATGTCTCCGTTCTTCCTTTCTCTTTAGATACCTCCTTTCAGGCAGTGGCTGTGCAGCTGCACCTGGATAGGAGGTATACTATCATTTCTGCGTACATTCCACCGTCAGCTGACTTCGACGCGGGGGACTCCCGCCGCGTCGTGGCACGGTTGCCGAGGCCCTATCTCTTGCTTGGAGATCTGAACAGCAGGCATCCCCTCTGGGGAGATTACTCCATAAATCCCAGGGGACAAGTCCTTGCCGATCTGATCGAAGAGCTTGAGATGGGTGTCCTAAACGTGGATGAGTTTACGCATCACTGTCCGAGAACCGCTTCATTTTCTTGCCTTGACCTATCTTTGTGCTCTTCGGATGCACAGCCTGATTTTGATTGGGGGGTGGTCGATGACCTCCATGGTAGTGATCACTTTCCCATTCAAATATCATTTTCAGGGCAACTGCCGCCTGAGAGACCACCTCGGTGGTGCTTGGCGCGGGCGCGGTGGCCTGCATTTCAGGAAATGACTGAATTCTCTATCTCAGTCGAGGAGTTTAGGTCGATAGATGAGGCCGTTGAGTTCTTCTCCGGCAACCTCATCGCCGTGGGCCTGACTACTATTCCTAGGACGTCTGGCCGTTTTGCATGCCGACCACTCCCATGGTGGTCGGCCGAGTGTGAGACGGCCCTCAAACAGAAGCGTTATGCCTACATGCGCTATAAGCTCCTCCCGAACGATTTCACTGTCGCTGAATTTCGTCGGGCTAGGGCTAGGTTCCGGTATATTTCGAAGCACGCCCGCCGCTCTTCTTGGCGGGCATACGTGTCTTCACTTAACGGGAAGACCCCTTTAGCTGAGGTGTGGAAGCGAGTCAAAAGGATTCGGGGCAAGTTCTCGCAGGACCCCCCTCCCGTTCTCCAGGAGAATGGGACCGCAATCTCAGACCCCGCGTCCGTGGCGGAATCCTTAGCGACCGCTTTTTCCGCATTCTCTAGCCGTGATGCTGCTCCGCCAGCATTCAATGCACGTCGTGATGTCGCGGAAGGCCGCCGGCTGGACTTTACCTCCAGAGGCAGAGAACCCTTCAACGACAAGTTTACTGTGAGTGAGTTGCGTTCCGCTCTCGCTTCGTGCGCGGACACCGCCCATGGTCCGGACGATGTCCCGTACGCCATGCTTCGACACCTGGGTGAGCAAGGCATGGCCTTTCTGTTAGATTTGTTCAACAGGATCTGGGTGGAAGGTCTTTTCCCCGACTCCTGGCGAATCGATACTGTGCTCGCCTTTCGCAAACCGGGGAGAGATCACTCTACTCCGACCGGTTTCCGCCCAATCTCTCTAACCTCTTGCGTGTGCAAGTTGATGGAGAAATTGGTAAATGTTAGATTAGCCTTTTTCCTGGACAGCGGAGGCATCTGTCTTCCGCACAGTGCGGCTTCCGTAAGTTCCACTCCACGTCGGATGCTCTGCTCCGACTGGAAAATGCCGTCTGCGAGGCTTTCCTTCGTAGACACCACTACGCCACGGTGTTTTTCGATCTAGAGAAGGCCTATGATACCGCATGGCGATACGGTATCATGGAGACTCTCCACACGATGGGGTCGAGGGGACGCCTCCCAATGTTTATATCTGAATTTTTGCGAGATCGTCGATTCCGCGTACGGGTGGGGAGAGCTCTTTCCGGCCCAAAGGAGCAGGAAGAGGGTGTCCCGCAGGAAAGTGTCCTCAGTGTCACACTCTTTGCCCTGAGCATCAACGGCATCACCTCGGTGCTGCCGGAAGATGTTCTCGCTACGCTCTACGTGGACGACCTTTCGATCTCTTTTGGCGCGGCCCAGATGCCAACTCTGGAGCGTCGACTCCAACAGGCATTGAACCGCGTCTCTCGCTATGCCGAAGCGCACAGGTTTCGCTTTTCTTTGGCCAAGACTAAGGTGGTGCACTTCTGCCGCCATCCACGGCTTCACCCCGACCCAGATTTGTTTCTTAATGGGGTGCGCCTGGATGTGGTTGAGTCGCACCGTTTCCTTGGTCTTGTATTCGACCGACGCCTCACCTGGGAGGCTCATATTCGCAGCCTTAGGGTCTCTTGTACCCGCGCCATGGACATTCTCCGTTCCGTGACGTTCAGCGCTTGGGGCGCTGATAGGGCTACTGCCTTACTTTTTTATCGATCCTTTGTTCGCTCGAAGCTCGACTACGGATGCGAGTTTTATGCATCCGCAGCCGAGCGTTTATTGCGGAAGGTGGATTCGATCCACCACACCGGCCTTCGCCTTGCGACCGGTGCCTTCCGCACTTCCCCCATTGAGAGCCTGTTGGTCGATGCTGGGGAGATGCCACACGCTCTGCGCCGCGTGCATTGCATCACTCGCCTGTACGCGCGAGCCTGGCGCCTCCCTCTGTCGTCAACAGCTCTCAATGCATCCGCAGCTGATCTCGATGGTGCCTATGCCACCGAGAGACGCCAGTCATACCCTAAGCCCTTTGGGTTTAGGGCCAGGAAACTCCTTCGAGAGGTAGATATAGCTCTCGGGCCGGTGACGCCCCTGGTTCTGCCCAGGACGCCACCCTGGAGGGTACCACATTTGGCTATTTGTCGCCACGCCTCTGCTCCCAAAGCTTGTACTGCGCCGGGAGTATTGCGTTCGACCTTTTTGGAGCACACATCGTGTCATGCTGGAACCGTGCCAGTGTATACGGATGGCTCCAAGTCCCAAGAGGGGGTCGGCTTCCACGCCGTATCCCCTCTGTTTGAAGTCAGCGGGGCTCTACCAGGCGCTGCGTCTGTCTTCACGGCCGAGCTGGTGGCAATACACCACTCGGTACGGGAGATTACGCGACGTGCCTGGTTCGGAGACCGGATTGTGATCTATAGCGACTCACAAAGCGCCCTGAGTGCTCTTGAGGCATTGGAATATCCGCATCCCCTGGTTCGCGAAATCCGTGACGCTACGGTTTTGGCGAGCCGGGCAAATGTCGAGATTATCTTCTGCTGGGTTCCTGGACATGTGGGAATTGCGGGTAATGAGCGCGCCGATGAGGGCGCCAAAGAGTCCGCGAGGACTCTGCGACCGGACCAGCGTTTCGCTCTTCCTCACACCGACTACATGGCAGGAATACGGGCAGCTCTTCGGACTGCTTGGCAAAGAAGATGGGAGACGGTCGAAGGGAACTTAAAGTTGCGTGCCATTGCGCCGCGACTGTTCCCATGGACCTATCCCCCAATGCCGCGGCGGCTTCAGGTTGCTTTCTGTCGTCTCCGAATCGGACACACTCGTGTGACGCATCGCTATCTGATGGAGCGCTCGCCTGCGCCCTATTGCAACGACTGCGTCGTCCCCCGGACAGTTCGGCACATTCTTGTCGAATGTCCCAGTCTGGGCGATCTTCGCGCACGATACCTGTCCCAGTACCGGGATGGGCGGGTAGCTACCGACTGTCCCTTGTGCTCGGGACAGATTCGTGCACATTGACTTGTTGACTTCTTGGGGGAGGCCGGCCTTCTCCCTATTATTTAAGCAGGGTTTGTTTTTTTTTTGTTTTGTTTTTTGTTTGTATTTCTTCCTTTAGTTGCAGGCTCCTGCGCCGGGGGGACCTCTCCCCGACGCACCAGCTTGCTTCCTTTCCCCCTTTCGGGTGTTGTTTTTTTTGTTTTTTTTCTCTTTAATTTAATTTTAAATTAGCCTAGAACTAGGCCAGTTTTAATACGGCGACTAATGCCCAAGTAGGCAGTTGCCAGATGAGCTCTTAAAAAAAAAAAAATAAAAAAATAAAAAATCCCTATCTCCAGCGGCAGTCCCTCCTTTGCTTTCTAAGGGGACTGCCAAAAAGCCAGCAGGCAGCCCATTGCCGACCGCCCCTCGTGCAAGTGGCTCGGTAGGGCAAACCCCCTTAGGGGGGAGAGGGAAGCCAGGCCCCTTCGGTCGCTTCCCTCAAAAGACCTGCTGGCCAGAATTTTAAACCTTGCTGGGGTCAAGGCCTGTGCCTCCCCACACAAGACTGGTGACACTGCCAAGGGGACCTGTGATGTCCTGGGAGGGGATGGCCAACTGGAGGCCCCTCCTGTGATAAACATGGTCCTTGAGGAGACCCAGCCTCAGACGGTAGGGCCTTCCATGGGGGGGAATTCGGGCTCGGCGCCAAGCACCGAACCCGAATCCGCCCCTATGCAAGGTCCTCCTCAAATGGCTGAGGGCTCCGAGGCAGTAAAAGGAGGGGAGGGATCTCCTCCGACAGGTGCCCCTACGACAACCAGGACCATTTCCATTTCGGAGAGGGACCTGGCTGAGGCCGGTCCATCTGGCCTGGGGGCTTCTGCCGGCGGAGGTGAAAAGCGGGTTCATTCCCCGCCCTCCTCTCCAAAAAAGAAAAAGACAAAGAAGACGAAAAAGACTCGGGGCTCCTCTCCATCCGCGGGGGCTGCGGGGAAGGATGGGTCTGCTACCACTTTGGTAGGCGACCAAGCCAAGATCGGCACATCCGGCCCTTCTACCCCCTCGTGTGCGGAGCCCCTGACTAAGACTAACACCAAGAATGCACAGGGCGGAGCCTCGATGACATCGGGGCCCCTGATTCAGAGGTTACCTGGCGTTTTCGAGCCCGCTGGCTTCAAGCGCTTCCTCGTTATTCGCTCCACTGATGGCACCATGTTGTCCAAGGGCAACATGATCCATCAGAGGAGAGGATTAGCTAGTGCAATTGGTAGAGAGCCGAAGGTAACCCGTTTCTCGGACGGAAACCTTCTGGCGAATGCCGCGAATCCCGCCGAGGCGGCCAAGATAAGTGCTCTTCGGACACTTCATGGCACCCCGGTGAGTGTGACGCCGCACTCTACCATGAACTTTGTGAAAGGAGTAGTTTATGCGAGGGAACTTGTTGACTACTCCATAGAAGACATCACCCTAGAGCTGGCCGACCATGGGGCGGTCAAGGTCGAACGTGTGATGAGAAAACAGGGAGGGGCCTCGAGACCCACCCCTACGCTCTTCGTCACGTTCGACTGTGACAAGCTTCCTGAGTCGGTGCGTGCCAGTTGGTACCGTTACCGCGTGAAGGCATTCGTGCCACTGCCGCGGCGGTGCTATTACTGTCACCGCTTCGGCCACACGAATCGATCATGTAGACGTGCAAAATCGGGGTCACCCGAAGTCTGTGTAAATTGCTCCAAGGTCGCACACGATAAGTCCAAATCGTGTGTGGCCAAGTGTGTCAATTGCGGAGAGCCGCACCCTGCTTCTTCGAAGCAATGTGGTGCATATCTCCTTGAGAAAGAAATCCTGGCCGTTCAGGCCCAGGATCGACTCTCATTCCGCGAGGCTAAGGACTTGGTCCTGGCGCGCCCGGCTCTGCCTGGGACGTCATATGCCTCAATAGTTAGAAAAGCACCCTCTGCTCCTGGCCCATCCAGGCCAACGAGCACGGTTGTTTCCGCGCCCATTCAGAGCCCTTCTGCGGGCTCTACCCAACCCGGGCGCTCCCCTGGTAGAGCTGGCGGCAAAAAGGGTTCACACCCAGCCCCGGCTAAAACCAGGGCTCCCCCCTATTCCCCCAGCGTGACCGTTTCCCGTAAGGCGAAACGGCCACGCGCCTCCACAGAGTCGTTAGACTCACAGGAGGCAACACCCCTGAAGATGGTCGCTAGGCCATCTTCCGGGGTTCCTAAAGCTGTTTCCCGAAAGGAGGACAGCAATAAAGGTGCTTCGGCCCCTTCGCCTACGCCCCGAGGTGGAGCGAGTGGCTCGGAGATGGTGGTTCCTCGAAAAGAGGCCCCCCCGCCTCCGAAGCCGCAACGCCCGCCTAAGATTTCGAGGCGGAGGGAGGAAAAGACTCGCATGGCGAGCCCAACCTCCCCCAATAAGTCATCGAAGGCGACTGCGCCTTCAGCGCTTTGTCCGGCCAACAGCGCCCGGGGTTCTGCCCCCGGGAAGCGTACGGCCATTCCCGTGAGGGTCTTCAATTCGAGGAGGGCCCCCGCGTCTCCTCCGAGCTAGGCCTGGAGGGCATATTCCTTCAATGGAATTGCCGTGGACTCCGGGCCAACTGGGAGGAGCTGCGGAGGCTCGCATCGTCCCGTTCCCCGTTAGCTATTTTTTTGCAGGAGACCATGCTAGGCGCGTTCCCGCTGCCTGCCCTCCCGGGGTATAAGGGTCTTGCGACCCCACCACCGCGGGATGGCCGGGCTGGGGGATGCGCGGTTTACACCCGGCATGATGTCTCCGTTCTTCCTTTCTCTTTAGATACCTCCTTTCAGGCAGTGGCTGTGCAGCTGCACCTGGATAGGAGGTATACTATCATTTCTGCGTACATGCCACCGTCAGCTGACTTCGACGCGGGGGACTTCCGCCGCGTCGTGGCACGGTTGCCGAGGCCCTATCTCTTGCTTGGAGATCTGAACGGCAGGCATCCTCTCTGGGAAGATTACTCCATAAATCCCAGGGGACAAGTTCTTGCCGATCTGATCGAAGAGCTTGAGATGGGTGTCCTAAACGTGGATGAGTTTACGCATCACTGTCCGAGAACCGCTTCATTTTCTTGCCTTGACCTATCTTTGTGCTCTTCGGATGCACAACCTGATTTTGATTGGGGGGTGGTCGATGACCTCCATGGTAGTGATCACTTTACCATTCAAATATCATTTTCAGGGCAACTGCCGCCTGAGAGACCACCTCGGTGGTGCTTGGCGCGGGTGCGGTGGCCTGCATTTCAGGAAATGACTGAATTCTCTATCTCAGTCGAGGAGTTTAGGTCGGTAGATGAGGCCGTTGAGTTCTTCTCCGGCAACCTCATCGCCGTGGGCCTGACTACTATTCCTAGGACGTCTGGCCGTTTTGCACACCGACCACTCCCATGGTGGTCGGCCGAGTGTGAGACGGCCCTCAAACAGAAGCGTTATGCCTACATGCGCTATAAGCGCCGCCCGAACGATTTCACTGTCGCTGAATATTGTCGGGCTAGGGCTAGGTTCCGGTATGTTTCGAAGCACGCCCGCCGCTCTTCTTGGCGGGCATACGTGTCTTCACTTAACGGGAAGACCCCTTTAGCTGAAGTGTGGAAGCGAGTCAAAAGGATTCGGGGCAAGTTCTCGCAGGACCCCCCTCCTGTTCTCCAGGAGAATGGGACCGCAATCTCGGACCCCGCGTCCGTGGCGGAATCCTTAGCGACCGCTTTTTCCGCATTCTCTAGCCGTGATGCTGCTCCGCCAGCATTCAATGCACGTCGTGATGTCGCGGAAGGCCATCGGCTGGACTTTACCTCCAGAGGCGGAGAACCCTTCAACGACAAGTTTACTGTGAGTGAGTTGCGTTCCGCTCTCGTTTCGTGCGCGGACACCGCCCATGGTCCGGACGATGTCCCGTACGCCATGCTTCGACACCTGGGTGAGCGAGGCATGGCCTTTCTGTTAGATTTGTTCAACAGGATCTTGGTGGAGGGTCTTCTCCCAGACTCCTGGCGAATCGCTACTGTGCTCGCCTTTCGCAAGCCGGGAAGAGATCACTCTACTCCGACCGGTTTCCGCCCAATCTCTCTAACCTCTTGCGTGTGCAAGTTGATGGAGAAATTGGTAAATGTTAGATTAGCCTATTTCCTGGACAGCGGAGGCCATCTGTCTTCTGCACAGTGCGGCTTCCGTAAGTTCCACTCCACGTCGGATGCTCTGCTCCGACTGGAAAATGCCGTCTGCGAGGCTTTCCTTCGTAGACAGCACTACGCCACGGTGTTTTTTGATCTGGAGAAGGCCTATGATACCGCATGGCGATACGGTATCATGGAGACTCTCCACACGATGGGGGCGAGGGGACGCCTCCCAATGTTTATATCTGAATTTTTGCGAGATCGTCGATTCCGCGTACGGGTGGGGGGAGCCCTCTCCGGCCCAAAGGAGCAGGAAGAGGGTGTTCCGCAGGGAAGTGTCCTCAGTGTCACACTCTTTGCCCTGAGCATCAACGGCATCACCTCGGTGCTGCCGGAAGATGTTCTCGCTACGCTCTACGTGGACGACCTTTCGATCTCTTTTGGCGCGGCCCAGATGCCAACTCTGGAGCGTCGACTCCAACAGGCATTGAACCGCGTCTCTCGCTATGCCGAAGCGCACAGGTTTCGGTTTTCTTTGGCCAAGACTAAGGTGGTGCACTTCTGCCGCCATCCACGGCTTCACCCCGACCCAGATTTGTTTCTTAATGGGGTGGCCTGGATGTGGTTGAGTCGCACCGTTTCCTTGGTCTTGTATTCGACCGACGCCTCACCTGGGAGGCTCATATTCGCAGCCTTAGGGTCTCTTGTACCCGCGCCATGGACATTCTCCGTTCCGTGACGTTCAGCGCTTGGGGCGCTGATAGGGCTACTGCCTTACTTTTTTTTTCGATCCTTTGTTCGCTTGAAGCTCGACTACGGATGCGAGTTTTATGCATCCGCAGCCGAGCGTTTATTGCGGAACGTGGATTCGATCCATCACACCGGCCTTCGCCTTGCGACCGGTGCCTTCCGCACTTCTCCCATTGAGAGCCTGTTGGTCGATGCTGGGGAGCTGCCACTCGCTCTGCGCCGCGTGCAGTGCATCACTCGCCTGTACGCGCGAGCCTGGCGCCTCCCTCAGTCGCCAACAGCTCTCACTGCATCCGCAGCTGATCTGGATGGTGCCTATTCCTCCGAGAGACGCCAGTCATACCCTAAGCCCTTTGGGTTTAGGGCCAGGAAACTCCTTAGAGAGGTAGATATAGCTCTCGGGCCGGTGGCGTCCCTGGTTCTGCCCGTGACGCCACCCTGGAGGGTACCACATTTAGATATTTGTCGCCACGCCTCTGCTCCCAAAGCTTGTACCGGACCGGGAGTATTGCGTTCGACCTTTTTGGAGCACACATCGTGTCACGCTGGTACCGTGCCAGTGTATACGGATGGCTCCAAGTCTCAAGAGGGGGTCGGCTTCCACGCCGTATCCCCTCTGTTTGAAGTCAGCGGGGCTCTACCGGGCGCTGCGTCTGTCTTCACGGCCGAGCTGGTGGCAATACACCACTCGGTACGGGAGATTACGCGACGTGCCCGGTTCGGAGACCGGATTGTGATCTATAGCGACTCACAAAGCGCCCTGAGTGCTCTCGGGGCATTGGAATCTCCGCATCCCCTGGTTCGCGAAATCCGTGACGCCACGGTTTTGGCGAGCCGGGCAAATGTCGAGATTATCTTCTGCTGGGTTCCTGGACATGTAGGAGTTGCGGGGAATGAGCGCGCCGATGAGGGCGCAAAGAGTCCGCGAGGACTCTGCGACCAGACCAGCGTTTCGCTCTTCCTCACACCGACTACATGGCAGGAATACGGGCAGCTCTTCGGACTGCTTGGCAAAGAAGATGGGAGACGGTCGAAGGGAACTTAAAGTTGCGTGATATTGCGCCGCGACCGTTCCCATGGACCTATCCCCCCAATGCCGCGGCGGCTTCAGGTTGCTTTCTGTCGTCTCCGAATCGGACACACTCGTGTGACGCATCGCTATCTGATGGAGCGCTCGCCTGCACCCTATTGCAACGATTGCGTCGTCCCCCAGACTGTTCGGCACATTCTTGTCGAATGTCCCAGTCTGGGTGATCTTCGCGCACGATACCTGTTTCGGTACCGGGATGGGCGGGGTCGCTACCGCCTGTCCCTTGTGCTCGGGACAGATTCGTGAACATTGACTTGTGGACTTGTTGACTACTTGGGGGAGGCCCGCCTTCTCCCTATTATTTAAGCAAGGTTTGTTTGTTTTTTGTTTTTTGTTTTTTTTTTTTGCATTTGTTTTTTTTTGTTTTTTGTTTGTTTTTTTCCTTTAGTTGCACGCTCCTGCGCCGGGGGGACCTCTCCCCGACGCACCAGCTTGCTTCCTTTCCCCCTTTTGGGGTGTTGTTTTTTTTTTCTCTCTTTAATTTTATTTTAAAGTAGCCTAGAACTAGGCCAGTTTTAATACGGCGACTAATGCCCAAGTAGGCAGTCGCCAGATGAGCTCTTAAAAAAACAAAAAAAACAAAAAAAAAACACCCCGACCCAGATTTGTTTCTTAATGGGGTGCGCCTGGATGTGGTTGAGTCGCACCGTTTCCTTGGTCTTGTATTCGACCGACGCCTCACCTGGGAGGCTCATATTCGCAGCCTTAGAGTCTCTTGTACCCGCGCCATGGACATTCTCCGTTCCGTGACGTTCAGCGCTTGGGGCGCTGATAGGGCTACTGCCTTACTTTTTTATCGATCCTTTGTTTGTTCGAAGCTCGACTACGGATGCGAGTTTTATGCATCCGCAGCCGGCGTTTATTGCGGAAGGTGGATTCGATCCACCACACCGGCCTTCGCCTTGCGACCGGTGCCTTCCGCACTTCCCCCATTGAGAGCCTGTTGGTCGATGCTGGGGAGATGCCACTCGCTCTGCGCCGCGTGCAGTGTATCACTCGACTGTACGCGCGAGCCCGGCGCCTCCCTCAGTCGCCAACAGCTCTCACTGCATCCGCAGCTGATCTGGATGGTGCCTATGCCGTCGAGAGACGCCAGTCATACCCTAAGCCCTTTGGGTTTAGGGCCAGGAAACTCCTTCGAGAGCTAGATATAGCATAGCTCTCGGGCCGGTGGCGCCCCTGGTTTTGCCCAGGATGCCACCCTGGAGGGTACCACATTTGGCTATTTGTCGCCACGCCTCTGCTCCCAAAGCTTGTACTGCGCCGGGAGTATTGCGTTCGACCTTTTTGGAGCACACATCGTGTCACGCTGGAACCGTGCCAGTGTATACGGATGGCTCCAAGTCCCAAGAGGGGGTCGGCTTCCACGCCGTATCCCCTCTGTTTGAAGTCAGTGGGGCTCTACCAGGCGCTGCGTCTGTCTTCACGGCGAGCTGGTGGCAATACACCACTCGGTACGGGTGATTACGCGACGTGCCCGGTTAGGAGACCGGATTGTGATCTATAGCGACTCACAAAGCGCCCTGAGTGCTCTCGGGGCATTGGAATATCCGCATCCCCTGGTTCGCGATATCCGTGACGCCACGGTTTTGGCGAGCCGGGCAGATGTCGAGATTATCTTCTGCTGGGTTCCTGGACATGTAGGAATTGCGGGGAATGAGCGCGCCAAAGAGTCCGCGAGGACTCTGCGACCGGACCAGCGTTTCGCTCTTCCTCACACCGACTACATGGCAGGAATACGGGCAGCTCTTCGGACTGCTTGGCAAAGAAGATGGGAGACGGTCGAAGGGAACTTAAAGTTGCGTGCCATTGCGCCGCGACTGTTCCCATGGACCTATCCCCCAATGCCGCGTCGGCTTCAGGTTGCTTTCTGTCGTCTTCGAATCGGACACACTCGTGTGACGCATCGCTAATTGATGGAGCGCTCGCATGCGCCCTATTGCAACGACTGCGTCGTCCCCCAGACTGTTCGGCATATTCTTGTCGAATGTCCCAGTCTGGGTGATCTTCGCGCACGATACTTGTCTCGGTCCGGGATGGGTGGGGTCGCTACCGCCTGTCCCTTGTACTCGGGACTAGTGCGTGCCCATGACTGGTGGACTTATTGACTTTTGGGGGGAGGCCGGCCTTCTCCCTTTCATTTAACCCGGTTTTATTGTTGTTATTTTTGTCATCGTTTTTGTTATTGCTTTATTATTGTTATTTCTTTTTATTGTTGTTTCCTGTTGAATTATTTTGAAGTAGCCTAGAACTAGGCTATTTTTTTACGGCAACTTATGCCTAAGTCGGCAGTCGCCAGATAGCCCCTTAATCAAAAAAAAAAAAATCGCCTTGCGACCGGTGCCTTCCGCACTTCCCCCATTGAGAGCCTGTTGGTCGATGCTGGGGAGATGCCACTCGCTCTGCGCCGCGTTCAGTGTATCACTCGACTGTACGCGCGAGCCCGGCGCCTCCCTCAGTCGCCAACAGCTCTCACTGCATCCGCAGCTGATCTCGATGGTGCCTATGCCGTCGAGAGACGCCAGTCATACCCTAAGCCTTTTGGGTTTATGGCCAGGAAACTCCTTCGAGAGGTAGATATCGCTCTCGGGCCGGTGGTGCCCTTTGTTTTGCATAGAACGCCACCCTGGAGGGTACCACATTTGGCTATTTGTCGCCACGCCTCTGCTCCCAAAGCTTGTACTGCGCCGGGAGTATTGCGTTCGACCTTTTTGGAGCACACATCGTCTCACGCTGGAACCGTGCCAGTGTATACGGATGGCTCCAAGTCCCAAGAGGGGGTCGGCTTCCACGCCGTATCCCCTCTGTTTGAAGTCAGCGGGGCTCTACCAGGCGCTGCGTCTGTCTTCACGGCCGAGCTGGTGGCAATACACCACTCGGTACGGGAGATTACGCGACGTGCCCGGTTCGGAGACCGGATTGTGATCTATAGCGACTCACAAAGCGCCCTGAGTGCTCTCGGGGCATTGGAATCTCCGCATCCCCTGGTTCGCGATATCCGTGACGCCACGGTTTTGGCGAGCCGGGCAGATGTCGAGATTATCTTCTGCTGGGTTCCTGGACATGTAGGAATTGCGGGGAATGAGCGCGCCAAAGATTCCGCGAGGACTCTGCGACCGGACCAGCGTTTCGCTCTTCCTCACACCGACTACATGGCAGGAATACGGGCAGCTCTTCGGACTGCTTGGCAAAGAAGATGGGAGACGGTCGAAGGGAACTTAAAGTTGCGTGCCATTGCGCCGCGACTGTTCCCATGGACCTATCCCCCAATGCCGCGTCGGCTTCAGGTTGCTTTCTGTCGTCTTCGAATCGGACACACTCGTGTGACGCATCGCTAATTGATGGAGCGCTCGCATGCGCCCTATTGCAACGACTGCGTCGTCCCCCAGACTGTTCGGCATATTCTTGTCGAATGTCCCAGTCTGGGTGATCTTCGCGCACGATACCTGTCTCGGTCCGGGATGGGTGGGGTCACTACCGCCTGTCCCTTGTACTCGGGACTAGTGCGTGCACCATGACTGGTGGACTTATTGACTTTTGGGGGGAGGTCCCCGTAAGGGGCGCGGCGATTTGCCATCCTGGCCGCCGTGTTGACGGGATCCAGCGCCCCGTCCGGCCCCAGCTTAGCCTCTCTTCCTTCCTTCAGATAGCCTGTATTCCTATCCTACCTCGTCGCTTTTCATACAACCTCTCCCACAACTTTCTCTGGTCAGCCTCTAATTTCACAGGGTAGAAGCTGACCTTCTTCTCAGCCAATCGTCCCGGATCGGGGCTGAGGGGGGAGGGGACAGTGTCCCCTAACCCCTGAGCTCCGGTCTGGGGTGGTTGGCTTTTAACAACCTGCTTCATCCCCACCCATACCTTCCTCACATCCCTTTTCCTCTCGTCTTCAAAATCTATCCGTTTTACGCCGTGTTCAAGGTGGAGCCGCCATGCCGAAGGACTGCCAGGCCACCAGGCGGGAGGGGTGGTCCCAAATGGCGGCGCCTGGCTCTGCCGGGCCTGTAAGCACCTCTTGCAGTGCGGGCTACTGCAAGAGGTGGTGAGCGATTGCGTCCCGTAAAACAAAGAGGGTCACCATGCCCAATGATGAAAAAAAAAACCATCTCCCCTTAATTCCCCCTATAACAACAACGGAGCCGCCCTCGTGCAGCTCCACAGAAAAGATGGAGGTCCCCCCCCCTGTGCTTGCGCAGGGGACCCTCCATACCTCTTTAACCGGAGAGGAGGCTTACTCCTCTCCTACGCCTACGGGTGTAGGGGACTCCCCCTCACCCCCTTCTCTGGAGGTGCTTTCGGGCACCTCCCTATCTCCAGCGGCAGTCCCTCCTATGCTTTCTAAGGGGACTGCCAAGAAAGCCAGCAGGCCACCCTTAGCCAGCCGCTCCACATCAAAGCGGCTCGGTAGGGCAAACCCCCTTAGGGGGGAGAGGGAAGCCAGGCCCCTTCGGTCGCTTCCCTCAAAAGACCTGCTGGCAAAAATATTAAACCTTGCCGGGGTCAAGGCCTGTGCCTCCCCACTAAAGACTTATGACGCTGCCAAGGGGACCTGCGATGTCCTGGGAGGGGATGGCCAATTGGAGGCCCCTCCTGTGATAGACATGGTCCTTGAGGAAAACCAGCCTCAGAAGGTAGGGCCTTCCATGGGGGGGAATCCGGGCTTGGCGCCAAGCACCGAACCCGAATCCGCCCCTATGCAAGGTCCTCATCAAACGGCTGTGGATTCTCAGGCAGGACAAGGAGGGGAGGGATCTCCTCCGGATGAATCCCCTGCGCCCACCGGGACCTTCTCCATTTCAGAGAAGGACCTGGCTGAGGCCGGTCCATCTGGCCTGGGGGCTTCTACCGGCGGGGGTGAAAAGCGGGTTCATTCCCCGCCCTCCTCTCCTAAAAAGAAGAAAAAGACAAGAAAGACGAAAAAGACTCGGGGCTCCTATCCATCCGCGGGGGCTGCGGGGACGGATGGGTCTGCTGCCACTTTGGTAGGCGACCAAGCCAAGATCGGCACATCCGGCCCCTCTACCCTCTCGTGTGCGGAGCCCCTGACTAAGACCAAGAGTGCACAGGGCGGAGCCTCGATGACATCGGGGCCCCTCATTCAGAGGTTACCTGGCGTTTTCGAGCCCGCTGGCTTCAAACGCTTCCTCGTTATTCGCTCCACTGATGGCACCATGTTGTCCAAGGGCAACATGATCCATCAGAGGAGAGGATTAGCTAGTGCAATTGGTAGAGAGCCGAAGGTAACCCGTTTCTCGGACGGCAGCCTTCTGGCGAATGCGGCGAATCCCGCCGAGGCGGCCAAGATAAGTGCTCTTCGGACACTTCATGGCACCCCGGTGAGTGTGACGCCGCACTCTACCATGAACTTTGTAAAAGGAGTAGTTTATGCGAGGGAACTCGTTGACTACTCCATAGAAGACATCACCCTAGAGCTGGCCGACCATGGGGCGGTCAAGGTCGAACGTGTGATGAGAAAACAGGGAGGAGCCTCGAGACCCACCCCTACACTCTTCGTCACGTTCGACTGTGACAAGCTCCCTGAGTCGGTGCGTGCCGGTTGGTACCGCTACCGCGTGAAGGCATTCGTGCCACTGCCGCGGCGGTGCTATTACTGTCACCGCTTCGGCCACACGAATCGATCATGTAGACGTGCAAAATCGGGGTCACCCGAAGTCTGTGTAAATTGCTCCAAGGTCGCACACGATAAGTCCAAATCGTGTGTGGCCAAGTGTGTCAATTGCGGAGAGCCGCACCCTGCTTCTTCGAAGCAATGTGGTGCATATCTCCTTGAGAAAGAAATCCTGGCCATTCAGGCCCAGGATCGACTCTCATTCCGCGAGGCTAAGGACTTGGTCCTGGCGCGCCCGGCTCTGCCTGGGACGTCATATGCCTCAATAGTTAGAAAAGCACCCTCTGCTCCTGGCCCATCCAGGCCAACGAGCACGGTTGTTTCCGCGCCCATTCGGAGCCCTTCTGCGGGCTCTACTACACCCGGGCGCTCCCCTGGTAGAGCTGGCGGCAAAAAGGGTTCACACCCAGCCCCGGCTAATACCAGGGCTCCCCCCTCTTCCCCCAGCGTGACCGTTTCCCGTAAGGCGAAACGGCCACGCGCCTCCACAGAGTCGTTAGACTCACAGGAGGCAACACCCCTGAAGATGGTCGCTAGGCCATCTTCCGGGGTTCCTAAAGCTGTTCCCCGAAAGGAGGACAGCAACAAAGGAGCTTCGGCCCCTTCGCCCACGCCCCAAGGTGGAGCGAGTGGCTCGGAGACGGTGGTTCCTCGAAAAGAGGGCCCCCCGCCTCCCAAGCCGCAACGCCCGCCTAAGGTTTCGAGGCGGAGGGAGGAAAAGACTCGCATGGCGAGCCCAACCTCCCCCAATAAGTCCTCGAAGGCGACAGCGCCTTCAGCGCTTTGTCCGGCCAACAGCGCCCGGGGTTCTGCCCCCGGGAAGCGTACGGCCATTCCCGTGAGGGTCTTCAATTCGAGGAGGGCCCCCGCGTCTCCTCCGAGCTAGGCCTGGAGGGCATATTCCTTCAATGGAATTGCCGTGGACTCCGGGCCAACTGGGAGGAGCTGCGGAGGCTCGTCTCGTCCCGCTCCCCGTTAGCTATCTTTTTGCAGGAGACCATGCTAGGCGCGTGCCCGCTGCCTGCCCTCCCGGGGTATAAGGGTCTTGCGACCCCACCACCGCGGGATGGCCGGGCTGGGGGATGCGCGGTTTACACCCGGCATGATGTCTCCGTTCTTCCTTTCTCTTTAGATACCTCCTTTCAGGCAGTGGCTGTGCAGCTGCACCTGGATAGGAGGTATACTATCATTTCTGCGTACATTCCACCGTCAGCTGACTTCGACGCGGGGGACTTCCGCCGCGTCGTGGCACGGTTGCCGAGGCCCTATCTCTTGCTTGGAGATCTGAACGGCAGGCATCCTCTCTGGGGAGATTACTCCATAAATCCCAGGGGACAAGTCCTTGCCGATCTGATCGAAGAGCTTGAGATGGGTGTCCTAAACGTGGATGAGTTTACGCATCACTGTCCGAGAACCGCTTCATTTTCTTGCCTTGACCTATCTTTGTGCTCTTCAGATGCACAGCCTGATTTTGATTGGGGGGTGGTCGATGACCTCCATGGTAGTGATCACTTTCCCATTCAAATATCATTTTCAGGGCAACTGCCGCCTGAGAGACCACCTCGGTGGTGCTTGGCGCGGGCGCGGTGGCCTGCATTTCAGGAAATGACTGAATTCTCTATCTCAGTCGAGGAGTTTAGGTCGGTAGATGAGGCCGTTGAGTTCTTCTCCGGCAACCTCATCGCCGTAGGCCTGACTACTATTCCTAGGACGTCTGGCCGTTTTGCACGCCGACCACTCCCATGGTGGTCGGCCGAGTGTGAGACGGCCCTCAAACAGAAGCGTTATGCCTACATGCGCTATAAGCGCCGCCCGAACGATTTCACTGTCGCTGAATTTCGTCGGGCTAGGGCTAGGTTCCGGTATATTTCGAAGCACGCCCGCCGCTCTTCTTGGCGGGCATACGTGTCTTCACTTAACGGGAAGACCCCTTTAGCTGAGGTGTGGAGGCGAGTCAAAAGGATTCGGGGCAAGTTCTCGCAGGACCCCCCTCCCGTTCTCCAGGAGAATGGGACCGCAATCTCGGACCCCGCGTCCGTGGCGGAATCCTTAGCGACCGCTTTTTCCGCATTCTCTAGCCGTGATGCTGCTCCGCCAGCATTCAATGCACGTCGTGATGTCGCGGAAGGCCGCCGGCTGGACTTTACCTCCAGAGGCGGAGAACCCTTCAACGACAAGTTTACTGTGAGTGAGTTGCGTTCCGCTCTCGCTTCGTGCGCGGACACCGCCCATGGTCCGGACGATGTCCCGTACGCCATGCTTCGACACCTGGGTGAGCGAGGCATGGCCTTTCTGTTAGATTTGTTCAACAGGATCTGGGTGGAAGGTCTTCTCCCAGACTCCTGGCGAATCGCTACTGTGCTCGCCTTTCGCAAGCCGGGGAGAGATCACTCTACTCCGACCGGTTTCCGCCCAATCTCTCTAACCTCTTGCGTGTGCAAGTTGATGGAGAAATTGGTAAATGTTAGATTAGCCTATTTCCTGGACAGCGGAGGCCATCTGTCTTCTGCACAGTGCGGCTTCCGTAAGTTCCACTCCACGTCGGATGCTCTGCTTCGACTGGAAAGTGCCGTCTGCGAGGCTTTCCTTCGTAGACAGCACTACGCCACGGTGTTTTTTGATCTGGAGAAGGCCTATGATACCGCATGGCGATACGGTATCATGGAGACTCTCCACACGATGGGGGCGAGGGGACGCCTCCCAATTTTTATATCTGAATTTTTGCGAGATCGTCGATTCCGCGTACGGGTGGGGGGAGCCCTCTCCGGCCCAAAGGAGCAGGAAGAGGGTGTCCCGCAGGGAAGTGTCCTCAGTGTCACACTCTTTGCCCTGAGCATCAACGGCATCACCTCGGTGCTGCCGGAAGATGTTCTCGCTACGCTCTACGTGGACGACCTTTCGATCTCTTTTGGCGCGGCCCAGATGCCAACTCTGGAGCGTCGACTCCAACAGGCATTGAACCGCGTCTCTCACTATGCCGAAGCGCACAGGTTTCGGTTTTCTTTGGCCAAGACTAAGGTGGTGCACTTCTGCCGCCATCCACGGCTTCACCCCGACCCAGATTTGTTTCTTAATGGGGTGCGCCTGGATGTGGTTGAGTCGCACCGTTTCCTTGGTCTTGTATTCGACCGACGCCTCACCTGGGAGGCTCATATTCGCAGCCTTAGGGTCTCTTGTACCCGCGCCATGGACATTCTCCGTTCCGTGACGTTCAGCGCTTGGGGCGCTGATAGGGCTACCGCCTTACTTTTTTATCGATCCTTTGTTCGCTCGAAGCTCGACTACGGATGCGAGTTTTATGCATCCGCAGCCGAGCGTTTATTGCGGAAGGTGGATTCGATCCACCACACCGGCCTTCGCCTTGCGACCGGTGCCTTCCGCACTTCCCCCATTGAGAGCCTGTTGGTCGATGCTGGGGAGATGCCACTCGCTCTGCGCCGCGTGCAGTGCATCACTCGCCTGTACGCGCGAGCCCGGCGCCTCCCTCAGTCGCCAACAGCTCTCACTGCATCCGCAGCTGATCTCGATGGTGCCTATGCCGCCGAGAGACGCCAGTC
The DNA here is from genome assembly GCA_963969495.1 of Ceratothoa steindachneri. NCBI lineage: Eukaryota > Metazoa > Arthropoda > Malacostraca > Isopoda > Cymothoidae > Ceratothoa > Ceratothoa steindachneri. The sequence continues at coordinate 145,723,897 of OZ018321.1, read as the reverse complement.
ATACCCTAAGCCCTTTGGGTTTAGGGCCAGGAAACTCCTTCGAGAAGTAGATATAGCTCTCGGGCCGGTGGCGCCCCTGGTTCTGCCCAGGACGCCACCCTGGAGGGTACCACATTTGGCTATTTGTCGCCACGCCTCTGCTCCCAAAGCTTGTACTGCGCCGGGAGTATTGCGTTCGACCTTTTTGGAGCACACATCGTGTCACGCTGGTACCGTGCCAGTGTATACGGATGGCTCCAAGTCCCAAGAGGGGGTCGGCTTCCACGCCGTATCCCCTCTGTTTGAAGTCAGCGGGGCTCTACCAGGCGCTGCGTCTGTCTTCACGGCCGAGCTGGTGGCAATACACCACTCGGTACGGGAGATTACGCGACGTGCCCGGTTCGGAGACAGGATTGTGATCTATAGCGACTCACAAAGCGCCCTGAGTGCTCTCGGGGCATTGGAATCTCCGCATCCCCTGGTTCGCGATATCCGTGACGCCGCGGTTTTGGCGAGCCGGGCAGATGTCGAGATTATCTTCTGCTGGGTTCCTGGACATGTAGGAATTGCGGGGAATGAGCGCGCCGATGAGGGCGCCAAAGAGTCCGCAAGGACTCTGCGACCGGACCAGCGTTTCGCTCTTCCTCACACCGACTACATGGCAGGAATACGGGCAGCTCTTCGGACTGCTTGGCAAAGAAGATGGGAGACGGTCGAAGGGAACTTAAAGTTGCGTGCCATTGCGCCGCGACTGTTCCCATGGACCTATCCCCCAATGCCGCGGCGGCTTCAGGTTGCTTTCTGTCGTCTCCGAATCGGACACACTCGTGTGACGCATCGCTATCTGATGGAGCGCTCGCCTGCGCCCTATTGCAACGACTGCGTCGTCCCCCAGACTGTTCGGCACATTCTTGTCGAATGTCCCAGTCTGGGTGATCTTCGCGCACGACACCTGTCCCGGTACCGGGATGGGCGGGGTCGCTACCGCCTGTCCCTTGTTCTCGGGATGAGTGCGTGTACTTTGACTGGTGGACTTATTGACTTTTTGGGGGAGGCCGGCCTTCTCCCTTTTATTTAACGTGATTTAATTGTTGTTGTTGTTTTTGTAATTGTTTTGTTATTGCTTTGTTATTGTTATTGTTATTCCTTTTTATTGTTTTCTGTTTAATTTTTTAAAGTAGCCTAAATTAGGCTGTTTGTTTACGGCAACTTATGCCTTAGTCGGCAGTCGCCAGATAGCCCCTTAATTAAAAATAAAAAAAAAAAAAAATTTGGGGGGAGGCCGGCCTTCTCCCTTTCATTTAACCCGGTTTTATTGTTGTTATTTTTGTCATCGTTTTTGTTATTGCTTTGTTATTGTTATTTCTTTTTATTGTTGTTTCCTGTTGAATTATTTTGAAGTAGCCTAGAACCAGGCTGTTTTTTTACGGCAACTTATGCCTAAGTCGGCAGTTGCCAGATAGCCCCTTAATCAAAAAAAAAAAAAAATCTCACTGCATCCGCAGCTGATCTCGATGGTGCCTATGCTGTCGAGAGACGCCAGTCATACCCTAAGCCTTTTGGGTTTAGGGCCAGGAAACTCCTTCGAGGGGTAGATATCGCTCTCGGGCCGGTGGCGCCCCTGGTTTTGCCCAGGACGCCACCCTGGAGGGTACCACATTTGGCTATTTGTCGCCACGCCTCTGCTCCCAAAGCTTGTACTGCGCCGGGAGTATTGCGTTTGACCTTTTTGGAGCACACATCATGTCACGCTGGAACCGTGCCAGTGTATACGGATGGCTCCAAGTCCCAAGAGGGGGTCGGCTTCCACGCCGTATCCCCTCTGTTTGAAATCAGCGGGGCTCTACCAGGCGCTGCGTCTGTTTTCACGGCCGAGCTGGTGGCAATACACCACTCGGTACGGGAGATTACGCGACGTGCCCGGTTCGGAGACCGGATTGTGATCTATAGCGACTCACAAAGCGCCCTGAGTGCTCTCGGGGCAATGGAATCTGCGCATCCCCTGGTTCGCGATATCCGTGACCCCACGGTTTTGGCGAGCCGGGCAGATGTCGAGATTATCTTCTGCTGGGTTCCTGGACATGTTGGAATTGCGGGGAATGAGGGCGCCAAAGAGTCTGCGAGGACTCTGCGACCGGACCAGTGTTTCGCTCTTCCTCACACCGACTACATGGCAGGAATACGGGCAGCTCTTCGGACTGCTTGGCAAAGAAGATGGGAGACGGTCGAAGGGAACTTAAAGTTGCGTGCCATTGCGCCGCGACTGTTCCCATCGACCTATCCCCCAATGCCGCGGCGGCTTCAGGTTGCTTTCTGTCGTCTCCGAATCGGACACACTCATGTGACGCATCGCTATCTGATGGAGCGCTCGCCTGTGCCCTATTGCAACGACTGCGTCGTTCCCCAGACTGTTCGGCATATTCTTGTCGAATGTCCCAGTCCGGTTGATCTTCGCGCACGATACCTGTCTCGGTACCGGGATGGGCGGGGTCGCTACCGCCTGTCCCTTGTACTCGGGACGAGTGCGTGCACCATGACTGGTGGACTTATTGACCTTTGGGGGGAGGCCGGCCTTCTCCTTTTTTTTCAGATTCCTTTTTTTATTATTGTTTGGTTTGTAGGTTGCACTCTCCTGCACCGGGGTGAGGGGGACCTCCCCCCGCTGCCGGAGATTGCTTCGATTGTTAAGTTTTTCCAATTTATATCATTGTTAAGTTTTCATATTTTTACTTTAGAGTAGCCTAGTTCTAGGCTGTCGTGTTTTTCGGCGACTTATGCCCAAGTGGGTAGTTGCCAGATGGGCTCCATAAAATTTAAAAAAAAAAAAATCCCCGTAAGGGGCGACGCGATTGGCCATCGTGGCCGCCGTGCTGATGGCACTCAGCACTTCGTCCGACCCCAGCTTAGCCTCTTCTCCTTCCTTCAAAAGACTTGTTTCCTCGCTATTCATACAACCTCTCCCACAACTTTCAATGGTCAGCCTCTAATTTCACAGGGTAGATGCTGACCGTTTTCTCAGTCAAACATCCCGGATCGGGGCTGAGGGGAAGGGGACAATGTTCCCTAACCCCTGAGCTCCAGTCTGGGGTGGTTGGTTTTTAACAACCTGCGCCCGGCTCTGCTTGGGACGTCATATGCCTCAGTAGTTAGAAAGGCACCCTCTGCTCCTGGCCCATCCAGGCCAACTAGCACGGTTGTTTCCGCGCCAATTCGGAGCCCTTCTGCGGGCTCTACCCAACCCGGGCGCTCCCCTGGTAAAGCTGGCGGCAAAAAGGGTTCATACCCAGCCTCGGCTAAAACCAGGGCTCCCCTCTCTTCCCCCAGCGTGACTGTTTCCCGCAAGGCGAAACGGCCACGCGCCTCCACCGAGTCGTTAGACTCACAGGAGGCAACACTCCTGAAGATGGTCGCTAGGCCATCTTCGGGAGTTCCTAAAGCTGTCCCCCGAAAGGAGGACAGCAACAAAGGAGCTTAGGCTCCTTCGCCCACGCCCCGAGGTGGAGCGAGTGGCTCGGAGACGGTGGTTCCTCGAAAAGAGGGCCCCCCGCCTCCGAAGCCGCAGCGCCCGCCTAAGGTTTCGAGGCGGAGGGAGGAAAAGACTCGCATGGCGAGCCCAACCCCCCCCAATAAGTCCTCGAAGGCGACAGCGCCTCCAGCGCATTGTCCAGCCAACAGCACCCGGGGTTCTGCTCCCGGGAAGCGTACGGCTATTCCCGTGAAGGTCTTCAGTTCGAGGAGGGCCCCCGCGTCTCCTCCGAGCTAGGCCTGGAGGGCATATTCCTTCAATGGAATTGCCGTGGACTCCGGGCTAACTGGGAGGAGCTGCGGAGGCTCGTATCGTCTCGTCCCCTTCCCCGTTATCTATCTTTTTGCAGGAGAATATGCTAGGCGCGTGCCCCCTGCCCGCTCTCCCGGGGTACAATGGTCTTGCGACCCCACCACCGCGGGATGGCCGGGCTGGGGGATGCGCGGTTTACACCCGGCATGATTTCTCCGTTCTTCCTTTCTCTTTAGATACCTCCTTTCAGGCAGTGGCTGTGCAGCTGCACCTGGATCGGAGGTATACTATCATTTCTGCGTACATTCCACCGTCAGCTGACTTCGACGCGGGGGACTTCCGCCGCGTCGTGGCACGGTTGCCGAGGCCCTATCTCTTGCTTGGAGATCTGAACGGCAGGCATCCTCTCTGGGGAGATTACTCCATAAATCCCAGGGGACAAGTCCTTGCCGATCTGATCGAAGAGCTTGAGATGGGTGTCCTAAACGTGGATGAGTTTACGCATCACTGTCCGAGAACCGCTTCATTTTCTTGCCTTGATCTATCTTTGTGCTCTTCGGATGCACAGCCTGATTTTGATTGGGGGGTGGTCGATGACCTCCATGGTAGTGATCACTTTCCCATTCAAATATCATTTTAAGGGCAACTGCCGCCTGAGAGACCACCTCGGTGGTGCTTGGCGCGGGCGCGGTGGCCTGCATTTCAGGAAATGACTGAATTCTCTATCTCAGTCGAGGAGTTTAGGTCGGTAGATGAGGCCGTTGAGTTCTTCTCCGGCAACCTCATCGCCGTGGGCCTGACTACTATTCCTAGGACGTCTGGCCGTTTTGCACGCCGACCACTCCCATGGTGGTCGGCCGAGTGTGAGACGGCCCTCAAACAGAAGCGTTATGCCTACATGCGCTATAAGCGCCGCCCGAACGATTTCACTGTCGCTGAATTTCGTCGGGCTAGGTTCCGGTATATTTCGAAGCACGCCCGCCGCTCTTCATGGCGGGCATACGTGTCTTTAATTAACGGGAAGACCCATTTAGCTGAGGTGTGGAAGCGAGTCAAAAGGATTCGGGGCAAGTTCTCACAGGACCCCCCTCCTGTTCTCCAGGAGAATGGGACCGCAATCTCGGACCCCGCGTCCGTGACGAAATCCTTCGCGCCTGCTTTTTCTGCATTCTCTAGCCGTGATGCTGCTCCGCCAGCATTCAATGCACGTCGTGATGTCGCCGAAGGCCGCCGGCTGTACTTTACCTCCAGAGGCGGGGAACCCTTCAACGACAAGTTTACTGTAAGCGTGTTGCGTTCCGCTCTCGCTTCGTGCGCGGACACCGCCCATGGTCCGGACGATGTCCCGTACGCCATGCTACGACCCTAGGTGAGCGAGGCATGGCCTTTCTGTTAGATTTGTTCAACAGGATCTGGGTGAAAGGTCTTCTCCCAGAATCCTGGCGAATCGCTACTGTGCTTGCCTTTCGCAAACCTGGGAGAGATCACTCTACTCCGACCGGTTTCCGCCCAATCTCTCTAACCTCTTGCATGGGAAAGTTGATGGAGAAATTGGTAAATGTTAGATTAGCCTTTTTTCTGGACAGCGGAGGCCATCTGTCTTCCGCACAGTGCGGCTTCCGCAAGTTCCACTCCACGTCGGATGCTCTGCTCCGACTGGAAAATGCCGTCTGCGAGGCTTTCCTTGTAGACAGCACTACGCCACGGTATTTTTCGATCTGGAGAAGGCCTATGATACCGCATGGCGATACGGTATCATGGAGACTCTCCACACGATGGGGGCGAGGGGACGCCTCCCAATGTTTATATCTGAATTTTTGCGAGATCGTCGATTCTGCGTACGGGTGGGGAGAGCCCTCTCTGTTCCAAATGAGCAGGAAGAGGGTGTCCCGCAGGGAAGTGTCCTCAGTGTCACACTCTTTGCCCTGAGCATCAAAGGCATCACCTCGGTGCTGCAGGAAGATGTTCTCGCTACGCTCTACGTGGACGACCTTTCGATCTCTTTTGGTGCAGCCCAGATGCCAACTCTGGAGCGTCGACTCCAACAGGCATTGAACCGCGTCTCTCGCTATGCCAAAGCGCACAGGTTTCGCTTTTCTTTGGCCAAGACTAAGGTGGTGCACTTCTGCCGCCATCCACGGCTTCACCCCGACGCAGATTTGTTTCCTAAAGGGGTTGCGCCTGGATGTGGTTGAATCGCACCGTTTCCTTGGTCTTGTATTCGACCGACGCCTCACCTGGGAGGCTCATATTCGCAGCCTTAGGGTCTCTTGTACCCGCGCCATGGACATTCTCCGTTCCGTGACGTTCAGCGCTTGGGGCGCTGATAGGGCTACTGCCTTACTTTTTTATCGATCCTTTGTTCGTTCGAAGCTCGACTACGGATGCGAGTTTTATGCATCTGCAGCCGAGCGTTTATTGCGGAAGGTGGATTCGATCCACCACACCGGCCTTCGCCTTGCGACCGGTGCCTTCCGCACTTCCCCCATTGAGAGCCTGTTGGTCGATGCTGGGGAGATGCCACTCGCTCTGCGCCGCGTGCAGTGTATCACTCGACTGTACGCGCGAGCCCGGCGCCTCCCTCAGTCGCTAACAGCTCTCACTGCATCCGCAGCTGATCTCGATGGTGCCTATGCCGTCGAGAGACGCCAGTCATACCCTAAGCCCTTTGGGTTTAGGGCCAGGAAACTCCTTCGAGAGCTAGATATAGCATAGCTCTCGGGCCGGTGGCGCCCCTGGTTTTGCCCAGGATGCCACCCTGGAGGGTACCACATTTGGCTATTTGTCGCCACGCCTCTGCTCCCAAAGCTTGTACTGCGCCGGGAGTATTGCGTTCGACCTTTTTGGAGCACACATCGTGTCACGCTGGAACCGTGCCAGTGTATACGGATGGCTCCAAGTCCCAAGAGGGGGTCGGCTTCCACGCCGTATCCCCTCTGTTTGAAGTCAGCGGGGCTCTACCAGGCGCTGCGTCTGTCTTCACGGCCGAGCTGGTGGCAATACACCACTCGGTACGGGAGATTACGCGACGTGCCCGGTTCGGAGACCGGATTGTGATCTATAGCGACTCACAAAGCGCCCTGAGTGCTCTCGGGGCATTGGAATCTCCGCATCCCCTGGTTCGCGAAATCCGTGACGCCACGGTTTTGGCGAGCCGGGCAAATGTCGAGATTATCTTCTGCTGGGTTCCTGGACATGTAGGAGTTGCGGGGAATGAGCGCGCTGATGAGGGCGCAAAGAGTCCGCGAGGACTCTGCGACCAGACCAGCGTTTCGCTCTTCCTCACACCGACTACATGGCAGGAATACGGGCAGCTCTTCGGACTGCTTGGCAAAGAAGATGGGAGACGGTCGAAGGGAACTTAAAGTTGCGTGATATTGCGCCGCGACTGTTCCCATGGACCTATCCCCCCAATGCCGCGGCGGCTTCAGGTTGCTTTCTGTCGTCTCCAAATCGGACACACTCGTGTGACGCATCGCTATCTGATGGAGCGCTCGCCTGCACCCTATTGCAACGATTGCGTCGTCCCCCAGACTGTTCGGCACATTCTTGTCGAATGTCCCAGTCTGGGTGATCTTCGCGCACGATACCTGTTTCGGTACCGGGATGGGCGGGGTCGCTACCGCCTGTCCCTTGTGCTCGGGACAGATTCGTGCACATTGACTTGTGGACTTGTTGACTACTTGGGGGAGGCCCGTCTTCTCCCTATTATTTAAGCAAGGTTTGTTTGTTTTTTGTTTTTTTGTTTTTTTTTTGCATTTGTTTTTTTTGTTTTTTGTTTGTTTTTTTCCTTTAGTTGCACGCTCCTGCGCCGGGGGGACCTCTCCCCGACGCACCAGCTTGCTTCCTTTCCCCCTTTTGGGGTGTTGTTTTTTTTTTCTCTCTTTAATTTTATTTTAAAGTAGCCTAGATCTAGGCCAGTTTTAATACGGCGACTAATGCCCAAGTAGGCAGTCGCCAGATGAGCTCTTAAAAAAACAAAAAAAACAAAAAAAAAACACCCCGACCCAGATTTGTTTCTTAATGGGGTGCGCCTGGATGTGGTTGAGTCGCACCGTTTCCTTGGTCTTGTATTCGACCGACGCCTCACCTGGGAGGCTCATATTCGCAGCCTTAGAGTCTCTTGTACCCGCGCCATGGACATTCTCCGTTCCGTGACGTTCAGCGCTTGGGGCGCTGATAGGGCTACTGCCTTACTTTTTTATCGATCCTTTGTTTGTTCGAAGCTCGACTACGGATGCGAGTTTTATGCATCCGCAGCCGGCGTTTATTGCGGAAGGTGGATTCGATCCACCACACCGGCCTTCGCCTTGCGACCGGTGCCTTCCGCACTTCCCCCATTGAGAGCCTGTTGGTCGATGCTGGGGAGATGCCACTCGCTCTGCGCCGCGTGCAGTGTATCACTCGACTGTACGCGCGAGCCCGGCGCCTCCCTCAGTCGCCAACAGCTCTCACTGCATCCGCAGCTGATCTGGATGGTGCCTATGCCGTCGAGAGACGCCAGTCATACCCTAAGCCCTTTGGGTTTAGGGCCAGGAAACTCCTTCGAGAGCTAGATATAGCATAGCTCTCGGGCCGGTGGCGCCCCTGGTTTTGCCCAGGATGCCACCCTGGAGGGTACCACATTTGGCTATTTGTCGCCACGCCTCTGCTCCCAAAGCTTGTACTGCGCCGGGAGTATTGCGTTCGACCTTTTTGGAGCACACATCGTGTCACGCTGGAACCGTGCCAGTGTATACGGATGGCTCCAAGTCCCAAGAGGGGGTCGGCTTCCACGCCGTATCCCCTCTGTTTGAAGTCAGCGGGGCTCTACCAGGCGCTGCGTCTGTCTTCACGGCCGAGCTGGTGGCAATACACCACTCGGTACGGGAGATTACGCGACGTGCCCGGTTCGGAGACCGGATTGTGATCTATAGCGCCTCACAAAGCGCCCTGAGTGCTCTCGGGGCATTGGAATCTCCGCATCCCCTGGTTCGCGATATCCGTGACGCCACGGTTTTGGCGAGCTGGGCAGATGTCGAGATTTTCTTCTGCTGGGTTCCTGGACATGTAGGAATTACGGTGAATGAGCGCACCGATGAGGGCGCCAAAGAGTCCGCGAGGACTCTGCGACCGGCCTAGCGTTTCGCTCTTCCTCACACCGACTACATGGCAGGAATACGGGCAGCTCTCGGACTGCTTGGCAAAGAAGATGGGAGACGGTCGAAGGGAACTTAAAGTTGCGTGCCATTGCGCCGCGACTGTTCCCATGGACCTATCCCCCAATGCCGCGGCGGCTTCAGGTTGCTTTCTGTCATCTTCGAATCGGATACACTGGTGTGACGCATCGCTATTTGATGGAGCGCTCGCCTGCGCCCTATTGCAACGACTGCGTCGTCCCCCAGACTGTTCGGCACATTCTTGTCGAATGTCCCAGTCTGGGTGATCTTCGCGCACGATACCTGTCCCAGTACCGGGATGAGCGGGGTCGCTACCGCCTGTCCCATGTGCTCGGTTCAGATTCGTGCACATGGACTTGTGGACTTGTTGACTTCTTGGGGGAGGCCGGCCTTCTCCCTATTATTTAAGCAAGGTTTGTTTTTGTTTTTTTGTTGTTTTTTTTGCATTTGTTTTTTTTTTCCCCTTTGGTTTCACGCTCCTGTGCCGGGGTGACCTCTTCCCGATGCACCAGCTTCCTTACTTTCCCCCTTTTTGGGGTGTTTTTTCTCTCTAATTTTATTTTAAAGTAGCCTAAAATTGTCGTTTGACAGTGATCGTTAAACACTGTGGTCACTATACACTGCCCCCTTCCAAACAAATTGGACTTTGGGTGCCAAATTTACTCCTCGGCTTTCCCCTCAACCCGTAAAACGCTGAATCCTATTTGCAACCTCGGAGTTCATCTCTCCAGTGGAACCTTTCGCACTTCTCCCGTCAACAGCCTTTACTGTGAAAGTGGGATGCTTCTTTTGCCCTTTCCTTAACTTCAGATCTGTATGTGATACCTCTGCCGTGTACATCAGGCCCCTGCATTAGAGGTTTACAGATGTATGTCTATTTGCTGCCGAGTCAACAGCGGCATTCGATAGGTTGCCTTCCTTACCCTGCCCCTTGAACCTTCGGATTGCAGATCATCTCTCCAACATGGGTGCTCTGAGGGTCCTTGCCCTTCCGTCCTCGCTGATCCCTAGTTAGCGTCATCCACCTCTCACAGTTTGTGCCAGCATGTGGTTCCTAGACAAGTTGCCCGTGGGGTCTTGCTCCCTTAAGAGCCTGTTCCTAAAGCAAGCGACCTCACATTTATAACACTGCACGGATGGTTCCAAGTCAGAGAGTGGCGTGTGTGCCGCAGCCACCTACTCAGGAGAGTTTTTAACTTTGTCTTTGCTGCTGGCAGCTTCTATTTTTTACCGCTGAACTTTCAGCCATTGTTTTAGCTTTTAAGCTGATCCAAATTTTACCTTTTAAAGATTTCGTTATTTTCCTCGACTCTTTGAGTGTTCTACAAGCGATTCGCACTTTTATTACTTCCCAGCCCTTAGTCACAGAAATCTGCAACTGGCTGGTCTAAAATGCATCTTGTTATTGAGTTATATTTTGTTGGGTTCCCCGGCATATAGGGTCTTGGGCAACAAGAGAGCTGATCAGCTTGCCTGTTCAGCCTATTTTGTGTCCTCCGAGATTTCTTTTCCTATAAAAGAGAATATATTTTTCATTTGTGGCAGGACGAATGGGGTGTATGTTCAACATTTAAATTATATAAAATCATAAAGTCTGTTGGCTCTTGGCCCTCGAGTCTTCAGAGACTACGGTCCTTATAGGTGGCTGTCGTAGAATGGACTCTCGATGATATACCATATATAACTATTCGTTGAGGGAACTTCTTTAATTATCTTTAGATTGCGTGGATGTCTGGCTGGCCGATATTATGTATCTTCGATATGCTTAAGAAGTGGAACTGAGCTCAAGGATAATAATATTGCTATCATTAATAAAATAGAGTTTTATTAATAATAACTATCAACAACACACAAAACGGAAAATATTGACATAAACAGAGAATGGAAAGGGTCGTGGGGAATCGAGCTAATCCGAGGATTAAAAGATTTAAAAAGGTAAAACAAATATAAAGTTAAAGGAATGGGATGGTTCGCTAAACCATTTAAAGCTCAGGATAGAATTGACAAAAGGGTTAAATACTCAAAGGTAGCGTTCGGCTTACGTAATTTTATACTATGGTGCAGAGGAAGTCGACGTAAAGGAATTTTCGGTCCCTGGCGAGTTCCAGGCGAAGGGGAGGGAATTATATGATCCTGACGTGGCGTCTTGGCAATGAGAACCGTTTCTTGACAAACCGCTTGAAGAAAAATGGCTGTTCTACGTTGTTCTCTTCTGAACAACAGGGGGGGGGGGTGAGAACCGTCTCCTTCGTTTACGGGCTCGAGAACAATGGCTGTTCTAATGTTGTTCTCTTCTGAACAACAAGGGGGAAGGGTGAGAATCGTTTCTTGGCGAACGGTCTCAAAAGAACAATGGCTGTTCTACGTTGTTCTCTTCTGAACAACAGGGGTGAGAACCGTTTCTTGTCAACGGGCTCGAATGAACAATGGCTGTTCTAACGTTGTTCTCTTTCTGAACAACAGGGGAAGGGTGAGAACCGTTGCTTGGCGAACCGGCTCAAACGAACAATGGCTGTTCTACGTTGTTATCTTCTGAACAACAGGGAGGGGGGGGGGTGAGAACCGTTTCTTGTCAACGGGCTCGAACGAACAATGGCTGTTCTAACGTTGTTCTCTTTCTGAACAACAGGGGAAGGGTGACTTGGCGTCACGAAGGCTCGAACCTTGGCACTCAAGGGATATTGTCCTTCTTCTGGACAAGTGATGGTGAATCTCGAGGTCGAGGTCCCTTGGCGCACAAAGTGAGAGTGGGTCGTAGTGATGTTTCGCGACGAAAATCTGGATCTCCAATCTGCATCTTAGTGGTTAAGTTTCCATATAAATAGCCGGGACATCTCCTTGGCGTGGGGGAAAATGGAGTGGGAGCTTCGAGGGAATGCACAGCCGAGCCTGGGAACAATGCCTTATCTGCCCATAAGCCTAACTCAATCTGGCGAGGTCGGCGTAAGGGGGCGGACGGGGGAAGATAAACCTCCTTGTTTAAACATTGACTCAGGTGGCTGCGATAAGGTGCCAAGCTTCAAAGCGAAGATGCACGTGGGTAGCATCGTGGTTTTAAATAACATGTGATAGTGGTTGAAATTACGCGGCCTCAACCCGTTCTATCACAGTGGCCCTTTGCCTCGTTCGTATCGTCCACACAAGACTTACCGACGTTCATCTTGTTTCGGCTGATACTCGAACCAGCCTCTGCTACCGTTTTTGTGGTTGGAACCAATCAGTTGCCTATCTTGCTTTATAATACACTAATTTTGCCACTCTCCGGTCGTCCTGTTTCCCGACCATTTTAACTATCCCTCGCCTGTCCCGCCTTTGTTTCATTTTAGCAAAGGAATCTTTTAAACCCTCATTTTTTTATTTTTCATCCCATAGTGCTCTTCTCCCTTTTTTATAACTAATTTGCCTTGTTATTTTTGCGCTGCCACTTAGAATCCACTTGGATTGGGCTGCTGCCTGACTGGTTCCTTACCTTAAACCCTTAAACTTTTTGGCTCATAATGATGGTGTCGTGGATTCCCTCCTATCCATTCTCAGAGAGGAAATACCAGATCTAACCGAATCGAGAGATCCAGTAGAGCCGGAGCCTTGTAGGCCTCCGTGGTGGGGAGTCCCAAGGCGGAATGTGAAGTTAATTTTCTTCGGTATGGCATATCATAAACCTAAAACTATACCCATCTCGTTCCAAACGTTCTTCAGTTCCCCCTCTCAGCCTTCCCTAGCTCGTTGGATCCCTATGCCAACGATGTGGACCCAGGTCTAGATCCACGCTTTTTGGTTTTGAGTTTTCATCTGAAATCCCGCTTGCAAAGGTGGATGTGTTTTCGTCAACGAATCGTTTGAATCCCGCTGTGGTGAGCCCCGCCGGATGTGGTCAACAGGTAGTGGAGATAGTGAGTGATGTCTCATCTCACTCTCAAAACAACCGTGTCCGAAATCTGTCTTCCATTGCCTGAATTCCCGTAACCGTTTTGTCCCACTATCGTCTGAATTTTGTCAAAGGTGTCATCCATTCGAATGAATTTAGGGAATATGATCTTCCCCGTCTACAGAGTAAGTTTCGTGTCCAACCCGTTGCATACATATGTTCACGGAGTGACTACAACTGTAAACATTTTACAATTTGGTCATGTTAGTTGTGCCTGCCGGCACCCCTCGTTCTCTGTGAATTGTGGCTCTCATTGTCATTTATCTGAATGTGTCAGAACACTGCTGTGCCAACTGCAATAGAAGTTGATGAATGATATTCCAACATCACCAGCTACGGACGGTGGATCAACCCCTTCGACATATAAAGCATCTTCGACCCACGATACCCAATCTACCGTCCGAAAATCTATCCTCGTTCTTCCGTTTCCACCGGACAATGCACCCCAGTTACAGGTAGGGGTCTCTGCCGGGTTCTTGAAACCCTCGGAAATATCCCCCGTTACTGCTCTTTCCTGGATCTCTTGCCCTGCTACAGCAGGTTCTTCGAAATCTAGTCCTTGCCCCCCCCCCCAGGTCTTTAGGACGCACTTAAAACTCAACTTCAGCCAGAATGGAGAAAAAGATATTTGATCTGGTATGTAACTGTCCAAGATAATATCCTCCATTTTACAATGGAATTGTCAAGGTGTTCTTGCCAATTGGGAAGAACCCAAAGCCCTTTTGACGACTCTCCATCCCGCTTTTGTTTGTCTTCAGGAGAACAAACTGGGTACCTGCCCTTTTACGGCTGTGCCCGGTTTTCGTATTTTCAATGCTGTCACTCCTTTCGGGGGCTTGCCTCATGGGGTGGTGTGAGTTATGGTTTAGTTATCCCACCAAGTATCTCCACTCCCCCTTCACGCTACCCTCTAAGCTGTTGCCGTGTGTTTTCATTATAAGTGTTTTTTTAACTTTTTGCTCTATTTACCTCCCTCCTCCTTTACCATTGTTAAGACCATATTTTTAAAAAACATGTAGATCAGTTGCCCTCCCCGTTTTTATTAATAGGGGATTTTAATGCTCGTTACCCATATTTGGAGGGAGATGTTGATAGTGATGCCAAAGGTAATGTTTTAGTCTCTTTAGTATGTTTTATAAATATCGGTGACTTTACCTTTTATCATGACAAGACAGACTCTTTTAGTTTTGTCAACTTGTATCTCTGTTCTCTTGATTGTCTCACTGATTTTCGGTGTTCCGTCATTGATGACCTCTACGGTAGTTACCCGTTCCCTATAGTCTTGTCGGCAATTCATTTAATTCCACATCCAGCTATGATTCTCAAGTGAGACTTAGTCCATGGTGATTAGGAAGGCTTTAGACAGGTGTTTTTTACACGTGCCTCTTTGGGGACCTTCAATGGTGTGGACACGTTGGTGTCGTACTTTACATTGATTGCTACAACTGTAGATAGAAGAGAGTAGGAAAAGAGGTGAAGAAAAATAATAGCGTAGGCAATTTGCGAACAGCTTCCCGCGTCACTGGACCACTGTTAGCCAGCTGCGAATCCACTCGGCCATCCTGAGTCTCAAAAAAAGACTCATTCAAGCAAAGCCTTTAAGCCGCTCGCCTGCACTTCTCGTATGCTACACAATGCTGCCACAGAGACAATTTTCCGATGGCGAACTGTAACACGTCACTCATCTGTGCTCTGGTGAACCTCGGAGTGCACGACAGTTGTTAAAAGATACGAGTCAGCTCATGCCTGGTTGCGGTGGAACCAGACTTTGCGCAACAAGGTGATCGGAAACCGAGTTCGGGCACTTCGTCCGATAACCCTTTGTCAGACGCACCAAATTTCATGTCGTCGCTATGCTTTATCGATTTCCTCTATGACCCCTACCACAAAGATATGGAAGATGATCGACAAGATGTGGGGTCTTATATCGGTCATAATACCCCCGCCCTCAATTTGCAGAGATCCTTACTGAATGACAAAATTGTACCCGGCAACACTTTGGCTAACCATTTCAGTGCCGTCTATAGTGTCTACCATTACAATAGACTTTGCTATTCTAGAAATCCAACGATGAGTCTCACCCCCTAAATTTTGCGATGAACTAAAACTTCTGTATAATGCTTTATTCTCAATCCACGAGTTGCGTACTGCATTGTTTCTTTGTGGGTCTACTTCTCCTAGTTTTGACGGGATCCATTATCTGACTCGGCACCTTAATCCACGCTCTGCCTTGTTACTACTTGACTTAAAAACTCCTATATGGCTGAAGGTTCTTACCCATCATCAACGCGCGTTGGGCTTGTCCTCTCTTTTATCAAACTGTGCTGAGATGGATTGGGCGCAGATTACTATTGCCCTATAGCTCTTACCAGCTGTCTGAGCAAGTTGCTAGAGAGGATGGTACTGGTACACCTGAAATGCTGCCTGGGGACCAATCACTTTCTGTATCCATTACAGTGCAGTTTTTGCAAGGTCATAGCACTCTTGACCTCTTATTACGTTTTGAGGGATTGGTCCGGATATTTTTCTACATTGAGAAAGCCTACGATACTACATTCAGATACGGCGTCTTAAAGCAACTATACGTTTTGCGTATGAGAAGTCTTTTACCTTCTTTTATTCAAAGTTTCTTAGCATCTCGATCCTATATGATACATGTTGAAAAAAGCTTCTCTGACCTTTAAACACAAGATGAGGGAGTTCCTCAGGGCATCGTTTTAAGTGTTTTATGTTTTATAATTGCGATCAATGATATCATCTCTTCTCTCCTAGTGAGTGCATCGGCAACCCTGTTCGTCGATGACTTGCCACGCTACTGTTCCTCGCCTCGCCTTCCTTCAGCATCGAGTCGTCTGAAGCTGACAGTCGATGCTGTATCAAAACGTGAACAACTCGGGAGAATCCGCCTTTCTACGATCAAAACGAAGGCAATGTATTTCCACCAGTACTTGAATAACCCCTTTATGCCATTTTGGAGGTGAGTCCAATCATTGGCCCATCTTTTATGGAAGGTCCTCATTTTGCCATTCTTCGGTCGTCCTGTTTCACTACCCTTTCAAGTATACCCTGCCTGTCTCGCCTTCGTTTTCTTCTGGAGGAGAAGTCTTTTATACCCTCATTTTTAACTCTTTTTTTCTCATAGTGGTCTTCTTCCTCTTTTAAAATTAACTTTCCATCATTTTTTTTTATGCGGCCATTTAGAATCCACTTGGATTGAGCAGTTTGCCAATTTGTGTCTTCCTTAAATCCAATCCCACCACGTCCCTTACTTTCAATCATCGTCCGACCTTGGTATTGGGGCGGACGAGGAGCTAAATTACCTTACTACTCTGACAGGTAGAATGCTTCCCTCCTACCTACTGAATGCGGCAAACGGGTTTTCCCTTTGCAATCTTCGAAACCATCCCTGTGCAGCTCCACCTCTAGGACCTAGGTGGCCCATCCAACACTCTTCTATCCGAGACGCCCGTCTCCGTCGCCTTATTTTTGACGTGTTCGGTGTTTTTTCGTGCCGCCATTTACAGAGTTCCCTCCAAGCGACTCTCCACATGAAGCAAGTCCTCTTTTGCCTTCTCAGGAGCCCGCTAAGAACACAGCGAGATAGATGATACGCCGCCTCAGTCCCGCCCTTCACGTAGGGTTCAGGTGACCCACCTCAATCCTTTAGGGGTGTAAAAGACGGCATTTTTTTCTGGTGCTTGACACGCACCTCTTAGATTCAGGATATGTCAAGCTAATGGGAGCCGGCATCTCCGCGCCCCCTTTCTTATTAATGTAGGCTGGCATGCTAGCTCCAGTGACGGGCTATTTTTCCTCTTAGTCAGTTAGGTTTGTGATGGCAAGTTGGAGTTCCTTCCTGAGGTGCAGATGTTCCCCGAAGTTATCCCAACCCAGATGGCAGAGCCTTGCATGGAGCGAACCTTAGCTCGGTGCCAGATAATGAACCTAAGTCCGCCCCGTGCAAGGCCCGCGTCAGGCGGCACAGGCCCCCCAAAACTCACAAGTCGAGGAGTGATCCGCTCTATCATCTGGTGCCGCTTTGACAGCACAATCCCCATCTCAGAGAATGATTTGGCTGAGGCTGGTACGTTAAACATTGGAGCCCGTGTCGTGGGAGAAGAGAAACGGGTTTCAAACCTTGATCACTTTCCAAATAAGAAGTAAAGCAAGAGGAAGAACTCAAAGGGCACGAGAGATTAATCTTTCTCCATTGGGTCTCAGTGGACAAACGGGTCCGCTTCCGTTTCAGCAAGGGACCAGTGCAAGATTGCCACGTCCGGCTACGAGACGCCCTTGGGCGGGGAGAACCAAAGCAAAACTAAGACCAAATTCGCGTTCGGTGAGCTGAGCCTCTATTATGACTGGGTTCCTAATTTAAAGATGACCTGATTTATTGGAGCCCGCTTCGTTCAAGCGCTCTCTAGTTAGTCCCTCCACTGATGGGGCAAGGTGGCTAAAGGCCACATGCTCCAGCAAAGGAGAGCTTTAGCTGTATTGACTGGTAGAGAATCTAAGGTGACCCTATTCTCGGACGGGATTCTTATGGCGTATGCGGCTGACCCTTCCAAGGCGGCTATTATGAGTGCCCTTCTATCACTCAATTCTTACGGTTGTGAGTGACCCTGCTTGTTACCATGAATTTCGTGAATATAGTGGTTTATGCGAGAGAATTCTGAGACTATTCCTTAGAAGACATCACTGAAGAGCTGGCTGATCATGGAGCAATCAAGGTCGAGCGAGTGTTGAGAAAAAAGGAAGGGTCTTTGAGACCCACCCCTACACTCTTTGTCATGTTCGAACGGGAAAAAATCTCTGAGTCATTGCGTGCCGGTTGGTATTCTTGTCAATGCTGCGGAAGTGCTACTATTGCCACTGCTTTGGCTATACAAATCGCTCCTGAGATCGGGAAAAGTCGGGTTTACCTGAAGTCTCTGTAAGTTGCTCCAAGTCCGTACGAGCCGCACCCCGCTTCTTCGAACCAATGTGGTGCCTATCTCTTAGAGAAGGAAATCCTAGCCGTTCAGGCTACAGATCGTCTCTCATTTCGCGAGGTAAAGTACTTGGTCCTGGCGCGCCCGGCCATGCTCCTGGCTTTTCCAGGCCTACAAACAGGGTCGTATTTGCGACCATTAGGAAACCTTGTCCGAGCACCACCTCATTTTCATGCCTTGATCTATCCATGTGCTCTCCGGATATGCAGCCTGATTTTGGGTGGGAGGTCGTCGATGACCTCCATGGTAAGGATTGATTTCCTATTCAAATATCCTTTTATGGACGGCTAACGCTTGAAAGCCCTCCCCCCACCCTTGGTGGTATTTGACGCGGGAGCGTAGTCAGCATTTTAGTAAAAGACTGATTCTCTGTCCCCATCGGTGGAGGAGGCCGTTGATTCTCCAGCTAACTCTACCCCTTTAGGCCTAACGTACGGCCAATTTGGCATTTTTAAGTGCTCCTCGTGCCTCATCGCTCCACACGAGCTCCCGAGCCTTTGGTTGCAGGCGTACAAGCTCAGTCAACGGTTCTGCAATCGCAGCAAAGTTAGGAATCATTCTACGGTAGTATCTTAACATGCCCAAATATCTTCGAAGCTCCTTGTAGTCCTTGGTGGTCGAATGTCTCCAATTTCTTCCATTATCTTCGCTGCTGTGCAGATTCCTTCCACCGAAATGTAATGCCCTAAAAGATATATTTGCTCCTTCGCCAGCTCGAACTTCTCCAGGGATATTCTCAGACAGTTTTCGACCAGGATTTTAAAGACTTACTCCAAATGCTTCAGGTGGTTGTCCATATTATCTGAATCTATCAGGATATCGTTTATATACACAAAACGGACTCTAATCCTCTAAACTCATGCCAACAAATTCTAATAATATAGTGACACTGACGTTTATTGTGACGTATAATGTGCACATTGGCTGCAAAACATTGCTCGTAAAGCTGCTTCTCATCGAGCATACCAAGTGGAGCTTCTCACTACATGCAACAAGATATATATACCTTACTTCCTTTCTTTGTGATTTAATAGCTGCAACTGAAACAAAACATGATTGGACATGTTCACCTTACATTAGATTGAACTTCACGTTGAACAAGTGTTGAAGATAAAGTCCAATAATTAATTCAACATTTAACCTCGTCAATTTTGTAGGAATTTGCTATTCAATTTGTGTTTGAAGATCCAAATCTAGCAGAAACGATGAGCTGCATTTAACCAAAGGCTGTGGCTGACGGTCCAATCTCCACGAGAACCAATGAATGAGGCACCCTCTTGATCTATTTGCCTGAAAGATAGGAATGATCTGCTGCGAGGTCTTTGGTGACTACTCAAGACACTGGAAAAGGAGACACAACTTCGGCCTTTATAATGGGTGTATTTATTTCTAGTTGTGTTACATCATCCAGCATGTTGCCAAGGGGATCTGGGCACTTGTTTCTCTCTGTAGGACTATCAATCTCCTAGATGAGAGGGCGATGAAGTAGCTCGCTTGTATGTAAATCACATACAATTCAAACAAGTCTTCCAGGTTTTTCTCTACTTCATTACACACTCTCTCCCTACTAACCTGTGTTCACTACAGTTGAATCTCCACCTATAGCATACACAGAACTGAAAAGTTCTTCCTGAAGCTAAGAAAATAAATGTCGAGGAGTGACATATGCATGTATCTTCCATTCGACTTTAGTTTTAGGAGTAAAGTAAAACAAGTAATGACCACCAGGCTCAGAGCAGATAGAGTAGTGTTCTTCTTTGATGAGAGCTGGGAACATTCTGTTCACTCCCTCTACCTGAAGCATAACTTTTGTGGAATATATTCTTCCATCAGATTAAAGATATGAGGGCCTTCTCTCTCTTAAATCTTATTCATGCTGATCATATATTTCCTTCATTATTATTTGTTGGGCTCTTCTTATTTTATTATGAGCTATCATCAAGAATGAATCCTCTCAGCTGATGAGGCCTGCATCTCTCAAAGCAGCAACTACAATTTCTGCAGTGTAAAAGAACAAACTCTGCCCCCCCCCCACTTTATTGGAGACCACGTGCGATGGTGTCCCGCCATGGACAACGTCACTTGCTATGCGAACATTCATGAATTTCGAATCTTGAGCGCATTGGGGAAATAATCCCCAATCTTGCGAACTCGTCCCAAGCCTACCCCCCCTCCCCCTTGCCCCCGGTGATCAGGCGAGAAAGAGCCGCTGTGTTTCGCGCCTTGCTGTTAAATGATGAATCGACTCCGCCTCCGGATTAAGATTTCTGGAGCTTGTGACTCCCTCCTGAAAATTCGCCCTTTCCCCTCAGAATCGGGCATGCAAATACTCGGGTTGTGCTGTAGGTCGATGAGTCCTGCACGCACCTCAAGTTCATCTTCATCGTCTCAAGTCTTAACTCCCGTGAGCGTTCGTCAGACAGCAAGACTTTCTCCGCCGTGATTCTACCTTAGTCAATTGGTAGCTTCTGTGAACGGCAAACCTTTGAATTTGCGCACCAGTCTCCCTTCGTTTAATCGAACCGAAGAAATTCTCTATCAATTACCTTTGAGGAAAAGAAATTTCCTCTTTCAGTGGAATTACGAGAATTCCAACATTTCACGTCAAACGTCATCTTTGAAGATTGTCTATCTTCATCGGAAGGTTAGTTCGGACCGTGCCCCACTTGCCTCATCGAATCGTGCCCCACTTGCCTCATCGGATAGTTCCCCACTCGCATCATCGCAAGAAGAACCTTCCTCGAAGTCACCGACCCGTAAGACTGAAACCCCCTCCATTATTAGTATTGTCAAGTTTCCCCTTTTGATCTGAGTTTAGTAACATCAATTAATTAATTCTATTTGAGAATTCCTCCTCATAATAATTATCAAGAGAATATTTCAATTTAAATAATTCTTTCTTGCGTATTTTTATTCTTATTTTGATGTTTGTAAATAAAATTATATTTTTGTTGTTCCATCTTTAACTAACCTCGAACGATACTCTCGGCCTATTCAAGTAAACCTCGCCAACCAATTATGTACTCTGTCTGATTATTTAGGATTTGAAACCCAACGTCTCAAGCGTGACCTCCTAGTTGGTCGTTATTCCCTGCGAACAGTCCTTCAACGGTTCGCGTTGTAGTAGGTGATTAAGTTCCTTCACATAATATAGGAGTAGTGTAAAGTATAGAGTAGTGTTCCACGACATGCAGTTTTGCAATTGGAAATTAATACCTAAGTTGGCAATTAATACCTAAGCAATGTTTGAAATGGTGATGTGCTGTATTTCATTTCTTTTGGAAAAGTTTAGTCGCCTCTTTTGATTTTTTATCTTATGCTGCCTCTTCTTTTCCAGAAGAACTTTCACAGAAATAATAAACCTCTTTCTCTCGTAGATGGCCTCTTCACTGTTCATTTTCTTCTTCCGTTCCTTCTCTCGGATTTGTTCCTTCCTCTTAGCAGTAGCAATCTGCTTCTTTCTTTCTAAATACTCAACTGAACTCATTTTCATACTTCTTTGGCCCTCTGATTTTGTGTCCTTATAAATTCTAGTTCTAAAGCAGGGATCTATTCTCATGAGGACATCAACAATCTATGTCTGCATGATTTCCTCTCATACCCGAGGGATAGCAAATGGTTTCAGAACACAATTCTATGGAGAACTGGTAGTTCAAAATGTCAAACAGAGTATCAAATGTGTGCAGAAATTTATTTTTCTTGGCCAATTTTCCTTTACCAAGCGATGTTTCAACTACTCTTTGCCACAATCTCGTTAGTTTGAGCTCAATCGTTCCAAAATGATTAATCAGAGGTTGGCTGAATAGCGCATTAGCGTTTATCTATTGGTGCAGTCTCCCTAATCTTATCATGTCTCTCGCTGTTGGAAGTTCTTATACAGGAAGCTCCTTTTCTTTACGAACTAGTGGGATCAAATTCTTTTATTTATTCATATTTATTCTATGGTATTATACGAGTTTTTAGGTATATTGATACCCCCAAAATACGACCAAACTACTCACTGTGTATACTTAATGCACATATACCCTTCCTCATCTTCACTATAGAAAATCTTTACAAAGTTTGTATATTTTCAGTGTTGAATTAACCCTTTATTTTCCAAATTTAGATAGAATAGTGACTCGTATAGTCATACTGGCGACTATGAAAAACTTTGCAATTTTCCATAATGTTCATAAAGCATCTATGTGCATACCTTGCGATTCTCCACCTCTTTCCACATGGGTTTAGTTTAGTTAAGATAAGGGGAAATGACCCCCCTCCTCCATATTTTTTTGTTTTAAACCCTAAAAATGTATACAAGGTAAAATGTATTTTCATCAAAAAGTAATTAGAATGCTTAAGGGTATTATAATTTCTTTCTTAATGGTTAAAATATCGTTAATCGAGGACCAGAATATGTCAAAAAAGTGGCAACTAAAGAGTTAAAATGAGATCGTAACAGCAGTTCATAACATAGGTTCTTGTTTAAAATGTTTCGATTTGTTAATACGAACGAGAAGAAAATGTTTTCTTAGTCCACATTATTGGAGAACAATCTTCGGGAGGGGCGGCAATTAAGCCATATTGACTTATTCACGCCAAAAGACTCCTTCAAACACCCTTGATTGCTATTCCGTTTATCTATTGAATATCGAAGATGGGGGATTGGGAAAGTTATTATTACTCCGGTAGGTGGGAGGAAACTGTAGCGCTCAAGATCGGGAGGGCGTGCGACCCCAGTTTTAAAGCATATACTCATACAGCATTCGAAACAAAAAGGTATACGATCCCCTTAATGTCAGCTAGCCTCCGCATGGTTAGAGATGATGCTTCTAATGCCCACTTGCGGAGCCGTAGTAGATGAAAGAGATTTTATTTTGACTCTATCATACGTACTCTCTTTTTATCCTTTGTTTTAGGAGAATGGTTTGGGGGTTAGTATCAATATCATTCCTTTTCTCCTACGAGGTCAGTTCATTTCGTAATAGATTATAGACTTTTATCGAATGATTTTGGTTTGTTGAATATGTTAATTTTTAAGAGCACATTATCCAGTAATCTCCCAAAAGATCAAAACACCTGTATTTATAGTACATCTTCCTTAACTTTTGCAGAGAAAATGCAAGGTTTCCAAAATTGATGTACGATCACTTGCATATATAAAGTACGTATTCAATAGGCTATGGCAATTTGGGGTGATTAAAACGAAAGTTATGCTCAGAGAAGAAATTTACTAGAAAAATTGAAGCGTCCCTGATAATCTGAATCTTTAGGTTTCCTGTACAGAGAACCGGTATTGTTTGCATGGATAGCAGGGAACTTCAGTTCAATCTCTTATACGTCAGGTCATTAATTCCCTTGCCAGCTCTACTTCAGGTAATATCCTTAGGAATTCTGTTCGCCAGATCATCGTGAAGCTGTGGCACCAAGAGAGCCTATAAATGAAGTTTCCCTATGACATCCTATGAGTATGCAATATGAGTTTTGATTTTGATAAATAAGATCAATTAAGAAACAACTGCTGACTACTTGGTTAATGTTGCAACTTTGAACTCCTTATTTTTACAATTATCATTGTTGCCAAGTCTCAAGTTATTTCTCAATATTCAATATTTCCAGGGCTTTATATTAGTATATTTCGTTGGTTGTCATCATCATTATCATCATCATTACTAACTATAATTAAGAAGGGGATTTTTTGGAGTATTTGAATAATTTCATCTTAGTTTGGTTATGACTTAGTTTTTTTTCATCAAAGTTATTTTTAATAATTCTTTTATAATATCCAAAAACAAAATGGTGAAGTTCAGAAATAAATATAAGTATCGAAATTTTGTGATTTTTTTAAAACCTAAAGAATTACAAATGGTGAAGTTTAGAAAATTTATTTTTATATATCTTCTTCTATAATTATATTTTAGCAAAGTGATATTTTGAAAGGGGGAAAATTTAATTTAGAGTTCCTCTGTAAAATTATTATAATTGGCGAAGTTCAGAAAATTTATAAAAATTTAACCATGGCTGCTTTTTTTTAGATTTTAAATTTTAATCTTAGTAGTGAAGCGCAAACTCCCTCCGCATGGGGGATTGGCGAAGCCATTGCCTGGTGTATTAATAATTTTATAATAGGTTACTGAAGAAATAGAGATTTGTTACAAATATATGAAAATTATATAGATGATATTTGGTATAAAATTTGATGCCTTTTGCAAGATTGTTTTGTATTATTTATTTTTTTTTCAATTATCAGTCTGACCTAATAAAGTCTGATCCAGGGAAATAAAATTCAAAAGAAAACTTCTAACTCTTTAAGAACGTTCTTGTATGGAATCTTAAAGAGAATAAAATCATTAAATGAAATTTATAGACTAGTATTAATTAGTCTTTCATGGAATGGAACAGCTTTGTTTTATAAATGAGCAATATTTTAATCATGGAAGTCTTTTAGAAAAAAATATTTGCTAATAAACTTGCAACTCTAGTTTTTCGAATGATATATAGTTTTTATGAAATAAATAAAATATTAAAAGCCTTTCTCTAATGGAGACTATTTTTGTGGATCACTCTATACATTACTAATTGCTGCTCTATTTCATCAAGGTGGTGAAGTATTGATTATTTCTTCTATAATTAATTTAAAACATTATAAGAGCAATAGATAGAATTTTTAAAAACACACGACACAGAATAAAGCAATAGCGATCGAAGGAAATAGCTAGATTTTTTTTTTGTGTGGGTGGGGGGAATCTGAAAAAAAGAAAATAAGTTGAATCTGAACATCAGATATTCGACACAATGTATGCAGGTAGAGAACAAAAGTTTATGCATATGTAAATAACAAGATGAGAATGAGCGTGTAGACATAGAATAAAGTAACTAAAGGATAAAATAACTAAATCTTCATTATATTGAAAATACTCGTTTCATTTTCATGAAAGTTCTCAAAATATTCTTTTATATTTGCATTGGAATGTGTCCAAGTCTCACTTCATAGACCGGTCCATGAAAATATTATGAGGAATGTAGTGTTTTTGAAAAAAAGGATGTGGGTAAAACTACTGTGAAAGATAACTTTAATTTTGAATAGATTGATTGATTGGTTTTGAGTGGAGCAATTATCTTTAATTTTGAACCTATAAATTCGTAACGTATGTATTGTTGCTGATGGTATGATTCATAAATCAGGATGGCAAGACTATTTAAGGTAAATATATCCTTTAAAAAAACAGGCTGTCCAATGGAAGAGTGATGGAATATCATGTCTGATATTTCGAAGAATTGCAATTGGGAAAAAAAGGGATTCACGCTAAATAAAGCCCCATTACGAGCCCGGGTCCATTTAGTGGTAGAAAAAAAACAGGTTGCCTTAGAAAAATCACTTCTAGGAAGATCGGACGGTTCAACTCGTCGATGAAGGAGCGATTTGAGACCTCATCCGCTATTTAACGGCAAGTTGCCGCGACCCTGAACCTGAATGTTGCTCTTCAGACTGCCTCACGACGCTTGAGAGACGCTGGACTCAGTATACTCCCTGGCTCTGCAGCCACTCATAATGCGAATAAAGCTGCTTGGTTGACATTCACCAATAAATATAATTTAATTTTGCTCGGATTAGATGGGAAGAATCATCTAAGGCGTCGTACAGGTGAAAGATTAAATCCCACATGAGCTAAAAAGACGGTTACATTTGGAGGGTGCAGCGTCTTGGTGTGAAGAATGTTTTCAACCGCAAGGTTCCCTCCGTTTATGAGGCAAAGTAAATGCTGACGTATGCAAGAATCTGGATTAGGAAATACGATACCTTCTCTCCGAACACCAGGAGTACATGAGCCTGTTTTCATGAAGGATCATGTTCCCTGTTTTGAAAATGGTGGTGAAGCAGTTTTGAAATGGTGACAATATCGACGTAACTATGGAAGATACTCGGCGAGAATGTTATGGCTGAGAAACCGACAAATGTTGAAGCTGACTATTAAAGATTGGAAGAAGAATGGAATACAATCACCCTCGAGCAATGAGACCGGAGATGTTCTCAATTAATTCAGAATAAGGACCATCATATTTCTTATTAATATTTGTTTACTTGTCTATAAGATAATTACATATGTTGTTTTTTAGGTATGGCTATATTTATACTTACCTTTCTTTAGATTTAGACGCATCATTTCTTTAAATACACATTAGTTTCCTCATATCTTTTTCATCCACTATTCTATGGAATGAAACTTGGACTCTTAGAGGCCAATTTCAGAGAATATTCTATCCATTTTCGTGAAAATTGCACGAATATTTTCAATAAAATATAGATTTACAAGCCGCTGTTCTCTTCCTTAACAGAAAGAGCTTGGTTACACAAGCACCCCTGCGGGTGTGTGGCCTACGGCTTTATTTGCTAATCTTAACCGCCTTTTTTAATCCCCTTTATAGACTCTTTATTTTAACACCCTGAACATCCTTTTCATCTTCATCTTCATCTTAATCTTCATCATCTTCATCTTCATCTACTTCATCTTCATCTTCATCATCTTCATCTTCTTAATCATCTTCTTCTTCATCATCATCTTCTTCTTCTTCTTCTTCTTCTTCTTCTTCTTCTTCTTCTTCTTCTTCTTCTTCTTCTTCTACTACTACTACTACTACTACTACTACTACTACTACTATAAATCACTTGTGCGTCCACTGCTCGAATATGCGGTTCAATTTTGGGCTCCATACTTAAACAAAGATATCGCGCAATTAGAAAGAGTGCAGCGTAGGGCTACAAAATTCATTCCCGAGCTGAGAAACAGGCCCTATGAGGAAAGACTCAGGGCATTAGATTTGCCATCTCTCGAAGGCAGAAGATTACGTGGCCAGCTAATTGAAGTATTTAAAATATTGAAAGGATTTTCAAACGTTGATTATAGGAATTTGTTCGAATTGGATCATAGGGGAAATACTCGGCAACACGGATTAAAATTAGTCAACAAGCGATTTAACACTAGTATAGCCCAAAACTATTTTACGTTTAAAATTACTCAAATTTGGAATAGGCTACCCACCCACGTAGTGGATAGTAGGTCGGTAAATATGTTTAAAAACCGTCTCGACGCGCACTTAAATAGTATAAATATAACGTAGTCTGAGCACAGTAAATAATAACGTCTTTGCAAAAGGAGTTTGGAGCGGAGGAACAACGAGAGTAAAAATGATGACTAAAAATGATGCCAGCGATTTCTCTTGCATGTGTAGTTTAGATATCCATTTTCTTTTCCGCCTATCCTATAACTAGATTTTCACCACTAGCAGTCGAGGGCTGCGGAAGTTGAGAAGAAAAACTTTCTATCACCCCCCCTTAGGTTGAAGTAGTTAATATGCCTGACATTGTACACATGTAGATAAGTGTGTACAGTAGATTATATATTTAAAAAAAAATAAAAAAATAAAAAAATAGCATGTTAGAGATACACTCGTAGATAAGTGTGTATCGTAGTTTCGGATGTAGTGTAGCGGACTAGCCTCGAGCGGACCTTAGGGTCTTTGTTGGTCCTAAATTCTGTAGTTCTGTAGTTACTACTTCTTCGGCCTATCATGATTCTTTTTTCTTTTCTCCATCTAAATTTGCTATAATAATTTCCATGCCAGATTTTAATAAATTTTCTGAACTTCACCATCTGTAATTCTTTTAGTTTTAAAAAAGCCACAAAAATTCGATACTTATATTTATTTCTGAACTTTACCATTTTATTTTTTTTATATTATAAGAGAATTATTAGAAATAACTTTGATAAAAAAATTAAATCTACTTAGGTGACGACCGAACTAAAAGAAAAAATCTATTCAAACCTTCAAAAAATCTCGTTCTTAAAATATAGGGTTATGGAGGGTGTATCTTGTGGGATCTTATTCTGTATGATACTGTAGGCCACTCGAGATACAAATGGCCACTCAGGGTGGCCATTTGTATCTCGAGAAATAGACAGATACTTAATTATCTTGCACGATGCATCGCATCAGTCCTTTTGTAGGTTTGGTTACTAGTTTAACCCTATTTACCGTATGAACTATCATATTATGGTCGACTTCCGAAATTAAATATCGGAATCCTCCTCTTTCACCCGTTTATTCCCTCGTTTCTCTTGCTGTATTTTCGTAATAATTCAGTTTCAATTAATCGTCATAATTTATGGTCAAATTGAGTGATGAACCCTTATTTAGACGTCATATGAAAATTATCCGAGATTCGTATACTCGTACCGATCTCATTTTCTTCGAAATCTTGAGTCATGAAGTCACTTAATGTTTCATAGAAGCGATTTCTTGCAGCATCTTCATAATTCCTGGTTAATAATTATCTATTTATGTAATAATTGCTTTCTGGTCATTTACTCTCAAAGGGATAGGAATGTTTCGGTGACTGAGACGTCCCATATTTGGAGCTCTAGCGTTTATAATGGGTTTCTTCCGTTGCATTTGTTTGTTGATATAAGGGGAAGGGAATTCCATCCATGGATGGTTACACAACACTCGTGAATTGCGACTTAGAATTTGTTTACTTGAAGATTTACGTAAACTCTCTTTGTTTCGCTTGTTGTAAAATAATTATGTCCATTTCGCTCCTCTTATTATTTAGTATCCACAGTTCACATGAGTCTTATTTGGTTAAATTTGGCACCATATTATCACTTGAGCCAGTTACCTTTGTATATTTATTTAGAAATAAGCTGACTTAGGTTTACACGTCACCTAATATAGGCCTACAGTCAGAGAGAAATAGAAACATATTTTCGTCTTATGCAAAAATACGCAAATCCCTGTCTGGAAAATGACTTGTTAAGCTGTCCCAATCTATTCCTTTCGCTCGTTTTTTATTATTAATTTTATTTTATTTACTTTTTTTGGTTTCCAAGATTCATTTTTTTACTAAGCTCATATGCGATGTTACCTTCGACAGTTACCTTTTACTGGAAAAGATAGAGAAGGAACATGCAAAAGTACAAGTTATTAATAAAATGGACAGTATTTATATGAGATCGAGAATATTGAGGGCAGTCTAAGAACAGAAATGCAAAAGACATTGGTCGGGGAGCGAACAAACCTCCTTGCTCTTGTTTTGCAGACGATGCAGTGCTCCTTCCGGGGTATAGGAAGAGAATATAAAACGGAGTAAATATAAAAAAATAGGAGGGTTATCTAAGGGTGTAACGAGAATTTATCGGCCCCAGTCAGCGCATAAATAATCTCCACCTGGTTACGCACTTTTCACATAATTTCTAGCTAATTCACTACTTCCCTACGAAACATATCAGTGGCGATTTCTTAAGGTGTAGATGTCCTCGTTGGTTTTCCTTTGTTTTGAATGAATAAGGGGTATGCATTCAATAATCCATTATACCCATTGCAATTACCAGTCTCAACAACTCAGTACTTATTGTTCAGTCGTGGGTTAATGACCCATTTACCACAGACGTATACGTTATACATGCGTGAACCCATGGTGAGTTTTAGGAAACGCTCGATAAATACCACCGTATCTATATGGAACCATTTGGTCCTCGAGCAAATGTTCTTTGTTGCTCGTTGCCAATCTAGCAACTTTACTTAAGGCCCCATATTATTTAACCCAATTTTAAAATTTATATTTATAAGATACTCATGAAATTGCGAATCGCTACTCGTAATGTACTGCTCATAATGTTAGTTTCGTTTAAAATAAATTACTCGTAGGTTGTAACGTACATAAATTTAATATTTTTGAAGGGGACGCGTATCTCGAATAAGTTCAAAAATGTTTTGTGTGTTCTACTTGGGCAAAAGAGATGTCCTTGTCCGTTCGAGATGAATTTCTCTTCTTGCATTTCCCGCAGTGAATCTGTCTGCTCCTTAATTTAGGAAAGCAGTTGGCTGTCTACCTGACTATTCCTCTCTCTCTAGTTTTTATTTGCTTGCCTCTTTTTAACTGTCTGTCTTTCTTTGTATTTATGTAGGTTTCTCTCAGTTTTGTATTCCGTTTACCATGTCTTTAGAAAGTTTTTCTTCAGTTTTTGAGCATCATGACCTCTTTGTTTTCCCTTATCTTTTTTATCCCTCTGGTGTAAGACACACACTGTCTCTCAATGTTATCATGTAGATATTCAAAATAGTTCCTTTTGGCCATTAATGGTTTGATTCGCTAGAGGATTCATACTCCCCCTATCGAATGCATATTAACGATACATTTAAATAATTGCTTTCTTTCTGGACTTCGTAAGAAGTTGTGCTCTATGACGGTAGACGATGGGCTACTGAAGAATTTGGAAGGGAGTGAATCAGTGCCAAACTTGACCAATCCCTACAGGGAACAGGCCATTTTGTCCGGCAAATTGGGAACCTACGATCGAGTTGTTTTAACCTTTTGCTCGTGTAGTGTGATAGTAAAATTAATTCTTTATATTAAGTATCACTTTTGAAAGCTAATAAATGTTAATATTCGTTTGAATTAACTTTGGGAGATATTTTTTATAAAAAAAAATTGGAATTCGAAACATGTTTTGGCATTAAATATTTTCCTGGTGTAAACCCGCTCCCTCCCCATCCTTGTAAACCAATTAAATTTGGGGACCGATATTACTTGCATTTTGAAATCCAAATTCTATTTTCGAATTTTTATGCTGGGGAAACTGTTGTGGCATTCTGCACGAACTGTGAAAGCAAAATTTATCAGACTTCACTAAGAGGGTCCAAATTCGCACTAAGAACCTGTACTATGTATTACTTTGTTCTTAGAAGGTTCAGATACGTTCTTCAGGTTCCAGTCTTTATGGTTAATTATGCTTGCTAAAGTATTCCACTACATCCTAAATTGTCTCTACTCATACTTTTTCCAGCTATTTTTTCTTTTATTTTTTTCAGTTATTTGTTCTATCGTCATTATGGAATAATTCACTCATATTACCAAAGCAATCAGACGTTCCTTTGTAGTTCGTTCCCTCAATGGTGAAGGAGGCTTTATTCGGTGTCCTATTTAGCTTCTCTTTGTCTCAATACTTCTTTGTCCAACAATTTAACATGCACTTGTTATTTACACCTATGCTTTCTTTAGTTAATTAAAATACATGCAAAGGTTTTAATATTTGAACTCGTTTGTTTATTTGTGTTCTTTTTTATACTAATACTCGCCATTTTATAAATTTTTATGTTAAGAAAAATTCAAAGATCTTAACGCCATAATAAATAGGTATATCATTATTTAGTTTTAAAAATGCATAAACACGGAATAACTGGTCAGTAAACTGCTAAAAACTCTTAACCTACGTCTTGGAACCGAAAAGCATTCTTGTAAATTCGAAGAGTTCGAAGGGAATCGTTAACTCGTTTTGAGGTGAGGGGGAGGGTGTTAATTCATGAGGACCTGATAATACAACCTGTGAAAGTCAAACTTAGAGAATATTTATTTCCAGTTAATAATTTTTTTATGCAAGCGTGGGTGATTGCTGAAACATACAAATCTCTTTTTATTTGGGCATTCACCAGTCTGTGCTTCCTAACAAGTCTTTACTAATTTGAAATTTTCATTCACTTCGATAAGAGGGGTAACGCCAAAGAAGCAAATTGACATATAAAAGTTTTGTTTATTTTAGAAATGCTGTCTTATGAATTAAACCATCGTGTACATAAGAGGGACGTGTTCCGAGGGCTTGATGAGGAGCGCTGTTTTAGCTGCAACATTGCCATTTTAGCCGTATATATATATATATATATATATATATATATATATATATATATATATCTCAAAGTAGCACGAGAGAATGATGAAAATGAATCCATTTTCTA
The DNA here is from genome assembly GCA_963969495.1 of Ceratothoa steindachneri. NCBI lineage: Eukaryota > Metazoa > Arthropoda > Malacostraca > Isopoda > Cymothoidae > Ceratothoa > Ceratothoa steindachneri. The sequence goes on along the minus strand of OZ018321.1, from coordinate 145,692,292 downwards.
CCACTGTACCTTGATTCCACTATTTACACAGGTAAAAGAAAGAACAAGGTTGATTACTACGGCGTCCCTCAATCTATATAAATTTTTCCAACAAGATAACATAGGTAAAAGCCATTATTTGCTTAGGACCGAGGAGTTGGAGAGATTGATGAAAGAGTTCTAATGGATTGGAACGCTTTTTCCAGAGGAAAAAGATGACTCATTTTAATGGGGAATTAATCTCATTCATGTAAGTACCTGAATGATAATTGAACTGTGAATGTTAAAAAATTAATGAATGAACGTATTAAAGTATATATTATCATTTAGATCGGACTTTATAGATGATTAAACTTTGTGGGTAGAGCTTATTACAAAATTGTGATTCAACCAAATCGCCAATAAATAGTATATTGACGCCATTAGGGGAAAATTTAATTATATTTGGATAGGGCAATAGAGTTTTAGCTGAGAAGTGAAAAGTGGAAAGGAACCCCGTATCCACATTCTCAGATCAACAACAATGCCTTTATTGCGTCTTAGAAATGAGGTTCACCTTATGAAGCTTTCAGGTGTAACTGGTGGCTAGTATAACCATGTGACAACTTTCCTATCTGCTACTTTGGCTTTGTGTATACTGTAAGAAGCGTCTTATAATCACTCACAAATGGATAGCGGCGAGCTAACACATATAAAAAAGGGAATCCTGCAAATGATTTGGCAGTAAATATAAAGCCAACAATATAAGTCTATTTATTCGCCAGGCAATGGCCCTTCTTTTTCTATGAAACAAGGGGAAAGGCTACAAAGCACTCAGCTTTCATGAACGAAGGCAATTGGTGTTGCCTCTCTCTATCAACTACCTAGATGTAACATAACAATTTTTGAAGATGGAAAATAAGATTACATAATACATTTAAAATCATGAAATAAATGCTTAATTGTAAGATTCATGATTTGGAACATATTGATAAATAACATAATCAACAGAGGTTATTGAGGACATGAAATTTTCAAGTAAAAGTTGTCTCAAGTTATTAAATATAAAAAAAATAAGGTACGAATGGATACATTAAGAGAATAAATAATCATAAAATATTTACGTGGCAAAATAAAATAGTAGTTAGACAGCAAAATCAGGATAAATTAAATACAAAGTGAAATGATGGTAACATAGTATAAATTAATTGATCGTAGTGGGTATAACAAGTCAGGAAATGAAATAGAATACTTCCTTAATCTAAGAAATGTGTAATCTCGACCCAGTCGTCTCAGTATATCCTATCTGAGTAATCCGACAATGAAAAATTAAACGGAAAATGGGTTAAATAAATGACTGCGATCGAGGACAATTGACAGACAGATCATAATGTAGATGTAAACTCATGCTTGCTGAAATGAATCGGGCTGTATTGGCTCTGAGATTCCATCGCAATGTTCCTTTGGGCTGTGGGGAAGTTTGCGTAGTGGGTTCTATGTTAGTATTAGCAGTGTGTGGAAAGGAAGTTGATTCCATATACTCGTAAGCCGGTTTCAAATTAAGGAAATTAGCACGAATTCTTCCTTTACTTCCTTATACTATGAAAGCATGCTTATGTCTTTGTAGAATCTTATAAGGCCTTTTATCAAAGGTATAAGATATAGGGTGTATCTGCTTGCTAGAGGTTATGTACTTTTCTTGTGTCTCAGGAAAACCACCTAATAGTTATGTGTGAATAATGTGAATTTTACTTCCCGACTGATTAATGCACTAAAATCATTATTTTACTAGGACTGTGTTGATTAACAAGAGTACAATCGTTTTTCTTCTTTCTCTGTGGACATAGACTCTACATTTATTTCATCACGAAGTCCCCTAGCAAACTTTTGAACCAGTTTAGTGTCTTGATTGCTCGTCTCGTCATGGGACAGGTGATTCTAAGGCAGATTCACTCTGTGTCAGGCGAGGAATCTTGGAGAATCCAGGAATTTTCGCGACAGGGAAACAAACATTACTAGGATGATATTTTCTGTCTATGTACCTAATCCCATTAGTGTGCTGACTAATGAGACTGGAAGCACAAGCTTCCCTTGGGAAATAAATGGCTGGTTGTAAGTGATTCAGCAGTTCCAATTATTGTCTTGCAATCGTTTAAGACATGGACGTCGGTGCTTTCTATGAGAAGGTGAAGATGATCAATTGTAAGAATTATATACGTTATTTCCTACTGAACCTTTAATTGATAACTAAACTATCCCAGTGTACCGATTGTCAAAAATGGGCACGATTTTGATCATCAAAATCAAATCGTGATTTTGATCTGATCTTGTCTAGATCTTGATCTTGTACACTTTTATTATCGTGACCTTGATCTTGAACTTGAACTAAGATCACTTTATTTCTTGTGATCTTGATGATCACTTTAGACCTCAAGATCACTTTTAATTTCAGATTCTTAAATATGCCGCTATGCGAAAGTCATTTGTTTTTTGTCCAAGCGATATCTGGTGGCAACTTTGTTCAACAGCGACTGTTTATGTTTTCTGTAACGAGTGTGCATAAAGTTCCTATTTGAACAAGTGATGATGTCACATATCCCAAGCCGTTGAATTTTCTTTCACCAAAATGGTAAAGATTACAAATAAACATGTATATAGTTTGCAAAAATAAATATCATTTTTTAAATTATAGTAAGTATATATACCGTTTCAGTTCCATGGTGGGCCTGGCCTAGGCTAGTTGGGCTTGTTACTTCTACCCCCTGGGCAGAGTTACTAAACAACTATGTATTTACCAAACTTACATATTTCATATAATTTTAACTTTATTTTATGAACCGATTTTACAGATCTGTGTTATAAATTCTTTTGACTGGAGTTTGTGTTTACCTAGCTGCTTCGTAGAGTCCCGTCTTCTGATAATTCTATCCCGAGACGCGAATTGTTTGTTTTTGCGTTTCCTCTTGTGACACAGGTGTCCAATTTGATAGCTTTCATGTTTGTGCATTTGTGCTTACCCACACTACTCCGACAACAACTTGCACATTTTATTCATATATATATATATATATATATATATATATATATATATATATATATATATATATATATATTTATATATATATATATCTTCTCCATTTCTGTCTAAAAGTTAATATACATAAATTGACATATATGTTTTCATTTACTTATTTTCATGTTATACAAAATATTCCTGTTATTCACATGGAAGACAATTTATATGGATTGTGACAGTCAAATGTGACCCATGTTTGTTTTTGCGTTTCGTTTGTGACACCGATGTCCAATTTGATAGCTTTCATGTTCGTACATTTGTGCTTACCCACACTACTCCGACAACCACTTGTCACATTTTCTTCATACATATTAATATATATATATATATTCTCCATTTCTGTATACAAATTAATATACACAAATTGACATATATGTTTTCATTTACTTATTTTCATATTGGACACAGTATTCCTGTTATTCACATGGAAGACAATTTATTTGGATTGTAACAGTCAAATGTGACCCATGTCTTGCCTTCTGGCGAAACCCTCGGAACCTTTCGAGGTGGCCATGATTAGTGCCCTTTGGAAAGTTAATGGCTCGCCTGTTAGTGTCACGTGGCACCATGAACTTTGGGGTAGGAGTTGTTTATGCGAGGAAACTCATGGACTTCTGCTAAAGGTTATTACTCTAGAGCTAGCGGACCACGGGGCAGTCAAGGAAGAACGTGTGATGAGACATACCCCTACACCTTTCGTCACGTTCGACAGTGACAGGCTTCATGTGATAGTCCGTGTTAGTTGCTATCGCTACTACATGAAAGCATTCGTGCAACTGCCGTGGAGGAGCCACTCCTGTCACTTCTTTGGCCATAAGAATCGCTCGCCTAGATGTGCAACGTCGGGTATACTCGAAGTCTGCGTAAGTTGATCCAAAGCAATATACGATAATCTATATCTATTAGGGTCAAATGTTGAAAAGGCGGAGAGTTGCATCCCGCTTTTTCGAAGCAATGTTGTGCATTACTCTAGGAGAATCAGATCCTGTCAGTTCAGGCTGAAGATTCTCTCACATTTTGCGAGAATAAAAAGTTGGCACTAGCACCCCCAGCGCTTACTTGGACGTCTTATACTTCAATGTGAAAAAAAATATATGATCTACTCCTGGCCCCTGCAGGCCTAAGAGCACGGTCGTTTTAGCGCCTTTTCGGATACCTTATGTGGGTTTTACCACTTCCCTCCCGGCCGCTCTCCTAATACAGCGGGCGAGGTAAATGGTTCACACCGATCTCGGCTAAATCAAGGGCTCTTTCCTTTTCTCTAGCGTAACCGTTTCCCGTAAGGCGAAATAACCGCGTGCATCCACCGAGTTGTTAGACTCTTAGTAGACAACATCCTTAGAGGGTGTCGTGAGGCACTCTTCTGTGGTTCCTAAAGCTGCTTCCGAAAAGAGGAGACCTACAAATGAGCTTCTGCTCCTACGCTCCCAACCAAGGCTGGAATGAGCAGTTCGGAGACTGTGGATCCTCCAAAAGAGGGACTCCTGCCTCCGAAGTCACCCTGCACGACGAAGGTTTCGAGACGGTAGGAGGAAAAATCTCGTATAGCGAGTCCTCGAATGTGACAGCAGTTTCAGCTGCTTGTTCGGCCAAGAGCGCACAAGGTTCTGCCTCTTCGAAGAGGGTTCCTGTATCTCTTCCTACGCCTCGTGGATATATTCCCCTGAGTTGAATTGCTGCTGAGTCTAAGCCAACTGGATGGAGCTGGAGAAGCTCGTCGCCTCCCGTTCCCCCTTAGAGATTTTTTTTGCCGGAAACCATCCTGGGCGCGTTCCTCCTCTTCACACTCCAAGGGTAAAGGCTTTTGCGACAACATCACCACTCGATAGGAGCCGATCAGAGGATGCCCGATTAATCATTATGTCTGTGTTCTTATATTAGCTATAAATCCTTTATTTCAGGCATTAGTAGTGCAGCTACACCTAGATAGGACATATACTGTTATTTCTGCGTACATTGCGTACATTCCCTGCCAACCGTCTTCGACGCGGCGAACTTCCACCTCATCGTGGCATGGTTGCTGAAGCTCTTTCTACTGCTCGAATATTTGAATGGTTGATTCCCCCTCTGGGGGACTACTCGATCAATCCCTGGGATCAGTTCCTTGCACTCTTTATCGACGAGCTGGGGCTAGGTGTCAGAATTGTAGATTGGTTTACGCATTACTTCCCAAGAACCGCTTCATTTTTCCCCATGAACTATCCTTCTGCCCTCCCGATGCACAGCCTGACTTTGGGTGTGAGGTGGTTGATAACCTACATGGTAGTGATCACATGCCATTTAAAATATCATTTTCTGGTTCACTGCCGATGAGAGAAACCCCGGTGCTGTTTGACCCAGGCGCGATGGTTCGGATTTCAAGAAATAATTTATCTGTCATAGTCTGGCCGTTTCTCACGCTGACCGCTTCCGTGGTTGTCAGCCGAGTGAGTGTGAGGTAGTCCTAATACGGAGACCTTATGTCTACATTTGATATAAGCGCCGCTTGAATGAATTTACCCTCAGTGAATTTCGATGAATAAAAAAGGCTATATTCCGGTCTGTTTCGAAGCACACACGTCCTTTTCCTGGCGCGCATACTTGTCTTCACTTAATGATAAAATTCCCCTAGCAGATGTGCGGAATCGACTCAAAAGGACTCGGGGCCGCCTCTCGTTCTCCAACTGAATAGGACCACAATCTCGAACCCTTTGTCAGTTGCATAGTCCTTCGATTTCTCCGCATTATTTATCCAGTCTGATTGATCCTACCCCTGTTACCTGTCCCTGCACCAGTACGAGCGCGGTCGATGCCACCTTCCTTTGCCCTCGGGACGGATTTGTGCACACAGACTTGTGGACTATTTCACTTTTTAGAGGGGGCTGGCCTCCTCCATTTTATTTGACTCTCTTCGGTGTTTGTGGTATTTTTCTGCGCCGAGGGGAGGCGGGTTTCCTCTCGACCTCGTAACGTGCTTCATTTTTCTTGTTTTGTTTTTATTTTTGTTTGTTTGTTTGTTTATTTTTCTGTTTGGTTTGGGAGCTTTAGAGTAGCCTGCACTAGATTGAACTTTTAATTGCGATGACTTATTCCTTTGAACGCAGTCGCCAGATTTGCGAATTTAAAAAAATGGGTCTGCTGACCAAAGTGCGTGCTCTAACTTATTCTTATTTATGACTTTACGACCTTCAAAACTTTCAATAATTCCCAGACTAACCTTGGGAGGACTTTGTAAATTATATCATTTAAAGGAGAATATAAAACAACATAGGGCTTTTAAATTTTATTGTAATCGGTCGAATAGTTATGATGTTATTGCCAAAATAAAAAAAAAGCAAAACGGGGACCGACCGACATAGTGAGATAATGAGTAGCACGCGACTAAAAATCTCACAACGTCTTCTTCTCACCAAGTTGTTCCGGTTGTCTTTGGAGATATTCACTCGATTGGCGTGGGTTAGGAACGTTCCCCACCCTCGCCGCAGTAGGCAGATGCCTCTCCATTGCTATGGCAACCGTGTTACGAGCTACTTGTCATCTAAGCTTTTCTTAATAAACCTGCCGTTGAGGAAGTAAGCTTCCCACTGCATCGGAAGTATTTTTTTTCTAATTCTAATAATATATAGATTAAATTTAACTTCTAATACCGTGGTGCGACAAACAATTACAAACACACGACACATATGTAGATGGATGCAGTAAGCTTAACTATTCCTAGCCTATTTTCTCTCCTATGTACCTAAATCCAAAGTTTAATTAATTAAAATCAGAGTAACTAAATTGCGCCCTTACCGTGTTAATGAGATCCTTTCCCTCCTTTAAAGTTTTATGAAATTCACGGACAAATTTTTATACTTAGTGGTGACCATGCTGTAATCATGTTTGCGATATGTAACATCTCTTCACATAAATATGCTAGTCCTGATTGGCTTTAGAAGTTTCCATTAATTTCCGGAATTCCATAAATTTATTTATCACCCATGAGAGAGCGATAACAAGCAAATTAGTTGTTCCTAGGGAGCTAGTCACCTATCTCGCGCTATTTTACGAGTTGGTGGAAGCATCTCCACTCACACACATAAGGATATATATATATATATATATATATATATATATATATATATATATATATATATATATATATATATATATATATATATATATATATATATATAGTGATCCGAAACACCGCTCTCTCTTCCCCATCTTCTCTTTGCGCACTACATCTCTCTTCCACTCCGGAACTTGTCGAAGTGGTTCATATCTATACTCCCCTTTGATGCGGAACGGGAGATACTCCTAGTAATCACGCTCATCCTGCACCCTTCCACTCCCGTTGACGACCGGCCCTTCCTGCCTTCGAGCTTGACAGTGACTGTCATGCTGATTTTTATATATCTTTCATTATCCAGTCAGGGGACCTCGTCTACGATTAAAAAGGGTCGGGTGTCACAATTAACTAACCTGTTTTGAATTCTTCGATTCCATTTTAAAAAAATTCATCAAGGATTAAACTACAACTAGTTTCCACAAAGTGTGGTTGGCGTGCCTCAACATCACTAAAAACTACCTCCCCCTCGATGCTCTATTAAGCCCAAGGCTAACCATAATTTTTTCCGCGTCTTATTGACTATTCACAACGATGGGGTGTTTTGTGCTGTAGCATCTCTTTTGTAATCAAACTGTCATTATTATTAACAATTTTGCTTAATTGGCTTTTGATAGATTTAACTCTATATTTTATCTAGCTATAGCTGGTATGAATATAAATAAAAAAGGGACACAAATGATTAAAACATTGTGCTCCTCGGGAAAACTCTGACTTGGATGTACTCTCCAATGTCGGATGTTGTCAATAACATTTGTATATCCTCCGTGGAAATATCGATCTGTGATACATACGAGTATATATATCTCTACCCAATCCCTAGAATACCTTTGATGAGGGAATATAGGCTGCTATACGAAAGGCTCAAGTAAGATCTCCATGGTGGGTCATTTTCTTCGTGCCGATGTTGCTCCCCCCCAGCTCGTCTTAGCAATGATCCTAACTTCATTATTTGCCGAGATATTCATGAGTTTGAGGTCGTTCATCGCTTCAAGTTGTGAGTTTGTTGAAGTGGAAGCCCACATAGCAGAGAAAGTCCGTTTGTGTTTTCCTAGTCAGAATAATATTTTCGGTAGGTGTTTTACGAGCTCAGTTAAGTCCTAATGCTTGAAAGGTGAGGCTGTCAATGCTGCGTCAGTTTGAATTTCAACTGTGCCAACCGTTTCCTTTTAATCGGCCGGTAGGTTGGTGAGCTCCAATCGGATCTAGGCTCTGGTAGAAGTGAAACACTAGGCCTCAAGAAGAGACCGCAATGCAAACCGTCTGTTTTGAGCATCCCATTAAATAGTCTGCAACAACAAATAACAGTGACAAAGTTCCCCCTTTACAAATTGGCCCAAATCAGCATTTCAAAACTTCAATGAATTCGCTCACACATTTTACCGCCATAAGTCTAGGTCTGACACTCCGACGCTCACTGAATGTTACATTTCCTAATAAATGTATTATGCATTCTGTGTTCACTTCCGGAATGTAACAGAGGAGGTGGAGCGTAACAACTAATATTGTCTGAGGGTTGAATGAGGACGGCTGGCACGTTTGTTTTTTATTGTATTCATTTGTTGGGCGCCTACGAGGCAACAGCCGAAGGAAAGACAAGTTGGGAGAAACGCCTCGCTCGTCATTTTAAATAAAAATATCTTCACTAATAACTATTCATGAACAACAACAGTATTAACAAGAAACAAAACCAATTAAACGAATAAAACAAACAAAGAGAAAGCTCAGGTAAGCCGGTGAGTCCTACCGTCTTTAGTGGCCCAATAACGCTATTAATAATTTTAAAAAATGCTCCCCAGACCCTATGAAAGCACAACCTGGTGCGCAAGAACTAGTCCGTAGTACCGACCCCGATCGTCAAGGTACCGATATGTCTGCGGAATTAGCCGACGGCCAATAGGCGAGAGGAGATGCCTTTTAAAGAGTGCTGAAAAAGCCGGGAAAGAATGCTGCTACTCACGCAGCCCTTAATCAAGGTACCCTTGCTCCGAATATTGAGTTTCCAGCTCACCTTAGCAAGGGCTTCCATCGGAAAATCATCCTTCAGTGGGACCCGGTCCATTTGTGCCTGAGCAAAGGCAATTTTGACTAGTACGCCACTTTTAGAATGAAAGATCATGAATAGGCCTGCCGTGCCGGCGTCAAAGGGAACCAGCGCACCGCCCCCTTAAGAGGGACCAATCTGGGCTACAAAAATTGCGCCACTGAGCGTCCCCCTCAAATTGGTTACAGACCCACAGGGAGAGCGGTGAAGCCTACTCCTACATTTTCTTCTAATAAAGCATAAAGGGAGATTACGCCAGAGAAAGAGCCATTTGGAAGTAGCTCTAAGAAAGATGTTAAAGAGAAAACAACATTAGTGGAGGAATTAGGTGAAAAAGAAGCTCCTTCAAGAGTCCGGTTTATAATTCTTTTAAACTTCCCACCATATTCGGGCCTGCGGTGAGCGCTCACCGTTCTCCCCCCTCCCCCCACCGTCCCATTCAGCCCGATTAGGGTGTTGGATTAAACAGCTTGGCACCATTAGGGGCCACCTTTTCCGCCAGCAAGTGAAACCTTCCGTCGCATGGTGCGCTAGTCATAAAATGATAGTAATAGAAAAAAAAATCTGAACAATGGAAGGGAAAAATAGTGTGAAGAAAACAAATGTTTTATAAAACACCACACTCAACTAAAGATTAAAGAGAGAGTTTTAAGCCACATCTCCACCTTGAACCCCCAGCAGGAGATGAATGGACGAAAGCTGGTCGCAACTAGGCTGCGGAATTAGCTGGTGGACAATAAGCGAGAACGGGTTTTTAAAGAGAGTGCTGCAAAAAAACGGGGCAAGCAAGCCGCTACTCATGCTGCCAAATGCAACAGTCTACTCGGGTCAGCCCATTGACGAGAAGGGCTCATAAATAGGCTTTTAGTTGGCTTATTGCACGGAGCTACGTTTAGATATTAGCCTGTTAGAGAGAGAGGAAGAGTCTGTTAACGATTCGCTATGTTTTATTATCCTAGCAGGAGCACAAGCTGTTATACTGGCAACTATTTCCTTGATATCTACTAGCTACTCGAAATTATCATGGAAATTCTTTAGAAAATCATTTCAGTACGTAATATCACGCTTATATTTGAAACAGCACGATTTCTCACATACTCGGTAGTAAATATGTACACTACGGGTTAGGTTAAATAGATGTCACTGTTATAGGACTTTTAATTAATTATTTACTCGAATATTGTTTGAATAATTTCAATGATAGAGTAAATTTTGCGTGTTGATTCCCCGAGTAATACAAAATCCAATCTAAATGGTTCTGAACCACGAAAGAATCCATTAAACATGGAACAAAGGCTTACATACTCGTATATATTAGGAAAAATAATGATAAATATTTAGTCGCATGACATTTGTTAACCATTACTGCACCAGTATATCCTTTGCACCGTACATCCTATATCGTTCTTTTCGTTGTGTTTTATTGGTGGGTTGCTTTTTTTAATTCTATTCTAATATTTACTATTGGGTTTAAGCCTTACTAAGGAGGGGGGTCAGCATGAATCTTTGGTACAACTAAAAATTGGAGGTGTAGTATAACTTTCCTTAATTTCTTAAGTGTATCAGGTGTCGCCTGGGTAACCAATCCCGGCTGACATCTGAAGGTCTAAGTGCCTTCCCAACTTGAACGTCCACAGGCAGGCCTCGACCATGGAGGTAACTGTCACCCCTTAACGACTGCTTGAGGAAACTGGTGCCCAGTATCGTGGCTTCATCACACATATTTAACACCGCTAACTGTTTATTCATTAATCTTGACTTCTACTCGTATCTACTATTACCATTTACCACATTCAGTGTCAGAGGAGAGGTTTAGGAACTTCTATAAATAACGTTCTTTAACACTAAAGGATGTTAAGATACCAGGTTTTGAGGTCCTGAGCGTTGGTGCGTGACTGATAAGAGAGATCCTCTTGTGATCGTTCTTGGGTGTCTAACGCTACAGTATACTAGTTACGGTGGACGGCTTTTAACTGACATTTTGGTTGGTAAGCAAAGTAAAAGACTCCCGGAGCTCATATTGCTGAATAGTAATACTAAGTGAGTGGTACCCCTCTGAATAGATCTTCATATATAGCTACCCATTTTGGAGCTGCAGTTTTTTACGGTTTGATCACCTGGTGAGCAATATCTGATTGGTAGAGCTGTACCTGGCATGATCAACACCTTTTCCACACCAGGGAAGATAACCACTGAAAAGTCCCAAAATTATAGAACGGAATAGAGGGAGCGGCTGGATGCGGGATATAGTTCACTCCTTTTTTTTATACCTTTCTGAAGTCTAATAAAACCTTCCTGAGAATCGATTCCGCTCATATGCCTTTTCGTCAACTATTCCTACATCTAAAAGTAACAATTTAGGTGAAGCCCCTTAATAATGAAACCTCTTCCCACTTTGCTAGAGAGCGATGATAGCCAAGGCAGATCACCTTTTGACTCAGGACTTTTCACTACACTTCCTTCACCAGGGAGACTGGCTTACCCTCTTCCACCGATTCATGTATGAAAACTATTCCTCTCTACTGCCAAGCAGGTCCTCTCTGAACTATTTTGAATGCTGGTTTATTTGGAAACATCCGGTTGCACATATGCCCACACTGCATGGAGACCAAGGGTTTGACAAAAGAGGACTCCCTTCGTGGCTTCCTTGAATGTAAAATGCAGCTGATTTCTGTGTTTCCTGGTACATTACCAAGCAAAATAAGAGAAAGATTTTGTTTAATTAAAATATTTTCAAAAAATATGATGAGTAACTGGATGAAATTTCCAGGGATAATAAAGGCATGAATTTAATATATTGTTTGAATATTTCATATGATGCAATCATATATTCAAGAAATTATAATAGGTTGTAAACAATGTGCTCGCACATATTTTATTGGCAATGTGAAACAATGCAGCAAAAGAAAGATATCAATGAACACTGTGTCGTGGTATGACATTACATTATATCAATAACATATTATATCTATGCGGAAGGGACCAATAACTTAAATGCGAACCGACAACGAACGGAACGCCACGAGTTTCGACGCGCGGAACGACGAGATAAGAGTGCAACGGGGTCAGGTATAATTTGGGCATTGGCAAAGCTCAAGGTTATTTAAAGAGGCATGTTCAAATATATAATTTTATTTACATAAAATAAGAGAATCAATGGGCAAAATTACATTGGTAAACGAGGGGGGAATTGCAGAGTTATGCATCAGACTATGAAGTTAAAAATTAATGTATTACAGAAGGAGAGTATTAAAATGGGGAAGGATTAACTCAAATGGGTTGCTGAAGGGGGAGAGGGGTTGGCTTACAGAGGATTCCGGGTGAGACGTCAGGGTAAGGCTTCACGGATTTCTTCTGCAGGCAATGAACGTGAGGTGAGGCGCTCGGAGCTTCTGAGCGGGAAGTTAACATGATGACGGTTCTCCAAAAAGGATGTGGGTAACGTCCGGTCCAGGGGAGAGTATTTCGGCCACTCGGAAACGAAGAGCGTACCAGGCGGGCTTCGACAGAAGTTGATAAGTGGAGTCGGAAAAATCGCTCAGTGGCGATCGTCAAATAGAATTACCTCATTGGCTGGGACTAATTACAATGCACAAAAAGTTCAGCGGTCACTTTGCTTTGTTGTTAGCACCTGACTTGGAACTAGGGGAATCTTCTTGGGTCCGGGCGAGACTTCTCAACTCTGTGTCTCCCACCTGGAAGACGAGCCATATATAACCGAGGCTCCACCCGCAGGGGTGGGGGAAACAGCGCTACTCTCGAATGGCCTCGAATATTCACGCTCAGGCGATTCTAACCCGCGTAAAGGTGGTCCGTGGTGGACGCGGTTCGAGGCTACCGCTTGTGGATGGGGGAGAAGGGGGCTTACCAATTTAAGCCTAACAAATTCTAGAATCTTATCCAGCGCATGGACTTTACTTCCGTGCTGGAAAAGAAATTCCACGTGGAATTCCACACACACTGTAATTACCGTTATTTTCGAGCACCTACTTCCAAAGAAGGAATACATTATGGAGGTCTTTGTTGCAATATTCAACTGGTTTGCTATCAAAGAAATCTCCAACTGCCGTTCTCAGTTTGTTATCATTTGCGAACGTTTAGACATTCAAGAAGTTCTGCAGTGCCCCAAATAGATGGTCGTTTGTTGGCGCCAGGTCTGGCGACTACGGTGGATGAGGGAGAACATGACATCGGTCTATTCTGGTCGTTTCTGCACAATTGAATCTGAATTATGCAAAATGGCTGTATGGCTGACGCTAAACATTTTAGGCAGCTCGCATGATATGAGATGTGGGTCAGCTTTGACACAGGTGTACAAACGGTCATTGTCATAAGTGAGGGTTGACCACTTCTTGGCTGATCTTAGCGATCAAATTGGCCACGCTTAAACTTCTTAAACCAATCGTAGGCTGTGCGACTACTTATTGTGTCTTATTCAAATGATTGGTTGATTAGACGTTCCGATTGGGCAGCGTTTAGGCCGCACTTGTAATCATACAGTAAAAAGAGTACGTTGCTGTTCACGATAAAGAGTCATTTGATGGGTAATTTTTCCAACTTCGGATATATAGAGTGTCCGCCTAACCTTATAGTTGCCTAGGCTTTTCTAAGCCTCTCTTGAAAGTGAAAAATGGCCTAGTGTACCTAGGCTCTAGATTACTGCGCACTTTCAAGCGAAGCCTAAGAAAGACTAGGCCACTACACACTAACTAGTTGTAAACGCTTTATAAATCTATAAATAATTCAAGTTTTAAATAAATATAAAAATAAATAAAGTTTTAAAAAGTGGTTGTGCGGGAACTTTGTTTCCAACCTATTAGTAAATAAACTAACAAAAAATAGTGACACGTGAAAAATAACCCCCCCACCCCCGATAATTCACAGAATTACTTAGCAAGCAAATACATTGGAAACAATCAAGAGCTCCCCAGTTTATTGCAAAATTCTGGTGTTTTTTTAGTTCCATTCTTGATCAATTTTCGTCTATAACTCCGTTACATTTGAAAGCTGCTGGTCTCGAACTTTGTCTCCATTGTCCTTTTAGAGGTTCTCACTTTGGTTCAGGTCCGAGCTCTGAGCAGGCTACTTCATTACCAACATTACATTTAGGTATATTTGTATCTAGTCCCCAAATCCATCGCATGTAGCGTTGCTTTGCATTATGGCATGCTGCGTTGTCCTGCATAAATACTGCTGGCTGGTACATAGATGCTCCAAGTAAATGTGGAACATGTTGTTGTATGAGGTTTAAGTACACATTCTCATTTACCTTCCCAATTATTCGCATTAGTGGACCAACTCCTTCGGAATAAAAAATTCTCCAAACCATGACGCTGCCTCTTCATGCTTGGCAGAACTTTAACATATTTAGGGTTAGATCTTTCACTTGCAGCGCATCTAACAAAGTGTCTACCATTAGATCCAACTAAATTAAATTTATTTTCGTTGCTGAACTAAATTCTCTCCCAAACTTCTCTCTCCAAACAATATAAGCTTCAACATATTCAAGCCTGGCCCTTCAGGTTCTTCTTAATGATGATTGGTTTGGTTGATAGAGAACGAGCTTTTAAACCAGATGAATTGAGACGATGGGACACTGTGAACCGGCTCACCTCTTTGCCACCATCGCTCTTAAATTTTCAGAAAATTTCTGCTGCAGTCTCGAAGGCATTCTTTATAGAGAAGCACCTAATAGCTCTGTCCTCCTAGACGGTAGTTATGCGGGGTTGACTGATTTATAGGTTTTATTTTCATTGTATAACTTCAGAACGCGCGAACTTACACTTCTATAGCTTCCTACCTCTCTTAAAATCGCAGTGTCCTCCATGAAGTGTTTAACCGTTTATTGGTCAAGGAGCCATTTTTGGTAACTTCTCAAAACATAAAAAAATGGCCCCTCACGTCTCTCTCTCCATGAGGTTGTAGAACCATGTAGATTTCTCCCAGCAAATCAGTGAACATCAATCACGCTATCTCATAAATGCAAAAAAGTCATGTAATATACTTTAATAATTCTTTAGGGTTGAAATTTAGAATTTCTGAGCATTTTAATAGGTGCCTTATGGAGGGCTAAACGAAAAATTCTCTGACAGAATTCAGTCTCAGGAGTGACTTTCACGTGTGGTTGCATTTCTTCAGTGTGAGTATGACAACAATGACGGTCGTACAGTTCTTACCCACTAAGAAAAACGTTGCCAGATCATTTCAAGAAACTTCTAGAATGTTCCGCAAAATCTTTCTCTTATTTTACATCTGTCATACTTTATTTTGTTAGTTTATTTAGTATAATTTCTTGAAGATACGCATGTATCATATAAAATATTCCTAAAATATTTTAAATGCATGCATTCATGTACCATGGAAGTTTCATTTACCTACTCATCATATTTTATAAAATCTTTTAATAAAAGAAAATCGTTTTCTATTTTTGGTCGCTACAACACGTTCATACCTGATGTTTCACTCCTTCGAGCTTTTTTTTTTTTTTCCTTCTTATGAACAGCCTGAAGGTTAAACCTCGTGGCCTTTGAGCCGGAGGAGCACCTCCACCTCATGATGACGGAAAAGGCATGTTTTCTTAGGTGAACCGTGACCGAAGAAACTCATCACGAGGCATCTTTTCAAGAAATCTCATTCCTTTTTTTTTTAGTTTTATAATCTGTAAAGAGAAAAGGAAAATTAGTAGGCCACAAAATAATCAAGAAAATAATAAAAAATTACACAAGTGATAAAAAATTAAAACGCAGACATGACATTAAGGTGAATAATACAAATTCGACCAGCCGAAAAACCCCCGAATAACACTGACAAGCTTTCTTAGACAGACGAAACCCAAAACAGACAGCAGGAAATCATTGTAAAAGCATCAAATGACTTGCCAACTATAACAACAGGCACATATAATCGAATGCATATTTTGAAAACTGGCAAAAAACCTCACTCACTCCCCCCCCCCCATATATATATATATATATATATATATATATATATATATATATATATATATATATATATATATATATATATATATATATAAATATTAGGGTGACCCTTATTTGATGGTAATTTTTTTTTTTTATTTTACTACGGACGGGCTGCTAAAATGTTACATTTGCTCCGAAAACAATGTATGCAAAGTTATTTTAAAAAATATTAATATTTAGGGGTAGCTCAACGAGTTTGAAGTTTCTCATTTTTTGTAAGAGAATTTACATTTTCTTTGTGCAGTCATGGGTGATTTAGAAAACTGTTTGACAGTAATTTGATGCAATAAACATAGTTGCAAGCACATTTTATTTTACAGCACTGATTCCAGGTCCCCCTATTCTCGAGTATTATCCCCTCAAGGGGGAAGGTATCATGGGCGCCCATCTCCCACTCATTGTAGCCTAGTTTGAAGTCACTGTGCACTTGCAGGAATCAGGGTAATTCCTCCGGTGTTTCTCCACTACTGCTTCTGATCTTCGTCCTTTGTGAGGGCCAGGTTGAAGTCCTGCATCAGGGCGATGCCTCACTCAGCGAAGTCGTTCAAAGTGTGCAGTTCCTTGACGCGATGCACGAGGCGGTGAGAAAGTATCCCTGATGTCAGGCCACTCCGTTGGGTCAAGTGCCAGGAAAATTGCATCCAACCCAAGGATCTCAAAGAAGGATGGCGTGAAAGACGTCACAAAACTTGCAACAGTTTTCTCTGCAAGTGCAGTAGATGTTAGCTCGACCGTTGCTCCTCGAGTAGGATCGTCAGAGCTCTCTTCCCCCTGACATGCATTCAACATCTCCGTCTTCATCTCAATGGCCAGGTGATCATTAAAAAACGCAAGAACAACCAGCCTCTCATTCAAGTACCAGAAATTGCGCTCAAAGACTGTAGCTGTCCCCTTGACCACTGCCTTGTCGGGGTAGGACACCAGCATCTTAAGCAGTTGGAAGTCTTGTGCCGGGGCTGCAGCTGGAGATGTTGCGCGGAACCCCAAGACACAATGTACGTCGAGGTGCTGAAAATGACGAATCGTTGAACTACAGATTTTTCGCTTGCAATGAGGTGAAATTGCTCTGAATCTCGGAACAGGTAGATCTTGATGGCGTAGATGATTTTTGCCATTCAGCGTAAACGGTGGAAGGCACCGGGACGCAATATTCTGATCACATGCTTCGGCTGTCCACCCAGGACGATTATAGGCAGCTCTAGTAGCTCCATGTAGTCGTCACGTGGCGTGTGTTCTTCAAGTAGTCAGTTGAACTCAATCATGAGGCCATCGCAACGCTCAAAGAGGTGTGGCGGTATGTCTTTCTCTGTGAATGGCTGAGGCAAAGATTTGTCCAAGTCCTTCCACTTGGTCTGAAATTGCTTGAAGAGAACAATATCAAGCCCAGAGGAAGGGCCTATGCATGCTGTAAATGCCTTCTCACACACTAGTTCCAAGATGTGGTGACGATAAGCGAGGTGAAGAACTCTTCGGTTGAGCCGTTGCTCGAATATGGTACATGCCCCTGACAAAATCCCTGTGTTCGAAGCTGTGGTGTCAAAGGATAGGGCAGAAATGCGTTCAGTTACTCCACAGTCTTCGAGAGCAGTCATCACGGCATCGGCCATTGCTTGGTCAGTGCCACTGGGAAGGACAGTGACTCTCAATAGCTTTGCAACGCTATGTCCTAAACTAGAACAGAAAGTCGGTCGACCTTAGGTGCAGCACCACATGCCGCTATCTGCACCATTTTGCCCTCCCAGTGCACAACAAGCGGCACCAAAAGCCTGGACGAGTTTTTAATTTCCTTGGCGGCTTCTGCACGAAACTTCACCCGGTCTCGCCAAGGAGACTCGCGGTTTAACACCAGCTTTTTGAGATCATAACCAAGGCTTTTTGCAGCTGCTGCAAATATATGAACTCCTTCACGATTGGATATTTTGGCCCTATCCATAGCAGCCGAGAGTTGTGGATTCATGATTTCTTCGAGCTTCTGGTTCACTTTATTTGGGGTATGATGACTGAAGATGGCACTGCAACACAGCCGTCAGCATCCTTTTCTGCGCCACGCCACATAAAAGGGGAATGAGTGGGACTGGAAATGCTGAAACTTGATGTAGAGCTGGATGCGAGTTCCTTTATTTCTTCCTGTTTACGCTTTTCACCTTGAGGGCGCTTCATACGCTGTTCTTTCTTCTAGTCATCCATCTGCTGTTTTTCTTCTCAACGTGTAAGAGACATGTCCCGTATTGTTTAAATTGTGCCCCGGCTCACCTCCTCCCTCTGGGCTCGTAGAAACTCCCTGTCCTCGGCGATTGTAATCATTGACATCGCGTGTGCGATGTCAAAGAGGCGATCAAGGGACAGAAGGAAATCATTCTCGTTCTTCTGTTGTTTTTCTGTTTGCCTGTTTTTGTTCTTCTTCAGACTTTTCCAGTAGTCGTACAACTTTCTCTCTTGCTCGCTGCACTTTCTGCATTGGAATACGTGCGGGATCCCAGAAGGTACTCACTAGTTTGACCGTTTCCACCGCTGCTTCCTTTGTCGTCATCTTCTGGTTAAAATGGAAGTAGAGATAGTATTGAAGCACCTGTTTACGTAATGGTAGAATGCTCCCATTGATGGTAGGCTAGACTGAATCAAGTAGGTAGACACTTGTCAAATGCAGATAGTACAGAACCAAGCTACACTGTTAATAGCTAGTGCGCGCAGGTTGGACCATATTCGGCAGACGGTTCTGCCCAATGGAACAGGGCTGAAGCCACTGAATATACAACTCCAGAGGCTAGGGAAAAAAACTTGGGCTAAAATAGAGAAGTAAATAGTCTCAACCTCAAATAATGACTTGGAAATTCCTAGACCTATGATCCCCACCGTCACTAGGAGGCATCTCTTCCCCAGCAGAAGAAACTGCTTCCGGGAAGCCCTGATTGAAACCCACACATAAAGAAGACAACACTACTAAGACAAGCATTACAAATCCGATAAACCTAAACTAAAGAAATGAAAGGGAATGTAAACCCTTAATTAACTAAATAAAGGAGGCAAAGTGACCACAAATGTAGCAGAAATTAAAAGGGAGGCGAATTGCCCACATCAGTAAAAAAAGAAAAAAGAGGCAAAGTGCCCAAAACAAGTAAAATATAAAAGAGGCTAAGTACCCAAACTAAAATTAGAAATAAAATAAATAAAATAATATTAAAAAATAAATAAATAAAAAGTATAAGTAATAATAAAAAAGGCATAGTGCCAAAGGTAAAACAAACAAACAAAAATATAATACAATAATAAAAAAGTACGAGTAAATGGCTAAAGAGAGAGACAACGTATTTATACAAATCAATGGTTTTCCTATAAGGTAAGATTTTTATGACCTTTGATAAGTTTGATTTGAGAAAGAAAGATAGGACTGGATCTAAGGAAAACAAACCGGGAGTGATATTTACATTTCTCTCCTTTGTGCTGGAGATTAGGAACTATTCAAAGATATTTCTGCTAATAAAATCATTTATGTGCATTATGATATCTGTTTTTGACCAGTTAATCTGGTGACCCATATTAAGCCTGTGGACGGCCAAAGCACTATTTGAATATCCCTTAGATACAAGGGGCGGCCAATAAGTTTTGCAATTCGGATATAAGACAACGAGATGTGAGGAAAAGTGTTTTATTATTTTTCAATATAACTACCCTCGACTTCAATGCACTTGCGCCACTTTTCCCTGAAGTTTCGAATTCCTGACAACCAGAAATCTCCCGACTGCTGTTCAATCCACTCCTGGACGGTGAGTTGGACATCTTCATTGTCCCCAAACCGGCGTCCACGCGGTGCAGCCTTGAGCTGGCGGAAAAAAAGTAGTCGCTAGGGGCCAGATCTGGACTGTAGTGGAGATGGTTGAGCTCCTTGAATCCGCACTCGCGCAGGGCAGCTTGTGCAACTCTTGCCTTGTTTACTTTGACGAGGTTGAAGTCGATCATGGGGCGTGAGGTTTCTAGGGATCCAACGAGCAGAGACCTTGGTCATGGCCAAATTGTCGTGGATGATGTTGATAACACTTCCATGTGATATTTCACGTTCTCGCTCGATTTCTTCGACCTTCACCCGTCGATTTTCGTGGTCATCCTCGCCAGACGGGCCACATTGTCCTCGTTGGTCACGTCTGACTGGCGTCCTGGACAGGGGTCATCTTCAAGGGACTCACGACCATGGCGGAACTCCCTATTCCAGCGAGCAATGGTTGCATAGGAAGGGGTGGTGTCGGTGTACACTGCACCCATGCGTTCATTGATCTCTTTTGCATTCTTGCCTTCCTTGGTCAAAACTTTGATCACTGCGCGGTGCTCAACCTTCTCTATTGTTGAAAAATTGTGACTAACGATCTGCGATCAGCTACTGCTTCTTAAATAAACGAGGCAGGAGCGTCCGGCTGTATGTCCAAACTTGTCCTAACACTCCCTCAAACAGCCATCCACCTTCGTCTGTTTTGCCCTACCTCTTCGCAAAACTTATTGACCGCCCCTCGTACTGCATTTTGATGTTGCTTAATTTTTACAGAGATATTTTTAGATATTTGACCTACATAGAATATATTATAATCCTTGGGCTGGGTTTTATAACATATTTTTTAATGTATAATTTTATTTAAAAATTACACTTCTATATAGTTGTTTAACATTGGTACTGCATCAAGAAATTATCATGATAAGGTAAAAGTAACATGTTATGTAGAGGTTCTGTTTTCCCTAACTTGAGGTTATAGAATGTTATTTTAGCTTTATATTGGGTTGAGGAATAAGTTCTTGCGTTTTTTTAAATGTTGTCTTGATTTAAGTGTTGTTGCCGTGATTTGTGCACATATTAAGAAATCATAATAAATAATGAGAGCAAAATTTGCAAAGATTAGGCTACGTCTCTTAACAGCGTAGATTATTAGGCTTTTGCTTCGGCTACGTCTTGAAGTTGAATAATAAGTCATTGCGGTTTATTTAAAAGTTGTTTTAATTTTATTTTTGTTCTGTACCCTCAAATGGAATGTCAAGTTGAAAGAAAGGTGTATTTTCGACACTTGTTGTTATTCATTTTCAATCGAGACGGGAACAATGCAAACGCAGCCAAAACTCGTCGCCATATTTGTGCTCTGTACGGAGAAAATGCTTTATCAGAAAGGACAGCTCAATGGTGGTTTTCACGTTTCAAAAATGGTCATTTCAATCTTAATGACGAAGAATGTTCTGGTCGACTCATTAAGTTGGATGAAGATCGATTGAACGACCTTCTTCATGTAAATCCTCGTCATTTGACAAAAGAATTGGCTGTACAATTGGCGTGTGATCAGAAAACTGTAGTGGCCACCTTCATTCGATGGGAAAAGTTCAAAAACTCGGTTTATGGGTTCCGCACGCTCTGAGTGAAAGCAACATACTTCAACGCTCCACGATTGCCGCAGGTTTGCTTGCTCGTCACAAGGCTTCTCGTGGATATAAGGACAAATATCTTCACCTCATCATCACTGACGACGAAAAGTGGTGTGTTTCTGTTAACATGAACCATCGAAAACAATGGTTAGCCCCAATAAAAAAACACTTCCGCGATTATAGCAAAGACTTCATCCATGAAAGACGATGCTGTGTGTGTGGTGGGATAGTGAAGGCATGATTCTTTATGAGCTCCTTGCAAACAACGAGATTGTCAATGCAGAACTCTACGTTCAACAAATGTATCGACTCACGAAGCTATTCGTGAAAAGCGACCTCATCGACGTTATGGAGTCCTTCTGCAACACGACAATGCTCGTCCTTAAATTACCAATATAAGAAAAGACGCCATACAAGCGCTTAATTGGGAAATCCTGCCGCATCCTCCATATTCACCAGACTTGGCTCCATCGGATTTCCATCTGTTTCGATCGCTCTCCAACAATTTGCGCGGCGTTTCGTTCAATACTGATGTGGAATTAAGAACCTGGTTAGATGAATTCTTCGAGTCAAAATCCAGAGATTTTTATTGCAGAGGCATCGAAAAACTAGTTGAACGTTGGGAAGAAGTCGTAAATAACAACGGAGAATACAGTATTGATTAAATTGCATATTCTTATCAATTAAAAATGAAATTTTACTAAAATTGTTAATGGTAATGAATAAATTTGATAAAACCGCAAGAACTTATTCCTCAACCCATTACATGCAGTTTTCCCCCCAATATTTCGGGTGACAGATTATAGTCAATCTCTTCAATTGTTTTTTATTTCTTGATCTATATAGTCAGGATTACATATTCTGAGCGCCCTAAGATACATGGAAGAATGTTTTAATATTTTTAGAATGACCTGAATAAAAATGGACATAGGATAAATGATTTGTCGGTTTCCTGAAAATAAAAAACTGAAACCTGTCTGGTTATCTAATTATTAGAACATCTAGGAAAGGGAGGCTATTATTTTCTTCTTTTTCTAAAGTAAATTTAATCGACGGAACCAATGAATTAATAAATTTATTAAAACCACCGAGGTCAAAATCTTCCTTTAGAATTCCCAGGACATGGTCTACATAGCAGTACCAAACAATTTAAGTGGACTAAACCGGTGGAATCAGCCTTGTTTCAAAATATTCCATATATATATTTGACAATAAGGGAAATAAGGGATTGCCCATAGCTATGCCAAATACTTGTTCGTAGAACTTGCCATTGAAACTAAATTTACATATTTTAATGCATAAACAAATAGGTTGAATGATCGAGTTGGAGGGTAAACAAATCCTTTTGCTATGTCTCTATGGTTTTGTAATATGTTCTTATTTCTTTTTAATCTAGCAAAGGCAACAGCAATGTCCGCACTTTTAGTATATTTTGTTTATTGAGAACGAGAGTCCATATCCTAAGGCACGTTTCACATCGGTCGATTTTGGCTTATCCGATAAATTCACAACGCAGTTTACTTGATATATTTTGTTCCAATTATTGTCACTTATAAGGCGGTTTAATTTTCCCATTAGGTGGATGTTTAGATTATGTAGATTCCTTTTGAGCTTGTTGTAGGTCTGGAAGCCACGAAAAGAATTGAGTTATTACAGTTTAAATAGTTACGTAGTATGAAACACAACTTCATGCGTGATGTATCGAGGGACTGGAAAACACCGCTGTTAGATGTCATCTACAACAAGCTCAGAAGGAATCTACATTTTATAAACATCCACCTAACGAAAAACTTCCCATTGAGTTACGTAAATATCATATTTCCCACTTTGCTAATGCTACAGATTAAAACTAAATGTGTTTAAATGGCCTACACATTTGTATGTATTTAAATAAAACAAGAAATAGACCACCACACCTTGTAAATGAAATAAAATATGAAATAAATTATGAAAAAAATAAAATAATAGGCCGACCAACAATACGAAATGATTTGAGTTCTCGGCAAGATAACATAACATAACATAATATCACGGATGACAAAAGGGCCTATCAAAGCTGATCCGCAACTGTCAAAACCCACCAACAAAATGCATCCATAGGATTGTGTCAGATCATGCATCTACAGTATACAATTTGAATTATCCACAGAAATGTGTCAAAAACAAAAGGCATCAACATCAAGACTCGTCAAAATCCAAATCAATCATAATTTTCAATAATAAAAGACCGCATCTACAGGAATGAGCCCAGAATACCCCCCCCCCCCCAAAAAGAAGAAGTTAACCCTCCCTTCCCATAAAATAATCTAATCTGCGTTGGAAAGCATTCAAGTTTGGACTGTTTACTGTCTCAGGTGGTAAACTATTCCAGTAATCTACCAATCTATTGGTTAAAAAATATTTTCTAACATCCAACCTGCATCTTTGTATTTTTTATCTTTTTAAGTGATGACTCCTATTCCTATTACTACCTTCCAACTCAAATAACTTGCTAAAATCCAACTTATCCATCCCAGAACAGATTTTAAAAAGCTCAATCATATCTCCCTCACACATCTTCTTTTAAATGAGAGCATATTTAATACCATCACTCTATCTTCATATTCAAGGTGCTTTAGGGAAGATATTATTTGTGTTTTCCTCCATTGTACTGACACTAGCAGTTTGATATAATGTCTAAAATTTGGTGACCATGCCTGTATACAGTACTCTAAATGTGGCCTGACATACGAGTTGTAGAATTTAAGGATAACCTCTTTACTCTTGTAGCTAATATTCCTGTTAATGTATCTTATCATCATATTTGCTCTATTTTTTGGGGGCCTCAATACACTGCTTCGAAAGCTTCAGTGACCTATCTATTACTACGTATAAGTCCTTCTCACCCTCAACTGAATTTTCAGCCAATGTCCATCCACTTCATATCTAAATTCCCTATTATCCCTTTGGATTTTTTAAGGTTAAAAGTAATCTGCTACTTCTGAGCCCAAGCTAATAACTAATTTAAGTCACTCTGTACTTTAAAGCTACCCTCAACTTCTCGCGTGGTATCGCGAGAGAAGAGGAACGGTGGTCATAAATTTCCTTCTTGACTATCTTCTCAAGAATTTTACAAACGATAGAAGTTAAGCTTACCGACCTAAAGTTATTTGGGTCCTCTTTTCTCCCCTTCTTAAAAATTGGCACTAAATTCACTATCTTCCAATCATTAGGTATTTATCCAAACTCTAGTCATCTAGTATATATCTTCTCAAGAGCTACTGTAATACTATATACACCTTCTTTGAGTAAACTGGAATGAATGTTGTCTGGGCCAGATGACCTACTAGTATTTAATTCGATATAAGCCCTTTGATTATTTCCCTGTTCACATTAATGGTATTAAACACTACCTCACTTGGCCTAGAATTATCATCAATTAATTTATCTGGATTCTTTTGTGTTAATAGTGAAGAAGAATGATCATTAAGAACCTCTACTCTTTCTTCATCAGATTTTTTCAAAACTCCTTCATATCTAATAGGCCCTATTTTATCACTGTTAGATTTTTTATTAATTCTATAATAGCTAAAGAATTTTCTTGGATCTTTATTTTTTATTTTGAGCTAAATTAATTTCTGCCTCCATTTTGCTCTTCTTAATAATCTTATTTAGCTCATTTCTAGTCTATCTATAATAATTTAAATTGTCAAAAGTACTTTCTCTCTGTAATCTCTGGTATGCCCTTTTCTTCTCAGAAACTTTCCTAACTATCTCCTGATTCAACCACAATGGCTTCCTACATTTCTTCCTAATGGCCTTAATTGGAATTCATTGCTCCTGGACTGTGTTTAATATAGTCCTAAAAGTACTTGACATCTCATAAGTATTCTTTCCCCTAAGTCTATATCCCATCTAATCTGATTTAGCAAGTTGCGTACTTTATTATAATCGCCCCTATGAAAATTTGGAGATTTCGTCGAGTTCATTGATGTTCTACCTTTCACTATTCCCAGGTTAAAACAAACTATCTGATGATCACTATTTCCCACTGCTTCCCCGACAGTCAATTCCTGAACCAAGTGATCATCATTTGAAAAAGCATCTAATATATTGTCACTCCCTTTTGGTTTATTAACAAATTGAGTACAAAAATATCCTCAAAGTATTCTATAAACTTACTGCTTGCTCTACTCCTTCCTATCGTATTTTTTCAGTCCCAAGAATTTAAATAAAAGTCACAAAGAATAACTGTATCTTCTCTACATCCTTTACTTATTTCCCTGATTATTAACTCATCAATACAATCAGTCTCACCGGGGGATCTGTAAAAGGCTCCCAAGTATATTATCTTATTTTTCCTGACTCTAATATCTATACACATTGAGTTAACTTCTCATTGCTTTATAGAATTATTTAGATTTAAAGAAATGCTATTTCTGATATAAATAATCAACCCAACACCAGTCCTATCTCTCCTTTGACTAATTTGCATTGTTTAAATTCTTTTATAACAGAACAAGTGTTTCTTTGGTTCGATCGGAAACGATTACCATAAAAATGTTTTTGGTCTCATGTTCAAACCCGCCAAAAACCCAAACTCCCAAACTTCCCCTTGTCTATTTCGACCATTTTACCCTCACCGGCTAATTTTTTAGCATTTTGTTTCACAAAATTCAATTGCGACCTCTCTCCAGAAACTAAACCAATCGATTAATGTTTATTCAGAAATATATATTTTTTTTTTATAGAGCCCACTTGGGCATAAGTCGCCGGAAACACCATGGGTAATGAATTCCAATGTTTTTTGGTTAACTACAAACCAATAAATAATCTGCAATATCGTTTCTGTAGAGAAGTGTGACCTTGAAATAAAAAGTCCCATTGAAAGCCGACCGGTAGAAATAGTTGCGGGCGCTCTCACCGTTTTTTCGTCACATTTGCTCTTGGAGCATTTAAAACTTAAATCTCGTTGTATCTCTAGGGGCTGATCGCAATGTTCATAATTAATTTAAATTAAATTAAATTGTGGTCGGCTAAAAATTGTATCACTTTTTTGCGGTCGGTACACAAAGCGGAAAGCGTAAACGAATTTTGCGGGCACACTTGACAGGACGAAGCCATGATGAATACTAAATCTAACGCTTACAGGATTGTATGATGGCTGAATGTACGTCAAAAACTAGTTCCCCCCAAATATCTAAATATTAATTTTAAAATGTTAGGTAAATCCCTACAAAATGCAGAATTTAAACAATGATAAAAACTGTAAAAAAATTGTCAAAAAAACATGGGTGGAATATTAAATATAAATAATTTAACTAATCCTTGAAACAATTCTATCTGAAATGTACATTCATGTTAGTATACCAAAAATATAAAATATAAAAAGGGAAGAAAAATGCTAATAAACGATGATAGAAACTAAAAAAAATTGCTGGGGACACATCGGTAAACGAATAAATATGAATGCAGAAGGATACCCCTTTTTCCCCCTGCTTCGCAACGCTTATCACGTTGCAGGAAGCCACGTGGGTAGACAGACCACACTTGTCCGAGAGTCACATGACGAAGCAAGCTCAGATGACCCCTCCCCCCTCCATCGTACCATCCAAGTGAGTGTGGAGAACATCCCCCACGCGGTCGGAAATTCCAGCACTTTCCCCCACGGAGATAGAGAGAGAGAACGGGGGAACTGTTTGTTGCCAACAGTTGGCGCCTCGAGCTGCCCCCTAAAAATTCCTTAAAGTGGAGGTAATTCCCCATCTCCCGCTTGAGGAGAATCCGCATATTTAAGCCTTTTTCCCGCCTGGGGAGAGCAGTAAAAACAAGGCTCGCTCGCAGAAGACATCACTTGTCCCAAGTCGGTGTGTACCCAGTCGAAGTCTGGACACTCTCTCCCTGGTAAGGTATCCATGGTCAAACGGAAGCCTCTGCCCCTGCCGTCTCCCTAGCAGCTGCGCCGGATTACTCCTTCGAGTCCTCAAAGCACCCGGCCCCGTCGAAATTACTCTGAGGTAGCCATACCTCTCCCGAGAATCACCAAGGATTCCAGCGCGCCTCTCAAGCACCAGCTGAGGTTATAACCTACGTCTTCACAACTCCGGAAGTAAGGTGCCGACCATACCCTTCCTTCCCTCTCTTTTCCTGACGAAGATCCGTCCTTTGAAGATGGCGACAAGATCATCTCGCCAAGCCCCTACTTTTCCATCAAGTCTCCTGTGAAGTCGCTATCGCCTTCCGAAATGTGGGCCCCTTTTTCCCTTTTACCTAGTGAGCCCATTTGTATCTGAGCAGGTAGCTTTAAACAAATTAATTGAATTTTGATTTTCCCACCGGTAACGTTATATCATTAGCCAATCATTAATTTCCCTTTTATCATTTTGATTAATTTTAATGTGTAAATAACATTTATATTTTCTTATGTTTATCTTCAATTAACCTGAACTTCACTCTCGGCCTCGTTATTCAAATCTCGCGAACCTCTAACTAGACCTGATTAGTTAAGCGAATTGACCTCACGTCTCAATCATACCTTTATAATCTGCGCATCAACGTAGCCTTCAGTCTTTGGATGGTTCGCTTTAATAGCCTGAGTTCTTCCCCTTAATACTTACAATAGATATTGTATTGGATAGTAGGCTATACCACGACATATATTATATATACTCTTATATGAAAAAAGCTCACAAAGTGCACGTGAGTCAAAGTGATGCAGATACCGCTACAAAGGAAAAGTGAAAAAAGATTACGAGTGCTTTCGTCTATATTCTTAAAGACCTTTTTTAGGAATGAACAAGAGGCTGGACATACATTTCCTTAAATAGTAGAAGGGGGAATTAGACTACCCACCTCTGAACCTTAATTAGGGGGTACAAAATTCTGAAACAATTTTATTTGAGATTTTATGTATTTAGTGATAATGGGGTCTAGCATGAGCAAACCAGGACAAGGTCGAAGGAATCCTTGGTCAAAGAATGGAACGCCGCGTATTATGAAATTGGACCTAAGAAAAATGGGGCTAATTCAAACTTTTCCTTTTATATTGATTATGAAATTTTTCAGTAAAATTTTCTTTGATAAGGATGATGAAACATATAATAAATACAAGAACTGTAGTGAATGAACAAGGTTTTATGAAGTAGATAGGGAGAGTTTGCCTTGTCAATCATACTCGTATATCAAAGAATTGATATGAATAATGGAAAATAATAATGCTACATTCTATGTACAATTCACCTTGGACGAGTTACGAGGGGCGGTCAATAAGTTTTGCAATTCGGATATAAGAAAACAACATATGAGGAAAAGTGTTTTATTATTTTTCAATATAACTACCCTCGATTTCAATGCACTTGTGCCACTTGTCCCTGAAGCTTCAAAATCCCGACAACCAGAAATCCCAAGAGTGCTGTTCAATCCACTCCTGGACGGCGAGCTGGACATCTTCATCGTCCCCAAACCGGCGTCCACGCAGTGCAGCCTTGACCTGGCGGAATGAAAGTAGTCGCTAGGGGCCAGATCTGGACTGTAGGGGGGATGGTTGAGCTTCTCGAATCCGCACTCGCGCAGGGCAGCTTGTGTAACTCTGGTCTTGTGGACAGGGGCATTGTCGTGGAGGAGCAGGACACCGCGTGTCAACTTGCCGCGCCGCTTCTGACGGATGCACTACTTCAACCCAGCCAGTTCCTCGGCAAAATATTGGCCTGTGATGGTCCTTCCACGAGGCGCATAGTCCACCGTCAACACTTCCTCAAAATCCCAGAAGATGGTGGCCATGATCTTCCCGGCTGAGGGTTGGGTCCGGAACTTGATGGGGGTCGGAGAGCCCCTGTGCTTCCAGGCCAAGCTTTCTAGCTTGGTCTTGGGATCCCAGTGATGGAGCCACCTTTCATTACCTGTCACTATGCGCGACTTGAATCCCGCCGTGTCTTGGTTGTACAGGAGCAGGAGCTCCTCCGAACTTTGACAACGTTGAATTCGATCATGGGGCGTGAGGTTTCTAGGGATCCAACGAGCAGAGACCTTGGTCATGGCCAAATTGTCGTGGATGATGTTGATAACACTTCCATGTGATATTTCACGTTCTCGCTCGATTTCTTCGACCTTCAGCCGTCGATTTTCGTGGATCATCCTCTCTAGACGGGCCACATTGTCCTCGTTGGTCACGTCTGACTGGCGTCCTGGACAGGGGTCATATTCAAGGGACTCACGACCATGGCGTAACTCCCTATTTAAGCGAGCAATGGTTGCATAGGAAGGGGCGGTGTCGGTGTACACTGCACCCATGCGTTCATGGATCTCTTTTGCATTCTTCCATTCCTTAGTCAAAACTTTGATCACTGTGCGGTGCTCAACCTTCTCTATTATTTAAAAATTGTGACTGACAATCTGCGATCAGCTACTGCTTTTTAAATAGACAAGGCAGGAGCGTCCGGCTGCAGGTCCTAACTTGCTTAACACTCCCTCAAACAGCCATCCACCTTCGTCTGTTTTGCCCTACCGATTCGCAAAACTTAGTGACCGCTTCGAATCCAATTATGCGGGGACGAAAAATTTAAGATAGAGCTCGTTCAAGACATAATCTTCAGGGATACACTCTTATTCATGTCCTCATTGCTGACAAAAAACCCCCAAACAATGGGAATTTTCAAAATGCAAAAATGCTATTTATCCTACGCTTTCATTTCCCAGGAAACGATGAACTATGTCGGTGCGATTCATTTTAACTGAGAAAATAAACAATAAGGAAAATATATATCCTGAGGGTATTTTTTTCACGAAGTTTCCGGAAAAAGACTACCACGTTCGTTCATAGTGTACTAACTATTGCATTCAAGATGTTTCTATTCCTTGCTTATGTTCTCAGAAGATTAGGTGTTCTTTTATACACATTCAACATTCACCCCACGCAGTCTTGCATTACAAAAGCCTCGTTGTGTTATAAGGTGTATAAGGACCTCTTCTTGCAAGAAAATTCGATTGCAATTATCGATAGGAAGAAACCAAAAGCTTTATCTTATAAGGCTATACGATTGCCTATGTTTGAAGAACATTCCAGAAGAATCCCGATTTTTTATGCAAGTAATGGTGGTGAGCGAAGCTTTTCCGTTTGTGGGAGAGTATTTTCCCTGATGGATTTCCAACATTAGTAGGAGGAACCGTTTTTCTCTTTCATCGTTACTATTAGCATTTGTGTCAGAAACATGCCTACTATGAAACAAGATGAGATGTTTCTATAAGCGGACGTGTATCCTTGATGGCTACTACCAGACAATAGAGAGTGAGCAAATTATCGGTTCTAAACACAAAGTTATCATTCTCTGGGAGTGTGAATTTGATACCATGATGCAAACCATTCTCTGACGACGTGAGATAGTTAATAGAATTCCCGCCGATATATTGAATGGTGTATTGGATGCGAGGAGTGCACATTTATGCTGCAAATGTCGACCATTTTTATTATACTAATGGGTTCCTTGATTCGGCTTGGCGGCTGCCTGTTTGCTTCTACTCTGAATGCCTATTATTCGCAAGGCACTGACTCCAAAAGAGTAAAAAGCTTTCTTCTTGCTTGATTTTAGGGTAGGTAAATGTTGATCAGAGATTTCCTCAAAGGTAAAAGCAAACTTGGAGCTTGATTAAATATTCTTTATCCCACGGGAACATGGAAGGTCGTCAAGTTGCCTTTTTTGATAAAAGAATTTATTCTTAAACGCAGTCCATCTCTCTCTCTTTACATTAACGGACCGCATGCATGAATGTGGTATTTTAACATTAAATTATAATTACTTAATATTTGATTACTTCCCATAATATTAAATTTATTCTCTCTACGTGCATTAACTTATTTTACTAATTCTTACACAATTATCAAGGCTAACAATTGCTATATAGTAACATACAAGGAATTAATACACTTTCTTTAATTTTACGAGGAAAGAATGACTTACTCTTTAGGCCTTGTATGGTTGCAAAATGTAACTTTTTTTTTATTATTTTAGCGCCTTAAACTGTAAAGATTCGTTTAAACATATTTTTGCAAATAAATATAGGAATGTGTTTTTCTTATGTAGTTTTATGTGTACCTTTCAGGTCTGACACTCGTTTTGCCCGGAAATGCATACTTTTACCATAATCGACCGAAATCCATAGTAGGAAAAGTAAGTATTTGCAGCAAAAACGACCAACAGATCTGAAAAATACACATAAAACTGCATAAGCAAAACACATTTTTAAATTCATTTAATAGATCCAGCCTGGAACTAACCTGGTAATTTAAGACGACGATAGAACCGCCTACTTTAGGTTATTTCCGCCAAAAATGAACATTTTTTGGGTACTTACGAAATGGGGGCTTTGCCTCCATATCCTTACTTAATTGTGGGGCGTTGCACCCCTCATACCCCCGGAACTAAAAAAAATCGTAATATCCCTAATTCAAAAGCTACCAAACGTTGGTTGCTAAATGTCATTAGGCTTCTAGTTTGAATCAAAGCTTTGTACAGAAAACAGTTTATAAATAAAAGGGTTAAGATTCGTTAAAACGAATCTTCACACTATATATTTCTAAGGCCTGACAATCGTCATCAAAAACTTCTCATATGAGTTGGTATTTCGATCTATCACAGCCAACACACGCATTATACCATAGAAACTGAAAGCACGGAGATCAGCGAAGCGTGCGGAATAAACAAAATATAACGAAGCTTGTCATTGGTTAAGAAGACCGAAGACGCATGCACAAGGCGCCTGCAGATCTAAAAAACAACACGGTGCTGGTTTAATATCGCCAAAAGACGCATGCGCAAATCGGCTCTAGATGTCAAAAGCCCAGGTCTAGGTGATGAATCGAGGCAAAGGTTAAAGGAGCTAGGTCGAAAATGACGCATAAATATTCGAAGTAAGCAAGATAGCAATATATTAATATATTTTCGAAAAGTGAATAACTACGTTATTATTAAGTTCTAGAAGTTAAAAATGGCCGCGATGAGCATCATTTTTAAATTTAAAAACTTTTATTTCTTTGAAAAGTATAAAACCGTAAATGTGTTAAAACGAATCTTTCCCCTTCAAAGCATATCCATTATTTCGTCAATTAAATTCAATTTATATTAAATATATGGAAAAAATGAGATTTTAATTGTTATCTATAGTTTTTACATGAATTTTATATTTATCAACCCAAAATGACTATATTCCAATCTTGCGTTTCTTTTTTAAATTCGTTTAGAGCTTCTTCAAATAACGAAAATAAAAATCCTTTATTTAGTGGTAGAAAGAAAAAAAGTGATTGAGAGAATGACAATAATTTGGAGAAATATGACTAAGCTGTTTAGTCTATATTATAATGCAAGATTTGAGAATTGTTCTCTTTCTAGAAACCTTATCTGTTGAATTCCCTTTTCATGGAATGTTATTTGGTTTAAAGCCACCCTATTATAAGACATCATTAAACTCTATTGTCTCATTAAATCTTGCAATGTGAGCACTATATGTTCCCTCAAGGGATTCGTGGTTTGAATACGGTCATCTACGGTCCAGACGATGATGTTATAGAGCTAATCAAAACTGATGATTAAGAACTTTCAAATAAAAAACAAAGCATTTTTAAAGTTACATCAACACAATGGAAACTCCTGATGATTTAATAGCACGTGACATTTTAATTAACGAATTCAATTCAAAAATAATATTTTGTCTACATGGCTCCTATTGAGTAACTTTAGACAAAACTCCTTGCCCAAACATAATATCTCTTTTTAAACACTCAAAGATTCTCATATCTAAACAATCTTTATAGCATCATAGGCTTTGCGCTAAAGTTAAATCTAAGCAAGAAAACCAACGTAGATTTCCAAATTGCAGTCCAACCTTATACGGTTTCTCTACTTCAAATACAGTCCTTTCCTAATGATCAGCATGGAATTATCAGAAGCAAATCAGAGGGACATATCAAAATCAAACTTTTACGATAATCATGTAATTAACTCCATTTCATTGAACAAAAATCATAATTTGACTACTTTAATAATGCGTACTTTCCATTTAAAATGCAAAAGTATTTTGATTGATTCAACTCTAACGATGCTTACAAGTTCTAGAATTACGGAAACATTAAAAAAAATATGGTTAAGCATTTCAAGCTTAAAACCCTTTTTAGTTTCAAAACTTTTCTGACGGGGAAGCTGTAGGAATTACCCTCATGAAATATTCCAGCATTTCTATCATCTGTTTATCTGCTCGCTCTATCGACTGCATACCTATTTTCTTCCCCTAATTTAATACTATTAATTTCCTCGTACAAACAGTCCCCATGATCAGATGAGTACATACTATAAAATGTTAGACACCCAATTTGGTCAAAATGCATTTTTCGAACATATGAGTTCTTTAGAGAAAGGCACAAATCCTTGCGTTTGGAGCGAGGTCTTTCTTACCCAAACGCGCTGGGATCTACTACCGATTGGGGCGAGTGCAGAATCATGTCTCGTATTACCTAGGTCCGGGAATTTGTGTGGAGCTGTGTTGTGGGTTATCGGCAGGAGTAACAAAAATTAGAATATCTAAAAACATTATCGCAGTAAGTCAACAACTCAAAATTATCTTGGAGATCCGGTTTCATCTACTTCAAATTTTTCTACATTTTCACCTACATTTCAAAGATTTCTTGTCTCACTATTCATCTTTTTATTTAAGTATTTTTAATATTGTGTAAATAGTAAATAAGAGTAAACAATCATTTTATTATTAATATATTGTAACATTATTATCTTTGTTATATTATGATCTTGAAATACAAAAGTTTCTAATTTTGCTTTCATTTCAACAAACGAGGGAATCCGGAAACTAAAACTGTTTCAATCACATCTAAAATAGGAAACAATGTTTTCCATAGATAATAAATTTATTTCTGATCGTTCGATACTTTTTTATTGCCGATACCAACACCTAACGAGTATGTAGGTTTTCCCCTTCAAACCGGTACTATGTAAATAACAGGGTGACTGAATAACTTTATAATTTATAATGATCTACCAAAGTTTTTCACTGTACATACATTGTTATTGAAATAATTATTGGGGATATCATTATATATATATATATATATATATATATATATCGATTTTGTATAATATATTTATTGATATTGGACTACGGTTCTTTTAATTTGGTGCCTAAAGAGAAAAAATATACAAAGATGTAATTTATTTTCTATACATCTTTTCAGTGAGGTCACAGCCTCAAGGAATGTCCTTCTTTAAGGTGATGAGAAATGTTTTTTCTTACTTCTGTGGAGTCTTCTGAGCAGTCGAAGCAAAGATGTTTAGTGTTAATTTGGTCAGGTTTACTTCTGATGCATATTAGTATTGGGGTTAGGATATTTTATGTTTCAACGTATGGAGAAAAGAAGATTTGCTAGAACAAAGCTGAGCTAAAAGTTACTATCTATATTATAGTTTGTGAACCATGGTCCACCAGAAACCGAGATATCCGCGAGAGATAGTAATAAATAAACTAATCATACAAAATACTCATATATCTGTGTAAATCAATATTTGTGATTTCTTTTATACGAATTTTATTTTCTTGAAAAATTCTTGGTATCAAAATCTCCAACCCGTTATAGTAATCAAAATGTTTAAATTAAGAAGCCTATTTCATTTTTAAATGTATAGCTTTTTTTGATATAACCTCTGTGAATAAAAACCTTATAAGGTCTATTATAAAAAAGGTTTGATTGAAGTTATTTTTTGCTTTATTAATGTATTAAAATATACTAGCTTGCATTGCTGCTATAAAAACGCAGTACATTTCTAGCTGGTTAGCAGAAGGTAAATTACTGTGAAAATTACATAAAATATTTGACAGTGTATTTATATATGTTAATTGTGAATAGAATTCTGATGAATGAATCGTCACAGTATTTCTGCTATGTTTCGCCATTATGCTTCAAGTTTGATTTTAATGTTACTAAGATTTTTCTTTATCAACTAATTTTTGTAACAATGATTTGGAAATAAGGCAGTGGAGGTTTCTGGCTTCTGAGCAAAATGAGGAAAAGTTCATATTCTTTCTTTGAATTATATTTTTTTTATTTAATTGATCACTGAACAACTGTGCTTTTAAATCGGTTTAGGATATATCAGACCTTCAATTACCTTTTCCAGGGATTTTATTTTGTTTGCAAATTTTTTATATATATATATATATATATATATATATATATATATATATATATATATATATATATATATATATATATGCTTGCAAAAGTATTCGAACGAGTTCATTTTTTTCAATGTTTTAAGTGTAATCTATGATTTAGTGATAAAATAAACAGCAATCGTAAGAAAATGTTTATTTATTTAAATTGAGCAACCGGAGAATTATTTTTGTTAAATAATCACGGAGAAATAGTTACAAATCAATATTTTGTATTAGTTGAAATTTCAGTAGATTGCTATCTATGTATGCCATTGGCTGAATCTTTTGTAGTACTGAGTCAAAGATCTTCGTATAATTCTGCTAAATTATATTTACTTCTTTTACCGAATCTTATTATTTCATATCAGTAGAAAAATAAGGCGTAATTGGCAATAATTGTTTTCTTAAAGCCAATTTTACTACCTGAGAGAAAATTATAGTTGATAAAATATTGATTATAAATGTTTGCTAAACCATATCTGGTGTCGTAAAAGGCTGGATGGAGTCATGAGCCGGGTCGTCATCCCGTCGGCTGTAATACGTTGTAAATATCCATGGTTCGGAACCAACTTTAAACAGTAGATGCCCACCAAGAAAATTAGGCCACAAAGAGAGAGCAGATTTGTGGTAAAACCCTTCAAAATTATTATAAGAAATATTAAATATCAATGGCTGTTATTAATGTGGATAGATCTCGTGTTTTGAATATTGGATAGATCATTCATTTGTTATTATATAATCATATTAGACCTCGTCTTTTTCGGTGTATATATAAATAATGTAGTTATTGGCTGTTGAATGACATCTGTTAGGGCCTTATTTTGCTGAAATATTGTGTGGATTTATTGGAGTTAATTTTATTGGAATGCAACAATATAATTCCCGCTATAACTATAATGGTCAAATATGGCGTCTTGTTGCGATGATTTGTTTGGAAAAATTATAATTTTGTTTTCGGAATCGTATCGATAATTACAACTTTTCGTTCGGCTGTTATAATGTAAGATTTCCTTTCTTATGGAATGAGCTAGGGCAATTATAAATTCATCCTACCCTGTTAAATAGTGTTCTTAAGAAATCATCTTAAATACATGTTTTTCTTAATTAATCCGTGAGTTTTTCAACCTTAATAGATTCTCTCATAAGATTGTTGTCTTCTGATCACTTCATTGAAATCCAACCCTACCGTTTCTACCCTAAATTTAACTTCCGTTGTCTTTGGGTGTGTTTCCATTTTTTATGAGTCATCTAAGTATATTTGGAATATTCTACTGATGAAAGAAAGTAACTATAAGTAATTATATCAGTAAATAATTAGTGTTAACAAATGTAACGTCAACGCTAAAATTAGATTTAAGAGCTTAAAATAACGCAAAATAACAAAAAATCGCAGAAATGAGAAACACTTCTTTCATGGCTATCTTTCCAATGTGACAAATGAAATATGGTGGATAGGCGCTACGAGAAGGCTTTTATCACGTAATTAGTAATATTTAGAACAAATATTGGCTTGGTTCCTTCTTCTTAAGCCAATTTGGCTTTGATTTTAATAATATTTTCGTGGGAGAATTGGAGGATAAGAAATAAGATAAGGAGCTCAATTTCAACATTTTTGACTATACCTTGAGCCTCGAGAATTATCGACGAAGTCTATTATTCTGCCTTTGTTTGGCAAATGGGAGAAGTTATTTATCCAAGTTTATTCCATAATACAGGATATTTAACGTACGGATGGTTTAGTGATGCAGGCATTTGATTTAATGTATAAAGAGTGAGAAAGTGTAGAAGATAAATATAGGTAAATAGAAGATGTTGAGGTTTGCCCTGGTGTGGAGGGCATCTCTAAGGTACTTCCTTTTTTATATATTGTCTTGTCTTTTTTTGTGCACCGTTAGTGTTTTCTTCAGGTGCTTGTTTGGCCGCAATGCGACCTTTTCTTTTGATTTTTCCTCTCTCGTTTTTCTTTTAACCTTATCTATTTATTTATTTTTTTTTTTATTTTTTATTAGTATTATTTTTTTAAATATATATAAATTTAAATATCGTCTATTTCCTCCGTCACGGCATTCTAGCCTTTCAAGTATTATATTTGCTACTTTTATTTTTTGTATCTTTTACTTTGCTGATAATTTATTATTGTTTTATCGGTATTTTGGTAATTTATTCTTGTATTGTCGGTATTTGGGTATTTCGCCTCCTTTGGTTATTTCATTTTGGATGTGGGCACTTCACTTCTTTTTCTTCTTATTCGGTTGTCATTTTTATGTAAATTGTCCAATTAGGTTCTCTCGGGAGATCTTTCTTCCACTTGGGAATAGGGCTCGCCTAGTGGCCCGTCCCCTATCCACTCTCGGAATGTTGAGATCAATTTCCATATTTGGAATTATAACTCCCTCGATTTTGTCCCAGATCTTACTCCCTAGCCTCTGGAGGACCGTATTCAATGGCTTCAGACCTGTTCTTGCGCGCAGGTCTGTCTGCCAAAAACGGTCTGTCCTGCGCGCTCCCGCTATTAGCAGGGAACTTTCGGCGGTTGGTCTTGATTTTCCACTTTCTTTCGTATCGATTAATGTTGTTGATTTGGGTAGCTGTCTGCCTTGCTTGAACTTGAGGATTTTTGTGGGTACTGGAGATGATTTGGGTGATGTCACCTGTAAACTGCAGATACATCACATCCTCCCCAACTGGAGCAGGTAGTCCCATTTATAGTATTTTTTCTTCATTCACACGCAAATTTTTTTTGCGTCCAAGTCCTTCGGGAAGGGAAAATGTTTGGTCGCGTAGATGTAGAGGTTAATTTGGTCAGCATCTACCTTTTTCTTTGTTCCTTTTTTCCTTTTTTACGGCGTGCTTCCTTTTTGTGTTCTCTGAGTCCGAGGTGTCTGTACTGTCCGTGGTGTCAGAGGATTCTATTTCTTCTTTTTCCTCATCCTTTGGGTTGGTCGAGTGTGCTGCTTCTGCGGCCGCCTCCCTCTCTTTCTTTTCCTCGATCCTCGGATCTGGCCGTCTGTCTTCATTATTACTTTTCTTTTGTGCCTCCTGGCTTTTACCCGTCATTTGTTTGGGAACCATTTGCAATTGGAGTACATCTCATGATGTTGGATTATCCGGAAACCACATCTCTCTCATTCCGTTTTTAGCGAGCATCTGGTTGAGCTCCCTTCCAAATGTTTCCGGGTTTGTCAAGTTTCTGAAATGTGCATACAAGATGCATGTCAGGATTTTCGTAGAAGTCTCATTTTCTAGGCTTAAGTTGGTTTTCTTGGCCTCCATCTCCGTAAGAACTGCCTTTGCCTCTTGTGCATATGTGGTATTTTGTCTTCTAGTCTGTTCTTCTTTCTTTTGTTAAACCTTCTTTTTTATTAGTTCCTTTTTTAGAGGGCAGGCCATAGCCAAGGAGCGGTGCCCTTGACCACGGTTGGCGCACTTCTCCCTCTGACTACTGCAATTCTTCCAATGGTGGCCTGCCTTGCTGCACCTTGAGCAGATCTCCTGTGGTTCGGAGCAATCCTTTGTCGCGTGGCTTTCCATCTTGTAACAGTGGAAGCAGAATTGTATGGGAGTAAACTCTTCACTTTTTATCTGCTCCCCCTAATTTTGGCATTGAATAATAGGAGTCCATTTTCTTTGGCCTTTTGGACCATCTTTGTGTCCGCAAAAATAATCTTGAATACGTGTACGTACTCTGTATTTTCATTCCTGTTCCAGAATTCAATTATATCTGTAACCTTGGCCCTTGGTTGTTTTTTCACTATTTCCTTCTTTATTTGATCCTTGGAGTGTTGCCCAATCCAAGGATCTAGTCTCCTGCATACGACGGTCCTGTGCGTCTGTATCTGCGGCGGGATTGCTGGTTGGAGACCTAATTCACAGAGTCTCCACTGCCTCTTCCTTTATATTTCCTCCACATCTTTTTCCTTTTCTCAGATCGCCACATAGTGTCGTGGTATGACATTATATTACAGCAATACCATATTATATCTATGGGGGAGGGACCGATAACTTACAGGCGAACCGACTAAGGGACGGAACACCACTAGTTTAGACGGGCTGAGTAGCGAGAAAGAGTGCAACGAGGTCAGGTAAATTATGGACAATGGCAAAGCTCAAGGTTATTTAAAGAGGCATGTACAAAAATATAATTTTATTTTCATAAGAATAATGGAAGAATTGATGGGTAAAATTACCTCAGAGAATTAATGGGTAAAATCACATCAGTAAACAAAGGGGAGAATTGTAGTTATGAATCAGACTATGAAATTAGAACTTAAGGTAATACAGGAGAAGACTATTCAAATGGAGGGGGGGCGGGAATTATCTTAATTGGGTTACTGAAGGGGGAGAGGGGTTGGCTTACAGATGTCTTCTGCACATGAGGTGAGGCCCCTCGGAACTTCTGAGCGGGATGTTAAAGTGATGACGGTTCTCAAAAAAAAAAGGGAAGGGGCGGTAACTTCTGGTCCTGGGGAGAGAATTTCGGCCACCCGAAAATGAAGGGCGAACGAGGAGGGCTTCGACAGGAGTCGATGAGAGAAGTCGGAAAAATCACTCGGTAGCGATCGTTAAATGGAATTACCTCACTGGCTGGGACTAATTCCAATACAAAAATAGTTCAGCTGTCACTTTGCTTTGTTGTTAGCACCCTACTTGGAACTAGGGGGAATCTTCTTGGGTCTGTGCGAGACTTCTCAACTCTGTCCTTAGTTCATGGGAAGCGAGCAATATATATGTCTGAGGCTCTTTCCGTGAGGGGAGGTTTAGTGGGAAACAGCTCTACTCTTGAGTAGCCTCGAATCTTCTTGCTGAGGCTATTCTAGCCCGTGTAAAGGTGAATCGTGGTGGACGCAGTTCGAGGCTACCGCTTGTGGAAGGAGGGGGGGGAGGCTTAACAATTTAAGCCTAACAGACTCTTCTCCAGCACATGGAAGTTCCGTGATGGACAAGAAATTCCACGTGGAATTCCCTCACACATAGCTTGTGGGGATCTCGAGAAGACGAACCATTGCAATCTTCAGTTTCCCGAATACTACTCCAAAGACTACTTATCTCAGCTGGGCCTGCTGCTTCCACTGATGGTGCGCAACCAGATCTGAGTGCTTCCCTTGGGCTCCATTTTTACCCTGGGGGATGACCCCCTGGGTTGAATTTCCCCTTGTCTTTTAACTGACGATTTAACTTCTTAGTAATTATTTCAAAGATTTCTTCCTTATTGTAGATTTCTTGTCTTTTTGTAGAGTTCTTTATTAGGGGCAACCACCCTTCCCCATTGCAAAAGAGCTTCAACGTACATGAACTGCGAGATGGGATGGATGAAGGATGATGGGTGAACCCGGGAAGGTCCCTCATACGCGTGAAATGTTGCGGACTTAGTGATGGGTGGTGATCGAATCAACTACCACCACCCAGGGGTGCCACCCTATCTGAGGTTTGGTTATCAATGCTGCTTCCAACTTACACAGGGACGGTTGCAAGTCCACCTCTTGTCTTGGCGGGAAACTACCCTTAGAGATTAGAGCAAACTCTTTCCCAAAGCTTTCAGCATCGCCCCGTAACCGGGTGGTCTCTTCCGTAGAGTTCAACAGTGGGCTAATCCTCAAACTTGCTTTACTTTACGTTTCCAATTATGTCTATTTAAGTGGCCCGACATAGTTGGAGCGAGACTAGATGAATGTCAGTTCAGTTCAATTCAGCCCACCTGCTACCCGGGGGGGGCTGCGGGGGGATTAGCTAGACATGAGTCCGCTATACGTGGCTCCGGAAATTCTCTTCTTTCTTGTAATCTCCGTGGGGAAAAAGTGTGGCAAGTTCACGTTTTTGCTGTGGCTCCCCTTTTCTTTTCCTGATTTACCGGTGGTGAACTTCTTCGGAGAGCTTAAGATAATTCAAGTTTTTCTATCCAGTCGATGCAGGCATATTTTTCTCTTAGGAGAAACCCCCCAAAACGCGGCTATATGTTAATAATTTTTAGTCCTTGTGTTCGAGAATTTGTCTTTATAGGTTAGGGGCGCGCTCTTCTACATAATATCAGGTTGATAATCTCTTCTTTCAAAGAAACCTGAACCACGTTTGGTCTTTGGTAGGAGGGTCTTCGCCGCTAACCTCAATCCGCATACCCAGCAATAGACATGCGTTTCTTGCGGAATAAAGATAGGTTGATTGTAGTTGCGTGCCCTCTAGGTCCCAAATATGTTCATGAGGTTGTTTACTTTAGCTATTTAAATTCCATACTTCTTCATTTCGCTTTATTTCGCACTTCCCTTCAGAAACCTTTGGCCGGTAATGTCTTCGTTAGTTTTTTTACCTAGGATTTAATCAAAGAATATATAACTAATATTACTATATAATTCGATTGATTTCGTATTTTGCTTAACCAGGAAATGTAACTATCATACACTACCCCGTCTCATAACCACATCCCCAAATCACCTTCGGTAGAAACAGCTTTCTAAATCTCTGAGAGAGATTTGCTTGCTGTTCTTTGATTTTGTTTTAATACCACTTTTCAGCCGATCTTTCTTCTTCCCTATTAATAATTGGGTCGGGCTTTGTTCACGTTCGTGAACACCATCTCATTTAGTTTCTAGTCAGCCAATTCAGTCGAAGGTCCCTGTGATCTGCAAACTTGTACCACTCTCTCTGACAAAAAACGATTGTGCCCATTTAAAAAATGTCGCCATTTTTTATTCTCATTCCTTTTACCTTTTCGTTTCGTGGGTGTACCCAAGGCGCCACCATCACTGCATGCCTCGACGGATGAAATTGGTTGACATTATCACCTCATTCAGGCGAAGAAAATTGGTCCATTTCCGCGTGAGGTGCCCCGTCCCTGCGGTTCTAACCTCCACTTGAGTTTTTCTTCTCACTATTATCAATTTCTTTTTTCTTCTTTCATTCTTCTGTAAATACAAACAGAAAGACGATGCCCCATAAGTATTAAAAACTTTCGGATAATGCGCGATTTACTAAAGAATTGAGATGCAAAAAATAGGATGAAAAGCATAGGTATACAGAAGTTAATATTATTAAAAGCGAAGAAAAAATCAATTCAATTCAAACAATTTTAAAATAA
The DNA here is from genome assembly GCA_963969495.1 of Ceratothoa steindachneri. Taxonomy (NCBI): domain Eukaryota; kingdom Metazoa; phylum Arthropoda; class Malacostraca; order Isopoda; family Cymothoidae; genus Ceratothoa; species Ceratothoa steindachneri. The sequence goes on along the minus strand of OZ018321.1, from coordinate 145,649,494 downwards.
AATTTCGTGGTGAAAAAATGTATTATAATAGTTCAAACGTTGGCTAAGAAACCACGAAGTAGCTCCTAATAGAAGTAATAAGTAATTTAAAAAAAGTAGTGAAGGTAGTTCTAACTGAGATTTAACTAACTATTTGAATCACTTTACTCATATACACATTTTGAATGCAAGACTCCTACTGAGCATTTATCGAGACCATCTTGATTGACAGACATCATGGCTTTATGTATTTTTTTCATCTATGACGTGAAAATAGAAGGAAACAAAATGCACGGATATGAAAGTAAAGTGAAATAATTCGTAGTATTGAAGTATGACTATTTAGCATAATCTTATTTTGTTAATTATATTAAGCTGAGAGACTAGCTGGGATATAGTGTGAAATAGATGATCATAAACTTATTATTAAATACAATAAATGAGGATTCAGATGCTATAGGTTTACACAATACGTTTTAAACAGAAAATATATTAGTTTAAAGTTCCTCGTGCTTGTAAATAAATGAAGGGCATTTTGTTCTCTCTTTTTCTTTTATTTTTCTCCCATGACTAGATTCAAAGTGGATCTAAGGGTTTTACTAGATTTTCCTCTGAAATTCTTCTTCTTCCTTTTCATTCTCACCTTTCCTTGCTTATTTTTCGACTTTCCCTTCTTTGCTTGTGAGAAGGAATGCGTTTATTGTGGTTCTTAAATGTGATTCACTATCGTCTCTTTTGCACCTTGAAAGTAATATAATACTTGTATCCTAATTTACCATGACATGAATTGTAATTTTTATATTACTTTTAGTAATTACTGCGCGTTATCTACTTGCATTGTAGTGTTTTACGTCACATAAAACGTTCAGACCTGAAATCAGAGGATAAACCACCGCCTATACTCGTGTCATATACATAATTTAAAAGTACTATATCTCGGAAGCATATTACATACATCATGCATGTTATGATGTTTATGTAAATGCGTGCAACGAATGTATAGTTTTAGCAAAGAAATTAGCAGTCAAACTAGCGATAATGAAAAGCGAAATGGTCAATTTTGTTTAATAAATGAAGCTTTCGCTGTTAAACGTTCGCACACAAAAGTGGGAATTTGTGCGGGAATCGAGACGATTCTCCACGATCTAACAGAGGCTCGAAGGAGAAGATAAAGGATATTGAACACTCAAACAAAGGGTAATGCAATAGAGAAACATCCAATGAGGTAAGAGTTAAATCAAGAAACGGAGGAGGGGGTCATCAAGGCTCAAGAAGTCTTTTAAAAGCAAAACTAAATGGATGCCTAAAAAAATCTTGCAGTTTAAGAAACATTAAATGAATATAAAACTTTTGTTCATACTTAAAAACTTTAATGTATTAGCCACAGCTAAAATTTGGTTGGATACTGACAATAGGTTATAAAATCTCTACTAAGTGGCAATGTTTGTACCTGCCAACATTAAAATGAATATTGCGATAGTTTAGAGTTCTCAATTTTGTCTATTAGAAGAAATGTAACGACTGTAGCGATAATGAAGCGATATTTAAACTTTTACAACGTTAATTTCATAGCGAATTCATCGGATAAGGAGGGAGAGAAACTATTAAATTTATTTAGTCGCTCATTCTTTTCCAGAAATTCGAGTTACTCACGCGTGGCTAAACATATATTTAATTATTACGACCCATGAATAATTAATGGAAAACGTTCATGTATTCAACTGTTTTAGGGGAGCTGAAATTTTGATGTCGTGGGCGATCGTTAGAAGATATTGATGGGGTTGTCATTTTGCCAAAGAGACGCGCAATTGTTAATTTTGAATGAGTTAAATATGTGAGAATAAAATACCGTAAATCAAAGATAGCTCTTTGAATTAACAGCGAAATCAAGAAATGCATTACTGAGCGAGAAGGATAATAAGAAAATAATGACGCAGAATTAAACCGAGCAAGTTATTATACATGGGCTAGTCAAGCAGAACGCCATGAAATTCGTAGCGTTCCTAGAGTTAGGTAAATAGTAGAAATCATATAGATTTTTAATTGGAGAGAAGATTTTCTTTTACATCATTCACAGCAGGTTGTCGTAAACAGGCAATATTTGGATTTTGCTCTAGATACTAGCGGAGTGTTTCAAGGATATGTACATCGCCTACCTTTATTCTTTGTATGCATAAATAACTTTGGTACTAGTTTACTTGGTAAATTCTTATAATTCGCGCAGGACACGAAGCTAGGAAACAAAACAGTTTTTACATGCGATGGGGCGAACAGCTCACCAAATATACGGAAACATTCTAGAGACCGTTATCTTAAACGAAACCATAAAGTCGAAACATTGCTTACGTGATTCTACATAATCAGACCTTCCTCAGCATCTCTGACGTGAGCCTCCTTCCAATAAGAAATAAACATTGGGAATGCTTGAGAAAAGAAGGAGGCAGGAATCAACTTTTCTCTGCTGCTCCCTCTCTCTCTTTAGCACAAACTGTACTACAAGCTCCCGTGACTTTATTACAAATCTTATCTATAGCTATATTCATTCGAGCTTCCTGGTGGTTGATTCGCACTAGTGGTTTGGCTCAAGCTATCTCCCTATTTCTCATGGGTGTATGTATGTGTGCGTGGGTGTTTGTGTTGTTCTACTCATACGAAGTAATCATATTAGTTTTTCTTGAGTGGCTAAGGTAAAGTGCACGATTTTAGTGGCTTATAGCCATAAACTTGCATGGTTAGTGGCGGGTTCTGTACAGAATAAGTTAATTGGTTCTAAAATCCGTTTTTTGCTATTAACTCCATAACGAGACCAGAAATGAACGCTTCTTTGTTTGCAGCAGATTTACGATGGATTAGGATATTCTCATCAGTCCACGTCAATAAAATATAAACCACAATGAATGGCTTGGTGATAAGTATAAAGAGCTTTGTTATTATAGTGGATAAGAGCCTAGGTTGTTGGCCAAGATTAAGTGGGTGTTCAAAAATCTTACCAGGGGCAGAGTGAGAAACGTATGAGCTAGGTTTCAGAGTCGTCTTGAGAGATGGTGGAATCTGAAGACGGTTACTTTGAGTAAAATGTTATCTCCCAGCCAAAATATATTTACTTTTGGCTGTGACTTTGCGTTTGTTTTTCTTTTATACAAACCGTCAAATTCTCTTTTCTCCTAACCACATTCTTATAATAATCAATGCGTCTGTTGCTTACTCTTCGATCCCTTTGCACTACACGCTTAATGTCTTATATTCACTTTAAAAGTTAGTTTCACCATTTCTTCTTACATGCCCAGACCCATTACGAACATTATTGATCAAAACCTATTTAACATCATTATTCACATCATCCATAAATCTTACTCTGTCTACATTTTCTACTCTTAAGATCCCATACAGCTGTCCAATTGGAATTGCTCTTACTTTCGATCTGATCACCACACTTGCAATACTCTTGAAGATGTCACACTCACATCGCAACGGATTGTTATGAAACTTTACTACGATTGAAATAGTTTTTATCACACAAATTAAGTAACAATTTAACTTTGATAGTCCCTTGTGGCTTTTGTTATCCGTTAATTTATGCTGTTTTTTTAAGACAACTTGGACTCCAATATCAGCCCTTCCATCTTCCTCATACGAAATGTCCTTCACATTACTTTTTTCCATTTACTTTCAGCTCGTCTTACAAATACCATTTTAAATTCTTCAATCAACATTTTCACATTGACTTTTATTCCTAGCTATTAACTCCAGTTTATCAGTATGCACGACATAGACACTGCTCATCCCTCAACATTTTGACATAAGCCCTTAACAACGCTAAGTGCTTAGTGGGGAAAGTAAGCAATTCTCGGTTCTCTGTGAATCACTTTTGCTGAAAAATTTTCCAACTGGTCTGCACAATATGGTAACCGCAATGTTATTTGTTCATTATTCTGCGTCACATCCTTTAATTTTTATTTCAGAATTGTCATTTTGGGGGTGAATCACGCTAATAGCATCTATCCTTTTTAAGAATAATAGAACGTTGCAGAGGCCTAAACTATGAAGAAAAGTCTTTTAACATAAAGGAAAGTGCTGAAGACACCTCAGTTCATGTTATTGCGAAGTTATTTTGCCATGTTGACACAGTAGACAATTTCTGAAGGAACTTTAGCTAAATCTCCCGTGCGAGCTCCCCTAAAACTACTTCCTTTAACACCCCGTCAAAAGATTTTGAGGCTTCAATGGGCCCGGAAGTAAATGACGCTGGACTTAAGCTGCATTCATTGAAGAGACCAGGGTGGCCCTTGACGGAGCTGAAGGTTGGGCAAATAGTTGGATCTATTTCGGAGATGAGCGTCACCAACGTTTTGCAACGTCAAAAAAGGAGAGGAAGAGTCATGTTGTGGACAGGTATAATTCGGCACAGACTTGTTGGCCCAGTCAGAGTGCCTGATGGGGTTAAAGTGACCACAGCCGCCTATTGCAATCTCTTGAAAGGGGTCTTTGATCCCTGGTTATATGACATACCGTTGTCACTTATATGGAGTCTAGTTTTCATGCATGATTACGCTCTACCCCACTCTGTTTTAGGGCCACCCAAGCGTTCCTAGGCTCTTACGGCATACAATGTGACAAATTGATTCTGTTCCTTTATTAAACAATGTTTATGGCGATGGACGTCAATTTTTGTCTGGAGAAGTCTTATGGATGACCATCAGTGCTACAGCAGAGGCAGCCCAACCTGCTACTACTAAGAAATTGACAGATTTAATGCATGATGCGGTTTTTGAAGTCAACTGTTGAAATGCGCTAGTGCGAACAAAAAAGTCATTATGTACATCAATTGTGTATTATAATTATGGTATTTGTTAAATATATACGCAAGGTATACGTAATGTAGATAATTATCGTTTGTTTTCTACAAAATATGACGAGATTGGCTACTTTCATTCAAAAGCTCTTCTTAGTTTGGTTTAACCTCAAAAACGACGAATCTGGAATAAAAATGGACGGAAGTAACACAGCATAATGAAAACATAACATTAGTATTGCCACATCGTATAGACCAAATGAGACAGGTTTCATCAACATTGATTCACATAGAACCGAGAAATCCTAACTTTCTCTACCAAACTATTAGCGTGGTTCAGGGTGTACTCTTATCCTTTTCTCATAACCCCAGGCTTCTTAATACACCCTCAATAAGCAAATTAAATAATGATGGCGACTCTTCACCCCTTGAAAACTTCCCAACCCGCCAACATTCGAATCTTAACTCACATTAACACAAGGTTTACTTCTAACATTAAATAATTTCACATCGTCGAAAAGTTTGCAACATACTCCATCTAATTTTTTTTCTTACATATTGATTCCCTATCAATACGATCAAACGTTTTCTCCAGATCCAGAAATAAAGGGTGTTCCATTAAGACGGATCGAAGTTAGCAGTAAATAAAACAGTGTTATTGGTGAAAATTTATTTATTTCAATATTGGATCATGTTATTTGAGTCATGGCAATTATGTGTGAAAAATAATATCGCCTAAATGTCCGCCAAGGCTTCGGCGGCACACCTCCACTCGATGGTCAAAATTTTTGATGACGACCTCTCTGCATAGTTGCTCCTCTATCTCACCAATATGCCTTATTATCTCATCTTTCAGCCGTTGAATTGTTGTTGAATTGTTGGCATAGACCTTATTTTTGAGATGACCCCAAAGGAAGAACTCTAAAGGTGTCAAGTCACACGATCGTTGTGGCCAATTGACCTCGCTGTTTCGAGAGATGATGCGACCTGGGAACTTCTCATTCAATAAAACCATTGTTGCATTTGCTGTGTGGCATGTGGCGCCGTCCTGTTGAAACCACAAACCTTCGACATCCATAGAATTCAATTCAGGCCATAAAAAGTTGGTTATCATGGCACGGTATCACTCGCCTGTCACCGTACCAGAATTTCCGGCATCATTTTCGAAGAAATACGGCCCAATGATTCCGCTAGCAGTGGCTTTTCAACAATCTTCCTGGGATTTTCATTAGACCAAATGCGACAATTCTGCTTATTAACGAATCCAGCAAGATGAAAATGGGCTTCATCACTAAAGATGATTTTTTGTGAAAAATAATCATCGGCTTGTCTTTGTTCGTGCACCCAATTGACGAATGTACGGCGCTTCAAATGGTCAGTAATCTTCAGTTCTTGTGTCAATTTAATTTTGTAAGCGTGTAGAGACAAATCTTTTGTCAAAATTCGATGTAACGTTGTTGTGGAGAAGTTTAATTCCTGCGCACGATGACGAATAGAGGTGTCTGGATCTTCGGCCACATTCTTGTGCACTGCAGCAATGTTTTCAGCTGAACAGCGTAAACGAGCACACAATGGCGTTGTTCGATTGTTATTCTTTCCATGGTTGTAATTGGCAAAGACTGAAGTTGTTAAATCTGTAAGAAAAAGAAAAAAGTCATTAGGCGCTTAAACTTAACTCACATTTAAAATCGGTCCAAGTTATTGGAACACCCGTTATATGTACACCATACACTTTTTATTACATTCATAGGAAGATGCTTTAACACAATCGCTTGATTCACACAACAACCATTGTAAACATAATAGTTACTCAATCACTCTGCATAAAATATTACATGATTAATAAGAATATTTACCCACATCGCCTTTCGGTAGCATCAAAGCCGATATTAATATCTACACCTCTCTTCGCTTTCTCTTACATTCACTTCCTCCTCTATTCGCTTTCACCTCTCTTCGCTTTCTCCTTCCTTCGCTTTCTCACCTCTTCGCTGTCTCCTCTTTTCGCTTTCTCTTATCTTTAGATTCTTTTCTCTTTGCCTGCTAATCTATTCGTTTTCTCTTCTCTTCACTTTTTACACTTTTCGCTTTCTTCCTCTTCGCTTTCTTCTCTTTTCGCCTTTTCATCTCTTCGATTCATCCTCGCTTTACTTTCTACTCCCGTCTTATTTACTCTTCTCTTTGCTTTCTCCTCAATTCACTTCTCAATTTTTCGCTTTCTACTCAATTCGTTTTGTTTACTGTTCGCTCTTCCCTCTCATCGCTTTCTCTATTTTCGCTTTCAATTTTTTTTTCTCTCTTCGCTTTCTCACTTCTTCGTTTTCTCCCCCTTCCGCTCTTTCCTCTCTTCCCCTCTTCTCTCTCTTAACTGTCTCCTCTTTTTGTTTTCTCCTCTTTTTGATTTTTCTTCTATTCACTTTGTCATGTCTTCGCTTTATCTTATTTCTCACTTTCTTAACTTTTCTCTCTCCTCTTTTTTCGATTTTTCCCTCATCACCTTCTCCTCTCTTTGCTTTCTCCTCTCTTCATTTCTCTTTCCTTCGTTTCACCTCTTTTTGCTTTATCCACTCTTTCTTTTCTCCTCTCCTAGCTTTTTGATCTCGTTTCTTTATCCTCTCCTTCTCTTTATCCTCTCTTCACTCCCTTCTCTCTTCGCTTTTTTCTATTTTCACTTTATTTTCTCTTCGCTTTCAGCTCTTTTTCACTTTTTCCTGCCTTCGCTTTCTCATTTCATGAGATTTTCACTCTTCGCTTTCTCCTCTTCACTTTTTTTTCTTTTCACTCTCTCCTCACCTCACTTTCACATGTCTATTAGCTTTATCCTTTCTTTTCTTTCTCCTATCCTCACGTTCTCCTCTCTTCCCTTACTGCTCTCTTCGCTTTCTCCTCTTTTACTTTATTTCTCTTTCGCTTTCCTCCTTATTCACTTTCTCCTTTCTTCGCTTTCTTCACTCTTTACCTTTCTTCTCTCTTCTCTTTCTACTCTTTTCAATTTCTACCCTCTTTGCTTTCATCTGTTTTCGGTTTATCTTCTCTTCTCTTTCTAATAGCTTTAAATCTCTTCTCATCGCTCTATCCTCTCCTACCTATTTTCCCTTATGACTTTTTCCTCTTTTCCCTTTCCACTCTCTTCAGTCTTTTGTTTTTTAAATTTCTCCTCTTCGCATTTTCCATCTTCGCTTTACCCTCTCTTCGCCTTTTCTATTAACGCTTTATACTCTCTTAGCTTTCTCGTCTCTTTGCGTTCTGCTTTCATCGATTTACCCTATCTTATCTTCACTTTCTCATCAATTCACTTCACATAACATGGCTTTCTGCTTAATTCGTTTTCTTTTCTTTTCGTTTCCCCTCTTTTAGATTTCTCCTCTCTTAGAGTTTATCTATCTTCGTTTCTCTTCTATTCATCTTTTCTTTCTCATCTCTTACATCTTTCCTCTCTTTGCTTTCTACACTTTTCAGTTTCTCCACTCTTCGAATTATCCTCTCTTTGATTTATCCTATTTTCGTTTATCTTTTATTCACTTTCTTATCAATTCACTTCCCATCACTTCGCTTTCTGCTCGCTTGGCTTGCTTTTCTTTTCGCTTTTCCCTCTCTTCGCTTTTTTCTCTCTTCGACTTGTCCTATCTTCGTTTCTATTCTTTTTGCCTTCTCCTCACTTCACTTTTTTATCTCTACCCTTTCTCCTCCTTTTCACTTTCACCTCTATTCGCTTTCTCATCTCTTTAGATTCTCCTCTCTTTACTTTCTACTCTCTTCACTTTCTCTTCTCTTCATTTTCTCTAGTCATCAATTTATCCTCTCTTCGCTTTATCTCTATTCGCTTTCACCTCTCTTATCTTTATTCTCTCTTCGCTCATCAAACACTCCTCTTTTCAACTCGTCGTTTTCTCTTTTCTTCTTTTTGTCCTATTTTCTCTTTTCCACTCATCGCATTCTCCTCCTTTCGTATTCTTATATTTTTGCTTTCTCCTCTATTCGCTCTCTTAGCTCTTCGCTTTGTCCTCTCTTTGCTCTCTCCTTTCTTTGTGTCGTGGTATGACATTATATTACATCAATACCATATTATATCTATGGGGAGGGACCAATAACTTAGAGGTGAACCGAAAAGGGACGGAACACCACTAGTTTAGACGGGCTGAGTAGCGAGAAAGAGTGCAACGAGGTCAGGTAAATTACGGACAATGACGAAGCTCAAGGTTATTTAATGAGGCATGTACAAAAATAAAATTTTATTTACATAAAAATAATGAGAGAATTGACGGGCAAAATTACATCAGAGGAACGAGGGGGGTGATTGTAGTTATGAATCAGACTATGAAGTTAAAATTAATGTGTTACGGGAGGAGACTATTCAAATGGGGGGGGGGGAATTAACGCAAATGGGTTACTGAAGGGGGAGAGGGGTTGGCTTACAGAGGATTCCGGGTGAGACGTCAGGGTAAGGCTCCACGGATGTCTTCTGCACGTGAGGCGAGGTCGCTCGAAGCTTCTGAGCGGGATCTTAAAGTGATGACGGTTCTCCAATAAAAGGGGGGTGGGGCGGTAACGTCCGACCTAGGGGAGAGTATTTCGGCCACCCAAAAACGAGGGGCGAACGAGGAGGGCTTCGACAGGAGTTGACGAGAGAAGTCGGAAAAATCAATCGGTAGCGATCGTTAAATGGAATTACCTCACTGGCTGGGGCTAATTCCAATACACAAAAATTGTTCAGCCGTCACTTTGCTTTGTTGTTAGCACCTGACTTGGAACTAGGGCAATTTTCTTGGGGTCCGAGTGAGACTTCTCAACTCTGTATCGGTTTCATGGGAAACAAGCAATATATGTATATGTCTGAGGCTCTCCCTGCGGAGGGGGGGGGGTGGCGTTAGTGGGAAACAGCTCTACTCTCGAATAGCCTTGAATCTTCTTGCCGAGGCTATTCTAGCCCGTGTAAGGGTGAATTGTGGTGGACGCGGTTCGAGGCTACCGCTTGTGGAAGGAGGGGGGGGATGTAGGCTTTCCAATTTAAGCCTAACAGAATCTTCTCCAGCACATGGAAGTTCCAGGCTGGAAAAGAAATTCCACGTGCAATTCCGTCACACATCTCCCAACCGAAAGATGATGCTTTTCAGAGTAGTTGCGTAGGATAGGTTCATCCGACCCGTCAAACTAGAATTATCAAGGGTCTTAAGGAAATTCTGACCTGCTACGACAGGTGTACACACACAAAAAAACGTAAATCTGAGCTCAGCGGGGAATTTACGGACATAAGCCTTAAACATGTCAATTCTAAAGAATTTAACTAGTTCAATTTTTAAAAAAATAAATCACAGGAGAACATTGGCGACATTTCAGTGGAACCAAAAAAGGATACAATTAAATGGAGGCATGAATATGGGACTAAAGACTAAACAATTCGTGGACCAAAAAAAATCATAATTAGGAACATTAATGAGATAATATATATACAATTCATGTGGAAAACCTTCGCTCCCGCCGGAGTATGTATGAGGTAATCCACGGGTCCTCTAGCCTCGAAGACGGGGTAAGCTCGCTTTCACTGGCTAAGGACTTTGTTGCTTCCCGTGAAAAGTAGCACCAGCACCTCCGCGCCAGGCTTGAATTTTCGTTCTAGTGACTTAAGGTCAAAGTAGGTCTTTTTTCTCAATAAGTCCTTCTTCACGGGATACGACACTCGTTTGTTACCTCGGGTGGACTCACGCTCGAGAGCTTTAGTTTTCTCCCAAAGGGATGGGGAGGGGCAGTTGCGCACTCCTTCTGGACGCGGGAAAACTTGTTGCTCCGGAGGGCTTGGAACTCCGGGTCGATAGGGATTTCCAGGGGAACAGGTGCACAGGATTCCAGGGCTTCCTGTGTACGGGTAATCATGGCCTGGGCCACGGGATGGTCGTGGATTACAGGGTTCTGACCGAACAAAACGGAGCAGAACTGGATTGGGGCCGCTACCACTTCGGCCCAACCAGACATAGAGTCACACTTGATGTGGCGACGAATTACTGGGAAACGACTGGCCTGGCCAAGGTAGTCGTGGACCACCGCAAATTTCTTGTGGTCGAGCCCAACAAGGGGGAGTAGGTCCTCAGACACTATAATACAGGTGGGTGCACCCGGTGTCACGGACAAGGGTGGATACTCGGCGACCGTTCACAGTTCCGTTCTTGAACTTCAATCCAACAGGGTTGTTCTCATTAAAGAGAAAGTTTACCTGATGGACGGGGTCTTTGGCGGGCGAGGGAGGATCAGAGGCGGGCCAGATTTGGTGCACTTGGTGGGACTGAGAATTTGCGAATCGGGAGTTTTGAAGACAGTTCGTGCTGTAATGGCCGGGAACTCCGCAGGTGTAGCAGACGATCGTTTTTTTTTGGTACGGCACAACCAGGGGAGAAGAAACTAGGGGCTTAACGTCTCGGTGTTCAGATGGATGGAAGTTTCTTGGCTTCAAGGGACTAGGAAATTTGGTAAATCCTGCAACCAATTTAGGGGGGGGGGGCTTAGGGCCATAAAATTTAGTTTTTGGGGGGCGATTGGGGAGCCTTTTTAACATCCTTAGGGTATAAATCGCGACTACCTGTGTCGACATCGGCCTCTCCCAAGCCATCCTTGAAAGTGGCGCAACGTTTATCCTTAATGAAGGCGCGAATTTCGGGAGCCACGGCAGCTAAAAGCTGATCCCTAAGGAAGAAGTCCAGAAGGGACTTGTAAACCTAAGGAATCTTGCACGCATCCAGCCAACATTGAAGGTGTCTTTGGAGGATGTACCCTTTTTGTCGAAATGTTTGGCCAGGCCGGATCCTTTCCTAGCGGAATCGTGAGCGGTAGAATTCGCTATTCATATGAACAGCGGCTAGCAATTCGGACTTTAACGTAGAATAGTCCAAAGCTGCTTCCGGGGGAAGGGATACGAAGATATCCCTTAACTTGGCATTTAGGAGGGGGGGTAAGCGAGCGACGCTATCATTTTCGAGATCCCATCTATTGATCTGAAAGATTCTCTCAAAGTGGGTCAAAAATGACCCAAAGTCCTCTCCATCATTAAAAGTGGGAAGGTGGACTGAAGGGGTGTATGGAATTTCAGCCCGGGAACCGATGGACTGTAAATCCATTTGATTTCGGCTCATTTCAAGCTCATGCTGCCTAATTTGTTCACGTTCTTCCATCTACATTTTGTTCTTCTCCATCTCCATTTCCATCTTCAGTTTGTTCTCCATCTCTGTTTTCAGTTTGTTCTCCTCCATCTCCATCTTCAGTTTGTTCTCCTCCATCTCCATCTTGTTCTCCTCCATCTCCATCTTGTTCTTCTCCACTACATTTCCCTTCGCTCTGCTCGTTCGCACCTCTCTTCTTCCTGTATGTAATTTAGCTGATCTTTTCCCGGAAGACCTAACTTTTCACCCTGACTCTTAAATTTTTCAAAGGATGACATTGTTACGCAGTTGACCTAGGGAACACTGACACGCGAACGATCTAGGGACTACCTACACGAAACAAATACTTGAATATTCGTGAAGGCCTTGTTCACAAAAAAAAATTAATACAGCTACCTACCTCTGCTGTTTCTAAGCGAAAAAAAATGGTCCTACCGAAATTAGGACACGAAAGACCTTAACTCTTTTGGATTAAAAACCAGAAGAGTCTCCACAATTCAAACACAATAAAAAAATTAATTATCTGGGGTCTGACGCAAAAATTTAAATAAAAGGGATATACGTGAATAACAAGTAAACTTCTAATGTCGAAATTAAAATGACACGAGTTCGTAAAAACCCCAAACACATTTGACACCAAATTTATATAATATGTTTATTAATAAATATATATATCGTGGTATGACATTATATTACATCAATACCATATTATATCTATGGGGAGGGACCAATAACTTAGAGGCGAACCGAAAAGGGACAGAACACCACTAGTTTAGACGGGCTGAGTAGCGAGAAAGAGTGCAACGAGGTCAGGTAAATTACGGACAATGACGAAGCTCAAGGTTATTTAATGAGGCATGTACAAAAATAAAATTTTATTTACATAAAAATAATGAGAGAATTGACGGGCAAAATTACATCAGAGGAACGAGGGGGGTGATTGTAGTTATGAATCAGACTATGAAGTTAAAATTAATGTGTTACGGGAGGAGACTATTCAAATGGGGGGGGGGGGAATTAACGCAAATGGGTTACTGAAGGGGGAGAGGGGTTGGCTTACAGAGGATTCCGGGTGAGACGTCAGGGTAAGGCTCCACGGATGTCTTCTGCACGTGAGGCGAGGTCGCTCGAAGCTTCTGAGCGGGATCTTAAAGTGATGACGGTTCTCCAATAAAAGGGGGGTGGGGCGGTAACGTCCGACCTAGGGGAGAGTATTTCGGCCACCCAAAAACGAGGGGCGAACGAGGAGGGCTTCGACAGGAGTTGATGAGAGAAGTCGGAAAAATCACTCGGTAGCGATCGTCAAATGGAATAACCTCACTGGCTGGGGCTAATTCCAATACACAAAAATAGTTCAGCTGTCACTTTGCTTTGTTGTTAGCACCTGACTTGGAACTAGGGCAATTTTCTTGGGGTCTGAGCGAGACTTCTCAACTCTCTATTGGTTTCATGGGAAACAAGCAATATATATGTCTGAGGCTCTACCTGCGGGGGGGGGGGGGCGTTAGTGGGAAACAGCTCTACTCTCGAATGGCTTCGAATCTTCTTGCCGAGGCTATTCTAGCCCGTGTAAAGGTAATTCGTGGTGGACGCGGTTCGAGGCTACCGCTTGTGGAAGGGGAAGGGATGGTAGGCTTTCCAATTTAAGCCTAACAGAATCTTCTCCAGCACATGGAAGTTCCGGGCTGGAAAATAAATTCCACGTGGAATTCCCTCACACTTTGCTTTCTCCTATATTCGCTTTGTCTTCTCGTAGCTTTCTACTCTTTTCGCTCTCTGCTATTTTCGCTCTTTCTCCTCAATTTGCTTTCCACTCTCCTCGCTTTCACCTTTCTTCGCTCTCTCCTCACTTCAATTTTCCTCTTTTTAGTGGCTCATCTCTTCACTTTTTCCTCTCTTTACTTTGTGGTCTCTAGGTTTACACTTCTCTTCGCTGTCTCCTCTCTAATCTTTCTCTTATCTTCGCTTTTTCATCTCCAACCTAATTCGATATTCACTTTCTCCTCTCTTCGCTTTTTCTCTTTTACTTTCGCCTCTGTTCTTTTTATCTCTCTTCCTTTGTTAAATCTTCTCTTTTTCCTCACATCACTTTCTCCTCATTTTGCTTTATCCGCTCTTCACTTTATTATCTCTTCGCTTCTTCTCTCCTTGCTCTTCCCTCTCCTCGATTAATACTCTCTTCATTTTCACCTCCCTTTGGTTTATCCTCTATTCACTGTCTCCTCTAAACTCTTTCTGCTCTCATCTCTTTCCCTTGACTTTGCTTTCCCCTCTATTTGCTTTCTATTTCTATGCTTTTCTTCCTTCACTTTCTCCTCTCTCGCTTTCATCTCTCTTCGCTTTCTCTCCCTTTCGTTTTTTTCTTCTCTTCGCTTTCCTATCTATTCGCTTTATTCTCTCTTCCCTTTTCCTTTCTTCGCTTTCTTCTCTTTTCACTTTCTACTTACCTCGCTTTCACATTTATTCGCTTAATCCTTGCTTCGATTTCTCCTATCGTCACTTTTTATTCTCTTCTGTTTCTACTTTCGTCGCTTACTCCTTTCTTCGAGTTCTCCTTTTTTCGCTTTATAGTCTTTTCACATTCTACTTTCTTCATTTTAATATCTCTTTGCTTTTTACTCTCTTCGCTTTCTCACTTTTTCACATTCTTGCCTCTTCGCTTTCTTATTTTTTCACATTCTTCCCTCTTCGCTTTCATTTTTTAGCTCTATCATCTCTTCACTTTCTCATATTTTTCCTTTCTCCTATCTTCGCTCGCTTTCATCACACTTCGCTTTATTTTCTCTTCGCTTTAATCACACTTCGCTTTATCTTCTCTTCGCTTTATCCTCTCTTTGATTTTTCCTCTTTTCCTTCTTCGTTCGCTCGCTCCCATCTCTTTGTTTAATTCTCTCTTCGCTTTCTACCTTCTTCACCTCTTTGCTTGCTTTCTTCTCTGTTTCACTTTATTCTCACTTCGCTTTTTACTCTTCACTTTCCCCCCTTTTCGTTTCCTCCTCTCATCGCTCTCTCCTCTGTTCGCTTTCTCATCTCTTTACATTGTCTTCTTTTCACTTTTCCTCCCATCGCGCTCTCCTTTCTTCGCTTTATCTACGCACTTCTCATTACCGGGATAGGTTGGGCGTGCGAAGCTCCCGATGACTGGGACCAAGCAATCCTCATAGCAAGGTTCAGGTAAGCTCTCAATTAAATATCACTGCGTCCAACGATTGTTGGCGATTAGGAGGCGCTAAAAAGGCCCTGAAGCCCCAAGTAAAGGGGATGGGTCTATGTGGAGAGTCGCAACCCGATGGCACTCGAGACTCCCGTGGGTCCTCTCCTGAAGAACTGACCTGATTCCTCCGATGTGGTCAGATTGGGGAAGACCATAAAGCTTATCCGGTCTCCCAATTTGCGCAGCCTTTTGCAGCTCCCAATAACACGCTCGTTACTTTCATTCTCTACATGCCAAGGAACACAGCAGAAGACAATCTCAATATTTTCCCTGGTTGCAGCAGCCGTGGCGTCACAGATGCTACGAAGATGGTGTGGAGATTCCAATGTTTTGAGGGCACTTGTTGCGCACAGTGAGTCACTATATATCACAATTCGGTCTCTGAACCGGTCTCGGCGCGTAATCTCCAGTACCGAGCGGTGAATTTCAACCAGTCCGGCCCTAAAGATAAACATAACACCCGGATGAGCCCCTCCGGCTTCAAACACGGGCCTGGAAGCCGACACTTTCTTCGGAATTTGAGTTATTCGTGTACACTGCTATGGCTCATGGCTCCAGTCTGGAATTATGTGCGCTCTAACAAATACGATAGCAATACTCCCAGAGCTGTTCTCGTGATCAAATGCTTCCACTCTTCGAACGCCTCATCTTGTTTTGAATCCCGTGTTCTTCAACCAAGGGGCCATTCATCTTATGCAGGTTACTTGCATCGTGATCTGCACTGGTTGCTCATTCGAGTCAGATTCACCTCATGCTCCCTCTTCTTACATATAAAAAGGTAAAAGGAAAACAACCTCCTACATGCCTTCTTCGCTAAACCACTCATGGCTCCGAGAACCCGACGTTCTGCTATAGCCCATTGTTGTTTTTCCTCCTAATTCCCTGTACTGTATGAGTGCTCGTGCTTTCAACACGTGTTTTACCTGTTTTCTTGCCCTGGAAAGGGGTGCATAGTTTCCCTCTCGATCTTGGCTTAGTTGGGGTGGTGGTCTTTAACATACTTACATTCTGTGCACCCTTTTCCTCTTCTACTAATACCATATTTCTGTTCCTTTTCTATCCTTTTACTGACCCGCAAGGGGATGTCAGTTGCAACATGGGTAACCTTGATGGAGCTGACATCTAGAGGATTGTGTGTCTTCTAAGACCAAATGCCTGTAAGAGAATATGCGGCAATATATCTTCCAAAGATTTTCACTGTCTCTAACTTTACCACTTTCTTTACAGATCTTTCATTACACACTTTCTGCGTGATATGTCCCCGATGCTATTGCGCTCTAAATTCGAGGAAAAATAGTTTTGTTCATTTATGAGTACTTATGCACAAATGTGTGATGAAAGAACATCGAAAAAACACAAGTTCCTCTCAACACTACTCTTTTCCAATCTCAATCTTCCCCCGTGTACCCAAGGCTCCCATCATACAAGTGCCTTAGAATAGAGCGCGAAAAATCTAAGTTTAAAAGAGATATGTCTATATGATGTGAAACAACATGAATTTATTAGACTGGGCCAAAGCAAAGAAGAGCTTGTATTATTAACTTTGCCGCCTTTAAATGAGGTTGATAAGATGATATATTGTGTAGCAGAATTTGACCTTGATTTCATATCCTTTGAATTTCTCCTTGTCTTTTTCTCACACGCTTCCAACCTCTGAGTGGTTAAAGAGTGTCCTTTATTTGAATTCAAGTTTTATAATTATCACCAATAAAAGAAGAAAACCAAACTACCAAACAGAAGTTTAATCTCTTTTTTATCACCTTTTGCCCCTTTTCAAGGGCAACACTTCTCCATTTTTTACCAGCCCCACCTAGCAACATTGCAGTGTATTTTGCTTTATTCTTATCCAGCGTTTTACCTTTTAATTTCTTTGTCAGTCTCCTCATCACTTTAGGGTGAAATATTGGGACACTTGCCTATTATATAAGAGTAGCTATGTCATTTGAGATTTTAGATTTTCTATAATCCTCTAAATTCATATAATTGCAAAAACCATTCTGGAACAGCTTGTTGTATTTATTGTGTTCTTAATGTTAAGTGATATAAGAGAGAAGTAAGTTTGAACGAGGATGACTGAGTGGGAGCTAGAGAAGAAATCTTCATACAGAGACAATAAAATAGCATTCTACAGGGCGATCAAAATGTCACTGTGCACTTTTTAATTATTTTTAGTTCAGGTAATTAATGACAGTTTTTAGAAATAAAATGAAAAAGGATCAAAGCCTGTATTTATGCTAACAGGGATCACTTTCAACATTATTTATAAACTTTCTTCATATTCATAATATTATCCTGTTTTATAATATTAAAACTTTCTTCCTATTCATAATATTATCCTGTTTTATAATATTAAAACTTTCTTCCTATTCATAATATTATCCTGTTTTATAATATTAAAACGTGCTTCTCTTAATAAAAATATAGGTGCCCAATGAATTCTTGATCGCGCGTATAATAAATCTTGGAAAGTTCTTCCATAGCTCGCCCACGAGTCCGTGTCTCCCACATTGCGTTGGGGTTCTCTGACAAATTTACCATCGGACAAGAAATGGCAACGTACACGGGCATACAAAAGGATGTCCGAGGATGAACTCAACAGATTCCACCGAACTAAATTAGACGACGAATTAAGTTAGACTCAGATATGCTTTGTTTTTTTCTTTCTTTCTCGTGTCTCTCTTTGTCTATTCCTTTTCGGTCTATCTGATTTCATAAATTTTGTTTTTGCTCTCTCTCTTCTACATTTTCAATTACTCAATCTCTCCTTTATTTTAATTTGTTTTTTCAATCTTCCTTCGATAAACCGACACTAATAGTTAATTTCAGCGACAGTAACAGACTTGGAACAGTAGGGAACAGGAGATTTGTGATTCAACCGACAAAGATAGAGTCGCATCAAGTAGAGGAAACCATGAATTCAGTCAGGAGGGGGATGGGAGAGCTTCTAGGGTGGGACTATCCCTGCTTAAAGAAGGATAGGGTGATGGTTAGAGGTCTAATACTGAATCAATTATTTGTTTTCTTTGTTTCGGTGAATATTGCAGTTGGAAGAATTGTCTTTTCATTGTCTTGATTCTTGTTGTTTTCTCACTCTTCGTTTGTTGCTCGATTTTGTTAATAACATTTTATCGCCTCTTTTGTCTTTCCCATAACCCATCTTCTGCTTTATTAATTAAATTACAATCCCTAAAGGCCTTAACCATCATCCTTCTCCTCTGATCCGCTTTATTTCGTTTTCGCAAAGAGATTGGGAAAGTATGATGAGAAAATAAAGGGATGAACAGAAAAGAGACTGTACTGTACAAAAATCAGCTGTATAAGGATATCTACAGCACTATCCATCACCTTGAAATGCTAACTTTAGAGGGTGCATCGAAAGGCTTCGCGATCTAGTTTTCCTAACAAGCAGAGGGATTCATAAGTACGAAATAACATTAAATTCGAGGCTTTTTGCCCTGATATTAAGAATGCACAAGCGTTCACTAAATGTGTGACTTAAAATAAAATTCAATAGTTTGTAAATATTCAATTCGAAGTAAACCGAAAATATAAGATTCAAAAAATCAAACATTCAGGCCTATTATTGTTCATTTGTTTCTACCAAACTTTTAAATGGCCTCCATCATGTATAAATCATTCAAGCACATCAGTAAATCTAGCTAATAGCATTATTGCTTGATTAACCTTTTAAATATGGCTCGAAATTTAATTCTTAATCATCTCATTTTTATGATATAGCATAAGTTAACAGAGGCAGTGTAAGCATTAAGCCCTCATTTTTCCAATAACCTATCTATTTTTTCTGTATAATTAAAGTTTTTGAAAGAAATTCACTTTAGTTTCCTTGAATTATTATAACATCTAAGAGACTGGAGCTACTGTGGCAAATCGAATAACGGCCACGAAATAAATTCCATGTGCAGCGATGTTTGTGTCTTGGAGTGTCCATGCACATTTAGAGGGGATGATAGTTATGAGGGAAGAGTCAGACAAGTCGAGGGGAAGTGGTAAATTATTCTAGAGGCCACTGGCTGTTTTATGGAAAAACTAAATGATAATAAATAAGTTAATATCAATTTATTGATCTTGTTTACTAGTCAGTTTAGCTTCATTTTTTAATGAATTGTAGCATAACATGCCCCTTTTGGTCGGGTGACCCCCCAAAAGGGGCCTGTTCACACTTTTTGTAATATACTCTTCATTCATTCATTAATCACCCTTACTTTGCAGGACATGATAGAAGCAACGCCTTCAAAGAATATACTGCGTCAAACATTACTACAAGACAGGCTCGTTCAAAAAAGTGCAGGACACTTTGGTGCATCAATTCGAACATAAAAAAGCTCTCCCCCTCCTCCCCAAGAGCAGAATTCAGGAGTGAGTGGACCATTTCAAGAACTATGGGACAGTGGAGAACTTAAATGCAGCCAGTGACAACCGTCCAAGCCATTCAAGACGCCCCAGGAAGCGTACAGCTGAGCTGGTCGAGAGGTCGAGAGAGTCAGTTCAGCAGAGTCCAAAATGATCTGTGCGCAAGCGAAGTTAGTCCGTTGGTATATCCCCTGAGACTTGCAGGAGAGTGCTAGTAATGGATGTAAAGGCCTACCTATAGAGTAGGCAAACGAAACAGACCCTTACAGCATCAGATAAGGAGCAGAGAAGGGCTATGGTAATCAAGATACTGGAGAAGATTCAGGAGACGCCAAATTTCCTTAACCTCCTTTGGACGTCAGATGAAGCTCATTTCCATCTTGAATGAAAGGTAAACTCAAAGACAAATGTCTTATAGGGAACTTTCAGACAAAATAGTCATCAAGCCCCTACACTTCCCTAAGTGCACGGTATGGACTTAAATCTCAGCCAGATGAATCATTGGACCATTCTTCTTTGAGGAATCTGGCGCAACAGTGACAGTCACTAAGGAGCAGTATGTTAAGGGCCTCAAAACCTTCAAGAGGGAGCTGCAGACCATGTTCCCGTCACTTATGGAGAAGTTCTGGTTCCAGAAAAATGAAACAAGCTCTCATTCCTCAAGCATGTCTTGAGATTGGCTGAAAGAGAACTTTGGCGGCCGTGTGATCAGTCTTAAGGCTGATTTTGAGTGGGCATCTCACAGCCCAGACCTTGGCCCCCTAGATTTCTTTCTCTGCTGGATCTTAAAGATAGAGTGTATGCAGGGAGACCAAGGACCATCACGGAACTCAAGGAAGCCATCAGGGAGGAGATCAGAGCCATTAGTCGGTTGGTTTGTAAGGACGTCATGGACAACTTTGTGCTGCGCCTCAAGAAATGCACAGAGCTAAATGGAAGTCATCTCGAATCCGTGCTCTAGAATAAAGAAGAAAAGTCCAAAGATTTTCATGTTTTAATATGATGTTTATATAAATACAATAAACTATTTATCACCAAATTTTCATTTAATCTTTGCAGAAAATGAAAAAATGAGGCCTATCGAATTTGGGTCCCGTTTTTTGGGGGTAAACCTGTATTCGATATAACACCTGAGAACAGCGCTTATTTCTGTGTCGAATACGAAAAGAAAATAAAGGAAGAAGTACATAAGGAGTTGAAAAAGAAGCTATTCATAAAAAGAAGAAGGGAAGAAGAATACTATACAGATAATGAAAGATTAACAATCAAAGAATTGAAATCAGCAGTACATTTATCGTGGCAAAAAGCGCCAGGAACCACTGGGCTGACCTGCATCCCTTACTCAACTTTTTGGGTATGGCATGTGGAATCTTCGAAGAGGAGAACCATTTCATTATTTGACAATCAAATTCGATAAATGGAATAATTTCCATCTAAGTATATGAATAGAGACATCTTTCATTACATTTTACTGAAAAACACATCGACCTTTCATACGTTTTCCTGGGAGCGAACTCTCATCTAGTTAACCGACTATCCGCCACCCCAATCAATGCGTTTCGCAGACATCTCCGGGAAGCAGCATACAGTCGGCTACAGTCTGACCACTTAGAAAGAAACAATTGAAAATAATAAAGACAAAATGCATCACGTGGGAGAAAACCTCCATTCACCCTAGATAAATGTAAACGAGTCTGAAATCTATTTCTCTTCACGAGTATAAGTTCTTTTCCTCGATAGGCTAGCGTACTAGTTCAACTAAATTTTACCAATCGTAATGAGCATAACCTCTTACGAGGGTCCAAGTAAGTGCTTCCTCGAGAAACCTTTGTTGTGAGTTCCAACTTTGTTTTACAAGATAAATAACACACAGGGATTTAAGATTAACGAGATTGTGACAGGAGCTTCTGTCTACTTTTATTTTCCTTGTTACTCCTCTCTTTCCTATTCATTCTCCTCTATTTTTTGTCTGTTATTCCCCTAGGAGCAAAATGTACCCCGTCGGATTATAATAAATCATATATTCTAATAATTTTTTAACAACCTGTGAGGTTATATGAACGAGAGTTACATGGCTTCACCCCCTAAAAAGAGATCCACTTTAATTCCTACATGGGAAGAGTTGCTCTTCCTGCCTCCCAACTTGACTACCCCTACCATAATCTTCCACACTAATTCACTTTCCTTACTTAGCCACATTTTGATTCTTTCCTCAAAAAGATGGAAAATATGCCAACGTTGAGTTTTTCTTTTTAGTAATTTATCTGAGAAGTGGACCACTAACCTCTCCATTAAATCCAGCAACTTACGACCAACCCATTGTAGCAACCTGTATGATGTCCCCCACCAACCACACCCTCTACTAAAATCCCTCCACAGCCTACTCCCCACCTCCAACTCCGTGTCATCACCACCCTAACAGCAAACCAGTATCAACAAATCATTCTCCCCCGTTCTCCACCCTTCCACTCTTCCCCTTCATCAGAAGGTTAGTGGGCATTGGTACGGGGCTACTCTACCCCTCCCCAGATTGGCACAAGGCCAAGGTGTGAGTGAATAAACCGGCCGCGGTTGCATCGAGTGCAGCCTCGAACATCCCTCGGAGATGACCAATCGAGGCTTCCTTAACAAAACATAACATCAGAGATCTTCAGAGTCAACACTCATCCCATAAACTGCACTCTAAACAGTGTTTTAAAAGGCATCACCATTATGGTTTGTCAAAAACTAAAACATGCATCTACAATATAGAATATCATTACAATTACATCACCTACAATTTATAATTTGCCTAATACAACTCGAAAGCATTCCAGGGCTGGAAATAGCGCCATTCTTCGCTTCTTTCTCGTCAAGGGGTGGTTAGCGCAGGAAAGGGTTGCTTGCTCATGCATAATAAAGAGTTTAAGTTCCAAATTTGAAGTGCATGTATCTTTTGACGAACCTATTCTTCGATCATTTTATCTCCCGGTCCTTAGTATTCAAGGTTAAGAATGCTGTAATCTAGACTATTCTAGGCACTCTAATTTTGCCTATATCTTTTTCTTTCTCCACGTTTATTTCTTCATTAAATGGCATCGTCATTGTTGCTATTACTAATTTCATATTAGTTAATTGAGGGAATTGGAACTGAAGGGTGCTAATTCCCTTCGGACTCATATAGAAAGACCCTATAGTTGTTGTGATCACAGCTTACAGTCGCACAAGTCTAGAGGAAAATGATTTTTCCTCTAAATTTATTCACTGATGAACTCATGCTTGGGCAATGAGAGAACTGTAACTCCCCACAAGTGGTTAATTTATAGCCAATTAAACATGGTAAAGCATGCGGCTATGAAGCCTAAAATGGCAAAGCTAAGGCCATCATTGAATTGATTCTGGGCGACTGTGAATACAATCGGCAAAATGACTAAACAAAGTAAAACCTAAAGCCAAACCTAAAACACCCCGTATTTTTGGATCTAGTTCGTAGTTGAGATTTTGTTCTTGTTTTACAATTTTGTGCCAGGAGTTGATTATATGTTCTCCCGAAGGCAGCATTTTGGGGTGATTGACATTGCTGTAAAAATATTTTCATTTCTGATTTTGTGTCGTACTGATTCTTTCTTTTCATTTTTCCTCATTGTGTTCGTTTTCTCATTTTGCTTACTAACTAATCCACCCAAAATGGAAAGAGGGCGATAACCTCACTTCAAGTGTTTGACTAAAAGAAAGAGCCTCAAAGGAAACAACAACAATAAAAAGAATAGCTTGCTCGATACTCTATCCATCGACCCCCGATTCCAATAATCTCCCGCTCCTGGAAGTTACTCCTTGCAGCTTCCTCAATTCAGTCCCCTCCTCGCTTCACCAGTAAATTACTTTAACCAGTAATCTCGGTCTCTCCTTTGTTCGCCGTTGGAGTTCGTCCTTAAATTAACTAATAATGTCGGCTTATTGAAGGAATAATTGAAAACGTGGAAGGAAGAATAGAGGAAGATACAGACAGACAAGCCAAAGCGAGATAGATGAAAGCAGGCAGAAAGTGAATGAACGAATAGAGACATACAAAGACAGATAGACAAAAAGGGTTTTTACAAGTCCCAATTATCTCGTTCTCCAATCAAGTTCGAAGCAATCGTTAGATAACATCCTTGGGAGCGCCTCGTGTCTCCGTTCCCTTATACTTTCCTCAGGGGAAGCTCGCTGCCCACACTCAGAGAACGAGATGGATAAGGTTAAGTGACGTACTGGATTACTTTAAGAAATAACTGGTTGCTAACGGGTTAGAGGACCCAGAAAGAATATGGGAGACCCGGATTCAACTTTCCAAGATGAATTTGTAGAATATTATTCTTGCCGTTTTATAAAGGATTGCCTTCATTTTGTAGCTCTCATGGTCTAAAGATTTCTTCTTAGGCTCTTTCTTTCGTTATTCTTGTCTTTTTATTTAGCATTGCCTCCATTGTGTCGCTCTTCTTGGTCTAATGATTTCTTATAATGGTCTTTCCTTCGTTATTATTGTGTTTTTATGCAGTATCCTTCATTTTTTCGTTCACCTTTGTCTAAAAAACTCTTCTAATGCTCTGTCTTTCGTTATTCTTGTGTTATTATCCAGGATTGCATTCAGTGTATCGCTCTCCTCTGTCAAAAGATTTATTCTAATCCTCTATAATTGTTATTCTTGTCTCTTTTATGCAGTACTAGCCAAGATTCCCTACATTATCCGGCCTAAAAAACTCGCAAACGAATGTTATTCTCTGCTTAAGTTAAATTATGCAATTAAGAGTTGTCAGGTTTTAAATATAAGGTTTATTTTAATTTTAAATAGTGGAGTAGTGTATCATAAAAGACTAACAGAGAACAATTTTCACATTACAGTAATGCGACAGGGTGAGCAAGCGGGTAGGAGGGCAGGCAAACGCAAGTACGCAGGTGGCAGCCAGAGAATTTAAAGAGCATCTCAAGCAGATAGACGCGAGTTTTAACTAAATATCTAAATTATTAGAGTCCCTGGCATGCATGTAGGTATTATCGCGTTTTTTAAATATTGCACTCATAATTGGTCTAACAAACCTTAATTTTTCCACGGGAAATGTTGTTGTTTTAACTGCAACTCATAGCCACGATTAATGTAGAAAAACGAAAAGAAAGGATAAAAATTCGAACCTAACCTAACAACCAGGTGGTGCCACTTTTCCCGATTCTGAGTAGCGTATGTTACTCTAATGGTGATCTTTGTTGGCCTTCAAGGTCGCTCTAAGTGGCCTTCTGTAGCGGTCATATATACATACTTACATACATACATATAAACAGACTTTCGGAAATATATATTAGATTAGTCCCATGGTTTTGCTCTTCTTTGTATATAGATTTATTATAATACTCTTTTCTTTGTTATTCGTGTCTTGTTTTGCAGGATTGCCTTCATTGCGTTGCTCCTCTTGGTTTAAACATTTCTTTTAATGCTCTGTCTTTCATTACTCTTGCTTTTTTATGCACGATATCCTACCTTGTCTCGCTCTCCTCGATCTTAAAATTTATTCTAATGATCTATCCTTCGTTTTCTTGTTATTTTATTTAGCACTAGCAAAGATACCCGGTGTTGCCCGGGCCTAAAAAACTATCTTGAACAATTTTTAAATTCAATGCTTGAGTTAAATAGCGCAATTAAAAGTTGTTAAGTATAAAATATAAGGTTTATTTTAATTCTGAGTAATGGAGTAGTGTATCATGAAAGACTATCAGATAACAATTTTCATATTACAGTAGTACGGCAGGCCGAGCAAGCAGGTTGACTGGCATGCAGCCTGGCAGTCAAACGTGAGTACGCGGGTGGCAGCCACAGAATTTAAAGCACACCTCAAGCAGATGGGCGCAAGTTTTAACAAAATATCTAAATTATTCCAGTTACGGGCATGCAGATAATAGGTACTATCGCGTTTTTTTAAGCATTGAAGTCAAATAATTGGTATGGCAAACCTAAATCTTTTCCATGGGCAATGTTGATGTTTTAATTGCAACTCATAGACGCAATTACTTGTCCCCAAAACTTAGAAATGATAAAAACTTAAACCTAACCTAACAACCAGGTGGTGCCACCTTTGTAAAATCTGAGCAGTCTATGTTACTCCCTGGGTCAAGTTACACCCAATGGGACCTTTGTTGGCCTTCAAGTTCACTCTAAATGACCTTCTATAGCGGTCATATATAAATACATCCAAACAGACTTTCGGAAATATATACTAGATTATTTTCATTGTGTAGCTCAATTGGTCTAAAGATTTCTTCTAATGATCTCTCCTTCGTTATTCTTATAGTTTTATGCAGAATTGCCCTCTTTGTTTCACCTTTCTTGGTCTAAAAGATTCTTCTTATGTTATGTCCTTCGTTATTCTTGCCTTTTATGCAGGAATGCATTCAATGTGTCACTCTCCTCTGTCTAATGAATTTTCTAATAATCTCTTCTTCGTTATCTTTGCTTTTTTATGTAGTATTCTTCATTGTATCGCTCTCTTCGGTCTAAAGATGTATTTTAATGCTCTGTCCTTCTTTAACATCAAGGATTTCTTACTCGCTCATTTCTAGTCAAGTGTAACTAATCAAAAAACAGTTTTCTTTGCAATAACTTTACTAATTATTTTCTCTTTACTTCATTAGTCGCACATTTGCCGATGATGAGAGCCACTCATCGTCACTCCAAGAAGTTATATAAGCTTTGCATCATTAATCTTTCAAAATTCTAATGACCACTGTCAAATAGCTGAATCATCTAATTTTTTGATGCCTTCAAGCAATTGTTTTTGTTAAATGAGTACCATTTCCATATTAACTACTAATACTTTCATTGAAAAATGTTTCTATTATTTTGTCTACCTTTGTATATTCTTCAACATTATTATGTCGGGAATTCTATATCTTCAAAAGGTTTGACAATTTGAAAAATTGGTCAAGATCTGTGGTTTTGTTTGCTATCCTGGTAGTGAATGGGTCTTGAGAGATAATGAAAAAAAACCCGGAGAAAAACAATTATTAGCAAAAATTACCTACAGAGATGCGATGTGTGAAGGATTGAAGGAGAGGAAAATAGCTGAACATAAAAGGTTACAATTTTAAGTTCCGGCTTCCTAAGTCTGAGGCAGAACAGATGAAACTCAGGTCCATTAGATGTCTTTGTTTCTTAGAAACTTCTTTATTTTTTTATTTATTACTTCCATTACTCCTCCCTGCAACGTCCCTGCTATTTTCCACTTTAGGACATTTATTCAGTCACTTTTTCCTCGATTTTATTTATGTCAAACAAGGTAAACACACCCTTGTTCAAAGGAATATAGCACCCTTCATTTATATATTTAACATATTAATCAAACTTTTTAAAATTTATAAAATTATTCATAAATATATATGATAATAATTTGTATTTGCTAATATGTTTGAATTACTAAGGATTTTACTAATGGTGTGCATTAATAAAATAGTCTTTTCTAAAATCAGAACCTAACAAATATTTCTAGTTCAGCTTAGGGTTACAACTAAAGGCTATCTGTATAATTATAAATAAATATGACTAAAACTAAAGAACTTACAGAAGGACAGAGAGAACAAATCCAACTTCTCCATGACTAACTGTAATTACAAGTAGAAATTGCTAAAAAATTAAAATATTCAAGATATGTTTTCCAGACCACTATAAAATTATTTCAAAAGATCAAGAGTTTTTGATCAAGCAGATCAGTGACATAAAACCTATACACCGCCTAGGGAAGAGAGATCTATCATTCGGGCTTCACTACCATCACCGTTAACGGAGTGCCAGTCAAGTGCCATCGGCGTACATGGATCTCTATCTACCCCTGTCGTCCACCAATCTGATCGGGTCCACAGTTCATCGTCTATCGCCAAGGTGTTGAAGAATCGTGTCCATAAACTTTGTTATTTGTCTTCCTCTCGCTCACCGCCCCTCTATTCTTCCTAATGGGCAGTGTTTCTCAAAGTCATCTCCTCTCAAGATGTGTCCAGCGAATCCAAGTTGTCTCCTTCTCACGTTCCTTAACAGATATCTCTCTGTACCGGCCCTTCTTAATACTTGCTCGTTTGTAACTCTATTTGTCCACAGGATTATCATCATACTTCGCAAGAATCACATCTCTACTGCCTCCAGTCTTTTTACCGTATTTTTTAAGTGTACCTGCATCACAGCCATATGTCAATGTTGACAATACATAGCATCTTAATATTCGTAATCTTAAGTTCATGCTTGTAAAGATGTTCGTCAAAACTTTCCTCATTTTTCCAAAGTTTGTTTTCGCAATGGCAATTCTTGTTTTTATATCCTTCTCACAATTTAGGAAGATTTTCATTACTTCTTGGGCTACCTTTGTGAGACTACAATTTTGAGAGTCATTTCACCCTGTTTGTGTGGTATCATCTATGAAGCGTGAAGGTGATTCTCTCATGGTATGGCGCTGCATGTCTTTATCAGGGCCAGGAGATATGGTTTTTGACAGGGAAGAATGAACTCCACAACTTATAGCACCATGTTGTCACAATTTAAAAGCCATCTATCCAAAAATTGCACCTGTAACAACAAGAAATGAAGTTATATTTGAGCAGGGCAATGCCCCATGCCATACATATAGCCACACCAAGAAATAGTTTGGAGAAATTTGAATCACCCCTCTTGAGTGCCCACCACAGAGCCTAGACTTAAATCCAATAGAACACTTCTGGTGAGTGCTAGGAAACGTAATAAAAAATAAAAAATTATTTGATAGGTTACAGACAAAAATTCACATAATGTTCGAATTATAACACTGGTTTACAAAAAAGATTTTTGGGCCTGAGGCAAAGATGTGAATAGGTGTATTTTACTATTTTTGTTGTGGTGAATTCGAATTCCTGAACAGTTTTGCTCTATTTCCTCTGTTTTTTTTGCTTTCACATACCCCATTTTTATTATACTGCAAATAAATTCAAAATATAATGTTGATTTCATCTGTTACAAAGCTATATTAGAGAAAAAAATGCATAGATACAGAACATTAATGGAACTAAATTACTTAGATAATAAAATACGCATAAATCATAGTACAGCAGACAGTTAGAAGTGAGTTTTTAGGGACGATCTTGTGTACTTTGCCTCCGGGATGTCACACAAGAGCATCCAGCAAAAGTCCCCCATGATGCTGAGGTTCTACTTGCCTTGGTGGTTGCTCTCCATCTTAGAAATGACTTGGTGAAACTGTTCTCCATGCTCATCACTCCGTAGTTGAGGTGGGAGTGAAGAAAGTGAATTTTGAGTGACATTCGGCATCCCATATCCTCATACGACTGTAACAACTTATCGATACACTCTTGGTAATCTAGTACCCTTGTGTTACCAAGGAAGCCATAGCAGACTGAATTAAATGCTTTCCTGATCGGATTGGTTCTAGCATGTACGGAGTTGTAGAGGTGAAGGGTTAAGTCCCGCAAGCATAAAAATGATGTTTAAATTTGGAGGTGGCAACGTTTTTGTGTGGAGCATGTTTTCAAGCGCAGGAATTATCCCACTTCTATGTGAATGCGGCAAATTGAGCAATGGGGAATATGAAAATCTACTTCAAAAACGTATTATCCCTTCTTTAGGAATATCCCAAGTACTTGAGGTTGTTTTCATGCAAGAGAATGCACGGGCCACAGCAGCAAAGACGGTGAAGCAGTTTGTGGAAGCTGGAAATATCGATCTGATGAACTGGTCTATGCAAAGCCATGATTTTAAATCGATAAAAGATCCTATGTAAGATAGTCGGTGAGAATGTTATGGCTCGGAAAACGACGAATGTTAAAGATCCCAGGCACATATTAGAAGAAGAATGGATTAAAAGCACGCCCGAACACTGTGCCGGTAGATGTTCTCAACTCATTCAAAACAAGGGATTGGATAATTCTTATTCGTGTTTTGTTTAATTTTCTAGGATAGTGATTCTTAAGCTTTTGGTCTAGCAAGCAAACTCGTTGCTTCTTAGAGCCCAAAGAGAATAAAATATAAGTAAAAATAGTTTTAAAAGTATTTAAAATAAACATCCATTTTCAAAGGAGTTTGCCGAGGTTTTAGTGAGTGGGTAATCCCAGTCCCACTTCCTGGACATATATTTTATTAACGCCGCGAAGTGAGCTAATGCTTGAATAGTGTTTTGTGATGATGTCTAGACGATTTTATAAGTGTTGGACTATTGGTTAGAGTCTTCTAAAGTTGTGTCGAGTTTGTTTGTGGCTTATTGTAGTTATGCATTTGTTCCAGATTTTAATTTATTGTTAGTAGTTCAAGTTAGTGATGTGAGTGTTGAGTTGCTGGTTGTGTGGTACATCTAGTTGTGTAGGTGCCCTGTTTTGCTTGAAGGGCTTCTTTGTTATATAGTCAATTATTTCTTGTGTAAACTTCTTTGGAGTTTGACAGCTTCTGTGGCTGTGGTAGGATGAAATTTTTTGCTTGCTCGAATGATTGTCTTGTTGATGTTGTGGAGTGTTTTTTCTAATATTTGGTAATTGTTTATGGAGAAGTCCTGTAGTTTTTCTAATATGTATGTGGTGTAGTTTTACAATTTGGTTTCTTGTAGTTTATAATTGGGTTTTTAAAGGAAGTTCATTGGGTGAGGGGGGATTGAATGTTATAATGATGGGAAGGTGGTCTGAAAAGAGGTCTACTATTGTGTTTCGCGAGGTTCTGGTGTGCAGATAAAGTGAGAAGAGTGTTAAGTTTAGGGATAGGTGCTTTCCCTTTGCTGAGTGGGAAGGCTTGTTGGGTTGGTTGGGATGTGTTATTTA
Source organism: Ceratothoa steindachneri (assembly GCA_963969495.1). Taxonomy (NCBI): domain Eukaryota; kingdom Metazoa; phylum Arthropoda; class Malacostraca; order Isopoda; family Cymothoidae; genus Ceratothoa; species Ceratothoa steindachneri. Next base: position 145,619,205 of record OZ018321.1, on the reverse strand, counting down.
GTGTGGTTAGGGTATATAGTTGTTGTGGTATATGGGTGCCTCTGTTGTCTGCGCTTTAATAGCTGAGCCAGGATTGATGATGTGCATTGAAGTCATCGGAGATGAAACTATTGGGAAGTTGTTCGGCACTTTGTATGTTATTTGGGGATAATCTTGCGGAATTTGAGGCATATTTAGGTTTATAGGGTTGTATTCTGAGCCCTTGATGTTAATTGTGATAGATTTATAAACTTTCGTATACAGTAATAAAGCTAATTTAGCAATATGTAGCAACCATCGTGGAATATTTCTGTTTATTTAGTTGAAATAATTCGTTCTACATATCATTTTGGATTTTGTTGCTTTTGTGGCTTTTGTCATCCGAGAAATTATGTTATGTTAAGGTTTCGTAAAATAAATGTGGGAAAAACATCAAAACTTCCGCGACAAGGGTGGGTATTGTTGCGAATATTTTAAATCTGTTTTTAACTGTGCCATCAGTTAAACCAATGGCACAGTTTTACTCCATAATTAAGAACATATTGCCCGAGTCCAAAAAAGGAATCTCCAGCCACACGAGTTACTTTGGTCACCACAGACAAAATGAACTCATAGATTTAATGAGTAATAAGATAATTTTAGTGATGCTGAATGACATCAATCAGGCAAAGTTTTTCCATCATTCTCAGTTGCAGTCCAGATATAAGCCACACAGAACTGTCGGATACTTAAATTTCCGTCACTATTTTTTGTATATTTTTTGAGCCCATCTGGCGACTGCCTACTAGGGCAAAAGATACCGTACTCACAACAGAGCCTACTACTAGGCTAGATTAAAAAAAACAAATAAAAAAGACAAAGGCTAAGCACTGGCTAAACAACAAAAAGGGGAAAATAAAGCAAAAAGGCAACAAGAAGGAAGCACGCTCTGGCGTCAGGAGTAGGCCCGCCTCCCTCCGGCGCAGGAACTTGCGACCTACAACAAAGAGTCAAATAAAGTGGAGTAGGCCAGCCTCCTCCAACTTCGTAGAGTCCACAAGTCTGTGTGCACGAACCAGTCCCGAGAACAAGCGTCACTCACCTTAGAGTAGATTCAAACCAAATAATGGTAATTAATGCATAATAAATTACATATATAAACTAAGCATTGTTATAAGCTGTACATGCACATTATACATGTTATGATGGATAACAACACAACCCACCAAGATGAGAAAGTACAATGTTATATGTAAGTTGCTCAACAAATAAGTTTCGGTTGTTACAATATATTAGTACTTGGTATTTAGACCTTTGCTATCAAGTCGCACTGACTTCTTCTGCCACATGAGTGTACTAACTAATGAAATTGTCCTGGTGTTATTTTTCTCTATTCCACTTATAATATTTCACAAAGTTTTTTGAGGGTGTTGGGGTTCTCTCCTTACTTCTCTCTCCTACCGTCTTTCACAAATTCTCAATCGGATCTGGGTCCGGGTTCTGAGCAGGCCAGTCCATGACACTTTGTCCTGATTCAGGTAATTCTTCCCTTGCTTTTCTTTCTGGCAAGGTGCATTATCCTGCATATATATGGCAGGTTTGGCCGAGGGGGCTCTCTTATGGGGCACAGCATGTGCTTTCAGAAGTTCGTTATAACTTGAACATTTAATCTGCCCTACAAACGAACAAGTAGGACCTTTCGCTGATATTATGAGCCACATCATAACGCTTCCTCCACCAAATATGACGCTGCTCTTCACGCAGTTCGCGGATAATCTTTCGTCATTCGCCATGTGTTCAAAAGATGAAAACCTTGTCATCTGAACCAAACAAATTGTACTTCGATTCATAGAAAAAGCGTACTTTGGTCCATTACTCTTCTGTCCATGGAACACGATTAGTGGCGAAGGATAATCTAGCTTTCTTGTTCTTAGGGCTGACCAATGGCTTGAATGCTAGTTTGCGAAACTTTAAAGATCTTTCAGTCAGGCGGCATGATACTCTCTTCCTGGAGACACTAATGCCCATAGTTTCATTTACTTCTTGAGAAATCCTGGCTACTGTCTTGTATCAGTCTTTTTGGAAATACGGACGACGGATTAGTCATCTCTCTTTGAGGTTTTCCAAGACCTACCACTCAAAATTCCACTAATAAATGAGCCTGTGGTATCGTAGCGTAATATAATATTTTGTTCGACCATTTTGGGACGTTAAATTCTTTTAACTATGAATCTGTGGAGAAATAATCCTCTTGCCGTAGCTTAACAATTGCCTCCTGGATATAGGCAAATGTAGTGGGTACCCTAGCGATGTTTGATGCTCGGAAAGTGAGAAGGTACTCAATGAAAGTCCTAAAAATTCATGGAAGTAAGATACCACCCTTAATTAGTTGGTTGTATCAAAGATAGAGGTAATAGAATTACGAAACTTGCAATTTTATCCATCCTAACATGTACAATGTACATGTACAACTTATAGCCATGCTTAGTTTATATCTGTAATTTATCCTGCATTACTTACCATTATTTGGTTTGAAGCTACTGTAACCATTTCTAGCGACCCCCCAAAAGGTCATTCGAAATAGTAACCTTATACTTAAGATCTCTTGCTATTTTGAGGAGGAAACGGAGATTAAACATAATTTCTTGGGTATCTTTGCTAAACACTTTTTTAGGTATCATTCCCCGTTTTCTCCCCCCAACAGCAAGAGATCTTAAGTATAAGGTTGCTATTTCGAATGACCTTTTTGGGGGGTCGCTACAAATGGCTAACTGAAACGTGATCTTCCCCGGTGGTAACTATGGCGTTCCCCAGGGGGGTATAAAAAGCGGGCGGTATCATTTTGTGCTATATACTTGTATATATATATATATATATATATATATATATATATATATATATATTATATCGATGAGGATTGCATCTAGACAGTCGATTTTAATATTGAGTAAAAATCCCAGGATGATGAAAATCAGATGAGTCAACATCTTTATTAATAACTGGCGACGTTTCGACCTATATGGTCATCTCCTTTGGCTTAAAATATAAATGAGTGCAAAGAAATAGATCAGTAAGATAAATAAATAACCGAAAAAATGAAAAAAACAGATTAAGTCATTTTGGTCATTTTGAGGCTATAAAAATAGAGAACCAACGAGGAAAAGTTAAAAAATCAACGGCCTTACAAACTAGTAATGAAAATTAAATTAAGTCCGTAGTAGCGAAACATAAACTGATAGCATGGTGTTTGACTACTTCAGATTTAAGTGTTTAGTTTAAAAAATTACATACGATAGGTGAAATGAAAAGATTGTATTAAAATTCTAATCTACAACATATTGGATACTTCTTTCTTGAGTCCATTATTGATTTGATCATTATTTACGACTTTTAAAGTAATAATTAAAATTTAATGTACATTCCAACTTTGTTAGGTTGTTGCTTTTTTAACTTTCTTTCTTTGGTTTTCGATTTTCATACCTTCAAAATCACCACAATAACTTAAATAAATAATTTCACGTGTTTTTTGTTATGCATTTATCCCTTAATTAGTAACTATTTCATTTGCAATCGTTTATATTTATGGCCAAAGAAGATGATCATATAGGTCAAAACGTAGCAGATATCAATAAAGATGTTGACTCATCCAATTTTCCTCATTCTGGATTTTTTAAAAATTACTTTACGTTATCCGACTTTTATTTCCTTTATTATATTTACAATGCGTTTGTCTACCCACTTTAAATACTTCACAAATTAATCGTTTTCTACAGAGAATTAATGTAAATTTTTAATAATGTATACAAAACATATTGTATTAAAGAAACTAAATATTCTGGTCATTTTAGACGACAGGGGTTTTTTTACTCGTTAGTTATTGATTTTCATGTTATTTTGCGCCATTCAGCGTGTTTGTAGCGTCACTTGGCATCCTAGATGGTTTGACCTTCACCCGGAGCCGTTACAGGGTAGCCGGACTCTCTTGACTCATGGAGGTCTGAGCAGTCCAGCACTTCAGAATGCACCGCCTTTCTCCACGCACTAATGGTCTGTCGCAACCTCAAGTGAAAGAATCAGAATAGACTGGTGTCTTTGTCTCTCCTTTGCTTTTCTCTGGATGTTTTGGTACCTATCATCTGTTTGTCTAGTACTTTTCTGTTTCTCTCCACCCATCTCTCATTTATTGAGTACCCCAGTCAATCAATCGACTAGCCACTGTCTATAACTGATACATTATCAGTGTCCTGCTTTTATCGGTATTTCCTTCAGTCTCTGACTGTCGATGTTTATCTGTCTGAATTTTTGTATTTACCATTATATTTTTCTGTTTATTCGTCTATCCTCACACGTTTCTGTCCTACAAATGAATGATGTGGGAGGCTAGCTTCACCTTATTTGGCCGTATGGTTCTGTATTTGGGACCCTTTGCGATTATATTATTCCCTCATCAGTCGCATCCAGTTGATTATATTAGGTTCTTTTAAACCCCCTTTGTTCTATATCGTTCCCTTTTAAAGCCTCTATTTGTGGTTGTATTAGTTGGTTGTGCTTTCCATTCATTGGCCATATTTGTCTCGACATTAGTTCCCCATCTCTCCTTATGTGGTCACACAACCTTCATCTTGGAGGCGATATTTGTCTTTTCTCTGAAAATCGCCTTCTGCATTGATCAGATGGTCCTGCATTCTTAATGCAGGGCTAGGAAATAAGCCCTATCATACAAGAGGAGCTATCTTTCCTGAATAACACGGAGATGCTCGCCAGAGTTATGCCCTCCTCCATTATCTAACATCCCAAAAAGTATTTTTGCGTAACTCTGGTTATGTATCTTTCAAACATTTTCAGTTCCAATATTACTACTTCACTTTTTGTAAAACTCTGTGTCGGAGATATCCTAGTTAGTTTTTTCTTTTAAATAAAATAAAACTGATTTATTTTTATTTATTATAAATTTCTGAAGTGACGGAAACAATCACCCATAAATTTATTTTCACACAAATTATGAATTACTTCTCTGATTAAGCTTATATTAATGTTGTGGCAAAATATCAATAGTGACAATTAAAACAAAATTCTCCTAGATGTGAATACAATTTTACCTCAAGCCACCCACCGACTCGCTCGGAAAACAAATCCTTTTTACAATGGAAAAGGTCAATGAATTGGCAAAGTTCCTGGAAACTAACATTTCAGGCTTACCATTGAACCTCATCAGATGCTAGCAACACGGTGACCCTGTTCGCTGCAACACCATTTCTCAAAATGTCACGCCATTGTTCTTGGATCTCTGCTCGCCGCTCTCCAATTCCCTTTCACCTCTGCCCCAAGGCCATCATACTCCCCCAAAACCATTAATGGTCAATCCTGTTGGTTTCCAGAGGTGAGTTTTAGTGCCAATGATTCCCGTTTGTGTGCCACAAAGAACAACTCGCAAATTCCATTCACATTTATACATTTATTCATTAGTGATTGATCAGCAGAAAAGTTTATCATCATTGTCTTACTATAATTATCATTGTTTTGTATTTACCAATCTTCCATTCATTGATTAACCTTTTTGGTCTTTCTTTCTTTTTTCTCCTTTTCTCCCTTTTCTCCTATGTCTCTTTTTCCTCCCTTTTCTCCTTTTACACTTTTCTCTCCTTTTATCCCTTTTCTCTTTTTCTTTCTCTGGTTTCTATTTTCTCTCTTTTATTCTTTATCTATCTTTCTTTATCTTTCTCTCTTCCTTTTTCCCTCTCTCTCTCTCTCTTTTACGTAGATTTTAAGATTATTTTGAATTTTTGTTCGGGTAGAGACCATGATGAAAGGCATGGCTGGAATGGCAATTCGAAAAGATGGGATCCCTGATTCCCTCCCGGGGACGGGTTAGGAGGACTGCACCTCCAGCCTCAGAGAACAGACATGGCCACATCCGGCTTCAGGAAGCAGACATGACCAGAAAATTATCAATCAGAGAATCACAGGAACTTGAAGAATGCGTCAGTAGTGTTCTACGCATACCAGCCATAACTTTAAATGGTTTATCATATTTTTCTCATATATATATATATATATATATATATATATATATATATATATATATATATATATATATATATATATATAGTAGGAATAAGACGACCCAGGAGAATACACTAATTATTTATTGGCCGGACGTTTTGGATCTTCAATAGGACCATCTTCAGCAACTGTATTGACTAATGAGAATGGGAAGGAATATTAGCGATAACAGTTAGACAGTTAGAAGCATGCATTATATAATGGTTAAAATAGCGGATGAAGACAAGTTAAAATAATAAAATTGACAATTATTGAGATTAAAGTAAAACAAAATGACAATATATAAAATTGATTGATACTATCCAGTGTAATTTTGAAAAGTAATAGAAAGAAGTGAAGTTTTAACATAATCTGACTTAAGTTTGTCTCATAGGACTGGTATTCCCATTTCTAAACCTGAAGCCTCTTCCATCAGGCAACACTCTGAGTATCACCATCATCCTCTTAATTCTGACTCATTTACCATCTTATCTTCAGCCTTAACTTCTCTTAATTTGTAAATCTTAGAGTCAACCGAACAAATCTCGTTAGTACTTTTTTATATCTTTAGTTAATTGATTTCACAACTCCTACGATAAAGGTTAGCCACTCTGTTTAATTCATTCACATTTGTTTTCGGTTTTTTGTTTTTATGTTTATAATTTAATATAATAGGTTACTTTATTGTTTACTCCAGTTACCTTTAATTTTTGATATTCAAGTCATTTTATGTTAAAACTTCACTTCTTTCCATTATTTTTCAATATTACACTGGATAGTATCAATTAATTCTATATATTGTTATTTGTGTTTTTACTTTAATCTAAATAATTGTCAATTTTATTATTTTAACTTGTTCTCATCCGCTCTTTTAGCCATTATATAATGCATTCTTTTAACTGTTATCGTCATATTCCTTTCCCTTCTCATTAGACGATATAGTCGCTGAAGATGGTCCTAGTAAAAGTCCGAAACGTCCGGCCAATAAATGATTAGTGTAATCTCCTGGGTCTTCATATTCCTACTACGTATCAGATTCACAAGGAACAAATCAATTACAAGTATATATATATATATATATATATATATATATATATATATATATATATATATATATATATATATATATATATATATATATATATATATATATATTAAAATTAATGAAAGAAAGATACATCTCCGAGAACTTTAGGTAGTAACGAACAGTATGGCGTACAATTCCCGGAATAGGACACTCGGGTTCTAATGAAACCCAGTCTACGTATTCGGACGCTTACGAAATAAATTGGAGTGGGTTCACTTATCGCGGTAAAGAAGAGAGGGATGACAGAGAGAAAGATAAGAAAAAACTGAACAAATATGATAGATAGGTCAAATGAAGGGTAGGTAGATAGATAAATGAAGAAAAAGAACATAAATAAAGACAATCCTTCAACATCAGCAATCCACAACAATCAAATTATTTCGCAGTAAATCACCAGAATAATTTTTCGCCACGCAAAACCTGGTTTTATACAAATCTTTAACTATAAATTACCTGGAAGAAGAATGTATGCACTGGTGTATCTTCATAAATAACCTACATGTGTAAAAGTTCCAGTTTCTTTTCTATATGAAAACATGTGATTAATGAATTTTAAAAAATATTTTAAGAAGAATTAAAAAAAAAGGTAAAGTTTACATAATTTAAAAAAAAACAAGACAAAAATTCTCATTTCAAATTTATTATAATTTAATGAAAACATTGTTTAATAAATTCTTTAAATATTTACTTGTTTTGAAATTATTTGTAAAGTAAGTTATTTTAAGAGAATATTTAAAGTCCTAAAAAATGTCCTCGTTTGTCAATAAAAAAATTAATGTTTTAAAGAGTAAAATTTTCGAGCGAAGGAATTAAGCAAATCTTAAAGTTAAGATAAAGAAAATAAAACTAGAATTAACAAAATTATAAAGAATGAGATGTAAATATGTTACAAAAATTAAGTTGTTATTCTGAATGATATAATTGCTTATAGATTTTAGAAAATTAAGTATGGTATAGGAAAGTTCAGCTTTTATTTCGAAGGATATAATCGCTTTTAGTTTTGGGAAATTTAGCTTTGAAGAAAACCAAGATTTATGTCCACCAACCAGTCCAAAACAAGTGTAATCAATGAACTACAAGTGGGTGATATTTATCGCCTTTAAGTAACAATCTAATGCTTCAGATATTCAAATTTCTTGGCTCGTCATGTACCACTATATACCGTTTTAAAATATATGTATGTATAATGGCATTGTTTTAGTATGCATCTTTTAGTGAAATTCAAATGTGGCTTGTGCCTGGCACTGGTCATTTTGTTACAACGAGCTCTATGTAATCCCTTCTCCCGAACCTTTCTCCGTGTCTCATTGTTTCTCAATTTGCTGCTATGCAAAATAGTTATTTGCGGTCTTAAACTGGATTGTGTAATGACTATTGTAGAGTGTTCTGAAGTTGGAGCGAGATTTACATATTGTTCTTGCAACTGTTGCAATGTGCGACAGGTTTGTTTGTAATAATTGCCACAAATATTGCTGTCATTTGAATAGATGAAGAGAGGGAGAGTTATGATGGTGGTATTTGTTTGTTGCATAATTGGTTTAAGGGGCTCAATAATTATAATTTGTTAACACTCAGTGTTTGCATGGACTCAGAGTAAGAGAGTGCGGAGATATGAACAAATAGTTATCGTCTCGGATAAATGCCCTCGTGAAATTACTTATACTATTGTATGCACAGATGTGTACATGATCGGTAATACATGAGTGCAATTTAAATAAACATTGGTTTCAAATGCCTCATAGCATTTATTATTGCTCCTTTTTGCGTTATCCATATTTTATTTCTCTCCTTTCTTTCAGAAATGCGATTAGTTTTAGGGAATTGCACCTCCTTTGACAGCTAGAACACTTAGTGGGTATTCTCTTGTGCTAGACGGATAATAAATTGCAGCAATCGGAGAGTAATTATGTACCTCTGTTGAAAAAGGAAACAAAACAAATGTAAGTGAAGTTAATTAACATATTTATTAGTTATGTAATCACTTACATTAGCAATAACTGCAGCACAACGACACATTTGTTTCTAAATAGTCTACAATATTCTAGTAATCGAAACAAGCGATATTCCGAGGGTACTAAATCCAGTGATTATGTGGGATGTTGAGAAACTCATTTTAATCTTATATTTTCCTGGAATTGTTCTGCAGAGAGAGCTTTTGCCCTTTTCATGCCTTAGAACAACCCCTTTTCTGTTAACAAAAACTGGCCACTGTCGATGTAATACTCCGTTGACAAGATTAAGCAAACACATCTTCAGTAATGTCTGTGAGCAGTTAAGGATTACACATTCAGTTGCTGCTCCAAATCTCTCGTGCTTTGAAAAAGATCTGATTTAACAGTTGTTTTTTTCGAAAGATCTATATTAAATATGGTTTGTCTTCCAGAAAGAGGCCTTATTGGAAAGGCCAAAAGGTTTGTTTAAGGTTTTAGCTCGTTGGTGGCATTTAGGAGCCTTTATAGAGCTATACTCCACAAATACTAATCTCTGCGCAGGAGAAAATAATCTATAAAAACTCATAGACTAATCAGTGCGGAATATATTGCTCTTTAGGTTTTTATTTTCATTGCGAAGATAATGACTTTCAATAAGACCGACACATTGTCGGATAGAAGAAAGAATAAACAAGATGGTGTCCTAATTTTCTACCATTTAAGCATGGTTAATTCTCTAGTTGGTTGTCATATAATTCATAAAGGTCAAATAAATATATACTTTACGAACATCCTAATAATCTTTACGATTTTAAACTTTCTCTCTAACACTTACTTTACGAATCTCTTCTAAACAAATTCCGGCGCCATGCTTGCGTTGGTTTATTCCTCTGATGACGAATCTTGGCTAGGGTAGATTTGCTTGCTGGTCAAAGTCATTATATTGATAAGGCATACTTGTTTAATCCGGTGATTGGTGCCATATGAAGAGCTGTTATGCTAAGTAGGTTCGGGCTCTGAACGCTCTATTTTATTAGCAGAAATACTTCTCGTTGCCCGGGTAAAATGTGCGATCAGATATAAAGTAAGACAGATTTTATGTTTTTATTTTTTTATTCTTCACAAACAATATTATCATTCTATGGACTAAACTTAATCTTGTTCAGCAACGCAACAAGGCTTCTTGGTACATAATATTCTTACTTTTTTTTATTGTGGAACATATACAAACATTACTTTTGCTCCCAACTCTAGATTTTTTTAATTTACACTGCAAAACTCACACGGATTGGAAAATGTAGTCTTTGGAATTTAAATGGCAATTCTGACCCTGATGGATTTACGGGCATTCTGTGTATAAAGACATCATCTCATTTTCTACTTTCAGTAAGAATGGTTGCCTCTATGACATGGGGCATCAAATTCTTTACCCCCAGCCGAGTGCCATTACAGAGTTTTGTTGGATCGAAATTGCGCAAAAACATTATTTAGATTTACTACTTTCAGTTCAAGTTGGTGAGGAGATACATCAGGAGGTTCAAGAGAATTTATGAACTCTGTGGTATAATCGACTATTTGAGCTTGATCTGAAATTGTATCAACTGAATTGTAAATTCGTCGACTTCCTGATAACTTCCTGAAGACTTCCTGTGGACTTACTGACAGAACTTTTTACCAATGTGCGTTGCCCAGAATATAAAGTCCTGTTTCTAATAAATACAGATACACATTGTTTTAAATTCTTATATTGTTGCACAAAAGATATCTTTATTTGCTGATTGTAGGGGAATTGTCCCTCGCTCGTTCTCTCCCAGTTGAGACACATGACGTTGACCGCAAAAACATCCGGGCCCGGCACCGTAGGTCATCTCGTAACCACAGCCCCTCACCACTCGTCTCTATGAAAAGCCGTACAGGTTTAAACTGCAAGATCTCCCCTACGGGAGTATATTCAATTTTACCTCAAGTACGAAATTGGAGAGGCGTTTCTCTCGGAAGCCAGCTGAAGCAGAGCTAAGACTTGCTGAGAAAAACCGTTGGAGTAAGAACCCTCCTGAGGCCTGTCCACAAGCCCACTCCCCCTCCTATCCCTACCCCCAGTGGAGTGACGAGGAATAAATACCAATCAATTGGGAAAAACGAGGTAGAATACGTGAGTCGCCAGGCTATGAAGTCCCCGGCAATAGAGGCCGGGCTACCGAGACTGGAAAGGTAGAATATGTGAGTCGCCAGGCTACAGAGTCCCCGGCAATAGAGGCTGGGCTACTAAGACTGGAACTAAGAAGAAGCTCATCCTCGAGCTAGTTCCTGGTTATCAAACCGAACTTTAAGTTAGCTTGTTCAAGTTCAACTTACTCTCGTCAGAGAGACTCCTCCTATCCTGGTGCATCCTAAAGCCCACGGATAGTCCTCGCCCTTGTGGAATTACGTAACGAAGAAGAAAAAGCTCCCCCTCGAGCCCGTTATACGGTGATCACACCAAACTCTAAGTTAACTCGGTTTAGGAACCAAGTTCAACTGATTCTCGTCAGAGAACCCTGCCCCCCACTACCCTGGTGTAGCACAAAGCACCTTGATAGTCCTCGACCTTGAGGACTTCCGAAACGAAGAAGAAAAAGTTCTTCCTCCAGCCAGTTACCCGGTTGTAACATCGAACTCTAAGTTAACTTGGTTTAAGAACCAAGTTCAACTTACTCTCGCCAGAGAGACCACGCCTATCCTGGTGCCTTCTAAATCACCGTGATAGTTCTCACTCTTGAAGACCTCCCCCCTGAATACCGTGTGGACCACCATCTGCTATACTCGCTAAAGTACCTTGTGACTGCCAATCATCCAGTCCACCTCCAACAATCTGGTCGAAGCACGCGTCAAAAGACCCGCCAGATTCCTATGGTGTCTGGGCTCATTGAGTTCAAGGTAAAACTCAAACCCGCCGCCAGAGCAACCAAGGTATTTAAACTCCGATAGAGACAATTAGCCTATTTCTTATATATTGAAGTGAGTAGTGAGTTAGCCAATATTAGAGTGTCAAGTTAATTGAAGTCATTATTGTGTATTTTAAATTCGTAGCATTTTTCTGGTTCATGTTTTTTTGTGTAGTAAATTGCTAAATTTAAAATATATGTTTATTTTGGAATAATTCCTGTGCGTTTCTCTATATCCTTACGTGTTGAAACGGCTCTTCTTTAAAAACAACAAAATTAGCACTCTTAGACAAAAGCATACTTCAAAAATGAAGTATATCACGACCACAAGGTATTCTGTGACACTGATTATTATCATTTTTAGGTTGAAGGCATATTCAGGAGAGGTGCCTACTCTCCTTATCTTATAATCTATTTAAAATCAGTAAACGTTTCACCGCGCGCCAGGCAGTTTACACTCACGAGTTACTGACGGTTAGTTATGGTTTGGATGACAGACCGTTAGTCTTAGATTGGATGTACTTTTTTAGAGTGGAGAGGGGAGCAGAAAGGGGTAGAGGGTGGAAAGTGAGAGGGTATGAGAGAGGTTTGGGGAGAGGAAGTGATTAAGGAAGAAGGGTGAGAGAGGGAAGGGAGGAGGGAGAAGGGGGAAAGAGATGGGGAGAGAGAAATTTTTGTCTTGGTTTGGATGTCCTTTCGTAAAGGGAGAAAGAGAGGGTAGAGGAGGAGAGAGGGAGAAAGAGTGAGGGATAGAGCGCGGAGATAGGGAGGAGCAGATGGCGGGGTTAGAACGGTATTTTTTTATTCCTATAAATGGACAGAAATACTTCATTTTTAATATTATATATATATATATATATACATATATATATATATATATATATATATATATATATATATATATATATATATATATATATTATTGCCATTCTTCTGTCTCGGAAAACAATGGAGATTGCGCCATGGAAGTCAGCGCAGGCCTGAACGAAGTGTATGGAGATCCTGGGTTGCACATTCGTCAAGATCTCCATCTCCACCTCGCCGGTGTCCTCCAAAAGAATGAAGAGAAGTAGGTTTGTCACTAGGCTCGCTGCAAAAGTTGACGGAGTCAGTGAGCACAGCGCACTGTCCCGCCTTCGGGGCTCCACTTATGATTTGGAAGGTTTACTCCCCTACCCCTGGCCGTTGGATCAGTCGAGGATCTCCTGTGCCCTGCTAGTCGTTGGCTGCTAGAGGCAGCTCCTCCGCCTAGCTTGGTTTAGACCGCGGTCTGATGCGGTGTACTAGGGTGTGGCGCTTGGAGCCAACACGTGAGAGTTTAGGAGATGGGTAAGGACCAGTGGTGTCCGTCCGCTCTACCAGGTCGGTTGTAGCCGTCAGACAGTATAGGTTCTACCTATATCCAGAGCTCTATACACTCCAGAATATATATATATATATATATATATATATATATATATATATATATATATATATATATATCCTTTTCAAAAGAATACAGAACCTCTCATAGATTTACAAATATATTTAATTTATCTTTTTAGAAGTTATGTTATGATATATAAATATGCATCATGATAATTTGTATTTTATTAATATGTTTTATATTTTGTTAATATGTATGGAGTACTGGGTTACCGGTTTATGCGTGACGGGCTAAAGCGGCCTTACAGTCAAGTTTGGTCTCAATCCAAAGTGTTCTTTTGAGTAATCCGCTTGTAGGCTTGGTTCGAATTGTAATCTAGTTGTTGCTTGGCAGAGAGAAAGGCTCAAAAGAATAATGGCGGTTTCGTAGGCTTTAATCTTGGATTAGGGCTACCTCATTTCGGGCAAGTGAAATAGTTGAGTTTTCCGTGGTTCCTTTGTGTGCTCGCGTCTTTGGCTGCCTATCATTAATACTCAGTGTTTCTTGTAAGTCTCATTCTGCGTCAGCTTGTTGGGACTATGGAGGGACAGATTAAGGACGTAGTACGGACTGGTGATGGTAATAATAATAACGATAATAATATACTAATCATAATGAGAATAACAATGGGAATGTTTTAGTCGGTCTATATATATACATTTATATATATATATATATATATATATATATATATATATATATATATATATATATATATATATATATATATATATATACTATAGTCGATGCAGCGAGAAATGGACGTTTGGGTGTGGACAAATCGTGAACACGTGTCCCCACACTTTTGCCAAATCTCCACAGATCAGCTGCTCTCTTTCCTTTCCACTCTGTTTCCCCACCTTACTCTCTCTGTCTGTCTTTCGTTTTATCTATCTATTTCTATCAAAATTGGTGTATTTTCGAAATTATTTTAACTTTTGTTCCACACCACAATTGAAGTAGATTCTATGCACGTTTTTTGTATAAAAAAAGGACCTGTACTGTCACCCTCAAAAGCCATTTCCCGGACAGCCAAAGCCAGCAATACACGTGAAACAACAGTCAGGAGAATTTGTTCTGCAATTAATCAAAGCATTGACAAGGAAGCTGACCCAGAGAAACAGACGTTCTCCTCACTAAAAAAAAAGAATCGTGCTGAACCTATTACAGGTTTTGGTGACTTTGACAAGTGTGTATTGAGAAGGGGGCGTGACTTCTCTTCTATTAATCTGAACGCGGAGCTGAGCTTATCGGATCAAAGGTATTTGCGTGTGTTCTCTACTAAGACTGCATTGCGGAGTTTGTATGGTCAAAGGGTGTGTGCATGTTCCGTATAGGTACGTGTGCACCAAGAGAATATTATATATATATATATATATATATATATATATATATATATATATATATATATATATTTATATATATATATATATATATATATATATATATATATATATATATATATATATATATATATATATATATATATATAATATTCTCTTGGTGCACACGTACCTATACGGAACATGCACACTCCCTTTGACCATACAAACTCCGCAATGCAGTCTTAGTAGAGAACACACGCAAATACCTTTGATCCGATAAGCTCAGCTCCGCGTTCAGATAATGTAGCTCCTAAAAATTACATCAGACACGGAAAATTTTTAAAAACTTACCTAGCAAACGAAAATGGGGTCGGAGCTCTGCGGGAAGAAGGGGAAAGTAACGACACATCAAACCCTTTTTCTATTCCAAAGGTAAACTAAATCAAACCCATATTTTGGCAAGAAGGCCTTTTGTGCGGTCCGTGTTCATGTACTGTCCGTGTACACTTCATCTTACCTTTTAAGTAGCCCCTACGATTATAATATATGGTATACACCCTGGTTCACAGGGAAATGTTCATTAGTCTTATATAATAATAATATGGACCCAATTTTGAGGTGTGCAAATAATCTGCCTCTTTTTACCTGCTGCGAAGGGCCAGGTCTAAGCATCGCTTTTTTTCGAAATGAGTAAAGTTCAATTGTGCCCATTTAGAGCCATGAAATGACCCTTATGACCAATGAACATATGGTTATTCACCCTGGAGATTTCAAATCTGCCATCTGATATAGTGCTAGGTTGGGCCATCTAGTGGCAGAAGGCTCATTTAGCCATTCAAAGACACTTGTAAGTGCTTCGAACCATGGGAAACCATCAATGCAATAACCATTTATCATCTTATCACAAAACGCCGCAGGTCATTGGAAGGACTTTCCCTCTTATTTATTATAATAGGCCGTGGCAATGGAATGAACGCGTATATTTTATATTTTCATACCATCCAATTTTTCAATGCAACCGGTTTTAGAAATAATAGAATTAGAGGTAAACTCTTATTTTATGTACATCTTTGCCTTGAGTTTGGATTCTTTAAACTTTCAGGGTCTCACAATACTTTATTTTCAAGTCCATAATTACGTACGGTAGTAAGCTGTTCTTTGGAGCGTTCGGAGGTGGGAACTGCACCGCTTTTATGCGAAAAATATTCACGTGCGTGTGTGTGCGCGCCACTACTTTATTATTCTTAGTTTCTTCAGACTTGTGCACTCGCATCACGACAATAAATCCACTTTCTTATTTCATTTTCTTATGTTTGGTTGAAAAACATGAATTTTAAATTGGCAGCAATCCTGCAATTCTTTCTTTAAACCATGTAATGCCAAGCGTTTTAACATTGGGGGGTTCTGATTTCAGAGCTCGATTCTTTCTACTGAACTTAATGTCAATTTTCTCCCTACCAGACGCTGGATAACTTTTTTAATAATTTTTAATATTTTTAAACGCTGTTGGTCTTCACTCGAATCTTTATACACATTACTGGTATTCGAAACACTTTTACAATTGTTCTTGTTAATTTTTAAAAACTTTACCCAAACGTATGGCATGTGTCCGTCCGTTGTTCTCGTATTGATCCAGATTCGTCCTTTTTGACGTGCGATGATGGGCGCTGTTTTAGTAAGTAGAGACTAGACAAACTTTTGCTGAATTAGGTCTCTACCTACGTCAACCTGTAGCGGTTCATCTTGGCTCATCCAGTTTCTTGCAGTGGTCTGGTGTGTAGAAAAGAGATGAGCTTTTTACCATTCTAACGGTCGCTTAGTTGAAAAGGGATGTCGACCGTGATGGAGTTCGCCAGATCGACCTTTTCTTGAGCTGGAACTATGCCCTCGGTTGTCGAATTTTGCTTCGCTTTACTCTGCCCGTTGTTGGTCTGACGAGTCCATTTTTCGGTTACCTATTGTCCGGTCGAAGGGGTGACCAGTTTTTAGGTATAAAGGGGGTGACCGGGCTAAGGCGGACTCTTTATTTTGTAATAGAGAATTCGCCAGTCTTCTTATTCTCCATCCTTCGAGAGATCACGGTGTTGGAGTCTACCTCCTTAGGAGAGGAGCACCCCATAACTGGTGACATGGCCTACTTTTCCAGGCCTACTTATTGTTTAAGCTGGAGCTGTCCTTGTGAAAACTTAGCTGTCTGACCTTGGGTGGTTGACTTAATGGTGATACTAATAATAATAACGCTAATATTATACTAAACATAATGAGAATGTTTCTGTCCGTCTATTTATACTAACGCCAATTAAAGGGGCGTGACTTCTCTTCTCTTAATTTTAACGCGGGATGGAGCTTATCGGATCAAATGTATATGCAGGTCTTCTCTAATAAGACTGCTGGGCACAGTTTATATGCTCAAAAGGTGTGTGCATGGTCAAATGGTGTGTGTATGATTGTGTGCACTAAGAGAGTATTTGAATTTCGTATTTTTTAAGGGTTTATGTAAACTCTGGCGGGTCAGATCAGATTCCTTTTATGTGTGTACAGCTGTTTTCCAGTCTTCGTTATCTTTGTAGCCATATTATTCCAATGTTCAAATTGTGTACCCAATTTCAAAATTTCATAGGGCCAACGAGGTGCTTATTTGTGAGGTTCCCTTTTGACTCTACTTCACTTGCATTTTGGCGCTATATATCTATGTTTGAATTACTTTCTATTTTACTAAATGGTGTGTATTAATAAAATATGTTGTTTTCCACAATCAGAACTTACCAATATTTCTTTTGGTTCAGCCTAAATTTATAACTATTTTGAATTTAATATCATTTTAAATAATTAATATGACTAAAACTACAGAACTTACAGAAGCACAGAGAGCACAAATCGAACTTTTCCATAGTCAATAATTACACTGTACAACAAATTTCAGTGTCAAGAAAAAAACATAGACCTTAAGTGCATTTTATTATGAAGTTGAGTGTACTGAATTCAAATTTGATAAAAAAAATTACCATTAAGTAAGATTTTGTTGCAAATTCCCGATTTAATAATTATGCAATTGATATCGACTTCCACGATACCATAAATGTATTTCGCTCCCAAAGTCAGATTAAATGTGTCTATTGTAATTAATTCATGAATATATAATGAATCAACATGTATGTTAGCATTATTTAAAGTCTTAAACTACATTTTAGTATTTACTTCTTCCTTTGTAAGACATTTAAGGTGTGTCACGCTTCAGGTTCCAGCAGAAGTCAGCCAGCCTAGCAGCCTCCTTTTTTCCTTATAAGTGTTTTTCATTGACGCTATATTTTGATGGAACGTCTTTCTATGTTCATCTCTCACATCTCCTGTATTATTTGGGAAGAAGGACAGATGAGAATGAAGAAAGTGGATCTTTAGTGACATATTGCATCCGAGATCTTGGTAGCACTCGCTAGGCCCCTTAGTCCTTTCCCAGAAGTCCTTTGCATACACCTTTGAAAGCATGTCAGGCCGCTTGCTCAGTTTGATCCATTATCGCCTGGAAGTCCTCATCATCTATAAGTTGACGATCCTGAGGGCCTATGAATATGCCTTCTTTAATTTTGGCATCACTTATTTTTTTAGGGCGGATCGCTTTGAAGTACTGGAAACATGGCTTGTTATGCTGCAGTGCTTTAGTAAATTGCTTCATTAACCCTAGTTTTATTTACATTAGTGGAAAAATGATTTTATATTTTAAACTAGTGGCTAATGAATTACATTATGGCATCCACGTGTAATAGTTTTCCGAGGTGACCATTCTGAACGTACAAGGCAATCACATAAACTTTGCGCATCCAATTTGTAGCCGATTAAGTAGGGCTATTAGCCCGAATTAGCCACTCATGCTCCTTGTAACTTATGCTGTCTAGAATAAAAGCAAGGCTCTCATATGTCCCTCTTAAAATGACTGAGTGAACAACTGGAACTGAAGGCATGGTGTTCCCAATGTGCAACTGAACCGCTTTTATGCTGTAAAACAGTAGGGGGTAAACCCTCGCCCGCGATCGCAATTTTCGTCGCCCCTTGAGTGATATATTTATATGCACAAATTTTCAATAGTTAAATTTAAATAATATTTATATGTCCACAACGAAAGAAAAATAAAAGTAAATGTCAATTTTTTTCAACCAATTATTAGACTTCGAGGAGTCATATCAGAATGTTGCGAGGGATGCCATATATCTGTTTCGCCTCAAGTCGTATCTGGCAGTTTTGCGAGGCATTGATAACTTAAATTAAAACAATTCACAACCTTATTGAATTTATTTTTGATATCCTTATCAATATGGCAGTAAAAATCTTAAAAGAAACACTGCTTGTACTGTATTTTGTGAAAAATGGACTGAGCTCGTTTTTTTTAATTGAATTTAATGATAGGTGTATTTGTCTTATTTGTAACGAAAATGTTTTTACTTATAAGAAATATAATCTTTAGTAGCATTTTATGTGTAGATATAAGAAATATCCAAATTTGAAAGGATCTGAACATTTATTTAAAAAAGACAAACTCTTTTTAAAAAGCTTATTCATAAAAGTGAATCTGTAACTCGAGCTAGCTATGTTTTATGTGAAAAAAAGCTAAAAAGTTTAAACCACATAGTGAAGGTGAATTCGTGAAAGAGTGTATGCTTAATGCTTTTGAGATTTTATTCACCCCAAAACTTAAATTGTTTGAAAATATTAGCCTATCGAGAAGAGCTCTTTGTGATCGTATCAAGGGAATGGCAGATGACATTCAAACTTCCTTAGAAACAAAATCAAGAGAATTTTTTTTTCATTTTTTGGCTATTGATGAGACAGCTGATTTATCTAATACTGCACAGATTGTGATCTTTATAAGTGATGTAACTGTACAGTTTAACATACAGGAAGAGTTTCTTGCTTTGAAATCAATACATGGAACAACTAGAGGTGTAGATTTATGTCAAATGGTAAACTCAGCATTATATGAATTTACATTACCGTATGAAAAACTGAGTTGTCTTGCAACAGATCGCGCTCCGTCTATGGTAGGTCGTGAAAAAGGGCTAATAGCTCTGATTAAGAATGAATTTAAGAAGTATCTTTTGAACCCAAATACTTTAATTGTCTGTCACTTCTTTATTCATATGAAAGATTTCTGTGCACAATCACTCAATATGGCAGATGTGATGAGAATTGTAACGAAAGACGCTAATTTCAAAAAAAGAAAACGGTTGAACAATAGGGAATTAAAATGATATATGATAGATTTATTGCCTTCTCTGTCACGATCTGAAGTGAAATAAAATAAAATCAGACTAAAAATGGATATTAATGGCTGTGATCACTTGCAGAAATAGTGGAAGTACAACATAGTATGTATTTTGATCTTTTTAATTGATACCAATCTTGAAAATATATTAAAGCCTAAAAGTGAAAACTCATTGAATACCCACCTTTAATATCTGCTAAGCAGAAGTAGCAATCCGTTGAATTTTCATTTGGCTCCCTCCAGACCTTTGGTACGCCAAGCATGAGGACAATGCCCTTCACCTTTTACCCAGGCAAAAAGGCAACTTGTACACCTGACGCAACATATGTGAGGTGCCTAGCGTATGTACTGGTCACTCACTTTACATCAGAAGTACAGCTAATAAAGTTGCTTCAGATCTTTAGTCAAGTGTCTCTTGTATTGTTTTAATGTAACTGATCCACATATTTTACAGAAAATGACTGGGAAATTTTTGCATTTTTTATAGCCATTTTAGCTTTGTCTCCTGTAAAGAAAAAACACTGTAGTATGTGAAAAATAATATAAATAGTTACAGCAACAAATATTAAATAAAAAAACTGAAAATAGGATGCATTCATAGTAAGGTACAAAATTATCAAGCGTTACGTAAGAATTGCTACGGATTTGGACCCATATAAATAAAAATATATTGATTATATTTTCATAAACTTCATAAGTTAGGTTGACAAATACCTTCCAAATAACCCATTAAAATTATCTCAAATTTCGTTCATAACTTATTAAGTTGTCAGTTTCGGCCCAATCCTGTTTGCATTCAATCCCTACGGAACTATTAGTGTATTTAACGTAAGTAAGATGGCAATTTACGAGAAACTGGATGGCAGCAGAAAGAGACGGATATTATATTCGTGATTTACGCAAAAAATACCGCTAGAAAAGGCTATTCTCATTTCCGTTTTTTTTATTGTTGTACAGTGTTATTGCAAGGAGAAATTGATAAGCAATAAAGTTCAAAATATGCTGTCCAGACCCCTATAAAACGATATGAAGAGACCAAAAGCTTTGCATCAAGGAAGACAAGTGGCAGATAACATCTTACAACACCTAGAAAATTCACATCTATCATTATGGCTTTACTAAAGAATAATAAAAAAAGCATCTTCAGAACTTAATTGTGAGTTCAATGAAGCTTTAAGCTAAAAATATCTCCTAAAGCAGTTACAAGAAGAGTTACATATCAAGGGCTTAAAACATGCAAAGCGTGAAAGAAGACATAGATATCTGAGATCAACAGATAAAACGTCTTCAGTGGGCCAAATAAAAGAGAGTGGAACCACAAAATAATTAAAAGTCTAAAGGTATCGGCAGCACAGTGTTGCCGATCGGGTACTCGATCCTGTGAAGAAACGAGTACCCGCTTATTTGCGGATTGTTGTGGTCTACAAGTTTATTTATTCAGATTTTTCCTCAGCTTTATATATCTGTATTAATGTGCAATTGTTGGGGGCACGCTTCTCTTCTTATATGGAAATTAGCTATATAACTGTGTCTATTCTTTCACAAAAAGAACATTCTCTTTTAAGAAATCACCTAATAAATTGTATGATATCAGTGAAAATAGAAAACTTTAAATTCATAACCAGAAATAAATGTCTGACCACACTAAGGATCGTGCAATCTATATATTTTAAATCCTTACAACCAACTTTGAATTCTGAAACTTCGGCCGCTCCTCTTTTTGTTCTGTAAATACGACAACCTAGCGAATCATTGTCAATATTATTGTTCAAATAACTTTGACTTGACTTAAGGGTGCAGGTCATAACGACCCCTTGTTATGCTTCTCCCTGCTGCCCCTCCATCCCCCCACAGTGCCCCATAAGGGGCGCGGCGATTTGCCATCCTGGCCGCCGTGCTGACGGGATCCAGCGCTCCGTCCGGCCCCAGCTTAGCCTCTCTTCTTTCCTTCAGATAGCCCGATTTCTCCCCTACCTCGTCGCTTTTCATACAACCTCTCCCACAACTTTCTCTGGTCAGCCTCTAATTTCACAGGGTAGATGCTGACCTTCTTCTCAAGCCAACCACCCCGGATCGGGGCGGGGGGGGAGAGGGGACATTGTTCCCTAACCTCTCAGCTCCGGTTCGGGATGGGTTTTTTTAACAACCTGCTTCATCCCCACCCATACCTTCCTCAAATCCCCTTTCCTCTCCTCTTCACATTCTATCAATTTTACGCCGTGTCCAAGGTGGAGCCGCCATGCCGATGGACTGCCAGGCCACCAGGCGGGAGGGGTGGTCCCGAATGGCGGCGCCTGGCTCTGCCGGGCTAGTAAGCACCTCTCGCAGTGCGGGCAACTGCGAGAGGTGATGAGCTATTGCGTCCCGTATTAAAAAGAGGGTCACCATGCCCATGTATGACACAAAAAACAAAAAAAACCAACCCCCAACTTCCCCAAGAAAATCAACGGAGCCGTCCTCGGGCAGCTCCACCGAGAAAATGGAGGTCCTACCCCTTGTGCTTGCGCAAGGGACCCTCCATAATTCTTTAACCGGAGAGGAGGCTTACTCCTCTCCTACGCCTACGGGTGCAGGGGACTCCCCCTCACCCCCTTCTCTGGAGGTGCTTTCGGGCACCTCCCTATCTCCAGTGGCAGTCCCTCCTTTGCTTTCTAAGGGGACTGCCAAGAAAGCCAGCAGGCAGCCCATTGCTGACCGCCCCTCGTGCAAGCGGCTCGGTAGGGCAAACCCCCTTAGGGGGGAGAGGGAAGCCAGGCCCCTTCGGTCGCTTCCCTCAAAAGACCTGCTGGCAAGAATTTTAAACCTTGCTGGGGTCAAGGCCTGTGCCTCCCCACACAAGACTGGCGACACTGCCAAGGGGACCTGCGATGTCCTGGGAGGGGATGGCCAACTGGAGGCCCCTCCTGTGATAGACATGGTCATTGAAGAGACCCAGCCTCAGATGGTAGGGCCTTCCATGGGGAGGAATCCGGGCTTGGCGCCAAGCACCGAACCCGAATCCGCCCCTATGCAAGGTCCCCCTCAAACGGCCGAGGGCTCCGAGGCAGTAAAAGGAGGGGAGGGATCTCCTCCGACAGGTGCCCCTACGACGACCAGGACCTTCTCCATTTCGGAGAGGGACCTGGCTGAGGCCGGCCCATCTGGCATGGGGGCTACTGCCGGCGGAGGTGAGAAGCGGGTTCATTCCCCGCCCTCCTCTCCTAAAAAGAAAAATACTAAAAAGACTAAAAAGACGAAGAAGACTCGGGGCTCTTCTCCATCCGCGGGGGCTGCGGGGACGGATGGGTCTGCTACCACTTTGGTAGGCGACCAATCCAAGATCAGGACATCCGGCCCCTCTACCCCCTCGTGTGCGGAGCCCCTGACTAAGACTAACACCAAGAGTGCACAGGGCGGAGCCTCGATGACATCGGGGCCCCTTATTCAGAGGTTACCTGGCGTTTTCGAGCCCGCTGGCTTCAAACGCTTCCTCGTTATTCGCTCCACTGATGGCACCATGTTGTTCAAGGGCAACATGATCCATCAGAGGAGAGGATTAGCTAGTGCAATTGGTAGAGAGCCGGAGGTGACCCGTTTCTCGGACGGCAGCCTTCTGGCGAATGCGGCGAATCCCGCCGAGGCGGCCAAGATAAGTGCTCTTCGGACACTTCATGGCACCCCGGTGAGTGTGACGCCGCACTCTACCATGAACTTTGTGAAAGGAGTAGTTTATGCGAGGGAACTCGTTGACTACTCCAGTGAAGACATCACCCTAGAGCTGGCCGACCATGGGGCGGTCAAGGTCGAACGTGTGATGAGAAAACAGGGAGGGGCCTCGAGACCCACCCCTACACTCTTCGTCACGTTCGACTGTGACAAGCTCCCTGAGTCGGTGCGTGCCGGTTGGTACCGCTACCGCGTGAAGGCATTCGTGCCACTGCCGCGGCGGTGCTATTACTGTCACCGCTTCGGCCATACGAATCGATCATGTAGACGTGCAAAATCGGGGTCACCCGAAGTCTGTGTAAATTGCTCCAAGGTCGCACACGATAAGTCCAAATCGTGTGTGGCCAAGTGTGTCAATTGCGGAGAGCCGCACCCTGCTTCTTCGAAGCAATGTGGTGCATATCTCCTTGAGAAAGAAATCCTGGCCGTTCAGGCCCAGGATCGACTCTCATTCTGCGAGGCAAAGGACTTGGTCCTGGCGCGCCCAGCTCTGCCTGGGACGTCATATGCCTCAATAGTTAGCAAGGCACCCTCTGCTCCTGGCCCATCCAGGCCAACGAGCACGGTTGTTTCCGCGCCCATTCGGAGCCCTTCTGCGGGCTCTACCCGACCCGGGCAGACCCCTGGTAAAGCTGGCGGCAAAAAGGGTTCATACCCTGCCCCGGCTAAAACCAGGGCTCCCCCCTCTTCCCCCAGCGTGACCGTTTCTCGTAAGGCGAAACGGCCACGCGCCTCCACCGAGTCGTTAGACTCACAGGAGGCAACACCCCTAAAGATGGTCGCTAGGCCATCTTCAGGGGTTCCTAAAGCTGTCCCCCGAAAGGAGGACAGCAACAAAGGAGCTTCGGCCCCTTCGCCCACGCCCCGAGGTGGAGCGAGTGGCTCGGAGACGGTGGTTCCTCGAAAAGAGGCCCCCCCGCCTCCGAAGCCGCAGCGCCCGCCTAAGGTTTCGAGGCGGAGGGAGGAAAAGACTCGCATGGCGAGCCCAACCTCCCCCAATAAGTCCTCGAAGGCGACAGCGCCTCCAGCGCTTTGTCCGGCCAACAGCGCCCGGGGTTCTGCCCCCGGGAAGCGTACGGCCATTCCCGTGAGGGTCTTCAATTCGAGGAGGGCCCCCGCGTCTCCTCCGAGCTAGGCCTGGAGGGCATATTCCTTCAATGGAATTGCCGTGGACTCCGGGCCAACTGGGAGGAGCTGCGGAGGCTCGCCTCGTCCCGTTCCCCGTTAGCTATTTTTTTGCAGGAGACCATGCTAGGCGCGTGCCCCCTGCCTGCCCTCCCGGGGTATAAGGGTCTTGCGACCCCACCACCGCGGGATGGCCGGGCTGGGGGATGCGCGGTTTACACCCGGCATGATGTCTCCGTTCTTCCTTTCTCTTTAGATACCTCCTTTCAGGCAGTGGCTGTGCAGCTGCACCTGGATAGGAGGTATACTATCATTTCTGCGTACATTCCACCGTCAGCTGACTTCGACGCGGGGGACTTCCGCCGCGTCGTGGCACGGTTGCCGAGGCCCTATCTCTTGCTTGGAGATCTGAACGGCAGGCATCCTCTCTGGGGAGATTACTCCATAAATCCCAGGGGACAAGTCCTTGCCGATCTGATCGAAGAGCTTGAGATGGGTGTCCTAAACGTGGATGAGTTTACGCATCACTGTCCGAGAACCGCTTCATTTTCTTGCCTTGACCTATCTTTGTGCTCTTCGGATGCACAGCCTGATTTTGATTGGGGGGTGGTCGATGACCTCCATGGTAGTGATCACTTTCCCATTCAAATATCATTTTCAGGGCAACTGCCGCCTGAGAAACCACCTCGGTGGTGCTTGGCGCGGGCGCGGTGGCCTGCATTTCAGGAAATGACTGAATTCTCTATCTCAGTCGAGGAGTTTAGGTCGGTAGATGAGGCCGTTGAGTTCTTCTCCGGCAACCTCATCGCCGTGGGCCTGACTACTGTTTCTAGAACGTCTGGCCGTTTTGCACGCCGACCACTCCCATGGTGGTCGGCCGAGTGTGAGACGGCCCTCAAACAGAAGCGTTATGCCTACATGCGCTATAAGCGCCGCCCGAACGATTTCACTGTCGCTGAATTTCGTCGGGCTATGGCTAGGTTCCGGTATATTTCAAAGCACGCCCGCCGCTCTTCTTGGTGGGCATACGTGTCTTCACTTAACGGGAAGACCCCTTTAGCTGAGGTGTGGAAGCGAGTCAAAAGGATTCGGGGCAAGTTCTCGCAGGACCCCCCTCCCGTTCTCCAGGAGAATGGGACCGCAATCTCGGACCCCGCGTCCGTGGCGGAATCCTTAGCGACCGCTTTCTCCGCATTCTCTAGCCGTGATGCTGCTCCGCCAGCATTCAATGCACGTCGTGATGTCGCGGAAGGCCGCCGGCTGGACTTTACCTCCATAGGCGGAGAACCCTTCAACGACAAGTTTACTGTGAGTGAGTTGCGTTCCGCTCTCGCTTCGTGCGCGGACACCGCCCATGGTCCGGACGATGTCCCGTACGCCATGCTTTGACACTTGGGTGAGCGAGGCATGGCCTTTCTGTTAGATCTGTTCAACAGGATCTGGGTGGAAGGTCTTCTCCCAGACTCCTGGCGAATCGCTACTGTGCTCGCCTTTCGCAAGCCGGGGAGAGATCACTCTACTCCGACCGGTTTCCGCCCAATCTCTCTAACCTCTTGCGTGTGCAAGTTGATGGAGAAATTGGTAAATGTTAGATTAGCCTATTTCCTGGACAGCGGAGGCCATCTGTCTTCTGCACAGTGCGGCTTCCGTAAGTTCCACTCAACGTCGGATGCTCTGCTCCGACTGGAAAGTGCCGTCTGCGAGGCTTTCCTTCGTAGACAGCACTACGCCACTGTGTTTTTTGATCTGGAGAAGGCCTATGATACCGCATGGCGATACGGTATCATGGAGACTCTCCACACGATGGGGGCGAGGGGACGCCTCCCAATGTTTATATCTGAATTTTTGCGAGATCGTCGATTCCGCTTACGGGTGGGGGGAGCCCTCTCTGCCCCAAAGGAGCAGGAAGAGGGTGTCCCGCAGGGAAGTGTCCTCAGTGTCACACTCTTTGCCCTGAGCATCAACGGCATCACCTCGGTTCTGCCAGAAGATGTTCTCGCTACGCTCTACGTGGACGACCTTTCAATCTCTTTTGGCGTGGCCCAGATGCCAACTCTGGAGCGTCGACTCCAACAGGCATTGAACCGCGTCTCTCGCTATGCCGAAGCGCACAGGTTTCGGTTTTCGTTGGCCAAGACTAAGGTGGTGCACTTCTGCCGCCATCCACGGCTTCACCCCGACCTAGATTTGTTTCTTAATGGGGTGCGCCTGGATGTGGTTGAGGCGCACCGTTTCCTTGGTCTTGTATTCGACCGACGCCTCACCTGGGAGGCTCATATTCGCAGCCTTAGGGTCTCTTGTACCCGCGCCATGGACATTCTCCGTTCCGTGACGTTCAGCGCTTGGGGCGCTGATAGGGCTACCGCCTTACTTTTTTATCGATCCTTTGTTCGCTCGAAGCTCGACTACGGATGCGAGTTTTATGCATCCGCAGCCGAGCGTTTATTGCGGAAGGTAGATTCAATCCACCACACCGGCCTTTGCCTTGCGACCGGTGCCTTCCGCACTTCCCCCATTGAGAGCCTGTTGGTCGATGCTGGGGAGATGCCACTCGCTCTGCGCCGCGTGAAGCGCATCACTCGCCTGTACGCGCGAGCCCGGCGCCTCCCTCAGTCGCCAACAGCTCTCACTGCATCCGCAGCTGATCTCGATGGTGCCTATACCGCCGAGAGACGCCAGTCATACCCTAAGCCCTTTCCGTTTAGGGCCAGGAAACTCCTTCGAGAGGTAGATATAGCTCTCGGGCCGGTGGCGCCCCTCGTTCTGCCCAGGACGCCACCCTGGAGGGTACCACATTTGGCTATTTGTCGCCACGCCTCTGCCCCCAAAGCTTGTACTGCGCCGGGAGTATTGCGTTCGACCTTTTTGGAGCACACATCGTGTCACGCTGGTACCGTGCCAGTGTATACGGATGGCTCCAAGTCCCAAGAGGGGGTCGGCTTCCACGCCGTATCCCCTCTGTTTGAAGTCAGCGGGGCTCTACCAGGCGCTGCGTCTGTCTTCACGGCCGAGCTGGTGGCAATACACCACTCGGTACGGGAGATTACGTGACGTCCCCGGTTCGGAGACCGGATTGTGATCTATAGCGACTCACAAAGCGCCCTGAGTGCTCTCGGGGCATTGGAATCTCCGCATCCCCTGGTTCGCGAAATCCGCGACGCCACGGTTTTGGCGAGCCGGGCAGATGTCGAGATTATCTTCTGCTGGGTTCCTGGACATGTAGGAATTGCGGGGAATGAGCGCGCCGATGAGGGCGCCGATGAGGGTGCCAAAGAGTCCGCGAGGACTCTGCGACCGGACCAGCGTTTCGCTCTTCCTCACACTGACTACATGGCAGGAATACGGGCAGCTCTTCGGACTGCTTGGCAAAGAAGATGGGAGACGGTCGAGGGGAACTTAAAGTTGCGTGCCATTGCGCCGCGACTGTTCCTATGGACCTATCCCCCAATGCTGCGGCGGCTTCAGGTTGCTTTCTGTCGTCTTCGAATCGGACACACTCGTGTGACGCATCGCTACTTGATGGAGCGCTCGCCTGCGCCCTATTGCAACGACTGCGTCGTCCCCCAGACTGTTCGGCACATTCTTGTCGAATGTCCCAGTCTGGGTGATCTTCGCGCACGATACCTGTTCCGGTACCGGGATGGGCGGGGTCGCTACCGCCTGTCCCTTGTACTCGGGACGAGTGCGTGCACCATGTCTAGTGGACTTATTGACTCTTTGGGGGAGGCTGGCCTTCTCCCTTTCATTTAACCCGGTTTGTTGTTGTTGTTGTTGTTGTTGTTATTGTTTTTGTTATTGCTTCTTTATTTTTATTGTTATTTTTTTTATTGTTTCCTGTTTAATTTTTAAAGTAGCCTAGAACTAGGCTGTTTGTTTACGGCGACTAATGCCTAAGTCGGCAGTCGCCAGATAGCTCCTTAAAAAAAAAAAAAAAAAAAAAATCCCCCCACAGTCCACTCTGTTCCGAGCCAGCTGTACATATTCGTTCAAAGGCAGCCCAACATCCATGGGAATCTGGTCCCCCATCTCTTGGGTGGTCTACCTCTCTGTCTCCTACCTTAAAAGCTGCCTGTATAGGCTTGTCGTACATAGCTTTCTGGCGGTCTTCTCATAACATGTCAAAATCACTTGATGCTCTTCTTTCTGACGACATACATAATGGGTTCCTATATATTAAACTCTTCTCTTACACTAGCATTTGTCCTTCTATGTCCCTAGTTGGTGCCGATGATACTCCTGGGGCACCTCATTTCAAAGGCATTCAGTCTCCTCTCATCTTCAGCAAGCAGAGTCCAGGTTTCCGAAGAATAAATGGCAATGGGAACTATTAAACATTTATATAATCTTATATTACACACACTTCCTAGAAAAACCAATTGATCTACCTTCTGCACTACATTACCGTCTATCCGAATATTTCCATCAGCTAGGAACAATACATTACACTTGTTGCTGTTGATCTTGAGTCCCAACTTCTTGCATGCCATTTCTAATCGTTCCGTTGACATATTTAATTTGTCAAATGTGGTTGCCAACAAGGTGGTATCAGCATACCTCACATCTAGGGACATTTTTTACAGAGTATTAAGTTCGTTCAATACAAACTCAAGAAAGATGTTGAACTATGTAGGTGAGATAATACACCCCTGCCTCACCCCAACTTCGACGCAGAATCACTTTGTCAATGAGCCGCCCACCATCACTGCACACTCTGTATTGTCATACAAACTTTTAATTATCTGCAATATCTTCCTGCTGACACTAACAGCATCCAAGAATTTCCAAAGAGTTTATCGCCAAACTGTAAAATGCACTTGCACCTGATGTTCTCTGGTTTTCTCCAAAAACTATCTGGCAATAAATAAAGCATCAATGGTATCTCTTGTGCTCCGGAAACCATATTGACTTTCTTCTGGGAATTCTTCTATCTAGGCATTTATCTTCTTTAGAATGATCTTGCAGAAAACTTTACACGGGAAAGTATTCAAACAAACGGCACTGTATTTCTTGTAGTTTCACCTATCTGATTTTTAGTCGCGTGTGAGTCTAGTCGCGGGCAACTCTACATCTCACTATGTCGGTCGGTCGGTCGGTCGGTAGGTCCCCGCTTTGCTTTTTGTTGTTTTATATTCTCTTTAGAATGATATAATTGCCAAAGTTCTCCCAAGGTTAGCCCGATAACTATTTTTTTAGCAATAACATCATAACTATTTGGCCGATTTTAACGAAATTTGAAACTCTCATATATGTATTACATTCTCTTTTGAATAATATAATTGCAAATGTCCTCACAATGATAGTACTGGAATGATTTTGTTTTGGCAATAACATCATAACTATTTTGCCAATTCTAACGAAATTTAAACCCTTTATGTTGTTTTACATTCTACTTTGAATCCTCTAATTGCTAAGTCCTCCCAAGATTAGCCTGAGAATTATTTTGTTCTGGCAATAAGATCATAACTATTGATCCGAATGTAACGAAATTTGAAACCCTTATATTTTTTTGCATTCTCTTTCGAATGATAGAATTTTCAAGGTCCTGTCAAGGTTATTTTGGGAATTTTTAAAAGTTTTGTTGGTTGTAACGTCTTAACTCAGAATAAGCGAGAGCACGCAACATTTTGGTCAGCAGACCTTGTTTGAACACAGGATTGATAAGGAGCCTTGACCAGGCCTTTGGGTTAATCTGCTCCTCCCATATCTTGTAAAAGATATGGTAAGCACTACCCACCATCCTTACTCGACCCATATTCTGAACCTCTGCAGTTATTTGGTCAACTCCTGGAGCTTTCTTATTTTTCATATCTTTAATGGTCTCTTGTATTTCTTTCACAATCGTTGGAGCACCCTCAACTTCACCTCTCTGTTGTACTTCATCTAAAGCATTCTCTTAACATGTGAATCTAGTATATAGGTGGTGGAAGAAAGGATCTTTCCAACGTCTCAGAACATTCTTCTTGTTGCATGGTACCTTTCCATTTACGTCCTTGATGTTTACCGGAGGTCGGTATGGTTTTCCATCCAGCTCCCATACAGCTTTAAATAGGTTATGGCTGTTATTTTCTCTGAATTCCATCTCTAATTGCTCAATCTTCTCATGTATCAGTCTCTCTTTTTGCAATTTTAAACCCTGCTTAATTTCGCTACTAAGCCTTTTATATTTTTGGCTGGGGGCCAGAATTTCAGGTCTTGCTAAAGATTCTAGTCTTGCCGATCTTCTCTCTGCACATTTTGCTTCCAGTTCTCTTAAGAATCCTTCCACCTGCTTTCTCCCGTGGAAGCCAGCCAACTTTTCTGTTACCGTGTTTGTCGCTTCCACAAATCAACAATAAATGCTTTCCACACTGACATCTGCATCTTACTCCTGGATTAAGTGTTCAAATGATCCACTAATTGTTTGTTCAAACACAATTACTATCTCTTTTTCGTGCAGCTTGTTCACATTAATTCCTCTAGGTGGTTCACCGCTTTTCCTTTCCATTCTCAGACGAACATTAACATCGGCCATCAATAGTGAGTGGTCAGATCCAACTTCGGCCGAGTTGTAGACTCTACTATTATTAATATTTTTAATGAAATCCTTTTTGAAATTTTGTAGTTCTATCTTGTTTTTTATTTGGCCATCAGGCGACACCCATGTTACCCTCCTACAAGGTTTATGCTTAAAGAAGGTATTAGTAATGACTAAACCATTTATGGTACAAAACTACAGGAGCATATTTCCTCGTTCATTTCTTTGTCCGAGGCCATACTTTCACACTACTGCATTGAAGTCTTCTAGAATCATAATTTGAGTTTGCCGAGGTATTGAGTTCACATACTCCTGTTCTCCATCCAAAAGTGATTCATATTCCTCATTCTGATAACTCCTGTCTGGTCCATATACTTGTAGCACCGACAATGGTCCACTCTTCAGCTCGACTGTAGCTACCACTAACCTCTCTGATATTTGCTCCTATCCGGTCATCACTTCTGCCATCCTGCTGCTGGCAATAAGCGCCACACCCTGACGTTTTATTCCATCTGATCTACTTGAAGCTACGACAGAAAAGCCTTGAGCTTCAAAAATGTTTTTCATATCGATTGTCCACTGCGTCTCTGCCACGCCCAACAGTTCTATTTCAAACCGTCTCATCTCGCCCACCACCATCTCTAGTTTACTTTCCTCGTTCAATGTTTTAAGGTTCCATGTTGCTACCGGGAGATTCTACGCATCCTCTCTCTTTTGAGTGCCCGGGAATGAGGACCATTGGTTATTTCTAGCAGTCATGAAACAGAATTTGAACGGGGTTTCCTTGGGCACTTGCCAAAGACTTCCCAAGCGCAGTGCTTTACTAATTTCAGTGTATTTTCCTCTCCACGAAAAGAAATGGAGTAGATGAGACACCCACGTATAATTCGGTTTATATTCGCCCTTCTCCTCTCATCTACCTGCTGCCACAGATGAGTTCTTCTCAGATGGTTTAGCCCACCTGCTGAAGTGGTTAGCGGGGTGTGGCGCTTGGAATCAGCATGTGAGAGTTGGGAGGAGAGTGATGATTAGTCGACCTGGCCATCTCGCACTCCAGTGAGATGCAGCAGTCAGGAGTAAAACGGTGCGACATCTACTCATCTTCCCTACCTCCAAGTTTATATAATCATCAGTTAAAATATTTCATCGTTTCGTGTTAAGGTATCTTTTTATTATAGTAATCAAAACTTTTGTATATAATAAAACTTTGTAATAATTATTTAATTAAAGTGTTCAAGTATTCCCTAAAGTGAAATAAGCATTCAGCCTAATTTCTACAGTTATTTCAATCTACTCATGTAGATTGAATGTTGGCGATATTACTTCTGAAAATTTAATTTTTGTGTCGGTAGATATTTTACATCTCTTCTTGTATAGGTTGATTATTTAAAATTTTCCTGGCAGTTCAGTGCTTAAGAATTTGGACAAAACAAAGGGAATTATTACAAAGAATTATAAAGTGAGAGAATTAGGAGAAACAAATATGAAGTGAAAAAGGGGAAAAAAGATCCCTGGTGAAAAGTTTTCTCCATTGTCAAACTTTTTTGTTTGTTTTTTAGTTTTTGTTTATTCATTTTTCATTTTTTTCTTAAATTGTAAACGTTTTTCAAACCTTTTAAATTGACTTGATGAGCATCATTGCCGATATGCATAACTAAAAGCGCAGTAAGGGCATGAAAATCTGGATATACGAAGTCTGAGATTAAATATAAATAGGAAAGCATTTCGTGAGCTATCGCCCGCCGTTCGGTTGGAGTTGTTTTTTTTTATCTAGTTGAGTTAGATGATTATGAATGAAGTCGCATTCGAGTTGAGGTAAAAGCTTCTCCCACACTTTCCTCGCTTGGGTATTTTTGTAGTTCAAAATTTAGGTGGCTGTTTTATAATTGTGCAGGAAAATCTCTCTGTGGCTTATGTTGTCTCCTAAAAGTTTTCGTTATAATTATGATGGTTTTACTTTAAATTCTGTGCATTTTTTGCATTGTGGTGAAATGTACTTTCACAAGTGGTAGGGAAAAATAAATTCATTTTGATTTAATTGCACTCCTGTATATTTTCTTTTCATTATTCTCAGGAAGATTGATAAAAGCAAATAGTGTAGATAACTCAGATATGCACAAGCCGTTTCTTAGTTACATTTTTAGCATAATATTTGGTGTTATTATGCAGCCCAAATGCGCTCTCTTCAGTATTGTAGAGATAGATGTCCTCAATTCGTATATCATCCAGCTTATGTCTTATGGGTGGAGGATCTTAAATCACAACCTAGTCGTTAAGATTTTCCACTTTCTTTCAAACTGGTCGATGTTATATATCCAAATGTCTGTAGTAGGTGCCATAACATCTCTTTTTTGGGGACGAGCCGATCGACTGAGAGATCTCATCGGGGAACTGAAAGTAAACAGTTTGTTCCGTAATGGGGCTGGCCCGGCTATACTAAAAATTAATTAGAGAAGTGGACTTAAACATCCTCCTTGTAGAATGCCTGCTGTTAGCTCAAACTTTCTGCTAATATAGTACTGAGTGACAGATGTATGCATGCTAGTTCATGATATAATCGCGCCTAACATTTCAAGAATGGAGTTTAAATCAATCCTAAAGATTTTTATATTGTAATCTCCTTCTGCAGAATTGATCAAATGCCTTCTGAACGTTTTGCAGCACTAAGCTGGCAAATTTCATTTCCTGCTCAAGTTTGGCCAGAAGCTGTGACTGAAATCTTTAAAATCCGTGCTG
Organism: Ceratothoa steindachneri; assembly: GCA_963969495.1. Lineage (NCBI taxonomy): Eukaryota > Metazoa > Arthropoda > Malacostraca > Isopoda > Cymothoidae > Ceratothoa > Ceratothoa steindachneri. The sequence goes on along the minus strand of OZ018321.1, from coordinate 145,585,196 downwards.
TTGGTAATTGTGTAAATAGTGCAAATCAAACAAGGCATAGGCGCGGATAGCTCAAATTAAAAAAAAAATCTTTTCACCAAACTCAAGGAGGGAATTTGGATGAAAATTTTGAGGTTTGTCAGTAGGCTTACTAACCTTTTGAATTAATATAACTTTGTATATTTTTCAGGCATTCGGAAATTAAATAACGTGAGTGATAATGATGCATTTAGAATGTTCAGGAGAACTATTTGAATAATGACTAGTATAATAAGGTATGATAGTTGGCTCTAGTAACGCCAGTAATCTCAGAGATTATATGTAAAACTGACTTAATAGTCTCGCCGAGTTCAATTGCATAAGTCTTTATACTCCATCCTTCTATAGTATCGTTGGGGGAAATATTATTAGAGGGAAACTCCTCTCAATGTTTCCACTTGATTCATTAATTATTTTATTGACTAGTATAAGGTGATGGCAAAGATTTTAGTAATGGTACTGTCCTTATTCTGTAGGAATTCTTCCATCTTCTTTGTGGTATTGGGGTTGATGTTCTGCTGTAGGTGCCTGGTACTTACATCCAGCCTCATTACACGTCCAAGCTCTGCACAAACAGCTGTCTACTCAGAGCAATGAACAGATGCAATGTTGCTAATGGTTTTGTTTACTAATTATATATCTTTATATTATTTCAAAAATTTAATTGACTAAAATATTAAATTAAACTTTATGATAATTGAAGTCTTAAGCTACTTATTTTTAGTTTAAATGTTGTATACAATACAGAATCTTCTCTCATTTAAGGTAAAATGCCTGTCAATGATTTAAATATTGTTTTTGCGATATATAACCGCTTTTTTTCAGGGTTATTCTTCATCTATCTTGCTTTATTGTAATTTCTTTTTCTTGTTTCTTTCTCTTTTTATTCAATTAAAACAAAATGTTGCATCATGTTTCCTAAACTCCCAACTGTTGCTAAAATTTAGTTGACTCTCAGATGGCGCACTTGGGAAGTTGCCTGTGTCCCTAAATCATGGGGGTGTCTCCAACTGCTTCAGAAACTGCTTGACTCCTCCGCCACTGGAGCTTCATCTTCACTCACTATGTAGAGACCTTGGGTGACGCGACAGACTAAAGCGATGCTAGAGGTCCTAGCAGACCTGGTTTATCTTGGGAAACTAAAAGTAATCGCCAAATGTAAGATTTCCGTAGAAGCCCTCGAAACCTTGAATAGCGTCTTTATCCAGCCTAACAACGAGGTTGCCGCTTACCACTGACTGGCTCTTCAAAAGTTCAGGCTGAAGTGCAATTTCCGCGTATTATTTGTGGACACCTACAAGAAATAGTTGTGTCCAGGAGGCCTTTATAAATTGGCTGGCCTCCAAAAAAATCCTTACAGAGCTGATAGAAAATCGAACGTTCATTGTAACGGTCGCGCTTAACCAGGCTCTAGCCTTAAAAATTGATGAGCAAAATTCTCAGTTGCATGCCACCTCAACGTTGTCGCCTCTGTCGCGCCCAATATATCTGAACAGTCAGCCCCAGCGACACCCTGGATGATATAGAACCGAATACTTCTGTCGTATTCCTCAATCCTTGTTACTTTTGCAAGGGAGATCTCTATGGGAGTCGTGCTTGATGCTCGGCCAAGGAACACGTATGTCGAGGCAGTCAATAAAAGGTCGCTTTGCAAAGGTATGCCTTTCGAATACAAAGTAGGTTAAACCACCAGTTAATCCTAACAAACGAGTTGTGGCTCAAAGAGGCACCTAACTTATTCACGCTTGTAATCGTCTATGAATTTAGTCATTGCCGTATTGACATGGAGAGCCATGTTGGACACAATGAACTCGGAGGCCTTCGTCTCGAGCAGACTTGTGCGCAATCTTAAGATCCGCATAGTAAAATTAATGGGACAATTACTATGGCTTCCAGTGAACTGGTAACTGAAGTTACAGAGTGTAGCCATTTCGACGTTAAAACCAAGGAGTGCATCTATGGAAAAGTTTTCTTGGTACTAGATGATTGTTGCTCGGTGTCATCCAGGGGATACCATTCCTGCATCAGCTTCAATTTGGCGGCCCTCATTCCAACTTCAATCTTTTTTATTTGGCATAATATAAATAGAGCCCCCCCCTCAGTGTGTTCTCCCATCTATCTCCCGAATATTATCCCATTGCTACGAAGTCATGGTAGTTTGGAAATCCGATCGCGATTTCATCTGATCGGAGACTTCTCGCATGCTCTAAAACGCGTTTATCAAGCCATCAAATTCACACAGGAAGGCACAAGTGCATATCGTGAATAACGGAGAAAAGAAATAAACCCGGTCACATTTGAATCTAATGCCTATGAGTCGACAGTCAGAGCTACTCTCACCCTGACTTTATCTAAAACAGGGGTGGGGAAAATTTCTTGAGCCGTGGGCGAAAAAAAACTTTAACTCTTGTAACTTTGTAAATGTTTAAATTTATTACATAGTGCAATATACTGATGCATTAATATCTAAAAAAATAATAGGCAACATTTTTATTGACTGCAACTACGGAAGTTGGACATACAAATATAATTTAAATTTTAGTATTGAAAATTTGTGCATACACATATATCACTCAGAGGGTGATGAAAATTGAGCTCACAGGCGAAATTTGGCCCGCGCCGAGGGTTTCCCCACCCCTGATCTAAGAGAAGGTACCGCGCAACAGAGAGAGAAGCTAATATAATCATTAAATCAGTTAAAGGATTGCATCACTTCCTTTTTAGAGGCGAGCTTAATCTAATCAAAGATAAGCGTTCAGTCGACTACATGTTTCACACCCAGCACCAGGGCAAAATCAGAGATGGAAAAATGGCCCAGTAGTGTTTGAAACCTATGCCTTTCCGATACGAAGTCGGGTATAGGCCTGAATCACAGAACTCTGCCGCTCTCGTCCTTTCATGTGAATTTTGATCATCTGTCAATTCCGCTGTTGCACGTAATCCCACTTAGTTACGCCAATCTCTCTTACATCCAAGTGATGCACGACTGATGCATTTTGTGCGGAGAAGAAATTTACCTTACTCTCTAAAAGAAGTTAGAAGCATTGTATCGGTGTGCGACACCTGCCGCAGGCTTGTCCTTGGAACCATCGTCCATAGTGGCAAGAGCTCGATCGATCTCACGGAGCATTCGATCGGTTGGCCATTGATTTCAAGGGACCCTTCTTTTATCTCCCTGGAACAAGTACCTTCTTATCCCCATCGACGAGTACTTGCGTTTGTTTTTTGCTACCCCTTCTACGGATATGTCATCGTCTATAGTAATCATATTCTTGGCTAACATATTTTCCATATTCGGCGTGCCAGCATATGTTTGCTCCAACCGAGGGACGTTCTTTATATCCTCGGAATGCAGATCCTTCCTTTTTGAAAAGAGGTTAGCTACGAGGCGCACTACTCCTTACAAGCTGTCTGGAAATTGACAATCCCAGCGCTATGCGGCCATCATTTGGGTAACATCGACTCTTGCATTCGACTGTATCAAACTCCCCGAAGCTTTGTATTATATTTTCTCTCTTCTTTGAATTTCAACTAATGCCACACCTCACGAGAAACTATTTTTCTACCCATGGAGAGCTTCATTGGGACACAGTATGCTTACTTAGCTTTCTTTTCGTGGTAGGGTGGTCCTCCCCAACCATATTCGTTGAAAAGACGAACCATTGATACAGGAGGTGGAGCTCATCGAAGCTAACCTTGGAGACGCCCATATTCATTTCCTCAAAGGCAGCGAGGATAGTGTCACTATACGTGACCTTGCTCCGACCGGAGGGCATAGAGGGCCCAGACAGTGACAATTTACGGTGGGGTGGATCTAACTGATGATTATGTGAAGAGGATTACCTGTTCTCCAAGTCGTCGCGTTTCGATATGTGGAACCAAGTTTGTGATCGTTTTAAATTTTAAGTAGTTTGGTGTTTGTATAAATGTTGCAGTTCCTTCTGATTAATTTATTTAATTTTAGTTTCAGTTCGTCTGCGAGATTTTTTTGTGATAAGAAAGAATTTTGCTGAATCATTTAGGAAAGAATCCATTCTCTTACAGATATTCGTCCCAACGAGTATAACGTAGATGTCAATGTTGCCACTTATGTAGTACTTTTGAAGTTTGTGGATTAGAAACTAATTGCGCGTAGCACCCCTTCTCTTTTCTGCCCCTGTTCCTATTCCAGTTATTGGTGGCGTTGTTGGAGATTTTTGTTCTGCTACAAGTTTATAGATATTATCGAGTGTCGTAGTATGACATTATATTACATCAATACCATATTATATCTATGGGGGAGGGACCAATAACTTACAGGCGAACCGAAAAAGGGATGGAACACTACTAGTTTAGACGGGCTAAGTAGCGAGAAAAAGTGCAACGTGGTCAGGTAAATTATGGGCAATGACAAAGCTCAAGGTTATTTAAAGAGACATATACAAAAATATAATTTTATTTACATAAAAATAATGAGAGAATTGATGGCCAAAAGTTTCATCGGATGAATTAATGGGCAAAATTACACCGGTAAACGAGGAGGGGGGTGGGGGATTGTACTCATAAATCAGACTATGAAGTGAAAATTAATGTGTTACGGGAGGAGACTATTAAAATGGGGGCAATTAACGCAAATAGGTTACTGAGGGGGGGATAGGGTTTGGCTTACTGAAGATTCCGGGTAAGACGACTGGGTAAGACTTCGCGGATGTCTTCGGCACGTGAGACGAGGGCACTCAAAACTTCTAAGTGTGAACTTGAAGTGATGATGGTTCTTCCCAAAAGGGGGGGGGGGTATCGTCCGGTCCAGGAGAGAGTATTTCGGCCACCCAAAAACGAGGGGAAAACGAGGAGGGCTTCGACAGGAGTTGATGAGAGAAGTCGGAAAAATCACTCGGTAGCGATCGTTAAATGGAATTACCTCACTGGCTGGGGCTAATTCCAATACACAAAAATAGTTCAGCTGTCACTTTGCTTTGTTGTTAGCACCTGACTTGGAACTAGGGCAATTTTCTTAGGGGCCGGGCGAGACTTCTCAACTCTGTGTCTCCTTATGGGAGTCCGAGGCTTTCCCCGCGGGGGGGGGGGGGTTAGTGGGAAACAGCGCTACTCTCGAATGGCCTCGAATCTCCTTGCAGAGGATATTCAAGCCCGTGTAAAGGTGAATCGTAGTTGACGCGGTTCGAGGCTACCGCTTGTGCAAGGAGGAGGGGGAAAGGGGGTAGGCTTACCAATTTAAGCCTAACAGAGCCTTCTACACCGCATGGAAGTTCAGTTCTGAATAAGAGATTTCACGTGGAATTCCCTCACATCGAGGGGTATTTATATTTCGATCCTTTTAGATACGCTGTGAGACTTGGCCATAAAATTACAATTGAGATCGGAGCTGAGAAAGTTAACTTGTATGCAAGTATGTCCACACAAAAAAACAGCCATAAGTAATCAAAAAGCAGGTATCACTAAGTGGTTTGGAGGAGGTCGTGGAAAACCATGTTGCAGCTGATATTAGGAGGATTGAGTGTTCTTCCTGTACCAAGGACCACAGTGGATCTCCGGCTATATATCTTTCACTCATATTCATTTCCTCCATCTTCACTACTCTCTTTACAAATCACTTTTTCTAAAGTTTCTGGCGGAGATGACATCATGGCTTTTCTCTTCTTAGCTTTAAGTAAACAACACCCACAACTAGAAATCTCAGCGATAACATATCCCCGCAAGCCATTGTCACTAAAACTTGAACACTTATGAAATAATTTTTAGACCAATTTGAGGCAATAGTTTATAATAGTGTTTAATCATCAGATAAACACTATACAGTATAATACTGTTAAATGTTTATTTACATAAAATAAAAATATTCAAGTGCAAAACAAAAATGCCCCAAAAGGTCTTATTACAATTTGAAAGAATAACAATTAAATTTAAAATTCTCAACCTATTATCAACAAAATTATGATTTTCCTTAATGACAGAATGAATCCGGATCAGCCAAATTAAGTAACATCATATGATTCCTTCACCATGAAACCTTACCTGTTGTAGTAGGAGTCATCTGTCCATCTTTAGGCTATGACAAATTATCTCAGCTACACAATGATGGCTGTGCTATATATCTTCTACTTTTCACTACTGCACTGTGACTCGGTAAATATAGCCAATTCAATTATATATTTTGGTCTCACAATCCGTATCCGGATGTATTTGTGTGTGTTAGTACACAGAGATCAATTGTCCATCCCTACTTAATTTCAGTTTGATTATCTCCATTATTATTTGTGATGATGAGAAAAATCTAAAATTCTCAATCTCGTGTTGTTGAATAAAGAGTCATTCTTTCGGAATCCGGATCCGGATCCGCTCCAAAATCTAATGAGTTATAATTTACCTAAAGCTCAACCTTCCAAAAAACTTCATCAATATCTGTCAAATACCTTTTTGAGGTTTCTTATGCACAATCAGACAGAAAAAGATACCTCTCACCAACAAAGTTGGTGAGAGGTACTAACAGCGTCCTTCAAGGACTCGAAAATTTAGCTGGGGAAGTTAATAGCAGCGAGGAGAAATGAAGGAAAGAATTTAGGCATAACCTATTATGCAGTGTAAACAGACAGCAGAAGCAAGCAGGAAGTAGGTATAATAGTAAAAATTAGTGAGGGAATAGTATTCAATAACAAAAATATACAACAAAATATTGTAGCTGAATACTGACTGAATAATCTCTTTAATCAGAAAAGGTTGGTTCGGGTGAGTACAAACCTACACCTGTTTTTTGTGACAAAAGATGCTAAAATTTCTTAATTAAACTCTCTAAGACCCCTTTTAAGAAAAGGGTTTGAAGTTAGGAAGGGAATCCGTCTGTAAAGTCTCTGCCAGAACCTTAGCGAATGAGAGTAACGCAAGGACGTCGCCCGTAAGCGAACCCAGACACATCGCCCTAACTCTCCGGACCAGAAAGTGCTACCACATAAAAACAAGTGCAGCCAAAGAAGAGAACTCAAACAATTTATTTTCGGATTAAGGAAGGGTCTCAGGAGTAATTTATGAGAGAAGAGTACAAGTACAACTAAAAGGCAAAGTCCATCAAGCAATTGTGAGACCCGTAATGACAGATGCACTGGAAACAGCGCCACTGAAGAAAACAGAAGCATGAAGACTTGATGTGGCGAAGATGAAAATGCCAAGGTGGATGTCAAGAGTGACCGTGAGAACCAAATGTAGAAGCGAACACATTGGAAGATCGGTGAAAGTAACCGAACTATCAAGTAAAGTACAAGAAGCAAATTGAGATGGTTTGAGAAAATTACAAGAGGAGAAGATGAAGAACGCCATATAGCAAGGAAAGTGATAAATATGAAGATAGAGGAGACCCAAAGATGAGAAAAACCTAAAATGAGATGGAAAGACTATTCTGAGTGACATGGGAGAAAAAGGACTAAATAGAAGAAGTGCACTAAACACAAATCTTTGGAAACGAATCATCAAGAACGGCGACCCCGAGTAGAGAAAAGCCGAAAAGAAGAATAAGTTTCGAGTCTTTATTATCTACCTTGTTCCGCATGTCGCTCAAACCCGGGAGCGCCATTACACTTCTCTCCTATTCTGACGACCTTGACTAGTAGAACCTCTTATCTAATCACATTACAATCAAAGTAGAGCTCGAAAATACAAGCTGAACTGGGGCATGTGGACATAAAGAGGTCGCCTCTCGACTAGAAGACCTTTGAGTGGAAGTCAAGATACAGTTCATAAAATCCCGCTCTTCAAATGTAAGCCCTGGTGTCAATCTGCTCATATGGGGGTCTTGGTTCTTGCAGATTTCAACTGAGCACGAACCCAACACGTATTAAGCTGTAGGGGTTGATGTGGTTTGCTGCATCTTTGATGCTTTCTAATTTTGTTTCCTATGCCTCTTTCCTGCCTCTATTGCTGTTTTCTATTTCTCAGTTTTCTGTTTTAATTTATTTTATTTGTCAGTGTCTGTTCTATCTCTGTTTTTAACTGTTCTCTATCTTTCCCTATTACCTAGGTGATTATTTTCGTTTTCTTTCTGACTTTGTCTATTTTATGTTGTATGCTATTATCAATCTAGTTCTGTTTACTTTGTTTTCCTCTCTATTTCCATTTTTAACTTTTCATTGTTTTATGTTGTATTTATTCTTATATATTTTCTTTTTTTAATCTCTCTCTCTTGTGTTTATTTATCTATTCAGGTTCATGTTATCTCTCTCTTTTCTTTATTCCTCTCTTTGTTTTACCCTAGTCACACTAAGCATCCGTCGCAAGGTTTTCACTTGCTCTGCTTTTACTGGAAATCATTTCTGCTCCTCCTAAGTCACAGTCTCATTAACATTCACTAAAGTAGCAAGCTTATACTCCGTCCTGGCACCAGGTACATGAAAAGTCTCACTAGTCAGTAATAATATAATTGCCCCAGACACTTTTATATTATCTAAAATCTTATGGTCACAACCTTACTCTATTTTTTCATTGATTTTTAGCTCACGCTTCATAAGTGTTATGCCAAAGGCTTTGGACCATTTAAAAATCACTACCACTCCATGTAAGGGCAACGCATTATAACAACAGAGATAAAACACACCGTCTACCATTCCTCATCAAGCTTTCACCCTTATTCAAATTCCTATTTCTTTCAGTAAATATCCATTAATATATTAAACAGCTATTGCGACATCACACGAATACGTTTTACCTATACTCAGCCTTCATAGCTATGCCAAACCACATACTTCCGCAATCTTTCACCCCATGTCAGCGTTGCCTACAACGTAAATAGTTTTACTACCACCCGATAGTTAATTATTCATTCCTTTAATTCTTAGAACCTGGAATAATATCACCATATCACGATGGAGAACTTGCTCCCGATTTATGAACCAAGACTACACGTTACACATCTTTTGTTTTTCCAGCTATTCTTCTTACACACACAATCAAAACCTTTAAACGCACCTTGCTTACTACATACAGAATACATCCTTCTGTTATACCTAACGTTGATATCCATGCAGCTATAATTCCTTGGTTTCTCACTTCTGTCCGGAATTACTTCGTGTTCAACTCCGGATCCTCACTCATATTCCTTTCAAATGATTCATTTGCTGCTTTCTCACTCTGGTTAATCACTCGTTTTACTTTTCAATTCGCCTTCTTATATGCATTTATTCGCATCGACCTGGCATTATCATCGACATTATTAGGTAATTACAGGTACAAGTTCTCTAGGCTCTCCGTGATTACTCACATTTTTCTATCCGCACTGAGGAAGTGAAAGTGTAAATTACGGGCAATATAACGACAAGACTATTTGGTTCATTTGATGCTGGAGAGGCGCGTGACTCTCCTGAGATAGATTTCTCAGTAGAGGAAGGAAATGCAAGAAGCACCCACAATACTCCATTTATTCTTGGCTTAGCTTTCGGGCACTGCTTGTGCTGATTCCTTAATTCCCAGTTCCTTATATTCTAGACATCCTTTCTTTCTGCACCATCTTCTTCTCACTCCTATTTACCCATGCGTGAAGTTCCCATGTGAGATTAACTCGTCTTGTTTTATAAAAAAAAATTATAATGGAGGAGTAAGAATAGATGAGAAAAGCCCCATTGGCACCGCCTGATTATAGTATATTAATAATAATTATTATTATTTTATGAAAAAAGCGAAATCAACGATGCCTTTTCGCTGTCAGATAGTTTCTGTCTGAAGTGAGTAAGGTCCGAAAGCAAGAGCCAAATTTAGGAAAAGTGAGTGCTTGGCCACGGTAAGGCACGCAACTCTTCTGACCCTTCTCCCTAGTCCCCAAAGAAGGGCTTCTCCCTTGGGAAGTTTCTAATAGTGAATAGTTGGGTAAGTATATTAATAGGGACTCCACTCACACGCGCACAACTTGATTCGTGATTTCGCTGAATTCTACGGCTCGGATGACCTTGTTGTTCACACAGCCCCCTTGGGAAGGGGGAGAGGAAGTTAAATGTAAATGTCACGTATCACTGTGTGTATATGTACAAGCATTCGTGTTTGTAATCTAGTCCATTTATTCCTCCGAGTACTTTTTTATCTTTGTTTTTATTATTTTTATCTTGTTTATTTTAGCATGGAACCATTTAGAAGCAGCTTTTAATCAAAGGGGACGTAAGAGATTTTTCTGCCATCTCTCTCCCTCTGTTCGCCATTCTTACCCTCTCTTTCTATTTCCCCCTCTCTTTCCTCTTCTCATTCTGTCTTGATAAATCTATGTGTGTGCGTGCGTGGATCTATAAATGACGGTACGCGCATGATAGTTTTGTCTATTCGCCAGGGTTTTTTCTGCCAAACTTAAAATTGGCCGAAATGACTCGAAATCACTGAGGCATTCAGCATCTTTGGGAAGCTTGAACTCGTTCACACCTACAGCACTCGTGCACACATGATGCATACATAAATATAGATACTTGAATACCTATCGAGAATGTTGTGCTTTGGTAGATTTTTGTTTGTTAATTTTAATGAAGTGTTGTGTCAAATTTACAATGCCAATTTTTTTATTTCTTTGTTATAAGAGCGTGGGGTTTAGATGTAATGGTTTGATGTGAGTGTGGTGCTTTCTTCTCTCTGCCAAATATCACAACCATAGCTCCTTAAACATTCCATGATGGCGAAGTTTAGAGTATAATCCTTTACATACAAATATAATTTCTGTCTAGAGTGTTAAATTCAGTAATTTCCTCTTTATGTCATACGCATTTTATGTATACCCGAAATTCCTTTCATAAAAATTTACTTTGTTCTTATTTTTTCGAATTATCAGCACCATGTTGAGGGAATGTGGTGTGTTAGAATGAATGGTTTTATTTGATGATTCATATATTATTCAATTTAGACTTCTAAACTCTTTTGAGACTTTCATCTTGGCGACAATTTCTTTTTTTGACAGGCGAGACCTTCCTGGTCGTTTTACAAATTATACCTTATTTAAGAGAGCAGTTAGTCTTTTTAACTCCTTTACCAAATAAACTAATCACATACATTCACCAGTGAAGCAGGTGGGAAAGATAGAGCGTTAAAAAACACTAATTGGCAACCTGTGGTTGAACTCCTCGAAACGTTATTCAATTCTGAGATTGCAAACTACAATCAGTTGAGGTTGAACTTGAGTGTGAGGGAGATGTGTTGTTCGACAGAACGTTGTCAACTATTAGATTGTTGTTATTTTTGTTAAAAAACATCCATAGATTTCGTTTGATAGATCTATTCGATACATTGCGTTTAGTGCTAATATCAATTAACCAATTGATTTTTATTTTTTGCTCCAGGAAGGAGTGGATCTTGGAAGTGAGACAGATTTTTTACTTTTTATCAACAGAAATATGGCAGTGAAAATCGCGATTAGAAGAATTATTTTGCTTCTATTATTCTGGGCGGAGGTAAGGTTATTTTTTGGATTACTTCTTCTCTATGCGTTGAAGTTATTTGGTCTTTTAGGACTCTGATACCAACTCATATTTGACCTTGTGTAAACTCTATTGGCAGCTCAAATCCTACGGTCCTCTTTGGACAACTGAATCGAGTGTGAGTAATATCCATTATAAGTTGAAACTCAACTTTACTCCTTAGGACATCGCTACGGGACTTTCGCATGTGCTTCATTAAGCCATGACCTTGCTTTGTTCCACAGATGCCTATTTGCAAAATAAAACCAGGATTGATCTATTTTTATTACAATATTCTTTTGCCCCATTCTTTTAGTAGAAGATCCCTAATCTAGCCAAATTTCAATGCGCGAGCAAATAGTCATTTATTTATCTTTTCCTATAGTCGTCACTCTTCAGTATTTGAATTTGTAAATACCATTGTTTTGTAGGTTATGTTAACGACAGTTATTATTTATAGAAATATAAGATACACAACGCAATGTATTTTGGTGGCTTTAGTGCAATTCGAATTTATATTTTTCGGTTAAATAGATTACTAAATCGTCATTTTCACATATTTTGAACAATTTGCGCAACAAACATAGAGTGAATTCGAGTGAAGCACCTCAAATTCTTACTGATTAAAGCTACTTTGGATCTTATTGATGGTTCCAACTAATATTTATCCGGATTGAATATTCGAGATGGGAAGAGCTCTTACAAAACTGGTTACAATTCGATTCCATAAAAATTCAATTCTCCGAGTCATATTTTTTACTTACATATTATTTGATCATTACGAATCGAATCCTCTATTTCCGTTTCTTCAATGAAGTAAAACCTGAAGTAAAATTAAAAAATAAAACATAGCATAAGTTGATATGAGAGACATAGTATAAAAGCTAAGACACCGAATGCTTCATTATGCTAGGCAGAATGGCGGGCTGAGAGAGTACTTAATTTTGTTTAGAAACAATTTCTTATATATATATATATATATATATATATATATATATATATATATATATATATATATATATATATATATATATATATATATATATAAATTGTTCTTTAATGGTTTCAAATACATTGTTAGAAGTGGAAATTTACATAATTTTAGTTAACGCAAGTTAATCAAATTTACAAGGCACGTGGAATTTTATGTAATAAATCCTTGTAACGATCAGAAAAGCAAAATGCTGAAAAGGAAAAAATTCATAAGAACAGTAGTGAAATTTGCCAAACAAAAGTTTACAACAAATTCCTATAAATAGGTTAAATCTGAAAAATGTCTCATTAAGAAAAAATCCTCATTTGTTTTCAAATATCTAGAATATTCTGAACTAAAGGAGAGGTTTCTTTCGTCATCGAAAAAGGCTCCTCACAAGATACTCGTAGCACTACCGTTAACATCTTCATCATGGGAAAAGAATGAGTCAAGATCTTCGTGAACGCATTGTAGCTCTTTATAAGAGTGGCCTTAGTACGAAAATATCTCTATATAGCTTAACGTACCTCTAAATTCAGTTGGTACCATAATACGCATGTAGAAGTCTCGTAATTCAATTCATCCTTTGGATCATTCAGGTTGCCCTCGTATGGTAACGGAACATATAGATCGAAAAATTGCTCAAACAGTATGTGATCATAGGTGGGCGTTATAGCGATAACGATATCGGGTTATCCGATATTTTTTCCGCGTTATCATAAATTGGTATCGCCGATACTTTTGGTTCCAAACTAGTGATAATCGATAATTTCAGTTCAGTTTTTGGTTCCAGTATAGCATAGGGGCGAGCCGTGCGTGCCTTGGAGGCAGAAATATGAACGGCGAAATGTACAGGGAATTTTTATTAAAGAAATTTGTTATCGAGCGTTTTCTGTCTGTACTGGAATCTAGGAAGAGCATTTCAACAAGACAATAACCCCAATCATACAGAAAAAATAACAACTACGAATTAACTGCATACATATAGAATTAATATTTTGGAATGGACAAGTATATCTCCTGATCTGAATCTCATAGAAGATCTGTGGAGAGAATTGAAACTCATGGTTCTGAAACTAGATCAGCGTAACTTGTCTGATTTAAAGAAAATATGTTATAAAGAATGGGAAACCCTCCAGCTGAACTACGTGTATAAAGATCTTATGAGACTACACAAAGCACTTGCAAGCTGTAATTTAGAGCAAGGGACCTTTGCCAGCTGGCTAGTGGCAGGGCAGGAAAATAGGCTAGATTAAATTTTGGGGCGGCTCGGTTTTGCTATTATTTCCTGGTGCATTGTGAGACACAAACCCTTCTACTCCACATGAGATAACAACCTAAAGCTAACTAACAAACCAACAAAACCAACTTAAAATAAAGACAAACTAACCAACGCTCTTAAACCCAACGTAACCCAACCACAAATGCAAGCTATAAATGGCAAAATATGATTATATCTATATATACATATATATATATATATATATATATATATATATATATATATATATATATATATATATGTTATAATTGCTAAACTTTGCTCTGATTGAATCCTGGAGATGTTAGGTCTAGAACATAAAATTCTTATTAATTACAACGAAAAAAAACCCGACTTCATAAACTCCTAGAAGCAAATTAGGTCCCTTTCTCTACTCTGATAGTCCAATGAAAATGGCATTAGTAAACATCTTGAAGGCAAATGTTGCACATTCGTATTATTGGATTGACAGACAAAAATGGCACTTATCAAAGACCTTAGCAGACTTTTATAAAGGAGAACTTATCGTCTTTCATACCCTTGAATAGACCTATAATAGTGTTACTCATCAAAAAATATATAGCCACCTTGAAGGCACATTTAGCATATTTCTATCTTTGAATTCTTCTTCTAAATTGACACTCACTGCCTTTATAAAATGCTTGCTTTAACCTTTCTCCATTATATATTCTATTTGTTCTTCTATTTTGTTTCTAGAAAACCTGTGCCAAAATAACCTTAAATTTTGTAATTGTTCCAACAGTATTTTCTGTTTGAAGTCTCTTTGGCCATGCTGAAACTTGAGGCAGAGATAACTTTGCTACCTGATGACGACTCAGCGTCCTTGTAGCCATGGAGTACTGTGTATTTTTGGGTTATATATAAATTGCCTGGTCATTAATCGGTATAGGTCACAACCTCAGATAAACATTACAATGCGATATTTAAATAAAATAACATAGTGATTTAAATTAATATTAAAGGCATGTTAATTTTTTAACTTTTTTTAAGTTCCGGGATGGAATACGTTATGATTCTTTTACTTTTAGCCGCGTGTGACTATATCTCACTATATCGGTATGTCGGTCGCAGTTTTTCTTTTTTTGTTTTGCTAAAAACATTGTAACTATTAGGTCAATTCTAACCAAATTTGAAACTCCTATATTGTCTTACATTCTCTTCCGAATGATATAATTACCAAGATCCTCACAATGTTAGCCAGAGAATTATTTTGTTTTGGAAATAACCTAACTATTCGTCCGATTTTAACGAGATTTGAAACTCTTATGTTGTTTTACACTCTCCATCGAATGATACAATTACCAAAGTTCTCCCAAGGTTAGTTTAGGAATTATGTTGTTTTGGCAACGATAACATCATAACTATTCGGCCGATTATAACGGAATTTGAAACTCTTATCTTGTTTTATATTCTCATTCGAATGATCTAATTGCTAAAGTCCTCCCAAGATTAATCGGAGAATTATTTGGCAATAACTTTTTAACTATTCAGCCGATTCTAACGAAACTTGAAATCGTTATGTTATTTTATATTCTTTTTCGAATGATATAATTTCCAAAGTCCTCTCAAGGTTAGTCCGGCAATTAGTTTGTTTTGGCAAAACATCATAACTATTCGGCCGATCCTAAGTAAATTTGAGACCCTTATGTTGGTTTACATTCTCTTTCGAATGTTATAATTGCCTAGGTCCTTCCAAGGGTAGTCCGAGAATTATTGAAAGTTTTGAATGTCGTGAGGTCATAAAACAGAATAAGTGAGAGCACACAACTTTGTTCAGCAGATCTTGTTTAATTATACTGAGAAGCCCTTTAGACTTGTAGTTCTTTCTTTCACACCAGGCGCCATTTCAAATGGACGTCACACTGAATGGTTAGGTCACTTCATTATTATCGATTTTTGCTTAAAAACTTTGGTAGAATGAAAGGAAGCTTTTATCAAGTGAATTTTTATACATTTTCACCAGGTGCTTTGGTGTTTTTCGTGCTCGCTTGTGAATGGAAAATTCAATCTTCTTCTCTGTTTGGACTTCACACTTTAACAATATCTAACTCCAGAGCCTGGCTAGATAGAGGATGGGGGTGTATGCTACAAAATAACAGCGACGGAGGATGGCGAGCTGGCTGGCCTAAATGAGAAAACTTATCATCTTCCCGCCATTGAGAGGGTCTATGTCCCTAACGTCCTATATTGCGGCAGCGTAATATTTATGTTAGTAAAATGAGGCGTTCGCGGACCAGGGAAATTGCCATTATTCCAGAGGAGTTCGGTAATCGGGATATTTATTTATTGCAAAATAAACTCTAGCATCCCTTATGGAATGTTATGTAGAAGGGTTAGTAAAGAAGGTAGTAGAGTTAGGGTAAGTGAAAACATGTTTGGGGTATATAGTCAGATTATTGAAACGAGAGGATAACTTGAGGTGCTATTGATCAGTAGGTTACACAATTCTCCCAATAGGATAAAGAAAGTAATCTCTCCACCTTACTTACAAAGAACTAAGACCAGTACTTCACGAGGAGTAAAGAGCAAAGTAGTACAATCCTTCAAGTTATTAATGCAACCCATAGTTCAAAATATAGCGTCATTTGTACGAACTTTAAGATGTAGACTCTCATCGCCTTTGCTAATAAGAGAGAAAATGAGGGAGACAGACAGAGAGGTAGCTAAATAAGTTAAAATAATGAGAGAATTTAGAAAACAAAGAAGCGCAGCACAAATCAAGAATAAAAAAAGAAACCGCATTTGTTTGGCGTCTGTTGCAATTTTTGTTTAATAGGACATTCACCTACTTCCTTGAATAAGCACATGTATTTTTTTTTATATACAGTACGAATGAGTTGTAGAAGTACGATAATTTCCCTCCAGATCTCGAATAATTAACATTGCTAATTACTTTAATTACTTAAGGAATCATCATATAAATGAGCGGCAGATACAGTATGTCATAATTTGAACTGAATGATAATTCGTATTACTGATTTTGTATAGCGTCTTTTGTAACTCAATGCTAAGGTACTTTATGTAAGCACGTAAGTATTTGAGGACATCTTAGACTGTATAACCCTCGTTTTCCCTTTACTTTACCTTTTTCAAATTTGTCCCCCGTGTCATCGCTTTAACTGTTCCCTTCATCGATTGTTCGCTGTCCCTTATCCGTATTGAGCGATAGAAAAGGTGAATGGTGCGATTATTTCCCTGATTAGTGTAGCAGAGGGGAAACAGTACGTAATCAACAGCTCTTTATGATAGTTTCACGGAAAACTGCCTCCGTTAAACTTATTTTTGGTTGGGTTGCGCTAATAAAGTTTGTTACTCTGCACACAATTAAGTACGCTGAGAATATAACTACAGCCTATGATATAACAAAGTGGAAAGAAAACTTACCACCGTGGCCAAGTTAAACTGCATTGGGTAAGACTGGATAAAAGCCCGATTCGGACAGGAATTGCACCTTCGTTGTAAATTTGTAGTATAATGTCTATATATATATATATATATATATATATATATATATATATATATTGGACATTCACTTGGCGCCCCTAAAGGAAGCAGCAGCAGGTTTCCTACTAAAGATCAAACCGCTAGAAGTTTGCGTATAAGTGATCTTTTTTGTTTACATCCTACCGAGTATCTTGTTTATCCTAAACATACTTTTTCTTATATCCTCTTTGTTTAGTCCCTACCATCTAATTATCCCAACCAACTGACACATATATTCCGTTTGCTCTGAGGTGCTCAAGGTGTAAATCTTCTGAATATATTCATAGCACTTTCCATCCTCTCGAACTGCTAAACATCCATAATCAAAATACAAAGTTTGTCTTATGGTATCATTCAATAAAATGTAGAAGTGAGCTAACCTTGGGGTAGTTCCAAACACCGTAAACTTTCAAAATTTACGGTGCCTATCATATTCTCTTTACTTAAACCCTCTGTACCCAGATCTAAAATATGACATGACCTACACTCTTCTCCTTATTATCAAATACGTGCCAACTACCAATTCCAACTAACTTACGCTATAATAAGTTTGCTCTGGAACAAGATGTTGTGCAGTTGAGGTTTTCTCAGTATAATAAACTTCACTTTAAATTTTTCAACTAATGAGACTGTTTTATTGTGTATTTTTCTTGCAATATTTTATAAATTCATTGTATGCTCTTGTAATTTATATTTATGTAATGTTTTAATCGTGTTTTTCTACTCTTCTTTTAAATTATTTTATTATTCATAAAAGCAACCACTGCTGTATATTACTTTTAAGTTTAGCACAGGATGTTTAGGATGTCTGAGAGGTTGATGTTTTTTCTATCAACTATTGCTTGGTATTAGAGTTATGACTTGAAAGGTTTCCGATAAAATATTTGGGGGTATTTATGCCTATTTTTGCCTCACCCTAAAAATCGCCAGAACCAACAAGCGCATTTATTTACTTGAAACGTATTTGAGTCTCGCTTAGTAACGAAGTGAGATTACTTGGGGTAGGAAAGATACAAGTTACTGGGCATTCCTCGGAACTTGTGGTTTTCTAGCTCTAGAATCAGTTCGTATATACAGCCCAGGACTCTAGTGGACCTTAACCACCGCTCAGCCTGGAGAGAGGAAAATGACCAGGACCATTAGTGCCAATCAATATCATCAAACTCTAGGAATTCCTCTTCGATCTCATGTCCCTTGAAGTTCATTTATGTTCTTAATTTTTCGATACCATGTAGGTTGGAATATATTTTCATTTGATCCTTCTTTAGAATTAACTGTACTATCGGGCCAGACTTAAGAAAGTACGAGGGGCGGTCAATAAGTTTTGCGAATCGGTAGGGCAAAACAGAGGAAGGGGGATGGCTGTTTGTGGGGGTGTTAGGACAAGTTATGACAAGCCAGGACCTGCAGCCTCACACTTCTGCCTCGTCTATTTTAGAAGCAGTAGCTGATCGCAGATTGCCAGTCACAAATTTTTCAACAATGAAGAAGGTTGAGCACCGCGCAGTGATCAAATTTTTGACCAAGGAAGGCAAGAATGCAAAAGAGATCCATGAACGCATGGTTGCAGGGTACACCAACACCGCTCCTTCCTATGCAACCATTGCTCGCTGGAATAGGGAATTTCGTCATGGTCGTGAGTCTCTTGAAGATGAACGCCGTCCAGGATGCCCGTCAGACGTGACCAACGAGGACAATGTAGCCCATGTGGAGAGTATGATCCTCGAAAATCGTCGGGTGAAGGTCGAAGAAATCGAGCGAAAACTTGGTATATCACATGGAAGTGTTATCAACATCATCCACGACAATTTGGCCATGATGAAAGTCTCTGCCTGTTGGGTCCCTAGAAACTTCACGCCCCATGATCGACTTCAACGTCGTTAAAGTCCACAAGGCCAGAGTTGCACAAGCTGCCCTGCGCGAGTGCGGATTCGAGGAGCTCAACCCTCCCCCCTACAGTCCAGATCTGGCCCCTAGCAACTACTTTTTATCCCGCCAGCTCACGACTGCACTGCGTGGACGCCGGTTTGGGGAAGATGAAGATGTCCAGCTCGCCGTCCAGGAGTGGATGGAAGAGCAGTCGGGAGATTTCTGGTTGTCTGGAATTCGAAGCGTCAGGGACGAGTCGCGCAAGTGCATTAAAGTCGTAGGTAGTTATATTGAAAAATAATAAAACACTTTTCCTCATATCTCGTTTCCTTATATCCGAATTGAAAAACTTATTGACTACCTCTCGTACTCATTCCCTCCGTTCCTGAATACCCTGTGCAATCAAAACGAGCTGACTGCCTTCGCAACTTTTTCCTTACCGCATCTTCGCCTTTTTTATGAAGCTCTTTATAAAACCTGACGGACATTCTTCCCTCTTTGGATTTTGCTAGTGTTTAATAAATAATTTCCGTTTTTTATTCACTCCTATTTTTTATTTATTTCTTTTAATTCTTATTTTATGTCGTTTCTAGTTACTGACAATTGCCATTCGCTTAGGTGTTTTCACTGACACAGAACGATAACTGCATCAAGAACAGGACGGGCAATCTAGATCTAAGACCAATCAACCTTTAAGGAAAATAAATTATTCTAGAAAAACAATTGAAATTTCTTTGTTTCTTTTTATTAATCTCATTGTTATTTTGATATGAGAGAAAATTGGGTGGAATATTTCGATTGTTTCATCATGAAGGCGAAGGCAACGAATGCTTGTCTCTCTCGGTGCCACCCTGATGATAGGACGCCCTTTAAAAATGAAGTATATTCGCTTTTTTTACAGAAATCAATTCATTTTTCGAATCATGACCCCATTCCCATCGTGGACTCGTAAACGTGGAAGGGACTCGCTGGAAAATGTCTCTCTTTAGTCTATTAGTCTCGACCTTGTGTAGTCGGGGATTGATCACCTATTAAACTTATAGGCGTTGAGGAATGGAAAATGTCACTATTTTCACGAGGCAAAAATAAAAATAATGGAAAAATTCTGATTCTAAATCTATGCTCTACCGAATATTACGTGAATGATCTTGGAGCCCGCTCCACCCCCTCTATTCCATCAGTCAACCAACCTGACCACCACACTTTTCTCTTGAATTACATTACGATTTGGACCGATGAAATTTACACATGCCTTGATTAATCCCCTTCTCCCTCTCAACTGTGGATTTGATGACAAGCGAAGAATACTGAGTGTGAAAAGAGGAACAGAATTATGAATGAAAATAAGTTGATTAATTAAAGAATCAGGAAGAGTAACAAAATGGTTGAATATGCTGAATATTAGAGGAAATGTCGCTTTAGGTAGAGTTAGGGAAGAATATTTATTATAGACGTCGAGCAGTAAATACCTCGGCACTCTCGCTCTCTCTCTCTCTCTCTCTCTCTCTCTCTCTCTCTCTCTCTCTCTCTCTCCTTCTAATATATGTATATATAGGCAACAACTTGATTTTGTGGACCTACTGATTTTTGGGGAGACCAAACCGCGCATCCCTCTATTATTC
Organism: Ceratothoa steindachneri; assembly: GCA_963969495.1. Classification (NCBI taxonomy): domain Eukaryota; kingdom Metazoa; phylum Arthropoda; class Malacostraca; order Isopoda; family Cymothoidae; genus Ceratothoa; species Ceratothoa steindachneri. Next base: position 145,564,541 of record OZ018321.1, on the reverse strand, counting down.
AATCCCTTCTATCGCTTGTATTTCTTTTATTCCACACTTACGAGTTATTTAACTTTAACTTTCGTATTTGAGCTTTAATTATACACTTTACAGTTAACTTTACATAACTTTTGTTAGCGGACTTCACTATTTTTATTCACTATAAGTCTAATTGATTAGTTAATATGGGGTAATTTGTGTCATTTAAGGTTGAATTCTTCAGGTATATTATCGGTATTCGTGTTGGGTTGTCTTTTTCTGAGATTATGCTATTGATCTTTGATTACTTCACATTAAGCAAACAAAGGCGCCTCCTCCACTCTCAGCTGATGTCTTCCCATCAGAATTCGAGTGTTGAAGAGCTTTTCTGCTCTGATTGTGGTTTACTTTGCAAATATTAGGATATTGGACATTGGACATAATAAGAGATGAAATTGAGATAGAATTAAAGAGAAGATAGTAAGAGAGTGAAGTGATTAAGGAGTGAGTTTAAAGAATAGATGATGTGTAGAAGACAGAATAAAAGATCCATGGTGAAAGGGTAGCTCTGTTTGTGTTAGTTTGTTTGTTTTTTATTTATAAACTATAAATTTTATAGTTTATTTAATCAAATTAACTATGTTAATTTGATTACGGGTTTTCATCTTGATAATGATTTTATTTGTGGAATTCAAGCCTTTATTTGAGACGGGGTTTTTAAATCCCGCTTTGGGTCTTTGAAAAAAATTTGTATTTTCCTAAAAAGTTAGGTTGATTTTAATCAATGATTATTATTAATTGAGTAAATTTTTATAGTGGAGTTTAATTTTAATTAAAGAACTTGCGCATTACACTGGTTGAGTCTCGTCTATTGTCGATTACGTATTGTATATTGGGGAGTCACGTCACTATCAGACTGTAATTTACTACTTTTAAAAGGTCTTATTTGTCTGTCGGCTTCGATGTCTAGGTGTGTACGAGAGAATTCAGGGGTCAAGCGTGCACCAATGGCTTGCCATATCCTCTTAGCTCTCTCGTGGAGCGCCACGTTGATCGGAAATAATCCAACCGAGTCGTGGAGCTCCCTCTGTTTTTTGTGTTCTCTTCTTCGGGTGTTTGTAATGAGTAAAACCACCTTATTCTGGATGGTTTGTAGTTTCGCAATGTGAGTCCTGGCGCACGCATTCAACGGCTGTAGGGGGTACAAGAGTCTCGAGTGAATGCACGCATTGAATATCTTGAGTTTATTTGAGCGAGTTAGGTCAATGAACTTATAAAACTCCCTCAAATCTCTCTTGCTATTCGCGACTGTCCACACGATATGACACTTGTAGCCCCCTGTGGTGATTTTGAGCCCCAGAACCGTCCCTTCCTGGCAGTAGGGGATTCTCTCCTCTTCTACCCGTATATCATTGAAGGTCTTGCGAAACATGGGAATTATTTTGATTTTGGGGGCATTGGTCGATATCTTCCATTTCCTCTGAAAGAGTTGATGTTGAAAATCTCCCTAGCTGTATTTATCGTCATAAATTCCCTGTGAACGTAGGAGGCTGTACAAATTTGCGATATATCGTCAGCGAACTGAACGTATATTGTACCATATGGAAGAGGTTGTGGTAGGTCGCATGTGTATATGTTGCATAAAATGGGACTGAGACAGCCCCCTTGTGGGACCCCTGATTCGAGCTTGAATTCGAGACCTTTGTATCCTTTGATGTGAATGTATGCTCTCCTTTCCATTATGTAATCACAAAGTATCCTTTCAAGGATGGGGTCGAGGCCTATTTGAAGGATCTTAAATCGTAGGCCTCTCTTCCAAACTTTATCAAAAGCTTTCTTGACATCTAGGAGCACCAGGTCGGCATGCCTTTTGTCTGCCTTGATCTTGGTGAGCTTTTCTGTGATAACGGCTAGAGCCGTATCAGTCCCTCTTTTCCTTCTGAAGCCGTGCTGTTGCTCGTTATGCAGGTTGGCTTCGTACAGAAAAGAGTTGACTCTGTTGGCTAATATCTTCTCAAAGACTTTGCCAGCAAATTCTAAGAGAGATATCGGCCGAAAGCTGGCAGGGCAGTCCGGTGGCTTTCCTGATTTGAGAATAAAGATCATCTTGGCCACTTTCCACTGATCGGGAAAGTAGTCCGTGTTCAGAGCGGTATTCATGATGTTGAGAAGCCCACTCAGAACATTACGCCAGGCCTTGATGAAATTTGCCCTGGTCAGTCCTGTGGTACCCGGTGCTCTTTGACGAAAGGATTTTAGTGCAACGGAGAGCTCTTGGGCAGTTACTTTACTCCCATAGCCCTCCATCACTCTTTCCTGGGATACACAATGATGAGGGGAGGTTCTGTGTATTTGTGTGTTTAGTTGTTCGATTATGTCAGTCTCAAATTCGAGGTTGTAGTTGTCATTTTCTTCTGGGGTGATTGTAAAGATTGAGGACCAGAAAATCCTAAAAATTTCCTCAATCTCTTCAGGCTCGTCGATTTCTATACCGTCGCTTATAAGCGTTGTTCTTTTGGGGGAGCTCTTCCTTTTAACCGTTTATCGGTTTGCCAGAAGGTGTGTGAGTCTCTTTCAATGTCGAGTCTTTCTATTAGTCTGTCCCATGTGAGTATCTGTTGGTCCGTAATTAGTGTCTGAAGTTCGTCTTTGATTTCTCTTAGTCTTCTATGGGCATTGTGGTTGGGGCCTGTCAGCGCTACTACATTGGACAGGTCCTTATATTCCTGGGCCAGGGCTTTCATGGGAGGGGTCCAATAGGGAGCTGGAAGGGTTTTATATTTAATATGGGGAACACTATTCTCATCGGATTTTATTAGGAGGTCAGGGATTTTATCCAGCTCTTTATCTATCTCTTCTAAATTTGCATCGAGTAAAGGGTCAGGGATATAATTTAGAAGATAATTTCGTTAGCTTTTCCAGTTAGCCTGCTTGTAGCTTTTGCGACCTGGGATTGCAATTTGGATGGGATTTACACCTACTGTAATTTTAACAGCCTGGTGGTCACTCGGAATTATGGGGCCTGGTTCAATGTAGTAGTTGTAGGGAAACCTGATACTGGATAGCACAATATCAGGTTTTTGCTGCATTTCCTGTAATATATGTCGGGAATTCTGGTCCGATTCTTGTCACGTATTGTCTGTCTAGTAATACTTCGATGTTTCTACCTGCATTATTGTAGGATGCTGCACATCTTGCATTCAGATCTCCAGCAAAGATTACGTTTCTCTTATGGCTGAAGATCTGTAGAAGGTTGTGCAAGGGTACATAGCCGCGTCTTGGGGGTTGGTACCCCGTGGCCACGACCAGACCCCCCAGGGTAGTGCCTACCTCAATGGCAAGGTAAGATTCATCTAAATCGGGTAGTCTTTTATATTTTATACCTTTTTTGACGGCTATTGTGCAGCCGTCATACCGTCCCTGGCTGTGATTTTTGCTAATGACGTCGTTTTAAAATATTTTAATCTCTCTATGAGTGGTCATTCCGTTTTCGTTAATAAGTATGATGTCAGGGTCATTCTGTCGCAAGATGTTGCCATAGATGGAACCTTTTCCGTCCCATCCATCGGCATTCATCTGTATTATCGTTAGTCTGTCAGTCATTTTGTGTAACTTTTGGGTCTTTTTATGTGTAGGATTAAAGTTGACGCTTATTCGCGGTCAACTTTAGCCCCATGTGGTATACCATGCGGGGTGCGCTCTCTGCCGTTTCGTTTTTTCCTTAATTCAGTGGTTGTGATTGTATAGAAGCAGTCGGTCGTCAATTTAAACATGTTTCGTTAGAGAGCCTCCTCAACTTGCCGTTCTGAAACCTCATCAGAGCATTCCCACTTGTATCTTCCGGTCCTAAGACCCTCAGATACTTCGTGGGACTCGATTTCGGTTGGGAAGGGTGCCGATTCGGGGGCATATAATTTCAAATTAAAACCTCTCGAATGGTATTTCAATTGGGTCTCTCTGCCTCGAGATGAGGAGGTTGACCTGAAACCCTGTGTTTTTGAAATTTTTCTCGACCTCCGAGACCTGGTCTCTTTTGGTCGCACTGCTTCCTTGTTTGGTGACTTGGTGTGAGTTTTGTGTGTATTTGTGTCAATTTTTGGGGGTGTAAGTGGCGCTGGCTCATCTGTTTGGGAAGTATGCTTATTTATGTTTAGGCGTGGGTCGCGTGTGGTGGCTGTGTTTTGGGGGGTGGGTACCTTTTGGCCCAGTTCTGGGCACTGAGGGGCTACGCTTATGTGCATAACCTCCTCTGACGGAGAGTTGTCGGGGAACTTACATCTTTTGTAAGCCGTTCTTTACGAGCATACGGTTGACCTCGGTTGCGAAAGTTCCAGGGCGAGTTATGTTGGCTATGTGTGCATAGTAAATGCAGCACATAATTCTTGTGGAGTGCTCGTTTGCAATGTGGAGATAAGTTTTCTGGTTGTTCGTCTCGGCAATAGCGGCTTTGGCAACTTTGGCGTAGGTCGAATTCACCTTCTTCTCATCCGTCTCGCGTCGTAGCTGTGTTTGTTTTAGGATTTCTGATTTTCTGATCGGGCATGCCATGGACATTGTCCGGTAGGGGCCTTCACAGTTTAAGCATTTCGGGGAGGTACTTTTGCAGTCGCGCCAAAAATAGTTGCGACCTGCACAAATAGAGCAAAGAGTCAGGTCTTTATTCTCAGGGCAGCTTGAAGTGGTGTGTTTGCCGTACTTATAGCAACGAAAGCACATTTGTAAGTCGACAAATTCCTCCCTTTTAATCTGCTCTGGGCAGACTCTCACACTAAATAGTAGTAAACCTAGATCCTTAGCCTTTTGTGCCATTGCCGTATCCTCGAAGACAACCTTGAAGACGTGCGCGTAGGTTTTAAATTTTATAACCTCTGCAACTTTCGCCCAAGGGTGGTTCCTTTCCAGTTCGTCTTTAATGTCCTTCCTCTGCCGTGTAGCTCCTAACCCAAAAGTCGAGGCGCCTGCAGACGACACTACGGTGTGTTTTTATTTGTGGTGGTGTGTGGGGTTTCAAGTTTATCGTCTTCAGGCATTCAACTGCCTTGCTTGAGGTTAAGGCTTACAGTCAGCCTCCCTCGCACAAATGGCAGAGTAACCATTTTGTATGTCTATAAGTCTCACTAATGTAATTTTTATGTTCCCGTAAATATGTTCAAAGACCTTTCCTCTATCAGGTTTCGGGCCCTCTGAGAGAACCCGAAGAGTAATTCGAAGGGTTTCCTTTATTTTTTGCACATCCCAACGCTCACTGGATGGTTACAACACATGGGAAAAATAGGGAAAAACACTTGTGTAGAAAAGTGGCGAGGGAGAAAGAGGTGGAGGAGATCAGAGGGTCAATGTCCAAGTACAAGAAAATTACCACTTTACCTGAAAAATAATTTCCACGTAGGAGCGAAGATTCGTCCCGTACCGTCGTAAAACGTAGAAGGCCAGTGGTCCACTTATGAATAAACAAACGTTCGTGCTTCTATCAACAAGGCGAAATCACTTTCTTCACTTTATCTCGCTAAAAATTCACTTTTGTAAATTCCGAAAAATGCTGTCAAAGCGGAAGTCGACTTGCTAAGGCAGACAAAGCAGTCTGGCAAATATTAGGAAGTGCTTATCTTTTCCTTTATATTATCTCCTCTCTTTAATTATCTTATTATTAAACGGTTCTATTCCTGCCTCTTATTGTAGACTGTTTTGATATATATTATGTTCTTTTCTCCGTGATTGTAATTAATTATAGAATTTTATTTTGTATCATTCGGAGTTCCAGTTTTTGGTCTTTGTTTCACCTCTGATTGGGATGGGTGTGTATATGAGTAGCTTTCTTCCTTGTTCCATGTAAATTTTATTCTTATTTCATAATTTTAACACCCTTAAGCTGTGCAGAAGGCTTAGCATTGTTCTTTCCCTTTTTCCTGTATATTATGTGATTTTTATAGTTTTTCAATGTTATTTTGTATCCCAATACTTTAACCGAATAATATCTGTAGTTCTGGTCTTCTACTTCGATACCCCTTATCTTGTTCCTGGAGATTAGAAAAATCGTTTTTTTTTTTTTGTTATTTCTTATCTCCCATTCCCTTTCAAAGTTGTTGATGTTGATAATTTCTAGTGATGTCGCATTAGAATGAAAACGATCGTTTTTGTACAGTATGGCGACGAGCTGGCTTATGTCGTCTGTGAATTGTACGTTCAAGCAATCAGGCCTCATTGGTGGTGACAGGTCCACTGTAAGTATAGATTGAGTACAAAGTAGGGTTCATGCATCCACCCAGTGTGAGTTTAGTTTTTAGTTACAATCCTAGTCCTTTGTAATCATTAACTCTTTAGGCCCTGAATAAATCTTATGGGTAAAATAAATATTTTATATGATTATTCTAATGAAAAGAATACTAAGATTGTTGGTACATTGAAGAGTTGCGATAAGTTCATTAAAGTGATTTTTAAACATGACTGATCCGTCCTGTTTGACCTTTGACACAGAATATCGAATATGCAGTAATATAATTCAATGTTTATCAAAGAGGAAGGAATAGTCCTCGTAGTCCCTATGCATCCTTTTCAGTCTGTGATGTAATCCCAGGTAACACACTCCTGATTGCTGTTCATCCGAAGATTTAATATTTAGATTGCCTTTCTCTTACCCAGCCTTTGTCCATTGACTATGTTAAATGCCACCGTGGGCTCTTCCTTTTCTAAATCTGAAATATTAATCATTATATGGATTATTTTCTTCAAGATATCCTTTGATCCTTCGATGAAGATTTTTTAATTACTTGGCCAGGAAATTTAATACTGATATATGGTGAAAATATAGGTGGTTCGCCTGGTTTCGAAATAACAATCATTTTGGCTAGTTTGTAGTCATCTGGGAATTAACCGGTGTTTAGGCACGTGTTATAGATATTGTAAAAATTTTCTAGGATGTATTCTGGTGCTTGGTGAGATATATTAAGGTTATTACTGTGGTGACTGGCACTTTTTTTTCTTTAGATTTTTTGTTTCTTCTGTTGTTATATTGGCTGATCTACACATAATTTCTTCCCTTTCTTTAGTTATTATTGGTGGTGGGATATTTTTCCGATGTTATTTCGCAAGTAACTATCGACAGTAACATCTATATCTGGATTGGAGTCTTTGCTCTCTCCTGGTTATGCGGGGAACATAAAGTTCCAGCGTATGAGAAATATTTCTTCTGTGGTCCTATTTTCATGACATTTTCTTTCCGTTCGTTACTAGTATTTTCCTTCTCGGGAGGCTGCCCTTGATTCTGTTTTTTACTCTCAATTTTTCTTTATCCTTTTTCTCTACGTTGAATTTTCCACTAGGCTATTACATTTATGTCCTTGCTGCTCTTTTATGAGATTTCTTAGCTCTTTTTTTCTCCTTTTGAGTGCAATAAATCTTTCTCTGTTTGTTGCGAGGAGCTTTATTCAGCTGTATATTTCGGTTAGCTGTCTATTTTTTCTCTTCATGTATTCGCTCTACTGAGAGTGGGGAATAGTAACGAATGACGACATCATGGTGTTTCTTTAGCCTGCCATGTTGATTGTTCTTGATAATTTGGTGTATTCCTTGTCGATTTCTTCTAGGTTTGCATCTGAGAGATCATTTGGGATGAAGTTACGGGGATTTTCTTTGTAACCTTCATAGTTGGCTCTTCTGTAATCTTTGCTTACTGGCTTTATTACTAAGATTGGATATTGATTTATGAACATCAAGGTTCCACCATGGTAACAGCATGTACTTGTGATCGATTGTATATAAATGTTAAATGGTGTGTTTTGGATGCTTAAAGTGACTTCTGGCTTTATCGTAACATTACTTATGACATATGTTAAAATCTCTAGTCATGTTATTTTGAAAATATTCTTTTTTCTCATCGTTTCTAAATTATCTCCTCTGTTGTCACTTGTGTAGTGGCCGTTTTTCCTACACATAGAATTAGTTGTCCCTATAAATATTGTAGGGAGATAAACCAAAGATTGCCATTAGGTTGTGCAGATGGAGATAAATTTTCATGGCGCTTGGTAGCATCTGGCAAGTATTATTGGCCTAATTTCTTTTTCAATTTTAACGGTCATCCGCGTTCTTAATATCGAAATAACTAAGGTCTCGTCTGATTGCTATCGTCTACCAATCATGACGATCACCTGAAGGGTTAGCATTAATGGCGGTGTTTTTGCGCAGTTTCAATTGACTTCTTTCTGGATTCACTTAGTGTGCAGTCATTAGTATTATATCTGGATCGGTCTCTCTTAATATGTTTCTGAGTGTTGTTTTCCCGATCCAGCCTTGTACATTTATTTATTTATTTATTTGCAATAAGCTGAGCTTACGTCTCCTTTCAGCTCCCACTTGGCCTTAGTGTTCTGACAGGGAGATCGTTATTGGCTGAATTTACTTCTCTTCTTTTTTTGAAGGTTCTGTGGTTGATAGTGAGGCAGTTTCCAAGATAAATTCCTACCTTGTCCTGGAGTAGATGTCTCTTTATCTCTGTTTTATCATCTTATATTGATCGTTTTTTAAATACCACTTCTCTTTGCCTTCCTTCAGGGCCTTGTTGATGTCTTCTTGTTTTTCTGCCATGGGAGGGGAGGGAGGATACTTCGTTCACGTACACAATCAACTTGATGTCCCTTACCTGTATGATATTCTCCCTTTTAATTTCATATCTCTTGATTCTTTGGGAGTCTCTTCGTTGTTTTTATTTCTCCCTAGTTTGTGCCTTCCTAGTTAGTTGTTATTTTTGCTACGCTGAGTCTTAGGATTTTCAAAGAAGGGTGTTTTGTGAAAACCACCTTTTTCATCCTGTTCTTCTCCATTATAGTGTTTAATGGCGTTGCGAAAGTCCCCTTTGTCCCTATTTTCATGACATGCGTGTAAGGATGAACGTCAGTGGTTGGGTTGATGGTCCTTGGGGAACTATTAAGTGCGTGTGGGCTTGGTTCATTTGTTTGACAGTAGCTTTTTCTACCCCGCATAGATTAATTTCTTTTCCTTTCATCTTGGTCTTTTATTTTTTATTTTCTTTCCATAATTTTACTCCTCTTGCAACACGAAATGTACATTTGTCTGTGACCCATTGTAGCTGCTATTTTTTTTTGTTTCTCATGTTGCATGTGCTCGGAAGAGGAGAATCTCATCTTAAACATGAGTAGTCAGTCCTCTTTGGTTTATCTTGGTCGCTATTTCCGTGACGGCACAGACTAGCCTGAATACGTGATTGCTATCCAAATTTGAATATTTAGTTTACTATGATTCCATCACAGTTCTTTTCTATTTTATTTTCACTTTGTACTTATCGTGCAATCGTCTCTAACTATATACTTTCCGTTAAAAACGCTTCTATTTCTGGTGATCTTGACGTCTTTGTATGCCAATAGTCTTTCCCAGAGCCACTTTTAAAACTCCGTAAAGTGACTCACAGATCTTTCCTTTGTCAAGATTCTTGTCTTGGTTTATGGTGCGTAGTGTTACTTGGAGGCATTATAGGGTGCTATCTTTCCCCGATAGGGAGTAGTCCCACGTCAGTTTGTTTGCGAGGGCATAGACGCTCTTCGTGGTGATCCTCCTTCTGAAGTTGATATAGTTTCCTGGCTTCATGTTAAAAACTTATATGAAAGACAAAATAAGCGTACCCTTATTGCCGAAAACACATAGGTCCCTATTTGCCTAACCATGAGAAACACTTTACGTTCACCCTACCTATATGGATATAAACTATTAGGCATCTCAAAAAAATCAGGCTATTAGCCCTAATGACTTCTTTTTTTCGCGCTCTTTAGCGGGGCTTCCTTCCAGTGCTCACTAAACCCTAGGATTGAATGGGTCTGGACGCTGTAGTGGTCATGTTGTGTTGCTTCAAGTGGTTGAAATGAGTGGAAGTTATAGCGTGGACACTAGATTAAACTAAGTTTAGGTTATTAATGGAACAGGTGCAGAATTCTGTCTGAGCTTGTCCCTTGTATCTCATTAATGCATAGGCCTTCGAGAATTCTAAGGAGAAGGATATTAGCATTTCTACGGAGGACGTTGATATTGTCAACAAGGAATTTTCATTTTATTTACTGAACGGATTTTATATTGCAATAAAGTTTAATGGCAGCTTCTTGCTAGTGCATGAACAGTTTTATGTTAAAGGTCGTTGTTGTCATGCCAGTGTGGAAATTTGGTGAATAAGGTTTTCAATCCTTGTGTGGACCTAAAGATTTGTATAATTAAAGGTTGACCGGAATTTAGATTATCGGCTGTGAAGTTTTTCCTTAATTAATTGTTAGGTTTAGGTTCTTGTAAAACATTTAAGTGAGAGTTTTGTTCGTGATTTGAGTTATGTTATTAGCCACGATTTTGCTGTGTATACTTTTTCGTCGGTTCTGTATACATACATCTTTTATCTGATTTTTGTAAAAAATTAGTTGTAGTTTACCAATTTGCTTTTCCTTCTTTCCATTGAAGTGATAATTTATAACCTTTTTTATAAGTTGTCAAACTCTCTGTTTGAATAGCCATTATTACTTAAAAAAAAATTTATCTTATTATTTCATGGTCGAAGAGTCCCATGAAATAACAACCGTCAACCCTAAAACTCACCCTGCCCCTGCAATAAACTGCCATTACATTTCACCTCGACAAAAATTAGGTACATAAAATAACAAGGGAAATCATTGTTGATATTAGAAACATCCAATGTAGAAACTCCAATACTCTTCACCTATAGATTTCAGAAGCCCAGCTCACCGAGAAGATGAAACCTCAGCTAAAACACAACGTTCAACTCTAGACAGAATTCTCTACCTACTCCATTAGTAATCTGAAAGCCATCTGACCTTGTCCTCCATATAAGAACGATCTAAGGTCCCAGGAATTGGAAAGTTATAACCAACGGAAGAAAATTCATACTAGTTCAAATCTCCACGAACAAGGTGGTAGGTATGAATATGGAGATAGATATGAATATGGTAACATTGATGCTAAACCTATTATAGAACCGAAGAGGGTTAAGCGTGAAAAATAAAAGTAAAAACAGAATAGGATTAAGTAGAGAAGTACTAGTGCAAGCACCCATCCAAATTAGCAACAAAACGAAGCCAAATAAAACTGAAACTTCAGAAGATACAGAATAAAGCTCCTCTTATTATTAGGTACAGGAAGAAAAGAGAGCAAATAAGCCAGAGATGTCTACGCCAGGAAGTGGAGTGGAACCGCTCAATATTAACATCAAGAAACCAGGCAATGGCTTCGCTACTCCTACCTATCAAATATCATCTATATATTTTTATATGTTTAAAACAAATCTCTATTTCTTCAGTAACCTATTATAAAATTATTAATACACCAGGCAATGACTTCGCCACTCCCCCCTGCAAAGGAGCTTGCGCTTCGCTACTAAGATTAAAATTTAAAATCTAAAAAAAAGCAGCTATGGTTACATTTTTATAAATTTCTGAACTTTGCCAATTATAATAATTTTAAAAAAGAACTCTAAACTAAATTTCACCCTTTCAAAATATCACGTTGCTAAAATATAGTTATAGAAGAAGATATATAAAAATAAATTTTCTGAACTTCACCATTTGTAATTTTTTGGGTTTTAAAAAAATCACAAAATTTCGATACCTATATTTATTTCTGAATTTCACTATTTTGTTTTTTGATATTATAAAAAAATATTAGAAATAACTTTGATAAAAAACATAAGTCGTAACCAAACTAAGATGAAATTACTATTCAAATACTCAAAAAATCCCCTTCTTAAATTATAGAGTTAGTGATGAAGAGAAAACACGTGTATGGAGGCAAATAAGCTCACTTCCTCCAAGATTTGCAGAGCATACCAACATGAATCAGAAACCTCTTACAACACTTGATTTCCTACCGGTAGACACCAGTTGATATTTGAGGGCGCCTTTGTTTTCTTAAAACAATACAAAATAGCTGGACGAAGTCAGCTCGAAACGCATCAATTAACCAACTAAAAACCAAACCCGATAAAGACAACAAAATAAACCAACCCATCAGTTAACTGAAGTCAAAATTAAGTGACATACATACAACCTACAATATGATTTAACCTATAACTGCAAAATGGTAACTCAAAATTAATAAAGACAAAATGTAAAAGTGAATAAGCAATAGTGAAATAATAAAACAAATGCTAAGTGAAGTTAAGTTAGGAGTGCGATAAGAGTAAAATAGTAACTCAAACTAAAAAAATCAAATGTAGAGAATGCATAAAAGATTGTGAAGGAATAAACCTAAAGTTAGGTGAAGATAAGTAAAGTGAATATTCAAAGTGGGGAAAAACTCAATTTAAAGTGAAATCATGAATGAAGAGTAAAATTAAAGTAGAATCTAATAAAACACGAATAACCACTCCAAAATAAGTGAACATAAGGGTATGAATGCTACAATGAACACATAAATAAATGAGAAAATACAAGCAACAGATATTAGTCGGCTCTCCAGCTATCTTTGTAGAGTCGAACGAGGGAAAGCAGAATAAAAACACTGGAAGGAACAAAGAAATTGTGGGATACGTTGTTCGAAATCGACGATCAAATCAGTAGGTCCAAAAAAAATGGAGATGTTCTATTCTCTTCATCTATTCACTAAGAGAAGAAGGTAGATAGATCATCCATCTTCTTTTCTTCTAATCTCTTCTCTCATTTCAAATCTTTCCTTATCACCCTACACCTCTCCACCTTCATCGGCTACCTTAGCCCAACCCTATTTGGGTCCATTTGGATAATTTGGGGAAGGACAGAGAGTTAGATGAATAGACCTGAGGCGCCTTTCACCCTAGGGGGATAATGGTGGTGAGAGGCCTCTACTGGCGATCAATCTTTCATTCCTACTATATAAACAAATTCACCCTTTAACCACTTTACTCTCTTAATATTTTCTTTCTAACTCTACCTAGATTTCGTCACTTATTATGTCCAATGTCCAAATATGATAGTTTCGAAGCTCCCATCTGCTACCTAATGAAGATTCATTATCATCGTCGCAAATCTGGTAAAGGAGGTAAACAGAGTAGACCCGACTGAAGATACTTTAGGAAAGGCAAATGTTCACGGTCGAATAAACAGATTTATATTAAATAAAATCGATTTATCTAAAATAATTGTCCATTCCCATCCTTAAAATTGAGAAAAATTAAGTCAAGCTTTTCAAAGCTAAATTCAACCAATCATGCATACAAGAAAAACTGCTCCGTTCTTACACACACACAGACAGACAGACACACACACACACACATATATATATATATATATATATATATATATATATATATATATATATATATATATATATATACATATATATATATATATATATATATATATATATATATATATATATATATATATATATATATATATATATATATATATATATATTGAGAGAGAGAGAGAGAGAGATACAGAGAGAGAAAATCACCTTACAGGGATGGTTTTGTTGTATTTAAGTATAGGTACGTTAATAATTCAATGTGTATTTTGTGTGTCAATAAACAGGCTTCTTTCAAGTTTTATGAGACGTTATGCTTCGTCTGACGTACTTGTCGAGGCTGGATTTCAGATTTATGTCGCATTCTCCAATGTGTGATTGTCAGATGAGGAAGTCTAGAACAGAGTTAAACTTCTGTATTCGTCCACATTTGTCTCGCACGTGTGAGTGCATGATATTGCGTGCCTGGTAGTGGTGGAAGGCGACCTTCTCCCCTTCGTCATCCAGTCTCAGATATCTCCATTTTTCCACATCAGGAAATTCCTATTTCGGTCGCTAATGCAAAGAGAAGGATGAGTCTGGAAAGCATTTCCTGATGTGTTTGTACATGTGTACTCACGCAACTCACTTGCATCTACACATGTGTAACGCACTCTTACTTGGAGCGAGCTCACATGGTACGCATTCGTCAGTGAGCTGATAACGAGAAAGGCTCTCAGATTACAAATATTGACACGCACTCCGCTCTTAGTCATCGGGAGAGACTTCCGCGTCAGCAAGAAGCACTAATCAATGCTCCGATTCAAATAGGCGCTTTCTTTTGGGGGTTGGTATTCGTCGCACCATGACAAAACTGATGAGTAGAGCAAGAAAGAGTCATATTGACCTGAGAAATTTAAACCCTGAATCCTGAATTAGTTAAAGTGAGTGCATGCAGGGGAGGACGATAGGGTGTGTGGTAGGGTCCAAAGAGATGCTAGAGCCTGGAGATCAGGCCTATCACTTTTATTATTTTTTTGTAGCGTGTATTCTATGTTGTTTCTGTTAATTTTTATAATTATTTATGGCGTTCAAACGATTTGTCTTAATAACTTTAGTTTAGCTTTGTGTGTGTTATGCATTGCTTATTTGGTTATTTTTTTTAATACTTTTAAGTGCGTGCTTAATGTTTTGGGGTTTTTTTTGTATGCGTGTGTGTTGTAGTTTTTTGTTTCTTCATAGTTGGTAGGGTTCTCGTCGTAATCGGGGTTTTTATTAATCTTGGTTTAAAGTGGTCTTCTTCGGTGAGTATTGTCATAGTTGTGAATTTTTTCTCTTGTTCAGTTGTCTTCTCTGGTTTTTAGGTTACACATCTCATTATGCGTAGAACGGCACTTCGTCCCCGCCAGCTACTCGGTTTGTTCTTATTTTCCATTGAGCCTCGTAGTTGTTCAGGTTCGCGATTTCCATCGCTGTCATGCGAGCTTGCCACGGCGCATTCCTCCATGGAGATACGATTATCTGGCTGAATTCAACGGCGTACTGAATATTGAGGGAAGAGGGGGACACAGGGGCTGGGACATCCACGGTGTATATCGAGTAAAGGGTGGGGGACAGACACCTTCCCTGCGGGAGGCCCGCAGTGAGCGGAAACTTTGGTCCGTCCGTGCACCCTAGACTGACATACGCCGCTCTTTCCATGACATAGTCACAGAGAGTTCTTTCTAAGTTTTCACTTAGACCCAGCCGTAAGATCTTATACTGCATGCCCCGCTGCCACACCTTATCAAACGCCTTTGATACATCCCGACAAACAATATCCACATAACTCCTGTCCCGTTTAGCTTGGAAATTTAAAGATAAGATAAGATAAATAAAGTTAGAATGTGTAGAGAGAGTGAGATAGGAAAGATATAAATTAAAGTGTTGTGTGTGTGTTAATGTGTGTAGGATGATGTGTGAAGATGATAGAGATTTGTGCCAGGTTGCCTGGCTAAAGCTTTCGTTTTTCTTTTAATTTTATTATATTTTTGTGATACATTATTATTTTAAAAATTGGAGCCTTTGTTTTCTTTTGCTCAATAGAGCGTTTGTATCATTTTATTGTTTTTTATTCTTATTTTATTTTATTTTATTTATTTATTTTTTTTTTATTATTAATGCTATTATGTAAATATAATGGTTCTACATCGCGATTCACATTTGGGTTTTATTCTTGGTAGTCGCAATCGGTTGTTCTTTCTAGATGTTGCATTATGGTTTACTACCTATAGATTGGGTTGACGTTTATTAACGTTTTTCTCAAGTTACCGTTGAAGCGTTGTTTATATTGCCTACGATGGATTTGGTCTTCTTGTACGATGCTTTGGTTTATTATATTCTGTGGAATCGTATTTTTAATCTTTTCCCACAGCTTTCTTGCTCTTTTTTGTATGACTATGTTTATGGGTTCAATAGTAGATCTGCGGTGGAGTTCTGCTGGTATGTAATCTAGTCTTCCTGTGTTTGTTATGAATCTAGTGGCTTGATTTTGGACTCTTTAGATCTTCCTGATTTGGGAGTTACTTAGTGTATTCAATGGTACAATTGGGTATAGGAGCTTGGGTTGAACTACGGCCAGGTATAGTTTTCTTTTATTTTTGGTTGAAAGTTGCCTGAATCTGTATAGCGCTGATAAGGTAGATTTTGCCTCTATGATTTTTTGTGGTAGGTGACTTGTATAGCCGTTCGTTGTTATTTTTAGTCCGAGGGTATGTCCTTCTGTTGAGAAGGGATATGCCTCTCCATCTCCGCGTACAGTAGCTTTTTTCCTTCTGTTCATGGGAATTAGTTTGAACTTATCCTTGTTAGTTTTTATTTTATTCCTTTTCTCGTAATCATTTAGGTTTTTAATTTCTATACCTGTTCTTAGGGCAATGTCCTTGGGGTTTTTCCTATCGCTGGTCACTATCTGAGTGATATCGTCCGCTAATTGTATGTACAACGAACTTTCATCAGTGGGGTGTGGAAGGTCCCTGGTATACGCTGTTTACAACGTAGGTCAGAGGCAGCCTCCTTGTGGGACCCCCGTTTGTAGGTTGATTGCATCGCCCGTTTTGCCGTTTATCTGCAATATCCCATATTTAGGCAGGCATTAAAGACCTTCACTACCGATTCGTGCACATTATCTGGTGCATTAATTAAGTGAGCTTTAGATATTCCACTTTGTCCTGGAGACTTTTGCTTAAATGATTTTAATGCTGTCAGGTATTCATTCATAGTAAATGGATTTCCTCCCCCCAAGGGATTGTCTCTTTGTTCGTCAACGTTTCTAAACGGTATAATGAGTTCACGTTGTGTTGTCAGGCTACGTATGATTTCTTCCTCATAGTTTAGGTCAAAATTTTTATTTTCTTTAGGTGAAATAGAGAAATTTTTGTCCAGTGTGTTCAGAAATGCTCTTGTAATTCCTCATTTTGCTTTACTTTCTTGTTCTAAATTTTCAGGCTTATTTCTTCTTTTTGATGTGATCCGCGTAGTTTCCTGAATTGTCTCCAGAATTTCCTTGGATCCTTTTCTTTCTCCATCTTACCTATTATGTTATCCCAGAGCCTGCCTGAATTTTCCTTGATGAGGGTGTCTATCTTCCTTCTAATTATGATAATGTTTCTGTACATTTCGATCGTATGACCCGATACCCTGATTTCATTTATTACATTTTGAAATGCATCCATTTCATCTTGGATCTCTTGGGTCCATCTAGGTGCAGGTATGGTTCTCTATCCTATGTTGGGGTATGTAAGTTACCCGCCTCTCTGATTTTACTGGCGATTAACTCTAGTTGGGCATCTATTTCCTCTTTACTCTGGTTGTTAAGGGTTCTGGTTTCTATTGTGTTTAAGTATTGTTTGAATCCATCCCAGTTTGTTTTGCTGGTTGCTTTTCTTCGTGATATTTTTATTTGGATGGGTGAAGTTGAGATGGTGGTAATTATGCTTAAATGATCGGTGGGAGTTGCTGGGCCTGGCTGTGTGTCGACTATTTCCTTCCGCTTGTATTGCTTAAGAAGGGGATAAGCATGAGATCCGTATATTTTGATGTTGAAGTGTTGGGTGGTCATTTTTGCTTTTTTCTTTTCTGGGGTCACTTTTGCGCTTTCTTCCTCTGATTCTGTATCCATGTCACTTTTGTTTTCTTCTTCTTCTGTTTGGCTAGGAGCTTTATTTGGAGTCATGTTTATTTTGTATAACTCATTCGAGGGTGGGTTCTCCGGGAACCACATTTTTTTTAATCCGTTTTTTTCAAGCATGGTGTTAAGTTCAGTTGCATAAGAACCTGGGCTCGCCATGTTGACAAAGTGTGCATGCATTATGCACAGTATTAAGTCGGGCCTCATGGTGCCCTCGATATTGACCGTTGTGGTCTGTGCGGTAGGTGCAGAGATGCTTTCGTTAGCAGTTTCTGCAGCGTAGGTTGTATTTTTTCTCCTTTCTCTCTCTCTGCGTTGATATCGGCCTTCTTCTTCCGAATTAGTTGCTTTTTTACTGGGCATGACATGGCCAGAGTCCTAGGTCCATTTCCGCAGTCCAAGCATTTTCTCTCCGTGTTTCTGCACTCATCCCATCTGTGTTCCTGGCTTGAGCATTCAGAGCAAGCTTTACCTTTGAAGGTACACTCCTTGGTTGGGTGCTTGTCTAGCGCGTAGCATGTGGAGCACATTTTCAATGAAACGAACGTTTTCCTTTCTATCTGGTCGGGGTAGATTTTTGTGTAAAGTGCTAGGAGTCCTTGCTCAATGGCTTTCTTTGCGATCTCTGTCAATCGGAGGATCACTTTAAAGACGTGGCTGTGATCCTCTCCATTCTGGTCCTTGAATTTTATTATGTCTTCGATTTTTGCCCATTCTTGCTTTCTTTCAAGCTCTTCTTTTATCTCTTGGGCTGTATGATTGCCTACCCATGGGTCAAGACGACGGCATATTACTGACCTCTTTGTTTGGACGTCAGGCGGGGTCTGGGGGGCTAGTGCTATTTTGCAGAGTTTATTGGCTGTGCCCTCGCTCAAAAGCGCCACGTAGCCATTGCATTGATCTTTAAGCCGTAGCAAGACCACTCTTATATCAGCATATATGCATTTCAGCGTCTGTTCTCGGGAGGGTTTCTCCCGGCCGGGAAGGATGCAAAGGGGAATCCTCTTCGCTCCTTCTCGATCGTCCATTGCGGTTGGGTTGCTGTTTCCTTCAAGTGGGTTCTGGGTTTTTGTCGCTGTATTTCCCTTGTTGTAGGGTCTGATTCTTCTTTTTGGAAGGGTTTTTAAGTGCTGCCCCCTCCTCGTTGCAAGCAAGTTTCCATAAACATAAACTGCCGGATGGGATGGGTGAATGATCGTGGGCAAACCCGGGGAGGCTCCTCAGACGGGTGAAAATTTGCGGACTTAATGATGGGTGGTAATAGAGTCAACTACCACCACCCTGGGGTGCCGCCTCGTCTGGGGTTTGGTTATCGATGCTGCTTCCAACTTACACAGGGACGTTGCATGTCCCCCTGTGGTCTTGGCCGGAAACTACCATTAGAGATTAGAGCGAACTCTTCCCTAAAGCTTTCAGCATCGCCTTGTAACCAGGTGGTCTCTTCCGTAGAGTTCCACAGTGGGCTAATCCTCAGACCTGCTTTCCTTTACGTCTCCAATTATGTCTATCAAAGTAGACTGACGTAGTTGGAGCGAGACTAGGTGAATGGCAGTTTAGTTCATTTTCGCCCCCTTGCCCAGATAAGGAAGCCGCGGGGGAGATTAGCCGGACATGGGTCGGCTATGTGTGGCTCCGTAAATTATCTTCGTTTTCTGGAGTCTCCGTGGGGAAAAAGTGCGGCAAGTTCACGTTTTTGGCGTGGCTTTCCCTTTTCCTTCCCGCCTTTGCCGGTGATAAGCTTCTTCAGCGAGCTTGAGAAGGGATCCGTTTCGTCTGAACTCTACTGCAGGTCCTACTCTGTACCTGTACTCTACTCTGTGCTACTCGGAATTTAAACCCATTTATTGTTATGAATTTATTTCTGAACACCTTGGCTTTCGACCTTAGTCAGCTACACCAATAAAAGCCATTTGGCTGCACTTAAGATAGTTTTTGACTAATTTCGTTGTAAACTATTCATTTTGTTTGTTATTGCATCTGATTATTTTACCCTTTATCGAGAGGCGTCTTTAAAATTGCAATAATTCTTTCATGTAGTTAATCTTATAGGAGTAACTTTGCCAATTCGTGGGATACTTCCATAAAAACTTTTTTATTGGATATCTTCGCCTTTTCAACAAATCTAATATTTTATTGTTCTTTTGAGTTATCCAAAAAAAAACATACACCCTTTTTTTTCATGTGTTTATCTTTATGTCAGCAAGTCTCATAATACCACTCTATATCATCCTCCATCTGAGAAATTAGCGAATGTGGAATCATCCGAAAACAATATGCTGCGTCAAACGAGACCTTATGTCTCATATTGTGAGCGTAATTGTCCGTTGTGGCACCAAGGAGTATCCGTTTTTGTCCCACACCCATCCGTTTTACCAAAGCTGCAAAAGTGGTAGGTCCGATTTGAGCTTCTCTACCTTTTTCTAGTCTGAAGCGATGGTTGATCTCATGAGATCTTCAAATTCAGCAAATGATCATCGGATTGAGAACTGCGTGACGTGGATGATGTTGTCTCTTTTCCCTGAACTGGTCTTTTGTTCTGCTTGAGGACAGTAGACAGGAAGAATTCACAAATGTTTCGTAGAACTACGGACATAGATTACTTACAGAAAAAATAAAACAAATGATTTTAAGCATTTTTCCTGAATGAGTTTTGGTGAATAAAGGGTCAAGGGTTTGGAATCTCTGCGTTATTTTCATTGTAGATAATCTGCATTATTAAAGGGAGGTTATTCTAAGATTCCTAGCTTTTGTTGCTATGACGGTCTAGCCTCTAATTGGACATACATACATTGTATCTGGAAACTTGAATTTACGGAGGAATTGGCATTTGAGACACATTTTAGGCTCGATATCTGGTGAGAGCAGATATGCGCATAGACAGACCACTCAACCTACCTCGCCGCACACAGCCAATCACAACACCGCTCTCTTTTCATGTCACACTTCTAGTAACTTGCTATATTCCTCTTCCTTCCCTGCCGTTGAATGCATGCGCCTGGACCCACATTGCGAAACTACAAACCATCCAGAAAAAGGCGGTTTTACTCATTACAAACACCCGAAGAAGAGAACACAAAAAACAGAGGGAGCTCCACGCCTCGGTTGGATTATCTCCGATCAACGTGGCGCTCCACGAGAGAGCTAAGAGGATATGGCAAGCCATTGGTGCACGCTTGACCCCTGAATTCTCTCGTACACACTTAGACATCGAGGCCGACAGACAAATAAGACCTTTTAAAAGTAGTAAATTACAGTCTGACAGTGACGTGACTCCCCAATATACACTACGTGATCGACAATAGACGAGCCTCAACCAACCAGTGTAATGTGAAAGTTTTTTAATTAAAATTCAACCTCACAAAAAAAATCACTTAATTAATAATAATTAAAGTTAAATAATTATCAAAATCAACCTAAAATTTTTAGGAAAGTAAAAATTTATTCAAAAACCCAAAGCGGGATGTAAAACCCCGTCTCTAATAAAGGCTTGAATGCCAAAAATAAAAATCATCATCAAGATGAGAACCCTTAATCAAATTAGCTATGCTGATTTGATTAAATAAACTATAAATCTTATAGTTTATAACTAAAAAGAATCCAAAAATACCACAAACAGAGCTACCCTTTCACCAGGGATCTTTTATTCTGTTTTCTACACATCATCTATTCTTTAAACTCACTTCTTAACTACTTTACTCTCTTACTATTTTCTCTCTAATTCTATCTAAATTTCATCTCTTATTATGTCCAATGTCCAATAGATGACTCTCTCTTGCGCCAGGAAGGGTTGTCTGCTAGGTAGTTAGTGAAAAAACATTAGTACTACCCATTCTTTACTCTCACATCCAAAGAAGACTGTATTTTAGTCATCAAAAGCTTGTCAACGATTTCCATTCTGATATTTATGTTTATTTCATTCTAAGTTCAGGGGGCTTCTTCCACGATTAAATATGGCCGCATGGCGCAACTAACTTACTAAAATAAGGCTAAAAATTTGATTCTAACTTCTTGTATATCTTTGTACTCGACGAAATTTGATCAAAAGTTCAAATGGACGACGGATGATTACACGGAAAGTTTCTTGAGCAGTAGTAATATGATTAATGCTCCCTAAGGACAGTTCCTAACCTTTAATGTCCCAAACCCTCCCAGATCTAAACTTTCTTTTATGTCAAATAATTTCAGTTCTAAACCTTTCCTGTTACAAACTTGTCGTGTTGCAAATCTTTCTCTTTTCAAACTTTCTTTTTTCAAACCTTTCATGTTCCAAAGATTTCTACTTCTAAACCGTTCTTGTTTCATTGCTTTCCTATTCAAAACTTGCCTGTTTCAGACCCTTTTTTCCAAACCTTTCTTGTTAAAAAACCCTTTGTGTTCCAAATCTTTCCTATTCAAACCCTTTCCTTTTCCAAACTTTCCTTGTTCTAAACATTTCGTGTTCTGGACATTTTTTATTTTTTACCTTATCCTCTTCCTAAGCTTTCCTGTTCTATACCTTTTTTCCAAACTCACCTGGTTTAAACTTCTATTTAAAAGCCTTTCTCGTTCCAGACCTTTATTGTTCTAAACTTTTCAAGTTCCAAACATTTCTTCTTTCAAATCTATCTTGTTCCAAACCTTCAACTTGTGAATAAATTTCTATACCGTGTGTTAAATGTTGCCTTTTAATTTTATTATCCAATTCTCTAATTAACCAATCCATTTGTTTTCCCTTTTCTCCTCGGTTGCTACTTATTCCTCTCTTTTATGGTTTTATGCCTTTGATTAGATCGAGTTTTTCACAATCGTGGCTTCCTACTGTCAACCATCAACTGTAGTCAGTTTCCTCATAGAATGGGGATATGGGCGTATCGATCCAATTAAAAACAAGGCCACCCATCCCTTTTATGCATCATTATCCCTTCATAACGATAGGTTGTTATTCCTTTCTGAGTTTGCATCAAAATCCTTCATGAGAACAACATAAGTCATTCATATTAGCAACATTATTCGTTCCTAAGAGCAGCATAAATCGCCCATATGAAGAACATAAAGACTTCCTATAAGCAACATACTTATACCCCACTGATTTTCCAAGTGTATTCCCGCCTTCGTTGGACCATAGGATCAAATTCTTAATAATAATAATACTCGTGATAATAATAATTGATAAAAAGTAAAAAAAATCAGGTGGACTTCGAAAGGAGTTAGCTAAAGTGGTGAAGTTAGGAGAAATGAAAATGTGTGGAAGGTACATTAGTTAAACGAAGGAGCTACCTGGTGTACTAGGGACTAGGTAGGTGCGTAACTCTCCTCCACCTGTCTATGAGCAGCATCAGGATAAGAACACCATAAGTTTGGTATTGCCTTAAATTGGTCATGTTAGAGAAGGTGAAAAAAAGTTTGAAAATCCATAGTTCTGGTTGCTAAATGGAAACTACTAGAGTCGCGCAGCTCTCCTTTACCCAACTGAAATTAAAATCCGAGTACTAGAACTGGAGGTACTAGATTGACCCTTGTTCTTTGTATATTTGTTAATCTTACATCTCTTTTTTTTTGCTTGTCTATATTATTTTCTGTCTATCTGACTGTGTCTCTCAATCTCACTCTCATTCTCACTATCTATCTCTCTTACTCTCCCTCATTCTCTCCCTCACAAACACTCTATCACTCTCTCACTCTTGCACTCATTCACACTCTTAACCTACTCACTCTCACAAACTTACATTCTCTCTTTCTGTATTTTTATTTCAGTTTGTCTATAGGTTGTTCGGGCTAAATTTAGTTGAGAGATAACAGTTTACTCAAATTAGCAGCTTTCAGCCTCCACCACGGCCTCAATACGGCTCCAGAACCAGGCACATGCGTTCCTTACTGGGAAGATCTTCGAACACCCTCGAGACCTTGGCCATCAGCTCTGTTTTGAGGTTGCAAGCAGAGAAGTTGGGGTCTCTCTTAACCGCGTCTCATACATATTAATTAAGTGAATTAAAATCGGGAGATCTAGGAGGCCAGAGAGTGGGGCTGGTGAAGTCGTAAAAATTCTCCTTCATCCACTTCTGACGCCATCCGGAATTATGGCATTCCATCTCCACCTAGGCTTTTATCACAATCTCGGGCAGCTCTAAATATCCATCTGAATTGAGCCTAAGACCCTGCGCAAACATATGGGCGGCATTGCGTCTATCTCTTTGGAGACACCCCCCCAGACCATCAGAGTTTGTGCAAATTTGGTCTTCATGAGAGGTATGGTGCATAGATTATAGGGAAGTCCCCTGTTGTTCTTGGTGTTATGTTACTGATATTAGAATAAATCGTTTTTAGCTGAGAAGAACCAGATCGTTCTCAGTTCAACAGGTGCTTTTTTTTTCCTTCGTTAAGCGGTCCTCCTTGTTCTTGGCTGTCAGAATTTATCCCTTGCACCTCTTGTGCGAGTGGTAGCAAAGCCTGTATTCCTTGGCTTGGGTCATCCATTACCTTTTCCGGCGGGTTTTCGCTGAATTACTGCCTAAGCACGAAGTCAGAATACATGCTGGGTTCCTTTCTGCTGGCCACGGTTTCCTAGTCTCCGTTGCAGCCGCCCATGACACGTTTTAGAGCCTTTTACCCCGTTAGCATAGCATTGAAGACCAGTCATGATGTCGCCTTTATGATCGCTGGCTTGAATCATCATGATGCGAGTAAATCTTGTTCAATAATCAGATGGCTTACATTCCTTCATATCAGCAAACTTTTTCTCATCTAAAACCTTATTCTAAAAGGGAATCAAACACCGTTAACTCCTTGATACACACTCCTGCATACACACCCTCTCTCACATATACAGCCATGGCCCAAAGTTTTGAGACTAATTTATATTTTTACTTTTTTCGCTCGTCTTTTAATATTTGCGTGATAGTAATATTTATTATAATATTTAAATTATTCCAACATTTCTAAAATAATAAGAAAAACAATGAATTTTTCGCTAAATCCAAAATCACGCTCTGGTCCTCTTACTGTATGATGTGGGTTTCAATCCCTGGAGCTTTGCTATTCAATCAAAGGGGTAAAATGATGACAATATAGATCAACTAAATCATATTGTGTAATTATAATCTCTTTTGTAATATGATTATGTAAAAATAAAAGTTTGAATCTTTTTCATTTCCAGAAATGGTTCTTTTCAAAGAAAAGATTGCAACCCTTGTAGCTCTGCACAAAAGCGGGGTGAAATGAAAAGAGACAGTTGCTAGGGGTATTGCGTCAATGAACCCACTTTTGAGGACCATTAATGAGTTTAAAAATACTGGTTACTACACTACTGTGAAGGAATATTCTGTTCAACCAAGAACTTTAAATGAACGGTAAGATCACCTTCTAGTAATGGTCTATCTTCAGTGCCAAGTATGCTCACGATTGGAGGAAATAGATGTGAACCATTCAGCGCGCACAGTGAGATGGATACTTTTCGAAAAAGGTCTCAAGTAGAGAAGAGCTGCGAAGAAGCCTCATCTCGCCAAGAAGAAGCTTTGTAGAAAATATAAAGATTGGACTGTTGAAGACTGGGGCAAGGTGATATTCTCTGATGAAGCTGCCTTCTGCTTACTTGGAGCATCTTAAAAAAAAAAAACTTGTTCGGAAGAACAAAGGAGAGCGCTTTCACGATTCTTGTGCCATGCTCACAGTGAAGCTTCTAGACATTCCCCATTGCTAGGGTTGCTTCTCACCTATCTCGCTTAAGTGAACTGGAGCTTCAACGATTTTTCCCAAGAACACTGACATGAACTCAAAATAGTAACATAACTTGCCCTATTAGCACTTTCTCCAAACAGTTCAGGAACAATAATAGGTACTTTGCTAAAAATAACATCGAACTCTTATGAACTTCTCCCTGGAATTTGCCAGATTTGAAACCAATAATGAATTTGGGGGCGGTAATCGAACTGACGGCTGATAAACAGAAGCCATCCATTGTAAGCAGTTGCAGGAATTATCGAACAAAAATAGAGCAATATCAGTTAAGACATAATCATAAATTTGCCTCTTCTAGCATGCAAAAACAAATTGAAGAAGTCCTAAAGAACAAGGGACACCATTGTTAATATTGATTGCACATATCAATTGACTGTATTTATTAATAAAATGGGTATTGACTCTAAATATTTGCATATTTCTCCTTCAAATCATGATACAAACATAGTCCGACAAAATGGAACGTTTGATTAGCTCTATTAATCTATAACTCTATATTTTAGCAACGTGATATTTTGAAAGAAGGGAAATTATTATAATTGGCGAAGTTCAGAAAATTTTCAAAAATTTAACCATGGCTCCTTTTTTTTTAGATTTTAAATTTTAATCTTAGTAGCGAAGCGCAAGCTCCGCCCTTTGGGAGGAGTGGCGAAGCCATTGCCTAGTTTCCTTATATAAAAAATATACTAGGCCCGTAAACATTTGGTCATAACTGTACACTCACATTTCTTCCTTTTTCTCTCTAACTCTCTCTTTTTTCTGCTTGTCTATATGTTTGTCTCTCTGTCTCTTTGTCCGTTTGTATTTCAATCTGTCGCTTTGCTTGCCTACATATATGATTGTTTGCCTGTATTTCTGTCTTTCTGTCTATCTCTCTCTCTGCATGTCTATAAGATTGTTTGTCTGTTGTATGTCTGTCTGTCTCTTGCTTCTCTCTTTCTCTGCTCGTCCTTATGATTTGACTGGCTGTCTTTCTGCCTCTTACTCTCGCTCTGCTTGTCAATATGACTGCCTGTCTCTGTTTCTTTTATGTCTCTCTTAATTTCTCTTTTCGTCTGCCTTTGCTCTCATGATATGTTCGTAACACTTTTTGAAGTATTAATGTTTCTTCCTATTCTCTATTAGTCTATTATGTTATTTTCTTGTCTAACTCTCTTTCTCTCTCTCTCTCTAACCCCACCTCTGTATCTCTCCCAGTCGGTAACTCGATGCGGCGCTGCATAAATCCCTCAAGGAAGTGAATCCTCGCTTACCTTGGCGCTGTTTCGACCTCGCATAAATCCTTGACGTCAGCTACCATTTAAAGCAGAGTGCCAACGATGAGGCGGCAATGCAAAGCCACCTGTGGCATGAAAAAAAAGCTCTTGGGTGAACTCGATGGGTTAGTTTGAAATATAAGTGAAAGGAAATGAAGTATGGAGAAGCGAGGCGAAAGGAACGCACCTCATCCAACCTGCGTCTTAGGTCCAGACAGGAAAAGAAATTAGAAAGACGAATGTGGGATCGAAACATGTCGAAAATGGTACTCGACCTATGTAGTTTTCATGTATTTTCACTTCCCTAATCTCACCAATTTATAAAACCTTTCAAACGCATTTTGGCGTGGATACCTTCGTTAGCTTGTTTCCCAATTAATGATTTTTTTCCTTTAATTTTTTTTACCCCGCATAGGGGATATTTTTATCAAAGCTAAGAAATAAAAAACCCCGCAGAAATTCTTGTTTAGAAGCTCATAAATAAAGTGGTAAAGTAAGGAAAATGAAAATATGAGCAAGATGCATAAGCTCCAAAATAAAAAAAAGAGGCTAATTAGTGCGTTTTGTACTGGAATATCTCGCAACTCTCCTGATAACTTCCGCCCAAATTTATGTCAGAAAACACCAAACGCAGCTTTAATAACAAAGACTTCCTTCTAACTAA
The DNA here is from genome assembly GCA_963969495.1 of Ceratothoa steindachneri. NCBI lineage: Eukaryota > Metazoa > Arthropoda > Malacostraca > Isopoda > Cymothoidae > Ceratothoa > Ceratothoa steindachneri. Next base: position 145,537,579 of record OZ018321.1, on the reverse strand, counting down.
CGAAATGAAGAATCAATCAAGAAATTAAAGGACACTGAAGATATTGTTATCAGAAGGGCAGACAAAATCCAACATTTTTGTCATACTAAACAAAAACGATTCCCTCCTAAATTTAAACACGATTCTGTTGGATAATTGGAAATTTCGATAAATAAGAGATCCAACCGATGAACTTAAGAGACGAGCAAACAGACTAATATGCGAGAACAACACACCGCCAAATCCAGCTACAACCTGTTAAAGGAGAATTCAATCCCGATTACATCCATATGATGTAAAAGTTCATGAAAGAAACCACCCATTCGGACTGCTCACATCCCAGATTGCAACTACCAGATATAAAATAACCAAATACCTCAACAGCATCATTACCCCGTACATTCTAACAAAGTCTTCCATTAAATCCACGAACAGATTCATATTCTCCAGAGTTCTCAAGGCAATTCAGCCTCCTTGGATGTGGAATGCGTCTTCACCAACGTTCCATTCCGCTCTTCCCCCACCAAGGGCAGGAGGGTGTGTGTTGGGGGGGGGGGGGGCTACGGCCGATTTATTTATATCTTTTCCACCGAGAATAAGACTTAGGATTACGGCCCCACACCTGGTAAATAAGGCAAGCAGATTATGAAGTGATACGCCAAATCATCGTCGATCAGTTATTAGACTTCTATCTGAAAATACATTAGGAAAGGCGAAAGATTACGTCTAAATAAGCAAATATTTATGTAAATAAAATGGATTTACTCTAATTAATTTTCCATTTCCCACCGCGCAATTAAGACTAGCATACGTAAAATCGAGAGAAGTAAAATCAGTCTTGTCAAAGCTAAATACAACAACTTGATCTTCAACCAATCGTATTTATATATATCACGAGGAAAGATTTGGTATTGAGTTTATCATACCATCTTCAGTCGTACACTGGGAATAGAAATACAATGTCGCAGAATTAACTTTCTATTTCAATTAATTCGGGCAGTTGCTTATTAAACTGACCAAATTTGATCTTTATTTCTTAATTACGATAAAAAACAAATAGATCCGAGATCTGTGACCCTGTTGGGGGCGGCATGATTCAATAATTAATGTGTATTCTATAATTTATTTTTAAAAATCATTACACGTGTAAATTATTATTGTCTGGAAAAAAATCGATTGTATGGTTAAAATTATCTGTATGATTAAAAGGAGTCCTTCTAGGCTTCTTTTTTTCTCCTAGGATTATTTAAGCTACACCCTTGTGGTCATCATTGACCCCGCAAAATTTGGACACATTATTTTACAATTTGAAGAATCTAATGAATGGTTTATGGTTAGGTAAGTAAACAATACACCACCTCTTCCATCGTCCTGCTTTTTTTTTTTCACTCAAAGATTTGAAAAAAATCTGAAAACTGATTTTCCTGCGATTAGACTTTATGTTCAGGATTGATTTCAGTGACGGGTGATTCCGAGGAGCATCTGAGCAGGGTGATAAGGTCGAGCCTGAAGCCCCTTCTCGCTCCCCTTTGAAAGGCGGGTGGTGGGTGAGGTACCGGTAAGCAAATCGTTGCGTCATGGACAGGTGTTGAAATTTGATAGTGAGATCATCGCGGTGATGGCGGTGTAGTGGAACGAGGAGGCTGGGAATGTGAGTCTTTCCACGCAAATACATCTTTCTAAACTCATAAATAGTGTAATATCTGACACACTACTACTTCTTTTCTTTCAACCATGTCAGAGTTTCTTCTATTATTTCTTAATAACATTTTATTATTATTATTATTATTTTTATTATAATAACAAAAACAAACTACCTAGGGATCTTTATATGACCAATTTTGAGGTCGTTAGAGGAAGTGATGAGGTTAGGGAAAGTAAATCCTTGTAAACGGTGCTTAGCCCTCCTTCACATTCTCCTCCCACATTTCCACACCATATGTGTTAACGTACGCCAATGCAGGTGGGATTAGATAGGATTCACATTTGTATGCTATGCACTTTAAAGCTGACAGAAATAAGTGAGGCATGGAATTGCGTAGCAGGTACTTCGTTGTGAACCATTTCTTGCTAAACTTTGCAGTTCCGCTTCTTACATTCTCTCATAGCAGGAAGTGAAAGATGATCAACGACGTTTCACAGAGCAGTAATAGAGCGACGTCATCAATCGACTCACTAAAATAGCACAACGCTCAACCAATTTAACGTAGATGATAGATGAAGAAAGTGCTGGAATGTGTGGTAGGTTTCATAGGTGTGAAGTGTTTTTTTAGATTGCCTGGTGTGTGTTGAGGGCATCTCTAGCGTTTCTCTCCTTTTGGTTTTTGTAATGTGGTTTCGTCCGTCGAGATTTGTGATGACCGTCCAAAAGTTCTTCCTTAGGTTAATAATTTTCATTTAATTCTTATGTTGGGATTCTCCGTCGTGGCTTTGAAGCCTTTCAAGTCATATATTTTGCTAACTTTGTTTATTTATGTTACCATCTTTGAGCATTTCACCTCTTTTTATTTGAGCTTTATTCTTCTTTTGTTGATTATTCTTCTTTCACTTATTTTATCAGTTTTAGTTTTAACTTGGGCACTTCGCCTCGTTTTATTTATTTTTCTTTCTTAAAATTTTGTTTTGGTTACATTTTAATTTAGGCAGTTGGCCTCTTTTTATTTATAGTTACTTATCTTTTGTTGTTTATTTGTTTTTAACTTATTTAAGTTTTTTGATTCATTTTATCTTGGGCACTTCGCCTTTTTTATTTACTTTTTTATCTCTTGCTGTTTAATTTTCACTCTCTTTATTTATTTACTTTCGGTTTAATTCCTTTTTAACTTGGGCAGTTCGCCTCTTTTATTTTGTTATTGTTTTCCTTATTTAGTATTACTATAGTCCAGATTTTGACGTTTGTTTATTTCATTGTTAGGTATAAATCTGATAAAACGTATATGATAGCTTTGCAAGCGACTATCATATGTGAATCAAAACGGAAAATCAACTTACAAACAAATCAAGCCTGGTATCTCCCTTACTGCAAACAGAAAAGTCAACCATAACCAAGCCGAGATAAGCACCTAAATAATTTACCTTCGAATGCTTTGCCTTGCCTCATTTACCAACTCTACCAACCTCTATGAACGACCTATTGTACAATTTACTGAGATAAATTTTGTACACTATTTTCATATCGATATATTCAATTGCTTATTTTCTCTATTTTAAAGCAGTTTTTAACGAATGAGTGATCTGTATATATCTCTAAATGCATATAGAAGAGTACAATCACCAAAAACTGAAGAAATTCTTACTCAAGGCGGATGATTATGACCGACCTTGTACATAACAAATAGAAATAATGGAGTGGGAAGAAATAAAATGTGGAAAGATCATAGAATTAAGGAGTCAAACACAAATATTCTAAACAATCGCAGGAGCAGTTTCTATCCGAAAGAGAATGAGATGATTCCAAAAGCCCTATCCGTATTCCAGTGAGGGGTTGGAAGAGTATTCATGCTCCCCACTCGACGAAAACCTCCTTAAACCAAGAGAAGGGCGCCAATATGCAACCTTCTTTCGACGCCGATGGCAACAAAATACATCGCCCACAACCGTACATTTGTGTATAGTTTCAGCGGGTCCATTCTAGCAGTAGCACGAATGCGATTGACACCTATGTCACCCAAGAAACACGAAGAGTATGGAACCATGTTCCAACTTAGAGGGAGAGGGGGGGGGGTGAAAGGGAAAGGCGTGTAGGGGTATTCCTCCCCACTGTTTAAGCGCACAGGTGAAAGTTGTTGGTGTTTGATTGGCTGAAACGTGGATTAGACACAATTGTTCGTGGATTTGTTTGTTTTCCCACCTGCGGAATGAATGTAGAGGAGACAAATTTCTTGCGTGTGTGTATGTAAACGTGTGAGGGTATATTCATAGTAATGGATGTATATGTACAAGGTGGCTATAGCGCTGTGGATAGTACCACTTTCACAAAGATGATTGGTTTTCTACTAAGTTTCTTAGACATGTTTCGAATACATATCCAATTTTCCTTCTCTCCTTTTCGTGTTCTCGCTTTTCTGTCACTCGTATCTCTTTTTCTTACTTTTTATTTTTTCACTCTAATTTTCTTTTCTCTCTTTGTTTTGCTCTCTTTTCCTAATTCTTTCTTTTTATGTATCTCCTTCTCTCACTTTTTCTCGTCTTTCTTTCTTCACTCCTCTGTCATTTCATCTCTTTATCTTTATTTCTCCCTTTCTCCATTTTCTCTTTTTTTCGCTCTCTCTGTTTTCTTTTTTCTCACCCATCTCTGTCTCTCTCATTTTATTTTTTCTTTCTCTCTCTATTCATTATCTTTGTCCTTTTCTTTTTTTCTCCCTCCCTATTTTACTCTCTTTCTTTTTCTCTTTTCACTGTATCTCTCTTATCCTCTCTTTTTCTCCCTCCTCCTCTCGTTTCTTTCTTTTCTCTTTTCTTTCTTTTCTTTTTTATTTAGATCCTTTATCTCTCTTTCTCTCTAAATTTCTTTTTCTCTCCCTCACTCCTTTTTCTATTTCTCCTTTTCTCCCTCCATTTTTCTCTCTCTTTAACTCTTTCTTTTCTCTCTCCTTTTCCCTTACTCTCTTTCCTTTTTCTCTTTCTCTTTATTTTTTAGCTTTCTTCGTCGCTTTCTTCTTTCTCTTCCTTTTTTCTCTCTCCCTACTCACTGCCCATCTCTACATCTCATTGCATTAATGCTTTGCATATAGAGCGAGCATCTTTAAGACATTTGTTCCCTTATGTGTCTGTGTGTAATCCTTGATCAATTCTCGTTTTCTTGTACTCGACAACCACAATACCATCCTGCATTCGTCGCCCTTGAACACACTTAGGGAAAGCGACTCATTTGAATCCAAACCACTTTCCTTCTGTATTTCCTTCGATTTCCTCCAATTTTCCATCGAATTAAAAATTGCCTAATAATGAACTTATAATATTCGCTAATTCTGTTGAGGAAAGACACAAAGTCATTTTCGATAGCTTTTCACTACAAGTCGAGAAGCGGCTCGGAAAGGGTAGATCAAGGCTAAGATTTTGTTGTTCTCAGCGTTTCGATTATGGATAGGCGATTCCTTTGAAATGGTGATTGTCTTTTCCAAAACACTCGTCCATAAGGCAGGAAAATTCCCAGGTGGTTAGGTGATAACAAATTATTTTTAGATTTTGCCTTTTAAATGCATTTTTGCTATGGGCTCAAGTAAAGATAACAACCTCTGAGTAAATTATTTCACTTTTCCTGGTATAATTGGGGAATACTCGTCTTTTCCAGTCGTGGTTATTTATTTATTATTCAGGTAATTGTGGCCCCCTCGTGTTCATAAGTGGCCTAACTTCTGTGGCTGGGTAAGGAAATTCACAGAAAGAAAATTGATGTCCCTCAAACTTAAGCTAAATAGCAAGCAGAAAGTTTGTTAAGGAGAAATCTGTAAAGAAAATGGTAAAGATAAAGGAAGGAACAATGGGCAGAAGATTACATCTATCCGCAAATTTCCTCCTTTTGCGGGCGTTGAAGACGGAAGGGCACTTAATGCCCAGGTATCAGTCGCAGCAAGATTGCACATTCTATACCTGATATCCCATCCCATTGCGTGTGTCAGCCTGACAATCGTTGACAAGCCCAAGGGTACCAGGTGCTGGTCTTCGTTGGAGGGAAAGGAGCAGGAAGAAGGATGGTACTTTTTTTTTAACCATTCATCCAGTAAAGAACTTTTTGCGGCCCAAGGAAGGCTTACCCTTTTGGTATGAGACGAATGCAGCTAGGAATACCATTCGGTGGTTTTTTCTCTTTCCTCCCTCTCTTCTCTCTTCTTTCTTTTTCTTTCTTTCTCTCTCTCTCTTTTTCTTGATCGTTAGGAGGTATTTTTACTAGGGGTTGTTAAAGCATAGATGTGATGTACAAAATTCTTGGTGTTGTCTTTTTTTATTTAACTTTCTTGAGATTTTTTTGATTTTTTTTTTACAATTTTTGAGTAGGACAAAAATAAACGATCTATTTTCCCAAAGAAAAACCCTTTTGTGAAAATAATGCTCTGTTTACAATTTCACACAATTAAATCCTGTTTCTTTGATTAAAATAGTGTTATGAATGATGGGTTTTCGAGCAATTATTTTTCTCCACACAGTATTAGGCGGTGCTTAGATCTACTCGGTAAAGTCAGGGAGTGTTTAGTTTTCATTGGGGAAACTTAGGAAGTGATTAGCTTTACTTGGTGGAATTTAGGTATGGTTTAGCTTTAATTGGTGGCAATTGGGAAGAGCATAGCTTTACTTGGTGGAATGTAGGTATGGTTTAGCTTTAATTGGTGGCAATTGAGGAGAGCATAGCTTTACTTGGTGGAATTTATGTAAGGTTTAGCTTTAATTGGTGGCAATTTGGGAGAGTATAGCTTTACTTGCTGGGATCTAGGGGTGACTTAACTTTAATTAGTGGGACTTTGGGAGTGCTTAGCTCTACGTAGTGAAGTTAGCGGGTGGTGAACTTTACCGTCAGAATTTCACGGATTTAGGGCGTACTGAGCTTTTAGTGGTTTAGTGGGGCTTAACTACTAGAATCGTTGGGATTTAGGTAGTACTTATCCTATACTTGATTGAATTTAGTTAGTGCTTAGCTTTATTTACTTTGATTTATGGGGAGGTTGTTCTATTTGATAAAATTAGGGATGTCTAGCCTTTGTACTTGAATTTATGGAGTGTTTAATTTATTTATTTTTTTGAATTTAGAGAGTGTTTAGCTTTAGCACTTGGAATTTGGGAGGGAGCTTAGCTATACTTGGTGTGATTTAGGAGGTGCTTATCTCTATTTTGTTAAAATTAGGGAGTATTTACGATGAATTGGTTGATTTTACTGCATGCTTAGCTCTACAAGGGGCGTGTTTCGGGATTACTTGGCTTCATCTGGTCGACTTTAGTAGAAGTTGTTAGGTTTAAGTTTTTGAATTTAGGGCGCGATTAGTTTCCCTTGGTCAAATCAAGGAGTACTTAATTTTATCTTTTCGATCTTAGGGAGTGGTTAACTTAACATGGTCAAAATTAGGAAGTGTTTGGTCAAATTTTTCCTGTGCTTAACTTTAAGCCGTTCAAATTAAAGCGTTCTTAGCTTCACTTTGTTGAGTTAAGGAGAGGTTAGTTCTACTTTGTCGAATTTTGGACGACAAAGCTTTCATGGGCCGAATTAACACGACTCAGCGCACCTAGCTACTAGACTTGGCTGATTTTAGGAGTGGTTAAATTTTTTGTAAACTTAAGGCAGTGCATAGCTTTACTTCGTTAAATTTAGGGAGTCGTTTGCGAAGTCGAATTTAGGGAGTAGTAAGCTTTACTTCGTCAAAGTTTGCGTAGTTTAGTTTACTTGGACGAATTTATTGAATGCTTAGTTTTACTTGGGCGAATACTGGAAGTAATTTTCTCTTTTTAATCCTATGGAGGGAATGCTTATCTCTTGTTAATCATATAGAGGGAATGCTTATATCTTTTTAATCCTATAGAGGGAGTGCTTATCTCTTGTTAATCCTATAGAAAGAGTGCTTATCTCTTGTTAATCCTATAGAGGGAGTGCCTATCTCTTGTTAATCCTATAGAGGGAATGCTTATATCTTGTTAATCCTATATAGGGAGTGCTTATCTCTTATTAATCCTATAGAAGGAGTGCTTATATCTTGTTAATCCTATAGAGGGAGTGATTATCTCTTGTTAATCCTATAGAAGGAGTGCTTACCTCTTGTTATTCCTATGGAGGGAGTGCTTATCTCTTGTTAAGCCTATAGAGGGAGTGCTTATATCTTGTTAATCCTATAGAGGGAGTGCTTATCTCTTATTAATCCTATAGAGGGAGTGCTTATCTCTTGTTAAGCCTATAGAGGGAGTGCTTATATCTTGTTAATCCTATAGAGGGAGTGCTTATCTCTTATTAATCCTATAGAGGGAGGGCTTATCTCTTGTTAATCCTATAGAGGGAGTGCTTATCTCTTGTTAAGCCTATAAATAGAGTGCTTATCTCTTGTTAATCCTATAGAGGGAGTGCTTATCTCTTATTAATCCTATAGATGGAGTGCTTATCTCTTGATAATCCCTTAGAGGGTGTGCTTATCTCTTGTTAAGCCTATAGATGGAGTGCTTATATCTTGTTAATCATATATAGGGAGTGCTTATCTCTTGTTACTCCTATAGAGGAAGTGCTCATATATTGTTAATCCTATAGAGGGAGTGCTTATCTCTTGTTAATCTTATAGAAAGAGTGCTTATCTCTTGTTAAGCCTATAGAAGAAGTGCTTAACTTTACTGGGTTGAATGCGTGGAGAGACCTGTGACGCGTTAGGTTTGAACCCGGTTGCTCAGGAATGGCTGAGTGGTTTAAGCCACTCACCTGTCGCTCTGAGCAACAGGCAGTAGCACCTTGGAATCTCCTCATTTTTTTCCACCTCTTATTTCTTCCTAGACCTTTCCGTTTTTTTCTTACGTTTGGATTCTCCTTTAGTGCATGATTTTAAACGCGTTCACACATTTTGTTAACGCTCAAAAACACAACCTTCAGCTGAACCTTACGGACGTTCATCGCTCTTTTGTCAGCTTAGTTTCCAAATTCATGAAGTGTGGGCGTTGGACTCGTGGGAGGTGTCAAGGCAACCGCCTAAGGGCACGCAAACTTCTCGCCCAAGTAAAATCACTACTCCACCTCGTGAATATGTGTATATGTACGTACATGTCGAAGGGAGGCAATGTCTACGTGTGCATTTTTGCTTGTACGTGCGTGTTGGCATCTGTATTTGTATGTAAAATCGGTTTGTCTATAACTACAGCATGTAAGATGCTATATAATGGAAGTTACAGTGCTGGTATGAGGCAATTTTTGCAAGAAATTTGGATCCTTAGACATAGGGATGCAAGTGTCCACAAAGGTTGGGCATGGTCCCTTGAAATTGGGAAGCAGCCTCGCCTTGCCTTCTAGCTACGTGTCTGTCTCCATCCACGGTCGCCCTTCCTGGAAATGTGACGTCACACTCCGGGTATCTCCTGATTATCCTTATTTAGAAGGAGAACTAAGCTCCCTCGGGAGAATCGGTTTCGTACCCTCGAGTTTCAGTTGCCATTCTACTAAATCGTTCAGAATTATTTCTTTTAAAATACACCCCTTCACCCGTACCTCAGTAGTAAAGGTTGCCCATCTATTGCCAGTGAATTAAAGGGAATCCTGGTTCAATATATATATATATATATATATATATATATATATATATATATATATATATATATATATATATATATATATAATATGCACAACTGAGTCTACTATGACTGGTGTGGGTTATCTCTTTTTTGTCATAGTAGACTTAGTTGTTTATCATAGAAGAATGAAGTAATACCATGGCTGAATTTACTCCTCGAAAATTTCAACAAAGGCAAAGTTTGCTCATTCGTATTCACGCCGATAGCTCCAATGTGAACCTCTCCGAGTGCTTGAGTGTCAATCTGGGGACGATAGAGAGGATCAGGGGAGAGTTGGATGAGTCCGGCTGTGATTACGAAGGTTGGGTGGCTCACAAACAACATCACTAAGTGTTTTGTGTCCGATATGTAAAGAACCACCGAATTTCTCAAAGAGAAATTCAGTGGTTCTTTACATATCAATGAGGTATATAGAGAGGTATATAGAGAGGAAGGAGGATGTGTCATAGTCACTCATCAGGCAGTTAGTGGATGAAGTCATTCGCTACTAAGAGAAGATGAAAAAGGACCAGATTCTGTCACTGAAGATGAAGGAAAAGCGGAAGGAATGTGCTCCAAAGCCATCGTTTGGTACGAACTCGATTTCATTGAATAAAACGAATAAGATAATCCTCCTTCAAGTCTTTAACATTTAATATTTGTAAATAACTCTGTATAAATAGACTCTTTTATATTGAATTTAGGCGACAAACTACCCACTGCACATATATATATATATATATATATATATATATATATATATATATATATATATATATATATATAGAGAGAGAGAGAGAGAGAGAGAGAGAGAGAGAGAGAGAGAGAGAGAGAGCGAGAGAGAGAGAGAGTCAAGAGTTGCTGCTGACCAGTCTGATCTTCAATTTCACGGTGAAGGATCGGAAACACAGGACGCTCAAGTACATGTCATTTATTTTTATTGGGAATCAACGTTTCTGTCGTATCGCCCATCTTCAGTTTCTAACTATTTTTTAGGATTTTAAAACCTTGAAGATGGGCGATACTCCGGAAACGTTGTTTTCCAATAACAAATATATTACATGTCCCTGAGCGTCCTGTGTTTCTTTACCTTCGCCGTGAAATCTTATGTATATATATATATATATATATATATATATATATATATATATATATATAAATAAATATATATCCTCGGCCACAAGTTTTCGGATACCTGGAATTTTTCTTATTTCTTTGGTATGTCTATGAATATGTTAGTGTAGGTATGATCTCATGTGCCTGTCCAATACATCTGGAAAGTAAATTAAAGTAAAGCTTCCTTATAACTTTTTTGAAATTTCTAAAATGGTGATGCTATTGAAATCCTGGTATTAGTATGCGGTATGCTACATTCAAAATGTATTCTTATGACACATCATATGTGTTGATTAATATGATATTCTATGTCGACAGGATCAGATAATAATATGATAATGGCGAAAGCAGGTAACTATACCTTGGAGGAAAGAAGTCCTAAGCACACTGGACGAGAACGGGCCCAACTGTCGACAAACTGCCCGGAGGTTTGGGGGATCACTTTCTAGTGTTGCAGAAGTATTGAAGAAGATCCGATAAAGTGAATACATTTAAGACCTACATTTTTCTGGTGAACTGGTGTCAGTACGCAACCTCACGACAGGTGTTTTTCGATTTATGAGCCTTCAAGGTCGTAAGAAAACCTCAGAGAATCTGAAAAATGAGTAGACACGGGGTAACAGGTTAATGCATTACTCAGAAAGGATCGTCACAGGCTGCTTGCAAAAGGCTTGAAGTCATGTAAAACCCGCCAGAAGTCGCTGATCAACCTTCATCAGAAGCGACGTCGGCTAGCTAGGGCATGTATTCAGCGCAACTGGGCCAAGCCTGAATGAGGGCATAGCTTATGGTCGGACTAGTTCAAGTTCCAGTTGTTCTCGATCCTGGGCAAAGCTAGAGTCTGCGACAGGCCAGTGGAGCAGTATAATGGAGGGTGCATAGTGCCAAAAGTAAAGCATGCTGGCCGCTCTGCCATGGTATGGGGCGGTATATCAAGTTTAGTGGTTGGTCGTCTCGCCGTTTCTAATGATACCATGATTCAGAACAATACCAAGCTGTACTGAGAGATTACGTGCTGCATTCAGCCCGAGACTTCTCCAGAAAGCCCGAAATGCAATTTTCCAGGAAGATAACTCACCATGTTGCAAGTTTGCGTCCACCATACAGTGGTTCCCGGCAACACTATCACGTTAATGAACTTGCCATCTCAGTCTCCGGATATGAATTGAGTGGTAAACCTATGGCAGAACCTGTAAGAGGCCATTAAACGTCGTTAACCAGCATGCAATGAGCCATTGAAGGAAGTCATCACCGAGGAGCGGGCCAGCATCGCACCTTTCAAGTGCCACGCCGTCGTGGTAAGCATACCCTCGAAACTTCAACATCTCAACCCTCACTTCTTTGCCTTTTCGGCCTCCTCTCATTCCAAAACCTTATCAACGGCTAGCCTCCATTGACATCCCATCCCTTCTTAATGATGTTGCCTCTAATCTATCCCCACACGACGCTCTCGCCTTCCCTGAACAAATCCTCTCATCCTTGGATCAATCCCTCATAACTTGGCTTAATGCCCACTCCCCCATTATTAATCCTTCGCCCTCTCGCCGTAACCACGCCCCATGGTACTCGCTGGAACTCCTACGCTCAAGACAGTCTTTAAGTGCCCATGAAAGAGCTCTTCGTAAAGCTTGCTCATGTGGGCAAGATACAACTGCTCTTTCGCTCACTTCCCGTCTTGCGACATCTCTCTACTTGGCTAAACGGAAATCTGCTCGTGAAGCATATTCGCGTAAATTGCTAGCCGACAATAAGAATGAACCCCGTGCCGTTTTCCACCTGCTCTCTTCTCTTACCTCCTCACACCAAGTCTCCACCCCCATCAGCCCCACTATCCTCTCGAAATTCTTCGCTGATAAGGTCATCAACCTTCGTGCCTCCCTCCCACGACTGCCTGACCAGGCCTTTCACATTCTCCCTGATCTCCCCCCCCCCTCGGACGCTCAACGTATTTCCTGCCGTGACCGCTTCCGAGTTATCTGCCTTACTCTCGCGCTCCAAAAAATCTGGCTCCCGTGGTGACTCGTCCCCCCCCCCAAGCTATTGATCAAAATATGGCCTGTCATACTCTCAATGCTCCTCCACCTGTTTAATACATCCCTTGCTACTGGTGTTGTCCCTTCTTCCTTCAGATATGCCCAAATCCGTCCGATCCTTAAAAAGCCGAAGCTTAACTCTTCCGACCCAGCTACCAATCGCCCGATCTTGCAACTTCTCTTCCTCTCTAAGGTTCTTGAGAGAATAGTTGTTTCGCGCATTAATTCCCACATCGTTGCCTGTAATATTGATGAGACTTACCAATCAGGTTTTAAAGCTGGTCACTCTACTGAAACCCCTCTACTCAATGTTACTGATTGCTTACGTTGAGCTGCTGACCGGGGTTGTGCCTCCATCCTCATTCTACTTGACCTCTCCTCTGCCTTTGATACTATTGACCTTTCTGTCTTGTTTGATCGCCTTCACTCTTTCCTTGGCATTTCTGGCGTTGCCCTTGACTGGTTCCGCTCTTACCTTTCGTCTCGCACCCAATCTGTAGTGATTAACGATGTCTCCTCTGACCCCACTCCCATTCGCTTTGGTATCCCTCAAGGCTCTGTCCTCGGCCCTCTCCTCTTCCGTATCTACTTATTCCCTCTTAGCTCCCTCCTACGTAATCTAGGTCTATCCTTCCACCTCTATGCCGATGACACTCAAATCTTTATTTCCTCTTCACCCTCGACCATTGCCCACTCAATTTGTGACCTCCTATCTGCCTATTCTTATATCTCGGACTGGCTATCTGCTAACTTCCTCTAACTTAACCACTCCAAAACTGAAGTTCTTCTGGTTGGTACCCCCGCTCTAGTATACAAAGTTAAATTCCTCTTTCCCTCCCTCCCTCTGGGTGGAAACTTTGTCACTTTCTCTGACTCTGTTAGAAATCTGGGCGTTGTGTTTTATTAGCATCTCTCCTTCAAGCCCAACGTCCACAATATTAGTAAATCTTCCCTCTGTTTCCCCCGTAACTTCTCCCACATTCGCTCTCACTTCGATTGCCAAAGTCTCGAGACTGCTGTCCGCGCCTCCATTACCTCTCGCCTTGATTACTGTAGCTCTCTTCTTGTCAATCTACCATCTTCCTCTCTACGTCCCCTTCAGCTAGTCCAGAATTACGCTGCCCAACTACTCCTTCGTCGCACTCGCTTCTCCTCTTCTAAGCCCCTGCTTCAGGAACTGCACTGGTTACCTGTCAGATATCGTTCTCATTTCAAGATTCTTCTCTTCACTTTCAAGGTCCTTTACCAAAAAGTCCCAACCGACCTTTCCGCTGCCCTTTCCCAACGTCTCGCCCCTCGGGCCCTTCGGTCATCTCATGCTCCTCTCCTGAACACTCTTCGCTCGTCCCTCTGCTCAATGGGCGACCGCTCCTTCTCAATCTGTGCCCCCAAGCTTTGGAATGCTCTTCCAGCCGAAATTAGATCTGCTGCATCACTTACCACTTTCAAGCGACTCCTGAAAACGCATCTGTTTAGGATTACCTACTAACCTACCTGATCTTAGCCCACAGCCGACCGTGCGCTCTGTGAAGGCCTTCGGCCTTGAAGAGCGCATTATAAGAAATTTATTATTATTATTATTAAAAATTTGGGATGTGTTAGGTAGGTTAGTTTAGTTTGTTGTAACCTATTTAAAATAATAGAACTTATCAAATATCGACCTAAACCCTATCATCACAATGAGCGAAGAGGCTCATACAATTCAAATGATCTCATTTATCATGAATTGCCATGGCCTTGAAGAGCGTCATACAAAATTACTTATTATTATTATTATTAATAGATAACGCCAGCACTCAATAATTGAAATTACCCCGTTTCCTCTTTGGCTTTCTCTAATCCCCCCTCTATTTCTTTTTAAACAAATCTAAAGTCTCTTCTTACCCCGAAAACTCTCTTAGGCTGATTCTTCTCTATTTTCGTACGTAACCTCAGCAAGTACAGGGAAGTTCTTTTTGCCTTACTGAGACAAAGTTTTGAAGTCCTCAAGATTAAAAACTTATTTTTACTTTTGTGCATTATTTTAATTAGTTATATATTTATGCCCACCACCTAACTGTAACTGCCTTTAACATGAATCATGGTAATTTGGTTAGCATTGTGTCACTTTTAACTACTTGGAAAGTTTTATTACCCCCATCCAGCCCAAATCAGCAGAGTCTCCTGCTGGGTTGGCCATTGCGCCACAACAGATGGAGGACTGGATTTTTTTGCATGACTCGGTGATTTTTAAGTCCTTAAACGCATTCCATTGTGGATTTAAGCAACGAAGGGCGGAAATGCAGTTTGTTTCTGCCGCCGTTGTCGTCATTAAGAGAGTGCATGCTGAAAAGACACATATACACACACACACACACACTTGAATAGAGGGGTGTACATACTGTAAATTGAAGGGTTTAGTTCGGTGAAATTCTTTTAATATTCCAAGCTCGTCGATGTGGGTAGATTGCTTAATTCCACCGGAAGACTTCGGATGTTGTGGAGATTTTCTTGAAAATGCCAACGAATCTCGCAGAAATCGTTGAAGTTTCTCATTAAGACCCCGCTGCACCTTGGGAAATCTAACATGTAGGTTTATGTTCGCATTTATGAGTGTGTATTACGTTCAGCAAGGAAAAAAGAATGGCAATTCCAGGCACTTTCGTCTTTCAAGGACTCCTTAAAGGAATGAGTGCGTGCTCATTATACGTCTTCCTGAGGCTTTATAAGGCGTCTCTTACACTGTTTTATGGTTGACAAGATTTATTATTTCTTTTTCATCTTCAACTTTTACCCCTTCTTTCATTTATCCGTCTGTCCTCTTCATTCGTCACTTTTGCACTAAGCTTATTTAGCGCCTTATTTCTTCCTCCCTATTCTTTACTCCGTTTTCTTATGCCTATTTCTTCCATTTGGTTCAACTTTCTATCTCCCAGGATGGTTGTCACTAATTGTAACTCATCCACTTCTCAGAACCAACAAACAGACTTGATTGATTGAAAAAGACGGCAGAGTTGGAGGACGTGATCCTGACGTCATAATTGGAAATGCCAAAAAGCACGCACTCAATTTTAAGGGGAACTTTTATTTTAACGCAAGATTTTGATTCGCTGGGAGATGAATCCTCAAATTGAGATATGTTTTGTTTCAGTGAAAATTATAGGGAGGGTCGTAAGGATTTTAACCTTTAGATTCGACTCTATTAAAACTAAGCTGCAACTAGAGTTTATTCCAATTTTAAAACTTTAATTCACTTCTGTGTATCTGGTTTAATATCATTTTTTACCTAATGAGAGCAAACTTCTGATCGAAACTTCGCAAGGAGTTCAAGTTCGTGATGCTGAATGCGGGTTCTATTTTCTACGAATTCTTCGGAGGGTTTAAATTGTGTCATTGCTCTTTTTTTTCTTGACGTTTCCCGCGTTGGATTACCTTACCAATACAACTCTGATTTTCAGACCGAATTTCTCGTGCAAGCGATGGGGTTTGAAGCTCACAAATTACCCCTGGACCTCCGTTCTACATCCGAGAGTGTGTGTGTGAAGTTAGGGGGGGGGGAGTCGCAAATTTTGCGTAGAAAACATTTTCCGAAGAAGCCAGAATGACTTTTTATAACACGGCACGCCAAGTAGGCACCTCTCTAGCCTACCCAAGCTATATACCTTATTCGTATGTTCACTTTACTTAACTTCACTACTTTCCTAACAAACCTATTCTTAGAAACTTTCTCGCCAAATTGCCCTCGTTGGTTTTTGCTTATATTTTTAAGTAAATAAAAATAAGATAATACTAACAGTACCAATAACTTGTGTAAACCGTTACTTATCCTTGTTTTCCGAAAGTTGAACATGAATATTTAGTTCCTTATTTGCTCATCTTAGCACTACCGCAGTAGTCCAGTGTTTGGTCGCTTTTTAGTTATTTAGTATTTTTTCTTTTTG
This sequence comes from Ceratothoa steindachneri, assembly GCA_963969495.1. NCBI lineage: Eukaryota > Metazoa > Arthropoda > Malacostraca > Isopoda > Cymothoidae > Ceratothoa > Ceratothoa steindachneri. The sequence goes on along the minus strand of OZ018321.1, from coordinate 145,521,306 downwards.
TCCTTTTCGTGGTATGTGGGTGACTTTGTCGGCTTTTTATTGGTTATTCATGGCTTCACTGAATCCTCGTCTTTTTTGCCATTATGTTTCCTCTATTCTTAAAAATTTTGCATTTAATGAACCTTTTCGTGGGTCAAGGACAATATCGACTGTTAACGATTTGGGTCTCATTTCTCATAAGGTTAGATTAAAGGAAGATTTCTACAGTTGGGCGATTGAATCGAGGAAGAAAGATATCGATTTCCTCTTATATTGAACAGTTGGACAAAAGACAGGGGAGGGGAAGAGTTGGCCCCCAAAAGGGCTCCCAATCGTTTTCTTGAAGATTAAAGGCGCCTAGTGAAGGTAGCAAGGTCAAGCATATTTAAACAAGCCTTGTTTTTATCCCAAATATTAAGTGGGTGTAGGAATAATACCAAACAGGATATATGTTGACGAGAATTGTTTGAGTGTGTTTGCGAATCTTAATACACAGATCGAAATTAATATGGTCTTAAAGTTGTAGGTTGGAAGCTGTGAAGGCCATCGTAAGCCAAATTCGGGCGCTCCTTCGACCGATTTTGAGTCTAAGATATTATTTGTTTCCTCAAACTTGATGGTTTGAAGGACTTACGGTGATTGGTGTCTATTGCATCTAAATTTAGTAGATTAAGGATATTCAGTTTCGCGGATCGCTCTGAATTTACTCTATTCCTTTTTCCCAATACTGAGATAAGCGTCTTGCAACTAGGACTCAGTGGCGTGACTCTCAATCTTCCTAAATAAGCTCTGAAGCACGTCTTTGTTCCATACCAGCTTGCGAAATGCATAGCTATTTTATGATCGTTAACTTTCCAGGCAGGTTTTGAGCATATAAACCTAACTTCTTTACTTTTATTAGGCACGTTTCTTTCAGGATATTTATATACTCTCGTTATTTGGAACCCAAGATTGAATATATAAAGTGCTGTAATATCCACCAAAGCTTATTAAAACTTTCAGACACTTCTTTGTTCTATTTGTTCTTTGGCAACATTTTCTTCTGAAAGTAAAATATAGTTACCAACGATTAGCACTAGTCCGTATCGTACAAATCATCCAGAGTTCTGGCCAAAGGTTTTGAGATTAATATATATTTTTATTGTTTCAATCGTTTGTATGATTTTTATGATAACAATAATGATTTTAATATTTAAATTATTACAGGTTTATTAAAATTCAACATTTAAAATATAATAAGAAAAAACAGTGCATTCCTTCGCTGAATCCCAAATCGCGCTCTGGTACTATTCCTGTATGGGGTGAATTTGAGTCCCTGGAGCTTTGCTATATGGTCAAAAGTGAAAACGAATTGAATAGCCCTGAAGAACAAGAGAGAGCAGTGTAAATATTGAGAACGTGCATCAATTGACTGCATGTATTGGAAAAATGGGTTTGGTCTTTAAACTTTTGTATATTTCACCTTAAATTATGATGCAAACATACTAAAGAAAAATGCAACGTTTGATTAGTTCTAGTAATTTTCTTATAGAAAAAATATAGTAGTCTCAAAACTTTTGCCCATGACTGTAGGTATGTGGGTCGATTAAATGCATCCTTGTCTAATCTGGGATCAATCATTTAACATGAACTTCTACTTCACCTCAGCCGTAATTAATTTCAGCCGTTTACTCATGGTTCTTGTCAATTCCTATTTCGTTAGGTCAAAGAAGATGGGCCAAAACCCGCAACTGCGGATTGCAAAACCCGATGAACGCAGCGGCCTTGATTTCTCACAAGGGGCTAAAAGATTTATTTATATGGTACGTTCATTGAAATCTTGACTTTCTTGGAGACAGTGCCTTATAGGAAGGGGAGTACCCCTTGTAAGTAAATTAACCGAGGTGTGCATTGCTGTAAAACAAAATGTTAAGGTGAATCGAAAAGAAATACAGCATTAAACTAACTAGTTCATGGTAAAGTGGTAAAAAGGGGAAGAGGAACAATGTATGCAAATCGAGCGGTGAATTTCTCGCCATAGAAGTGACGATATGTATAAATGAACAAAAGATGAACCTTCTTACCAAAAGGTGAGTTTTCCACACGTGTCTACATTTGTTCGGGACTGTACAGGCGTGTGCGTATGCGTGCATCTTCATGGCGACGAACGAGGCGTAGATCACGATGACAAAATTTCCGTAAATTATGATAGTTGCCAAGCGGCGCAACCAGCCAGGCCAGAAGGACACTCAAAACTTCTTCAAATCTATATATCAGTAGACAGTGGTCCTGCCAATGGCTGCAGGAGATATAAAACTGATAATCTGTGATTGAAAAGGAAAATAAATAATACAAGCATAACAATAGTTTTGAGATGATGAGATCTAGTTGAATACATGAGTGGTAGATTAAAAGTACAAGGTCCCCTTTAAATTGTGGGGTTTAGATATAGTGTGCAGTAAAATTTAGTATTCACAATATCTTCATTATATCTTCCTTGCACCCATCTCATACTGTGTAGGAGGAACGATCTGAGGGGTACCCAACACGGTGTATGATCTGCTGAAAGTTATGTCTACAGGACGGATTTGTTGATATTATAAAGGTAACTATTAAGCCTGCACACACGCATCCAGACTCTCATTTTAAAGAGCAGTTCAACTTCAGAACTCTTTCAGGCTACGCTCTCTGGCTGATTCCCTTCAAAATTCAAGTTCGAGCGGAAGTTCTAAGTTCATTGCAGAGAAGGGGGTGGGGGAGGGGTTACCGTTTCCTCATCTTCGATCTATTTATTAAAAAAAAATATATGGAGAGGGAAAACTATCGATGGCATCGATCCATCAAGGTTTGACTGAAGTAGGTAAGTTAACTGCTTATGTTAGAAGAAGGTAAAGTGTGTGTGTAGGAAGAGATTGTAGATTACTTAAGGAAGCTATGCACCCAGGGGGCGCATACTTGCTCCTATTCAACAAAGAGACCAATGCAAAAGTTCCTGAGTTAGAGACCGAGGTGAAATGTTTAACCTCCTGAATAGTGTTACTGAAATCCAAAAGCACCTTTCCACAAAAGTACAGGTGCTTGAGGTTTCCGGTCTGCCTTCAGAAGCCCCAAGATAAAGGATGACGAGAAAAGCTAGCGAAAACTTTGATAATATATTTTTTTCCATTCGCCTTTTATCTATTTATCCATTTCTTTATGTCTCTTTCGCACCTTATTCTATTGCCACTGCCATATATATATATATATATATATATATATATATATATATATATATATATATATATATGTGTGTGTGTGTGTGTGGTACGCAATATCAGACAAGTGGCTCTACTTCAGGTCCAGTGGAACGCCCTACTCCTCGATCTGGAAGATAACACTCAAGGAGTCCTTCTAATGCACCCAAAATAGTACATTTCAAAAGAACCATTTATGTTAGCCTCGTTTACCGTCGTAGAAAACTGAATATTTGTTAAATATTTCAGCGTTATCTTTGCTAAATACATTTTAAGGATAGAAAAGATTTCAAGACAAATTGGTAAGGTTAATGTATCGTAATATCAGACAAGTGACTCTACTTCAGTTCCAGTAAGATCCCCTAGTGCTCGATCTGGAAGATAGCACTCAAGCGGTCCTTCTAATGCACCCCAAAAAGTACATTTCAAAAGCCCTTATTGATGTTAGTCTCGTTTACTGTCGTAGAAAACTGAATATTTGTTAAATAGTTTAGCCGAAATAGTTATTTTTAACTTTTTGTTCCCACAGATTATACTATTTTTGTCGCAGCGGAAAACTAGGTTTGCGTCAACTTTCAGGTCAGTTCCGCACAGCGAAAATAAACAGGTCACTTTTATTAGCGTATCCTTAGCCAAAAAGGAGAATAAATTTGTTTTATCGAATAGAAATAGGTCCCCACTCTATGAAAAAAAGCGAACAACCAGCACAGTCTTGAGACAAATGGTTCTAAATGTTCGAGGTTTGGAATTGTCAAGTATCTTTGGGCTTTTTTTAAGTGATAATTTGATATCACAAATATTTGCCAGTATTTCAAGTTAGCGCTAACTATTGGCTTTTCAGTCGTAGATAGAATACAAAAAAAAATAATAAAAAAACGGAAGCAAGAAACTTTTAAGTATGCGCTAATATTTTTTTATCATGGAATTTTGGACCATTGCTCTTTTATATAATTACAATTAAAATGTGTGCATTTCTCCATCCGTAATTAATATAGATAATTACACACATACACACACATCTTATATATATATATATATATATATATATATATATATATATATATATATATATAGTTTAGGTTTATTTTCTTGGTAGCGACGTTTCGGGTTGTAACAAGTCTTTTGGTTTACAATCTGCTGGATTGGGTTGCTGGGCTTTTAATTTACATTGTCGTAGGCATAGTAGATTTTATAATCTCCTTCAATTAAAGGTAACTTGATATTCTGCGATGAAGAGGCATTGCATGGGACAACTCTATTAAGCCTTAGCTTAAGCTTATTAGTACGATTTTTAGCAATAACCCCAAACTTGGAGTTATTCCTGAGGATTTTGTCTATCTTCGACAACTTGTCGATTTTTCTCTGAAATAGCATTAAGGATGAGCTATTAGCTATACAGATAGTGATTTCACGGTTATTGCGAAGTTCAGTGGTATCGGAGCGGAGTTTTTTGAGTAAGGAGAGACTTCCGTTATTGGCCAGGGAAATTATTAGTCAAGAAGCTATATATTCTCCAAATGTATCTCACTCTCAATCTTCTTATCCATACAAGATTGCTTTTTGACATAGTGGATTTGAAACCTAAGTTAAGGAATTCAATTTGGCCTTCGTTTAGTACGGTCAAGCTCAGGCTGATTAACTTATTAGTCTCTGAGGGGAGGTGATAGGGCCACCATGTAAGGTGGCAAGATTTTTGCCTATGCTTAGGAGTCCTCTGTAAAAGACACACTGAGATTTTCTTCTATATCTTTGAAGATGAAGTTTCTAAGGTCAGTAGAAAGCAACAACTATTCATTGCAGAATATCAAGCTAACTTTAATTGAAGGAGACTATAAAGCTCGGGTATGTCAATGACAATCTAAAACACAAACTGGGCAGTTCTTTCACCTAAATATAAGCCAAAAGACTTCTAGTACACACTTCCCCGCTAAAGGTCAAATTCTATTCTTTGTCCATAAGTTCCTACTGCATGTGACCTCAAGTCATCCACTGAATTTGTCGACATCTTTGCCAATTCGAAACCTGGTGGGACAATGCGTTCCCTCGAAGATGATTCTCTTTTTGCTAATTTTCCTGTAAACGAAACGATTTACTTAACTACTAGAGTCATGTAGAAAATGTGTAGCCTTTGTGGGGCTCGGGTGTATGTATACATGAACAACTGGATATCATGACAATGGCCTCAAAGCACGAAGTAATTTTTTTAACTTTTATATGGGCGCACTTGAGGAGAAAATCTTCTTAGATTTCTCCTCCTTGAAAATTCCTATCTACGTCCGGTATATCGATGACTCTACGGAAGCAACTCACAACTCTAACTTACAACGTATTCTGATCCCTATTCATACATTCCAGAACAGTTCTGTTCTTAACTTCAGCCATTAGGCAAATGAGGCGGAAAACAAGGAATGAATCACGTTCCTTGATGTCATTTTGGTGCCAACGGAGCAACATTTAAATAAACAAGTTTAGGTTAAAGAAACCGACCTAAGGGTTTTACCTGAACTGCAATTGTTAATGTAAAGACAGTAAACAATATATACCTACAGTTAGTCATTAACACCATTGTAATAAGAGAATTTGATACTTCATATTTACACACGGCTCGTTTCAAAAGGTAATAAGAAGCCATCCACCTGTACTACAAAGCTACCATGAGCACCGTCAGCAATGCAGACAAGATGACATTAAAAAAAAACAATCAATTGAAAATGTCACTCCCATTTAACCTAATCCAAACTAGACATATATTAAAACAACAAAATGACTTCTAGCCTTGTTTCGAAGAACATCTATCTACTTCAACCAGATGTTTTGCAAAGGCTCAATGCCATTTACCAATACAATTGTGTCGCTGTTCACTATGAACACCACGGCACCTATTACATTGACATGACCACTACTACTTCTTCAAAGAGTGTAACAGCACGCCTAGTCTTGTGCTATCAAGCGCCACATCCCAAACACCTATGCCTCTACACTCATTCGAGAAATGTTGAATTAACATATAGTCATTATCCGAACAAAGAGCTATCACACCCGACTACGAATGGCAGAATCCGTTTACATATTTCAATAAAAAACAATTATTATTATCCCGGTCATAGTGGAAACACTTCTTCCTCCCACGCTCAGACTCATTACTCCTTCGTGGAAGACAAGCTGAAAAGTAAAGTCAAAGGTGTGCACTAGCAGTAGCTAGAACGAGTTCTTCCCCAAATCTCAAGTGTTTCAGAATATTTTAAAAGACGACCAAATTATGGAGATAATGGTAATTGCAAGCCAGGTTGCTTTGAGAAGGAATTTAACTCCTGACAAACCCCTCACCAAACGATATATATTAAGTTGAGACTTCACAAGATTCGCAATAGCAGAAAATTAATAAATTGTAAAAAAAATACATAAGATAAACCGAAACCTGAGAGCGTGGATGCAACTCAAGAAGAAGTTAGAGAAATTAACGGAACACAAACCACCGTAGAATCAATAGGTGAGGCTAACTCGCAAAGGTCCAATAGATGGATTACATTGAAGAACAAAAGCAAATGAAAAAATAACAAAAAATAAATTCTCTACCTAGATACTACTAGAACCGATCGTCGAAGACAAAGGCAAAGATGTATGTAGCCCATCAAAACAAATTTGCATAAGATTGGAAAAACTAAGACCTGTTGGATGGGATAGAAACTAGCATTTACAAGTGGAAGAACTGTTGAATGGGGAACTAGTATTTACAAGTGGAAGAACTGTTGAATGGGGAACTAGTATTTACAAGTGGAAGAACTGTTGGATGGGAAACTAGTATTTACAAATGGAAGAACTGTTGGATGGGATAGAAACTAGTATTTACAAATGGAAAAACTGTTAGATGGGAAACTAGTATTAACAAATGGAAGAACTGTTGGATGGGATAGAATCTAATATTTACAAATGGAAGAACTATTGGATGGGATAGAAACTAGTATTTACAAATAGAAGTAATTTTAGAAAACGATATTGATATTCTTTAAACGACACAATACGAAGGACACCAAGACAAGAAGCAACATATTAAGAACAGATAAATTAAGAAAACTCCAAAACAGGAAAAGAAAATAAGAAATGAAATGAGACTGGAAAAAAAAACTAACAAATAAAATTTTAATAAAAGGAAAAAGAAAGACAAAATAAATAAATGAATATAATAATGAAACTAACTTAAAAAAATCATATCACAAAGTGAAAGAGATTAGCCGTCGAATAAACTAATGGACTACAATTTGGAAACAATTTAGACAGTATCATCACAATATCCTAAATGAGAAAGAACACGGTTTCTTCAAACATAATACAAAAGAAACCACTATGGCCATATTATACAAGTACACAGCTGCTAGATTGGAAATAAGATGCAAGGCGGACGTGATTTGAAATGATAATCATGACACGTTCGGAACTTTGAGATAGATGGTCTTAAAAACTTTAAGGCTTAGATTCGCTACACACGTCAATAAGATTCCCTGGACTCATCTCGCTTTATTTTCATATTGAAGGAACATTCAACCTCATGACAGGCGTTCTTTAAGGTGACTGTTAGAGTTGCAAAATGTCAGAGAGATAATGTTACCGCCCCTCCCCCCCACACCTAGAACCTAACGTGTACCCGTGGCGCCAGAGAAAGATGCACATGCACGCCCATATGGTACCAAGGGAGCAGCGAGAATTTCGCGCGGTCGGATGACCCTGGCGCTCTTATCAAGAATGGTCGGGTCAGTCGAACCCAAAGAGCCAGTTCAAGAATTTCGCGTAGCCGCCTGATCCGGTGGGTTCCCTCCTCCCACCCACCCCGGTGGCATCACCTGATCGGCGCTAGACCTACGGCGTCGCGGACTTTCGCGCGAGCCCGTGATGCTCGCTGAGAATATTCCCCACCCACCTGGCGCGCCAAGTCTAATGAGATCCCCGTCCCCATTTTGGGGGGCCTCTGTTGATCCGCTTCCGCCGAGGCAATATAAATACTTCGGAAAAAGCTTAGAGAAACTAGTACCATACAGCCCCTTCTTGGTTAGCAGCCACGTACAGTATTCTACGCCCTGCCGCGCCTCCCAACGGCTTCCAGCTACGAACGCGACGCGTCACCTCTCTACCCGGCCTCAATCCTACCTAAGACCAGAGTTACCTCCCGACAGACGATAGACACGGACAGGCATCTAGCACTCGGGTATTGACTTCGTTCTCGTCTGGAGTACTCCCTCGTTCATTTCTCAGCGAAGTTAAAGAAGAAAGAAATTTGCAAGTGTAAGTTTGCAGCGCCCCGCTTACTCGTCGTATACAAAGCCTCCAGTCAACTAGGCTTTAAGTGAGTCTCCCCGTCATTTACACTCTCCCCCTTTCCCTGGAAGCAATCACCGTACATCCCCCTCGGACTCTCGTCCCCGTCGAGTCATTTGTATCACCCCCCTCCCGTTGGTACCCTGGGTCTCATCTTATTTATTTTAATTTATTTACCTTTGCTAATAATATCTTCTTTCTACAATCAGTTTCTCTAAATCAGAACTCCTAAGAATTGATTATTTAGGCCAACTGCCCTCGATTTGGATTATTTAACCCTCGCACTGGGATCTATATCTCAATTTCTGGCGCTTTCTTCCCGCGTCAGTGCAGAGTCAATCCTCGGCTAGCATCGACGTTCGACTCTACGACACACAATATATGCAATATACATGAGAACATACCGACATTACTCTTCTCTCGAACACTCAACGTGAAGTACACAGACGAATTGTTGCAATTGGCTGTTTATCAAACAAAACCAGCAAGGATCATGTCTCGAGCAACGTCCTACGACGCCGCCATGATTTCAAGATAAGAACAACGATAGAAGATCCAAAACAAACGCAAAGTTCACCGCCACAGCAGTTGATCACTTCCCGACAGAGTAACTCAATTTAGAAGGAATTGACTTAAATAAATCCCGAATGTGAACTTCCCTGAATTTATTCATGCCAAAATTAGCTCGCAGAAACACCACAACGAGAATAGCACAGCTAAATACCAAACTATAAAATTTATCTCAATTTAAAAAGTCAAGTGAAAAAGATAGAAAACTACATGATTAGTGATAGAAAAATTACCCTACGATAACTCATAAGACAGCTTAGAGATCCAACCATTCGGAGAAGTAGGGGGTAGAAAATAAAGGGAATAAGGCAAAACTTTCAGCATTGATTCAAAGAAGAATGAATAAAAAAAATGTCGAGAGAATTACACGAAAAGAGAGCCATAGAACCGATTAACAACTACCTACTCTCCCCATCGCTAGGAATATGAGATAGACTAGCAGAAACCCTGCAGAATGAGACTCTGATTAACCTCGCTATCGACCTCGTGGTTGTTAACTACAAACACTGTTTGAACATAAGCATATGACGAGGCAGTATAAGAAAGAGAAAAGAGACTGAAATCGTCTTTTAACCGGGCAGACTAATGTCTTCTACTATCCTTCTCTTCCATATCTTCTTAATCTCTCCCTTCCTGTTCTCTTAATGGGCTTCATTTCACAAAGGAGGAAGCAGAGTCAGAGCGGCCCTCTCACAATCACTTTCTCTTTCTTTCTTAGAAGTTAAAGGATTGTCCGTTGTTCGTTACAAAAAGAGCTGACCGCGCATAAGTCAAAAGGCGTCTAGGAATAAAGGGCAAGGGGTCACATCGGGCTTTACTCACTCATCTCCCCTCTTAGAAGACTAACTGATTTGTGGAGGTTCGATAAAGTATACAAGCGAATTAATAATACCAAATTAGGGGGCAACCTCGATACAATTAATCCTGTATTCCACATGGCCTTCTCCTCCGACTTACACTGTCTCTCCCTCTTTCTCACACACAATCAAGCGCTCTCTCATGTGTCTCTCTCAATCGCTCTCTTACACACTTTCTCACGATTTTACTCTCTAACAATATTATATATATATATATATATAAAAATATATATATATATATATATATATATATATATATATATATATATATATATATATATGAGGAATTAAACCACATTCTCCGAAGACAATTTAATTCAGAACAGTTTCGGTGTATCTCACACGTGTCAGTTGAAAAAGGGTGTGAGATTCACCGAAACTGTTCTGAATTAAATTGTCTTCGGAGAATGTGGTTTAATTCCTCATCTTTTCTTGCGATATTGCATTAATTTTCATCCTATATATATATATATATATATATATATATATATATATATATATATATATATATATATATATAAATATATATATATATATATATATATATATATATATATATATATATATATATATATATATATATATATATATATATATATAATAGAAGTGATCAAACGTTGCATTTTGTTTTAGTATGTTTGTAAGATAATTTCAAGATGAACATTCATGAATTTTAGAGCCCAAACCCATTTTATTAATAAATAATAATGACCCATGCATCCATTACTTTTTATGCTATCCCTTGTTTTTCAGGACTGCTTTAATTCGTTTTGGCAAGCTAAACACCAACTTGTGTTGATACCATGACTGATATGGCTCCATTTATTTTCACTAAGCACCAGAAGCTGCTTACAATTAGATGACTTCTCTTTATTAACCGCTCGTTGGATTATAACCCACAAATACTCTATTGGGTAGAAATCTGTTGAATTCACTGGGCGTCGTAAAAGTTCGATATTATATTCAGTCACAAACTTAGGAATTGCTTTTGCTTTGTGATAAGGAGTGGCATCATGCTGAAAAATACAGTTCTCATCCCCAAATTTGTCCTGAACTGTTGGAAAAACGTGTTGAAAACAGTTTCTGTAGCATTTTGAGTTCATGCGGTATTCTTGGGGAAAGTTTATTCAAGCGCCTTTTCGCTTAAATGAAAAGCAGCCCTCGACATGGAGTGTGTCCGGATGCTTCACCGTGGACACGACATAGGACTTGTGAAACCACCCCCTTTTCCCGTTCTCACGAGACATCTTCCCTAAGCTCCAAACAAGCGGAAGGGAACTTCATCAAAGAATATCACTTTGTCCATCCTCAACAGTCCATTCTTTATATTTCTTATGAAAGTGAAGCCTATTTTTAAGTTTTTTCTTGCTGAGATGAGGCTTCTTTTTAGCCCTTCTCGACTCGAGACTTTTTTCGGCTCAAGACCTCAGTGGCAGACACCCACGCCTTCCAGGCGTGGGGTCTTAATCGGATTTTGTAAATATCTTTGATAGATTCTTTAATATATATATGAGATCACTATGGCTACGAAGATTCCTTTGATTTTTTTCAATAAATAGCTATATGTTTAGTCCCTGTCGTCTCTATGAACTCTCTGTGAATTAGAAAATTCGTTTAATTTCTATGACGCTATGCATCTGTCAGCCAATATGTTCATGGTACTATTACCTCTAAAAACTATGTTTGGTTTCTTGTAGAACGTTACTTATTGGCTAAAAAGTTGTATATCTACAGTCGTGTATATTTAAATATATTTATTTAAAATCGTCTTAGGCTTGGGGGATATTATGAACACGACCAATAAAACAAGTATTTTTATTTATATTTTTGCGAGCATTACTAGCTGATGTGCGCTGACCAAATATTCTTGGTAGGTAGTTAATATTGACTATTATTATGTCAGATATAAATAAATATGTTTTAACATCGAAAAAAACAAAATGTTCCTAGTTATTGGAAATTACCCCGTGCTGGGGCAAATGCGCAATGAATAAACAATTAAAGTATAAAAAAGTGAAGAAAGTAAAGAAGATAATGATTGCTCAAGTGTAACGACGACATAATAATCCACTCGTAAATGACATATTTGGCAAATAACGTTTAAATGTTTGTTCATAAATGGACCGTATTCTGATACCCTGAATAATGTCTATTAATTTTGTTAAGCCGAGATTCGCTCTTTTTTGATCGTTTTTTTAATTTTATTTTCGGTTTATGTTTTTCTGTTTAGGGGGAGAATTAAAAAAGGTCAATAGCAAGGCCCGTTCGCTGTTGATCGCAGTGTAGTTTGTGTTATCGTTCCGTATTTAGCCCCCAATGAGCTTCCGTTATTCATCGGGTAAAAAGCCGATCTTATGAAAACAATCTTTAGGCTCTCCTAAAGTAAACCTGTTTTCGACATTTTCGTGTGCAAAACAGGGTGGCTCCTCCTTTTGACACAAACCACTTATCTCGAGATCCAGAAAAGTGATGGTGGAGGGAGGGAGGGGATGTCGGAACTCTAATTATTAAATACCGGAGTCTTTTTTTCACTTCTTTTTTGATCCCAGTCACGGCTCGGCTCCTCCTTCTTCCCTCACTTACTCCCCCTGACGCCAACTCCTCTCAGTCCCCCGAGTTTGGGGTAGGGGTTGAATGAAGACGGAGGGAGCTGTAGAGTTGGTCATAGGTGGAGGATTCGATGCAGTTCCGTTATTTTCAACGTTTTGCGCCGATGGGCTCAACGTCAGAGTCGCTTTGTTTTTCACTGGCAACGAAAGCCACGTTCCGTCCATGATGCTTTTGAAGGGCGCGAAGAGGGAAGAGATAAAGGAGGTGGCTATGCTACGTCAGGCAAGGAAGAATCTGTCTTCGTTGAGATAAGAGAGCACACTTCAAGATTTGCGTGACCAGAGAAGGCTGAAGAGTTATTCTCCTTTTCAATCCTTAACATCTCCGCAGTCTCCTTTTTAAACTACACAGCTAGTTTCTACATTGCATTTATTTTTCCTTCTCCTTCCTCCTTTCTTTACCACTCTAAAAAAACATTCAAAAAACTACCCTGAGGAAGTAGTAATAATAAGACACGAAAAAGACGAATAACAGACCATCAACGACACTTAGATCCACTCTGAGAGGCTACTCGTGACAGATGGATAAAATGTTAGGAGAAAAAAAAGGTTTTGGGACTATTATATTTTTCTTGTCTGTTTCAAACTGATTTGCGATTGAATCAATGTTTTCAGGGGTTTTAAAACCTTTTCTGGCCAAGAATTGCCTTTATGCATGTTCTTGATTAAGCCGTGATGTTTCCAATTTGCGAGAATCGTGCGAATTGTTTATGGATCTATGGTCCTTTACTGACCGTCTTGTCGTCTGAAGGACCGTTGGGTGGCAACTACCGAACCATGTTTGATCATCTCTTCTGCGATGAAAACACGTTGTATGTCCGACAAATATACCGTGATTGTGGTAGTTAAATTTTTCCTTTTGGGGCGAGAAAAGATTTCGTATCCAAGATACGAAAAATTAAATTGAACTTTAAAATGTTCTCTTTGGAATGCTTTTAATTCATTTGTGAAACTGTAATCATGACTGAGTAAAAGGCGATTAAAAACGGACAATTTTTGTGGTTTCACTGTATTGACATATACAACGACGTAAAATCTAAGTATACGCATATTAATACGAACGATATAAAGAATTCCCATATAAGAGAGGTTAGTTCATTTGTGAAGTAGAAGCAGAAGAGGGAGAACACCAACAATAGAGGAGATGCTCGGTAGCTTTTGTCCTTAAGAAAACAACTAAGTAAAGATGACGAATCCGTTTTTATGCGAAATAAATAAATGATGATGAATTATAAATAAATTAGCTTCGATTTCCTAGAATTCTGTTACATTTAGTTAATATTGGGACAATTTAAATTCTAAATTTTAAAAAGTAACTTTTGCATAATTTATTACGTCCCTTGATTAAGTCGATTGAATAATTTCTTATAATTTATAGGTTTATTAATATTTCGAAAAAAAACTTGAAAAGCATTATATTATCAGGATATATTTTGAATCATTATATATACTTATTGCTTCCACGGGAAGCAATACATTGAATTATGAAAATAAATTAACCATTTTAGGTAAGGTTAAGTTATATGCTATAGGTTATATTGATGTAAAATGGGAAGCAATATGGAAAAATATTGAAATTGGGAACAATATATTGAATTTTTCTTTATGGAAGCAACAATTTATTGATTCTATTTATATCCTGAATGTGGCAAAGCCTAACGAGAGTTGGGTTTTGTCTTATTTTATTAGATAAATAAAACGATCAATAAAATAAGTTCGTAGCAAAAGTGTTAAAGTCGTGAAGTAAAAATATGTGTAAGAAACATAGCCTGGGTGATCACTTTAAGTTGTAATAAGATATTTGTGCAACATAAAGAGGAAAACAAGAAAAAAATGATTCATGAGGTCATTAAAAATTAAAGGAGTAAAAAAATAATCAGGAGGGACTCATCTACTCCATATCTCTTCCTTAAGCCAAGTAGATATATGTATGTATATGAATAGGTAGTTTTATATTTATCAAAGTTTGGTTAAGTTAATATAAGCGAGCTATCATTATATCATCTTGATATCTAGTTACTTAATATCTAATTAAGGAAAATCACAAAACGAGAAGCCAACAATTCAATAAGCTATAATGATAAAATAAACACGTTTTCTTAAATTCTGCTTCGTGGAGATGAAAAAGGGAAAACAAATTCAGAATTTAATTTGTATCTCAAGAGGCTCAAAATTTCGCGCCCTGCCTAGTGTGGTCCCCCTTGAGCCTGACTTTGAATAACTTTCCAACTATGCATGGTGGATATAGGGCAGAGCAGGATGTAAGGAACTTAAATATTGTGTTTTTGATTGATACACCATGTCTACCTTCAGAGAATCATCTTAAAAAAACGATATTTCATGAGAATAATGGATAATTGAGAAGGAGAAAATCAAGGGTAATCTCGCAATACTTATACTGGCAAAAATAAAATGGAGAACATTATGCAAATGAATAAATTGGAGTTAGCAATAAATTCTTATAAACAACACCTACAAATTCAATATTTGCCCTTTTTCAAAGGGTTTCACAGAGATAGATCAATTCACATTAACTTTAAAATGATCAAAAGGAGCAAAGCCTCTCATATTAAGTTGTATTAACAGATTTTGCAAATGTTCTGTAACAGTCGGAGTTTATTTTATCTTTCAAGAGGTTTACGTGATAGAAAAAGTTCTGTCAAACAAACTTAAAGTTCTACTTTTCCAGCATGTGTCATTAAAACGTCTTTTCCATTGTGTGCAGGTGTGATAAGATGGAAGTGAAAAGAATCGCCCGCAGACCATAACATGTCTGATATCGCTAAGCGGAGAGGCTCAAAAAGGGGGAAGAATTCAAAGATCGAGCTCGTTCAGGCAGACCTCAAGTTTCCAACCTTTCGGCTGTGAGAAAGGCCTTCAAAAGTTCTCCGAAGCTCAAAATGACTCCGCTCACGAAGAAGAACATCTCGGTGGCCTCGGTGCCCAGGGCCGGCAAGGGAGAGGGCGGCAAGAGATGGACGTGCGTGGAAAGGCTTCTCCTCACCGACCGTATGCGAAAACAAGTCGGGAGCGCTTTGGTCGCCTTCTCATCGATGTGAAGTATCATGGCAATTCTCATTTTTCCGTATAAAAAACTTTTACTGTCGATCCGGTTTTCAAGAATTAGAAGGACCGTATCTTCAACTTCGGCCTGGACGTCTCCTCGATCACCTACGTGTCCAAGACCAAGCACCCGGCCTCCATGATGATGCTCGGCGTCGTGGCTTCGAATGGCCCGAAGATTCCACACGTTTGATTCGCGGCCGGTTACAGACTCACCACGGCCGATGACAGGGATATATTGGCCACGAAACTCCTGCTCTGGGTATGAAAGATCAGGAAGTAGGCGAACGAAGTCTTTCGACAGGACGGTCACCAGGTTCATATGGTCAAGACCATACAAAAATGGTTGGAGTTGAACATGAACTTCTATCCGAAGGAATTTTGGCTGCCACAGTCGCCCAACCTCAGTTCACTCGACTACAGCGTGTGGGTGCATGTCTAGGGTTAAGGTCTGCAAGATACACCACAGCAACTTCCACGAGCTGAAGTCCTCCATCAACCGTATGGGGGCCAACATGAGGAAGAACTTCGTCCATACGTGTGCGCGGCCGTCAGGTCTTGCTTGTAGGCCGTGCTCCCCGCAGAGGGAAACCAAATTGATTAATATTACAACATTGTTGAGGGTTTACTGAGTGGGTAATCCCAGTCCCACTTCCTGGACATATATTTTATTACCGCACTGAGGTAAAGCGGGGGTGAAGTGTATCCAATACACCTACCTTAGCCACTTCCGGTTAATAAGAATAACACCGGTGCGTACCTTTTGATCAAAACTACGATGATGATCCCCTGAGTTTGTCCCCACTCTGTAAAAGCGAATCATGGATGGATTGGTGCAATATTGAGATGTAAGCCGAGAGGATTGCTTAATAAATGCAAAAGGATCGTCCAAAATAGTTAAACACACAGATACAAAAATAATCTTTAATGTACATGAATTTGAAATAAGCAACAACGTATATAAATATAAATAGAATTAATCTTGCACTGAATAACTAAGTCTACAAAAATGTCGAGGAGATTACTTGAAAATTACTCACTAGGATGCTTGCGTCTTAATGGCACCCGACAGAACGAATGGAATATTATCATTGAGTTAAACACGTGAATTAAGCACTTCTAATACTCGAGGTTATGGGCTCCAGATGGGAATTCTAGTTCACAAATAAACTGGTGAAGTTAGGGGAGGGGATAATTCAATTAACGATACCTTTAAGTTCATAAGTATGTTTGGGAATGACGGTGGAGGTCTTCTTCTGGTGACGATGATCACCCTAGGATTACCCGAATGACGGTGGAGGTCTTTTTCTGGTGACGATGATCGCCCTAGGATTACCCAAGTGAGAGGGTAATCCTAGAACACGATATAATGATCCTATGTCGGATCACGAAGGTGAGCCAAACGGTGACTCAAATCGGACTTGTTCCTCGAAGTACCTGTCCGATTATTCGGCTCTTGGAGTGGGTAGTCAAAACTGATTACCTAGCTACGTCTAGGGTAATCCACAAAGGAAGGGCATGTGTAACCTCTGACTCTAAAGGAGGGGGCCTGCGAGAAGTTTGGCACCTACAAGTACCGTGACGGCAACAATTTCCCGAGAAGTTTGGCACCTACAAGTACCGTGATGGGAACACACTAATTCACCGAGAAGTTCCTTTCTTGCAACGGGCGGACAGTTTCTTATGTGGACTGAGCTCTACCTCACAACGTAGGTCCAAGATCTTCTGCCCAAATCCAGGAAGAAGTTTTCCTTTTATTTCCCTCGCGAGCAGAAATCGAGAGAGAGCACCGAATTCTCATAAAATCCGTATCGCCGCGCGAAAGACCTTTTTTCATCTGTGGGCAAACAGTATGTCTTTCACCCCTTCAAGCTACGTCCCAGTTTACGATGGCGCGAAAAAGGGGGGGGGGGTAGAGAATTCGAGGCTGGTGCATTTGGGAATATGGGAGGGACACGGAGCTTGTGCCGGAGTATTTCTGCGTACACATATGTATGCGGTATTTAGACTTATAAAAACATACACAAATATTTATATGTTCAAACAATGAAAAACGTGTCTAACTGCATCAAAATTGCCATTGCTTCCTTTGTTGAAAGCGCCGTAACGAATGTAACAGGACTTTTGCAATACACGTTAGTTACAACATATTGGCAATAGATCAACAAAGAACTAATATATGACTTTAAATATGAACACAAAATCAATTATTTCTTATAATTTCTACATTACTTTAGATCCCATTCAGCTTAAATAGGTAGAAAAAAGGGACGCACTATAATAGACCCTTCGGTATCACATCAAAGCAATGTTCCGTGAAATTAATGCGGATAGGGGTAATTTTGTCAGTGTGTATGTGTGTGCTGAATAGAGAATAGTACATTAAATGTAATATGAAGCAGTAATATTTTAATTACCTTTTACAATATCCAAGCCTGAGCGAGAGTGGAGCATTTTACATATAAAAGAGATTCAGTAATAGCGGCAGTCCCGGAGAGTTACAAGGTACAATTCGTATTATTATGTTGCGTGGGCAAGATGTTGATCGTTATTTCTATGTCTGACTTCTTGAGTGTACTCAACTGTGTGACGCTGTGGCAAAGATAGACATGTATGCGTATGTGCGTATGACTTTGTAGGATGGTTGTGAGCATAGGTGGAGGTAGTATTGAACGTTCCAAATATATGCAATCATATCTCTCTCTTTCTGTCTCTGTCTCTCTCTCTCTCTCCTTCTCTCTCTCTCTCTCTCTCTCTCTCTCTCTCTATATATATATATATATATATATATATATATATATATATATATATATATATATATATATATATATATATATATATATATATATATATATATATATATATATATATATATATATATATATATATATATATATATATATATATATATATATATATATATATATATATATATATATGAGAAAAAGATCACAATATGCACATGAGTCAAATTAGGAAGAAACACCCAGAGAGGAAAAGTAAAAAAAAACTTCTGCGAGCGCTTTCGTCTTTACTCTAAAAGACCTTTGCACGGTCTTTTCGAATAAAGACGAGAGCACTCTAAATCGTTTTTCATTTTTTCTTTGTGGGTGTTTCTTCATATATATATATATATATATATATATATATATATATATATATATATATATATGGACTACTTTATTTTGTTGTTTGTGGGTGAGTAACTGTAGTCCGTCTGGAATTTTTTAGGAAAAAAATAAAAATGGAATAAACTTTAATATCTTTTCATCTTTTAAGCCACGAAATCTCGGCTTAATCGGACTGGGAAGATGCGTGATCTTGATTTTAACCTGTTGCCCCTCTGTTTACTTTATTAAAGAGAATTTTTAACATTCTCTGCCTTTAACGTAGTCATAATCGTTCACTAGAAACTAAGGAAGATAAACTAAACAACCAACATTTATAACATGGATGAAAAGAAATGACCTATAATACAATACTGCCTCATATAGCGTCCATCAACAAGCAATGCATTCAAAACTGAAGCAAACCTTATTAACAGCATAACCTCCTGATAGATTTGGTAAAACGTTTTCATGTATTGGTGAAGTTAGAGAAAAGGAAAATATGTGGATGTTGTATAGCTGAAGTAAATTACTTTGCATCCCTTACCTTTTTGTTTACATCATTTGAAACGATTTACCCTGCGTTGTCTTTTCTGTTAAAAGATTTGTCTTACGTTTCGGTTTTCTCAAAGCGTTTAATCCTAAGTTTTCCTCTTGTCGATTCGATGTTTTTCCTTCTAAAATTCTCTTGGAATATTTGGTTTACCTTTTTCTTCTGTAAAAGACTTGCGTTTTTCTGTTAACTTCTCTTGCACAGTTTAGTCCTAAGTTACGCTTCTATTGAAACGTTTTGGCTAAGGTTTCTCCTCTGTTGAAACATTTAGTTTTACTTTTCTCTTATGTGAAACAATAGCATTAAAATTCGCTTCCATTGAAGTAATTCATCTTGTTTAGTTTCTTTTGAAACTTTTAGTCTTACGTTTCACTTCTTTTGAGACGTTATGGCTTAGGTTCTCTATGTTTAAACGTTTAGAGTTACGTTTTGCTTGTGTTGAAACGATTTAGTTTTACTTTTCGCTTTTGATGGAACGGTTAGGCTCATTTTTTGCTCTTATTGAATCAATTTGTGTATATGGCGTTTCTGTAGAGTCGTTCTTTCTTACATTTCACTTATGTTGAAAGGATTCGTTTAATATATCATTTCTGACGCAATTTTGGCTCATGTTTCATTTCTGGTGAATTCTTATCTCCTATATTTTGCTCTTATCAAAACGATTAGTTTTAAGTTTGGTTGTTGTTCGAATGATTTCTATTGAAAAGATTAGTTTTAGTTTCGCTACTGCTAAAAAATTATGCATCATCCCTTTTGTTGAAGTGATTTGCTCTATGTTTTGCATTGTTGAATCTCTTAGGCTCACTTATCGCTTGCTTGGAATCTATTTGTCTTGTTTTGTTGCACTGGAAATGTTTACTCTCAGGTTTAACTTATATACAAATGATTCGTCTTATGTTTCGCAAATGCTTAAGCGTTTAGTCTTACGTTTTGCTCATTTTCAATCAATTCGTGGTTTCATTTCTGGTGAAACAGTCTTACGTTTAGTATCTTTCTAAACATTCGCCATTTTTTCATGCATTCTTTTTGTCTGTGTATTTACATATGTCAATAATATTTCATTTTAATATCTTAAGCAGCCCTATTTTTTCTAAAATTTATGCATTAAAATTGAGGCAAATTTTAATTAACAGGATTTTAAGATGCAAAAACATCAAAAATATCTAGAGAGCAAAATTATAGAGAACCATGGGATCAACTAAAGAATGCGCACCTCAAAGACTGAAAAGAAAACCTAAGTGCACATTCTTCAGTTGTTATAGTCTCAATGTGATTTCACTTTTGTTTTCTGGTGCTATCATAAATGAAAGAGTGAATTGAATCACTAAACATGACATGTATTTTCTCTAACGTATTATTTAACTTTTTCCAATGAAATTGCTCCTTGAGTGGGATCAATTATCTACAGTAAAATAAATTATTATCAATTCTAATGAAAGATAGACATTATCCTGAAAATTCTTAATAACTATAAAATTAGCGCCTTTTTCATTCACTTGGGTAAAATTGAAATGAACTTTCTTGACTTTGCGTTTAAGAAGTGTACATTCTTCAGGTGATTAGAAATATATGATTTTAAATAGAACAGATTGTTGATCAATATTGTGGATTGTTTTTCACTCGCAAATGAATAAACCCTCCAAATGTCAATATATTAATAATTTAATAATAAATATTAACTCAATCTGGTTTCACATCGGCTAGACAACCAAGCGCTTTGCTCTATTCGAATGGCTACAACCTTCCTCTACCAGCTTTACCACTGACACGAAACTAATGAGGACAGGGAATATCAGTGAACGATATTAAACTAGGCAAAGCGCACCACAAAAAAAGGTAGGCGAGGAAGAGCATTAACGGACGAATAACAGCGGCAGCACTAAACTGCCTTTATCACCTTGTTTTGGTCTATCTGTATCCAGTAAGAGGTCAATCTAATGCATTTGATACGGCTTCTATTAAAAATTCCCCTATGGTACCCATTTTAAAAACCTCCCTTTCAAAGTTTGGTCAATTGAACATTTACCACCAAAGCTTTAGCAACAAAGTTATAGAAGATGTTACGTATAATTTAATAACAAAATCAAATATTAATTATACATATATTTATAATAAAAATAATAATCAGAATATTAGTAGATTAGGTTTTAGCAATTAAACATCTTGTCTTAACCTTATTAAACTTGACATTTTATCAACTCACATCTCCCTTATTTTTCTCAATGTAACATACTCTGGGGAGGATTTTAAAGTGATTTATATAGTTAAAATTGAAAAAGGAGGATGTAGTCTCGTAGCTCTCGCTATCCTCCTGAATAATGCACTCAATTAATTTGCCTCGGTACCAGGTTTGATTCTCGGTGAGAGCAGACGCAACAAGTTCGGTACTTGTAGCGAGCTTCCACCAATCACGTCAAGAAGTCAAATTTTACCTAATGGCTGAAGAGATTTCATCCAAACATGTCAACATGCACATAGTGGATCACAACGCATCCGCCTGTTGCACTACTCTCCTTCTAACACAAAACACCCCACTCTACGGAACATGTGAAGAAGTTCAAGTCCATAGTTCCTAACATGGTGTGGGTTGATTGTCCCTTGAGCCACGAAAAGTTCCCACGCTCACTCTTTGGTGGTAAAACAATATTTCACCTCTTGCTGCATCTCTTCCTCCCCTTGAAGAACCGGCTTTAGGTGCCTACTGCTTTCAACGTGTCTGTCATTTTGATCTTTATGTTAATTTTAATATGCGGTCGGGAGCTTACCAAAGCAAAGGCACTGGTGGTGCATTTAATAATAATTATATCACTACCACCACCACCACCACGGTGTCAGTCGCATGTCTTCATGACCAAATGTGACTACAACCACGGGAGCAATGGGCGCAAACCGTGCGTTGGGAACCCTCGAACCAGTAACTAACCACGCAACGTTTTCTCTTAAATGTAAGGGATTCTCCAGCAATTACACGGGTTATTCAACAGAAAAAAACTAAGCATAACTTTATGAGAGAAATAATTGAATCAACACCGAAACTGAACAATTGTCCCCAAATTCCTACGAACTAAAGTCAATTCGTCGCAAAATTCAAAGTAAATTTGAGGAAATAAATTAGAGCGGATTAGAAACGAACTTTTGGTGTTCTATGGTTAATGATGATAAACCCAAATTTATAAAACCAGGTTTTGACGGATACGTCAGTCATCTCTAGTCGCTACTTATCCGTTGATAAATAGAAGAAGGTTGATCTCACTTCTGCTCAAAAATGTCTTCCAGCCCGTCCCTTGATTAAATTCTTGCCTATATATATTTGTGTTCTTACGTTAAGCATTTTACTGTGATCATTAGTTTGCCAGCGACAAGAGATGACTGAAGTCTCCGTCGAAAGCTGGTTTCGCAATAAATTGGTCCAAGTTACTGTGATTTCTTTCCTGCATTTCCATGTACTATATATATATATATATATATATATATATATATATATATATATATATATATATATATATATATATATATTCTATAGGCTTGCTTCTAAGAAGGCTTATTTTCAGGTTGAGGATAAATCCGAAAATGAGACATGTAAAATTTCTCATTTAATTAAATACAACGTTTCGGGTACCTTACCCATCTTCTGGTTTATAAGATAGATTTAGAACAAGTTTAAAATTACCAAAATTATAATGCACACAAGGATTAGAAATAAATTATTTAGTTAATTGAAATTTTGACAAATCGTTTGAAAACTATTCTAAACTTTAGATATGGATCAATTATTGGTACTTTAAATATGGATAAATATAACACTAGTTGATGCAATTATTGGTTGACACAGATATTAGTCATTTAAAGAAGCAAAAATAGTAATAAATTATTTAATTAATTGAAAATGTGAAAAAATCATTTGAAAACCGTTGACACTAAATATAGATGCTATAAATATGGATAAATATAAAATACTAATTGGGGCAATTGATTGGTACACAAAAATATTAGTCACCTTTAGTGGACGGCAAAAGCGGAGAGACTGAGGAAAGATTATAGAAGGAACCGATTAAAGATTGGTAGGTTGTGAAAAAATTGAGTGACTTATGAAATGAGAAGGGGAAAAGTAGTTGAATCAAAATTTAAACTGGAATTTAGTTGTTTTATAAATAATGATTCAAGAATGCGGAGGGAAGTGGAGTCCTTTGCATGTCCTATTATTTGAAAGTTTTTGTTGGAAATTTCTGTTTTACATTTAATTGAATGATCTCGAATGGAAGAAGTTTCTTTTGTGGTCAAGTGGAGCCAGTGCGAGAGCTAATACAAAGATGAGAACAGACCCTAGCCCCAAGTGAGTGAACAGTGCTGCCAATGTAGATCCCCTGGTGGCACCTGGGGCAAATGAATTTATAGACAACTGAACAGCTCATTTCAGGTGGGAGTCTGTCTTTAGTTCTGAAAAATTGTCCAATATGAAAGTTGTTAAGAAAAACTATTTTGAAGTTGGTATGTGTGTAAAATCTTTTCAAAAGCTTATTAAGTTTTGGGCGTAAGGGTAGGTTGAGTTGTTCATTCAGAATTCAAGTTTTCTTATGGGTTATTTTCAAGGAAATTGTTTACAGCCCTCACTTGTACAAAAATGTATCCGTCAATTTTTTGATAAAATATACCATCCTCCACAATAAATTTCCTCTGTCCCCAAGGATGTCCGCTATTGTCTTCTCCTTAATGTTGGCCCACTCAACCTACCCTTAAGAGATGGCGTTTACTTTAACAGAATAATGAATGTGTGTTCTAGAAGTTTATTCGCCCTGCTAAATTTTATGAGAGTGAACAATAACATCGATTTCAAGGCTTCTTGATATTTCTATTTGTAGAAAAATTGATGGTTGGCGCTGTTGCGAACGAATTAATTGGACGCAAACCTCAGACGAAGTAAAAACAGAATAATTAGGACAGAACCAAAGAGACTTGGTAACATTTAATGCAAACTTTTTTGGAATCAAAACAATTTACATCATCAATTCTAACGAATCACTCAGAAATACAGATTTAAATATGTACATAAAAAGTTCTTATACACGCTAAACATTAATTTAGTAACCTGAAGCTTAGATTTGAAAAGAATAAAATAAATGTGAATATTTTTTTATTTTTTACAAAAGAATGTTAACTTTCCTATTAAAAAACGCTCTTTATGAACTTGTTGTTTGTAATTCATTCTTTTTGTTTGATGCTGTTTTTATCAACAATATGCCCAGGAGGCAAGGCTGTGTTTTTTAAACTCTAGCCACCCTGAAAGGCGAGAGAAAAATAAAGAAGAGTGGTCTGGTCATTCCCCAATGGCTATGCCACGAGCACCCCACGTGGATGCAATCATGATGTGGGACCTCACCATCTGGATGTAATCTTGCAGTGGAATTTCACCATCTGGATGCAACCATGGAGTGGGACGATCCCACTTGGATGTATTCCACGTGAAGTTAAGTTGCACCTTTTAACTGGAGCATGGATTGCTAGCAGAGGGTGAGCTATAAAATATCTACCGCTTCCGCTACAGACTCCCTTTCCTTTAAACTGGTTAAACAGAACAGCCTCAGATAAAGCGTGGCCCTGCTTAATTCTGGTAAAGTTGGTGGCGCCTCCAAGAGAAAAGGCTCTAGGATCAAATCTTTCTCCCATTTTTTATGCGCCTAAATTCTTCACAGCAAAGTTGGTGAATAATTTTCTTGATCAAGACGACGTAACTGTCATGGACTGGCCCACTCAGATTCTGGACAGCAATCCGATTTAGAATTTGTGGAAGACAGTAGGAGAGAAAACCATCCGCTGTCGAAGAACTTAGGAAAATAGGATAGTGAGTCATAAAGTTCTCAGACAAGTGTCATAATTTTAAAATACGCAATATTTTATAAGGTAATTCATGTTTGAACATGTCTTTGATGCTTCTCGAATAATTTCGTTAAGTTTTATCATTATAAATATCGGGAGTGTGTACAAACGTTTTTTTTTCGTCCCTTAAAATGAGGAATTTTGAAATATGAGCCAACATTAAATTTCTAAATAAACTTAATTGGAAGACTGTTAGAAATATTGAAGCTATAAAACAGGTTTATGAGGACTCTTCACCATGTCGACCAGTGGTTAACAATTGGATTAAGCGCTTCAAAAAAGGCAGAGAACAACTCGAGATGATCCAAGGACGGGGAGACCCTCCACCTCAGAAAATAAAGAAAACATTACGCTTGTGCAGAATCCAGTTCAAGAGAATCGCAGAGTCACTATTGAAAAGGTTGCCGATAAAGTGAGACTCTCACATGGTTCAGCATTTTTATTTCTCACTGAAGATCTTGGTCGAATCAAGCTTTAAGCCTGATGGGCCCCTGAAGCTTTGCACAAAGACCCACTGAATCAAAGTTTTGACCTTTCTTTAGCAATTTTCACCAAAATGAAAGAAAATTGACATTTTTTAAGCGTTCCGTAAGCTGGCGATTATTCTTGGATCTACCAGTTTGATCCAGAAAAAAAATTGAATAAAAAAGTGGCAGCCGAAGGCAACAGCTGGACCTGTTAAATTCAAGACATAAACGTCTGTTAAGAAAGTTATGTCCACAATTCTGGGGGATTCAAATGGAATTTTATTGATATAATTTCTAGAACGACATAAAAAGGTTACCACCAGCTATTATCAAAGTGTTTTAAAGAAGCTGAAGAATGTCATGACCAAAAAAACGGCTCGGAAAGCTGCACAACCAGATTTTGTTTCACCATGAAAATGCCCCAGCGCATTCTGCGAAAGTTGACATGGCTGCTCCAGTGAATTCTACGATGGCTGTCAGGGCTATGCTACGTGAATTGCAATGGCAAACTCTTACACATCCTCCTCATAGCCCTGATTTAGCCCACTCCGACTTTTTTCTGTTTCCAAAATTAAAACACCACCTGAAAGACACCTGATTCTAGTCGTTAGATGAAGCAAAAATACACGTTATTTCTTGGTGTCAGAGACAACTCCAGTACTATTACAAAAAGGAATTTACCGGTGTAAAAATAGATTGCAAAAGTGTATATACAAGAATGGAACTTATGTATAAAAATATTATGTTATGTTGTAAAATAAATTTTTGAAGACATTTGTCTAAGAACTTTTTGACTCACACTCGTATTGCAATAAGAATGGTGAAAAATAACACCAGAAGAATGCTTTCGTTTAGTGCGCTCCTGTGCCAGAAGATGTCAGTAGGTAATTACTAGTAAAGTTCTATGTAACAAGTACTAATATATTGTGACAACCGAGAATTATTTGTTGAATAACATATCATTGTACCTTCTCATCTACGTCTGTTGTGTTATCTGTCTGGATAATTTTGACTTTCAGCTTTTTGGAATATAAAGCTTTTTTGCACGTAATTTGCAGTTTCATCCACTCTAACCTGTAAAATGTACATATATAACTTATAGCATGCTTATTTGATTTAGGTAATTTATCATACATCACTTACCATTATTTAATTTGAAGCTACTTTAAGTTTTGTTATGGGGATCAAAGTGTCCGAATCATTATGGCCTCTACTTGTGAGAGGGCTTAATTTTAATTGTAATATAAAAGGATAATATCATTGTGACATCCTTATTTAATGTAAACAGCGTTTATCGTTATTTAATATATCTTTGGGATAAATGGATAAACAAACAGTTAAAGGGCGAAACAAAACAACAATATGTAAAAAATTGAAATAGTCTGAATCAAGGTCTAAGGGAAGTTAAATTTAAAATTGAACTTCCTAGATACTAAATAAAATTACCTGAAGCTAATAATGTAATTTAATAAAACATCGATGAATTTATAGAAAATGACATACAAAGAACATACTTTTTTGTCACCGATTCGAGATAAAGATAGGAAGTTAGAGAAAAGGGAGAGTTTTAAAAAGTTTCAAGATGGTTGATTTTTGTTTTTAACTACAGAGGTGGCTGGTTGAATCTGTATATAATGTGGGGGCCTGTGTCTTGATGAAATATAACTCTATAATTATGAGTTTGGTATTAATTGATTTGAAGCTAAATTCCCCAAATTTTCGATGCATTTTATGATGTGATCTCTGATGGCCGAGACTTTCTTCGTGGAGAAAGATTTCCCCGTTTTGCAACTAACATCAAGGTGTGCACATACCCTCAATTGTAAGCAAATAATTATTACTACCTATGTATGGTCCCTGGGAGCATCCAGAGGAATAAAATTTGTCGACAATACAATTACCTGAACAAACAGGAGTTACATACCTTGTACAAAGAAACCGCCTATTTTCAAATTCTTTATAAGGATTATTATGTAACATCATTATGTACAAATAGTTGCTTTTTCAAGTATAATTTTAAAATTGAATTGGCTTAGAATTTGCTTCAGACTATATTCCCTTCAGGCGATTTGACGTGATAGAAAGACACCTGCATCATGTACCAACACTAGCAAGAACTCTAGAAGCCGATTTGTACTTACCCAATTGTTGATTAGATACAATGGTCACGTCCTTTGTAATAAAATACTTGTACCTCTTCCCCCTTTTCTATACTATCCAATATATTTATGTTTTCATAGTAACCGCCTTCCGGTCAATTAATGATTGGTTGATTTGTAAAACAATTGTCACCGCCTCCATTTAATCCTCGCATATTTAAAGCCAGGATTGAAGCAATCATTATGATTAAGAATTCACCATTCAATATCTCAGCATTAATTCCTTATTCGCTAATCACACTTAACTCCACTTTTAAGTTCAATTCCGAGAGTCATAAGAGTTGAGTCTTGATTGCTCCTGTGTTGTTTAGATAAATTAAACAGGTTAACAATTTTAAGAGTCTATGTATTGGATAAACTACTGAAATACATAGTCTAAATTATCCGCCTTTTACACGCGAGAAACAACCATCAGGTAAGCCTCAGAAGAAGCCATGAACAAATTAGAACAATCTTCGACGGTTAGTGGTCTGGTAAAATCTCATTCAACCTCGACCGAACTACGGAATACATATGTAGAAAAACTTACTGTTCTATTTATTGTTATCTACTTTTGAAAAGCAGATGTAACAGTTTTTATTCATTGTTCAGAGCATGGTATACAGACTATGCTATCATATGCACTGCAATTCACGCTGTGTGTACTTCCATTTCTTTATGCTCTTTTTTGAAAAGCCGACTAAAAAGGTGGTGAGAAATGTTTTATTTAAATAATGCAGGGTGATCCCAAAATCGTGCCTCTACAAAGCTGACTTATATTGAGTGAATGCCTTTTGAGAGCTCTTGAATACGTTCGTCTTTCACTAAAATAAACGTGCACTTGAATGGTTGAACAAAAGTGCTTCTAACAACATCCTGCTTTCTTATGAAAGCAGTTTAGGAAACACGTTAAGAACAAGTTAAAAAACATGTTTAAGTGGGAGACGAGTGAAGTACATAAAGAACATATAGGGGATGCGATAGATAATGGATCGCCTAATTTAAACATAAAATAAAATAAAATAACACAAAGTTCATTTAAATTTATATATTTTCTTTTAATATTAAGGATTTTACTATTAATTTTATTCAATGAAGTTGCCTTCAGCCTCAACTACGGACTGCGGGCGACGTCGGAACCTGGTGCAGGCCTTCTCGACGGTTGCCCTCTTTGACTAGTTGATGCTTGACTTAATGTTCACCTTTATGGTGCACGTAGACTTGTTGGTAGCGCTCCCAACCATGCCCTATACATAATAGTCCCGGGTTTGTAGTCTAGGTAGTTGGGAGGCCAGATGTTGGGAGGGATGTGGACAAAGAAATTGTCTAACAGATAAGGCTGTTTTTTTGTTGTGTGGCATCGTACATAGTCCTGTTGACAAAGGTACTTGCCTTCCAACAGCCACCTTCTGGATCCAGATAAGCACCAACTTCTCCATTAATTTGATGTAGCTCTCCTTATTGAGTCTGACGGCCTGCGGGAAGATAAATGGGGCAATAACGGGACCCTCGCTTCTTACTACTGCAAACACCATTATGTGAAGCGGGAACTAGGTTTGCATGACTCTTGGTGCATCTTTAGAGAACGCAGAAAGCCAGTGGTTGTATTGCGAGATCACCACCTGGTCCTGGCAGAAATTCTTCTCGTCCTAGACTTAGAGGAACCAACGCATGCGAGGATTAAGAGAATTCTTCAGTTTGTTCACAAGCTTCATAGCATGTTCCTTCCATGTATCCTTCATTTTCTGTCACAAAAGCTGGCCCTTTATTATTTTGTACATATGAGTATTAAATGATGTCCATATGTCCTAACCGCCTAATGAGAGCGACTGACACTCCTTTTTCCTGACTTGCTCAGATCGTTGTTAAATTCGGGGGTTCTTTTTGCTTAAAAACGTTTAGAGTAGTTTTCGAGCCCTTGTACCCTCGTAATCATAGCCTGAGTCATCCGACTCTTTACTAATCCTCTGTACCGTCCTCAGTTTAATATCCATGCACTCATAGGTCTTTGCTTTGGAGCGTGAATCCCTTGCATCATCGATGGCCTTTTCCAATTTTTGGAGTATGAAATTCAGCAATGGTATTACTTCTTTCCCAGACGATGCACAACTAAGTCTACTCTAATATGAAAAAGAGAGAACCGAGGCTAACGTTGGCCGTTTACCTACTGCACCATGTTTGTTACGTTTAGAGGATGTGAGAGATTGGATGTTATTTATTTACCCGTAGTTGCTGGGTTCAGCTATTAGAAGGCTTGGCAATGGTGTTATTTAATGTTTTGGGTTATACTGAATTATGTGGCAGGTTTGAACTCCTTATAAATATGGGCAATGATTTTTTTACATTTTTTGCACGTTTTTTACATTTAGATTCATTATTATCCTTTCTCTAAATCAGGGTTTTTTAACTTTTATTCAGTCATGGACCCCTTTAAGAAGGTGATGAAAGCTATGGACCCCTTCCAAGGAAGTTTTCACATAAAAGTCATAGAACAACTTTACATGCAATTAATATATGTACTTGATTTTATTGACATAATATAATTATGATTGCCTCATACATGTAGGCCTATAACATACAAAAGTATAGATAAAGTAAATGATCTTAACAAATAACTCACTCCTTTACAATTTAAAAGTAAATTCTACTCATTCAAATAAAAGAAATACAGTCATCTTGTGTAAATTAAGCAAAATTATTTTTATCCTGCTCAAATATACCACAAATACTACTTTCTCTTTTGTTAGCTAGTTTATTTTAGTGAAACCCATCCATTTATTTTTTTTAACCTGACCCTCACGAACCCCTTGAAACCCATACATGGACCCCTAAGGTGTCCATTTACCCCAGGTTAAGAATCCCTGCTCTAAATCGAAGAAGATGGCGTTCAGCCCGCATGCGTTAGAGTTGTTATATATTACACAAGAAGTTTATATTTAATCTAATTTTTAGTTATGGTTTTATACTGTCTCTCTTGGTATTACACTTCCGGTGGTGTCTATCATATCTCTGTTGGTTAAAGAAATAATCTTGTTCCTTACTCTGACAGGTGCTTAATATCGTACTTTTACGTTCCTTTGTGGATCATCCAGGTTGTTTATTGTGAAAATCCTTCCAGTCCATTTCTACGACTTACAACTCCTGTCATTTTTCTATATCACCCCGTATGAGGCATTTGCCGTCTTTACTGAGGTCAGTCAGGTTCAGAAGAGTTACGCTTCATCCAGGCCACAAGGCCTTCAAGTAGTAAATGGTTTTAACTGAAGGTGTGCATCCGTCAATAGTGGTGTCCCTCAGGGATTAGTTCTTGTGCCTTTGTTGTTTATAATTAATTTATATTGCCGATCTTGGCAGTAAAAATTATGCAATTTTCAAAATTTGATGATTATTGAAAGGTAGAAAAAAAGATCAAAATATCGTTGTAATCTAATAAATTTTCAAAGTGATAGAGTATTGGAATGAGAGTTAAATTTCACCAAAATTCAAGGGAAATGTATAACATGGGGTGGTTATAATCTAAAACCGGTTAGGAAGGAAAAAAAAATTGTATGTTTCAATTCGATCCACTTAAAATTTCTAATGAGAATGCATTATAGCAGCACCAAAAGCGAACAGACCACTGGTTTACATAACAATCAGTTTGACATTTAAATCGAAATATATTATTATACCCATATAAAGCGCTTCTAGGAACTCACTTGAAATATGCGCTTTAATTTCGGTCTCCTCATCGACGACAAGTCATATCGACCTCAGAACACTTTAAATACAGAGCGACGAAAATAATTCCTGAATTAAGGACTAAACCATAGGAATTCAAATGATGGCTTGAAGTAGCGCGCTTTCACTTAGAAATCGTCGTATGCTCGTCAGCTCAGCGAAGTCTTAAAATACTATGCGGTTTCAGTAATATAAAGTGTTATTGATTGAGTTAGATAATCGAGCGACCACTAAGGGTTCCGTACTTACTAAAGATTTAACATTGCGATAAAACATTTTTTTATCTTACAATACAGTTGATTAAACTCATCTTGACCGATTTAACCTACCAAACTCATGTAAATTAAAGGGGCGCCTCGAAACTTTAGACGTTAAGGTAATTTTTATCAATTATATTATTAAAAATATTGAGCGAAGTGTTTTTAACGAGTTGCCAGGGTAAGTCATTTAATACCAGTCATTTTGTACGAGCTAAACTTCTTTGCTACCCCCTTCCCTCCACTCCAACTCTAATCTTCCATCCTCTCCATGCGCACTCTCTTGGGCTGGCCTCGAGTGCATATTAGGGTCTTTCCAGGCCTGGAATTCCTTGAATTATTACTTGGATCAACTGCCTCCGACAGAGTTTCATTTCCTCTAACTAAAACGCTTTGCTAATATAAGAAATACGTAGGTTAAATAGCGAAGGAGGGGAGGAAACATGTGTAGCTAAAGAAGGTAATTTCACTCATTGTTGAGAGGAAGAACACACATATATATATATATATATATATATATATATATATATATATATATATATATATATATATGGAGAGAGAGAGAGAGAGGGAGGAAAAAGAGGAGTGTAGGATAAAGAGAAAGAAAATCAATAATAAATATTATGAAAAAAATTGCAAAAGCTAACCTTATTAATATGAGTGTAATCCAACGAGGGAATTTTTTAACAGGAAATGAGAGGTCAATTAAAAAATTAATCTATAACGTACAATAAGAGTGTTTAGCAACACGATCTTTGATACTCATATAAAAATCCAATGAACGGGAACGTATTTGGAAGCAATGGTACCAATGCTAGAAGAATGACGCCAGCTTCAATATTAACTAAAAGAGCGATCATCAATTATAAGACGAGATACTTATTTCCAGTGACCCTCTCCCTTTTTTTTGCCTTAATCTCATTTTAGTGCGAACGCTCCCTCGGAAACCCGCGCTAGGAACGTCAGTGCCAATTACGAGGATTGTCTTTTCCTTGGGCTCCCCACAGACCACACTCCTGCCTAATTTGTACTCCTGGGAGCTCTGCTAATGCCCCCTTTAAGTACCTTCTAACGAGGGTAACTTGCTTCATTTTGTGGTATTGAAAATAAATGTATTATTTTAGGATAACATTTTAATCTTCAATCTATGAACCGAAAACTAACGAAGTCATTTTCGTCCTACAGGCAATGTGAAAGATTTTAGGGTGAGAGAAGCTTATCAATAACAACGTACTTTTATTGAATGATTATTTAAACGTAAACATCGGTCTATTGAACGATTTCATTTATCGTCAGCGTACATTTTCTGTAAACGTTAACAATCGTTTTCCTTGAACCTTAATAAGATTGAATGTTTACATATTTTTCCGTTTCTTAAGGCTGACATGCGTTTTAATATACTTTTTCTTAAAATATTTCTATAAACATTAACATAGTTTTCTTTGAATCTTAACATACGTTTTCTTGACAGTGTTATATGAAAGGCAACATCTCTATTTCTTGAACGTTTTATCTGAAAGTTAATTTGAGTCTTGAGAAGTCGAAACACATTTTCGTCAACTTCTTTGAACGTTAATATAACTTTTCTTAACCGATTTATTTGAATCGTTATCCGAATTTTCTTGAATATTAACATACGCTTTCTTAAACCTTTACTTTGAACGTTTAAATACAATTTTCTTAAAGGGTTACCTTAAACGTTAATAATTTTCTTCTGAATATCTTCAAAATTTAACACAGTTTCTTCAACGTATTCATCGAATATTAATTTTCGTAAACATTTCTTTGAACGTTAACATGCATTTTCTTCCACGTTCCATTTGAACGTTAGCATACATTTACTGCAGCGTTGAACGATTTTTGAGTTAACATCGTTTTCTTTTTAACATTTCTTTGAACCGGTCCACGTTTTTGCTGGCTAAGTGGTAAAACATTGAGGGCGTTTTTTCCTATGAACTCTTACAAAGAGAAAACTTAGAAAATAGAATCGAACTTCAGTCCAAGACTTCCACTTCTCGTCAAACATTTAACACCAAACCTCCGATCCGAAAAAATAAGCACCCAAATTTACTTTCGCCTTGTTGTTTGTTACTCATCAAGATTGCCATCACTATTGCAGAGGGCTAAGAAATTGCTCAGAGGCAAAATATCTTCAAAGAACCGCTTCGTACCCTGTCAACCTCATACGATCATTAGTGGACTTCTTTTTTAGCTGGTAAATCAAACATTCTATATTTGGTCGCTGAAAATTCGTTTTTTGAAGAAAAAATTTCACGAATGTAAATTATTTTTTAATAAAAATTCTGCTAAAGTTAATGAAGGAAGAAAATTAACAAGGAGATTTTGGGCTGCACTAAATGAAATATGTATTTATAGATCACTCGATAATAAGTTTTTTTAAGGTAGTTATATTGCGAAAACTTGTCATTTTGGGGACACCAGGAAAATAAAAATGTTCCTTAGAAATAATAATATGAAGTTTGCTATAAAGTTGTAATCTGAATTTGCTAATATGATTTGATCATCATTGTGCGTTGTCAAGTCCCTGAAATTGAAATTCTTTTGTATTCTAGAAAAGAAATAGGAAAATGAATCAATAGATGAACAAAATGATATAAATACAAAATACCAGGCATTAAAGAAAATTCATGCAAAAGTTACTACCATACTTAGGTATTACGAACTAAACGGGAGAAATTAGGTGAATATATCATAAACGTACCATGGCCCTTATTAGATTATTGCTTTGGCGATAATGCATGGTGTAACCGGGGTGTAATGGTGGAAGCTAGGTGTGAATGCATGTCTTATTTAAGTTTTAAAATTTGATCACTAGTGTTGAAATTAATTTAGCTGGTTTTAATTATCTACATTTTCTTTTCTACATTTATTTTAGCTTTTCTTTCCTTTGTCTTTCCCATTTGATAGCATACAGAAGAAGTCCTCGTAACTTATTACATATGTATGTGTGTACGTGTATCTACAAGAAAGTTTTTGTAATTTTGTTTCATTGGGAAATAGCTAATTACATAAAGTAGATCCTGATGTTAAAGTAAAGTTTTCCTATAAAAAGGACTCAAAGCAGACTTACGGATTCCTTTCCGGTTTGGAGTCCTCTCCTTTCATTAACTTTCGTTCAGTGATTCTTTTCCCAAACCTTTCGCGCCAAAAGATAGGGGAGCGGCGAATCCTAGGTTAAGTCTCTTATGGGTAATCAGCGTAATACAGAATGGATCCTATTAATTACTTTTTTTTTCTTTTCAGGTAAGAAATGCTGTTTAAATGGGAGCAAAGTGAAATTGAAATTGAGAAAGGGGCTACTTTGTTCTGCATCCACGTTGATCAACGCTCCCTAATGAGCAACTTTGATGTCAACAGTTGCGTATATATGGCATCAAGCTTTGCAGAGTTTACAAATGCCAGCATCTAATATTTTGACCCTTAAAAACCCGGTAGGAGAAAATGTTTTGTTTATTTTTTAACTTTTTGAATGAATATTTTTTCTAAGGGAGATCGGTGAGAATTTTGCTTTAGTTAACTTGGATTAGTTAGGTTAGTTAGCACAAAGGGAAAAAGGTACTCTCAGCTATCAAATGATATAATGTAGTTCTAGAGTAATGTTTAATCATTGTGAAGACAAAAATGGATTCACTTGGTTTACTCCAAATTTCTTTCATTAATCATCCGCTCGTAAGGGGCGCGGCGATTTGGCATCCTAGCCGCCGTACTGACGGGACTCAGCACCCCGTCTGACCCCAGCTTAGCCTCTTCTTCTTCCTTCAGAACACTTGTGTTTACTCCCTGTTTCCTCGCTTTTCATACAACCTCTCCCATACCTTTCTCTGGTTAGCCTCTAATTTCACAGGGTAGCCGCTGACTTTCTTCCAAGCCAACTATCCCGGATTGGGGCTGAGGAGGGGGGGGGGGGGAATGTACCCTAACCCCTGAGCTCCGGTTTAGGATGATGGATTTTTAACAACCTGCTCCACCCCCACCCATACTTTCCTCATATCCCTTTTCCTCCTCGCTTCACACTCTATCAATTTTACGCCGCGTCCAAGGTAGAGCCGCCATGCTGAGGGACTGCCAGGTCACCAGGCGGGAGGGGTGGTCCAAAATGGCGGCACCTGGCTATGCCAGGCGTGTACTCACCCTTTGCAGAGCGGGCGACTGCGGGGGGTGATTAGCTTTTGCATCCCATACAAAAAAAGATGGTCACCATGCCCAATGATGATAACTTACAAAAAACAAAATCTCTCCCCATTTCCCATTTAAGAACGACGGAGCCGCCCTCAAGTAGCTCCACAGAAAAAATGGAGGTCTTCCCTCCTGTGGTTTCCCACGGGACCCTCTATAACTCCTTACCTGGAGATGAGTCTTACTCCTCTCCAGTGCCTACGGGAGCAGAGGGCTCCTCCTCACCCCACTTTCTTGCTTTCACAGGGGACTGCCAGGAAAGCCAGCAGGCAGCCCATCATCGACCGCTCCCTGTTGAAGCGGCTCGGTGAGGCAAACCACCTTAGGGGAAAGAGGAAAGAAAGGACCCATCGGCCGCTCCCCTCTAAATATCTGCTGGCTCGAATATTGAATCTAGCAGAGGTGAAGGCCTATGCCCCCCCAAATAACATGGACGAGATTGACATGACCTGTGATGTCAGGGGGGGTGGGTAGCCAAATGGAGTCCAAACTGAG
This sequence comes from Ceratothoa steindachneri, assembly GCA_963969495.1. Classification (NCBI taxonomy): domain Eukaryota; kingdom Metazoa; phylum Arthropoda; class Malacostraca; order Isopoda; family Cymothoidae; genus Ceratothoa; species Ceratothoa steindachneri. The sequence continues at coordinate 145,484,898 of OZ018321.1, read as the reverse complement.
ATAGACATGCTTCTTGATGCAGCCCAGCTTCACAAGGTTGTGCCTTCTATGGAGGCAAATTCGGGCTCGGCATCAAACAACGAGCCCGAGTCTGCTCCTGTGCAGGGCCCTCGCCAGAAACGCCAGGCTGATAAGACAGCACAAGGAGGGGAGGGATCTCCTCCTCCAGCCGATGCTCCTACGACTGCTGGGACCTTCACCATCTCAGCAAAGGACCTTGCAGAGGCCGGCTCATCTGGTCTGGCGGCTTCTGCTGGGAGAGGGAAGAAGCGGGTCTATTCCCCGCCATCACCTCCTCAAAAAAGACTCGAGGCTCTTCTCCCTCCACGGGGGCCGCGGGGACGAACGGCCCATGGTGCTCACCTAGGCGTGGAATCCCAAAATAAGACCAAAATTGCGCAGAGCGGAGCCTCGATTACGTCGGGGCCCCTGATTCAAAGGTTACTTGGCGTTTTCGAGTCCGCTGGCTTCAAACGCTTCTTAGTTATTCGCTCCACTGATTGCAGCTTTTTGGCCAAGGGCAACATGATCCGTTAGAGGCGAGCTTTAGCTACTGTAATTTGTAGAGAGCCGAAGGTGACCCGTTTCTCGGATGAGAACCTTCTGGGGAATGTGGTGGCCCCTCCGAGGCGGCCAATATAAGAGCTCATCGGACACTTGATGGCACACCAGAGAGTGTGAAGCCGTACTGTACCATGAACTTTGTGAAAGGAGTAGTTTATGTGAGGGAACTCGTGGACTAATCCATAGAAGATATCACTCTAGAGCTGGCCGACCATGGTGGGTCAAGGTCGAAGGCGACAGCGCCTTCAGCGCATTGTCCGGCCAACAGCACCCGGGGTTCTGCTTCCGGGAAGCGTAGGGCAATTTCCGTGAGGGTCTTCTTATTGAAGAGGGCCCTAGCGTTTCCTCTGAGCTAGGCCTGGAGGGTATATTCATTCAATGGAATTGCTGCGGACTCCAGCCATTAGCTATTTTTCTGCAGGAGACCATGCTAGATGCGTGCCTCCTGCCCACTCTCACGGACTATAAGGGTTTTGTGACCCCACCACCAAGGGATCGGAGCCGTGCTGTGGGATACGTGGTTTACACTAGGCATGATGTGTTCGTTCTTTTTTTCACTTTAGATACCTTCTTTCAGGCAGTGGCTGTGCAGCTTCACCTGGCACGATTGCTGAGGCCCTTTCTCTTGCTTGGATATCTGAATGGCAGACTTCCCTTCTGGGAAGAATACTCACTAAATTACAAGAGACACATCCTTGCCGATCTGATCGAAGAGCTTGAGATAGGTTTTCTAAATGTGGATCACTTTATGCATCACTGCCCGAGAACCGCTTCATTTTCTTGCCTTGATCTATCTCTGTGCTCTCCGGATGCACAGCCTGATTTTGAACGGGAGGTGGTCGATAACCATGGTAGTGATCACTTTCCCATTCAAATATCATTTTTGGGCCGCTGCCGCCTGAGAGCCCACCTCCGTGGTGCTTGGCGCGGGCGTGGTGGCCTGCATTTCAAGAAATGACTGAATTTTCTATCTCAGTCGAGGAGTTTAGGTCGGTAGATGAAGCCGTTGAGTTCTTCTCCAGTAACCTCATCGCCGCGGGCCTGACTACTATTCCCAGAACGTCTGGCAGTTTTGCACGCCGACCACTCCCTTGGTGGTCGGCCGAGTCTGAAACGGCCCTCGAACAAAAGCGTTATGCCTACATTCAATATAAGCGCCGCCCGAACGATTTCACTGTCAGTGAATTTCGTCAAGCTAGGGCTAGGTACCGGTATATTTCGAAGCACGCTCGCGGCTCTTCTTGGCGGGCATACGTGTCATCACTTAACGGGAAGCCCCTTTTAGCAGAGGTGTGGAAGCGAGTCAAAAGGATTTGGGGCAAGTTCTCGCAGGACTTCCTCCCTTTCTCCAGGTGAATGGGACGACGATCTCTGACCCCACGTCCGTGGCGGAATCCTTCGCGACCGCTTTTTCCGCATTCTCTAGCTGGGATGCTGCTCCATCAGTATTCAATGCACGTCGTGATGTCGATGAAGGCCACCGGCTGGACTTTACTTCCAGAATTGGAGAACCCTTCAACGACAGGTTTACTCTGAGTGAGTTGCGTTCCGCTCTTGCTTCGTGCGCGGACACCACATATTGTCCGGACAATGTCATGTACGCCATGCTTCGACACCTGGGTGAGCTAGGCATGTCTTTTCTCTTAGATTTGTTCAAGAGGATCTGTGTAGAGGGTAACCTCCCAGACTCCTGACGAATCGCTACTGTGCTAGCTTTTCGCAAACCGGGGAGAGATCATTCTACTCCTGCCGGTTTCCGTCCAATTTCTCTAACCTCCTGCGTTTCAAGTCGATGGAGAAATTGGTAAATGTTAAATTAGTTTTTTTTTCTGGACAGCGGAGGCCATTTTTGTTCTGTGCAGTGCGGCTTCCGCAATTTCCATTCCATGTCGGATGCTCTGCTTCGACTAGAAAATTCTGTCTGTGAGGCCTTCCTTTGTAGACAGCACTTTGCCACGATGTTTTTCGATCTGGAGAAGGCCTATTGTATTGCATGGCGTACGGTATCATGGAGACCCTCCACACGATGGGGGCGAGGACGCCTCCCTTCCTTTATATGTGAGTTTTGCGAGGTTGCCTGCCAATTCCACGTAAGGGGGGGGCCTCTCCAGCCTAATGGAGCAGAAAGTGGGTGTCCCGCAGGTAAGTGTACTCCGCGTTACACTCTTTGCCTTGAGCATCAACGGCATTACCTCGCTGCTGCCACAAGATGTTATTGCTACGCTCTACGTGGACGACCTTTCGATCTCTTTTTGCGCGGCCCAGATGCCCACTCTGGAGCGTGGAATCCAACAGGCATTGAACCGCGTCCCTCACTATGCCGAAGCTCACAGGTTTCGGTTTTCTTTGGTCAAGACCAGTCCATCGTAGGATTGGGCCCTTAGTGGACGAGGAGGGTGCATTAACTCACTCAGATGCAGAAAATGCTAACCTTCTCAATGACTACTTCTCCTCAGTGTTTACTAAAGAGTGCGGTCCCATCCCCCAGCCCACGTATTCCTACTCAGGGGAAAAGCTGGAGGCAATGGACTTCACCGAAGGAGAAATAAAGAAAAAGATCGCTGACCTAAAGACGAATAAGTCCCCTGGACCGGACGGGTTTCTACCCAAGGTGTTGAAGGAAGTGTGCGATGAAGTATCACGACATCTGTGCGCTATCTTTAACATGTCAATCCGGACCGGATGCGTTCATAGAGACTGGCGTGAGGCGGAGGTGACTCCGATCTTCAAGAAAGGAGACCCCAGCCATCCGTCAAACTACCGACCTATCAGTCTGACTTCGATAGTCGGTAAACTCATGGAAAGCATCATGGCGGAGAAAATGACGTCGTATTTAGAGTCAAACCTGCTACTAAGGAGTTCCCAGCACGGCTTCCGAAGGCAACGGTCATGCCTGACGAACCTTGTGGAATTCTTTCACTTCGTTTTCAGTCAGCACGATCGGGACAAGGCGGTGGATGTGGTTTACTTAGACTTTCAGAAAGCCTTTGATAAGGTACCACACCGCCGCCTTCTCCGGAAAGTGCGAGCGCTGGGCATAGACGGAAAGGTAGCCGGCTGGATCGAGAACTGGCTAAGTGGCAGACGGCAACGGGTGGTGGTAAATGGACAGGCTTCTGAGTGGGTGCCCGTTACTAGCGGGGTGCCTCAAGGTTCTGTCCTGGGACCACTACTATTCATCATCTACGTCAACGACATGGACGGTGACATGGTTGCCAAGATTTCCAAATTTGCTGACGATACCAAGCTTGGTATGAACGTTGCAAAGGATGGAAATACTGCCCGCCTGCAGGAAGATCTTGTGAAGATTGGGGAGTGGTCGGACACGTGGCAAATGCCTTTTAACGTGAACAAATGCAAAGTAATGCATATCGGCCACAGAAACCCCCAATCTCATTATATCCTTAAGGGCACTGCTCTTGAATCGAGTGACACTTAAAAGGACTTGGGTGTTGCTATCACTAGTGACCTCAAGTTCTCGAAACAGTGCATCGAGGCAGAGAAGAAAGCCATAAGGTTTTTAGGCTACATAAAGCGCCAGTTTGGATACCGTAACAAGGAGATAGTACTTTGTCTGTACAACTCCCTGGTTAGGCCGCACCTGGAGTATGCCGTACAATTTTGGAGTCCTTCCTTTCGAAAGGACATCGTAAGGTTGGAACGCGTACAAGCAAGGGCAACCAAACTGATTCCCTCTATCCGACATAAAAGTTATGAGGATAGACTAGGGGAATTAGATATGTTCTCGTTGGAAACCCGTAGACTGCGTGGTCAGCTCATCAAGGTTTTCAAAATGCTTCGAGGGTTCGACAATGTTGCTACCGGGATATTTTGACACTGAGTGAGAACAGAACGCGCAATCATGGCTTCAAACTTGAACTGAAGCGTTACAACCGCAATATGTGTGGAAATTTTTCCCCCTACAGTATCTGCGGTAAGTGGAACGCACTTCCAGTGGGAGTTGTCAACAGTGAATCTGTTGACCAGTTCAAGTCAAGAGTCGACAAAGTCTTGAACAGTGGCCGTTTAGGGACGCAAAACAATTGAGCAGTCTTGTGCCTGCTCGATTGATAGTTCAAAGGTACCCTCTTTGAATGGACCGTAAGGTCTCCTAGGGTACTTACTTTCCTTGTTGCTCCTTGTTACCCCGAACCAGATTTGTTTCTTAATGGGGTGCGCCTGGAAGTGGTTGAATCGCACCGTTTCCTTGGTCTTGTATTTGACCGATACCATACTTGGGCGGCTCATATTCGCAGCTTTAGCGTCTCTTATACCTGCATCATGGATATTCTTCGTTCCACGACGTTCAGCGCTTGGTGCTTATAGGACTACTGCCTTAATTTTTTATCGATCCTTTCTCCGTTCGAAGCTTGACTACGGATGTGAATTTTATGCATCCGCAGCCCAACGTCTATTGCGGAAGGTAGACTTAATCTACCACACTGGTCTTTGCTTGGCGACCGGTGCCTGCTTGTTGAGATCCTGCTTGTCGATGCTGGAGAGATGGAATTAGATATGCACCGTGCAAAGTTCATTGCTCGCCTGTACTCACGAGAGCAGCGTTTCTCTTTGTTACTTCGAGAACTAGATATAGCTCTCGGGCGTTGGCGCCCCGGGTTCTGCCCAGAACGCCACCATGGAGGGTACTACATTTGGCTATTTGTCACGAGGCCTCTGCTACCAAAGCTTGTACAGCGCCGGAATTATTGCGTTCGGCCTTTTTGGAGCACATCTCGTGTCACGCTGGAACCGTGTCAGTGTATACGGATGGCTCCAAGTCCCATAAGGGGATCGGCTTCTACGCCGTTTCCCCTCTGTTTGAAGTCAGCCTGGCTCTACCGGGCGCTGCGTCTGTCTTCATGGCTGAGTTGATGGCAATACACCACTCGGTACGGGAGATAACGCGACGTGCCCGATGCGGAGACCGGATCGTGATTTATAGCAACTCACAGACCACCCTGAGGGCTCTCTGGGCATTGGAATGTTCGCACCCTCTGGTTCACGATATCCGTGATATCACGGTTTTAGTGAGCCGGATGGATCACGAGATTATCTTCTGTCGGGCTTCTGGACATGGATGAATTGCGAGGAATGAGCACGCCGACGAGGGTTCCAAATAGTCCTAGAGCACCGGGCGACCGAACCAGCGTTTTGCTCTTCCACACACAGACTATATGGTAGGAATACGGGCAGCTTTTTGGACTGCTTGACAAAGAAGATGGGAGACGGTCGAAGGGAACTTAAAGTTGCGTGCCATTGCGCCGCGACTGTTCCCATGGACCTATCCCCCAATGCCGCGACGGCTTTAGGTCGCTTTCTGTCGTCTCCGAATCGGGCACACTCGTGTGACGCATCGCTATCTGATGGAGCGCTCGCCAGCGCCCTATTGCGACGACTGCGTCGTCCCCCAGACTGTTCAGCACATTCTTGTCGAATGTCCCAGTCTAGGTGATCTTCGCGCACGTTACCTGTCCCGGTACCGGGATGGGTGAGGTTGCTACCGCCTGTCCCTTGTACTTGGGATGAGTGCGTGCACATTGACTGGTGGACCTGTTGACTTTTGGGTTGAGGCCGGCCTTCTTCCTTTTATTTAACTAGTTTTGTTGTTGTTTTCTTTGTAGTCCGCAAGTTCCTGAGCCGGAGGGTTCTCCCCCCCCCCCAACGCAGGAGCTTGCTTCCCCCTTGTTACGATTTTCCCTTTTTATTGTTGTTATTGTTTTTCATTATCATTTTAAAGTAGCATAGTGCGGCGACTCGTGCCCAAGTGGGTAGTCGCCAGATAGGCTATTAAAAAAACTTCATTAATAATCCCTAAGAATTTCTGCTTTGGATGTGGAACACAGGGTCAAGATCAAGCGATTTGCACGTTTTTAATCTCCGATCTTTAGTGCCCAAACTATTCTCCTCTTCTGCCTCCATTTTATGTTCGACATATTTTCCCTTTCCCTAACTTCCCCACGTCTTCAAATAAACCTCTATTTCGTATATTTTCTACTATATATTTTCATAGTATTAACTTAGATTTTATATAAAATATAAATGCAATATTCTTTCGTAAATAGCTTCTCATGCTTAATATAAAGGCAAAAATAGTATGTGATTCATATATTCAAAATAGCATAAGCATATTTTTATACTCTTATTCCTTGTTTGTACTTAAATTGGATCTGCTTTCAAATTATATAAGAAGGAAACATAATTAAGTCGCATAATTGAGTTATCACACCGGCATTTTTTAATTGCTGGGACAAAGGTTTTAATTTTACTATACTCATGCAAGGTATCCACATCAAGAAAACTAGCCTTAAATGGCATAGTTGAACTAGTAAGACGACGTAGCATCCGGCTATGGTTAAGTATGTCACTATTTAAAGTTTGGGGTGGAATCTTTGCTATCTATTCTAATAGTTTTATACCCTGATATTTCTATTTCAAAATAGGAAAAGAGGATTTTAATAAAATGCTTTATAGACATTTCTCTTCTGTAGATCCCCTACAAACTTTCTATTTCAAGCCTCAGTTATTGTTTACATCCATTAGTCCTGTTTCCCTCTTTCGCTTGATCGATCTACTCTATTCCTTTACATTTATACTAATTAGAGCCACTTCTTTGTTCTCTGGGTCTCAGTTTGGTTATTAAGTTAGAATATATGCTAAAATTTTCCCACGACTCCCAATACCTTTTAAAGCTTTGCTCTTCACTACACCCCTTTTAAAGCTATTTCAAGTTTAACGGGTTTGAGGCCGTTTTAAAGTCACGTTAGTGATTAGTTAGCAAAGCATGAAAAAGCTAGAGAGACAAGTTCACTCGAAACTGTAACCTTGCAAGCGCGACTTAGTGTGACCTCAAAATTCTTTGATGGTATTGGTTGGAAGACCCTTGGTTATTTATCATTTGAGGAATTCTACCCGTTGATTTCATTATATGAGGAATAGTGTAGAATTGATTGCAAGAAAGGATAAAGCTGAGCCTTTCATAGACATTAAGTGTATGTCTGTCTGGGCGCGTGTGATTTACACTCTTAATTAGGAGTGTTACTCATTTTAATGTCCGTTAAATAGGCGAAGTTATATATTCTTTCAACTGTAGCCATTTTTATGATTTTGGAATCCCTCAGATTACTTGCAAACAAAAGTAAAGAAAGAGCATATCCATGGTTAACCTTATTATGCCAAACGATCCTCTTTTATTTTTTAACAAAAAGGAGCCGGCCAAAATTAGGGCACAAAAGGGATCCTTTTCGGTAAGTTTCGATCAAGAGGGATGCTTAGTTTTCCCTTACTTCCTAAGATGATATCTTATTTGAAGGCGTTTCCTTCATCTTTCTTGACAATTTCAGCTCTGCAAGCATGGCATACAACTGACGTATTCGATTTTAGCCCAGTGTCACTAAAATAGATGGTTCCAATGAATAGGGAAATACGCTGTCAGCGAAATGGTGCGCTAAAATGAAGAAGGATGTAGAAAAATATAAGTGCGCGTGTGAAAAAATGCGACTGTGATGGAAAAAATGGGTCGACGGGATGTCGAAAAAGATGAGTTATCTTGCAAGAAGGGTACCAATTTGCAGAAAGAAAACTTTCCATTCGCTACCGGATAATCTCATGCATATGCATTCGAGTAACGGATTTATTTATATTTTTCTCTCTCTTGCAAAGGGTGAGAAAACTGAGACCCTTTGATTAACCTACATTGCAAGACGATTTTAAGCTTCCGAGAAGGGAATAAAATCTCTTCCCTCTCTCACGCCTCCTAAGAGCAGATATCGGTGGATAGCTGCACTTACATACAATCCTGTACATAGATGAGGTTCAACAACCTTTCAAAACACTCTTTTCCTATATATTTATATATATAAGTGTGAAAGACAGCTAGTACCTTTGAGATTAGCATGCAAAAGGGAATCAGTAAATAAAAGGAACTTGGTTAGAGACCAGTATGAGAGTATAACTCCATCTTCAAGTAACCACATGCAACTATGCTTGAAACTCAGAGTATATATTTAATGCATTTTATCAGTTTTAACGAACTGAGATGAAACTTTGATACCGAATAAATTCCATGTCCCTAAAATAAATATATGGATAAAAATAAAAACATAGGTTAGGGATATAATAGAATGAATTAAAGTTTTAAAGTGAAATTAGGTTGGATACATTATCAGAAGATGAAATTGACAGGAGTACCGTGGCAAACTCAAGAACGATGGAGCGTGACCAGTGCAAACTTGTTTGGGATGACTTTGCTACGTTGTTGAAGTACGACAAGTTAATTTCTATGATGATAGTGATGATGTTCGCCTCATTTGAGACACTTTTGGCTCCTTTAGACCATAGACCGTAGCACTCACCGGTCAATATTAGGCACATAATAAGCTCTCTGGCCCAATATATCCATTATGATATACCACAATTTACAGTCATGATTATCCATTACGTAAACGAGCCCAGTTCCATGGAAATTGGCAGGTAAGCTCGGAAACAGAAAGTGCTAAGAATCTCTCGGCTTACGAATCTTGCTACCAATGGTTGAATTCTGGTTTCATACAACATTCGGATTTTCTCAAAAGACACGAAGCTTCACTATCTAGAAAATATAACTTAAAATGGGACATCATTTGCCCCACAAAGGGAATAAAGAAAAGGGAAAGAACTATAAAATTGTAAAATGGTTACATACTTTTTCACATAGAGTATGCAAAAAAAAAAGAGTGCAATTATTCGTTGAATCGAAAATCGTTTTCTGATCCTGTTCTGTAGGAAGTGAGTTTCAGTTCCATGAGGGTAAAATGAAGACAAATAAATGAAGACAAAGAAATCGATTATTGTGTAATAATAATATATTTCGTATTTTTTTTATTTTTTATAATAATAAATATTTGAATCTTTTTCAATTCCAAACATCGTTCTTTCCAAAGAAAAGCATGCATACATTGTTGTTCTGCACCAAAGTAGCATGAAATCCAAGATAGTTGCTTAGGCTCTCGGTGTTGCGATATTTTAAGGTTCCAGCTGCCTTAAGTGCCAAGTCTGATCACGATCAGAAATGAAGCAGATGTGACCGCTTGAGGCCGCACATTGAGGCGGAGATTTTTCGACCTAGGTCTCAAGTCAAGGAGGGCTACGAAGAAGCCTCATTTCACCAAGAAGAACCTTACGGATAGGCTCCATCTTTGTTAGAAATAAAAGGAATGGATTGTTGAAGAATCTCACAAAGTGATATACTCTGATGAAGCTTCCTTCTGTTTGCTTAGAGCTTTTTGAAGATCCCTCGTTAGGGTGAGAAAAGAGGAGCGTTCTCACAACTCTTGTATCGTGCCTACGGATCTAAAGGAACTGGAGCACTAACAATTTTGTCCAAGAACCCCTCTATGAATTAAAATTGGTACCAAAATATGCTTCATTACCAGATTTTCAGGACCAATTTGGGGATGAGATTTGTATTTTTAAGCATGATGGCGCACCATTTAACAAATTAAAATCAATAACAGTTCTTGGCTGAAGATAAAATCAAACTTTTGACAGCTTGGCCCAGAAATTTGCCATATTTGAATGCAATGGAGAATTGTGGGCAATAATCAAACTGGCGGTTGATAAACATCCAGCCTAGCCAATTGTGAGCAGTTGTGGGTGTTTATTGAATAAAAAGGGAGCAATATCAGTCAAAATTTCCTAAACGATTTCTTCTACAACATGCCAAAACGAATTGAGGCAATCATGAATAACATCAGGTTTCATTTTAAATATTGCCTGAAAGCATCAATTGACTGTAGTTATTAATAAAATGGGTTTAGTCTCTAAAGATTTGTCTATTTCACCTTCACATTATTATACAAATATTTGAAAATAAAATGCAATAGTTCTATTAATTTTTTCATATAATAAATATAGTTGTCTCAAAACCTTTGGCCAGACTTCCTATCAAAACCTGTGAATAAGATTATAAGAGAATTTGTTGTGAAATTGCTAATATTTTTATCGAGAAATCCTTATAACAAAAGGATTTCGATATATATATATATATATATATATATATATATATATATATATATATATATATATATATGCAACAACCCATATGATATAAGGAGAGAATGATTGATACACAAGCGCTTTTGATTTTTTGTAGGTTCACAAAGCGTATAACATAGATTAAATAGATTAATTATATCTCCCATGAACGCGTCTCTTCTTTGAATTCCAAATTAATTTCTCTTTCATGGCCCTTCCGATCGACCAAGCTATGTAGGCCTGAAAAGCTTGTTTTTTCTTGAGAATTTTGTTCTCATGCGTAGCCAAGTGGTATGGGTCGCTACTTTAAATTTAATTCCAATCCATTGACGCACCAAATTTCCTCTTCCGCTAATTATATAAGAAACTAATAGTAATACATTTCAGTTTCATTGGCTATGAACATGATGGACTAATTTTCCTTTTTCACCTTATTATTGTTACTTACCTATCATTTTTATCTATCTTTCTAATATCTCTTTTTCCTGTTTTGAAAGCACCCCTTTTATTTTCCCACGGCTTTCATTTCATTAATTAATACATAAAATTAAATATATGTAGCTACATGCTGTATGCATTCCTGGGTAAGAAAATAACCGTTATAACTCGAATCCATGCCTCGAAACATGATATAAATACTCGTAGGTCATAACTTTTGTTCTGTGTGCGCGACAATTGAATCGATAACTTCCGCTTCTTCTCACACGCACATACACATTCCAAAATCTACGTTACTATGTCATTATCTACTGAATTTGACCCACTAAACTTAGAACGTGACCTGACCTCAGATAAATATTTATGGCATCAGCCAAGTAGGATTTTATTCGGTCAGGTATGACAAACCTTTATTTAGCTGATTTCTCGGGAGTGAGTGATTAATGTTCAAGATTTCTCCACATCTGTGGTTTTGAGGTAAATTTAAATAATCCGATGGTTAATTGTCATAATTACCATAACCCTAATTACAGCCTATTTTGAATTGGTGGATCCAGTAATTGGATTGCTCGAATTGAATTAGCTGCATTTAACCATTAGTCTGATGGGGTAATTTTTGTATCAGATAGAATATCAACGATTTCTTTCTTTATCATCTTCTTCCGGAGGTTTCTTTCTTTATGAAGGATGTGGGAGAGATGGCGAAGTTTTATTTTTCTCATTTGCAGTGATCTATTAATCTAATCGGAGCTAACTTAAGTGTTTGCATTAGAGATAAATTACAAGTGATACCCCCCACTTCCTGCAGAAGTTAGGCTGCGAGGCGAGGGAAGTAATAATACTGATTATATCCGTTAAACGTTATTTATTATTTTTAGTTAACCTTTAAAAATTTCTCTCCTCTCTCTCTCTCTCTTCCTGTGATATTAATTGCTTATTAACGGTTCTGGGAAGACCTCAATTATTTCTCAATTTAACGCAATTTATCCGACGTGCTATTTATTGGGATCACTGATTGCCTTCTTCGTTTGAATCCTTAAAATATATATCTTTTAAAAGGCTCTTTTTATCGTGATTTTTCTTAATTTTTTTTATCCAACACATTTCTTCTTTGTCATGGATCATGGCATCATAAGCCTGAATGTGGTAGATGATTGTTAGTTTGCACGCCGACCACAGCTGGTCGATAGTTTTTGGTCGGCAGAGAAGGGATGTGTTCACCTTGTAGATTCAATATATACCATCCTGAAGCAGAGTTTCAATTAATGGTGGTCTCTGGAGATGCGAACCTAAAATTTAATTGGTGAAAAGGCCTCGTTGCTGATGTCAGTTCCGTTAGAGCACTGATCTAGATAACAAGAGGTCTGAGGTTCGACTCTTTGCCGGGCGAGGTGTTTCTCTCATTGCTTTTATTGGGGTTATCACTTGGGAAGATCTCTAATCGTCTGTTTCTGTGCAAATTTTCACACATCACCGGATCATGGCAGTATATGCCTGAACGTGGTAGATGCTTGCTAGTTTTCACGCAGACCACAAGTGGCTGATAGTTTCGGTCAAAAAAGGAAGTATGTGTTCAACTTTCAGATTTTCTTTCTCTCTCTCTCTCTCTCTCTCTCTCTCTCTCTCTCTCTCTATATATATATATATATATATATATATATATATATATATATATATATGTATATATATATATATATATATATATATATATATATATATATTTATATATATATGCAGGATAGAAACCATGTTTCGACGGAGACCTGCATCATCTTCAATCGCTGGCAAACTAATGATACAAGAATTTACAAGTTAGATTTATAGGTTTGCAGCAGTTTATAGATGGTAACCAGATTAGGGGTGACGATCAGTTACCAGTGTATGGATGTCGGGCTAAAGGCGGTTAAGGCGGCCTTACAGTCGAGTTTGGTCTGACTCCAAAGGGTTCTTTCGCGTAATCCTCGTGCAGGGTGGGTTCGAATGGTAACCTGGTTATTGCTTGGCAGAAGAAAGGACTCGGAAGAAAAATTGCAGCTTCGTATGCTTTAATCTCAGCTTAGGGCTACCTCAGTTCACACAAGCGAACTGGGGTAGTCTTTTTGTGCGTTCACACCTTTGTGCTGACTATCAATGTTAATGTTCAATGTTTCTTCTAAGTCTCCTGCGTCAGATTGTTGAGACTATGGAAGGAGGGATTGAGGACGATGAACTTAACCATGACCCTACTAATATAAAAATCAGAATGAGAATAATATAGAATGAATAATAATCATGAGAATGTTTCAGCCCCGCTATTTATATCAACTCCAATTAAGGGGGCGTGAATTCTCTTCTCTTAATCTGGACGCGGAGCGGAGCTTATAGGGCTAGAAGTACGAGTATGTACTTGTGTTTTCTACTTAGACTGCTGGGCGGAGTAAAGAGGTGTGTGCATGTTCCGTGTAGGAACGTGTGCACCAAAAGGTATTTGAATTTTGGCCCCCTGGCTGGGCATATCAAGTCGATATCCATAGCAAGATTGATTTCATGGTTTCATAGATTTGGTTGGTCAGATTAGACTCTATTCTATGTGTGTCCAGCTGTTATCCACTGCCTCCGATATATGTTTGTAGACCTTCGGCTCACATCTGTTTCCCAATGTGTATATGTTTGCACATTCGCATGGTAACCCCAACGATTTCGCGGATTAAATTCTGACTTGTAAATTTGTGTAGCTTTAGGTTAAGTATCGTTCTGTATTCATTAGTTTGTCATTGAAGGAATTCTCGGGCGAAACCAGCTTTTGCAATAAATTGGTCCAAAATACTATATATCTATCCTTCATTCATTCACTAATCATCCTTTCTTTGCAGGACATGACAAAGGCAACGCCTGTGAACACAACTTTATCTCAATGAAAGCTCGAGCATGCATATGCTGCGTGAAATTTTACTACAAGACAGGCTCGTTCAAGAAATTGCAAGACACTTTTGTGCATCAGTTCGAATGTGAAAAAGCCCCCATCTAAAAGCAGAAGACATGACTAGGTGGACCACTTCGAGAATTATAAAGACACTGGAGAACCTCAATACAGCACAACCGTCCAAGCCATTCAGGACGCCCCAGAAAGCATACAGCTTAGCTGGTTCCAGCAAGATGGAGCAAGCTCTCACACCTTAGACCTCTCCAAAGATTAGCTGAAAGAGAACTTTGGCCGCCGTGTGATCAGTCTCAAGACTAATTTTGAGTGAGCACCTCATGGTCCAGAACTTAGCCCCCTCCCCCAGATTTCTTTCTCTGAAGCTAGCTTAAAAAACAGTGTACGCAGGGAGACCCATGACCATAACGGAACTCAAAGATGCCATTAGTAAGGAGATCATGAGCCATTAGTTGGTCGGTTTGTAAGGACGTCAGCTCAAATGCACAGAACTAAATGGAGGTTATCTTGAACATGTGCTCTATAATAAAATAGAAAACTCCAAAGACTCTCGTGTGTTGATATGATTTTTTGAACACAATAAACTAGTTATCATCAAAGTTTCATTCAATCCTTGCAGAAAATTATGAAATGAGTCCTATCGAAAGTTGGGGGCCGTTTTGAAGGGGGAACCCTATATATATATATATATATATATATATATATATATATATATATATATATATATATATATATATATATATATTCAGTAAGAAGGACAAAGCGAAGAAGCCGGGTCCCATATTTAATTCCAACGTTTCGGGTTATTACAAAACCCATCTTCAGGAGTTAAAAACAAATTCTAAATGAGAAATGAGTAATCTGAGCCTAAAAACATAAATAACAGCACAAGTTCAAAGTTAAAAACCAGAGATCAGAGAAAATCACAAAAACGACGTTAAAAATATAAAATGAACGTTACGTAAATGAACAAACAAACTGGTGAGGTAAAGAACAGCAAAATATTTGTAAAGAGATACTATCAATTAAGGGCAAACAAAGTAAACTTAATATTACAAAATTAAACAATTGAAATGAAAAAATAGAGAATTGGATACAAACAAAAGGTAAAACTAAATTATAGACACTGAAACAATACCTTACATGGTCGGATGATAATGACGAGTGAAAACAGGAAGGAATTTAAAGAATGAATACAGCTTGATTAAGTTATAAACAGAGGAATGGATGACGTGTCCTCATTTAAATTTGGGTCGTTGTATTATATACCGAGTGATTCTTTAATGCGGAGAGATGAAATAGATTGAGAAAATTTTAAGACAGAAAAATCATTTAAGGACACGTCTGTTTTACAATCAATAGCATGTTTCCTTATGGAAGATAACTCTTTGTTACTTAATGTTTTATCGGTTCTATGGCTATTACCATGTGAGAACAAAAACGCGACTGAAGAGTACGTACTGTGCTTCCTATATAGGTTCCAACTTACAGCTAGGGAAAATAAATTTATATTTAATGCACGAACTAAACGGTGTGGGAATACTGTTCTTCACTTTAAAGAGAACCAAAAAATCCTCTGAATAGAATAGCTTTTAAGGAACACTTTCGCAAGTTCGAACGAGGACTATCAAAGGAATAGAAAATTAATTGGGAATTCAAAGAATAAATAAGTAATAGTTAAAACGTGTGGTAAATAAACAAATGTATATAATATCTCTCAAAGTATATATATATATATATATATATATATATATATATATGTATATATATATATATATATATATATATATATATATATATGTTTATATATATATATATATATATATATACATATATATATATATATATATATATATATATATATATATATATATATATATATATATATATATATAAATGGTGGATTAGCTATCCTATAAATGTATTGTTCCAGTTCGAGGACACACGGATGTCATGCCGCTGGACCTGAAGTAGAGCAGTCGTCTAATAATGCCGCTACATTAACCGTACCATATATATAATATATATATATATATATATATATATATATATATATATATATATATATATATATATATGAATGCAATAAACCACATTAAAAGAGAAAACGGAATAATTTTTCCTACAGTAATATTTATTACCTTTTTTCGAAAAAATCCGTGCAGGGAAGCGATTCGAACCATGCACACTGAGGCAGCGAGGCGAGCACCGCTTTAATCACAGATAAAAGTATTCTCTCACGCTACTTTGAGAGATATATACATTTGTATATTTACCACGCGCTTAACTATTCCTCATTTATTCTTTGAATTCCCAATTAATTTTTGTATTTCTTTCATAGTCCCCGTTCGAACTTGTGAAAGTGTTTCTTAAAAGCTAGTCTATTAAGAGGATTTTTTGGTTCTCTGCGTAGCCTAGTGTACTAACGGTATACTTTCAACTGTGATCAAAGTGGTGCTCGCTAACTCAGTGTGCATGGTTCGAATCGCTTCCCTGCACTAATTTTTTCGAAAAAAGGTAATAAATATTACTGTAGGAAAAATTATTCCGTTTTCTCTTTCAATGTTTTTTATTGCATCCATTTTCATCATTCTCTCGCGCTACTTTGAGATGAATCCAAACACTTTCGAACTAGATTTTCAAGTTCATTTTGAAGGAATAACATGAAAATAGAGAAGAAGACCTTATATAGGGTGCAAAGATACGAAGGGAACGCCCATCACCTAGTACAAATCAATGGAAAAAAAACCCAAACAAGACAGAAAAATACCAAGAAAAAGAACAATAGGCAATTAATAACAAACATATGCATCGCTAAAACGATATATACACAACAACGCCATGTATATCAATGTAATATGGTGGGTGAAAATTTCTATTTTGCCCTTTTCCTCGGAGTATTGATACCCATTTGGGGAAATGGTGAGAGTAAGTGTTAATAAACAGTTTCTAATTTAGACCAACCCCGCCCACTTCTTTCCTAGAGTTTAACATTATTTGCCAACACTCGAAAAAAAGACATGTTGCCATAAGCGTCTACACCCACCCAAACCAACAGTCCAATAACCTATCAGGGAAATTCAGCTGGGTAACATTGTACAAATAATTGGGTTTATTTATATCTTTCTCTGTATTTATTTATCTCGTTTTATGCTGCTCATAGGGCTATTTTCTAATTAAGTGAAACATGGCTAGAATTAATGGGCTTATATTTTACATTCCCGTAGCGAATTTAATATGGCCATTAATAGCAATGTAATAATTAAAGCTATGTATCATATTAAATCATCCCATAATAAATGCAGCATTTTTGCGCATGGGAAAGTTAATGTCAAAGAGGAACACCGCTCAGGACAACCAATGAAATTGGCTCAAGATCTTTTAAAAATATCAGTTGAAGAAAATCCGATTGTAACTTTTGAACAATTAGCTGAAAAACTACATTTAACTCATTGACTGTGTATCGCCATCTAAAGGAGATATTACTGATTAAATTAATAAATAAGGACTTATTTAAACATGACTGAAATACGAGTTGTTTCATTTTTATCCATACAATAATGATAAAAATGAAAAATCCCTCATTGCTTAAAGGATGACCCCTTATATTTATTCCTTATATTTAATTTTTAATGAGCTTTCATTTCCTTCTTAAACTTTAAACTAACTTCCCACATAGTGGATTCTCCCCATGAATTAACAAATCGTGTTGTTTTAATGTTAGTACGAATTCATTGATGTTAAAATCAAATAATTTTAGCAATTTTGTCACTCGTGCATCATCAACGAGTTAACTGAGAATGGCTATGAGAAAGATTCTCGTATCCAGAATAGTTGGCTTTGGTTTTCCTGGCTAGGGATCACATTCATGAGGCGAGCGAAGAATAAATACGTTTAAGTACACCAAAATTAAGAGTGAACTTTCTCTGAAAATAAATTAACAAAAGATAACTATGAACATCGGGACGCAAAATTTACTCGACTGCCGATTCGGTTAGCCCACAAAACCATTGTTAAGATTATGCCACGCACATATTTACATAATTGGGGGAATAAAATAAAGCGATTGAGGGAATTGTTGGAAAACTTGTCCGTTTAGAGAACTTCGTTTATTGATACTTATAGAAAGCATGTCCTCAAAGAGAGCTAGTTGTAGATGGCGATGGATAGAAGAGATTTAGGGGCTTCTCTTAAGGAAATCGCTCTCTAAAGTAGACGAATGTTGCACTGTGAGAAATGGCACAATGAATCAACCGGAGAAAATATTGTTAATGACAATGTAATTTTAAGTAGAAACATCGGATCGTTCCTAACCGTTGAGTTTTCATTTGTTGTTGCGACGTTCGTAGATGTCAGACGGTAAGAAAAAAGAAGGTCGATTGCCTCCACTAATTGCCATTAATTATTGGGGCAACTTCACCACCAGAAAGAAGTAAGGGATGATTAGTATAAAGTTACTCTTATTTTTCTCTCAATATAGTTTGTTCGGCTTCCAGCAATGGGACAAAAAGGTATCCTCCTAAAGATTTAAAATTGCAGTAGGTAACGTGCCTGCGAGTATAAGGAAACTGCTCCTGTTTCAAGACCACTTAGTGGTGAAGATGAACTTGACGTACCTGCCGTGCCAGCTAACCATGGGAGAAAATGGCAACATCAAAAAGGGAAAAGCAATCCTTATGGAGCGACAAAGGCCGCGATTAGGTGTGCATGAATGTGCACCTGCAAGTATGAGAGACTATTGGTGCTTGGTCTTGTTGAACCCACTCATTATACTGTGCATCTTGAAGGGTGTGTCCATTTTCTGAGAAGAAACGATTGTAAACTTCAGGGAAAATATGTTTTAAAAGATAGTGCCCAGAAGTGGTTCCTCACAAATATAGAGGCGTAGCTTCAGTGGAGAATTATGTTCAGAACGCCAAAACCAGTGTTATTTTGAGAAGTAAAAATATATGATCCTACGTGCTCTAGATACGAAGGCATATACAAAGAGTTACGGCGTGACATGAATTTCAGCAAATGTTCACAAATTTCTGAAGCTATCTTTCTGGGTGTAATTTTATCCTCGGTTTTATGTGTAATTTTGGTATCACTCATTTCTTTCTAAAAACTACCAACAAATTTTCCATTAGATTTAAGTGTAGCCACTTCATAGAGATGATGCACATTTTTCTCCAATTCATTTCTTGGTTTGGTTGGATGTATGGCTTAGAGGATTGTTCTACTCAAAAATAATTTCATTTTTTGGTGTTGTAGAATAAAAGTTGTAGATAGATGGTTATAAAACTTGCAAATACATGGTGATATAAGTTGTGGATTTCATTCTTACTAAGCATATAGACAACTCACCTAAACCTGATGACGACATGCAGCCCTTTACCATGATAGAAGCACCTCTATGCTTCAGAAATAGTACTACACAAGCAAAGTGAAATGCTTTATTCAACTCTTCACCTCAATGTTAGCCACATCAGTGATGTAATATGCCAATTTGTTACAAAATTTTAAATTTTTAAATAATTGTCTTCCAAAATATATTGAAATGGAACTACATAAAGTTCATGTACAACAACAATAAAATAACACTCCTTACAACCCTGACAATTGCTTTCATCTTGATGAGATAAATTTAGGCCATTGTTTATGTGTCCAATTTTCCTGATTTTTAGCCCAACGAAGACGTTTATTTCTGTTGACCTCAGATATCCATGGCTTCTTTCATTAAACTTTCCCCAGGAGATCAATAAATGTATATCTACGTTCTTTAGTAAAACCCGAATAATAGATGTCTTCTCTAGGTGTTGTTAAACGTTTTCTGCCACTTCTCTTTCCTGATAAAAGCAATTGTTGTCTTGATATCTTTTTATAGTTGTTTGGAAAGCATATTTTGAAGATTTTATTTTTATAGCAATTTTTCCTGATGATAACCCTTAGCTATAGAGAAGTAGGATTTGTGCTCTCTGTGCTTAGGTGAGTTCTTTACTTTTAATTATATTACCTATTTAAAACAATATTGAATACATAATAGTTATAAATTTAAGCTGAACCATAGGGAAATATTCGTTAAACTCTGATTTTAGAAAAAAAAACTTGAATTAATTATACAGTATTAGTAAAATACTAAGTAATTCATACTTATTAACAAAATATTCAAACCTATTAGAACAATACAAATTATCATCATACATATTTACGAATAATATGATAACATATAGCTTCATAAACTAAAATAATCTCAAACATTACATTGCCTACTATATGTCTCGTATTAAACACATTTCTAATATTTTCATTGAACTCTATACTAAATACTTATTTAATCCAAAGGTCCTGTGAGAATAACGTTTTTTGTATAGGAATTAGGAGTTGCAAATATTTAATGACACAGCATTTTCAGTTCTTAGTTGAACCCATGGCCACCTACAATTATCCATGAATGAAGAAAAAATATACGTTTATGGGCAAATATACCCTAGCTGTGTTAACTTATTGATGTTCAAGGCAAATAATGGAATGATCTGGACTTGTCCCCTCTTCAAAGTGAAGGGTATCGCGATATCGTTCGGGAATAAATCCACCATGGAAATTAATAAATCCTTTACCCTACTGCTACTAGTAATGATTTTCACAGTAATTTCCGAAATTGATACAGCTTTGACAACCAGCTTGGGCAAATTTAATAGCCCTTTCCTGAGTTAAGCTTACATATAAATTTGCGCACTTTAAAGTGAAATTGCTTTGTTTCGTCTTTCTATATAAATTAGCCATATCAAGGATTAATCAGAACATTCACACTGAACTATTGTGTTAAGTATGAATCTAAGTAATGCTACTGGGGTTCTGTTTAACAAACAATAACTTTTTCAAAATCATTACACAATAGCATTTAAATAAATTTTATTGCTGGAGTAACAATCGCTACATGCGGGTACAGGCGTCATTTTAAATTTATTTCAGGCAGAATTAATGAGTGACATAGAGTTTTCTTATTAGGGTATAGATTTTTCTACTTCTCAGGAAATCAGAATTGTGAACCAGCAAAGATCCATTCGAGGATAGTTAAAGAAAGAGGAAGGAAAAAATGGAAGTCATAGGTGAGGACAAGTGATAGTCATAGAGGACATGGATTCAGAATTAGGTCATATTTTAAAGTAATATCTATAGATTCTATTCTAAAAAACGAGGGCCCAAATAAGTATCAAAAGTATCGAACGGAGACTATGAAAGAAATAGAAAATTAATTGGGAATTCAAAGAATAGTCTCCGTTCGAGCTGGCGAAAGTGTTCCTTAAAAGAATCCATTAAACCACATTGAAAGAGAGAACGGAATAATTTTTCCTTGCAGTAATATCATTCTCTCGTGCTACTTTGAGATATATATATATATATATATATATATATATATATATATATATATATATATATATATATATATATATCTCAAAGTAGCACGAGAGAATGATGAAAATGAATCCATTAAACCACATTGAAAGAGAAAACGGAATAATTTTTCCTTGCAGTAATATTATTATTACCTTTTTTCGAAAAAATCCGTGCAGGGAAGCGATTTGAACCAGGCACACTGAGGCAGCGAGCACCGCTTTGATCACAGTTAAAAGTATGCCGTTAGTACACTACGCTACGCAGAGAACAAAAATTCTCTGAATAGAATAGCTTTTAAGGAACACTTTCGCCAGCTCGAACGGAGACTATTCTTTGAATTCCCAATTAATTTTCTATTTCTTTCATAGTCTCCGTTCGATACTTTTGATACTTATATATATATATATATATATATATATATATATATATATATATATATATATATATATATATATATATATATATATATATATATATATATATATATATATATATATATACTGAATTCATTTACCACAAATTTCTGATTACATTAAATGAATAATTTCATCGGGTGCTTTATACTTTTGGCCACGAGACTTTATTTTTGTTATCATGGTTTTATGCAGATATTTTCTATGTTAATTTTTCAGGAAACTTTTAGATTAAAAAGTGATTTAGTATATTAGTTAAATTAAAGTCATGGGGGATTATGTCAAATATGAGTTCAATAGGTTTCAGTGTAATGTTTGAAAGGACTTATACTTTTTGAAGCTGTTTTCATTTGTACCTATATTTTCACACCCATTATAGTAACATTTCTATGTTATAAAGAGAAAAGATATGGAAAGAAATATATTATCAAATGAAAGAAACTACATAAAATCTTTGCCGTCAATATTGATGGCACGGGTAGAGTAGTAATTAAATGAAAAAACATATTTGATGACATTGGGCACACGGGAAATTGACGATGATCGCCTTAGATATTCTAATGAAGGGCGATCTACTCGTAGTTGTGGGGAGGATCTTATGCTTGAAATAAAATAGCTAAAAATTTATTGAGAAAAGAGAAAAGAAGATTAAAAGGGAAACTGCAGTTCTTGCAGAAGTGACTGAAGTATGTACCTCAATTATACCACCTCACTAAAAGCGCTCAAGTTCCCATTTACATAGATCGTCATCATGTATCACAAGTCAAGTAGTTTCAAGTTCACATTTTGGACACTACCATAATTATCACCCCGTTATGGGATCAAGATTATTATTCTGTTGATATTCCTCAAGGGGCACTTTGCCAGGGAGTTCAAGATCTCATTCTGATGATCCTTCTCAAGTAGTACCATACCAAGGGGTTTTCACGTTCTTATGCTTGAGGATCATTTTTAATGGTACGGAAATATTTTGGAGGCTTAAAATACTTCATCTCTGCTCCAGTTTTAGAGTTTATAGTCTCAACACTAAAGTTTTTCCTAAATAGACTTTCTGTCCAATTCAGCAGATAATGTATTCTACTCAAGAAAACAGCCACCGTTGGATTGTAATTCAAGAGGGGAATTTTTTTCCAATAAACAAATCCGAGTTTACTGCCACCAATCCATATACTCGTATATATTCTATATTTCCCTGTAGGTTGCGTGGCACTGTCGCGCATTAGTGCTGGGGGACATTTTTATTATGAGCTTCCGGGCGGTTTGTAGACGCCGGGCGAACATCAATATTGAACGCTAATTGCAAATGTTTTAACTAATTTTAATCGCGAAATGAAACTTTTTTATTCTGGGTTTAGAGCTCTCTATGTATTTCTCTTTGTCTCTGTAGAACTCTGTTTCTGTTTTTGTCAGTATCTGTTTCTAGCTCACTGTATATTTTTTATTTGTTTTTCGTCATAGATTTCTTTACATCTCTCTTCATTGCTTTTTCTGTGTTTGTTTGTTTGTTTGGCTTTGACATTCCATTTTTTCTGTCTTTGTTGCTATTTCTCTTGCTATGTTTTTGTCATTGTTCATTTTTGTAGATTTTTTCTCTCTCTTTGTTGCTTTTATCTTTCTTTCTCCCTCTTTCTCCTTTTCGTAAATCTCTGTTTCTGTCATATCCGGGTTACTTTGTCTCTTCTCTTTATGAATCTTTTTCTCTTTGTCTCTGTATCTGCTTATCTCTGTTTTGTCTTCATCTCTCTCTCTCTCTCAGATTTTTCTCTGTCGCTGTTTGTATTTATCTTTCTGCATATTTTCGCCTGTGCCTGTTCCTTTCTTTACTTGGTTCCCTCTCTGTTTCTGTATATTTGTTTATGTCGTTCTTTGTTCGTCTGTCTGTCTTACTGTGTATGTTTTAATTTTTGAGTCTGTGTCTCTTTTTGTTCTTGTAATTGTTTCCTTCTGACTCTCTTTTTCTTCATTTGGTAATTCGCCATTGTTTGCAAGAAAATTTGAAGTCCTTTTGTGTTTTTGTAATAACTCCCTCCACTGTATAATCAATAAATCTGTGAAGATTATATTTAGACAGTTATTGAGATTATTTGATGATTTCACTGGCAAGAGAGATTGCTTTTGTTTAGAAATATTACACTGGACAACGAATTTTAGCTTTTTTTTCTGCTGACTTAAGTTTGAGATCTGTTCTTGGTAAATTCGGGGCCATTGAGTTAAAAATGGCAATAGTTTACTTCTATCCCGTCAAGATTTTAAATTATGGACTGGTCCATATTGGTCCCACTCATGGTAGTAGGCTATCTTATGACCAAGTGAACGGAAGTGGAGGCGTTTGGTATTCTTCTTATTTTATTTTATCTATGTATTTATACTTCTCTTTATGCACATCTAGATATATAAAGCAATTGTATATAATATAATTTTGTGTTTTATAAGATTTTCTTTATGAAATAACATTCAATAGTATGGCCTCATTACGAAGGAAATGTTTGAATTCCCCTGATTCGTTTTGCTATATATGTGGTTGTTTTATTGCACCAACTGAAAGAATGAAAATTAGTATCTTTGTGAAAAGAGCATACTTGGCTAATTTTAAGATTAATTTAGGTGATCAGGAAAAACCATGGGTCCCGCACAATGTTTGTAAACTATGTGTCAAAAATGTACGCCAATGGACAAAGGGTACAAGGAAACAACTAGGAGGATTTGGCATTCCTATAGTGTGGCGGGAGCCAAAGAACCATCTAAATGCTTGCTACTTTTGTCTCACGAAGACCTCTGGTTATAGCAAGGAAACGCAACATAAAATAAGTTACCCAAACCTTGATTCAACAATTCATCCAGTGCTTCATTCTGATAAAATTCCAGTACCTGTATTCAAGGAACTTACTTCACTGGACGATGTAAGTGATGTACATGGATCTGATGTAAACATTGAACTTATCAGTGATCCAGGCTTTGTACATACATCGCCCCAAGCACGCGGAAACTTCAGCTAATTAGAACTGAATGATTTAGTTAGTGAACTAGGCCTGTCAAAAGAGTTAGCAGAAGTCTTAGCTTCTAGACTCAAAGAGAAGAATTTGTCGCAGGAAAAAACAAATGTAACTTTTTATCGGAATAGAGTGTGTTTCAGAGTATGATCCAAGTGAATGGAGACTTTTTATAGATAGTTCAAAGAAGAGTCTAAAATGTGTGTTACTCCAAAATGGAAACTTGTTTGGTGCGATTCCTATTGGGTACTCTTTGCATTTAAAAGAGAAGCATGAACAAATAAATTTGCCTTAGATTTACTCAAATATGATGGACACAAATGGATCACATGTGTGGATCTGAAAATAATAAATGTTTTACTTGGCCAACAAGGAGGCTATACAAAATATCCATGTTTCCTGTATTCATGGGACAGCCGAGACAAGGTCAAACATTGGGAACAGAAACTCTGGCCA
Organism: Ceratothoa steindachneri; assembly: GCA_963969495.1. NCBI lineage: Eukaryota > Metazoa > Arthropoda > Malacostraca > Isopoda > Cymothoidae > Ceratothoa > Ceratothoa steindachneri. The sequence goes on along the minus strand of OZ018321.1, from coordinate 145,459,729 downwards.
GTTAGAAAAAGTTTGACTAATGGGGAGAAGAATATTATACACTAACCCCTTGTTGAGCGAGAGAAAATCATCTCTCCGCCCCTTCATATCAAACTAGGGCTGATGTGTACCATTGCTTGTGTTTTATCCATTATATTAAAAAAATAAATTGTATGTATTTAGTAATAGATGATTTTATCTTACAATGCATTTGTCCTTTCAAATTCTGTTGACATTTTAAGTTATGGTTTAAAGCTATAACACTTAGGAAACTATCCTTACCGAGTAAATTCATGCAGTACGTCGTAAAAGAGGAATATTCTGTAGAATGGAAACGTGATGTGTTACAAGAAAATGGATGCCATATTTGAAATCAGCACGTCAAAATTAATTAAAAACAACAGCAAAATATAAGTCAGTGAAAGATGTGTTGAACAGTGTTATGAAAGGCTCTACCAGCAACATTCACTTTCAGGACTGCAGAAATATATGCTAATTTATGATCCAATAATTAGGTATTCTGGAAATTTAGTTTTGTTTCTGTAAAAGAGACGACCTCTTAGAGAGGGATTTTATTCTTACATTTATTGAAAAATCGGATTCCTTTAATTTATCGAAATTTACAACTTTTTAGTTGTGAAACGTATTTCATTTAATCAGTAAAAAATATGTGGTAAATATGAAAGACGGTTACCTAATAACAAAATGATTTGGGAGATGATTTAATTTACTTTTATCAGTAATCTTTTTCTAATTATTCTATTCTCAAATGCTTTCCACTTAAAATTTAACTCCACAATTTTAGTATTTGTATTATTTGATCATTTCCAATTTTCATTTTTTCCCAAGGTTGTACATATAGATAGATATCTTTCAAAAATGCAGAAAGATCTGTTGGAGCTAAATGTATTTTCAAGTGACCAATTAGCAAAGTACTTCCGAAACAACAATAACTCTCCTCAAAACAAATAAAATAAAAATTTCCCAAACTCTACCACCTCGGATACATGAAAAAAGTTAAGTTTACGAGAAAAAGGCGTTCAAGTACTTCAAAGCGAACTCAAATGTCTCTCCAATAAAAAATAAACCAGAAAAAAAAATCTCTTTATCGAGTCTCATTTAATTGATGATACGAGTGTTATGTAATTTAACTTAGTAAACTTTACTATCTACGGGGATAATTTAAGGGGTAAATGTTACGACCTTTCATTATCTTTTCTCACCTGGTTTAAGATCTTAAAATAAACTAATACACCAAATTAGTTTCTAGAGTTGTAAAGATAGATATCTTACAAAGATGTAGAAACGATCTGTTGGAGCCAAGTGCATTTTCAAGTGACCAATTGGCAAACAACTCTCCGGAAAAACAAATGAAACAAACATTTCCTAAAATTTTACCACCTCGGTGACACGAAAAAAGTAAATTTATCGAACGAGAAAAGTTTATTTTTCACTCTAAACTGGTCGCCAAACTTTTTTCACAGTGGGCCAGAAAAGAGAGAATCACGAGCGTGGGCCGCATAACCATTTTGTCCAATAGAATATAGTGAATACACAAAAAATAAAGACAACTAACATATATATTTACCAATACACAAAAAATAAAGACAACGAACATATTTCTTTACCAAAAAGTTATCGAAGAAGTCGTCGTTAACCATAAGATAGTATTATCACACCCAGTGCGGACATATCCGAGTCTCACAAACTAAGCAGCAAATCGGTTAGTGTGATTTGTGAAACTGGCGTTTAGCTTTTAAGATATCATCGATACTTGCTTTGTAATTTCTGCATCCAATCAAGAGAATTGCTTTCAAATGTTCATCACTTAGCCTCGTTCGATGTGCTGACTTCACATACTTCATTTTTAAAAAGGTTTGCTCACAGACATAAGTTGTTCCAAACATTGCTGCCATACTAGAGGCAAATTTCTTCAACTTCGAAAACTCACCATCAGGTAAGCAGTGATAAAATTTAACAAGTTTTCCTACTATTGTGTTTCACTTTTAATAAGTCATTTGTTCGCAAATCGATGAGCTCCAGCGGTAGTTCGACTGTCACCTCATTAAAGTTGCAATCAAACGCATTCTGTAAATGAAGAATGTCACTCTCAATTCTGTCGAGATCTAAAAATCTCTTCAAAAAATGCTTATTTAAATCATGATTAATGCTTTTCGAACCTTCCGAGGTTGACATCTTCTGCGATTCCAGCGCAAAGCTCTTTGAAACACTGAAATGAGAGAAGTTTCCTTCTTCCAGTTGTACTTCAAACAATGATAACTTTCTCTGAAATCCTTTGATGATTCTGTATTGATCACAGATAAGGTTATCCTTTCCCTGAAGTTTCAAATTCAATTCATTCATGTGGGATGTGATGTCAACTAAAAATGACAACTTTGACAGCCAGCTAGGATCTGAGAAAAGTGGATCAGCTCTATCTTTTTCGGTGAGAAAAATATCTATTTTCCCTCGGAGTTTATAAAAACGAAGCAGGACTTTACCGCAGCTGAGCCACCTCACTTCTATGTGATAAGGCAAGTCACAAAATTCAGAATCAATTACTTGAATAAAAGCTTGGAACTGCCGGTGATGAAGTTCACTGCAGAAACGACTGATTTCAGTACGCAAGAAATATCTAACTCTTTCCCACAGAGTGCTTTCTGATATATAATGCAATGTATAAACAGAGCACCTCGGAGTTGTAAATCTCCCAACTTAGTCCTAATCTGCCCCACCAGACCCTTCCTCACACCAGCTATATTTTTCCTCCATCAACTTGTGCACATCCACGTTGATTCCACTGAAGGTTACAGTCTTGCAAAGTTTTCTCCACTTTCATGAAAATAACTTCTCTAGTTGTTCCCTGCCTGCTGTAAACAGATGCCAACTCTTCAGTTATCTCAAAGTCCAAATTAATACCACAAATGAACACAAGAGAAGTTGTGACGTACTCGAGAGATCAGTAGACTCATCCACCGCTAAAGAATAGCACAAAGAGTTTCAAGCTTCATCGCGTATCTGTCACACTATGTTCTCTCCAAGTTCTTCTGTTCTCTTAATCTGCCCCACCAGACCCTTCCTCATCTTAGCCATGTTTTTTACTCCATCAACTGTAACGCATCGAAGCTGATTCCACTGAAGGTTACAGCCTTGCAAAGTTTTCTTTACTTCTATTAAAATGTATCTCCAGTTGTTGTTCCGTGAATGCTGCAAACAGATGCCAACTCTTCAGTGATCTGAAAGTCTAAATTAATACCACGAATGAACACGAGAAGTTGTGACGTACTCGAGAGACCAGTAGACTCATCCAGCGCCAGTGAATAGCACAAAAAGTTCCTAGCTTTATCGCGTATCTGTCGCACTATGTTCTCTCCAAGTTCTTCTGATCTCCGCAAAACAAAATTTGCTGAAATGCTGATACTTAAAAACCTATTGGCTTTCTCAGGACACAAGTCTTTTGCTGCTTCCATCATACATTCTTTGATGAAGCTGCTGTCAGTGAAAGGTTTTCCTCGCTCTGCTATCTTATGCACTATTTTATAACTTGTTCGAGTGACATTCATTTTCAGCAAAAACTCTTGTGAAGACAGACTTTTGAGATTTCAAACTACGTTTTATGAACTCAAATTTCTCAGAACGCACCTTTTCAGAAAACTTCGAATATGTTGACAGATGTTTTGTTTCATAGTGAAGCCGAAGATTGTACTCCTTCAAAACGGCAACACTCGCGTTGCATATTATGCAACTAGCCTTCTGGTTGTTTATTTCCGCAAAGAAGTACTTTTCTCTCCATTCGTCATTGAAAAGGCCGACACTTAGCATCGCATTTTCTTTTTCTAGTAGACATAACGATGGGTAAAGAAAACAGAATCTGAAAATGTTAAATATTTGTTTAGAATTTGCATATAAAATATTTTATTTACAGTGTAAATAAAAATATTTTACATGGCGTACTTATGTCTGTTCTTACCTAAAAGGATTGAGGCGGCAATTTAATTTTAGACCCATGTTTTTTAACTATTACTTGTAGCCAAAATATTTGGTAAATATTAATGAAATTTTGTGAACTTATTAAGAATAAATGATAATGCGTACTACATATAAAGTGATAATCATTCAAATTAACTACGTTATTAAAATTTAAATTTTGAAATCTTTTTTACGCCACCCGATAAATTTGACAAGTCAAAATTAAGTTTTATATTGATAAAAATCTTTTAAATGTATGTTTTATCTTGAAAACTGTCAGTGTGAGCATTAAATTCTACTGTGTATAAAAAGTTGAGAATTACTGTAACGTCAATTAAGCATGTGTAAAGAAGTTTATATGTTTCTTTTTTCCTCCCATACAATCCAAGACCAGTTGCCCTATTAAGGGGATCGTTCCGGCTTAAATTGCGAAATTTGCAAAGCATCGTTTAACTTTAAAATATGTGTATATATGTATAGAACATCTTGTTAAAGATTTACTTCATAATTTACAAAAATGAGTCTGATAGGCTTCCTTCCGTGTGAAGCATTCGAGGCCTTCTGAGTACGCGTTGCTTTCTCTGTTCTGCGCCGCGGTCAAGCTATTATTTCTGGATCACCAAATGCCATCAATCCCACATCGGTGCTGATTTTGTCGTAGAATGCGACACCGGATTTGTAATAGACTACAAAGTATTGTTCAATTTTTGTGAGCTTTGCTTCATACAGGAGAAATACCTTTCTCCTGCGCAATTTACCATTTGGAAGACAACTCACGCATGCAACAAGAATTTTGATTGCACGGCCGGTGCCATGGAAGCAGAGACAGCCAAGAAGATGTAGACACGATCAGAAGAACTTAGATTCAGATACACCACCTTTGTTGGAGATCGAGGCCCTGCAGCCTTCAATGCCGTCATGGCCATGAATGATGGAAATGGTCCATACCTTGTACCAGTGGTAAGGGAAGAGTGTGCGAACCACGTTTCCAAACGTCTGGGCACACGTATTCGTAACCTGAAGAAGGACCTCCGAAGACAAGTGACGACCAAGAAGAGCAAGATTGTTCAAATAAACCTGCTGCAGGACAGCACGGGTTGACCGATGCCAACATAGACAAGCTGACGCAGAACTATGGTTAGAAAATTCGAGCTCACGATCCAACGCTTCAGTGGAGTTGTTGATGAGGTCTAATCTTACCTCATATTACCATGCCAGTAGCACCAACAAAACACACATACTATATATATGTATATATATATATATATATATATATATATATATATATATATATATATGTGTGTGTAAACTGCTCTTATAAAAAACTTCCAACTTCAAACCCGATGTTCACACTCACACAAATTCTCTCTCTCTCTCTCTCTCTCTCTCTCTTTCTATATATATATATATATATATATATATATATATATATATATATATATATATATATATATATATATATATATATATATATATATACAAATATTGAAATATATCCATATATATGTAAATATTAGGTGGTAATGCAATATATATGTAAATCATATTCACTAAAACTGCTCTCCTGAAAAATTTGATTTTTTCAAATTTGAACTTAAATAACCTTTTTGTTTATAGAGTTAGATCGATGCGTCTTACTTCCATAAAAAGTTGGCAGCCATCTTTTCTTTTCTTTTTTTGTTATTTTATTATGATTATTTGAAACAGAAAAAAATGTCCAAAAATCGACTTATTTTTCAAATATTCCTAAAAAATAACAAAAACTGTTTAAAACGTTCTTTTGAGAAGAAGACGCTGAATCAAATGATGAAACCCACATTGTTTTATCTCTAAAAACAAAAAGTAAGTTCATTTTAGCAAAGTGGGACATTTTCCTTTATATTTGTAATATCTCGTTTTTTATTCAACAAAACGTGATTTTGCTAAGAACAAAATATTTATACCTTTGCCTTTTCTATATATCTACCAAGTTTCAGGAATGTAGTTGCAATAGTAAAAATGTTTTTTTAAAAACCAGTACCTTAAGAAAATAAGCATCTAATATAAAAATAACCCTTTAAAATAAATTAAAATTAAATAATAATTGATAATAAAAGAAAGAAAAGCATGCATGTAAAAGTACCTACACTAATTAAGAGAAAAAGAATCAGAGTCTAATATACCTATAGGGGAACAATAAGAAAAATCGAACTCACCTTAGGGACTTAAAGTTAATTAAATTTCAACACTGAATTGTTAATATTTGTTATAAAAATTAATCCCAATCTCAGTTTAATAGCCCTGTACAAACAATCAAAAGGGTAAACAAAATATTAATTATTTCTCCTGACCGATAGTAAGAATAACTCTCGTAATGAAAGCAGTTTTCTTAAAATTTCTAACAGCCAGAGGGGGGGGGGGAGTAGGCGGAGTGATAAAAGAGTGGAGAAAGTGGAGGAATAGAGGAATAGGAGGAGGGAAGCAATAGTACCTATAAGTGTTTTGAATTTTACACATTCAATATTTTACTCCAAATGTTTTAGAAAAATAATAATTTTATGCAAAGTTGCTAGTTGAAATGCATAAGTTTTATGCACATATTTATACTTTAGCTCATTTGTAGCACGAAGAAGCTGCGGGCCGGATGAACTAACCTTGTGGGATATATCTGGCCCGCGGGCCGTAGTTTGGAGACCCCTTCTCTAAATTATTCTCCTATTTCCTTGTAAAGGGTGTTCCATTAAGAAAAAACGAAGTTAGTAGTAACTAAAACGCTGTTATTGGTAAAAAAATATTGATTTCACTAATAGATCATGTTACTTTAGTCATGGCAATTATGTGTGAAAAATAATATCGCCTAAATATCCGCCAAGGCTTCGGCGGCACGCCTCTACTCGATGGTCAAAGTTTTGATGACGTTTCTGCATAGTTGCTCCTCATTTGAACCAATATGCCTTATTATCTCATTCTTCAGCTGTTGAATTGTTCTTGGCTTGTTGGCATAGACCTTACTTTTGAGATGACCCCAAAGGAAGAAATCTGAAGGCGTCAAGTCACACGATCGTAGTGGCTAATTGACTCGCTGTTTCGAGAGATGATGCCACATGGGAACTTCTCATCCAATAAAGCCATTGTTGCATTGGTTGTGTGACGTGTGGCGCCGTCCTGTTGAAACCACAAATCTTCGACATCCATAGAATTCAATTCAGGCCATAAAAAGTTGGTTATCATAGCACGGTATCGCTCGCCTGTCACCGTAACAGAATTCCCGGCATCATTTTCGAAGAAATACGGCCCAATGATTCCGCTAGCAAAAAATGCACACCAAACAGTGACCTTTTGTGGATGCAATGACTTTTTAACAATCTTCCTGGGATTTTCATCAGCTCCAATGCGACAATGCTGCTTATTAACGAATCCATCAAAATGAAAATGGGCTTCATCACTAAAGATGATTTTTGGCGTAAAATCATCATCGGCTTGTCTTTGCTCGTGCACCCAATTGACGAATGTACGGCGCTTCAAATGGTCAGCAGTCTTCAGTTCTTGTGTCAATTGAATTTTGTAAGCGTGTAGAGACAAATCTTTTGTCAAAATTAGATGTAACGTTGTTGTGGAGTGGTTCAATTCCTGCGCGCGATGACGAATAGAGGTGTCTGGATCTTCGGCCACATTCTTGTGCACTGCAGCAATGTTTTCAGCTGAACGGCGTAAACGAGCAAGCAATGGCGTTTTCATATCTGCCACCAACGCAGCTTATTTGAATTTACGAACAATTTTCCCAATTGCCCTCTCGGTTTGTCGATTATGTTGACCAAAAAAATCGCGAAGTACCCGAAATGCGTTTCTGTTTGAACGTCCATTTTCGTAATAGGCTTCGATAATTTTAACACGTTGTTCGATTGTTAATCTTTCAATAGTTAAAATTGTCAAAGACGGAAGTTGTTAAATCTAAAAGAAAAAGAAAAAACTCATTAGACGCTTAAACTTAACTCACATTTAAAATCGGTCCAAGTTATTGGAACACCCGTTACTTGGCAAAAAGACAAAAAACTTGCACGAGATGGGCGTAGAGAAGGAAGGGGGGGGGGAGATATTTCAGAAAATTTCCTTTTGATAATGCTTCGTCTGCTAATTTAAAAGGAATTGTGAGGTGGGTAGTGAGGATTGATGTTAGGAGCTGGTGTTATGGTGTTTGAGAACATGGTTTTCGCAGGGCTAAAAACATTTTTAATTTAGGGGAGCGAGGTCTATAATGAATTTAGTGACACCGATTTTGATATGATATGCAGTAACATCATATTGTGGGAATAAACTTTAAATGCGAGCAAACCTAAACTTAAAAATAGAAGAAAGTTCGGAGTAATTTTGAACTCTATTTCAAGCTCATTATCAATTGTGATCAAAATTGGGATCCACAAGGAGAAACTTGCTCAGATCCGCCAAAAGTATTTAGCCCTAAAATAATGATATAGCTCGTTTAGTTTCAATAAAGTAAGAGACTTTTATATATATATATATATATATATATATATATATATATATATATATATATATATATATATATATATATATATATATATATATATATATATATATATATATATATATTAGACTGGCCCACATCTATAAATGAGATTTTTCATACTTAAGAACTTCTTAGTCTCACCCATTCAAATTGTGAGACTTAACATAAAAACAATTTTAACAAAGTTTTTGCTCAATTGAACGAGTTTTAGTAGTGCCACAAAGCCTACAAAGTTTGACGTTGTACAGTTTTTCCACCCCACCCATCAGGTAACTGTAATAGATGCATTTTTTTTAATATGGTATCCCCAGGAGGCCTATTCCACAGTGTTTTGCAATGAACACTGCTCGTTTTGTTAATTGCTCATGCATTTCCTCAATGGCAACTAGATCAGCGAAACATTGGGGTGCAATGATGATGCTTTTTTCCCTCTTTTTCCTCTCTGAACCTTGCAAACATGGGGTTCTTTGCCCATTTCCTTAACTCTATAGTTGAACAGTTTCTTTCATTTTACCCCAATGGGGTGAGATGAAACACTACTACATCTGGTACATGGAGGAGTGGCATGTTCTTGTGATTCTGGTACCTGTAAGTAAGCAACTTATAGCACGCATTCCCCAGTGCCCGAAGTTGTACCCCTTCCCATTCTCCTATGTTTTCTTCTATCTCCTATCCCTTTCTACTATCTTTCATATTTTCACTCTGTTTACTTTCAGCACATTTCTTTCATATTTCTCCTTATTGGCTTTTGGCCACATGGGGATGGAGGGTGTATTGGAGTAACTCTCTTGCTGCAAATAAGACCTTAGTTGACCCATCTATCCCTTTTTTCCCCCATTAAATACACACGCCCACCCATCCCAACTTTTCCTCTTACTATCTAAAGAGGTTTTGGCATCTCGTCGAACTTCCAGCCTCTTACCAAAACGTGACCGAGTAGAAGAATACACCGTGAGGACCCAACTTCCTTAAAGGGCCAAATGTTCGATGGCTCTGGGAGGCTTTTGGTGTGGAATTTGCTGGGCTTCCGAAGCAGTGAACAATATAGCTACCGCTTTTGTTCCCTCGAAGCAGTGAACAGTATAGCTACCGCATTTGTTCACTCGGAGCAGTGAAGAGAGTCTTCGCTGCTTCGAATAAACTAATGCGGTAGCTACGGTAGATACGATGACCTCAGCATTTATGAGTGAAACTCTTGGACAATGTTGACTGGCCACGTTGTCAAGGCCCATCTTACCTTATAACCAGGCCGATTATGCTTAAATTATCATATTCTTAATAGGTTTTTATCGTATGGGAACTTGTCCCTATAAATTACACAGATTTGGAATTTGAGAGGTCATAGTATCTTTTTTCATGTGTATTTTAATTTTTCTAAAATTTGTACCATGCCCACAACCGAGGAAAAACAAGAAAAACGTTCAATGGCAAAAGGAGACTCGCCTCCAAGCGAAGCCTCGTCTGCCTTGGTTGCCGTGCGGGGAGGGGGAGGGGGGGGATAACCCGAGGCACCTCTTCAATTGATAGAGGGGCTCCCAATCCACCGCAGTTAAACTGTAAAGCTGCTTACTTTTACAAGCTTTGGAGCCAACCACGAATAGCTCCAAACTTCTTACTGCAGAGAAGAGGCTTCTCCTTCTCCTATGTCTAAGAGTATGGAAGGCGCCCCAATGGAAGCATTTGGATAGGACGAACCTCCTTGTAGAGGCAATGGGAGGGATAGTCAATTGGGTTACGCCCTCTCTTCCTTGACACACGCATAGTGAGTCACCTTCTTGGGCCTTGGCTTGCCCACCCTCCAATTTTCCCGGTGGGGCCCTAGTAATTCCCCGGTCAGGATTTACGACACCTTGGAGAAATGGCCAGATGTGGGCCCCTACCGAGTTGAATAAGGGTCCAGAGGCCCCCCCTGATCCATGTCAGTAGAACGTATTGGAGAGAAAGTGTTGGGAAGTGGGTGACTCTCCCAAAGCGAGAGGCTTGCTAATATATATATATATATATATATATATATATATATATATATATATATATATATATATATATATATATATATATATATATATATATATATATGAGAGAAACTACATTACTTTGGACGGATTTATTGCAAAACCATGTCATCTTCAATCGCTGACAAAATGATATATATTGTACTGCTTATCAGCCTCACAAGGAAAATAAAATTGTACTACCTCGATTTACCAGACATGGATATTTCTATAGAAAACGACATCTACATTTTTGATTATGAAAAAATTAATTTTTAATTTGGCTCGAAAAGATTTTTCAGTCCCAAATTTAAACCTCCCACTCTTACCTTACTCTTCTCCGTCAGTCGGCAAAATGACTGTTTACAACCACTATTGTAGGGAAGGGGATGCTTTTTTCTTGAACAAATTTCTTACGATTACATATTTCTTTGAAAGTTACGTTATTAATCTCACTTTTTCTTGTTTAGTTTTGAAATTAAAGATTTTTTCAAAAGTTAGAAAGTATTCGCGTAAATTATGTTTTCAATTACACAACTATACACAAAAACACACTGTAAAGTTGAGGTCTATGTACAAGCGTGAGCATTTAAAGATATATTATAAATTGTGTACTTTTTTACTTGGTTTCTGCACATCATTGTTTACGGTGCAAAGCTACAAGTAGCCTCCCCCCTTCCCCAAACTGAGCGAAGATAAACATTCGGAGTTACAAAGTAGTAAATCCTATTATGATTCGCGCTTCCACAACCATGAAATTTCTTTGCTACTGACAACGTCAAAACTTTAAATAATTCTGAAGTTCTTTCATTGCCATTGCAATGAAAATATGCATTACACATTTATTTGTATGTAATAGTTTGCCTGTATGTATAATGAATATTTTGACAATGTTTCTCCATCAGTTCAATTATAGCGTATAATTGGCCTGCTTCTTTTAAAAACCAATGCAATATAGTGACTTGCAAACCATTGCAATTAGCGACCCAAATGAACACAATTCTACATAATCTTGTGGTTGTCTCAAGTTCGGATTCTTTGAATTAACGTTTGACAGTGAATGAACAGTTGGCAGCAGGTATACGGAAGCTTTTATTTAGGGACTTCGTATGAGGGATCGTTCGGGGTAACTATTTTATTGATAAAATTTCGAAGAATTCGCTCGTATAAGTTTGATCCCTTTCCTCACTAACTATTTCCAACAAAACGGATATCCTTCAAACTTATACTATCGAACTCTTCTAAATTTTATCAATAAAATATTTAACCCGAACGATCCCTCATCCAAAGTCCCTAAATAAAAGCTTTTTGTACCTCTCCCATTGTAGAACCCCTCACTTCACTTCTCTGGGCCAAACTCTCACCATTTCTAAAAAAAATCATTTCCTGTAACACATTCTATACCAATTTTTCAAAACACTGGTAAAGTACAACTTCTTTTCAACATTAAAGAAAAAATACCATCGCTGCTTCAATCCTCCATCATATATGATTTCACCTGCTCGAGATGTAATTCCGAGGTCTATTTGGTATCGACACAGCGCACACTACATACCCGAATTTGCGCACATTTAGGCATCAGCAATAGAACTGGAGCCCCACTTACTACTCCTGAGTTCTCTCTCCAAATACACTACGAAAACAGCCATCCACATCATAAAACAAACTTAAATGATTTTTCAATTAAAGACACAGCTAACAACGAAAACCAACTACGTACACTGGAATCTCTTTATATTAGATTTAAAAACCCTACTTTAAACTCTGACACAAGCTCATTTCCACTTTTACTACAACTATAATCATCCACAAATTACACACGCCAAATCCACTCCCCCCAAAACAACCCCTATCTTTCAAATATTTCTATTATCTCCCCCTTTTTACAATGAAAACACCCAAAACTAATTAATCTCAGTTTTATTTAAAAACAAAAACATATTTCCTACTCCCTAATAGTTAAAAGCCCTGCCTTTTTATAATTTGAATATTACCACCTCTGCTGCTTCCCATTTCCGATATAATAAATTTATAAATATCTGATAACTTATCTAAAAAAATTCTTATGTTTGTATATATTTATAATCTCACATCCTTGAGGAATGGGTTCCTACCCGAAACGTCGGTACCAAGAAGTTATAATATAGTAATGAACTTCCTAAATTTAGCCCGCTTATTTATCTTAAAAATATGTATACGCCTGGCAACGCTCAACCCTTCTGCTCTCTTAATAGATATATATATATATATATATATATATATATATATATATATATATATATATATATATAGTCACATTTTTCTTTAATTACAGCTATAGATTTCTTCATGTACCTATGGTAATTTCTTTTGGTAGTATTCCCCAAAGTGTATTGGATTTAAGTTTGAGTGCTGTGGTGGCCATTCTATAGGGCTGATTCCTATTTCTCTAAACAAATTCTTGGTGTGGATGGATGTATGGTATAAGTAATTGTCCTTATTGAATATTACTTCATTTTTTTCCAATTATAGACTGCAATTTCTGGATAGATGCTAAAACGTGTGACAACTTAGTAGAATAAGTTATAGAGTTCCTGGAATAAAAACATCTGGCGAAAACCTGCAGCTCATATGCCATGATAGAACCACCTGTTCGCTACAGATATGGTACCACATAGTCAAGTTGAAATATCTCTCCAACACTTCATCTGTCTTGCTCAGCTGTGTTGCTACTATGCAAAATTGTTCTAAAATGTTACATCTTTAACTAATTTTCTTACAAATATATATATATATATATATATATATATATATATATATATATATATATATATATATATATATATATATATATATATATATATATATATATATATATATATATATATATATATATATATCGATTGAAATATAAATTACATTTAAAACTTTGTCTCCTTTACTTGATAAGTACTATTATCTAACCAGATGTTCATGTGTCCAATTTGTGCGATCTTTAGCTCAATGAAGACGTCTAATTATTAATCTAAGATATCCATATTTTAAAAAAAAAATTTATTACTTTTCTTGTTTTATTTTTAAACTTAGATTGATGGATCTCTAGTGCTCCTCAATCTTAGTCGGCAGCTGTTGCCACGTCTACTCGATATGACCACGACTTGTTTATCCTCGCTCCTCATGTCCACCTTATTAGGTTGGCCGGATCTAATCGTGCTCTATCTATAGGCTATTTCAATTTTGCGTGGACAGAGGAGTCTTGCCGTTTTGATTAAGGTCTTGCTTATATAGGGTTGTGTGGAATTCTTGCGTTGAGTATAGTCGTTCGAGGTCCTGCTGTCATTTATGTGTAGGTACTCTTCAGAAAGCGGCGATATGACAGTAGAGAACACGATTTTCAAAGGAAAATTACAGATCCGTAGAACAAAAAACTATCTCTTAAAACTCCACCACTTCAGGAAAATTCTGAAAGGAAAATGAAAAGAAAGAAAATTTTTTTTAAGGTTTAATTTTTCCTTAAAAAATTAGGTCTCCGTATGGGTGACTGTTTCTCATCCACACTTTCTAATATTTCTATGGATTTTCTAAGACGATTCTTGCCCAAAATTCTTCATTGTCCTATTGTTTGGTTTATATATTAATGATATTATTTATTCATCTGCTAAGTCTCAAGATGTCCAAAAAATTCTAAATAACTTTAATTCTGTAGTCCATTCTATAATATTTACCCTCAAACTTGACCATAAAAGTACCTTTGATTTTATGAGATATAGGTCACCGTCAGTCTTTAAATAGTCTTTTTATTGCAAACTGACTAATTGTGGTTCATAGCTTCCTTTTAATTCTGACTACAGTTATAAAATTAAATGGGCTGTATTTACTACTATGTTTTTACATGCATTACACCTTGTCAGTCAGGAGTTTTGGGATACAAAGTTTTCCCAAATCCTTGAGATAGGTCACAATTTTTGCTACCCTCGCTAGTTCCTCCCCACTTTGTTAAATTCTGCTAAAAAACCTTCTACAGAACAGACAACCACCCCGTTTATAAATATAAAAATTCCTATTCTCACTCCTCTTTCTTTCTTTCGCGTTTATTTAAACAATTTAATATTTATGTTGTTTTTTAATGATTTTACTTCATACAAACCGTTTGTTTATAATTTTAAATAAAAACAGGGAGTTTATTCAGTCAAATGCTCACTTTGAAATACACAGTACTTTAGTCAAACGGGAAAAACTTTATCTTTTTGATTAAATCTACACATATTAGAAGAGAAAAGCGTAACAATATTGTCTTTTTACACATTTGTGATAATAATAAATCCAGAAATTGGAATTCTGCTCAATCCTTTATCCTTCCGAAATTTTCTAAAAATAAATATCGTAGAATTTTCCCTAATTAGTGGTTTTCTCAACATAAATATTTCTTCTGGTCCGTTTATAAACTAATTTTACATTTTTACTTAATTCTTTTGTTATCCCCTAGCCCTCTTGCCCTCTTTTTTTCTTTACCCCACCTTTTCCAGGCCTTCTTTTTAGCGTTAATTTCTTCTTTTCTCACCTTTTCTAAATCTTGCCAGTCGTTTAATCCTTTCCATAGACATCCATATTTTAGTTGTTTGTGTAGATAGGTATATTTTTGTCGTTTGGATTTTGCGAATGCCGATTCACAAGATGCCGTATATTTCACGTGACTATGTTTCGAACCTCATAGTTCATCTTTAAGTCCTAAAATTTATAACCAAACTAGAAATGCCTATTTCATAAAACAGAAATATAATTTTATGTATAGAATACGAAATATCAGATCAATTTTATTGAGCGGCAAAAATACCATAAAAGCAATATTAGATTCAGGAAGTAGAGAAATTGAATTCTATACAGGAACGGAAAATAGTAAAAAAAAAAATTATCGTTTTCAAAAGAGAAGGAAACATATTGGCATCAATAGCACATTCGTAAAAATTAATAAAGTTCAAGAAAGTGCTATGAATTTGGAATGAACTTTTTAAAAACCTTATTTAAACTCACCTTTGAGCGTGAGGTATCCAAAATTAATTCAAATGAATCAAAATTAATCTATTATGATTAGACATCGGTCACTTGCTTAATTTTGAAGTAAACTGGTAATTACATGAACGAAATTCATTCACGAGCCCTGGAAATCGCCTTTTTGTTTTAGTGAGGATATATTGTTTTTTATGTTACCAATGCCTGTTCCTACATGTTATCTGGTTTTGCTTTCAGTGGAAAACTGGGATTATGGAGAGTTACGCGGTCTTCTGGTTGTAATGTTCTTTTCTGTCTGATTCCTTTATTCACTTCCAGAACTTTCCTAATTTAAGAACTTGGATTTAAAAACTTTGTCTTATGCCCTCATTCGTTTTCTTTTTTAAATAAAAAAAACGCTGATGCTAAATAAAATTGAATTAAACTCCCTGCAATTAATGAGAGAACGACCCCCAGTCCCTAAAATTACCACTTCTTTACCCATAGCCAAAAGCTCTAGGAATAGGTTACATTGAAACCAGTCTCTACTATCCGTTTTTCCCATATGAAACCTGGCAATGATGGAAGATAAACTTAGAAACAACCATCATAGTCACATAAAAGCAGACCCACGCACAAAACAAGAGGTTTTAGTAGCAAATAAAAATAACAAAGGAACGAAGAAACGCATTCAAGAATAATACCATCTTTCAGGAAACATCGGAATGTTTTGGTTGTGTGCCAAGAAGAAGAATCACATTGCCATTGATGTAAGGGATAAAGTGGGAAAGAATACACTCCCTACACGCATAACAAGACAAATATATTCCCCATAACTCTGACGTTTGCGAGACATTTATTCTCTAGGTATGGAAATTACTACCCCGGCGACGCTTTGCGGTGCGTATTTATATGGTTTACCTTCGAAGGATTTCGCCAAAATATTGGTAAGATATGACGTAGAGCTTGTATTTTGAAGGAATTGCTTGACTACATGGTATTCTTATACCTTAATAGAGAATATAGTTTTCTTTAATTTAATGGATAATTGAATAAACCTATAAAAGAAAATCTTTAATATCATTACCATATTTGGACAAATTGGCGTTGGCGCAACTTAACGCTTCTAGGAAACTAACCCTTCCTTTATGTACGATCATACCCAGAACGACCCATGATTTTACCTACCTAAATTGATCGTACAGAGCGAGGGGCCGCTATGCATTGTACCATATCCTTAATTAAGGAATCATCCATGGCCAGAAGACCCCAATATTTTCCAAGATCTTTTAAAGCTGGAGAACCAATCAATACAACTGACGAGTCCGAATTAAACCGAAAATAAGTGGCATATATCAGAAATAATCTTCACTTAATTAAGGGTAAAACAAAAAATGAGTCTTTCTCTAAATTAGTAATAAACACCCAGATATTTTTAGGTGCGGGAAGATATAAGAACATAAAAGATATTATCCAGAAGCGATAAGTGCAGAGAAGATAATAATTCTGAGTCGTAATCCTTGAATTACTAATGAAACATCTATAATAATGGGGGAATATTATGTGCCTCCTTCCAATCTCACTGGCCTTCACAGGCTCCTGCGAAGGTGAGCTTTCAAGGAACGCTTGACCGCACCAGGAGACAAGGGTTATACCAGAAGGCAGATCATTTCACATTCTAAAAGCAAATATCCAGAAATTTCCTTTACCCGTGCAGCGCAGTCAAATATGGGAGAAATGGTATATGGGCGGAAGGATAACATAGGCTTCTCAGAGGTTAGGGTAGATTGCGAGAAGGACAGGTAGGAAAGTGCTGCGGCGTTTAAAATAATATAGTTGAGAAGGAAGACCTTAAACGTGATTCTGATAGGAAAGGGTAGCCAGTACAGATCACAGAGGTAGGATGGTGAGCGAGAGAATCAATAACTCGAAGGAGAACTTTTACCCCAAAGATTACAACAAATTGGAGGGATAAGGGCATGCGTGGAAGCATGAGGCCCAGCGAGAAGTGAGTTGGAGAAATAAAGACGAGTAGTGATAAAAAATGCATGGCAATCTCTCTAATATGGCGATCAAAATGAGTGCGATACGGCTGATTTTACGGTGAAGATTCGCACGCATTATCATCGTGTGCATCGAGAGAAAATTTAAAATTTATTGGGGAATATAAATAATATTCACTCGCAAAGAGTCAGTTATTTTGGATCAAGGAAAAAAAATATTTGCATTTTATATCGCAAGGATAGAGAGTTATGAGAATAATATGCGCACAAACAAATACACAAGCACAATGACCTCCAAGGCATGAAAACAAAGGTAAAATATTAACCTGGATTTCTGTCCACGACTCGTGGATTTTGACTGGAAATCACACTTTAATGAAATTAAATGTTCGGTCTCCTTCAAACCTCCTCAAAATCTTAACATTTTTTATCGTACCATACCTTTTACAGGTAGATTTGTTGGAAAACATAAAATAAGATAGCGCTAATAAAGAGGATTATTAAGTCAATTGGGTAAAATTCGGAAGCCAGAGACTCTAAATTCTTAATATTCATTCTAGATCATGGAAATGTAGTATCTCTATTAGTCTTCTAGAAATTGCATAGAGATGAAGATATTATTATCCAATGAGAAAGTGGAGAATACACAGTCAGACCATTCTGTTCATTTTGATAGTGGCTAAAACGTTCTTGGGGGAATTGTTAGTTCCTACCATTCTTCATATTATTTTTTTAATCCCATCACTTGTTTTGACAAGTAGTATTATTTCATGTTTGATTTGTATCTCTAGCCTATGTGATTTTGACATAAATTATCGAGTTAGGTAGAGCTTTTGGTAGTCGACTGGATATGAAGTTGCTCCGCTAACGTCGCGGTACCGGGTTCGATCCGGGCATGAGTGGACATAAACATCAGTGCACAAAGAGATCTGGCTACCGATTCGTGGACGCGCCTTGCTCACCCCGTTTTCGGGTGGCTAGATATTACACCTCTCACCTCACACATAGCCAATCACAACACTGCTTTCTTTCCTCTCCTACCTTCACAGCACAACACACAAACCGTTTCTATTCCAAGGACTTCTTCAGATGGGTATCTATATCCACATTCCTCTGACGTAGAACAGGTCCCCCTGCCCCGAGGTGAAGGTTCCTACCCGTACGCAGCTAGGTTTCAAAACATAAATACTTCCTGGCAACCCTCCCTAAAGAGGACGACCCTATGGTCTCCTAGGGCACCAGCGATTGTCTTACTAAACTTTATGTTTATTTCATTATCCATGGTCAGTAAACCACTATTGGCAAGGCAAGATAGTGAAGTTCTAATACTATCACTACTACCTATTGAAGTTTTGCTACTATTATGTCTATAATTTTGAAGCACGCCCTCCCGACCCCATCACCACAAAAGAACTCTCACTCAAGTCGTCTTTAACAGTTCTTTTAAATCTTCCTTTAGCCTTTTCATTCTTCCTTCATATTTTCCTATCCACTGTAATGGAGTGGAGGGTGGAGCAAGGGTGAGAAGACCTGCAGCTGTATATCTTCCACCATTTTTGCTTTTTCTACCTTCACTAATTTCCTTACAGATTTTTCCTTACTCCCTTTCTTCGAAATACAGCCCCGTTGACTTAAAGCTTTTAACTTTGCAGAGCCCCCCGCACCCCATCCGCTTTTAATATCTTTTAATCAGAATAGTGATTTTTACCCGTATTTAATATTCCGAAAAGTGTCCATTAAATTTCAATTTATTTTTTTTTAATTATGTGAAGGGTTGTTTAGCTTGTTCTTCCTTATCATGTTTATCTTCAATTTGCGTATCAGTAACCTATTAACTCTATATCGAAATCTTTGCTTTTAATAGATGGAGAGACATGTATTAATATGAGGCTTGTAGCTTCGATTTGACAATGTTTACACGTCGAAAACGTCTTATTTGAGTTGTTGTGAGGTTGATTGCCTGATAATGTCAAAGCTAAATGTAATGGTGCCCACGGAAGAAATAGCTTTCATTTGGCAATAGGAAAATATCAAAAATACAAGATAAAAATTATCCAAGTTTTCAGGCAATAAATTAATTCTTGTTTCACTCAAAATAAATTTTAATGATGAATCTAGTCTTTCCACACTGACCTGTCATTGGGACACCATGAACCATTAATGCTAATTTGAAAATATTTTGTGTTCTAATTTATGCACATTCCACCACTTTATTATGTCAGTTTCAAATAGAACTTATATTGGATACCGAAGTTGACCTAACTGGAACTTGTTTGCTTCATTTTTTATGCAGATTTTAATAAGTTCTCTAATGCATCGCCTCCCAATGAGGAATTCGCATTAATTTCTGCATTTGGAGATTGTGGGATGGGGACGCTTGCTTGACCTTATGATACAATTGCAGCATATGAGTGGTAGCATCTGCCCATTTTCCATCAGTAAGTAAGACATTGAGTCCAGGATACAAGTATAAGCTTGCTAGAAAAGGACTACTTTCAAAGGGAACTTTTTCCCTATTTTTTATGGCATTCAAAATTTGTCAACAAATATCCTAATTTAAACTGGAATATTTTATCGGCTTCAATTTCGATTTAAGTCTTTCTTCTTTTCTAGATTTCACTATATTATTTGTTTCAGTTTTTGTTAGTATTTTCGATTTCGCTTTATTTTTGGCTTCGATTTCTGAAAATTATCAATTCTATCGTTTTTCGATACCGATTTCGATCCGATTTCCCACCCCTGGTATAAATAAAGCTGAAAAGTATGACAATGACAGCAATAACAAATCTTGCCCACTCAAAGATATTTAGCGCTGTTGCCACCCAAAAAAGGAGTGGAAAAACAACTGGCTATCAAAAATGGCTTTTCACAGACGACTAACTATGCTTTCATTTTACCTTCCCAAGTTCAGGAACAGGTAAAAAGATGGTTGGCGGTTAAGAGCTTCTAGTCGTCTATTTTAGGTATGCGAACTATGAAAGTTACACACATTTCTACTTGTCAGAAATGTATTATTTTCTTAATGAAATTATTTAAAAAAAAATATTGTCTGTGTCCTAGTTCGTTATAGTTTTAAAAAATTAACTGCCTCTAGCCCTGTTAATTTTTTGTCTTATTTATTCCGTTATCATTTCTGCTTTCTATCCTTTCTTCTTTTTGAGTATAAATTTTTCTCTTTTCTGATAATGGTTAATGCGATTCAAGAGGCACTTTTTACTCTCATTAGGTATCCTGCAAGGAGCGATGTCATTTAAAATTGTATTTATTTCAGCCGTAAGAGCGTAAATCATTCTTCCTAGTATTTTTTTATAAATTTGTTTCTCGAACTTGTAAATCAATCCTGTAGCTCCTGAGCAAGGTGTCATCATTAAATTCTGTACATCTCGACTTTCTTTCATAATATTTTATCTTGAATTTGAAACCAAACAGTAATTGGCATTATGGAGTTACAGTGCATATATTTAACCTTTTCTTATTCTTCTAAAATTATCTAGAATCTAATTTTTTTATTAAATGTGCCTGCAATTTGGATGGAAATCAAAATCGCGAGTTTGCTTTTGTTTTTTTCTAAATTTGCATTTTCCTAGAGTCGGCGAATTTTTGAATGAGAGCAAAATCTCCCGGGAAAAATATAAAATGTATTTGCTTAAAATTCTGAAATTAAACATAAATATAGAAGAATTTTTGTGATGATTCAATAAATGGAATGGGATTTATTTCTTATTTGTTTGTCGTCATCCTATATAGTTTATCTTCCTTAATATAGATTCCCTATATCTGTGGAAGTGGTTTCTAAAATTCTCTCTTCGCCTTTTCTTTTCTTCCATTTATTTGCTCACCTGCACACAAACATAAACGTAGCATAAAAAATAAACCCTAAAATCATATACGAATGCGTACACATACACACGCAAATTCAAGTGTGCACTAAGTCTCTATATGGTTTTATTCAATATTACATCTTTGGTATATTTTGATTGCGTTTCATTAGAGATAAGTTCGTTTACGAAAGAACCTTTAATCTATCGTCTATTTAGACAGGCACACGTATGTAAAACCCAAGCAATAAACCTATACTGGTAAAATCTAATGCGAGAATGCGCTTAAATGTTTAACATTACAAAAAAACGATAAACAGGTAATATAATTTTTTAAAGGTGGCATTCCGTATTTGGGGACAAAAGAAAGGGACGAGAGAAAAGAGTAGAGGAGAGACATTATGTGAGAAAATACTGTTCGAAAGATACTGTATGTATTGTTTTAGGAAAAAGGGACTAGAGTCCCTACTTATAGAAGAATGGATCGACACACCATTTTTGCAGAAAGATGGATTTAGAGACCCCTGTTGCAGAAATATGGATTTATAGACCTTGTTACAAAAAAATGGATTTAGAGATCCATCGTTGCATAGTGATGGATCGAGAGACATTCTCTGTAAAAATATGGATCGAAAGACACTCTTTGAGAAAAGATGGATCAAGAGACCCTGGGCGCCTAAAGATGGATTAAAAAATCCTCCTTGATGAGAGATGCGTCTCGAGAAACTCCTTGGAGAAAGATGGATAGAGAGATTCTGGTTACAGCAAGATAAATTCAGAGAACATCTTTGAAGAGAGAGAGAAGACGAGAAACCTTCCTTGGAGAAAGATTGATCGAGAGACCCTGGTTTCAGAAATATGGATTGAGAAATCCTTCTTGATGAGAGATGGGTCGAGAAAAACTCCTTGGATAAAATGGATTGAGAGACCTAGAATCCCTACTTACAGAAAAATGGATCGAGACACCCTTGGTGCAGAGAGATGGATTTAGAGACCATTGTTGTAGAACGATGGATGAACAGACTCTCTTTGCAAATAGATAGATTGAGAGGCCTTCCTTGCAGAAAAGATTGATCGAGAGACTCTCCTTGCAGAAAGATGGATCAAGAAACCCTCATTAAAGAAAGATGGTTAGAAAGACCTTCCCTGACGAAAAATGGATTTGTGGAATTTTTAAACTTCTCATTAGAGCTTCCAATTCGTGGTTTCAGTCTTTGTTTAGGGTGACACAGGTTTGTAAGTATTGGTTGCATAGTGCAATGAAGTGGCGGGGTGTACACAAAATAGACTTTTCTACTCGCTGTTTATAAAGATTTAGCCCTATCTCTCTTTCTTTTTCTCTCTCTCTCACGCACACATACACCCAGTTTGTGTCTTTCCTTAAGTGCTGTGCTTGGGCATGTCAATTAGAGTTGTACTTGGGCCCTAGCACTTTGTCTCTTTATTGACTACTAGAACTATTTATCTCCTCACTTTACCTTTCCGACCACATATTTTACGATCTTATTTATAAAAACTCTCACACACCTGTGCCGTTGTTTTTCCAGAAAATTCTTTCATCCACGCTCAAACACACGCTTTAACGCTCACAAGCAAAACCTGATGAAATGATGACTGTGATGGTAAACTTCTCTTCCAACGGCTTCCAAGATAATCCCAAAGTGATTCGTTTTTACGGAAAAAATTGGAGTCTCCTTCGGGACGCTGAAGTCTCGATCCTGAACTTGAAATCGCATTTTTATATCTGCATGATTATGGGTACTCACCATTTGATGTTGGAGAGATGTAGGTATATTTATTAAGTTAATGTGGTAGGGATATCTATGGGTTTAGTTGCTGTTGAAGGGATGTCTATTTATTAAGTAATTTCTGCGATCGGTCCTTTTTAACAATTGTGCAAGAGGTCTCCCTACTAAATAATGAAATTTGTATAACGTTAAGAAAGAGAATCTCTGGTAAGCCCCAAATGACCATTGGCATTTCTTTTTTTGACTGGGCTGGAGAAAGAGGCTGCAGTACTGGATTTTGCTTCAACCATAAACAGAAAATTCTTCCTGGCCCAAAGGACAGCCACCCGTTTTGCATCAGGGGAGGGTGGCTATGAAAGCCCCTTCGGTAGGTTCAGGCGAGGAGGAAGAGTTTAATGTTGTGTGTACGTAAACTTAAGGAAGGAGCAGAGGTGATGTTGTTATTGACTATCTGTATATGATACACCTATGCATCAGACTCAGCCCACGGCCAGGTGGCTTCGAGACCCAAATCTTTTTTCTTTCTGCTCTCGCACGGAATCGAACCTGGAGCAGAGGCGTCCAAATCCACTTGCTTGCTTGCAAGGGCTCCTGAAACTATATAGCCGGAGTAATCTAAAGAAGAGACTAGTTAGGGGCGCTCGGGACCAGGAAGTTGTGTATATCTCCAGAATCTATATCAGTTAAGTCAGATTCCCTGCGCTTAAGGCTGCATGGATTGCATGCAATCATACAGATGTCAGCTACAGCATTGTCGCTAGTGGTGGATCTGTCATCCACTTAAGCGGTGCTTTTACCGTCTACTAAGTATGTGTGCCGTATAAAGATGTAATTAGTTGACATTAGATGGCGAATAGCGTTTTATAGTGTAATGTTATGGTCGAAAATCAGTCAGCATTTTCGTTCCTCCGAAATTGAGTATCCTAAAGATAGGAATATTAATTTGTGCAGTTGTAGTGTAAGTGTAAAATCTTGGTTCGTAATCTTGAATATCCGTAGTTTGTTCTCTCCCAGATGATTTACCCGAGCGCCTTTCACTTCAATCCTCTATTTCCTTTTAGTTCCCCGTTCTTTTTCTCTTTAAATTGGACATAAATGTATGTCTCCTTGAACAATGGCCTTAGATCCTGGAGAGTTGCGTGTCCCATCGGTTCGCCAATGAGCTTATGCGTCTTCCACGCATATTCACACTTCCCGTAACGTCAGCAGTTTCTTTACGAATTTTTATCCTTGCAATTATAGGGTGCTCCCTTTCATGCCTTCGTTGATTTTCCCTTTTTTAAAATAGGAATAAGATTATTTAGAACTCAGTTACGATATATCAAAGGTATGTGTTGAGGTAGGTTCTATTAGGTTATGTTATGTTAGGTTGGGTTTGGTTTGGTTTAGTTAGTTTAGGTTTGGTTCGATTAGATTAAGTTGGATTATCTTAGTCTAGGTTCAGTTAGGTTATACTAGATTAGGTTAGGTAAGTTTCAGTTCGGATGCATTAGGTTAGGGTTGGGTCGGTTAGGATGGATTTGGTTAGGTTTGGTTAGATTTGGTTCGGTTCGGTTCGGTTAGGCTCAGGTCATTTAAATTCTGTTATGTTCCTTTTGATTAGGTTAAATTAGGTTCCGTTAAGGTAAGGTAGGCCGGTAGCTGGGTTCGGTTTGGCTCAGTTCTGCTAAGTTTAGGTTAGGGGAAGTTCGATTAGTTATGTTAGCTAAGGTTAGGTTATGTTAGTTTAAGTTTGGCTCGTTTATTTTATGACACTTTTCCCTCGGATTTAGATAGCAATACAAAGGAGGTTATATTTACCCAATAATTGTTTAGGAGAGATCTATAAATAAATTGATAAAGAAGCAAGAATTGAATATGTGAGGAAAATATAGCCATGGCCAAAAGTTTTGAGACTAATATATAGTTTTATTTTGTTCATTGATTTTAAGAATTTAAGTGATAGCGATAATTATTCTAATATTTAAATGATTACAAGTTTATTAAAATGTTAACATTTAAAAAAAACAAAAAGAAGTAAATTTCTTTGCTGGATTCAAAATCGCGCTCTGGTACTCTTCGTGTAGGAGGCGAGTTTCACTCACTGGAGGTTTGCTATTCAATCAAAAGGGAAGATGATGACAAATATGGGTTAAATAAATGATATTGGGTAATTATAATCTATTTCTTAATACCTTTTGGTAAAAATGAATGTTTGAAACTTTTTTCAATTCTAAGAATAGTTCTTTCCAAAGAAAAGCGTGCAACCATAGTTTAGAGTGTGGTGAAGTACAAAGGGATCTTTGATAAGGGTATTGCATTAAGGAGCACCATCTTTGGGATCATTAATGACTTTAAAAAGACTACAAAAACTCAACTGGAGTTCTTTTGGACACACAAAAGCTTAAAATGAGCAACAAGATCGCCTCCTGGTAAGGTTCCAGCCTATGTATCGGGTTGCCTCCATTGCCAAGTTTGGTGACGAGTGGAAAGAGGCATGTGTGAACGCTTCAGAGAGCACAATCGGGCAATGACTTTTATATATAGGTCTCAAATTGAGAAGAACCTTAAAGATAGGCTCCACCTTTGTGGGAACTATCTAGAATGGGCTGTTGAAGATTGGAGCAAAGTGATATTCTCTTATGAAGATCCCTTGCTTTTGTTTGGAGATTCTGGAAGATTTTTTGTTAAGAAGAGAAAGGGGAGGTGCTTTCTGGACTACGCTGCCGTGCTCACGGTGAAGTATCTGGATACTTTTTAGGCCTAGGCTTCTTTCATCTAAGGGAACTGGTGTAATGACAATTTTACCTAAGAATACTGCCATGAAATCAATATGGTACCAAAACGTGCTTGATCAGCATCTTTTACTAACAGTTTAGGAGCAAATTAAGGACGATAACTGTATTTACCAACATAATGACGCACCTTGTCCTAAATTAAAAACAATAACAAAATTCTTGACTGAAAATAATATCGAACGTTTGTTACCTTGTCTATGAAATTCGCCAGATTTCTGGAAAATCCAATTGTGAGCAGTTGCGGTTGCTTATTGAACAAAAATGGAGCAAAATTTATCACAAAATGGTCTACAGCATGACAAACTTTATTATAGCAGTCCTGAAGAACAATGGACATTATTGTAAATATTTACTGCGCTCATCAATTAACTGTATTTATTAATAAAATTGGTTTTGGCATTAAAACTTTGTATATGTGGCTTTAAAATTATGATACAAATATACTAAAACAAAATACATCGTTTGATTCGTTCTATTCATTTTTGTGGAGAGCATGGCCCTGGCACTAAAAGTGCACCAGCAAAGTGCCTCGGAAGAATACGAAGAATTGTAGCAAATATCCTTGCTGATATACATATATATTTATTTGTAAACCAGGCAAGGAAGTAAGCGGAAAGACGAGAATTCAGTTAGCAGTAAAATTTGGCGACAGTGTAATAAAAACGGACATTTCTCGTCTGCAAATCGAATTAAGCCAAGACAGCTGTATGCATCTCAAAATCATAAAATTATATCGATAAAGTGTAAATTTGTAGGCGCAATTTAATCGATGACCTTCGGAGACCATGGGGCAAGAAATATACTACCCAGTGGGCGCAGCTCAAAACATTGTGATCCCAGAGGCTACGACTCCTGGTCTATTTGTAGAATGAAAATGGAGAAGGAGATAGATTCACACTTGGGTAGACAGTTGAGTCAGATAGACAATCGATAGTAAGTAACTAATTACTGTTAGTTTGGCGAGGCGAAGCCTCCATTGTACGCGCCTAAGTCTTGTTCTCGTAACACTCGCTTTCCTGACCGAGAGGGAAATTTTTCCTGACCGTAATCGTGTAAACGCGAGCCTGCCTTTTGCTTTGCTTGTTTTGTTTGTTGGAATTAAACATTTATTTATTTCGTGATTTCTCTCAGTTCTTTCTCTATCACAAGCCTTTGGTAAACCCAGACAAGCTGTAATATTATTTGAGTATCTTTGGAGTCATATACGAGATTAACGCCACCTATCACCTCTCTTGTGGGACTCGAGGGACCTCTCCGAAAATATCCGCGTCATTTTAACCTTCAAACTGGTGATGTCCTTCCTTCCCCATAAACTTTACCTTCCCTCCCATATAGGGGTGAATTGAGCTCCCCTATAAAGTTGGTGACGTTGAGCCTCCCTATATTTTCTTATAATGTGAAAAATAAAGTTATCTCAAAAACCTATGGCCATGACTGTACAGCCTCGGATCGTCCTGTAGGGCACAAAAATCCTCCATATGTCAGCACCAAGCAAGGTTACCTATTCTTCACATGGCATAGAAACAACAAAAGGAGTGTGGAAGAGCTTAATCAATCTCATATACAAAGACAGCTCCTGTTCACATCCCGAAGTTCTGTCCCACCTAGCATCCTCATCAATAAATCTATACATTCTATTTTTAAAACTTCCCAGGGAGGACGTTTCTATCACACGATTACTGAGCCTTTTCTATTCATCTACCACTTGATTTGTAAACCAGTTTCTACCAATCTCTTTCCTAAACCTATCCTTGTCAAGCTTAAATCCATTGCTAAGTGTCCTTTCATGTATACTAAAAACAAGAACTTCACCTATGTTTCCCCGATTATAACCTTTTACCCACTTGAAGACTTCAATCAATTCCCCTCGAGATCTTATCTTACATCCCCCTCGTCGGTTAGGTTATGTTAAGTTTGGTTAGGTTCTGTTAAGTCAAATTATGTTAGGCTAGTTTTATGTGCTTATTGAAAATGCTAAAGAGAATAAAAAGATGAGGTAAATGAAAAAAAAGAATAGTTACTTTTTGTTGGCTTTTTATCCTGAGAACATTTAGCATCTGTTCTCTGGTCTGAGAAATTGCTTGAACGTGAGAACATAAATGCAAATAAGAATATGTGCTCAAAATATAACAGAATTAGCGCTCCTAGTTGACCAATATGCCAAGTGCTGATGTATACAGCAGAAACAAAATAGGTACGTATAAAAGCAAAAATTCATAAGAACCACCTCACTCCTCCAGGAACATTGCGAACAAGGAACGTACTGGTTTGTGTTCGAATAGGAGTATTTTTATGAATGGGAGGAAACTTGTATTACAAAAGTAGTAGAAGAAAAATATTCTAAAGGAAGAACATCGAGATGGAATAAAAATATGATTAAATGAACAAAACAGTTCGTACAAAGGTTTCATGTGCTAAAATGTACAAACATAAATGCTACTAAGCTAGCTGTATGTAGGGTATCCCAATGTTCAGCCTGGGCAGGGGAACCTTCAGATCTGAATAATGGTTTCAATGAATAATGAAGGAATCAGGTAAAAAAAAGCTAATTTTCGAAAATACGATGCAAGAAACAAATGAAAGGAAAGAATCGTAAACAACTTTATTGCATGGATACTAGAAACGAATCTGTTTAAAATTACGATAAATGGACAAAATATGTGTTCACTTAGGCAAAAACTTAGGAATCCTTTGATTCTCGGCTCAGCCGCGGGAAGCTGAATGTCGAGAATTGATCTAAAATGTTCACTTAAAGGCAGATTCCCTTTGGAAATGGACGGAGACGGGATTATGGAGGATTTAATCATTAATGAAGGTCCTCCAGCTGGCTAAAATTGCCAAATAATTTAAACTTGTTTTTTATTATTATTAGATAAACAAAGGAAAGGGCATTATGGGTTTCCGGATTTGGTTTAATGATCAAGATAACCAAACGGAAGTTATGATGATGACGAGAAGAACTTGAAATATGATGAAAAAGAAGCTATTAGGAGTTCGAGAAAAGAAAAAGAGAGATAGGAGGGAAGTAGGGATATAGAGGGAGAGGGAGGGCTAGAGAGTAAAGAGGGGAGAGAGACGGAGAGATAGGAGGGGGGAAGGTAAATAGAGTGAGAGGAAGAGCGAGAGAGATAGGTAGGGATGAAGGGAGAGAGGAGCGAGAGACAGTGAAGCAGAGAGTGAGTGAGAGAGAATAATCGTGGTAGAGCTAGTACAAGAGATAAAGCGAGTAGATGGTTGGAAGAAAGAGTCTTAGAGAGATAGAGCGAAATATTTTTAGAGAGATTAGGCGAGAGATTGTTAGAGATATAGAACAAGAGATTTCTAGATAGAAAGAACTAGAGTTTCTTGAGAAAGCGAGCGAGGGATTGTTAGATAGATATTTAAAGGGATATAACAAGAGATAGTTAATATGATAGACCAAAAGATCGTGATAGAGCGAGTGATATTTATAAAGATAGTTTGAGATGTAGAGTGAGAGATAAAGCGAGATAAAATTAGCGAGCTAAAGTAAGAGATACTTTGAGAGATATAGAGTTAAAAATAGTTACAGAGATATAGTGAGGGATTGTTAGAGATAAAGCGAAGGATTATTAGAGAGATAGAGTGAGGGGTCGTTTTTAGAGCTAAAGCGAGAGATAGTTAGAGAGATAGAATGAGAGAAAGAGAGAGATGGGTACAGAGATAGAGCGAGTCATCTTTACAGAGATAGAACGAGAATAGATAGATACCTAAATGAATAGATAGATATAGACAGAATGCAAGGCAGTTATTTAATTTTTAAGAATATACAGCTCAAAACGACGAGGATACCTAACCTAACCTAACCTAACTTGTCCTACAGATTTTTAAAATAGTAGCAAAGAAACTGGGGAAGTTTTGTGAACTGTAAATAGCAATAATTACAAGGCACATTAGGAGGCTAAGGGGGTTGGTGAATGCTCAAGAAGATTATTTATAATCCTATTTTATTATTAGTTATGCAAAATGTTTTCTTAATAAATGGTCTCGTGGTAAAGTTTAGTTCCTTGTTGCATATTCAAGAACAAAATTGTGTGAATTATTTTGTGGGATTCAATTTTTAATATATTCTTTCCGGCGCAGCACATATCTTTCGACAGCCGGTTCCACGTATTAATAATAACATTTTCAGAAAAATAGTTCCTGCATTCATTATGGCAAAATGTTTCTCCCAGCAGCATATATTGTTACTAAGATGGAATGTAGCTAATGCAATCATAATCTCCAAGCAAATTCTTGCCATTTTTGCCAAAGTAAAACTTTGTGGCGAACGGAACCAAACTTTTCTCTATAATTCGTATCCACTTCACCAAAGTTACTGAAGTGAGCTGTTACTATGGGAAGAAAGATTTCCAGTTACCCAAAAGGAATGTTGCTGAAGATAAAAAAAGACTTCGAGTTACCAGGTCGGTTGGTTCTAAGGGAAACAAATATTTCTATTTTACTCAGATGAATTGTTGATAAGAGAAATAAATATTTCCAGTTACCCGGGGGGATTGGTGCTAAGGGAAACAAACATTTCCAGTTACCCAGATGGATTGGTGCCATGGGAAACAAACATTTTTAACACTGTCAACAATGGAACTGAGGAACCACCGTGGTTTATCAAAGGAGCAATACGTTTACAGCGAGCAAGTTGGCCGGAATATCAAGCAAAACCAACTTAGTTTTTATATGGCTGATTTTTAGAAAGTTATTCTCTCGCCATTCTGTGACAAGCTCGTAAACAAAGAAGATACTTTTAAGGTGCAGCGAATGTGTTGGGAGTGGTGGCGTTAATAAGGGTACAATTGACCTTCATCAGCTTAGAAAGTAAGTGAAAGACAGAGATGTCGCATAAAAGATGCAAACAAGGGAGAAACGGATCAAAGACCAAGCCTTTTGGAACACCAAAGCAGACTTTAGCTGCCCAAAGGATTTTTTTACACTAGGGAATAATTAATTACGCGATTACTGAAAGGAAGTAAATCAGTGCAATGATATTCCATGTATACACAGAAATTCATGTAGACTGAGAAGATATACCATGTAGTTTACAATATCAAAGGTTGAAGATAGGTCTAGAAATACTGGATTGGATGATGGACCAGTGACGAGAGCTCAACAAAGGTGCCTAATGACGTTAAAGAGGGAAGATTTAATCCTTTGGCCTGCTTTGAAGGTAGACTTTATTGACACCTCATCAATGGCCAAGAAGGACATGCAATCGTGAATTCGGGCGTATCCATGTTTTTCGAAATAGGATGGGACCACACCAGTTAAGTTGGAATTGTTAAAAAAAGCCAATAAAGATTAAGAGAGAAAGTGTCAAGCGGACAAAAACTTTTAGAAGTGAGAAGGAGGGAGGATACTCCCCCTGGAGACTCCTTGGCAAGAAAAGGAAATTGGAAGGAGGGATTGAGGGAAAATATCGATATGGTGACGTTCAGAAACAGAGTACTCCAGAGGGAATACGGAATATTAAGAATGCTGATAAATTATCAGGAGAGAGGGAAAAAAGATTGTAGTAGCTCTTGGGTGAAAAGAAGGGGCAAGAACTTGTGTTCGTCGATTGTTTTTATTCTCGAAAAGGATACGGTGAGTGAGAACTTTACGAGCAAACTTGATTAGTGTTGTACGTATGGGTGATCCGTGTTTAGGTGAAGCAGGAACCAGAAATCTAATTATAACTAGAGAGAAAAGTTCTGAGATCGAATACGCCTCTCACAGAAGTGCCTGTGGTACTTGACCTCATGGAAACATTTAGATAGACCACTAGGGTAGGGCATACACAAAGCAACCAAAGAGAGAGAGAGAGAGAGAGAGAGAGAGAGAGTGTAAACGTGCCTAGACACCAAAACAGGAGAAGAGGACCTGAAAGAGACAGTGAAGGGAGACAATGAAATCAGCTGGAGCCAAAAGAAGAAAAAGGGGTACAAGTTTTTTTTCCCTAAGTATATTTATTTCTGATGTCCTTTATTTAAGATATTATCTCTGAGTCCGATGAAGTATCTCGTATTTAAAGTTTTCGTATGTGAGTTTTTTTTACTACTCTCGTCCTTAAATTTGGTTCGCATCTCTTCTTTGTACTTGTAAACTACTTGCCTTCTCTATTTAATTTCTTTTTCTTCAGTTTGTTGATTGTTCTTTTGCGGTATTTAAGTTCCCTGTGAATTTATACACAGCTTCCATTCATTATTAAAGGACTCTTACTTCAGTCAATATATTGTTTCCGTTCCTGTTTTTATTTACTACTCCCATTCTCTAAGATACAGTCCCGTAGTTTATATACTTTCGTCCTGTAAGTTCCCGTCCCTAATTTATTAATGCACGCATAATTTAATTTCTCACCCTTTATCAAGTTCCCTTTCATGAATATTTTTGTTGTTTGGATGCAATTGAATGCTCTCTAACATACACCATCATGCATCCAGTCACTGATCAAGTATTTGGTATCGGGTTGCATCTTTGAGTTCGTGGGCTCTTTGCACCTACTTGTTCCTTAAGTTTTTTATCAACCCTCTACGACTCTATATTTTTCATATGTCTATCATTTACTTTATTCTTTCTCTATGTATTTAAATCTTATCCCTCGTGATGGTAAGTAACCTCATATCGTCTCATTAAAATGTATCTACTGAGAATGACCAGGAAGGAAACAAAAACGTAAGGGCGCAAAATCGCTTGTATACACCTGACACTATTCCCTGGTAATGATCAGGAAACACTAAAGTCGCTACTAGAATGAATTTATTCGGGCGTTTACCCTAATGTTCTATGCCCACGCGGACTGGAGTCCTTGAAAACCCTTGCAAGGAAACGCTCGTCGCGCTCCTGCCTCTGAGTAACCGAAGGACAAAGAGAGAAAGAGAAGGAGAGATAAAAATAGAGAAGAGGGACCCACCGGGCTTATCCACAACCAGGAGTGCAGCAAGTACTGTATGCCTATCTCTATTCAAACGGTAGGGATTGTGATGTTTTAAACTACCATACAACGTCAGTATGAAGAATTTAGTACCCCTCTAATACGCTTTATAGCCTCATATCGTCGCAACATTAAATATACAAATATTCATGCTGCTTGCATGCAGCCAGGCTTTTAAACCATATCATACAAATGGATATTTCCATCCTTTTACACTACTAGACCACGAAACAACCTTCCATGTCGCATACAAGCGTCCAAACTCTTCTCAGAGCTCTTGAATACACAACTCTCCACCGCCCCCTTCTCCCCTCATTGATTCAAATATTCCCTATTTTAGGATCAACACACACATAAAAATTACAGCGTTCATACCTCTTACAGACCCCCAAAACCCTTAAATATTCGTCCCTTGGGATTTGAAGCGGCCACATCTTCACCTACTACGCCATCACTCATACAAACCTCCATGTTACCGAAAGAAATAAAAACCCCTCCATCACACATCCTATACGATTCTAAGACTCCATATTTCCCCACCTTCATTCCCAAACTCATACAAACATCCATGCTGCCTGTAGATAACCAGATTCTTCTCTCACTTCAATCACTCTTAACCCATCTATCTTCATTTGCTCCCTTGCATTTCAAACTGGACTTTGCCATTGGCAAAGTTGAATCGTTTCTTTTCTTTCTCACTCTCACTTCAGCCCGTGCGCGCCATCATTGTCCTTCGATTATCCATCTTGTAGGATGCCTACATATATGGGCATGACGGAGTTCACTCGCCTACAGTAACCTTTCTGAGTCATCAGGTGACCGTGGCTCATCCACGCATACACCTTGTCATAGCGTGGGTGGATCGCTGCACCATTTCCACTCTTTGCTATTCCATGACAGTGAATGGTCAAAATTCGTAATTGTGAGGGATTGTGTTCTTTTTCCAGCATTTAGTGCAGGATTTTGTCCTAGAACTTCGTGCGCACACATTACACTCGGACGTGAAAACCTTACAAATATCCCATGGAACTAAAGATGAAGGCTACCCAAAGGAAAAGAAAGATGTGGTTCCGAGCGCTTTCTTTTTTATTGAGTAAAGACTAAACAAATAAAGAGGAAAACACTTGTAGTCGCATAATTTTTCCCGTTGGTTCTTGTATAAGAGATTATAAGTTCCTCTTTCATTATTCATTTTTTTCCTTGGTCTCTTTTCCTTTTTCTCTCTGTCCTTCCAATATTCATTCTACAAGCAATAGCTGAGGTCTCGCTAAAGTAAAGTTCCTTCGTTGGATACACCATTTTGTTTAAAAAAATGTCCATATGTAGTTAAGTTCGTGTTTGAGATATTACGTGCTCGGTTATGCGAACAGTCATCAGAGGAAGGGAATCATTAGTACCCTCTTCGGTTCCAGGCAGAATGAGTTTGACAATGGGCTCCCTATCACCATCGAAGTTTCCATCGTTGGAGTACACTCGCTCCCGTAAGAACCGCCTTTGTATAACGGCACCGGGGGGAGGGGGCTTTCACGATTCTTAGTGCCCCCCTCGCCACCCCAAGCTATTTGGACTATGTATCTTCCACAAATTTTTACCTCTTCTAATCGCTTTCTTTAAAAGCTCTTTAGGAACTTTAAAAAGAGATGCCCTCGATGGTTAAACATGAATAGCGAAAACGACACTTCCATAACTGACATGAAACTAAACGGGATTTATTAATAAAAATAGACAACTAGCGAGAGAATTAGAAATTGTTTGAAAAGAGGTTCACACAGGAAATGTGAAGTTGGGGTAATTGATAGAGGAAGGTCTATCCCAAGTATGTAATTTGGGAAGGGAGGAGGCCGCACAACTCTCTTAACCCCGCCTTTGTGGTAAAACGAATGCATAACCCAATCTGGGTGGGAGTGGGGGTGTCTATAATTTTATAAAGATTGTAGGGGAGGGGGAAGGGTGTGGGTTGTTTGAATGTAAATGTATTTTTCATTTGGATGTGAAAGATTTGGACTAAGCTTAAAGGAAGGGGAAAAGAGGAGAAATTGCATTTTATGGTTCAGTGAAAACTAAGAAGTAGAAATCAACGAGGGCATCTCCAGGTTCAAAGTTTGGGGCGAGATGTTTTAAAATAAGGTGAGGCTAGGTAAAATAAAAAAAGGGTGAATAACTAATAGTTTAAAACTGAAAAGTAAAAACTAACGAGAGAAACTATGCTAAGGAGAGCAAGAAAAGAGTTTTTGCAAAGAAAGTGGTGAAGTAAAAATGTGTTGAAGATAAATGGAGAGAAACGGGAGAAATGTGTTAAAGATAAATTGAGAGAAGAGGCAAAAATATGTTGTATATAAATTAAGAGAAATGTGTTGAAGATAAATTGAGACATGAAAGAGAAATGGGTTGAAGTCAAATTGATCGAAGAAAAAATGTGATGAAGCTAAAGTGAGTAAAGAGGAAAAAATGGATTGAAGATAAATTGAGCAAAGAGGAAAAAATGGATTGAAGATAAATTGAGCAGAGAGGAAGAGATGATTAATCTCGAAATGAAAGGAACAGGTCACGACGCAGTTTTCATCCCTTTATTTCATACCGCAACCACCAGAAGAGGAAGAGTCCTCAGTTGCTTCCTCCAACTGACAGTCGCTATCACTCACTAACACGTCTACTTCGCGTGCAGAAGTGAGTCTTCCACCTGACCTCGCCCCCCCTCCCCCACGTCTGCTTGTTTAGAGCCATTTTTCTTATTGGGAAGTATTTAATCCCGTTACCGACACCCCAAGTAATCACCTCCTTTTATTTTTTTACTACTCAAGAAAAGTAACCATATACAGTATGTATATTTCACCTCAGCAAATTGTTCGCCCAATCGAGATTAAAGATTCAGGTTTATGAACTTTGATCTACCTTACCCCTAGGATAGTAGCGCTAAAGTAAGGGAACAAGGGAGTTCAGGGATGAAGTCAGTTCAACGGATGTGGGAATTATTTTTTAGCTAATCAGAATTCGCCGCCCTTTGATGAACCTCTCGCCAAGTTCCTACTCTTTGGCGAATTTTAATGGACAGAAAAGGCCATGAATTTCAGCTCATCTAAATTTAATGAAGAAATATACACGCCTGGCCAAAATAAAGGTAGTTAAGTGTAATAATTATTTAATAAGCTATTGGACCTCATCTCGATAGAATTACAGCTCTTATCCTATCTAGCATTGATTCTACAAGCTTTTGCATGTTCTGTAGCTTCAATTTCGGCCACAATTCCAGCAGCCATAGACCCAGTCGTTCAATGATAATGGAAGAGGCGATGAGGCACGCAGGTCCCTCTCAAGCTCATCCCATAAATTCTCTATAGGATTTAAATCTGAGAACTGTGGTGGCCACTCAATATGCCAAAATGATCCCTCAGGCTGCATGAACCAATCCTGGACGATGTTAGACCGGTGGATGTGCGCGTTATCTTCCTGAAACATTCCATCGCCATTAGGAAAAAAAAGTCCATTGAGGTATGAACTTGATCGTCCAGGATCTTCATTTATTCGCGGAACTTCATTTTGTTGCTGCAGAGGGTTGTAGATCCATGTGCAACCCAGGTAAAACAGCCCCCTACCATCACACTACCTCCAGATGCGTGCACGGAGGAGATGATGCATGATAGACCAATGCTTCTTGAGGTTATCGCCATACTCTAATGCACGCATCACTCTGAAAGAGGGTAAAATTAGATTCATCGGACCACATGACACATTTCCAATCCTCTACACTCCAGTTTTTATGTTCTTTGGTGAACTAAAGCCTTATTTTTATTTGTGGCAGTCACGAGTGGCCTTCTGATTGAGGCGCGGCTGCGTACATGCATTTTTTTAGTTCACAACGCATAGTTCTCGTTGAAGTCGTTTTTAGAACTTCACAGAACAGGCTGATTAACTGCTACGTCGAGCAACGCTGATTATTCTTGACCAGCCGCTTCAAGGAGCGCCTGTCTCTTTCGTCAATAATTTGATTCCTACCACATTTGGTACGAGATGAAATGGCTTCACCATCTTGTTTCCAGCGTGCAATTGTTCTCTGTTTAGTCCTCATGCCTATACCTGTTGCTGTAGAGATATCACGCGTTGATTTGACACATTCATAGAAGGCGACGATGAGTTCTTTATCAAATGGTGTAGTCTTTTCCATGCGTCTTCATTCTTGCAGTTTCTGTGAAAATTAGGACAGTTATAACATCTATACCAGGTGTTGCTACGTCAGAGATAATACTAAATGTTGCCATTTAGTTTTACCTTAAACTAAAGGATTCTGAAACAAATTAGTGCAAGAAACATACAATGTATCAAAACTCAGTGAACGACCATTATTTTGGCTAGGCAGTGTATCTGCTTATTTTGACCTAAAATAAATTAAGCACTAATGACATACATCGTTCATTGTAAAACCTCTTGGGAAGCTGGGACACGAAGAAGCCAACTAGACTTTCGAACACTGGGGTTTTATTTATTTAGAAATTGAAAACCAAAGAGAGCATCTCCTCGAGTTCGAAAAGTTTAGTAAATGGTGAACTTTAGTAAAAAATGCATTGAAGGTAAAGAGCTCAAAAAGATTTTTTTAGAACATACGATCCGTGTGACTGTGCCTCAATATACTGATATTGTGGTGATTCATCCTCGTAAAAGATGGCTTTATTTGGCCAAAATGGTAACTCTGACTAGATCGGATGCTACATAACATGCACATCATCGGTATGAAGGAACGATGCTATAAAAATAGGTAGTTTTGTGCTTATTAGGGCATAGAAGTATTAGGATAATGAGAATAATTTAATGGCCCTGATGCCTGCCGATCACACTTCTTCCAAAATTGGCTGATGTTAATGTTGATTCCCTCGTCGTAACGTCCTTAATTCTGAAACAAACCATGCGTGATTTATTACCGTGTGCATCTTGCCGTGTGGGGTGCGGCAGTATCAAAATTGCGAGACCGAGACTGCATTTCTTACCTATATAAGCAGGTTGATCCTAAGACCAAGTTTGATAAATGACCTTTTATGAGTTGAAAATTTCGGATAATTCCAAAGGTCTAATATTTCGCTGTAGTGGATTTTCTTGGGTGCATCCATAGGTAAGAGAGAGAAAATCAATGGACAGCTGATCACATCGACACAGCTAGATATTAGAGGTAGAGACATGGTTGTTATTTCTTACTCTGTCGCTCACACATTTACGACAGACGCTCTTGTGCGCACTATTAGTCCCTTCTTACACATTTTCACTGCACCTAATTTTACTACTTTCTTTTCCAACCTTTATAAGTGATAATTTCATGAAGATAATTTCGTTGGTTCGCGCTTCTTAGCTTTAATCAAATAATTGCCCAGGCTAGATAGCACACAAAACACTATCAATTATTACCCTACATCCTGCTGGTGCGTAGTGTATGTCCCCTTCCGGCCTCATCTTTGACGTTTAAGTAGTTCTAATCTGGCAATACTTGTCATTCTCTATTCAAATTTACTATTTTATCCTTTCTTTTTATTATTTACTTATATTTGCATATTATTCTACTGTTCTCTCGTATTATAGTCCTCTCGTTTTATTTTCCTCTCCAATTATTATGTTACCTCTCTTTTCCTTTACTTGTATTTTCCTCTCACCCTGTTTTTTGTTTTTTAAATTGTCTCTCCTTTATTGTTATGTTCATTTCATTTATGTCTTTTTCATTACCTTAGGTCGAGTAACCCCTCGTTAACTTGTCTACAAACAAGTTCGTAGAAATAATCCGCACAAGTCCAAAGTACGATCTTAATGCAACATCACGTACGGATATTAACGGTAAAGATGTGGGAGAATACCGAGTTTGCAAAAGTTCTCCCACACGCGGCTTACGAGAGGTCTACGTGTGTGATAGAAAAAGTTCCATTCAACAAACTTAAAGTTCTACTTTTGCAACACGTGACATTAAAACTTTTATTCCATTGTGTGCAGGTGTGCCGACATGGAATTCAAAAGAATCGAGATCTCTCTTCCCTTGCGTATGTGCCACAAGTCCGATATCGCCAAGCGGCTCAATTTCATCCGGAATATCGCCAAAATAGTCGCGGAGAGGTTCAAGAACAGGGAAGAATCCAAGGATTGATCTCATTCAGGCAGAACTCAAGTTATCAAATGTTCGACTGTGAGAACGGCTTTCGAAAGTTCTCCGAAGGTCAAAACGACTGCGCTCTCAAAGAAGACGAACATCTCGGTGGCTACGGTATCCAGGACGATCAAATAGGATGAGGGAAGAACTTAATGTGCGTAGAAAAGTCTCTGCTCACCGACTGTACGCGCGAACAAAGGATAAAAAATAACTTCACGGTAGATCCGGTCATCAACAAGCAGAAAGACCGCATATCAAATTTCGGCTCTGACGTCTCCGAGCTTCCGATACATGTCCACGATCAAGCACCCGGACTCTCTGATGATGCTCGGCGTTGTGGCTTCAAATAGTGAGAAGATTCCACGCTGTGATTCGCGGTCGGTTATAGGCTGAGCACGACCGATTGCAGGGACATCTTGGCCACGAAAGCTTTGCCCTGCGTGAGAAAGAATATGAAAAAGGCAGAGTGGGTTATTCAGCAGGACGGTCAAGACCAAGCAAGAGTGCTTGGGGTCGAACATGAACTTTTGGTCGAAGGTATTTTAGCTCCCACATTCGCTCGATCTCAATCCAATCGAAGACAATGTGTGGGTGTCATGTCGAGGCTAAGGTCTGCAAGGTCCACCACAGCAACGTCGATAAGCTGAATTCAACCGCGTGTGGCCAGCATGAGAGCTGCCACATTATTAAATATTATAATTTAAACACATATTTCTATGTTAAAACAATAAAAACGTGTCTAACTGCATCACAACTATTCGTGTTCTTTATTGAGTGTCGTAACGCGTGTAGTATGACTTTTGCAATACTAGTATAAGACGACAAGCCGCTGTTCTCTTCCTTAACAGGAAGAGCTTGGTTACACAGGCACTAGTGCGGGGTGAGGCCTACGGCCTTA
Organism: Ceratothoa steindachneri; assembly: GCA_963969495.1. Lineage (NCBI taxonomy): Eukaryota > Metazoa > Arthropoda > Malacostraca > Isopoda > Cymothoidae > Ceratothoa > Ceratothoa steindachneri. Next base: position 145,420,031 of record OZ018321.1, on the reverse strand, counting down.
TTTGCTAATCTTAACCGCCTTTTTTAATCCCCTTTATAGACTCTTTATTTTAACACCATGAACACCCTTTTCTTCTTCTTCTTTTTCTTTTTCTTCATCTTCATCGTCATCTTCATCTTCTTCAACTTCATCATCATCATCTTCATCATCTTCTTCTTTATCTTCATCTTCATCTTGATCTTCATCTCCTTCTTCATCTTCATCATCATCTTCTTCTTCTTCTGTTTCATCATCTCCATCTTCATCTTCAACTACATATTCATCTTCATCTTCATCTCCATCTTCTTCTTGTTCTTATTGTTGTTGTTGTTGTTGTTGTTGTTGTTGTTCTTCCTCTTCCTTATTTTCTTCATCTTCTTCTTCGTCTTCTTCTTCATCTTCTTCTTTATCTTATTCTTCATCTTCTCTTCATCTTCATCATCATCATCCTCATCTTCTTCTTCTTCTTCTTCTTCTTCTTCTTCTTCTTCTTCGCTGTAAGACTTTCGGTTTGTGTCCTACGGCCTAGCATGATTCTTTTTATTTCTCCATCTAAATTGGCTCTAATAATTCCATGCCAAAATTTTAATAAATTTTCTGAACTTCATCATTTGTAATTCTTTTAGTTTTAAAAAAGTCACAAAAATTCGATACTTATATTTATTTCTGAACTTTACCATTTTATTTTTTTTATATTATAAAAGAATTATTAGAAATAACTGATAAAAAAATTAAATCTACTTAGGTGACGACCGAACTAAAAAAAATCTTATTCAAACCTTCAAAAAATCTCGTTCTTAAAATATAGGGTTATGGATTAGGTCATGATGAAAACATCTGTTCTATTAGACATTTCAAAGCTTTAGTCTTCAATCCTTTCCCAATGCGATGGAGTTCCTTTGTCTGTGAGCGGCTTCTTGGCCCTTGACGGAGGTGTCAGCACCCAAAGCTATCAGAAGTCCGTTTCGCCTTTCTCTGACGCTGGCTGAATACCGAGGGGAAAATTGGAGTGAGGCTAGGAAAAGTAAAGTGTCACTGCCATTAGTAAGCGCTCAAATATACACGCAGATATTTAGAGAAAGAGATATATTGAGAGAGATAATAAGAAAGAGAGAGAGAGAGAAAAAGAAAGAGAGATAGAGAACGAAAAAGGGGAGAGGGAATTGCAGAAGGGTATGGGGATGGGGCAGGGAAGGGGAATTGGGCAGGAGAGGGGGAGATGAGAGAGAGAATAGCACAGCCAGAATCTGTGAATGTGTTTTGTATTAACATATTTGTTATTCCACTCACTCTTTTCATAATATGATTTATTGAGAGAATTTCAGTGGCCAATTTCTCAGGCATTTCTACTTTTGTTACCTCTCCCTCTTTCCCGCCACACACCTTTAGAAATCAAGTCGCATTTCACAAAATTCATATTCACTCGGGTTTTCGCGCTGATTTAGTCATGAAAAAACAAGCAAAAAAATTATGTAATTCAACGAGAACAATAAAGAACCTGGCATATTACTATCTATTTAAGCTTGGCACTTCGTATGTACTTGGTGAGCCTCTTGGAAGCTACTTGGTAGTAAAAACAGGAAATTGGATAATATTTATCACTGACCTCATCCGAGAATTCTGCATTTCCTTCCTTTCATTCCTAGATACTATTTATCTCACTTAGACTTAAATAGTAATTAGGTTCCAAAGTGAGACAAGTCACAAACCATTTGAAACCATGACAAATAAGGGAATATCAGATTATAAATATACTTGATAAATACGAGGTATTACTATGAGAATTGTATTTTGAATCTGATAAATTACAGGCATAATACAAAGATCAATATAATGCTAAACACAAAAAATTGAAAAGACAATCCAAAGAAATTCAAAGGCAAATCCAATGAGAAATCTAAAGGAAAAATAAGTCATGGAGTTTATACTTCTCAACGATTACGGGAGAATTTTTAAGGAGAGAGTAACAAAGCTGCAGATATTCATTTATGTATTTATTTATATATTCATTTATATATTCATTGCCTAGGTAAATTAGGTGGGCGTGATACTAAACAAATTACAATGAGAAAAGAAATTCAATGGACACGATTTGGGTAATTCACATAAACAATAGATTTTACCGCTCCCAGGTAATTACACTCAGCAATAATGATAACAATAAAATAGCAATGGGAATTAATACCGCAGGCATTAGTCTACCACTCTGTGTCTGGCTGGAACCTGGTAAATAGTAAGTAGGTATCGGGAAGAATCGGACAGAATTGATGATGGTAATAATTATAATAATAATATTGATTATACTTCCGAGTAGGTATGAGAAGCATAACGCGTGAATAGTTGTTTTGACACCAGACAGATACCAACTACGTACCCGATAGGTATCGAGTTAGTATCAGTTCGGCACTAGGCAGAATACCAGTTAAGTAGAAGGCTGGTGCTTAAATGCCAGTTGCTATTGGGTAGGAGGGGGCAGTATTGTGTAATACATTTTAATGATTCAAGTCCTTAATAAATACAATGTCATCAATACTCTTTTATTATTACTAACCAAATAATAATGACAATAAATAATGAAAAAAAATTGCAATCATATTAGTAGCACTGTTATTCGCTCATATTGACCTTTAGCGCTGAATGGTTGTTCCTAATTAAACGCGAAATTTACACGCCGTGATGGAACAGGCACAACGACAGCACATCCCACTTACTTGTAAGTGGGTCACGTGGCAGGGAATCAATAGGCTTCACAAGAAGCCAACAGTCGGGGCTCGAACGAGTACTGATTGCTATAATCTGAAAATAAGAAAAAAAAGATTAAAAGTGGGGCGACCTCTAAATATCATTGTATTGTGATGAAATTTTGAACACAATGAGGAGAATGCAACACGAAAAAAGCATATATATATATATATATATATATATATATATATATATATATATATATATATATATATATATATATATATATATAATGACACAAGCTTGGTACTATCGAACTAGAGTTAAATATCATCATTATAGTGATTCAAAACTCGCTAAAAGGCTATGGCAGATTATAAAAATGGTCGAAAAAATGGCAGATGCGATTCATTGTTGATAAGTGTAAGATTTTGCACAAAAACCTTGATCATATCAGAATTCAATATAGTATAGGTTGTCAAATATAAACATAGTCAACACTGCAAAGGATTTGGGTGGCTTAATTCGAATGAAATAGGCTTTTCAAAACAATTCACTCTAACGTCACAAAAGACCAATTGTTATCTAAGATACATAACTAGACAGTTAGCATTTATGTATGTAAATCGAAACGTAATATTCTTTCTTTATATAAAGCATTTGTAAGATCTCATTTAGAATATGCGCTGCATTTTTGGTGTCCATCTTTACGTAATAACAGTCTTGAAAACTTCCAGTGTCGAACCGCAAAAGTAATTCCTGAAATTATAAAAAGATCGTACAAAGAAAAAAAATGATTCATCTGTATTTACGTTAATTGCAAAATTTTCAGCAGCGCGGCCAAATTATTGAAGTATTTCAAATATCAAACGGGTTTACTACTAACAAATATGAATTGAATTTTTAGTTTGATAAGCAAGCGGCCACTAGAAATGACACAGACGCTTCTGTCAGAAGTAAATTCGATAAAAAGATGATGACAACTTAAAGAGGAATGAAAACTTCCACAGTATCTTTGAAAACAATAATAAGAAACAAGTTGCGAAGTTCGAAGTATTTTGCTACAATGGACGGACGAAATCGTGTCTTATTACCTATATTAAAATGATACTACTCTAGTATTCTTTTATCAAATTTATTATTAGTTTATAACACTAATAAATATAATAATAATAAATAATAATAATAAAAAAAATGAAAAATGTTCTCTCTTTTCTCGGTTCATCTGGAGCCAACGATAGATAACCAAAGACTGTAACTCTCTCATTAATGGATTAATAGGTAATTAGGTAAGAAATGTTAAGATAAAAGTACCAAAAGTAGACAATAATGTTGACTAGCGAAATCTTAGTAAATATCAAACTGGAATGAGTAGACAGTAAAAGAAAATAGACGAAACGAATTGTTGTTCTGATAAATGATGAAGATGTCGACCCTTTTTGCTCTGAAATTGTTTGTCCTTTACTGCAGAGCTTCCTGATAAATTACAAGTGGTGAGAGAATAGTAATTAGTAGTAGTGGTACTTAATAAAATGGAAATAGCCGAGTTAAAGGGAGTTATAATTTCCCAGTTGGAATGACTATTATAAGTAGTTTGTACCTCCAGAGAAAAGCAGACCACTAAAGACGGATGAGGAGAAGTAGAGGTAAAAGAAGGAACAAGCATTAAAAGATAAATAATAATTAAATAGACCTTGTTAGATTTAGGTATCAGGAAGCGGTTTAAGCTTACAGCAGATACATATGTACCTACATATATAAACACGGATCAGTGTATGTAGACAGAATACTAATGATATGTAATATTCTATCCACACTTCATTTCGAATGAATAGTGAAATTTGATTATTGAAAATAAAAAGTCATGTATTCCTATATATAGCTTACACGCAAATGAAATAAAATTTTTATTCCCACATTTTTTGCCTATTACACTCCCTCATTTTGGGGCGGATGTCGAATAACATTTTTGTATTCTGCGGGTTATTTACATTCAATTTCACCTGATTTTTGAGATTCACATTTGGGAGTGAAAGGACATGGAGACAGAAATAAATGAAAATTAACAAAAAGTGTGAACTACAGTCAGCGCTGGTAGATGAGGGAGAACTCGATTCCTTCAAATCATAAAGACACTCAATCGTGTAAATATGAATCGATTAGAGATAAAAAATATGGTACCTAAAGAGGTGGATACACGTGAATATACATGGATGAATATAGATATACGTGAATATGTCAATATATTAAGAGATTCCCCGTGGCTCCCTTTAGATTTGTTTTGCCGGGCGGGTCCGAATCCTTTAATCAAGAGGTATTTCAATTTCCTGAAATGTGGACGCGTTTAAAGACGAAGAGAAATTTACTGGCTGGAGCCCCTCTCCGCGCCTTCGCAACTCTAAGGAATTGGAATCTTTAAAGGATTCTTTTGGCAGGGTCCTTTATCGCAACCAAGGCTTCATTTAAGAGAGCTCTCTCTTTCTAACCTCCCCCTTTTTAATGTTGAGGTTAATTCCACTCTGACCCCCCTCCCCCCTAAAGATTTGGGATTTCATTTGCAATAACTTAATATCACAAAGGAGGCGGACCGATTGGGGGAAGATTTAATGCTTTTATCTGCAACAAAGCATCGGCAAGAAATAATGGTATTTCACACATGTGATCATCTATCTATCATATATCTATTTTTGCCTATTATTGTTCAGTTTCTCTATGTAGTTTATTCACGGCTGGAGAATGACTGAACAGCTAGGATACAGAGGACGTTTGTAACACTTTCGTCTCCCAATTATGTCGCTTGTGATCTACAATTTGAGGTCAGAGTGTCATAGGGGCACAGAAAGTTCCATAAACTCTATTATGGACTCAGGATCCCCGATCAAATGTGATTTTCCCCTATAAATTCGAAGAGACTCAAATCATCTCGTATTTGAACACACGAAATGGATTTTCCGATGGGCGTTCCAATTAGCGCACAAAAACAGACATTGAGGATTACCCTGAACTTTTTAACGTACTCGGTGCACTGTTAAACAAATATATCGCTTTCTCTCTATTAGTTATATGTCCCCTTCATTTTCATCTTCAATTATTATCTGTATTTTCCTTACAGACTGAATATTTACATATTTCTGAGTATTTTCTCTTTTTACTTCTCGGTTCGGCCCTCTTTTACAACCCATATCTCCATAAATCAGAAAAATATAACAGAGAAAATAACAGTTTTGCCTACATACTGATGTAAGGTATGTAAATGATTTCATCTCACTTTATTGTAAGAAGATAGGCGTTGCGTTCATTCATTTTTTCTTGCACAGGTTGTGTTCAAAATTCAGCTAAGAATAGACAGATATAAGTTATCGTGGTTCTTAATTCAAGCAAAATTCCACTACTAGATTAATTCCTTCACAATCTCTGAGGTTACATACATAGTTTATTCTTCTCTCAACCACACACAGGAATCCAGTTAGGTAGCTGTACTTCGGTCTTACATAGACACAAGCATACACATGAGGTGGGTGGTCGTGGATAATTATGAATACTGAGACACCCACCGGCGTATTAAAAAAACTTAGGGTCGATTACCACCCCGGTTTTGTGCGTTCGACGCCTCGTCTAATTTGGGTGACTTAACGAAACCAGTCTCGATTATGTTTTTACCTGTTTCAAAAGTGGTCTGATTGTAGTGAAAACCCAATAGTACTTATCCACTTGAATTGAAAAGGTTGATTGAATAGAGAAGATGGGGTGACCCGAAGTGAAAGACCATTGGTACTTATCTGAATGACCATACACTTACCAGGGAAGATGACATGTCTATGACCAAGCTTGTACATGAAAAAGAAAGAATATAAACCTCCTCATGAGTGTGCCGGGTTCGAATCCGTCCAATGGAATAATCCAGTAAGTTGAAGACTCATGACCCCTACCCAAATACCCTAATCAGCTGTGGCTACCAGGAAGTACTCTTTAGTCAGTATTCTTAACTTAGTACTCTTGAGTCAGTTTTTTCGCTGCCCTACTCTTGAATAAGTATTCATGAGTCAGTACCCTTGAGTCAGTTGTCATAGGTCTAGTCTCTTGAATCAATATTCTTGAGTCAGTTCTCTTAAGGCATTATTCTTGAGTCTGTGCTATCGTATTTGCTTTGTATTGTGTGTAAATATAAAAATGATACACATACAAACACATGCATCCAAAAAGTGATGTAATGTTCTAGACGAGCAACCATGCTGCAATCGACATCTGGAGAATTACGTGTTCTTCTCGCCACAACTGTTGCATGAGGATCAACCTTATCGTTGGATGTTGGTCAGATTAATGAGAGTTACGGGTTGACTTGGTTACGGGCATTCTGAATAGTCTCCTCCTTAGGCCTCTCAGGATATAAATATCGTCCACACATAGTCACCTTCCCTAACTTCGCAACTTTCTTTAAGAAACTCACCGAACAAACTATCCAATTATGGACATAAAAAGGAGGAGAAAAAATGGCAGGAAATGTTCATGGATTCGCGCGTTAGAACTTTTATTTCCTATGAGAAGGGGAAAATTTTTCGTGTACCAAATACCTAAAATTTCGCCCCTTAAGGAGGATCTTTCACTGCAGGAGGGACATATTATTGAAAACTTTAGGTGCTGCAGAATTTATAGAGACTAAAATGACCGCGACTGTAATTTTTGTGATCAACGATGAGGGATCTTAAAGCCTGTACCAAAGCATCAGTTATGGGAGGAGCCACGGGATGGCAAAGGGCAGCTCAAGGGGAAATGATATTAACCATTACGCACACACACATGTTTAAACGCTCCTGCCCATTAACCTTGACATGCACGCACATGGTAACTTAATTACAAATACATACACATACTGACCGATAGATTTCTATTAGATGTTAATTTTTTGTTCAATTCAACCTAGTTTTGCCTTATAGACTTCGTGATCAACAATGCCCTCATTAAGGTTTTGCCCACCATACCTAAGTTCCCATCCATTTCCAACTAAACACAGAAGTGAAATAGACTCTCTGACCTTCCCTTTTTGACCTGTTTCAGCTGTGCTTGTCACATAACGTCAACGAGGCATTTTCGCCGAACATCGAGCCAACCTGCCGTGCCGGGTCTATGCACATCAAAGTGAGCCTTAACGTCCCATATCACGGTAAGAACGAACTAGTTGTTCATTTTAGAGAAGTTGGCTTCCAGAAGGGCAGCTGTTTTATTCTAGGAGTGCTATTTGTTAGTATTTGGAGGCGACCGTTTGAATCAATCATGTCATTTCAGAGTCCTCATTAACAAGTATGTCAAGTCTTAGATAAATGATTTATAACGCCATTTTCCAGCCCCTTTACATTATATCATAACATGAGAAAAGAAAGTAAACAAACAAAGAAATAAAAGGCAGAAATAAATGCGTTAAAAACATAAGTTAAGAGACTTGTTATAGTAACCCTCATCAATCTTAAATGCTCTCGTAGGTCACCGACAGGCCAAGGTCTTAAAGGAGAAAAGCCGAATGAATAAGGAAAATGGATGGAGGAGAAAAGAAGAATAGCAAAAACAGAAAAAAAATATAAGAATGGGTGCAGATAGAAGCCTTTTAGGGTTGAAATGATAGATACAGGTGGATGGTAAGGCCTTCACAGCTTTCAAAAACAAATGTAAAGGAACAAATTATGAACAACTAATTCGAAGGGAAATATTTAGGAAACAGAGGCGAAAGTGTAACGTAGGTGGAACAAATGTGTAAAGAACAAATTTGAAGTAACAAATTTAATAGAAACAAATTTATAGGAAAAATTGGAAGGAGAAAATTTGAACGACCAAATTGAATCGGAAAACCAAGGAAACAAATTCGAACAACGAACACTCTAAAATATATCTTCCAACCATCTTGTAAGGTATTTTTGGTACTGTCGAGAAGTAAAGTGTATTGCAGATTTTCTCCAAGGTGCAAACCTCGTGTAGAAAATTATGAATGCTACCAGAAGGAGTGCTATCCCTTTCCTGCCCCAGTGTCTTCGGCCGTCTTAAACTAGATTGAGATTACCTTTGCTTTATTCCTTTTAGTTATTTCCATCATATGATTTTTACCCACTTTCTTTACAAGCCCTTTTCCGCCTCTTGGTCGGCGACCTATTTTGCCGGCTAGTCGCCGACCAGCTTTCATCCATTCATCCCTTGTCAGACAACGAGCACGTGCGCGCGTATGTGTGTGTAGGGGGGGGGGGTGCAGCCTCCCCTCGTCTGTGGACAGTTGAGGATGGTGTTTTTTTGACATGCTTGCAGTCTTCTTTTTTATATTTTTCACTGCCCCCTTCTTTTATTTCTTAATATCTCTCTTTTTACTACCATTCAGGGCGTCACACCTCGCCAGGATAGGCTTAGCTACTGGTCCTGGAAAAGTGGCTCCAAGTGGTAGTACAGAGTCCCTCTATCAGGCTCCAATTCGTTCGCTCTGGCTCGATCTTCAGAGGCAGGTGTTTATCATTTGGGTCTCGATTATAAAATGGGTGTTCAATTGTGAGGAAGTGGCAACATTCTGCGACAAAGCGACCCTCACATTATACTTATAAACGAACACGGAATGACCACACAAAAAGAATTAAAAATATTTTAATACGACGTCGTTAGCAAAGATTATAGCCAGAAACGGTATGACGGCTGCGCAATAGCCGTCAAAAAAGGACTTAAATACAAAAAACTACCCGACTTAAATGAATCTTACCTTGCCATTGAGGTAGGCACTATCCTGGGGGGTCTGGTCGTGGCCACGGGGTATCAACCCCCAAGACGCGGCTATGTACCCTTGTAAAACCTTCTACAGATCTTCAGCCATAAGAAAATGGTAATCTTCGCTGGAGATCTGAATGCAAGATGTGCAGCATCAGGGTATACCTCCTACAACAATGCAGGTAGAAACATCGAAGTCTTACTTGACAGAAAATACGTGACTAGAATCGGGCCAGAATTCCCGACATTCAATACAGGAAATGCAGCAACGAAACCTGATATTGTTTTATCCAGTATCAGGTTTCCGTACAACTACTAAATTGAACCAGGCCCCATTATTCCGAGCGACCACCAGGCTATTAAAATCACAATTGCCGTAAATCACATTCAAGTTGCAATCCCAGAACGCAAAAGCTATAAGCAGGCGAACTGGGAAAGCTACATAAATTACCTTCTAAATTATATCCCAGACCCTTTACTCGATGCCAATTTAGAAGAGATAGATGAAGAGCTGGATAAAATCACCGACCTCCTAATTAAAGCAGATGAAAATAGCATTCCCCGTATCAAATATAAAACCCTTCCAGCTCCTATTTGGACCCCTCCCAAGAAAGCCCTGGCCCAAGAATATAAGGACCTGTCGAGTGTAGTAGCGCTAATAGGCCCCAACCACAATGCCTATAGACGAATAAGACAGATAAAAGACGAACTGCAGACACTAATTACGGACCAACAAATACAGGTATGGGACAGACTGATTGAAGGACTCTACATAGAAAGAGACTCACGCACATGTTGGCAGACGTATAAACGATTAAAAAGACAACACCCACAGAAGAAAATTACACTCAAACATGAAGATAAAGAAATTGACGAGACTAAAGAGATTGAGGAAATATTTAGGATTTTCTGGTCTTCAATCTTTAAAATTACCCCCGAAGAAAATGACAATTATGACATCGATTTCGAAAATGGCATAATCCAACAGCTAAACATACAAATACATAAAACCTCTCCTCATCATCGTGTGTCGCAGGAAAGAGAGATAGAGGTCTATGGGAGTAAAATAACTGCCCAAGAGCTCTCCGTTGCACTAAAATCCTTTCGTCAAAGAGCACCGGGTACCACGGTGCTGACCAGGGAGAATTTCATCAAGGCCCCGCCTAATGTTCTGAGTAGGCTTCTTAACATCATGAATGCCGCTCTGAACACGGGCTATTTTCCCGATCAGTAGAAAGTGGCCAAGATGATCTTCCTTCCCAAATCGGGAAAGCCTCCGGACTGCCCTGCCAGATTCCGGCCGATATCTCTCTTAGAATTTGCTGGCAAAGTCTTCGAGAAGATATTGGCAAATAGGGTCAACTCTTTTCTCGACGAAGCCAACTTGCATAACGAGCAGCAACACGGCTTCAGAAAGAAAAGAGGGACTAACACGGCACTAGCCGTTATTACGGAAAAACTTGCAAACATCAAGGCAAGCAAAAGGCATGCCGACCTGGTGCTCCGCGATGTTAAAAAAGCTTTTGATAAGGTTTGGAAGAGAGGCCTGCAATTTAAGATCCTGCAAGTAGGCCTTGACCCCATTCTTGAGAGGATTCTATGCGATTACATAATGGAGAGGCGAGCATATATACAAATCAGAGAACACAAAGGCCCCGAATTCGAGCTCGAATCAGGGGTCCCGCAAGGGGGCTGTCTCAGTCCCCTTTTATACAACATTTATACACGTGACTTACCTCAACCTCTCTCCGAAGGTACGATATACGTCCAGTTCGCTGACGATATCTCGCAAATTTGTACCGCCACTTACGTTCACAGGGAATTTATGGCAAGAAACACGGCTAGGGAGATATCAAACATCAATTCTTACGAGAGGAAATGAAAGATATCAACCAATGCCCCAAAATTCAAAATAATTTCCATGTTTCGCAAGACCTTCAACGATATACGGGTAGAGGGGGAGAGAATCCCCTACTGCTTGAAAGGGACGGTTCTGGAGCTTAAAATCCCCACAGGGGAAAACAAGAGTCATATCGGGCGGACAGTCGCGAATAGCAAGAGAGATTTGAGGGAGTTTTATAAGTTCATTAACCTAACTCGCTCAAATAAACTCAAAATATTCAATGCGTGCATTCGCTCGAGACTCTTATACCCCCCGGTGCCGTTGAACACGAGCGCCAAGACCCACATTGCGAAACTTCAAGTCATCCAGAACAAAGCGGTTTTACTTATTACAAACACCCGAAGAAGAGAACGTAAACGACAGAGGGAGCTCCACGACTCGGTTGGATTATCTCCGATTAACCCGGCGCTCCACGAGAGAGCTAAGAGGATATGGCAAGCCATTGGCGCCCGCTTGACCCCTGAATTCTTTCGTACACACTTAGAAATTTAAGTAGACCGACAAATAAGTCCATTCAAATGTAGCAAGTTACTGACAGACAATGACGCGATTCCGAAATACACTTGACAGAACTGACAAAACATACAAAGTAATGCGCAGGTTCCTTTAGCATATTAAAACTCAATTAAAAACCACTTGCAAAACGCAAACTAGAAATCAATTCACTTTTAAATTCATTTAAAAATGATGATAAAAACTTTTCAAAAACTTTTCAAAACTCCCCACGGGAATAAAACCCCGCCAAAAATAAAGGCTTGAATGCCATAAGATCAATTGATCAATAAGATCGGAAATAATAATTAAATTAACTACGATTAATTTAATTAAATAAACTATAAATTTATAATTTATAGTTTATTAAATAATGAAAAAACAACCCCAAAACACACAAATCTATCACATTGACAGAGCTACTCTTTCATTACGGATCTTTCTATTCTGTCTCCTACACATCATCTATTCTTTAAACTCACCCTTTAACCACTTTACTATCTTACTATTCTCTCTCTAATTCCACCTACATTTCATCGCTTATTTTGTCCAATGTCCAATGTCCAAATGGAAGTGGAGGGTGTAGCAGTGGTACTTCACTGGAAGGCTTGGCACGCACTCCCTGCATAAATGCCTGCAAGAGACCCTGCATCTCTATATCCTCCAATATTTTCACTTTGTCCACCTCCCCTACTTTCTTTCAAGAACTCTTATTATTTTTATCTTTCTGCTTTCGTTTGCTTTTCGTTTTAAACTTGAGATCAAAGGAAGCTACTGTTGCTTCCAACCACATCAGTTGCCAACCAGTGCACTCTATCACGAAGGGGGATTTTACATTGGAAATCACATCCAAGGTGAGTGAGGGATGTCGGCGCCTATGATTCAGAGGGTGTCAGGCATCTTCAATTCCATCTGGTATAAATATTTGCAGTTCATCTATTCTAGTGAAATAACTCGATTTCGCGCTGGTCATATGTTCTGTCAGCGTTAGTGTTTAGATTTCATGGTAGAGGACTAAGGTCTCACGTTTTTCGGATGGCACCCTTCTAGTACGTTTAGCTGATCCAGCAAAGAGGGCCCATTGAGTGATATTCATATATTTAACTACCTAGATGGCAGCTCTGTATGAAAAAAAATGCCTACAAAATCTGCCAAGTACTCTAGAATAACCCATTTACTTTAACTTTAACCATTTTCGACGATCTTTTCAGACATTTTAGTTTAAATACCCCCGTTGAATTCTTCCATTAAATAAATTTTGAAATTTATTCAAATTAAATTTCAAACCAGCATTAATAGCAAGCAGACCAGGATTCCTTAGACTCTCGCTGCTTCCCGACCTTACCTCCTCGTCTCTCTTTTTCTCACACTTCAGTTATAAAGACCACCTAGGTGGAAGGGGGCATTTTTGTTACCGGTGAAAGTCCTATTAGCCCCAAGCGCCTAATTTTTAGCTCTCCCGTTTGTACACACCATGACTACCACTAGCTTTACTACCTTCATCCTGAACCTCATTTTTAAAACGCTCCGGCATAAGTTTTAATCTATTTGTCCCTCTCATTGCGGTGACGCTGATTCCCATGCCAGCGGCTCCTATCTGGGATTAGTTACCTTTAACGAAACGGCCTGAAAAACGGTAATGATAGTCTCTCTGTCCACATAAACGCTTTTAAATTGATAAGCCATAATGTTGGACGGATTGAGTACTTTTTAGTGACTTTGATGTGCACCGACTCTGCTTTGAGGGAAAGTGGTTGATGATGATTATTGCTTAATTGCAGTATTAAGTTTACATACAACGCAATTCTGAATAATCTCTCTTCCGCCTTCTTTTTCCCTCTCATTTTCTTCCTCTCCTTCTTTCTTCCTCCTTCTCACTCTCCCTCCCAATCTATCTCCCTCTTTCTCTCTAAGTTAAGCTTCCTACGTCAATGGAAGCCGAAATATCTTCAATCTGGCTGCGTTGCTCCTGAATAAATCCTTGCTCATTTACCTCAGACTTGCAAGTCTTGATATATTGCAAACGAACCTTTTCCCTGTCTCTCTCTACATGCCATAATGGCTGCACAGCGGGAATACTTAGGTCTGGGTGTGGTTTAAACGCACACTGTGCGCAGATTCAAAATAATAAATATACGCTAATGGTAAGTTAAAATTTGAAGAAGGTATATAAATCGAGGAACCAAAATGGTAGACTACTGGACGCGATAAACACCGGAAAATGAACGAGTTTACCGTAATTGTAACGAAATCAAAAATATATTAAGATTATTTCCATTTTTCCTGTTATCTAAATAAATGCCCGGGATTTCCGTCTCCACCAATTTGATTGCCACTGAGATATTGACTATACATGCGCGTATACGATAACACTGACAAGCTCGCAGCGTGTAACTGAAGCCGAAACTGTTACTCTGAACATTTTGTTTAAAGCTGGTTTGTCAAAACCCTGGTGGTCTATAATAGAAGCAAGACAATTGCCGTGAGAAGACGACATTCACTTAATAGTCGCAGGTGTTTGACCGTTTCCAGTCCATACCTTAGAAGGAAAAGTCTTAATTAGGAAAGTTTTACATACATAACTCTATCTCGATTAAGTTTTGGGGAGGCATCAGAAAATGATAAAAAAAGAATTACTTCGGGTTTCTACCTAGGATTTTTCGCTAATCATCTTCAGATTCACCAACCACGCTACCAGGGCATTCAAGCTTCCAACCTTCAAATCTTTTCTCATTCAAATCTTTCCCAATCTGATCAGTCACGAAGGTTTTTGCCTCTTAAAAACAGAATGAAAAGTAAAAGAGAAATGTAAACTAGACGAATCAAAATCCTACCCCACTCTAGCATTTCAAAGCTAACAGTGAATTTAAGGGCAAACGAGCTTAGAGACGAACCTGCTCTGCTAGTCCGCAAAATCAGCGAATTCTGTCAAATCTTAGTTTATGGATTAAATTCATTGCCTTACTTTGTCAAATTGCAGGTTAAATAACATTTAACCATTCTACTGGCATCATCTTCCCCCCACATATTCGCTCATATATATAAATATATATATATATATATATATATATATATATATATATATATATATATATATATATATATATATATAGGGGTGTACAAAATAATGGAAACACCTAGTATTGTAATAGTATAGTTTGGAAGATTGATTAAAATATCTAAACCTTGTCTATTGATTGATAATAGAAGTACATCATCTTGAGCTAATATTTTTGTTTTCCTTTTGCAGTTATTATCCAAATAAGTTTATTAAAACTTATTAAAGTGAGCAATCTATCTGATTTCCAAAGAGGTCAGATTGTCGGAGCTCGGATGGCAGGTTTTACCATCACTAAAACAGTTAAGCTGGTTGGCATATCGAGAGACACACTCTCAAAAGTAATGGCAGTGTAGAAAAATAAAGGAAAAACGTCCTCCTCATAGCAAACCTCAGGAAGGAAACCAAAACTGTCTGATTGAGACCGTAGGACTCTTACACGGATTGTTACAAAAGAACACAAAACTACAGCTACCAAAATTACTGCAGAACTTAATGATCCCGTCCAGAACCCAGTCTCAACAAAAACTGTTCGCCGGGAGTTACATAAAGCGCGATTTCAAGGGAGGGTTGCAATCCGAAAACCACTACTCTCAGAAAGAAACGTTCGAAAGCGTTTAAAATGGTGTAAAAACCATCGGAATTGGATAGAGCGCAGTGGAGAAGGGTCATATTCTCTGACGAGTCCTCCTTTACCTTATTCCCCACCTCAGGCCGTGCATACATGTTTGGAGACAGCCAAAAGACGCATTTGGTCCACACTACTTGCTCCCAACTGTTAAACATGGAGCAGGCTTTGTGATGATCTGGGGGGCCGTATCTTGGAAATCCACCAGCCCAATAGTCTCCCTTCATGGTAGAATCCACAGTCAGGACTATGTGAGTATTTTAGCTGATCAGATCCATCCTATGGTTCAAGAATTGATCCTGGATGGAAATGCCATCTTTCAGGATGAAAATGCTCCTATTCATACTGCTAAGGTTGTAGCTGGATGACACAAGGAACATTCCAGTAAAGTAGAACACCTTATATGGACACCACAATCCCCAGATCTCAACAGCATTGAACATTTATGGTGCATTTTAGAAAAGCAAAGTTAGGGGTCGATATCCCCCACCATCATCATTGAAAAAAATGGAGACTGCTTTAGCTGATGAATGGATGAAAATGTCCCTGGAAACAATTCAAACTTTGTACGAGTCGATCCTACGCAGAATTCAATCTGTAATTACTGGCCAAGGTGGTCTTACCCCTTATTAAAATAAACTTTTCGAAAATTATATGGTATTTCCATTATACTGTTCAACCCTTGTATATATATATATATATATATATATATATATATATATATATATATATATATATATATATATACATATATATATGAGGAATTAAACCACATTCTCCGAAGACAATTTAATTCAGAACAGTTTCGGTGTATCTGGCACCCTTTATCAACTGACACTGGATAGAAAATATAAGAAAAGTGCTTACAAACATAACACAGGGTCAGGTCGTGAAAGACCCCCTCTTTTTCCCCCCAATTCCCTACTTGTGACTAATCAGGGGGGGAGGGGGGTAGGCCTAAACATATTGAAGGGCTGGCATTTTACTATTTTGTTTATTTGCTTTCGTATTACAGGATTAAAAGAAAATTGACCCTCAGATAGATATAAATTAGGAACTGACGATATCAAGCTCGATTCTACGATTCTTCTCTTAAGATAGTTAGCCAATTTAAATACCATTTTACTGCCATTGAAATCGATCATTCGATCGATTTCAAGAACAATTTGTGTTGTGATCTGCATACAAAAGTAGAGGTATTTTTCATTTGTACTTTGAACTTTTTTACAAAAACAGGGTACGGCAACATTAATTTGATTATGCATTGTATTTGTTTAGTCTTAGCTTATGATAAAATAAACAAGGTTTGCTGACCAAAAAGTCGTGTCCCATCACTTATTTTGATTTATGACCAAACCTAACATAATATAGCCAAGCATATCATATTATATCCTATCCTAATATAGCATATCCTAGCCTTTACTAGAATAACCTTGCAGATCTTAGCCCATTATAGCCTTGGTTAGCTAGCCTATCGTAGCCTAACATAGTATTACCTAGCCTAGCCTAGCCCTCCCTAGACTATTATACTTTAGCCTACCATAGCATAGCATAGCATAGCCCTATCTAGCCTAGTATAGCTTAGCATAGGTTCGCATAGCGTAGCATAATATAACCTATTGTAGCATTAAATATCCTAGACAAGTATAGCCTATACTATCCTATCATACTCTAGTCAAACATAGCTTAGTATTGTCTAGCCTAAGATAATATATGCTATCCTAGCATAACATTTTAAATCCTAAATTAGCATAGTATATCTTACCCTTGTACATTATTTCTTAGCATAGCTGAACATAGCAAGGTATAGCCTAGTGTATAATAGCATAACATAGTATAGCCTATTCTAGGCTTGCCTTGCAGATTATAGCATATTATAGCCTAGTCTAGATTTGATGTTATACCCAAAACAAAATAATTCACGGGCTAACTTGGGAAGACTTTGACAATTATATCAATCAAAAGAGAATGTGAAACAACATAAGGGTTTCAAAGTTCGCTAGAATTAGCCGAATAGTTATGATATTATTGCCAAACAGAATAATTCTCGGGCTAATCTTGGGAGGACTTTGACAATTATATCAATCGAAAGAAAATGTAAAACAACATAAGGGTTCCAAATAATTTTAGAATCGGACGAATACTAATGATGTTATTACAAAAACAACAATAAAAAAAAGCAAAACAGGGATCGACTGACCGAATACGTAGTGAGATGTATAGTCGCTCGCGACCTGACTCGCACGCGTTTAAAAATTACATCACAATAGAACCTCATTTTACATATTAAGCGGAAAACAACATTAACATTATTCCTAAAATCAAAGTACCTACCTAACCGGTTAGGTTAAGTTAGGTTAGGTTAGTTACTCTGCTTTTATGAATGGTGTTGAAGTAGTTTTCCCCTAAATATTAAAAGTTTGTTCTATTGCGTTCTAATTTTTAGTTTTAAATTTCATTTTTTGTTACTAAACTTACAAATCATCTTAATCTTAATGTTCCCCCTTTAAGAAAAAATCGAGTTCAAAGAGTTGGTTGATTAAATTAAAATGACAGATCACGTATTGAAAAAGCACCGAACATAATTAATCATTTAATCTTAGGAGTTTTAATAAAAGGAAAGGAAATATCGAGATTTGACAGAAACTGAGAACAACTTAAAGGGATATAGTACGGTATACACTAGACATAAGCCATAGGGGTTATAAAAGAAATACTGTGATAAGATCATAAAGACGAGTGTAGGATGGAATAAAAACAGTAAAACTTCGGAATTAGAAATGGAAGGACACATTGCGAGAATAAACAGGGAAAGATGCAGGAAAGAAATCCTAAACTGAACATCTTTATATATAGAGGGACCCAAAAGACCACTTCCCTGAAGTCGGCTCAAAGGTCGATACAATTAAATAATCGTAACCAGCGAATTATCAGTCGAGGACTTGAGTTCATTCAGGTTAGAGATAAGGATATTTAAGACTTCCTCTTATCAAATTCTGATCTTTTATTAGAGATCAAATATTTAATCCTACTTTTAATTTCTTCAATGCAAGAAAGTTTCTCTGGCGTCTCTCAAGGAAACATCCTTGGCCCACTCTCGTTTCTCGGTTGCGTAAAATTTTTTAAAATACTCGTAGCTCCGTCCAGCTCTCCGGCTGCAATTTTCCGACCGATTTTGATATCTTGGAAGGAGAAAACAAGCGTCCAAGCGAAATATCATGCTATTTACACTTGGCTTAGCTTACTTATGTTCAAAATCGTCTTAATGGACACGCATTTAAAGAGTTTTAACTATATGCATAAAAATGGGGTATCGAAACTATGCTATCGTAAACAGTCATACTCGAGTTTTAACTATTTATATTCAATTAAGCTACCGAAACCATGTCCAAACTGCGTAACTTAGCAAGGTCATGAGAATTTTGCGCTCCACCGATCTCTACTTCTCATAGTAGTTTCCTCCTTTTACTAGCTTGATCTATTTTATCTACTAAGAAAAGAGCCTAGAAAAGACCCTAAGTTTCACTCAAGATTAGTTCCATAAAGAAGAGAAAGCGTTCTTGTAGAAACAATATACATTTCCTGAGAAAAAATGATCACACAGATCCCTCCTTAGGATTGATGGCTGCCTAAACTTTTAAATATTTCCTAAAAAGTATCATTGGATTTTATTTTCCGTCATGGCTACCCGAAAAATAAATGTCAGCGTGCTGGTGATATACCCAGATCTCTAAAGAAGTTTGTTTTCCCTAAGTTCACCTTTCAACATCTAAAAGCATGGATTCTTTTTATGACGACACTCGAGACAATCTCGTGTTCGATAAATCCAAGTAGTCGAGATGATGTATCATATAAACATATTTTAACTATATATAAGGGAAGACAGCGTGCGTGTTGTTAGCCAACTTCCCTCAATACGACTTAGATCGGTAACAAAAAAGCGTCCACAGGTCCAGGCACCCAGTTTTAAGTTCCATTTTATGGCTCTTCATTATTGTGCACCAAACAATCTAGTTATCACACCTTACCCAGTAATACTTGTTTATCTAAGCTTAATGGGCTCTTTGAGTGTGGTGTTTTTTTGTTTTCCATTAACATAAATCGACCTGTACTAACCTTGCGCGAAAGCAAGATGAGGAGAAGCTTAGTACTGTGATGAATATGTTCTTTCTCAGTCTAGGCTCGAAAAAGACCATGTGTACCTGACATTATGTCCTCGTATTTTGATTCACTCAAATCGTAAGTCTTTGTCTTTGCATTGACCTGGAATCAAGAGACAGCATGACTCTTCTGAACCTGTCCTTATTGCATGACGAAGTGTGAGAGGGAGCGAGAACAAGCGGGTGATAGATTGAATAAGTAAATGCGAGTTAAAGAGTAGTTACAGCGAACACATTTTGATCAATACCAAGGAGGCATCGGTTTTGCATCCCCGATAAAATAAACAAGTTAGTATTAGGTTTTGAAATAATATATGACTCCAAATTCCTCTTCTTTTTTTCTTATTTTTATCAAACGCGAATGTGCGTTTCGATAGTTTAAGTTTCTGATAACTTTTCCAACCTGTTTTATGTGTTTCTACAGTACTCCTTGAAACTACTCACTAGAGCTGTTTCCGGACATTAACCTTTTTGGATGAGAAAAAGTTTCCAAAAAACTAGCTTCAAACGCCTTAGGAAAACAAGGTCTGCTGACCAAAAACTAGCGTGCTCTCACTTATTCTGATTTATGACCTTACAATCTTTCAAACTTTCAGTAATTCCAAGACTAACCTTGGGCGGACCATGACAATTATATCATTCGAAAGAGAATATAAAACAACATAAGGGTTTCAAATTTCGTTAGAATCGGCCGAATAGTTATTATGTTATAGGCCAAACAAAATAATTCCCGGACTAACCTTGGGAGGACTTTGGCAATTATATCATTCGAAAAAGAATGCAAAACAACATAAAGGTTTCAAACTTCGTTAGAATCCACTGAATAGTTATAATGTTATTACAAAAACAAAAAAAAGAAGCAAAACGGAGACCGACCGAACAAGCGACCGAGTCACTCGTGACTTGACTCGTAGGCGACTAAAACTAGGATATTATTTCTGTTGATTTCAAAGCATTATGAGGGGTCAATATTATCTCCTCAAATTTTTAAAAGTCAATTAAATGGCATCAAATACGACTACAGTTTAAGAACCGCAATTTTTTTTTATTTTTCTGAGATTGTTATTGTTCTATCAAATATCTTGTATTCGGTTATCTGATTTAATGGCAACTTCTATTACACATCAAAAAGCCACTTGATCAATATAATTCAGACAGCTTTTACTATCTTTAAGTGAAGTAGAGTAAATAAGTGAGAGAGATACAGTGAGTGTGTGTACGAGAAGAGAGACAGGTACAAAACTCGAGTTACGAGAGAGAAAAAGCTTTCCCTTTTCACCCTGACCTCGTAACAAGTTCCACTCCTGGGTTGACAAAACAGATCATGTTTCACTCAACTCAGTCGGCCAAATTAGGGACAGAATTCAGCAAATTTCCTGAACCCAACACTGATCCCATAAGGGAAGCAAGTTTCACTCATGACTGGTAAGGGTGGGAAGAATTATCTCCTGGATCCACATCAATTTAACGTTGGTATAACAGAGAGTGAGGCGTAGTGTGATAATTCACGTTACCTGGAAGGGGGTTTGTTTGGTATATTCGAGTATATATGTTCATACGAACATATTCATGATTAATGACCTGTCCTCCATCCTAGTTATGATATTCGACGAGAATTTCTATAACACTTCTTGTCACTTCTTCTCTGTATTGCTCCTACCTTAACATTCATTCTTCTATTTCTCCAATTCACTTTCACCATTTGGTGAGCAAACTTCCATTGTGCTACTCCGTCCCGCAAGCAAGCATGCTCTAATTCAGATTACCCTCTTGGGTAATAGAGTCCCCTGTGCCTTCTCCCAATTGTGTATACGAGGGCTATTAAACCTTCGCCGCATATTTACCTCACCTAGTCCCACGTTCCTTGCGGGACTTTCTCACCTTTCTCAACATCCGCCTGGAAGATAACAATTATCTGTCCGTCGGCGAGCTCTTAAAGAAGTGCCTCCATTCAATGCGTAACGAGCTAAAAAAATATCAGAAAACTCTCTCGTCCATTTTCCTTTTTTATTTGATAAAAACAATCCAGTTTCCATTCGTAATGTTTAGTCAAAATATTTCTTTTCATCATAGTTTGTAAAAAATTAATTTTTTAATAGTCACCTTAATTATTGTGGAAATAAATAGTCAATATAGTTTCTTAAAATTTTATCAAAATTATTACATATCTAATGATAGTTAGTATAATGTCTTACTAATGACAATATATTTAGTTTCTTATTAATTATTAAAAATAATAAGATTGTTAACAATCGTTACACTTATTTAATTTCTTAGTAATTAGGCAGAATAATTAATTTCTGCTGATTATTTAAAGCATTTAGTGTTTTAAAAATCAGTTCAAATATTAAGTCAGTGGTAATTAGTTTCTTAACAATCATTGAAATGCCATTTTAAATGTTGCATCATTTTCAAGTTGGTCACCAAACACTTTCACTCTCAACAGTGGATATTCGCTTCAAAAGACTGACCTCATAGCTGACCTTTTGGAGGTCAAGGGGTTTATTCAACTCACCCCCATTCCTCGTCGTGGGTTAAAGTCTTGATCATAACCAAATATGGAAGAGAAGCAGATGGATCTGATTGAATAAAGAAATAGATAATGGGGATCAATTGAGGATTGATTGTGCGGAAGAGTGAAAAAAGGAAAGCTAATAACAAGAAAGGATGTGTAATGAATGGAAAAGAAAACATTTTTTCGAAAAGTTTCAGCCTCATTTTAATTTGCTTTACTTTTGGGAACCCATCAGGCGACTGCCTACTTGGGCATAAGTCACCGTACGAAACACAGGGCTATATTAAAAAACAAATAACAAAAACTAAAAGAACAATATGTAAATAACAAATAACATCAATAAAAAGGACAAAAGCTAAAAAAATAACAACAAGAAAACAAAGAAAAAGGCAAGAAGGAAGCGTGCTCCGGCGTCAGGGTTAGGCTCGCCGCCCTCCAGCGGAGGAACATGCGATCAAAAAATAAAAAAAACCAGTCAAATAAAGTGCCTCTTCCAAAAAGTCGTATAGTCTAAAAGACTGAGTGCACGAACCCATCTCGAGTACAAGGGATAAGCGGTAGCGACCCCGCTCGTCCCGGTACCGGGACAAGTAACGTGCGCTAAGATCACCCAGACTGGGACATTCAACGAGAATGTTCCAAACAATCTAGGGTACTACGCAGTCGTCACGATAAGGGCACAGGCGAGCGCTCCATCAAGTGGCGGTGCGTGCCGCGAATGTGTCCAATTTGGAGACGACAGAAAGCAACCTTCATCCGTCGCGGCATTGGGGGGTGGGCCTATGGCGCAATCACACGTAACTTTAAGTTCCCCTCGACCGTCTCCCATCTTCTTTGCCAAGCCACCCGGAGGAAAACCCATATTCGTGCCATATAATCGGCGTGAGGAAGAATGAAACGCTGGTATGGTCGCCCAGTCCTCGCGAACTATTTAGCGCCCTCGTTGGGGCGCTCATTCTCCGCAATTCCTACATGTCCATGAAACCAGAAGAATATAATCTCGACATCCACCCGGCTCGCCGAATACACATGGTGTCAAGGATATCCCGAACCAGGGGATGCGGAGATTCAAATGTCTCAAGAGCACTAAGGGCGCTTTGTGAGTCGCTATAAATCACAATCCTGTCTCCGAAGTGGGAACGTCACGTTATCTACCGTACCGATCGGTGTATTGCGATCAGCTCGGCCATGAAGACAGAAGTATCGCCTGGCAGAGCCCCGATGACTTCAAATAGAGGAAATACGGCGTGGAAACCTACCGCCTCTTGAGACTTGGAGCCATCCGTATACACTGACACGGTTCCGGCGTGAGACGAAGTGTGCTCCAAAAAGGCCAAACGTATTACTCCTGGGGCTGTGGAAGCTTTGTCAGCAGAGGCCTGGCGATAAATAGTTCAAGGTGGTACCCTTTATGGCAGAGTCCTGTGCAGAACTATGTGCGCCACCTGCCTAAGAGCTATACCTAGCTCTTGAAGGAGTTGCCTAGCAAAGGGTTTAGGATATGACTGGCGTCTCTTGGCGGCATAAGCAACATCGAGATCAGCTGCGGATGCACTGATAGCTGTTGGCTACTAGGGGAGGGCCGGGCCCGCACGTACAGTCAAATAATGCACTGTACATGGCACAAAGCGTGTAGATTCTCCGTGGCATCGACAAGTAAGCTATCAATGGGTGACTTGTAGAAGGCACCGGTCGCCAGGCAAAGGTCAGCGTGGTGGATCGATTCCACCTTTCGCAATACAGGGTCGGCTGCGGATGGATAAAACTCTCATCCGTAGTCGAGTTTCGAACGAACAAAGGATCTATAAAAAAGTAAAGCAGCATTTCTATCAGCGGACCATGTGCTGAACGTCACGGAGCCAATAATATCCATGGCGCGTGTACAAGAGACCCTAAGGCTGCGAATATAAGCCTCCCAGGTGAGGCGTCCGTCAAATAGAAGAACAAGGAAACGGTGCGAGTCCACCACTTCCAGGCGAACCTCATTTAGAAACAACACTGGGTCAGGGTGGAGCCATAGATAACGGCAGAAGTGCATCAGCTAAGTCTTGGTCAAGCGAAACTGATAGCCAGATATGTGGTTCAATGCCTTTTGGGGTCGACTTGGCATCTGGTCCGCACCAAAAGAAATCGAAATGTCGTCCATGCAGAGCGTAGCGAGATCATCTACTGGCAGCACCAAGGGGAAGCCTTTGATGCTCAGGGCAAAGAGTGTGAGACTGAGGCCACTGGCATGCGATATACCCTCTTTCTGCTTCATTGGGCCGGAGAGAGCTCCCCCCACCCGGACGCAGAATCGACAATCTTGAAAAAATTCAAATATGAAGATTGGGACGTGTCCTCTCGCCCCCATCGTATGGTTTCAAAAACCACCGTGGCGTAATGCTGTCTACGAAGGAAGGCCTCACAGACGGCATTTTCAGGCAAGGCGTATCATCTGACGTGTAGTGGAACAGGTGGAAGCTCCTCTATGCATAAGACAGATGGCCTCCGCTATCCAGAAAAAAAGGCTAATCTAACATTTACCAATTTCTCCATCAACTTCTACACGCAGGAGGGGAGATAGATTGTGCGGAAACCAACCAGGATTGCGTGGCAGGATAGCGTCGCAGGGTAGTATGGCCGGTTAGCCTGGCCCTCTTTGAGAGCAGCGAGCACAGTACCGATTCACCAGTAGTGTGGGAGGATACCCTCTACCCAGAACCTGTTTAAAAAATCTAACAGAAACGCTCACTTAGGTGTCGAGGAATGGCCTATGGGACACGGCCAGATCAGGGGCAATGTCCGTGCACAAAAGCGAGTGCGGAACGCAACTCGCTCAAACTAAACTTGTCGTTGAATGCTTCTCCGCCTCTGCAGGTAAAGTCCAGTCAGCGGCCTTCCGCGACATCACGACGCGCATTGAATTCTGGCTAAGCACTATCCCAGGTAGTGAATGCGGAGAAAATAGTCGCGAAGAATTCTGCCCTATCACGGGGTCCGAGATTGCGGTCCCATTCTCCTAGAGAAAGGTTGGCGAGTCCTGCGAGAACTTGCCCCGGATCCTGCTAGAGGGGTCCTTCCCTTTAAATTAAAAAAACGTAAGCACGCCAACAAGAGAGGTGGGCCTGCTTAGAAACATACCAGAGCCTAGGTTTAGCTTGACGAAATTCACCGACTGTGATATCGTCGGGGAGCGCTTATATCGCATGTAGGCATAATGCTTCTGTTTAAGGGCTGCCTCACACTCAGCTGACCACCACGGAAGCGGTCGGCGTGCTAAACGGCAAATGCGTTCTAGAATTAGTAGTTAGGCCCACGACGATGAGGTTGCCGGAGAAAAACTTAACGTCATCCTCTATCGACTTAAACTCCTCGATTGAGACAGATAAATCAATAATTTCCTCAAATGCTGACCGCCGCGCTTGCGCCAAGCACCACCACTATTTGCATGGGAAAGTAATCACTACCATGAAGATCCTAGAGTATGCCCTCTCAAAATCAGACTGTGCACCCGGAGAGCAAAAAGATAGATTGAGGCAGAAAATGAAGCAGTTCTTGGCCAGTGATGCGTAAACTCCTCTACATTTATGACACCTATCTCCAGCTCGTTGATCAGGTTGGCAAGGACTTTACCCATTGGATTTAATCGACTAGTCTCCCCAGAGGGGGTGTCTACCGTTCAGATCTCCAAGCAAGAGAAAGGGCCTCGGTATCCGTACCATCACGTGGTGGAAGTCTCCCACTTCGAAGTCGGCTAACGGTGGAATGTAGGTAGATATAACAGTATACCTCCTATCTAGGTGTATCTGCACAGCTACTGCCTGAAAGGATGCATCCTCCTTTTAGGGCGCAACTTTCGGAACCCCAGAAGATGGTCTCTCGACCAACTTCAAGGGGTGTTGGCCCCTGCAGGTCTAACGACTCGTTGGAGGCGTGGGGGCCGTTTCGCCTTACGGTCAACGGTCTCGCTTGGGGAAGGGGGGACAGGCCTGGTTTTAGCCGGGGCTGGGTGTGAACCCTTTGTGCCGCCAGCTTTACCAGGGGAGTACCCGGCGTGGGTTGAACCTACAGAAGGGTTCCGAATGGGCGCGGAAACGACCGTGCTTGTAAGACTGAAGGGGCCAGGAGCAGATAGTATCTATCTTAACATTAAGGAATAGGACGTCCCAGTCGGCGCCGGTCGCGCCAGGACCAGTTCCTTAGCCTGAACTGCCAGAATTTCTTTCTCAAGCAGATAGGCACTACATTGCTTCAAAGAAGCGGGGTGCCGCTCTCCGCAATTAACAACATTGGCAACACATTATTTGGACTAATCGTCTGCGGCCTTAGAGCAACTTACACAGACTTTGGGTAACCACGACTTTGCACTTTTACATTAGCGATTTGAAAGGCCAAAGTGGTGGCAGTAGTAGCACATCCGCGGTAGTGGCACGACGATTTTCACGCCGTAGCGATACCAACCGGCACAAGCCGAGTCAGAGGGCATGTCACAGTCGAACCTGACGAATAGTGTAGGGGTGAGTCCCGAGCACATCCCTGTTTTCACATCACACGATCGAGCTTAAACGCTCTATGGTCGGCCATCTCTTAGGTGATGGCATCTATGGAGTAGTTCACGAGTTCCATCGCATAAACCACTCCTTTCAGGAAGTTCAAGGTAGAGTACAGCGTCACACTCACCGTCGTGCCATCAAGTGTCCGAAGGGCACTAATCATGGACCCCTCGGAGGGATTCGTCGCATTTGCCAGATTACTTCCGTAGGAGAAATGGTTCACCTTCGGCACTTTATCAATCACGCTAAGTAAGCCTCTCCTTCGATGGATCATGTTACTCTTAGCCAACATTCTGCCCTCAGTGGAGCGAATAACAGTGAAGCGTTTGAAGCCAGCGGGCTTGAAAAAGCCAGGTAAACTTTGAATGAGAGGTCCCGACGTAATCGAGGTTCAACTCTGCGTACTTTTGGTCTTAGTCTGGGACTCCCCATCCAGGGAAGCACCGGAGCGTGACGCACCGAACTTAGCCTGGTCGCATACCGAAACAGCTGCGGCTCTGTGCGTCCCTGCGGCCCTCGCAGAGGGAGAGGAGCTCCGAGTCTTCTTTGTCTTTCTATTTTTTTCTTTTGCCCGCTTTTCTCTTCCGCCGGAAGAAGACCCCATGCCAGATGGACTGACCTCAACAAGATCCTTCTCTGAAATGGAGAAGGTCTTGGCTGTCACAGGGGCACCAACAAGGGCAGGAGATCCCTCCCCTCCTTGCACTGGGTCGGACTCGGGTTCAGTGCTTGTCACCGAGCCTAGGTTAGACCCCATGGAAGGTCCTACCAACTCCAGCTGGGTTACCTCAGCGACCAAGTCCATCTAAGGGGGGTACTTCATGTGCCCATTCGCCCTCCCCCGAGACATCGCAGATCCCATTTGAGGTTCTTTTTTACCTTCTAATGCCGTCGAACCGGCATCCATCAAGGAGGTTTTGGGGTTAGGTACACCGACCCCTTGCAAACGAGTTGCACACGCTTGCAGGGGCACGAGCCAACGGGCCCTGCCATCCCCCTCTCCCCTAATGTGGTTGGCCATATCGAGTTGCTACCACTGGGATCGGTCAATTATTGGCGGCCTGTCTGTTTTCTTGTCAGTCTCCTTGGAAAGCTAAGTGGGGACTGCCGATGGAAAATGTGAGTTGCCTAAGGATGACTCCAGAAAATGGGGTGAGGGGGAGTTCCCTGCACTTGTATACATAGGAGAGGAGTAAATCTCCTATCCGGTCTCAGACGTTTGATGGGTTACCCGTGAAAACACAAGGGGGAGGCGGAACCTCCATTTTACGGGGTTGCTTCCCGAGGGCCGCTCAGACGATGTTGCCGGGAAAGTGGATAGGGGGTTGTTTTTTTATTTTATCATCATCGGGCATGGTGACTCTATAGTTTTTACGTGATGCAAACGCTCCTTACCACACGTAGTAGCCCGCTCTGCGAGAGGTGAAACGGGGCCAGCCTAACCAGCTGCCGCCATTTGAGGCCCCTCTTCCCGCTCAGTCAACTGACAGCCCATCGGCATGGCGGTTCCGCTTTAGGCACGGCGTAAAAATGGATAGGCAGTGAAATGAGAAAGGAAAAGTATGTGAGGAAGGTGTGGGTGGGTATAAAGCAGGTTGTTCAAATCCCACCACCCCAAATAGGAGCTCAGGGGCGAGGGGGCGTTGTCACCTCCCTCTTCAGCTCCGATCTGGAGTGGTTAGCTGATAAGAAACTGGTCGGTGTCTATCCTGTGAAATTAGAGGCCGACCAGAGAAAGTTGTGGGAGAGGTTGTATGGAAAGTGAGGAAGCAGGGTAAGAAGACAGGGTGTCGGAAAGAAGGAGAAAAAGCTAAGCTGTGGCTGGACAGGGCGCTGAGTCCCGTCAACACGGCCACCAGGAAGGCAACTCGCGGTTTCTCCTTGCGGGGGTTTAAGCCTCAAACATCAGTTCTGAATCGTGGATGAGGAAGGGGAGAGAATGTTAAAATGACAAAAGTTGAATTTGTTAATTGGAAGATTCAGGGATATAGGTCGAAAAACCCAAGTGAAAATGTACTTCATAATATATGGCAAAGAGATATAAAATATTTCTTTTAATTACCGACTAATTTTCTCTATTGTTCCACAGGCGTTGTTTACACACAGGGGTATAGGGAACCTCCTTGTATGGTGAGAGGAGACGGCCGTAGCTCTGTTACTCTCTCTCTTCCTCTCATCACCGATGAAGATAACCCCGAGTATTGTGGAGTCAGGCAAAACAAGGTAAGTGAATTTTGTTAAATCTCTTCACACCCTGTTCTTCGATCTTTTCCTTATTGGAAAAGAACTGTCAGTAAATGGTTAATATCTATTTTGATCCTTCGGAGAATATGGAAAAAGATCAGCAATTCTGGATTTTTTAATGATACTACATAATTTACATACTATACGACCTAAGAGTGGACAACACTTCTCTAAACCTACCCGCGTAAGGTTAGTCTTGTCTAAGAAACTGTCCTGACTCGTTCTTGGGGCAAATTTTATATCCATGCTTTCCTCTCATGAATGGCTTGGTTGTCTGATTTATGTACTTTCCACTCCATTCAATGGTTGTTATTAATAATGAAAGTGAAACTTTAGTTATCGAAGTTAAAATAATTATTTCCTTTTTGGCAATCTTCTCTATGCCTAGTTTCAAAATATTACAATCTTTATGGAATAGGAAGTTTTGCTTCTCGTATAGTTCCTATTATTATCACTAACTCTATAATTTAAGAAGGTTTTTTCTTTGAGTATTTGATTAATAATTTCATCTTAGTTTGGTTATGACTTATGTTTTTTTATCAAAGTTATTGAGTTCCTTTTTAAAATTATTATAATTGGCAAAGTTCAGAAAATCTATAAAAATTTGAGTATGGCCGCTTTTTTATCGATTTTAAATTTTAATCTTAGTAGCGAAGCCATTGCCTGGTATATATATATATATATATATATATATATATATATATATATATATATATATATATATATATATATGCAAAAATATCCCACAGGAAAATGAAAGGCGGATTCCAAGTACTTTCAAACTTGTTTAGTTCATTATCAAGGAATATATATATATATATATATATATATATATATATATATATATATATATATATATATATATATATATATATATATATATATATATATATATATCAGCAGTAAAAGTAGACCAAAACACTGAATTTAACTTATATTGTCCAACGTTTCGGCTCTGGACCCATCTTCTGGGCTAAAACAATAAAAACATAAAAAATAATTGTTTTTACAAAATAGAACAAAAATGAATGCTAAGGATTGAATGTAAAACTACTCAAGGTGCAAACAATAAAAAAGCTCAAAATAAAGCAATATGAAAGACAAATTTCTGTAGTTGAGTAAAAAAATAAAAATACAAAATAAATTCAAACGACAATGGTGGTTTAAGTGGTCTAGGACCATGTGACCCTGGAGATCAACGCTCCTCGAATTCATCCCGTGGCTGAACAAGGCATCGCCAATTTCCGACATTATTTAAAGCAGGCCGCTGACGCCTTGTTTGTGGGCCCCCCTCCTGCAGGAGAGGACCCTTCCTAAAATCTTTAGTACAAAAATGAGGTTTAGAAAATCTTCTTAACAAAATGAGAGAAGTAAAAAATATAAAAAACGGAAAAAGCTATACAAAATCAGAGACAAGGGTGTGGAGGGTGGGAGCCGACGAGGTGACTTGTTGAGATGCGAGTCAAAACGACCATGCGGGATGCCATTCATTCATTCATTTCGTGTATAGAAAGAACAGAGAGGGACTGCCGTAATACGGCAGACGGGTAGTCAGAGAGGAGCGTTGCGGAAAATAATTAAGAAAGGGACAGCGAGAGTAGATAGGTCGGTGGCTATACACCGAAGCGAGGTGTTGTAGTGAGGGTGTGGGTTATGAGGTAATTGACTGGGCGAGGGATGGGGGCAAGTCAGGGGGGGAGGCTTACAGTCCATCCGGAAACGCGTTATTCATGATGCCTTATTGGTTTATGCGAAGAATGGTACGGGCGGCAGGTGTTCGTGGGCCGCGGGATATCGCGGCGCCATCGCGTACCTTCTTACATGTAGCGAGGTGTAAAGTGGGTCTGTTGTGAGTTTTTCAAGTTGTTTTGTAAGTCTGGTGTGAGCGTAGGTGTTGAGGGGAGTTAGTTTGTTGTTGTTGTGCAGTGCGTCCATTCTCGAGTACAGCGGCGAACGGCAAGCGCGCTTCAGAGCAGAGTTCTGAATGCGCTGAGCCTTTCGCTTCCAGGTGTCACTCGAGGCTACGAGTGACAGTGGGGCGTACGTGAGAATGGGACGCACGAGTGCTTTATATAGGTGTAGTTTTAGTTTCTTGCTCGCTGAGTAGAACCTACTCAGCGATGTGTTTGTACGTGAGGCTCTTGCTTGTATTATGTTCTGGTGTAGGTTGAACCTGAGGGATTTGTCGAATGTTACCCCCAGGATTTTGGTGCACTGTGTATATGCGAGCCTTGTTGGGTTTTGGTGGATCATGTTTGGTGTGTGTGAGTAGATTTGTAGGTTGTGCATGAAGTGATCTCTAGCGCCGTAGAGTGTCATCTGTGTCTTCTGAGGATTCGTGGCGATCAGCCATTTGTCCTCGTAGTCTGTCTTCTCGTCAAGTATTCTTTGTGCATGGAGCGCGATTTCTTCGGGGGCCCGACCGCTGACGAGAATGGTCTCGTCGTCGGCGTAGGCCACTATGTAGGTGTGAACGCAGTTTTCTGGTGGGCGTGGGGTGTCGTTTGTGAACATGATGTAGAGTGTGGGTGCCAGAACGCTACCTTGGGGAACGCCTGAGCGTGGTGTGAAGGGTCTTGATAGGGTGTTGTTATATCTTATGTGGCATCGCCGTCCAGTGAGGTAGTGTGAGAGGAGCCTTCTGGTGCAGAGAGGTAACTCCGTGTTGTTGGCGAGTTTCCAACGGAGTCCCTCGTGCCACACCTTGTCAAAGGCCTTCTCCACGTCCTTACTGACGGAGAGAGTCTTTTGGTGTATCTGTCGTTTCTTTTGTATTCTGTCGTGTACGATGGTCACGGCCGCCTGAGTGGATCTGCCTCTCCTGAACCCGTATTGATGGGGGGAGAACCAGTCCCTCTCTTCCAGGAACTCCCGTAGGCGGCAGTTGACCATACGTTCGAGTATTTTGCCTAGGTGCTCTAATAGAGCAATAGGCCTGTAATTGTTTGGGTGTTTTGGGTCTTTGTGTTGTTTATGAAGGAGTATATTGTGAGAGACTTTGAATGTTTTGGGAAAGTGGCCTGAGGCTAGAGAGGCATTGAATAGGTGTGTGAGTGTGGGGTATATGTCTGCGGGGAGGTTATGTATCAGTGTGGCTGGTAGGCCGGAGGGGCCGGGGGCGCGTTTTGGTGTCGATTTTATGTAGTGTTTTGTTTCCTCGACGGTGATTGGAGTGGTAAGTGTAGACGTGTAGTCGAGCACCTCCATGCGTATCAGGGGGGCAGGCCTCAGCTCGTGAGCATGAGTCCGGCACCATTCCTGAATGTCTTGGAAGTGCTCCTGCGCATGTGGTTTTGGTGGGTTGTGGGTGTGTACTGTGTCCCAGTGGGACCTGAATGCGTCGAGGATGTCATTGGTGTCTGTGAGTGTGTGGTTGTTTATTTTTAGTGTTATTGGTTTGTGTGGTTCCGTACCCAGCATCCTTTTCACGTGCTGCCAGAAGAAGGAAGGGTCCATGCAGCGGGTGTCGTCCGCAATGCGGACGACCTCACGCCACTGCCGGTTCCTATCTAGCTGCACGCATTGAAGGATGCGGGCACGTAGCTGGTTGATGTTCTGTTGTCGTGGGCCTCTGGTGTAGTGGTTGTTGTACTGTGTGATAAGTCTCTGTGTGTGTATTGAAAAGGTGAAGTGTTTTAGGCAGGTGTAGTTTTTGTGTGGTGAGTGTAGGTTACGTGCGGTGGTGATGGTGTCTAACAGTGAGCACCAGTGGTGGTCTATTTGTCCTGGATTGGTGTTCTCCAGGTCGAGGTTGTGTGGTGTGTTTGTGGATATGTGGCTTCTAAATTCAGCCCAGTTTGTATTCTTGTAGTCGTATAGAGGTGATGTGGGGATGAGTATGGGGGATGTGGATATGAGAAGGCATATCGGTATGTGGTCTGATAGTACGTGGGGACCGGGTGCAATGTGTGTGTAAAAACGTGTGGCATGGTCGTTACGAAAGACCACATCCGGGGATGTGGTGCCTCCGTGCGTGCCAAAGAACGTGGGGAAGGCAGGGCCGATGTGCTCGCAGCGGTGACGCTGCAAGGCACCGGCCAAGTAACTGCCCGCATCGTTCGTGTTGTTAGAAAGGAGTGTCGGGTGAAAAGCGTTGAGGTCCCCCGCGAAGATAATGGGTAGATTGTGGTTGGAAAGGGCCCGGAGTGGGACTTCTAAGTTTAGTTGTAATCGTGGTGGTCTGTAATGGGTGGCCACTATTATGGGACCAGAGGTTGTGTTGATTTTGCAGGCTAGAAAGGAGGTGTCGCGTGTGTTGACTAGGGAGTGGTGTATGTTGCGCTTTACTAGGATTGCAGATCCTAGGTGCCGCGCCTGTGGGGATAAGTATGTGTGGTAGCCTGCAATGCGGAGTTTGTTGTTGGGAGGGTGTAGGCTGGTGGAGTTTAGTAGTATGATGTCGGGTCTTTGTGTGTTGAGTACCCAGTTGGCGACCGTATGACGAATACCGTGCCAACTGCGTACGTTTAGTTGTATAACACTAGTGCGACCTATTGTCGTGGTCTAAGTGCGCGGGAGGCTGACTTGCCAGGAATCGTCCCTTTCTCCTTGGTTATAGCCCAGGAGGCGTGAGGGGCGAGTACCTTGACACGTGTAGATGTTTGTTTATGGGGCAACGCCGTGTTATTGGGTGGGGGGGCCGTAGTGGGTGGAGGAGTGTGTTCTGTAGAGGTGGTGGCTTTGGGTGGGGTGGTGTCTTGGTGGGGGGAGTTCGTGGGCGGTGTAGAGCTGGAGGACGAAGGGCTGGAGGCGGTTGGAGAGGTGCAGATTATGAGGGGAGGAGTGTCGGGGGAGAGAGGAGGCGGGGACGACGGAGGGGTGGTGGAGGCAGAGGGGGAGGGAGGCGGAGGAGTTGAAGGAAGGGTTGCAGGGGAAGGAGTCTTAGGTGAAGGGGCGGAAGGCGGAGGAGGAGAGGAGTGAGAAGGAGTAGAGTGGGAAGGAGTAGGGTGAGAAAGAGTAGAGTGAGAAGGAGTGTGTTTAGAAGGGGAGGGTTGAGAGGGAGTGGAGGGGGAAGCAGTGGGGAGCGAGGGAGGAGTGGAAACAGGAGAGAGGGGGTTTTGTTTGTCCCGTGCCTGTCTACGCGGATGGGGCTTGGGGGTGGGGTTTTGGGGGTTAGCACGGGGTGTAGTGGGCTGCGAGGGGGTTGGAGTCACAGTGGAGGCTGTAGGGGAGGAGGCTGAGATGGGTGCGAGGGGGGGGGTGGAAGTGGGAGGTAGGCGGGGTTTGGATATAGGGGTGGAAGAAGCGCGAGGAGGATAGGTTGTGTGAATGGGGGCTTGGGCAGTGGCTGAGGAAGGTGTGGGGGGAGCGTGGTGAGAGTGGGGGGCGGTGGTTCCCTGCGGGCAGGGGAGTGTACCCGTCGGGGTGGGAAGGAGTGCAGGTCTGGATGTGTGTGCGTCAATTAGGGCGAACACCTTCTCGGGGAAGGTAATTTGCTCTATGCCGTTGGAGGCGAATAGTGTGTTTAGTATGTTTGCGTATAATCGGGGGTCACCCCTCGACATGTCTTTTGCCACCGCTGAGAGCAGGGTGGCCAGGTGAAGTTTGGTTTTAGTGTTGTCGCAGGGGTGGGGTGGGGTGGGGGTGTGGTGTGGGGTGGGGGTGGGCGTGTAAAGTGGTGTGGGGATGGCAGTGTGGTGTGAGGGTGTTGGTAGTAGGGGGGGTCTCTGAGTGTTCTGAACTGGCGTGGGGGGGGGAGGGATGTGTGGGTGGGGTGTGGTTGCTGCAGGGGTGGGTGGGTGCGTCGGAGGTAGAACAGGGGGAGCCGGCAGCGTGGAGCTGGCAGCAGCGGCGAATGACATGGTGAGGGGAGGGGGAGCGGGGGCGGGGTGTGTGTTTGTGCGTGTGTTTGGTTGTGGGTGCCTAATGGCCTCCACAGCGTCGTGGCGTGCCTTGCCTAGGTAAGGGCACCTGGGGTGGACGGCGACGTGGTCGCCGCCACAGTTTGTGCAGCGGGTTGTGGTGGAGGTGCAGGTTGTATAGTGGTGCCCCGCTACACTGCACTTTGAGCAGATTAGGTCTGCAGTGCAGGTATTGGTGCTGTGGCCGGTTTTATAGCACCGGTGGCATTGTGTGGGTCTTATGTTGTGTTGTTCTTCAATGTGTTGAGGGTTTGTGAGGGTGCCACAGACCTTGATGCCTTGGTCTAGTAGCATGTTTTTAGTGTTATCACTGGACAGTGTAATCACTGCCCAGTTCTTTGACCTATTAAAGTAGAGGTCTTTGATGACCTCCTCCCCGTACTCCTGACGGAGGTGGGAGCGAAGGTCATCATTTGTGAAGGCCAGCCACAAAGGGTTGGTCCTTGTCACTCGAATCTGGTATCGTTTCATGATACCGTCCGCGAGTCTTGTCTGGAGGTTGAGTGTGTTGAGTGTAGTGGTCGAGTTTTGGTGGAAGGTAAGCACGTCCTTCTGCGAGCGGAAGACGAGCTTGTGGCCTGTGCGTATTTTAATGATGTTTGTTATTGGTGTGTCGTGGGTGGAGGCTAGCGTCAGCAGTGTGTGGTGGTTAATTGTGTCGGGTGCTGGTTGTGTGGTGCTTATTAGTGTGAGGTGGGATGTGTTCGCCATTTTTGAGGCTTTTACGGGGTTTTTTACAACTTTTTTATGGGAAGGCCCCCGCCCCGCCGATGAGGACCCCGTGAACATGACTCGGATGTGATGAAGGGTGATGGATGAATTTATGGACCTGGTTGGGCTCCTCAGAGGGTGTAAAAACATGGCGGACTTAATGATGACTGAAGCCAGAATCAACTGACTCCAGTCGGGGTGCCGCCCCCTCTATTGGGTTTTGGTTATTTAACAGTTACGTCCGACATCTCACAGAGACGGAAGAGTCTCCCTCTGTGGTCCTGGACGGTGCCGCAGGGTAGGTTGTTATGCCTCCCCGCGTTTGTAACTGAATCCCAAACCAGGTTGCTTCTTCCTCTGGGTTCCGCAGCGGGGTAAGCCTCAGACCTCCTTTCCCCAGAGTTTTCAATTATGCCTTTTCTAAGTAGAACGGCATAGTTGCAACGAAGCTATATGTGTAGAGTCACGTTCACGGGGCCAGACATCACGGCGGAGCAGGGACGGGGGGGGGGGTTTAGCACGTCATATCAAGATGACGAACCAGGGAAATAAAGGTATTTTTATTCGGGGGGGGAGGGGGACGGGGGGGGGTGACTTAAGGTCCTATTTAGGTCCGGGGGTACTTGTAGAGGTGGGTAGAATCTCGTTCACGAGAAAATCGTTGGTGAGCGGGAGTGTTCTGGAGGTGACTTGCCCTCAACGTTTCCTCCTTTGCTGGCTAAGACTTCTCTTAGGACGAAGAGCTCACGTAGAAAAATCGATCGCTGTATGCGGGATGCCAGCGGCAGAGCTCCTTATATAGTCTCATAGGGAGGAGCGCAAGAGAGGCCAAGTAATATTTAGCGAAAGCTTCGGGATGCCGCGCCGCCATATTAGGGGCGGAGCGTATGGAAGCGATGTTGAGAACCGAGGACTTGAAGATTCTGAAGAAGGAGAATCTGGAGGAGTCTGAGAGGCAGTAGCTTAAGGACGGAGGGAGTTTCCCTTTAAAGAAGTTCTATATAGCCACTATGTTATCTGCGAAGATACGAGCGTTCGGAGTGAGGAGGTAAGAAAGTAAAAGCGCAAAGCTCTCTTTCTCGAAGATACCCGGGAGGTCCAGGTGTGCGATGGGAATCACCAGGGAGGCTCTAACGGAGGTGATGCCGAGGCCGGAATCAGAGGCGTCGGAGTAAGTAATGAGCGGTGATGATTTTCTACGACGCCACCGCACCCACTTAGTGGTAATGAGAGGTAAGACGGGACGAGGATCCTGAGGACGAGGAAGATGTAGCTCCTCGGGAGTAATGAAGTTGAATAAACCGGCCATTCTGAGCCAGGTTTTCCTGGGGGCGGGCGAAGATTTTCACTCAAGTAACAAATGGCGCCGGGCATTGTATTGGCGAGAGCACTAGTAAGCGCCAGCGGTGTTTCATTTTAACACGTAGGCCCAAATACACAATGGGCCTGGTAGGGAAAATCACACTTTTTTCACAAATAATGCTCAGGGAACTATCACTGATCTCTTTGAGGCACTTTCGGAGATTACGGGGACGCCCAATTAATAAGATGTCGTCGATATAAGTGTGGGCCGTGCAATTAAGACGCCGGGCCCAAAATCTGATCATGGAAGAGATGGCCTGCTGCATGAGGAATGGGCTGCCAGGAAAGCCCATCGGGATACGTTTAAAACGGAATTTCCTTCCGACCGTGGAAATGCTAAAGAAGGAGCGGGCTTTAGGATGAAGTAGGAGGTGATAAAAGCTATTTTTGAGGTCTAGTTTGACTGCGTAACGGAAAGTAACGGAAAGTGACCAGGAAGCAGTAAATAACATCAAACTGTATTATAGAAATCAAATGTCATCGGCCTATAAAATAGATGAAAAAACATCAAGGAGATTGTTAACCGTAACATCAAAGTTGAGAAGCAAACGGACAAGAAGCAGAGGATTATATATTATTAAACGACAATAATTAACAATTTCATTATGAAAGACAACACCTCCAAAACTCCTCTATCCTGAACTCTACGAACATAGTTTACGAGTTTGCCGGCCCGAATGAAGACTGCAAGCTTCATATCAACAAAAAATATGTTGGTATGACTACCACTACACTTTGGAGGCATTTGACAATGCACCTGCAACATGGAGCCCCCCCCCCCCCAAATCATATGGAGACTGTAAATAACATCAGCTTAACCTACGATATATTGGTTAATAACAGTACGAGCAATAGAAAAGAGGGAAATAAAGCTAGACTTAACACCTTAGAAGCCATCTTAATTAATGAAGAAAGGCCAGCTATCAAACTACTGGCTGTAATCGAACAGTAATGTTGTTTTAAAATTCTGCCCACACCGAAATGGCCCGTTCCCATGACATAACGTTCAAACGAGGAGGAATAAATATTCCCTAAAATCCGTTTTCTTTTCATTCCCTTTCATTCTGACTCCACCATTCTTCACCGATAAAGGAGGGTAGACACCCTGAAGATGATCACCTACATCGAAAGTTCAGCAATTAAAGTCAAGTTTGGTTTTTACCAAACGCATTTTATTGAAAAAAAGACATGAACGTAGGAGAAGTTGTTAACCATCTACAAGATGAACTAAAAAAGATAATAATAAAAATAGAAAGTTTCCTAAGAAAATTAATAAAGGTGAAATATACTATGGTCTTTAACAAAATCTGCATATATATATATATATATATATATATATATATATATATATATCATATATATATATATATATATATATCATATATATATATATATATATATATATATATATATATATATATATATATATATATATATATATATACTTACAGTGGTGATCCAAAATGTATGAAAAGGAGATAATAACATCTTCAATAAATACTATGTGCAATAGAATTTCTTGTAACTTTGGCTCTATGAGTGCTGCAAAAAAACAAATGATTGAATGACTGCTCTGAGGTGGTCAAGAATGGATATAGGCACGTTTAATAGGGTGGCTCTCGCGCCCTTATGGAAAAGTGGTGAAGGAAATTTAAAGGTTGTGTAAGGGTTCTTTGTTTCGAAGCAGTTTGTTGTAAGTCCAAGGCAATAGAAGTATTTGAAAGCTGGCCTAATTTTTAGTCGCGGGCGACTCTACATCTCACTATCCCGGTCGGTCGGTTCCCGTTTTGCTTAGTATTTTTGGAAATGACATTGTAACCTATTGGCTGATTCTAACAAAATTTGAAAGCCTTATGTTGTCTTAAA
The DNA here is from genome assembly GCA_963969495.1 of Ceratothoa steindachneri. Taxonomy (NCBI): domain Eukaryota; kingdom Metazoa; phylum Arthropoda; class Malacostraca; order Isopoda; family Cymothoidae; genus Ceratothoa; species Ceratothoa steindachneri. Next base: position 145,381,303 of record OZ018321.1, on the reverse strand, counting down.
TTCTCTTTCAATTGATACAATTGCCAAGATCCTCCCAAGATCAGCCAAGAAAGGATTTTTTTAGGCAATAACATCATAACTATTCAGCTGATTCTAACGAAATTTGAAAACAATATGTGCTTTTACATTTTCTTTCGAATGATATAATATCAAAGTCCTCGCACGGTTAGCCGTTGAATTATTTTGCAATAACATCATAACTATTCGGCCGATTCTACGAACTTTGAAACCTTTATGTTGTTTTAGATTTTCTTTCGAATGCTATAATTACCAAGGTCCTCCCAAGCTTAGCTAGGGAATTATTTTGTTTTGCCAATAACACCATAACTATTCGTTCGACTCTAACGAAATTTGAAACCTTATGTTGTTTTAACTTTTCTCTCGAATGATATAATTCCCGAAGTCCTTCCAAAGTTAGCCGCGCAATTATTTGGCAATAATTTCATAAATATTCTGCCGATTCTAGCGAAATTTGATTCCTCATGTTTTTTTCCCTTCTCTTTCGAATGATTGAATTGCCAAGGTCCTTTCAAGGTTACTCCTGGAATTCTCGAAAGTTTTGAAGGTCGTAAGGTCATAAATCAGGATAAGTGATAACACCTTTTTTATTTTTTCGACGGATTTTGAAATCAATTTCGGAACATCCTGATATTTAGGGATATTAATATGTAGTGTTTATGATAGAGGACGAACGGTATCTAGGCTATCTCAATAAGAATTTTATCAAATTCGATTTTGTAGTGACAATTGTAGATTTAGTAGATACAAAAATGTGCTAAAAATAATCACCTAATATGATAATTTTGGGTTTAGGCCTTTAAGGCAGGCGCACAACTCTCATCAACTATCCCTTATTTACATTTAAGGCAGGTCCTCTTAAGATTGTTGGGGGGCGGAGTGTGGTGGATCTTCGTTTGCTGGTTTGATTTTTTCTTAATGCGCGAAACCATATAGGGCAGCTCCATTATAAATTTAGTCAATATAGGTTAGTGAAGAAATTAGTGAGGGTGTGTGAAGTGAAAATGCGGAAAAATGTAGAGAGCCTAGGTAGCCTGAAAAAGCGACTGACTACTTGAGTCGTTTGAGACAGGCCTTCAAGCAATCGTCCCTATGGTTTTGGGAAAGGATAAATAAGGCCTATGTGTCTTATATGTGTCTTTCACTCCCCTCTTTCACGCCTCTCAGGATCATATCTGCTATTGTTTCTTTCTTTTCTCTCATCTCATTATCGGGGCCTCGAGTGTTTCAATTTCATTTGATGTTAGTTTAGCTAAACCTGATTTCTTTGACACTACCTCATCCCCACCACCTCTATCTTCATGATCAAAGACAATCTGCTCCCATACTTTAACAATTGCACATTTCTTCCATGTCGTTAATCCTATTATTATACGGCACCCGGACTAAGATGTTTAGTAGGAGAGATTCAATAACAATGTAATTCCAGGCGCATTCCCTATAGTGGGGCTGCGGTTATGGGGCATTTATAATTACTGATTAGAAACTATTTGAACAAAAACGAAGGCATCTTGAATAACATTTTATTCAATAAAATACTGATAAAAGCGTAAGTTATCAATCTTTGTGTTTAATTCCCTGCCAGGTTGCTCAAATAATAGAGCTTTGGCCCATAATAGTCTCAGCATCGTTCTGCGGTTGCCATGGGAATGATTCGCCAATCTAAGCAAGTAGCTCTATCCAATAGATTAATCTAACATTTTTAAACGAAAAAAGGCTCAATTAACTAATTCAACCTTAAGTTTTGCCTTCGCAAGTCTTGATTGTTTAAATAATATTAGTTTCTTATTATAAGTGAGGATCGTTCTTTCTTCATTGCTTATCCAGTGTAAATGCAATTAATCATTGTCATATGTAGCAACCGACCGCTGTCGAAAATGAAATATTTCTTCTTTTCTCTCTGTCAGCACAAGTGTGGCATTTGCTAATTAATCTTATAGAAAATTAAATATCTACCCAGGGATACCAGAGAGTGAGAAAAATCGAGAATAAATTGGAATAGTTATCTATAAATGCCATTTAAAAATCCATACCAATCGATGAGACTGTGTATGGTTCTCCTTCTTACCGCCAAGAACCTCATTCCTTACTATTCAGACTAAATTGTGAAGATATGGGTAATCTCGTCTGAAAAATGAGTAGTTGACTTTATTGAACTATTATAAATGCTCATAATACAGTTTTCGGAACAAATAAAATGAAGGAGAGGGCGAGAATCAAAGATATACACACCACAAATGATATATGTAAGTGTTTTAGTGATGAACAGAAGCAATATTTATAGCTGATAAATTGAAAAGAGATTTATTTAATTGAAAAGGAAAGTTACCTAAACACAGAAAGTATTTTCTGTTAATATATAAATAATAACTGTGTGATAGGAGGCTAAATAAAATGAAAAGGTTACTACAAAAAAAGAAGAATTTCACAAACTTTCCTTTTACAAGTGGTGCTGCATTTCGGCAGACCCAGAAATTTCTGTCCCTATACGCAAAGAAAGATAAATTGATTATGGATCTAAGCCAAATTAATTCACTAACTAGTTAAATTTTTCATATTTGTTTGCATTAAAAATAATAAAAAGAGACCCGTTTTATTTGCGTTTTGGCAAGGAAATAAAACAATCATTTGTTTGCCGTAGAGTTTAGACAGACTATGTCTCTTCTTTTTTTCTGTCTTTGTGTGTTTCTTTCTTTATGTCAGTCTATCTCTTTCGCTCTTATTTAGACTGTAATAAGAAAAATAACAAATGAGCAATCGTGGTGTCGCTATCTGGATGATTGTCTGTTTTTTGTTTGTCGCTTTGCATCTGCGTGTTTCTTTTTTTCTCCGCCTTTGTTTTCTGGTTGTCTGTCTGTCCTTCTGTCTCTATGTGAGACCCTTAAAGATATTTACCGGTTGTTTTTTGTATGAAGTACTTCAATTAACTCTTTTCATTATTCCCTTTTAATGAACAGTAAAAAATGTTGGTGGCTGAGGTGTTATTAAGCTACATCTACCTAAAAATGCCTGCGTTGCCCAGGGTTTCTTACATTCTTTTAAGTCTCATTTTGACACCAGTATTTTAGGTTTACCAATTTTGCTATCGTGAGTTTTGTTATCCAATAGCTTTTTAAGGTCATTTTATCCATTCATCTTTCATTTTTCTCAATTTCTTCTTCATTATTATTTTCTCTGGATTTAAAATTATCTTTGCTTCCTTTCTCTAAATGACATTGAATTCAGGATTGTTGAATTAATATTTAATTGAGTCTCGATATTAAAGGCAATCATGGCGCTTAGCCTTTTTGCTTAACCATTGGCCAATCGTATCATTTTCAGAAAAATAGGCTCCCTTAAATAATCTATTCTCTTCTCTTATACCCTCTCTTTAACACTAATTCCCACTAAGGTTGCACTTTGTTACCCATCCAATTTCAGCCTTTATATTAATCCATAAAGAACTTCATCTCTCTTTCACCAATTTCTTCTGACACTATTATAAAATATATTAGATTTGTGAACCATTTTCCCCTAAATTCAACGCAACAAACATTTCCTCGAATTTTTGCTTCCCCTTAAAAGAAATGTTCTTTTTCACCTAAACTCTATTCCCCTTTGCAGAATGAATAATGCACACGAATATGCAAAATTCTACAATACAGCGAGCTGTATGTATGCATACTAGCTGCTTATCAGAAGGCTTTGAAAAGGAAATATGTATTATCTTACATCGACAAAAGCGACTGGTATTGCTTTTAAATCGGTGTTGAACCAAAGCTGTGTAATGGGTTCCATGGGTGGGAGACGCATGCCTGGGGAAATATATAGAGTATATGAGAAACACAAAATAGCACCTCAGGGTGGGGTAAATGTAAAATATCACAGTTAAAAATGTAAAGAGAATTTTCCTTTTATTTTTCTTGTGTGATGAATAAACGAGAACGTTAAGATCCATTTGAAGCAAAGCTCAAAAAACAGGGGAAAGGATGAAGTTAGAAATTTATGATAGATTAAGAAAGAGAGGAAATGGATAATGAATTAGGTTTACTACTCTTATTTTTGCAATGTTATATTTTAAAGTAATATTTATCGATATTATTTTTAAGCATATTTACGGTAGATATTTTGAAGACCTTCCTATGCAAGTCACTTCCAATTCTGTGTTAGTTTATACTAAAATAAATTTTGTGCTATCTCAGTTATAAATCTTTTGCTTACTATTTTGAAACCGTTATTTTTAGTTGCTGGTCGGTTATCTAGCTCAAAGATTGAAACGAAATTTATATTAGTAACCCCTTTTAGTATTTTAAATACTTCAATAAGTTGTTCCTCTAGTTGCCATTCTCTCAAGCTCTTATTTTCAATCTCGAGAATTAATTTTGCCCCTCGATGCTGGACGTGCTCCGATACTTCAATGTCATTTGCCGGCCTGGAGATCATAATCAGACCGAATAATCTGAATGAGGACTTACAATTGCTTCATAAGTACAATTGATGGATCTTTCGATTTAAAGAAAAGAATGTCTAGCTATGTATCGTAGTATCCTAATACCCTTTTCTTGACGCTACAGTGCCTGGTTTGTAAAATCTTATATTATTCGAGACTTGAATATCAATATTGTAATCTCTTGGCAGATAAGCATGACTTATGTGCAGTCTCTTCCACTTGTCAACGTTGAACTGTTTCTACTAACTTTCCGACTATTTTGCTACTCTATTTAAGTCTTTTTGCAAGTTGTTACAGCTACCACGATATTATATATATATATATATATATATATATATATATATATATATATATATATATATATATATATTTATCGTGGTAGGAAGCGATGTTAAAAAACACTATTTGTTGAGCTCGACAGAAACTTCTTAGTTGAGTTTGCGTTGCAGCTTATTTAACCTTTTCACCAACTCTTTTTCAGGAAGCGAAAGGTGCGAAAAAAATTTGTAAATGCCATTACTTTATAAGCAAAGACGTCTTTTAACCCTTTTGCCGTTCATATTCGGGGCAAACGGTAAAAAAATACAAAAAGGGTGTTACTTAGGCATTATAATGTTAATATAATATTATTATAATCAATATTCATATTGATTCTTTCACTATTTCCCCAAACTGTAACCATAACAAATTCGGTCTGCAACACTGGCTTTGGCACATAACTGGTTTTTTCCTTCCCGTGTATGTATTTCCATTTACCAGAACCTTCCTGTTTTCCTTTAAAAATCATTTTTCATAAGAAGTCACAAATGTCTTCAACAATGGAATCCTAATCTGTCTCGCAACATAAGATGAACGACTCAAGGAAGTCGCATTCTTTAATTTTCATTCAATTCATGTATGTAGAACTCACTTATTTAAATTTTGTAAGACCTCCTTTTGCCTTGAATTGACGTGTCCTGTTCAATGCTGTATTCCTAAGCCCTTCAGCATGTATCTAAACTGTTATTCCTGGGTATTGCAACTGAAGCCCATAATTTTCATCACAAGGGGTCAATATAGGTGTCCGTGTTCCAGACAAAAATTATTGAACCAATTCCTAGTAGTTCACACAGTAGTGGGGTTCAACACAGATACCTCGATGATGTTATTATTATCAGCCTAGAACAGCAGTATGCCTCAATTTCAAGTGGTACTTGAAAACTATTTTAATTTCTTGGATAAATTCCATTGCTCTTGAGTCGGCATAATGGGATAAAAAATTCATTTGCACTCTATTTACAATGACTCTTCAAAATGTGAAATTTCAGGAGTAACTCATTCATTTGAAAGTTTTCCTTAATAATGCAACCCCCCTGACATTGAATGTTATACAACCTAATACTGTAAGACAAACTTTATATTGCTTCTTATAAGGTTAACCGCCTTGATTATGGGACGGGGTAAACCTCCAGATAATTAAATGACAACTTATATTGAATCGTAATTTCTCTTGTCTTTCTGGAACTTACAACGTACCTTCTACACATTTTTACTGCCCCTAATCTTACGACTTTCAAGAATCTGTTGTAGGAAACGTACCTTTGTATTTATCGTCAATTATTTAAATAGACAAAACAATCTGAGGAAAATTATTTTCCTTGTACGAAATGCGTATGCAGACAATCGTGAAATTGCCTTAATGTTGTACACACGGTGGACTGTTCTTTAAGTTGTTAGGCGCAAATAATAGGGGTAAGAAAGAGCATGTTTGAGGGGGGGGGGACCAAACAAGAAAAGGATTGGCGGAGGGAAGATGTTGAAAAATACTTCTTTGTGGTGAAGTTGGCAGAAATGAAGATGTCTGGTAGGTAGATAGCCCTGGATACTAAAAGGGAGGATGGGCAAGGAAGCAGGAGCAAAAAATGACGATTCTTCAAAAAGAGGAAACTAATTGGCGCGAATCCTCATGAAAGGGCATAGAGCCGAAGAAGGCGTTAGAAAACAGGGCTCTTTGGTGAGGTAGGAGGGGGATTGAGCTAAATCATTTCGTTTATTCCCTAATAATAAATTTAGCCAACTTCCAATTTCCACCAAATTTGCTCGTATTTTTTAAATATTGTTAATAAGGAACACCTTTGCTTCCAAAATAAAATATAAAAAATTAAAAGGAAATCGAAAAGTTAAAATTTGGGCACGAAAATTTTAATTAAAGTCTTTATAAGAAACGTTTGATCTTCGGAAGATGTGCTTAAGTTCTAAAGTTTGAAGCCATTTTTCAAGGTGTATCCTAAATTAAATTAATATAAATACAGATTTGCATACAAGTTATACACAACGTGTCCTAAATTGCAAATGTAGACTAAAATTTCGCTGATGAACGCATAATTGTTTGTCATCGTTGATTTCCAGAAAAATGAGCACATTTATTCCCATACCAAAATATGACCCACTGGTATTTATGAAAAATTAATATGGTTTGTGTATTAACATATTAAAGCGAGATCATCCTTATTAATTTTAACAAGAGTGTACACTAAGTGTGCATCGCCACCAACAAAAATTTCAAAAAGTGGCTCGTGGTGATTTTTGCCTAAGTTAGGGTGCCTGAAATGCCTTGAGGGTTCATAGAGATAATCATCAAATAGAAATAGCGTCTGGCACGCTAAAGGATGTCTGTAAGAAAATGTCACAAATGACTATGGATAAGTAGTGGATTTCCTTCCAAGATTACGAGATCTGTATTGATGATTATATGAACGCTTTCGAGAAATATTCTTCGTTGGGTACCTCTAAAAGTTGGATTACCAACTTCCTGTTGTTGTCGTTTTCAAGGTAAGCTTAAAGGAAATGTTTATGGTCTTGCTATAGGCACGGTAGCAGAAGGAATCTGCCAAGCGTTGAATGACAGAGTGCAACACGTACATATTTTGGTCAAGGAGAATGCTAGAAAGCTGCATATATACAAACACACCTCCACCACTCCCATATATATAACAGGTGTTCCAATAACTTGAAACGATTTTAAATGTGAGTTAAGTTTAAGCGTCCATTGATGTTTTTCTTTTTCTATAAGATTTAACAACTTCAGTCTTTGGCGATTTCAAGCATGGAAAGATTAACAATCGAACAACGTGTTAAAGTTATCGAAGCCTATTACAAAAATGGACGTTCAAACAGAAACGCATTTCGGACACTTCGCGACTTTTTTGGTCAACATAATCGACCAACCGAGAGTGCAATTAGGAAAATTGTTCGTAAATTCAAACAAACGGGGTCGGTGGCAGATATGAAAACACCATTGCATGCTCGTTTACCCGTTCAGCTGAAAACATTGCTGCAGCCGAAGATCCAGACACCTCTATTCGTCATCGCGCGCAGGAATTGAACCGCTCCACAACAACGTTACATCGAATTTTGACAAAAGATTTGTCTTTACACGCTTACAAAATTCAAATGACACAAGAACTGAAGACTGCTGACAATTTAAAGCACCGTACATTCGTCAATTGGGTGCACGAGCAAAGACAAGCCAATGATGATTTTTCGCCAAAAATCATCTTTAGTGATGAAGTACATTTTCATCTTGTTAGATTCGTTAATAAGCAGAATTATCGCATTTAGGCTGATGAAAATCCCAGGAAGATTGTTGAAAAGCCACTGCATCCATAAAAGGTCACTTCTTGGTGTGCATCTTTTGCTAGCGGAATCATTGGGCCATATTTCTTAGAAAATGATGTCGGGAATTCTGTTACGGTGACAGGCGAGCGATACCGTGCCATGATAACCAACTTTTTATGGCCTAAATTGAATTCTATAGATTTCAAAGATTTGTGGTTTCAACAGGACGCCACCAAATGCAAAGGCCAATGACTAAATGGCTTTATTGAATGAGAAGTTCCAAGGTCGCATCATTTCTCAAAACAGCGAGGTCAATTAGCCACTACGATCATGCGACTTGACGCCTTTAGATTTCTTCCTTTGGGGTCATCTCAAAAGTAAGGTCTATGCAAACAACCCAACAATAATTCAACAGCTGAAGGATGAGATAATAAGGTATATTTGAAAGATCGAGGAACAACTATGCAGAGACGTCATCAAAAATTTGACCATCAAGTGGAGGTGTGCCGCTGAAGCCTTGGCGGACATTTAAGCAATATTATTTTTCGCACATAATTGCCATGACTCATATGACATGATCCAATAGTGAAATTAATAAGTTTTCACCAATAACACTGTTTTATTTACTGCTAACTTCAATCCGTCTTAATATAACACCCTTTATATATATGTATATATATATATATATATATATATATATATATATATATATGAAGAAATAGCAAATACAAGTCTTCTGCGGGTGGTAACAACCCCCATAGTGCTTTCACCATATTTAATTTCTGCCTTTCAAAAACCTTCTGAAGACAGAAAAAAAGAATCAGAAACCTTGTATTGCAGACCAAATAACAATAAATTACGATAGAAGGAGAAATTTGAGGTAAATGATTAATGAAACAAGAAATAGTAGTTTTTTAAAGGCAAATGAAGAATACAAGAATGAAAGAGAGCAAAGGACCGCACGATGAAGACAGAAACAACGCTATTTCTTTGTATGTTACACGGATAATGCGCCTTTAAATTCTGAGCGGGTAATAAGAGATGGTATAAAAATCACCTGTACGTTCCAAGTCTAGGTAGATACTGGGTTAGATAGAGTAACGCTTTAGGGGGAATTGAGTCTGTGCCTGGTAGCTTGACGATAGAACATCTAACCGGCATTTAGCAGACTCGGGTTCGAGTCCCTACCAGGATTATTCAAACTTTTTTTTCCCTGACGTTGTTTCTGTCTTCTCAGTATGAATTGCCTTCACTGTTCTGTCCTTTGCTCTCTTTGATCCTTGTGTTTTTTCAATGTCTCTTTATCTTGCCTTAAAAAAAATTCCTGTTTCTTGTCTTATTGCCCATTTTTATAATATTCGCGATTCTGGAGCCAAAATCCCTCAGAAGATAAAAATGCGATCTGGTATTCATGGCTCAATAAAAGGATCCTTCATGGCTTCCAGCTCACCATGGAAAGGGGCAAATTTCCTTTTCCCTTTCGTGGTATTATGGAAATGCTTCTAAGTATACTTAGGTGAGAATCTGTCCCTACTAAAAAAGTTTCCATTTATTAGACGATATAAAATCCTTCGACTCGGTTAACAATTTCAGTTACAACAGTACTAATGAAACAAGGAATAAACAAAACCTACGTGACCAGTCCTACATCATAGTTATTTACGAACACTTTAAAAAGTCATTTATGTAATTTATATTCGGACAGTGTTAAACTATTCATAAAAAAAGACATGAGACGGGGGGATTATATTTCCATAAACTGTAATATCAGTGTTTGAGTAGATTTGCGTGACGTGTAGTGGAATGAAAAAGGAACAAAATTATTGGAAGATAACTAAGTCCCCCTTCGCATTGCTGATGGTATCGTATTAATTGCCTCATATACAAAAACAATGAAAATCAATGGTAACAGAATGTCCACACTCCAATATCAGAGGACGAGTGCGTTGATGTTAGCGTGGCAAAGCAAATCAATTAAAGGATAAAACTAAGTTCGGTAAAGTTTCAAAAGCTTGGCCTCTTCTTCAGGAGCGACATGCCTTGGTGGTAAAAGCAACTTATTTACTTAATACATGTTACAAGTTTTAAATTATGGAAGCAAAACTGTTGTAATGAAAGCAAAAAGAAAGCAGACACTGAGAGGTCAAAGAAATTTGAAACAATGTTTTAGGGATACATCTTCGAAATGAAGTAACATTGAATTTATATTTGTTCAGAAAGGAAATTTATAGTTAGTTTTTAATGTCAATGGTAAAGTATAAGTTAGCAAAACTAGTTCGGATACAGTGCAACCAATTAGGAATATTTAAATTTATTAATCAAAATATCCTCAAAATGAATAGATATCTATGATGGTTGTATTTTAATTCACTAACCTAATCTAATCTACAAATTATTCATTTGCATGTTAATAAGTTTAGTTGAATCGCGTGTAAGTTAGGTCATACTCATTGTATTTTGGACAGGAATTCATAACCTTGAAGTTGCCGTAGTACATGATTCGGATCAATCAATTCTCTTAATAGCTTTTCTGAGGGCAATATGCTTGAAAAACCTGTTACGTCTCTCGCTCTCCGCGAGCTAAACGAAAAGCTGCGCCATCAAGATGATCTTTCAAATGGAGCCATTGCATTGAATGTCAAATGCTCAAAAGGGGTAGCCCAAAATATTCTCTTAGCTTCTTTCAAAACAGGGAAGACGAAGCCATTATTCAAATTATGAAGAAGGACTAATTCAAGACAGCTGTAGCAGTTTCTCGAGAGATTAGTGTGATTTTGGCCATCAATGTTTCCAGGTAGAATGTTACGTACGAGTATGAGTATGCTAGAAGAAGACTATCCTCACGCTCGCACAAGCGCGGGCAAGTCACTGATCACTCCGCAAAACAAAGGGCTACTCTTGCATTCGCTACTGACTACGGTGAATGGATGACTAATAGAGCTACTTCAACTTTATGACGAATCTAACTTCAATTTGTTCGGATCTAATGATAGGAGGTTTGTTCGAGGCAGAGGAGGCGAAAGATTGAGTGTCATTTTCTCCAAAAGAATATCAAGTTTGGCAGAGGAAGTGACATGATCTTGGGCATGATCTCGATAAAGGGGCAGCTGGACATTTGTGCGCTTACGGAAAACAGTGAATGCACCACTGTACAAGGAATTGCTGCGATAGCATTCATTGTCCCATCTCGGAACCTCCGAAGCCCAACCTGCAGTTTTCACGAAGGATAACGCCCCCTGCCACACGGCCAACTCAGTTCATACCTTCCTGGACTACGAGCATATCGTTGTTATCATCTGTACCGCACAGAGTCTTGACAGGAATTCTTTTGAAAACGTTTGGAAGAGAGTCGAAGAGAAGTTTAAACCGAGAAATCCCCCCAAAGATCTAGAACTCTAAGAATTTTTTCAAGATGAAAAGAGAAAGATTACTACGGAAGAGTGCCAAATGTTGGTTCGTTCCTGTTGCGGATTTCCAAACATCATCGAAAATAAGGGCATACACGCTCAATAGTAATTACTTATCTTTTATAAATGTTTTATACTGATAATTAATTGTAATATATTGCAATAAAATTTGTTTCCGCTGTAATTCGGATCATTTTGGAAAATTCCAATTTTCTAATATATTTTTAGCTGCTGATAACCTTCGTTATATATATATATATATATAGATATTTATATATATATATATATATATATATATATATATATATATATATATATATATATATATATATATATATATATATATAATACATAACCTTTTCTCATACGCAGTTTATATCTGCTTGTTATTATACAGTAATTTTGGAAACTTGATTTTTAACTAGTAAATTTTATGAAAGATTTATCATAGAAATAGAGGCGTTTTAATCCCTTTGGGCGGTACTGTATATATATATGAAAACCTAAACTCTTTTATATACGTAAAAGCACAAATGCAAATGTTAAACCACAGAAAAATAAAGAAAATTTAAGATTCCAGAGCACTTAAGATTATTCAAACATCTTCAAGAGGCATCAGGGGAAGAATGGAAAGGTTTAACAAGGAAAACAGCGATGAGCAAGGGCCTGAATGCCGCGCTGGTCAAAGTCTGCCCTGGCACGGGCGGTCTATTTCTTCATGGCGTCGATGACGGCGTCGTTATCTGGAAAACGCTGCCTTCGTAATTGGTCCTTCAGAACAAGTGGAAGCGGCAGCACCGCCCAGTCCAACTTTGTTACACATTCCGTGGTTTTCTCTTTGCTCCTGCATGACCATCATTGGAACCCACCTGGCACGCACTTTGCTGTACCACAGGGATGAGAACATCGTTTACAGTGTACCGACACTCACTTCTAACTCTGCACGCATTTCATTTACCTTTATCCGCCGATTAGCGCATATAAATATATATATATATATATATATATATATATATATATATATATATATATATATATATATATATATATATCTCTCTCTCTCTATATATATATATATATATATATATATATATATATATATATATATATATATGCATGTACTATTGAAGTCCACAGCTGTGGCAGAGTTATTAATTTTAATTTGTATTTTCTTAATATTTCTTACAAGTTTTTTAACGGGGTCGTCGTCTTGCGACCGTGTTAGAACAGAAATGGAATTATTCAGAAATTGCTACTCTATATATAGTCTTTCTACGTGAATATAAGTATTACAAAAATTACCCAATCATGGCGCGGAAAATTTTTAAGGGCAGACTAAGTGCTACAAGAAAAATATAAAATTGGAAGGCTCAGATTCTGGAAAAGCTTCTGAACAACAAACTTAGGACTTCTCTAAAACTCACCAAACTATATAATACCCAACATCACGGCTTCCGGAGGAAGCTTGGAACAGACCAATCTCTTTGCTAGAATTAATGGGTAAACTTCTGGAAAACCTTCTGAACAACAGACTTAGGACTTCTCTGAAACTCAACAACCTATATAATACCCAACAACACGGCTTCTGGAGGAACCTTGGAATAGAATCGGCTCTGGCTCTGATCACAGAAAAGATACCTATCGGAAAGACCAGAAATGGCAACGTCGACGTTTTACTTCGAGGTGTGGCTTCAGCCTTCGAAAAGTTGTGGCTTCTGGAGCTCTAAATTTAAATAAGTGAACTGGTTATGGAGCAAAACCTAACGAAGATATCCTGTGACTACCTCGAAGATCGGGAGGCAGTCCTGAGAGTTAATGACATCGAAGGGGAGCCTTTCAACCTAGAGGCAGGAGTGCCACAAGGTGGTTGCCTCAGCCATACTCTATACGTGGAATATACCAGAGACCTACCTTACCCTGACCAAGACCTTATTCAATACGTACAGCTAGCAGATGACATAACATAGGTCATCACCAGCTTGAACAAAACCCTGCGGATATCGCAAACAGGACAAGCTGGGAGATCGGAATCATCAACAATTTAGACAAATTGAACAAGATTAAAACTACTGTTCGAAAATTCAAGATAATATCTATGGGCCGTCATAAAACAGTGGACGTTTTAATGCAGAACTAGCCTAACGATTATACGAGAGAAGGTCGGATACTTGTTTTGAAATTGACCTCAACTGGTTACAACCCCCATTACGAAGATAAAGCTGCCGAGGCCACAAGGAAATTACGGGCCCACTTTTGCTTCAAACGACTCTCAATAAACAACTAGAAGAAACTTTACATGTTATTAATAAGGCTAAACCTCCTGTATCCTGCCATTTTCCTCTATAATCTGAGCAAGTCCGTCATCAGGAAAGCACAATTTATACAGAGCAAGGCAATTCGCCTTATAACCAACGTACCCCTGTGGGACCACATCCATTCAGAAGTCCTGCACAAAATGGTAGATATAAAACCCATCAACGCCACCCTAAACAAACGTACAAGAAACCTATGGCAGAAGATTTATCAAGTAATCCTTGCTGACGTACTAAACCATATCAGACTACCTAATGAAGAACTACCTAACGATCTTTTAAATGTAGTCAATTGCTGGCATTGTAAGAGACTGACCTGATTTATGGATAAACCTATCACAAGATTAAACAATATATAATAAACAAAACTAAAAGACAAGCTAAAAACAAAAGATCCGAAGTGGACGCAATCTACAGAAAAGAATAACTTATAAGTCTAAAAAGATCCGAAGGGGAGAAAAAGAAAGATCCGAAGTGGACAAACTTATGTTAAAAGTAAACAAGAAGTGTAAAGATAAAGAAGTAATAAATTCTAGCAACCGATCCAAATAAAGAAAGAAGACTGAAAAACAGCAAAAACGGAAATGTAACATAAAGTCTAAGACCTATTATGACAAAGGCTTGAATAACCAAACGACAGCAAAATGCATTACAACAAATGAACATTTACTGAGGTAGCCAAACAACCTGGCACACATACCCTACTACTACAAAACCACATTTTTTATCTATCTCTTACGTTCTATCCACATACCTTCTATCTTTTACGATCGTTGATAGTTGATCGTCACTGTTAATCAATTAAATCAGTAAATTGTAAAACTTAGGAGTGTCCTCCACCGATCATGGAGCTTCGTTCTTCTTACTTTTCGATGTAACTTTCCCTTCTCTACTGTGTTTTTTTGTTTTGTGTTCTTTACCACTATTAACCTAATTATTTTTACTCATGTGTTTGTAAAAATACTCATTGTAACTCTCTTCTTAATAAATCTTATCTTATCTTATCTGACTATCTACCCTTCGATAACCCTTTCACCAGGGATATCTATCTTTATCTTCATCTTCTTCTATTATATATATTTATATATATATATATATATATATATATATATATATATATATATATATATATATAAATATATATATATATATATATATATGCATATATGAACGCAATTGCAATGATATATGCGTTTATATACTTTTTTCACCACTTATTATCTCCAATGTCTAATGTCTGACTATTTGTCGCTCCGTTCTAGTTCTCTGGCAAAGTAGGCAAAGGAAAATGAAAGTTTGAAAACGTTCTTCTTTTAACGGCGGTCAACTCGGATACGCCGAGATGTCGAGAGTATGATTTCCGGCTGAAGTTACACGTTAATTGCCGGTTTCTTCATTTGAATAATGACAGCTTGGGCCATCCGCAATCTTCTGCGGTTTTGAAGTCTGAAGATGATGGAGCTGTCCTTATTCAGCTTTTCATGGGTTATGGTAGTTCTATGAGAGTGGCCGTGTTTTTTAACTTGAAGGTGAGCAGTCAGTTGCCTTGACAAGGTTGTGGAGGTTACGCCGATGTACTTTGAATTGCAGTGCTTGCAGTCATCGACTTTGCACGAATATTCGTACACGACGTTAGTCTCCTGGTGTTCCCTCGTCGAAGTGAGACAGCTGTTCTTGAAGATGCAACTACTTGTTTTCTTGGTCTTGTAGTATATAATCAGACTTATATCCGTAATAGGGTCGGTTGGGGTCAGATTACGATGGAGAATGGTTTTGAGAGCCTTTTCGTCCCCACGATAGCCGATGTTCATATTGGCCTTGTAATAAAGGTCGATATTATTCTTCTTCGGAGTAGACCGGACGCCAGGACCTGCATCCAAGTTCATTTTATCTTTTATGATGGCATTGATAGATTCTTGTGGGTAGCCGTTGTTAAAGAGAACTCGGGAAACCCTCTTAAGTTCGAGATCAACAGCCTTCCACGAGGATGAATGAGAAATTGCTCTGTTAACTAAGGCATTGATGACTGATCTGTTGTAGCGTTTGGGACACTCAAATTAACCGTTAAGCAGAAGCCCAAGTTCGTGGCATTAACTTATACTTGGGTAACAATTTAGACTCCTGGGCACTTATGAGTATATCAAGGAGGGGAAGGGATCCTTCATCTTCCGTTTTGTGGGTAAAATTCAAACACGAGTTGTTCTTGAATGTTTCAACTAGGCCGTTCACTTGTTAGAGCTTATCCGTATTCAAAATTATGTCATCGATATAGCGCAATATTTCTTTTGAAAATCTTGTTCTCAACTGAGCCCATGTAAAAATTGGCAAAGAGTACGCCAATTATTCGGCTAAATTTATTTACAAATCTAATGACTTCATTCACAGAAATATTGTTGAATACTCATTCATTAATTCCTCGCCTAACCTTAGCCCTTTGATTTATTAGTTTAGCTATGCCTCTCTTGTCTATTTTTATGTATTCGCAATCGGTTATGTATGTACTTAGTTTAGTCACATAAAGGTCTACATTATTTGCGCACAGGTTGGAATTTTCCGGAAGTAGGCCTTATCTATAGGGTTTTATACTTCACATCCGTCTTTGATATTATTTTTCTATTTTGGGTCCTTTCGTTGTACATGGGCGACCCATTGCTCTTCTGTTTCATATATATATATATATATATATATATATATATATATATATATATATATATATATATATATATATATATTGTGTTCTTTATATGGTCTGCCAAAAACTCATAAAGCAGGCATTCCTCTAAGACTTATTCTGGCCGCTTACAATTCACCTATTTAAGATATTGCTAATTTTTTAGTTGCCCTTCTCTCTGATTCAACTCGAAATTAATATACTGTTGATATTTCTAAGCAATTTGTAGATGAACTAAAGCAGCTCGGTTCCAACGGTCATATGGTCAGCTATGACGTTTCATCTCTCTTTACAAACATTCCATTAACTAAAACAATAGACATAATTTTAAATAAACTATTTCCTTATCACAATAGCTTGCATTATAGATTTCCTCGATCTTCGCTTAAAACACTTCTTGAATTAGCTGTCAAAGATTTTTTTTTCACTTTTAATAAAAACGTATACAAGCAAGTTGATGGTATGGCCATGGGTTCTCCATTTGGACCAACCATCGCTAACATTTTCTTGAGCCATTTGGAAACCAAATTTTTAAAGATTGTCCTGGTGAATTCAAACCTAAATTCTATAAAAGATACATAGATGATACTTTCACATTATTCCATACCTCTGCTTAATCGGAACTTTTCAAGAACTTCATAAACTCATATCACCCTAACATTTCATTAACAATAGAACCAGAGACAGATAACATTTTATCGTTTTTGGATGTAAAACTAGAAAAGAATCAGGGTTGCTTTGTATTTTCTGTTTTCCGAAAGCCAACGCTTAGTAACCTTGGTTTAAACTTTTACAGCTTCTGCAACTATTAATTCAAAATTAATGCTTGTGGAACTTTAATTCACCGTGCTTTTAATATCTGTTCCAACTAGACCCCATTCCATTTGGAAATGATCAAACTTAAAACTTTTTAAAATCAAACAACTACCCAACCATTATTTTTATAAATTGCATTAGGAACTTTTTAAATAATGTCTTTAAACCTATAAATAATTATAATGTTCTTCGCAAAAAAATTATACATTTCCTTTCCCTTTATGGGATACCAAACTAATACTTTTAGGAAGGAATTGTCGAATATTTTGAAAAAATTCTATCGGCATTTTAATTTAACGCCAATTTTTGTAAACCCCTTAAAAATTAGTTCTGTGTTCACTGGAAAGTACCTCATTCCTGATATTTCGCGTTCCAGAATAGTATATAAATATACTTGTCCTAAATGTTTTTTGGGAACGTACATTGGATGAACGGAGCGTCTTCTCAAGGTTCGCATTGATGCTCACCGAGGGGTCAGTTACAAAACAGGAATAGAACTCTCCATAAAAGGAAACTCTGTTGTCCGATCTTATTCCTATTCACGTAAAATACCTATAGATTATAATCAATTTAAAATATTATCTGCATCAAAATCTAAATATGTCCTTCTCATAATTGAGCCCCTTTTAATTAAATATAATCAGCCTCAGTTAAATAAGGACTCTACTTCCACACCGTTATATATTGCCTGATTAATTTCGTTTGATTTTTTTTTTAACGTCACCATGAATTAATTACCAATTAGACAACCAACTAGCTAACATTTTTTTAATGTTGTTTTTCGACCACCAACTACATAGATCAGAGAACCAACTAATACTAAACCACATCTTTCCTGGTAGTATAATTTTTAAATTTCATTCATTCAGCTCACAGCTTTCTCCGAATCAGGTAACAAATTTTAGTGTATTTATTGAGGTTTTCCTTTTCTTCCAATTGTAACCTTATTAATTTGGTTTGAATTTATTTATTTTTTAACTTAATATACCGATGTTTGTCCTTTATATTGCATTTTTCTTTTACATCCTAGTACATTTTTAGCCTAAAACTATTAATTATCATTGTTCTCATAATTGTTAAGCAATTGTTCTTATATAAATCTTTATTATTATGGTTAGAAGATGGGCCCAGAGCCTAAAACATTGGCAAAATATGTTATATTTAGTACTTCCTCTTCTTTTCCTGCTGAACATCCGGCTTGCTAGAAGCAGAAACATATACTTATAAAGGGTGTTCCATTAAGACGGATCGCAGTTAACAGTAAATATACATTGCAGCAAAAATATATACTGAGTTTTCTGCCTCTTTCAACACTACTTTCAATCACCAATATATTGATGATTGAAATTAGTGTTAAAAGAGGCAGAAAAACTCAATATATATTTTGCTGCAATGTATATTTACTGCTAACTGTGATCCGTCTTAATGGAACACCCTATAAAAATATACAATCATTTGTTTCATTTTTCATGTTAGATATAGTTCACATGGGAGATAAAAACATTGTTGGATATGACCATAAGCACGTTCGATAAATATATTAAAAAAATAAGAGTTCTGAAGTGGGAAATGGAAGCATCCATTACTAGAGTGAACTAAAGAAGATGGAAAAAATATAAAATCCTTAAATTTAACCACCTTATACCTAAAGATCAAAGTCAGAAGACAACTTTTCGGATGTTCGGATAATAAAATCTGCTACGGTTCCAAAGAGAAAACTCTTAGAGTTTTAACACTTTCTCTCTTGCTCATAGTTTCTCACCCAATTTATCAAGTCGTATACAGGTGGATCAATATGGTTAAAGCGCTTTGGGCTCAAGTAGTATGAACTGAGTTTGCAGTGGTAATTCCCTTCCAGCCTACATTTCAGCGAACACACTTTAGAAGAACATTGGAAGCCCTGTAACAGCTAGATTTTATTAACCGCTTGAAAGCTCTTGTTTTGGATTTTAAATAAGATTTGGCTTAAGTGATCAAATTGTGAAAGTGAAGAATGTTTGCGGAAGTGGCACTAACATAAGAAGGAATTATATGACAAGCTTGAACACTGTATCCTGTTCAGTGGAAACTTCTGGGAAAGGTTTTTACCATGAATTCAATAAAATTAGCTGATTAAATATATGGGTTACAGCTGAGCCGATTGGAAATCGCTTCGGATTTTAATGATTATAATGGTTAGTCGACCGAAGGAGCTTCAACTTTAGCCGATTTAATGCTAGCTGCCACAAGCTTTAGCGACCGTGGATTAGATCTTATAGCAAACTGTAGGTCAACACTGATAAATATTAGGCTTTAAAAGGAATGAATTTTAATAAGTAGAAGAAGCACATGACAAATAATATATATATATATATATATATATATATATATATATATATATATATATATATATACAATAGAATACATTGGCTTCTCTATCCTTGAACGACAAATTCCAAATGGGCCTTTTCTGTTCTCTGAAGGGCCCTTTTATCAGCAAGGCGCCATTGTTTACCGAATACGAAACCAAGAGAACGAAGTTTCATTGAACTGAACAAAACATGAAATCAACACGGGTTAAATTTTTGCCTGAAGAAATAAGATGATTAAAATAATTTACAATTTCCTAGTGACGTCAGTTGGCGATAATAGTTTGTTTCTTTATCACTGTCTACCTGGAATCTCATTTATAATTTCCTTCCCAAGGTTTTGCGATCGTGCGTGACAGTCTAGAATATCTAATTGGCCTCGTTTATATATGGAATCTGAACTCTTTAGATTTCGTCCGGGGTCTAGGATCGGAAAACTACATGTTCTTACCATTTTACTATCCCGATTAACTTCAGTAGACCTTAGCAATTCTCCACAGTTTGTAAAATTTCTTTCTCCCTTTCCTCAGAGCTTACATCAACAGTATCATATCCCATGAATTCATCTTTAATCACGTCATCATTCATTATAATATATATTGCACTCTCTTGTTTATATTTATTTATTTTTATTCCTCACTTCTTTCCTGGCAATAAGTTAAACTGATTTTCAACAAAAACCATCTTACCTTTGTCGAGTACTAATGAATGAGGGAAATCATAAGGCAGCAGTCTTCATTTACAATCCTTCTTGCCTCATATAGCCATTGTCGTAGAATGCCACTTTCTGAACACTCCACATACAAACCACTTTTGTCGTGGTATTCTTTGCGGTAGTGATATACTTCCTTGATGAAGTAGGCTTTGTTCGAAGAGTGCTAATATTGTTATCGTAAATAAGAGCCGTCTCAAACACGTACGGATATAGAGAAACACACAATAATTCCCCAAATAAACTTATATTTTAACTTTAACAATTTAATACACAAAAACTAAACATTAACCACAGAAATACTCCGAATATTATAATACACAATAATTACTCTTATTAGCTTGTTCCTCCAAAATTGGCTAAATTCACTACGCACTTCAATATACAATATTTAGGCTTATTGACTCTACTGGAGTTTAAATACCTCAGAAATGTTATTGACTACACAACGCGTACCAACCCGCCAGATGGAGGTGGTCGAGATCACGAGGTATTCTGGCGAGGGTAGCAGATGGGGGTCCACACGGTATTCAATGGGGAGGTCTTCAATGACGAGAACAATCACGGTGCTTTAGGCGGCACCAAGGTAGGTGGGGTCTCTCTGGCGAGAGTAAGTTGAACTTGGTTCTTAAACCAAGTTAACTTAGAGTTCGGTGTGATCTCCGGGTAACGGGCTCGAGGAGGAGCTTTTCTCCTTCGTTACTTAATTCTTCATGAGCGAGGAATGTACTTGGGGAGGGTCTTCTTCAAGGGCGAGGATCTAGGAGGGGGATTTCTCTGACGAGAATAAGTTGAACTTGAATAAGTTAACTTAAAGGTCGGATTGGTAACCAGGAACTAGCTCGAGGATGGGCTTTTTCTTAGTTCCAATCTTCCTCAAGGGCGAGGATAACGGAGGAGGGTTTCTCTGACGAGAATAAGTTGAACTTGGTTCCTCAACTAAGTTAACTTATGAGTTTGGTGTGGCCACCGGGTAACGGGCTCGAGGGGGAGCCTTTTCCTTCTTATTTTATTAATTCCTCAAGGACGAGGAATACCCCTGGTGTTTAAGATGCACCAAGATATGAGGAGTCCCTCTGACGAGAATAAGTTGAACTTAACAAAGTTAACTTAAAGTTCGGTTTGATAAAAAGGGACTAGCTCGAGGATGAGCTGCTTCTTAGCTCCCTAGGTAGGTAGCCCTGCCTCTCTTGCAGGGTACTTCTTAGTCTGGCGACCCAAGTAATCTACCTGACAGTCTCGCTAGCCCGATCTTAATCCGGGGACTTCGTCACCTGGAGACTGACGTATTCTACTTATCCAGTCTCGGTAGCCTGGGGTCTTAATCCGGGGATTTCGTCACCTGGAGACTGACGTATTCTATCTATCCAGTCTCGGTAGCCCGGGGTCTTAATCCGGGGACTTCGTCACCTGGAGACTGACGTATTCTACAACGATTTTCCTCAGTGTTTCTTATTTATACCTCGTTACCCCACTGGAGGAGGGGTAAGAGGGTGGGTGGGTGGGGACGGGCCCAGGAGGGTTCTTATTCCAAACGGTTTTTCTCACCAAGTCTTACACCGTCTCCAATTTTTTCTTTGAAGTGAAATTCAATATCACTCTCGTAGGGGAGATCTTGAATTTTAACCTTTAGGCCTTTCATAGCGACGAGTGGCGAGGCGCAGTGGTTACGAGTTTGACCCACGGTGCTGGGGCCCGATGTTTTTGCGGTAACCATCTCGGGTCTCCACTGAGAGAGGACGGGTGAGTGGCGATTCCCATACAGCCAAAAAAGTGCGAATGGAGTGCTTTTTAGCTCTCTTTATCATCACTAGTTGGTGTAATGAGTAGAGATCAAGGTTTCTTTCTCACATCATCCTTCGGCTCATCTACTACTTTCGGGAGGCAGTTTTTTAAATGCGTGGTATCGTAGAATAAATGTTAAGTAGGATTGCAATTATGCCTGTATTTCTTGTTCATTGTTTATATATTAAATAAATCATGAAATCGATACATGCGAAATATATATATATATATATATATATATATATATATATATATATATATATATATATATATATATATATATATATATATATATATATATATATATATATATATATATAAACCCAGAAGACAAATACACTGTTTATAACAGTATTTAATGATATATTTAAAGAAACAAAAACTAAATTCCTATATAAACTGCCAATAAAAATTATTATTCTAAGTGAACAAGCTGTTGTAATTTTAACACTCATTGGTTTCGTTAAGGCCAATGCCCTGATAACCTTTAGCTATTAGTTTAGCTTAAGTTTTTTGCGAAAAGATTTGGTACAAGGAAAACATCTTTAAGTTGGAAAATTTTAAATTTAATTTAAGTAGGCGAAGTCCACGGAAATTGGAATTGCTTGGAAATAAGAGTTTATTTCAGCAATATTAAATCCATTGTCCTTATTAACATGGTGTCAGAGATAACCTGAAAGAAACTTTGCTTTACCGTTATCAAGGACGATTGGGAAATATTGAGTATCTTCCACGTTAACAAGACTTCCTACAATTTGGTTTAAGTTACGTGAATATCTAAAAGACCACTTAAGGACGCAATTAAAGGGGAAGTTTTGAACCATCCGTGCATGCGCAGTGGTAAACGTTTGCGATTGGTTAGTCGAACTGTTTAGAAAGTCCTTTTAACTTAGCTTGTTTAATAAAATTTCCTTTTTTTATTAGGCTATTATTTTAACAACTCGGTGTTTTATTTTTCCAGAAATATTGTATATGCGAGGTGTTTACGTGTGTGATAGAAAAAGTTCCGTCCAACAAACCTAAAGTTATATTTTCCAGCATGTGTCATTAAAACGTCTTTTCCATTGTGTACAGGTGTTTCGAGTTGGAACTGAAAAGAATAAAGATTCTCTGCTCTCCTCCACGTAGTCCAAATGTCCGACATCGCTAAGCTGTTGAACCTCAGTCGGATGACCTTCTACAGAGTCACAGAAAGGCTCAAGAACGGGCATGAGCTCAAGGATGAACTCATTCAGGCATACCTCAAGTTGTCAACCATTTGGCTCTAAGAAAGGCCTTCGAAAGTGGTCCAGAGCTCAAAATTACAGCACTCGCAAAGAATAAAAATATCTCCATAGTGTCCAGCTCCGTCCACGAGGATGGCGGTAAGAGGTTGAGATGCGCGGAAAGCCCTCTGCCCACCAAAATTATGCGTGAACAACGTCGAGAGCACTGTCTTTATCTTTTCAAAGAATTGGAGTGTCATGATAATCGAATTCTCATTTTTTTCTGATAAAAAACATTCGTGGTCGATTCGCTCATCAGCAAGCAGAACGACCGTGTGGTAAGCTTCGGCCAGGACGTCTCACATGTCTACTACGTCTCCACGACCAAGCACCCTGCCTCCAATTTGATACTTCGCGTCCGGGCTTTGAATGGTGAGAAGAAGCCGCCGGTCTGGCTCATGGCCGGTTACAGGGACATCTTGGCCACAAGAGTCCTTCCCTAGGTGAGAAAGATCTAGAAGAAGGCAAACTAATTCTTTAAGCAGGACAGTATCACTGCCCCCACGTCTAAGACCGTGCAGGAGTGGTTGGAGTCGAACATGAACTTCTGGTCGAACGAGTTTTGGCCACCGTAGCCGCCAAACCTTAATCCCATCGACTACAACGTGTGGGTGCTTGTCAAGGCACGCCACACCAACGTTTACGATCTGAAGTCCACCATCAAGCGCATGTGGGCCAGCAGGATAAAGGACCGTGTGCACAGCCTTCATGTCTCACCTGGGGCGAGTGCTCGCCTCCAAAGGTGGCAGCATTGACTAATATTACAATTTAAACACATATTTATATATTATTACAATAAAAAGTGTTTGCCTGCATCACCTATCATTGTGTCCTTTAGTTTCACAATTTCGACAATCTCTACACAGTTTTATACAGTAACTTCTCCATAACAATTGAAGATAAAATAAAAAAATAAAGGCAACTTGGCGTAGTTATTAAAAGCTGGAAGTTATCTACTTAATTGGTCTGTTTGAAGAAGACGTCTAGCAGTCTGCCAACAAATTTGGACTACGCTTCAAAGGATCTTCCAAAAGATAATAATTAAACTGAGATTTGTGGAAACTCCGAAAATGGCTCGACGAGAGAGTCAAACTTTTGAAGTGGGCAGACCCAAGTCCGGTAACTAATGCAAATAAAAATTTGTGAAATGGCTTTAAGTTGATTTTCATGCCAGAAAACCAACCCTTATGAGTTGACTACCATCCTAAAGATAAGTAGTCTAACTTTCTCTTGATCCGTATAAGAATTAAAAATCTATCAAGCCTTGTAGTTTTGATTAACCCACGAGCGCATGATACCCTTTTAATATTTTTAAACTAGTTCATGTTTACATATATAACATCTAAGGACTCAAAATGATGACTGCTGCTGAAATTTATTAAATATTTGAAATGTCACCTGAGTTATGGAATTCACATATAAATAGGCACCATGACACCTAAATATGAAACGCCGATTTAAATGGGCACATGCAACTTACAGTATGTATCAAATTCTATTGAGGCTACAGTATACCTAATAGTACACACAACTTGTGCTAACAAAATAATTAATTCTTTAAATATTGACGTTTCATTACCTGTCCCTATGCGTGACTCAAATCCAGCCGGGTCTTGGTTGTACAGGAGCAGCAGCTCCTCCGAACTTTGATGACATTAAAGTCGATCATGGGGCGTGAGGTTTCTAAGGACCCAAAGGGCAGAGACCTTGATCATGGCTAAATTGTCGTAGATGATGTTGATAACACTTCCATGTGATATTCCAAGTTCTCGCTCGATTTCTTTGACCTTCACCCGTCGATTTTCACGGGTCATCCTCTCCACACGGGCCACATTGTCTTCGTTGGTCACGTCTGACTGGCGTCTTGGACGGGGGTCATCTACAAGGGACTCACGACCATAGCGGAACTCCCTATTCCAGCCAGCAATGGTTGCATAGGAAGGGGCGGTGTGGGTGTACACTGCAACCATGCGTTCATGAATCTCTTTTGCATTCTTGCCTTCCTTGGTCAAAAATTTGATCACTGCGCGGTGCTCAACCTTCTCCATTGTTGCAAAATTTGCGACTGACGATCTGCGATCAGCTACTGCTTCTTAAATAGACGAGGCAGGAGCGTGCGGCTACAGGTCCTGACTTGTCATAACTTGTCCTAACACCCCTACAAAAGTCATCCCCCTTCCTCAGTTTTGCCCTACCGATTCGTAAAACCTATTGACCGCCCCTCGTATATGTATATATATATATATATATATATATATATATATATATATATATATATATATATATATATAGAGAGAGAGAGAGAGAGAGAGAGAGAGAAAAAAAGAGAGAGAAAAGAAAGGTATTGAACATTTCCTAAATCCTGAGTTGTAAGTAAATATCATTACAAAGATTTTTATTATCATTTATTAGATTCACATACTTATTTTATTATTTTAGCTTATAATAATATTAGACTCAGCATGGAACATGAATGCCACATCGCACTTTGTACATTTTGGTTTGCCATATTTTTTACGAACACCACACCTCCGCTGTGTTTCACCCATCACAATGTTATGATCGATTCGTACCGTATTGCATCAGGAGTTTTGAGTGGCACAGATTTACCAGGCACATCAGCAAGTTTAGAAGAACCTGTACAACTTCTCTTAGGAAGTCTAGTCCAGTGATATTACTATGGATCTTTCGGTAAAGAATCCATCCATTGACAATAGAAGCATTTAGAACAAATCTAATTAGTGGATAGTACCAGACTCGTTTATGGACTGTAACTCTATACTTTACTCGAAAATGATCAAACAGGTCCACTCCTCCCATACCTTAATTGTACTGTTGTATTTTCATTGGTTGTGGTAGAACTACTACTCACTTCATTTTTTTTCACTATCGCTTGCATTTACCCATACTAAGAAAAATGGCCTTCTTTCTTTTTGTAGCAACTGTTACATCACTATTGTCTTGCCAATGGCAAACTATGATGTTTTTCTTTTGATCAATTACTACTTTTGCTTCACCTCTCTGTTTTTTTTCATATCAGAAATATGGATAGCTTTGATCCTATTCCTACGAATCGTACCTGTGAGATTTATATCTACTTCCCGGAATAATCCAAGCAGAGGCAGGGTGGTAAAAAAGTTATCTATGTAACATGAATCCCTTTTGGAACTACAGTAGTTCCAATGCCAATATTTTTATTAGAGATTCACTAATAGTCATACCTGTTTCAGGACCAGTATCTTTTCCTTCATATAGCTTAGGTTTTACAAGAAAATCCTCATGAGAACAGAGGCACCCTATCCTTTACCCAAGCCTTACACACTTTCTTCGAATAAACTGTTTTAGCTCGTGTCGTCCATAATAAGACTCCATTGCATCCATGACATCGGAAGAGGGTCACAAACCTCTAAACAAAACTTTGTTAAAGTGCTCAAATAATGGCCTAGCTTTTTTTAAAAAAATTCTCCTACTGGTTGTTTAGTATTATCCTCAAAATGTAGGCCTCAAATAATTTCCTCAAATCTATTCACACTCATTCCACATTGAATGGCAGCAAGTTTTCCAGTATCTGCCTGTCTCTATCAGAAGAGCCGGCGGTTTGGTACCTGAAAATACTAATGTCTATAAGCAATATTTCAATATAAAAAATTAATTGTCAAACAGCTAAGTCATTATTATGCATTGGAAAATGTGCTAACCATAATATATCCAGATAACAGTAGAATACTCAAGACTTTATAGAGTTCCTCAACAGAAACTTCCAAACTTTTTAAATTTCTGTTGATGATATAGGTTTATCTCTGATTTAATAAGATCCATTAGCTCATTGTTCCAAAACACTTTGAAGATATCAATAAGTAGGAGTCCTTAATTAGACCATTTATGCAAAATAACTGGATTATGTGGCACTAGTTTCGATACCACACTTGCATATATTTTTTTCAAAATTGGAGGTGTTCCATATGTAAGTAGGCTTTTTAGACTTCATTTATTTGTTTGCAGATTGCATTTCTCTTTCACTTTCTCTACCTTGCATGTCTTCTAACGTTTCTCCTATTCAAAAATGAAAACGAAAACATCATATTTACTCTATAATTATCCATATATAGGGACCTACATATCATTATGCATACAATTATTAACCACAAAATACAATTGAACATTAATTACAGTTGTACTACAGTACAAACTTTAACTTCTAACTTGGCTGAAATTCACTCACCAAAAATTATTGGAGAGCTACATGATGAAGATGGCTCTCCACGAGTATTTCGATTGTTAAATTCAATATGCGGAGGATTTGCCAAAACATTTACTCCCAAAAGTATTTTATTTTCTTGCCAATTATCGAAAAGCTCTTCGGCTGGGTCATCTACTTCGGAATCTATGCCCTCATCAGGAGGTTTCCCGGCTACATCACTGCCTGTCGACTTATCATCATGATCATCAAACAATGTGTGCAGATACGTAACAGCATCTTCTACATTCACAATAAGCCACCTAAAAAATATTGTATTGATAATTTAACAATAAAGAAATTTATATATAAAATAAAACTATATATTTACCCTAGCATAACATTTCTGAGTATTAGGCCTAAGTTACACATACAATGGAACAAATGGTACTATGAAAATGAGACTACCTAGTATAAACCGAAATATTGTCCTACATGATTTCAATTTACATGGACTGCTACATTCAATCAGCGACAAAAGTATTTGGAGCGCTCGAGGTTGGGAGGGTGCGCACTTCTCCCAAACCTAGCCAGTCTTCCCTGTTAAGACTGATACCTCAGCTGATTGATGCATGGAAGGCACGCAATTATCCAGATGTCGGCTTTAATATGGTTGCTCATTTTGCCTTGAAAGGCTTCTGATATCCGAAGTAAAATCGAAGAGGATTTTTAGTAGTATTTTCCATGAATATGAGCCGTTATGGAAGTGGTATAGTCGAATTATAGTTACCGTGAGCAAGAAATGTCCGACATTTTAGGCTGGAAATTTCTTCCATGCCCAGAGAAGTTCCAACCAAGCGTTGATAGCCTTATTTCCATTAAACGAAACACCCGTGAATATTGTAGTAGGAATCCATTGTCAACATATTGTACTCGGAATCCATTGACAACATATTATACTAGGAACCAATTGCCAACATATGTCTAACATTTATATCAATCGAGATAACAGCGTATAGCATACTCATGGAGGCATTTTCTTTTAAAGAGCGCATCTGGCGTCTGCCCTTTAGGGCATAAGTCGCCACATTCAGACCCT
Source organism: Ceratothoa steindachneri (assembly GCA_963969495.1). Classification (NCBI taxonomy): domain Eukaryota; kingdom Metazoa; phylum Arthropoda; class Malacostraca; order Isopoda; family Cymothoidae; genus Ceratothoa; species Ceratothoa steindachneri. Next base: position 145,352,667 of record OZ018321.1, on the reverse strand, counting down.
AGCCTAATGTTAGGCTAGATTAAAAAAACAAATAATATATAAATGAAAAATATTCAAAAAAAGGAACAAAGGCAACAAGTAAACATAAAAAACAAGATTAGTCAACAAACTACGGTGGCCATGGATGTGTTTTACAACCTTAATAACCTTATAATATACCCACTGCTGCTCTTTAATGATTTTAAGCAGATACGGACGCCACGTCTTGATCTTAAACAACCAATTCTGTCATAAAATCGGAAAACGGAACCATATCTCATCCTCGATGATTAATAGGTTAGAAAGGGCTGAAAAGCCCATTAAGGGTTGAATCCTATTATGTGATGGTATGGAACGTACATACTCGCATGCCGCCAGACAATCGTGGGAACGAAAGAAATTTGTCGTTTGAGTTGACTTTCGTCTCCTCTCTCTCCCCCTCCCACCTTTCCCCGAAATGGCGACAGGAAGTCTGACGAAAGAAGGCCTATCTCACAGAGAAGCCTGAATTCTATTTGCCTTCTTTATGATACCATGGAGATTGTCCAGAAGGCGCTGCGATAAGCGAATTGTCGTGAATGAAATCTCTTTCTTGATTTCCCACAATCCACGGTATAAATAACATCGCCGTTCATCCCTCTAGAGCAGTGTCCCAAACCTACTCACGTAACGCGTAACCCTCACGTTGAACGAGAGTCGTTGCCGTAACGTATCGACTGCTAACGCGCCGCCGAGTCAACTTGGTCGCTGTCTCAAAGTGTTCCTGAGGTAAATCTTGCCCCGCAGAGTCTGTGCCTAGAAGAATACGCTTTGTTGCTCAACGTAACTTGAGAAAGAAAAGGAACATCCAAATAGTTAATGGAAGTTACTATTTGTTAGTGTCACATCCAGTTAGGAGTGAAATAACCAGAGCTGCAGTCAGCAGCCCCGAACCCGTCATCTTATTCCCCCTCTTCCCGAGAACTCGTGTTAACGCCACCCGAACCACCCCGTCTGGACCTGAGTAGTCGTCTCTCCAATCCATCACAATTAATGGTAATCTGTAAACCCAGTGTCCCTCTATTCTTAAATTACCTATTTAATTAAAAGTGATTCATACTCCCATTGAGTCATTATAAATCTGTTTAATATTTAATCCTTAATTTTGCCCGTTTAAATATTGCTAATTATTATATTTGTGCAAAGTAAAGTTTATTTTTTGTACGTGTGTTTATTTGTGGCTCCTCCTTTTTGACGTACCCTTGGCAAGACTTTAATTAAGAATCCCTTCGGCTAATTTATTCAACCTGTATTATGCACTTTTAGAATTCAACAATCACAAATCTTCCCCTAGTATCAAGTTGGACTTTTATAGTGAGAATCCTGGCTACGGCACAACACGCCTCTAACCGGCTTTCGCACGTTCAGTAGGAATTAAATCCTTCTTATATATATGATCGTAGATTAAGTCATAGGGTCAATACCATCGACTTAAACAAAAGCGGTTTGTCCAGATCAAGGACTAGAATAATTATTGGACAAGACTATGAGCAATTCTACAACATATTGCTTCGACCCCATTTAAATTTTATTTCCTAACTGAATTCCAAGTTCGTACTTGTAAGTACTGCTGCTCTTTATACGAGGTTTATAATACTCCCTCCAGGCACCAACATTTAGATTTGATGATCATCGTTTTACCTTTCCTTTTGTGTCTCCCATGCCTTCGTTGGTTGTCACCACGATAAAATCATAAATTACAAATAAATTGCATTTACGAGTACATTCTCGTTTTTTTTCTTCAACTTTCTGACACCTCCCTCAACTTTCTTTTATAGTCCTTTATAGTCAATAGGAAATGAAGTTCTATTTTAATAAAAGTAAGAAAGTACAAACAGGGATGAACAGATCCACAAGTGGAAAACCGGAACAAAATTAATGAGTAAAATAAATGGTGGGCGGATGAGGGAAACCAAAGAGATGATGAACTGTTGATGCTCACAACGCGAGTACATAACAACATTTTTAAATAGGGTCCCGGCGGCCTTATTTCCTCTTAGGATAGGGCTGCCAGAACCGACAACAGTGTTCCTGAGCCTGTGGCAGAAGTTAGAGAGGCGATAACGGCAGCGTTGTTAGCTCATCTTACGACGCTGATATAACTGAATGATTTCTGGAAGACTTTCCTAAACTGGATGAGGGTAAGGTCACTGTAAATATTAAGGAACAGAATCTCAACCTTAAGCCAGTGAACATTAAGGGTGGCGGGATGCAATCCGACAAGAATTGCAGACTGGAAAATATGATTTAATTCTGCTAACGTGAACCTGGTTTCATAATTAAAGACCAAACCTGGGCATCTCAGGCCCGGGGTATGCCATGGACGATCTCCCTGTAGAAATGCACAGATTGAATTACTTGGCGTTTGAAAACACCGAATTCCGACGTCTTTGGGGAAGACCAAGCGCGGTAATTTAAGACGATCCCTCATATTGTTTAAATTACAGAGCTACATGCAGAGGAACGGAAGGTGAAGAATGAAAGTCACAAAGTTTAGCAGCCCCATCCCTTAGCCGTTGCCAGTAATTCAGATATAATCCAGGATAGTCATGATGTCGTACAGCCTTTTGTATCTCATTGCGCATGCCCCTGCTAAAGGATGCTCTATTTATATTTAGCCTGAGTGCAATTCACAAGTAGTCCATACACTGTGTTTTAGTGAGTAGTGACGGACTTTTCGAGGTTGATCTGTAAAAAGTTCTCTAAGAAACAATGCAGGACTTCCAGAGAAGCTGATTGCTGCTTTCTTCTTATCAGCCTGACTTTAATTCCTAGGTAGTTCAGGCACTGGAATTGTGTAGTGACTATTTTCCAGGATGATCTGTAGGGTGTTTGCGATAAAACAATGCAATACGTCTAGTAGTTCATTACGGATCTCGACAAGTAGAATGCCGTCGATGAATGTGAAGGTGCTGACATTCCCCGGCTTAGCAAAAGCATTTGCTCTGCTCTCCTAGCAGTACTGCCTAATGAACTGAACCCAGCTGAAGCCGATTGGAAGACGCTTTAACTGTCACGTCTCGTTGCTCACTCACCCAAAGATGTTGTCTGGCGTTGGGATGAACCGGGATATGGTAGAATCCGTTTTTTTAATTCAGTTTTGATAGCAAGATCCGTCTTAGTTGATTTACGAAAAATCTTACTGATGTTCGGAAGGGAAAATTTGGGTGAAGCAAAGATGTTGGTTTTAGGCGACATTTCGTTGACTGCCCTCAATGTTCCCTCGGATTTGGGGAACCCGAAGAGCCTATGTGCCACGCTTATGCTGTTGGTCTTCACGAAGATATCAGCCTCCACTTATCAATAATAGCCTGGATCATCCTTTTCAGTCGTCTGAAATTGTTGATAATTCTGTGTTATAAGGATATTGACTCACTTGTTTGATGCACTACTGACGATGTTAATCACCCTCGGAACTCTTGAAAAATCGCCTGGGCGCTGGATCTGGATGTATTAGATCCATCTAGATATATTGCGCTAGATTAGACTTACCAGAGGGAGATCATTGGTTACCATTGTCGCTCCATCTTCTCCGGCGGTCATTGCCTCCATCGTGGTTGTTATTTTCCTTATATGGGGTGAGAACAATCATAAATTCAAGTCGAATGCAGGCGCTGTACTTTTCTTCTGTGGGTGAAGTCGCTAATCTTTTGAGATTTAGGACGGTTGATCCCGCCAAGCTATGTATAGGAATTGCCTTGGTGCTGGGTGGGCTTGAGGGGAAGATGTCTTCGTGCCTACTGTGAAGCACTTTGAGTTCTTATGCTGTTTGTTAGAAGAATTCTTAGAATTCGCCCATTGCAGGGGAGCGCGTGATGTCAAAGATGGCCACAGCCCGGATAGAAAATCAACTTGCCCTGGAATAGTTTGATCGGACTGAATCGTAAAGATTCACGTCGATGACCTCCAAGATAGACGCGTAAAGTGACGAAAAGCGACGGGAGGGGATGAAAGTGGAGAGACTCACTGTTATTTCCCCGGATGAAAGTACTTTCGAAAGCAATACTCCATTCCCAGGAGGAATTAACGGTAGTAATGAAGGAATGAACACTACACTTGAGGGGTAGGAACTAGAGATAAGATGTCAGATGGACACTGTGTCCAAATCAATACTAAGAGAGGGGAAAATGAACAATGGAGGACGTGAAGAAACACTTCGGAACCCTTCGGAAGTTGATGACCGTATTCTTGAGTGGCGTCATAAACCGATGGAGGGAGCCGATACAGAAAATGTAAAGGAGCGGAATGCTCTAGCTAATATAAGGTGATATTGCACCGCCAACCTCTATTGCTAAACTCCTGGAGATTATTCCCTCGAGTCTGAGAGTGTCCTGCATAGTCCAATCTGCGGTCACAACTCATTGTGGGATGCCGCAAGGCATCATGCTGGAACTGTTGCTCTTCTGTGTGGCTTGTCGCAATAATACAGATATATTCATTGCTACAACAACTATCCATCGTCGTCTGTCAGGTGTTCACGTACTTAACCTGTAGAACGTCAAAAGCTGAAATTTATTTGCGTTCGCGATGCTTGAAGGTGTTGTTAGTGATAGTGGTTTTGAGGTTTTTAACAACCTGGGATTCCTTTTGGCAGCGGGCTGTGGAATGATTTGTTACCTCTGGAGCGTATGAAGAGCCAGCAAGATCAATAGAGGCACTAGATAAGCTTCCGGTATCAAGTTGGCTTGTCGTGCTGAGGGTATCTTAAAGCTAAAGGCAGTTTCTCGACACGCGCGAAACTGGTAATTCGGCCTAATCAGTAAAAAACGGGAGAGCATAGGGCATAATGGCAGACTGTTATAAGGTTAATAATGTCCTCTAATAGGTGCTTGACTTGAATCTTCTTCACTCAAGAGTTCTTTTATTGGGGAGACTCGTTGAACAACATTGCATTTTTGGGGGCGAGGAATGCTATGGTGTATTTCGTTTTCGATAAGTAAAACACAACAATTAGTCATCGGGCTTTAGATTTATATAGTAATTCATTTCCTCTATCTTTATCAAGTTATTTGCCATTTTTGAAAAAATTTATGAGGTAGATTAATACAGTTGGTTTTATTTTTTAATGAATCAATTATTTTGGTTCGCCAATAATCAAGTTCTCTTCTCCGATTGCAGACGACGAAGGAGAAGTATGTTCACATTGCAGTGCGGTTTCACGACATGCTTGAGTTGGCAGACGACAAGATGTACAAGATCCGGTGCGGGCTTGCGGGATACACGGCCAGGTGAGGTGGTCCTTCTAAATGTCAATTTCGTATGTACTCATTTCTTTTGCCTAGTGTTTATCTAATCACCCCTACGAGGCAACACAATTCAGGAGAGAGAGGGTCCGTCATTATTTGAAGAAGGACCTGCATCTTCATCAATCTAGCACCAAGAGTTGACTGGAAAATATGTCTCAATTTTCCTCATTCTAATTAATTTGAATTTTTATTTAAGCTATCCTTAATATTTCCATTTCATTATTCTTGGCTAATGAGTGATCATGCTTTCATTGGATTACACTAGTTTATTCATGGGAAATTATAAAAGGAATTAAAGTTGGATTGGTTTCTATGAAGGGGTGACGAGCGAGTAAAGCTAATTTCTTTGTAAGGCTATTTAAATATCGCTAACTTTAGAGCTTTATGTATCAAAAATAAAGTTAGATTGAGCTATAGAAAATTAGTTGAAGAAGTGATACGTACAAAGGTAAGGCTACAAAATCAAACCTCGTTCATTACAAGTAAACAGAATATACGAAATACTTAGAATATCCTAGGCAACTAGTTAGGCGCAAAATATAGATTAAAACTAAAACAAATCGTACAATAGTGATAAATATAAACGCCAGTTTTTATTGGACAGGCATAAATGCAATTGTCCCACAATAAGATACATAGTAATAGAGAAGAAATTGACTGCATCATTGTATTTTTAGAATTATATTGCGAACTTCTGTTCTTCTAGAGTCTAGATCATAGGTGTAAAGGTTGTTACTCTTCCGTGAGTGGGAGACAAGAAAGATGGTAGATTTCATCGAAGCGTTAGGTTGCGATTACATAGCTGAAAATATGACGGGTGTAGTTTAGCCAGAAGAAAAGATTTGAGACTGTGTCTTGGAGAGAGCCATAACGAGGGATAACGAGGCGTGAGAAAAGCACGGTGGTGAAACGAGGAAGGAAAGCTCTGCGCATTTAGACATTTTTACTTTTAAAACCGCACTTTATGTATGAAATTATCTGAAAAAAAACTTTGAGGAATAAATTACTCATTTATTTTATATTTGCTTAGATATAAATGTAATGCAGTTGTGACAGTGCCCTTTTTTATCGCTATTATGGCCTCGAATCCTAGGTTTTGTTTTTGACTCTCTTAAATGAGTTTATTTTTCAAGATATTACACAAAAGAAAGGAAACTTGTGTCACCAAAGAAAACTTTCATTCTAAAACCGAATAAGGGTAGAAAGACGGCAGATGAAGGAAAGAATAGGTCTAGGATGGACTTCGATAATCTTAGAGAAACAAGTTCTCATAAACGAATTTAACCTCCTTGGTGGGGTAGGGGAGATAAGTTCTTCTGATTGACTCTTGTATGAATTTGTTCTTGGTTCAAGGCTGAGCGATTCTTATTACAGGTTCTTTTATTTATCTTTCTTGTCATTTTTTCTACTATTTTGGTTTCTTTCTGTCTTTATCTCTCTCACTCTCCCTCTTTCTCCCTCTCACTCACTCTCATCCACAGAGTTAATATTCCCTCCCCTGATCGTTGACTTTTCCTATTCATTGATGCTCATCAAAGATATATTTTCATTCAGGGTGAAATTTTACCTTATGTGAAATCCTCGATCCGAATTAAGTACATGGATGATCCTCGCCGAATCACTCCTCTACCATTTGAAGGAAGTCGATCGCTCGTCGGTTCTAATTTTGGCCATTCGTTTCAGGAATGAGTCCAACTACGTCGATTTCGCCCTTCTGGACCCCGTGTACAAGGCTCCTTTGAGCACAGCCGTTTTTGACAAGAAGTACATCCTCCGTGGGAAGATCCTTGGGCCCGATAGTAAGTATTTCAACATCGCAGTCTTTACGATCGTTTGGGGTTGATGCCATCACTGAATGAGTTGGGAGGTGGTTGAGAGATTCTTGCTGCTATGGAGTATCAATAGAGATGACATCATCCTATATGTTGACGAGAGGTAATTGCGTGAGAGAGAACGTGACTGGTGATTTGTTCCTAAAGTTTTCAAGACTCCAGAGTTTAGTACACAGTTTTATTCTCCCTGTGAGTAAAGTTTTTGCGTAGATAAAAGTATAGGATAAGCTCGATGTTCGTAAGCTATTTAAAAGCCTATACAAACAAGTAGATCTAGGAACCTCACCAAGAATTCTAAAGACAAAAACGTCTTAAAGTTATGAAAAAGTTGACAGAAAAGGATACAATTGACATCTTTAACAATAACAACTAATAAAGGCAATAGAAGACAGGCTCAAGTTCGCCATGGGAGGCTCCTATCATCTAAAACCTCTATGCTACCACAAACTGACACACAAGTGACTATTTTTATCTCCAGCATAAAGTGGTAGCGAGTACATACTCTTGTCTCGTCCCGGTGCATTGAAAGGTACCTTTGCGCAAGGGTACAAAAAGCGTTCTACTCGATGGCACTACCTCCCGCGGGGGTATCCGACTAGGTGAAGATAGAAAGTGTGTCCACTAGGTGAAGATATAAAATGACTTGATAATGTCGAAGCATTTGGCACGAGGCGTACACATCTCCAGGGCGCCTTTCCGAATATTGTTTCTTATCCATTCCTAAGAACTGACATTTTCCTCGTCAGGTAGTCATCGCGAAGAAACCCCAATCACCGGCCTGGGGGCTTAGTCTATGTAATTAGACTAGATCCTTCATCACTACGCTGGTACTCAGCAACCCATTTAACTATAGGATTTCCGTAAAACACAATATCGACTCACAAAAATGGGTGCTTCACGGATAGTGCGAACCAAAAGATGTGGAGATTTCAAATCCACAAGGGCAATACGCGCCCTCTGTGACTCGCTATGCATTACAAAACGTCTTACGAAGAAGGCATGGCGCGTTAATCACCTGTATAGAGACATATTTCATGCAGCTTGTTTGTGACGATAGACGTAGCGCACATAAGAGGCCCACCCACTTCAACCTTGGAAAGATAACGTAGAAGCCCACTTTCCCTTCCGAATGGAGCCATCTATGTATACCAGCACGGTTCCAGTGTGACACGATGTATGGATATTTAGATAAATCCGAATGCAATCTTGCCTGTACTGTGAATACCTTTTAAACGATAAGCGTAATGACTAGCAATCATAGGCCGTATCATCCATGGTGGCATCTAAGAAAGAACTATAAGTGCCACCAACACGAAGATTTCACCTCGCTAATGAGTTTTATAGCCCTGAACTTGAACATTTAGCGCATTATAGCCTCTCCCATTAGCATAGGTTACCATCAGGATTGCTCCAATACGAAATAGTGGAGACGCTTAACAGGCGAGTAAGAACGCATCATGCACTTCTATCTTAGGCACTCCTAATTTAGTCGAAATACAGCTTCCAAACCTAGGTGACATTAGAACACGCTAGTTATGGTTAATCAAATGATGGGACTACGATATTAGCCTTGGCGGATAAAGTATGTTCTTTTTTGAAATTTTATTCGAAGCCCATGCTTAACCCCTGGTTCCCACTTACATCAGTCCCAGATTTAACAACCAATCTGGATTCCATTTTGAGGCCTATTATATCTCCTTGGCGAGATACAATTTCTTTCTATTTTTGGACCTAAAGTTTAACATACTTGTAGCATCCGAACTACGAGAATTTACAGCGTATGGCCATCGTCGTAGAATGTCCAAATTTTGATTCCATCTTGTGACTAACTACACCCAAATTAACTTATCTTCGCTGTAATCATTGGCCGAGAGATATTAAATTGGGTTTCCATCAATTCTCCAACCCTAACTAAAGAAGGGAGGTACTAGGGTGCAAAAGGAGGTAAAGAGATAGAAGGAAATCTCAAATGCCTCACGCTCTACACTATGTAGGTAGTTCTCGCAAGGGATGATTTGAGCCCTGGTAGTTCAAATAAGTGACCGAATGACGTTTGATTGACCAGGCAGAGATCCGGCACTGGGAATAATACTTACTGGAGGAATGGAGGTTGCCTTATGAGACCGCTGGTTGCTCAGCTTTATAAATTGAGGTCTGCTCGAGTGATTCAAACCTCCGCCCAGTCATAGCAGCATTGCAGATTTAGGGGGTTTGCATCTCGTCTCGGATCCGTCGTTTTTTTCCGGCTGGCTCTTCGGCTTTCTACGTGTCTTCGCTTTAGAACCCCAACATTTGGGAATGCGTTTAACTTTTCACACACAACCTTTTTACTGGGTTCTATTTAGTACTTATGTGTACTATTATACTTTAGAGAACTTGTTGTTACTGGTGGTTTCGGATATCTGCTTGTTCTCTTACTCTGGAGTAAACAGTTCATCATCGTTACTTCTTCTCATCTTCATGTTTTTTATATTTTGTCTATTCGTCTCATACTTTAGCCAATGAGTAAATTACCCTCCTTGGTTATAGCTTATATCTCCCCTCAGTTGTAACCACAGCTCCTGTCTATTTATTTAGATACCTATATATCCATTCATCGCTCTATTCATCCATCTATCCATTCATCCAAACATCTCTCCATTCATTATTTGATCCATCTGTCCTTTCATTCAACAATTCATCCATCCATCTGGGCTTTATCAATTTATCCACCCATTTCTTCAATATATTATTATTTATTTATATATCTATCCATCTATCTCTCCATCGCTCAGTTTATACATCTATCCATTCATCTAAACATCTCTCTATCTACCCATCTCTGCTTGCATCCTTTCATCTATCGATCTATTCATTAATCAATCCAATCATTTTTCTATTGATCAAACCATTTATCCAACCATCCCTACATTCATATATCCGTACATTCATTCATAAATTCATCCCTTAATCATACAATTCATTCATCTACCCCTCTCTCCTTATATACTCGTACATTTATTTATCTATTTATCTCTCCATCCTTTCCTCTATCCATTTCCTTATTTATCAAACTCTGCATACATCCATCCATCTCTCCATCCAACCATTTCACCATCTATTCATCCCTCACTTTCTACATCCATCCATGAAGCTATTCACCTAACCATTAATTTATCCCTCCATCTTTCCATGCATACGTCTATTCTTCCGTCCTCCCATCCACCTATGCATTTATCACTCCTTCCATACTTTCATCTGTTAATTCATTTGTCCATTCATACATCTATCCATTTATCTACTCGTCAAAATAGGTTGAATGGTTTTCCTTTTTTATTTTCAGAGAGGCCTCTAAATCTTTTGAGAGCATGTCCTTGAGATATTTTGGGGGCAATATGTAAGAACTAGCCGGTTATATTGAGTTTAGTCAGAGACCTTTTCACTATGTGACGTAAAGGTATTTCACACTGTTTCTTGTTAGTCCGCGCCTTTTTCCTGCTGAATGTGATGACTTTGAATTTGTTTTTTTTTAGTTTTAATTTTGTTTCGTCTTTCGAACTCATTAATGCTGTTTATTTCTCGCGCTGTTTTTTGTGCTATTTCTCTAATTTTGTTAGTCATTTGAGACTAACTGAGATATGTCATCCGCTAGTTGGACATACATAGCGTAATTTTCTCTCGGTTTTGGGAGATATCTTGTTTATGCAGCATAGAGGTTCGGATTGAGGCATCCTCTTTGTGACTATTGGCCTATGGTGTAAATAGTTGGCATGTGTACTTGTCAAAGGTTATTTCAGGAAATTCATTCAAAAGATAATCACTGAAGATTCTCTTAAGGTTGTTCTCCATTTCGATTTCTGCTAACTTTTTTTCCAGTACTCGAACCTACACCTTATTGAAGGCTTTGACAACATCGCAGAATATCAAGTCCACTTTGTAGCCCCTTAACATTCCAATAGCGATCTTTTGCATTATGAGTACCAGCGCTGTTTTTGTCCCTCGATGTATTCAGAACCCATGTTGCTTTGGGTTTTGCTTGTCGTTTTCTTCTGATAAGATTACAATCTTTCATTTAAGTTTTCAAATGATTTTAAATAAACTCTAAAAGAGAGATCGAGCAGACGCTTTATATGTAGTGTTTGGGTTTGCCGGGTTTTGGTAGGAAAATCATTCTTTGCGTTTTCAAAGAGAATGGGAAGCACCGCATTATAAAGGCAAAACGAAGAATTAAGTTCTCTGGGCCTTCCCAAAAGAAATAAATAGGTCCACAGGAAGGTGCTTAAATAGATATCTGTGATAGTATACGAATACAATTAATGATTCAAATGTATTAACTAAATACAGTGCACAAAAGGATCATATTATATACAATGTAAATGCAACAAATAAATACAGTGCACAAACAGGTGCATTAAATAGGTCACAGGATTAAACCACCAAAAACAACACGTCGTTAAAAAATGAGCTCTATGTTAGAGAGAGAAGGTTCCCACCCCCCTAGAACCCATCGTCTACCTGTATGGCGCCTGAGAAGCTGCACCTGCACACTCAGACACGGTCCCAAGGGAGTAGCGAGAATTTTTGCTGGGTCGGATGACTCGTGTTGGGTTCTCTTTCTCTTCTCGTCTAATAATCTGATCGGCGCCAGACCTACAGCGTCGGGAATCTTCACACGAAGCTGTGATGCGTGCCAAGAATACCCCCTCCTGGCGCGACAAGTCTAATAAGATCCCTGTCCCTTTTGGGGGGTCTTTTGGCGACCCGCTTCCGCCGAAACAGTATAAATAATTCGGGAAAAGCTTTGAGAAATTAGTACCTTACAGCCCTATCCTAGTTAGCAGTCACGTACAGTCTCGTACGCCCTGCTTCGCCTACCAACGGCATCCAGCTACGAACGCGACGCGTCACCTCTCTACCAGGCCTCGCTCGTACCTAAGGCCAGAGTTCCTGCCCGACAGACGATAGATACGGACAGGCATTTATCACTCGGGTATCAACTTCGTTCTTATCTGGAGTTCTCCCTTGTCCATTTCTCAGTGAGGTTAAAAAAGAAGGAATTTTGCAAGTGGAACTTTGCAGCGCCCCGCTTACTCGTCGTATCCAATCCTCCAGTCAGTTAGGTTTTACGTGAGTCTCCCCGTCATTTGCACTCTCCCCCTTTCCCTGGAAGCAATCTTCATAAATCCTCTCTCGGACTCTCGTCCCCGTGAGTCATTTGCCCCCCCCCCCTCCTCCCCGGGTCTCACCTTATTTATTGTTATTTATTTACTTTTGCTAATAATATTTTCTTTGTATATAGTAAAGTTAATTTTCTACAATCAGCTTCCTTAAAACCCAGAACCTCTAAGAATTGATTATTTAGGCCATTCGCACTTGATTTTGTTTATTTAACCCTCGCATTGGGATCTGTATCTCGAACTCTGGCGTGCTCCCTTCGCAAGTCAATGCAAAGTCAATCCTCGGTTAGCATCGACGTTTTATTCTACGACACACTGCTACTTCGGACAATCGGTACAGGAACGGAATATACCCTCCCGTCTTACGTCTTTTATAAAGAGCTGTAGGTCTCGATAACGAGAACCTAAGATGAAAAGAAATATTCCAAATACCTGTCACGGAAGTAGTGAAGCAATACACGGATGAAGGTTATCCTGGGAACAGTGAGAGTCGTACGACCCCAAGCGTATTCCGACTTCCAGGTTAGAGCAAGAGAAACGAGTAAATCGGGAGCTTGCAATCGGTGCAGTGCAGAGGAAATAGCGGCAGATGCTGGGATGGATCTATTGATATTAGCAAGTCCTCGCTGTATGAACTCCTGATCGTCTCTAATTCTTAGATTCAGGAGGTCCCTATTTATACCCGTCACCAATGAGCGCCTACGTGACGAAATTCAACCATCTTTCAGTTCGTCGACCCACACTCCAGTCGCTATGGCGTAAACTAGGTAGTAAGTTAACGAAACGCGCTTCCCAAGAGTTACGACGTAGGTTACAAATACGTCGTAAAGCGCGTGGTAGGTTATCTTTACACCCATTTTTAGACATGCTTTAAAGATTTTTAGAATTGTTGTGTATATTATTAGGTGCGTTCTGCATATGAAGTTTGTTAGCCAGGCTTGCATAGGAGTCTTTTGCTTGAATGATTTTTATGCTGTGGTATACACTAAAAACGTGAAGGGCCTTTTTTCAAGCCTATCCTCACCGCCTTATTCATCATTCCAAGAATGACGTGTGAGATTGAGCGCTTTTCTTTTCAGCGTTGTGATATTTATTTTTTTATTCTTTTTCAAAATTTAGGTTTCTCTTCTGAAGTGATGATAAAGATTTTCCCAATGTCTCCGGAACCAATCCTCTATATATTTGTTATCCTATCTGTGAGTTTGGAACCCCTTAGTCTTCTATTTTCTTTTCTAGAACTTTGGGGGATCTTTCTCTTCGTTGATTTGGGGTATTAGGTCATTCTATAAGATTATTTACCAATTTCTCTATATTAGCTCTTATATTTTAAAGGCGTATGTACCTTTTCCTTTTGTTTCCGCGTACTTGATCTATGAAGGTGGCATTGATATTTCATATTTTATCTTTTATTGCTTCAGCTCATGTTAGCACAAGGATTGTTCTGTATGTTGTTCTTGGTGTTTAGTGGGTATCGGCTTCAATTATTAGTTTTATTAAGCTGTTGATATGGTCTTCTATATCTTCATTGGGCTATTTTTATGTGATGCTATGCTGATGTTTTCAATAAGTTCTTCTTTTGCTAAAGGCTTTTCTCTGCAATATCTTACATAATTTGGATAAGAGAAGTGGTTATTCTGGTAACGAATCAAAAATGGTCTGGAGGAGTGCCGAGACCTGGAGTAGTATCTTGGATAAAATTGAAGTTTGGATTGAAGACATTTCTGTTAAGAGTGTTGAGTAGTCGGGGCCGTCTCTTTGCAGTTTGTTTCTTCTCATCAGTAGTTGCAGTATCTTACAGGAACCGTTAGTTGAAGGATGTCTAACCTGAATTCAGGTCTCCTAGAAGGATAGCTGTTGTTGGCAGGCGGAAGATTTTGATTAAGTTGATTGTAGGGAGATACGAACGAATGGGTATTGGTATGCTCTAGTTATTATTAACTCTCTCGTAGTCATTTTAGCTTAATTGCTCTGTATAATTATAATTACAGGTCTTCTATCTTGACCAAGTCTAGCCATTACTTTATTCCCATCGTTATTCCGTCATATCTTGTTTAGTGTAATTTTTGGCAATACTGTTGTAGTTTAATTTTGATGTAGTCTCGTTGTAAGTTTATCTTTCGTTCTCTGATTATTATAATGTTCGGGTCTATTTTACTTATGGTATAACTATATATCAGCCTTTTCTGTTTCCATCCATCCACGTTTAGAGAAAAGATTCTTATGTTGCTCTGATGCCAGATTCTTTGATTCGTCTTCCAATTGCTTCTTTGCTTTACCTAATTTTGCTTTTTCTTTAACGCTGGGTGATATTACTTGGCCTGAGCCTTTCTTTCTAAATTGTTCGTTATCCAGCGTGGCGCATGATTATAGCCAAGATGTGTTTGAAAATTTTGAACCTTAATTAGACACCTTCTCTCCCAAACAATGGGGTAGGTAAAGGATGCAAAAGTCTCCAAAATTCGGTAAAGGAGGCAAGGGTCTGGAAGAGTTAAAACACAATTGCAATGTTTTATACAGAACAAAATCAAGAATTGAAAAGTGATTTAAAATGTTAATATAATGAAGGATTTCTGTTGTAGCGGTTAGAAATATCTATGTAGTTGTTTTACTTATCCTATAGCTGATCCGGTGTATAAATCCGTATTCTTAGCCCCATCATGGAACACCACAACTGAGTTTATAATCCATTGTATTGGCCTGGTCTTGAAGTGATTACCTAATTGCCCGATTCATAATGATAATGACGTTGGCCATGTTATGAGCCATCTGAAAGCTCTCAACTGTTTTACATGTATCACTACTATTTAGTATATGTTCCCACTACATTTTTATTTCACTCCCTTCCCTTTAAAACAGGGTTAACCGTCACTTCAAAAATGAGCGAAGCACTTCATATACCCACGAATAAAATCAATCCAGCCTGTTTCCTACCGAGAAATGTCTGCGAGCCAACTATTCAAATTGGAAAACAAGGCTTGATTATTCCATTTGAATGCAATCCACTTTGATAGCTAATTGAACCCAACGCGATTAAATTTCAATAACTAATGGAATCAATTCGCTAAAATAAATTAATGATAATTGTTCGTACTGATAATAAAACTGCTGAAACATTCTGGCCGATGTTGGTATTGATTTAGGTCAGGTAACTCCATCTTTCCGCTTCACCAGCACGAATACTTTAACAGCTTCTCTCGTTAATAGACGCAACCCATAAGCCTGCCTCTCCTCTGTACGGTCAACTTAGCTTCATTTTATTAATTAAAATAAGTTACTCTAGATTTTGTCCTCAAATTTAAAGTGTAAATACCAAAGATGGCATATCCCCAAGAATGTTTGCAAGGTAAGGAAAGTGGTTAAGCTTGTGGAAGTGGAAATGTGTGGATGTCATAGAGCCGAAGACCCACCTGCAGGCATTGGTATAAGGAGGGAAAACTACGGGCGCTGAGGCCGGGATGGCGAACAATCCTCATGTCTGCAGCGAGAGCGGAAAGAAATAGCTAGGGAGAGAAAAAGTAGTTGCAATTGGAGGAAGATAAAGAAAAGAAGAATTCAGCTTATGACTACCACAACCACCAACCCGTCACAGAATGGTGTTAAGACAATTCTCAGTACCTTCTTGGCTTGGTATCAGATGTTAGAAGACAGCATACAATGACGGCCGCTTTAAGAAAGAGTGGAAATTGTATAGGCTGTTGATGGAGTCAAATTTAGGGCCCAAACTATCCTAACCTAACAAATATTAATAATAATTGTTCATTAGAATTTTTTACTTCATCTTTATTGAATATTCCTTCTTTAGTGCATTTATCTCATCCTTTTGAATGGTATGTATATCACTTATTTGTTATTCGGTTCCTTCGATATGCCTCTTCTGAACAGGTCCACCATAAATTTGGAGTTTCCAAATGGACAGGATCTTCTAGACGAATTTGCGCGTAAATGATGGCCAAGGTAGGCTCCCACAAGTCGAGGTAGGCGTCATGAGTACAGATTGAGTACGCAAAAAGAATCTTGACTTAAATTTATTTCATTCGCTAAGAAAAATGAGTGCGAATAACAAGGTAATGAATATCCTCTTCAACGATAGGTCATGAAAATAGGAATCAATGAAAGGAATAAATAAAGGTGAGGAGCTTCGTCAAGTTTATATATGCGAGGATGGTAGCAGGAGTAAAGCTGATATAATCAAAGCTAATGTGTTAGGTCAACAATCCATCAGGAGTTTCACGCCAACATGTGTGACAGGTCAACAATCCATCAGGAGTGTCACGCCAACACGTGTAACAGGTCAACAATCCATCAGGCGTTTCCCGTCCAAATGTGTGACAGGTCAACAATTCATGAGGCGCTTCGCGCCCAAAACGCGTGACTGGTCAACAATCCACGAGCGGCTTTGCGCCAAAACGAGTGACAGGTAAACAATCCATCAGAGGTTTCCAGCCAAAACGTGTGACACGTCAACAATCAACGAGGGGCTTCATGCCAAAATGTGTCACTCGTTCTCTAGAATGGTTACAGCACAAAATGTTTTAAAAATATTGCTGTAAATTCTTCTCTAAATACACATTTAATTATTTTTGGCTGATTAAAAGAAGAACATTGAGGGCTAATTATATTATTTGTTAAATGTTTGCGTTTGAGATATTTATGCTTGTTTTGGAGGATTTTATTTACATTATTTTACCCCCTCTAAAGTTAACACAATTCTCTGCATTTGGATGTGCATTTCACCTAACTTTGCTCAAGAGGGCTGAATGATCCCTCAAACCCCCAACATTAGGATGAGTGAAAGGGCAAATTCATATTCTTTTTCACTCTTCATGTTCTTTCTATCCATGGTCTGATTTCGCCTGTTGTCATTCTCATTTGATCATTCTTACTCTCTGAATGCCCTCGTTAGATTAACTCATATGATTTTTCAATAAGTAAAAAATTACAAACCAGCAAAGACCATCAGATCCACTCGAGGGCAGTTCAAGAAGGACACGTATAACGAAGGGAGGATATGAAGTTGGTATGCGTCAACCAACGAGGGCATCATATGATGTCACAATATGCGAACGGCGATGATCTTTCTCGTGGATACAGTTTTTTTTTATTAAATACAGGATTAAAACGATATAAAATGGAGGAAGATTCCGAGTTCTTACATTATTGTGCCTAAATCCTCTACAAACTAAATGTTCTCGGAATCCTCGTTTCTTTTTTTCTATCATTGGACTCAGGTTCGATTTGTCTATGAGCTTTCTATCAAACACAGGTCAGAGTACATGTGGATTGTATCGCAGGAAAAAATGGAGTCCAAGCTTCTTATTTATTTATCAATGCCTTGAAAAATAAGACGAAAGAACCCAGAATCACACTTTTATTTTACTTGCGGGTTCTCCACCGTGTAGTCCTGAGTTCCGGCAATTTTTTATAAGATTATAACACAGAAGAAAAACCCTTAAAATCTTTATTTGCATCCATTCGTGGTGTGTATTGTACAAATTTGCGTCGTAGACACTGCTAGGTATGGTATACACACATGAAATAGACTTCGAAAATTCCTCGCATAAACCTGTGGTGTTTAGAATACAAACAGCATACATCTCTAAATTCCTAATTCCTCGGTTTTATTAATGAATATTCTTCGTTCGGGCTGATATTTCCATTAGGTGGTGTGAACAGACCGTGGTCTGTCTTTGAAACTGTCTCTGTGACTGAAACCTTTCTATATCTATGCAACTGCTTCTATTTTTCCTAAAAATTGTATAGGTCTGAAACGGATATTTTGTCGACCTTGGAACATTCACATTTTGCAAGTTTCACTTTTCAACCGAAATCATTAATGAGTTTTATCATTTTCGCTCTAAGACGTAGTTTCCTTGCCCATTTTTAGCATTTTACTTCATTAATTCTTCCCCTCTTTCATTCCTCTTTTACCACTTGTCTTAGTTCTCGCAACGACTCTGCTTTCTTTAAAACTATATCCGCAAATCGACTCCATCCATGGCTTACAAATAAACCATCATTGTGTGAGGCCTCAATAGTTGGATTCCTTCCTTTTGTCACGAAAAAAATTCCGGGTTTCGTGGTATTATGCGGCCTCAGAACCCGGGTGCCGTCGTTTGGTGATGAATAAACATCCGGGTTCTGGGGTTTTGTGTGGTATCAGAAGCTGGGTTATGTCGTTTTGTGTCGAAAAAAATTCAGAGTTCCGTGGTTTTCTGTGGCATCAGTACCCGGGTTCCGTCGTTCTGTGGGCAAAAACGAAAAAAAAATCCGGGTTTTGTGGTTCTGTGCAGCATCAGCATCTGGGCTCTGTCGTTTTGAAGCGTAGTGACATCGGGGTTCCATGGTTATGTGACGCATCACAAAACATTTTCTGTCTTTTAGCGACGCTTTACCACTCAGGTTCCGTTTTATTGCGAGGACTCACCAATCAGTTTCTGTCGCTTAGTGACGAATCAACACCCGAGTTCCTTCATTTTTTGAGACATCACCCCACGGGTTCCGTCTTCTTTTAAATCCATCATCACAAGGGTTTTTTCATTTTGCTAGGCATCATCACTGAGTTTCGTTGTTTTTGACGCATCGGCAGACAGGTTCTGTCGCTTTGCGACACATCACCACTCGAGTTCTATCCCTTTTTGACCAATCATCAGGAGAGTTTCTTCGTTTTGTTAGGCATCACACCGGGTTCACTCGTTTTTGATCGCCCCTGTAGGTAGTCGCTAAATGGGATAATAACATAAAATAAAGGTCGTTTTTGACGTATCACCAGCTAGGTTCTGTCGGTTGTGACACATGACCACCCGGATTCCATCGTTTTGGTAAGCATCATCTCCTGGTTTCCGTCTTTTAATGATACGTCACCACTCGGATTCCGTCATTTTGTGACGCATCACCACCCGCATTCACTCAGTTTGTAAGCCATAATCACCATGGTCCGTCGATTATATGGGGTATTACCTCCCGTGTTCCTTCCTTTTGACCTATCAGCAACCGT
The DNA here is from genome assembly GCA_963969495.1 of Ceratothoa steindachneri. Classification (NCBI taxonomy): domain Eukaryota; kingdom Metazoa; phylum Arthropoda; class Malacostraca; order Isopoda; family Cymothoidae; genus Ceratothoa; species Ceratothoa steindachneri. The sequence continues at coordinate 145,333,421 of OZ018321.1, read as the reverse complement.
GTTATATCATTTTTTGTGACATCACCACCCGCGTCTCGTCGTTTTGTGACGAATAGCCACCACGGTTCCGTTTGTTTGCAATGCATCATCTCTCGGCTTTCTTCGTTTCGTTTCTTATCACTACCCATGTTTGATTGTTTTTTGAGACATCACTACCCAAACTTTGTTTTTTTTTAATGCATCAACACCAAGGTTCTTTTTCATGTGAAAAATCACAACTTAGGTTCCGTTGTGTAGTTCCACAAAACCCGACAGTATTGCGTGCGTTGCAGAAATTACATGAGAGAGGTAGTTTATTTGGAATGAAAGAGCCAAGATCGTCCATCACCATGAGATGGCCGGCAAAATCCTCCTGAAAGTGAAACACGTAAGCTTTTCCCACAAGAATTGCACTCACGCACGAGAGCCATCTCGTGTTTCAAATCTTCCACCTCCCCCATAAGCGAGAGAGAGAAAGCGAGGGAAACGAACCTTATACCCCTTTGGCAGATGTGATTCTTGCGATCTCCCTTCTGTATACGACGAAGGAAGCTCGCTTTAATCGGCTTATCGAGAAGGAGTTGTAATTAACCCAGTCTAGTAAAATCAGAGTTCATTCCAATTTCCAGCATTCGCCGAGGTCACGATACCCTGCTAATTAATTAGGGTTAATACGGAGGGAGAAGGTTGATTGGGGGAAGAAATATGTTGAGACAGTGACGAAATCGTTCTTGGGTGGAGGCTGAAAGGAGTTATTGAGTGGAAGAAAAATTTTATGTGTGGGGAAGAAGTTGAGTGAGAAAGGAAACAATTTTTGAGTGAGAAAAAAGAAAGAGGTGGATAGATGATTAAAGACGCCACCAGTCTTTTAACTAAAACAGACTCCCACAACGTATATTGAACCCGTCATAAAGATCAGCATGACAAGCAATGCTCAGCCCAATGGCAGCGTAAGTCTATCCTCGTTTGGTGCAAGGAGATGATGAAGGTGAGTGTTTTTGGCACCAACCAGCGATGAGTTGGAGCCTTCGTAACCTCTAGAGCGAAAAAGAACCCCTTATCCCTCAGGGATATGTGCAAACAACTACACATCATCAAGACTCCTTAGGACAGAGGAGAAGCGATTTTTTTCGTGTTGTGGTTGTGCTGCGAAGAAGGGATATAGAAGACAACGAGGTTTGTGATTGTATATGTGTGTGATGATCTGTGTTAGATCCAACTATTTCAACGGGGAGGTAAGGTCAACTCTCTCACCAATGGGTGGCTTGACCGCTATAGGCGCTTATATTCGTGTCTGCTCTCGAGTGGGAGTGAACCCGACACCTAGATGTCAGAAGACCAACGCCGCATCCACTAAGGCATTGACAGTTCCAGAAGAAAGAAGCAGAAGAAAGTAGTTATCAAATGAGGAGGAAAAGGTGTTTTTGAGTGGGCGAAGAAAGAGTTTTTTGAGTGGTGGAAGTAAAAAGATTTTGCGTGACAGAAGAAAGAGGTTGAATGGATGAAGAGAGTTTGTGAGTGGGAGAACAAAAGATTAAAATGGTGACAAGGGAGTTTTGGGGAGTGGACGGAAGAAAGCAGTTTTTGATTTAAAGAAGAAAGAAGATGAATATGGTATGAAAGGCATTTCAGAACGTGCCTTGGATGTAGGCTGCCTCGCTAACGTGAATGCCTTCACTTTTACAGGATGTGTTCAACTGGATTGGTTAGGTTGCGATCAATAGAGACATAAATGACATTAAAAGGTGGAATTGCGGTGATAGTAAGTTCCACCCCTGCTTGTTTTAGAGCGCCCACAAAATTTCTCTTTAGACGACTCTGGTAGTATAGTTTCCACAAATTTTCACTCCCTTTACTTCACCACTTTCTTTAAGATCCTCTCCTCAAAAACGTTCGGGAGGAGATGCCTTTCTTAATTTTGGCACCATTGTTTTAATTAAATACCAAGATTTACCGTCTCGATGCACACCGACCACACTTCATGGGATACACTTAAAGAAACCCAGGGGAGCAATCGATGTGAGATAAATCTGCAGGCAGGGTAAAATTCCCGGTGGGATTGCTGGACTATTTTTAGGCGAAAAGATAGAACATTTATAGAACTAACGAGGGCATATTAGAGGAATAAGAGTGATGAAAAGAGTGTATTGGTAATGTCACCAATCTAAAATACTGGTGATTCGAAGTGTTTAGTAAGACCCCGAGAACACGTTCGTAGTAAGAAAAGACACACTTAAAGGCTGATCCAGGGTGGCTCTCGTAGGGCCTGAAAGTGGCGCTTAATTCTCAGGCTCTTTGATCAGAGTCTAAACGTGGCCATGAAAGAGTCGTGTTGAAGCTCTGAATAAAAGACTTAGCAAACTTATCATTAAAAATAGGTTTCCAAACAACACAGGGAGGTGAGTGTTCGCTCTCTATGATGTTCATTAGTTTTATTGACGATGAAGCCAATGAATTATCTTTTAATTCTTGTTTGGTTTGGTTTCTCCAAATTATTTCTTCCCCCACTTTCAGGTTTTTTTTTCTCGACACTCAATACTTCCTATTTTCTCCTCATTCAAAAACTCCTTTCTTCCCCACTCACACTCGCAAATTCCTTTTTACCCAGACTCAAAAGGTTCTTTCTTCTCCCCAGTCAAAATCTTCCTCTTCCATAATTTAAAACTTCTTTTAACTACACAATCAAACTGCTTTTTTCGTACATTCGAAAACTTTTTTTCTCCCCCACTAAAAATATAAATCCCTATCTACCCATACTCAGTCTTCTTGCTACAAATTCACCTAAATTTCCAACCTCCGTTGTTTGGCTCAGGCTTAGGACGCAGTGAGGATTTTTATTCAGGACAGTTGTGTGCCTCCTGGTGCTAATCAGCACAAGTTGTTCTTTTCTTTTGATTACTTGGGCTAAAATGTGTCCACATCTTTTCATTTCCATTCACTCAGCCCCTCTACAATTCTTTTCTCATGAATTTATACCAGGAGGAGCATCTCTGTTTTTCATTTACACCATTTTAAATATAAAAAAATACTTATTGATCAAATGAATTAGGTGTTTACCCTTTCTTACAATCGTCCTACTCACTTCCCGTCTCCTTTCGTTAAACGTCCCTTAATTTCAGGAAGTCACGTAATGCGAGTGAGAGAATGCTTCGCGTTCGACGAAGGCAACGTCAGCATCTCCCTCACCGATGACCAAGGTTGCCCTGTCGATAGCTCTCTCGAGCCGTTCGTCTACAACGACACTATAGGAGAAGCCACAGCCGTCATCGATCGAATGTTTAAATTTCAGGAGACAAGTCGAGTCAACATCCAATGTGACGTCTACATCTGTGCAGGTGAGTCAGGTTGCGGCACATGCCACATAGAAAAATGATGGCTGGTGAATTCATAATATCCAAATATTTTTAGGGAAAGCAATATATTAAATTGATTCTAGTTAAGTAGTTTAGTATTCTTTCTCTATACTACTAATCACGTTTTAGATAACTTGATGTTGGTTAGATGAGCTTGTCAAGTGGAAAGACTGCATCTGGTTTGGCTGAAGTTAGGCCACATCGCATCTAATTAGGCGCCAGATGGATTCACCTTTTAGGTCGACTTTGCGGCGTCTGCCATATGCTTCAACTTCAGACACTATACTCATCAGTAGGTTCCTACTGAGAAGGTTCATAACGGATGGTAGAAACCGTACTAAAACAGACAAATAACCTTATGTCCCATTTTATCGACAGTTCCATGCAAGGAGGATTACAAGTGCGTGGGCCAGCCGGAACGCCTTGTGGAAACTCAGTCACAAGAGGGAAGGGCGCTTCCAGGACTCCAGAACCGAATTCCTGAAGAAGGTCGGGTTCAGGCTGGAACCAGCGTGTATGTAGTTCCTCCTGGAACAGACGGTAAGTCTGGTGCTCGGCAGGTGTTTGAAGTTTTCTTTGCTTCGCGATGTTGCCATTAAACTTCTACGTCCGACCCAAATGTGGAATTTTAATGGCTTACTCTTTGCTTAAAATCATACCTCATTTAATTAATTTTCTTTCCTCTGTTATACTTACATATTTGTTTCTGAGCATGTATGACTTTATTGGCAACCACACTTTCGATTTTTTAGTTACTCTTTGTTAATTATTTTTATTCCTTCTATTAATACTTTGTTCCTTCAACTTTATGTATGTCCCATACCCTATCATTAAAGAAAGTAGAAACTCTCCTGCTGTTTAACACTAAGCAATTCACCAATGCATAAATTTAAACAGGGCTAAACTTTTCTTCTCAGATCAATCTGGCCTCCATCCCGTAAAAGGCAGAAGAATTCTAATCATGTTGCTGTTTGTTTTCTATTTCTAACTCATGTCAGGTCTGATACTGCCGACGCATATTGTATAGACATTACATTAAGGAAATGAATTGGGTCAGAAGGTCCTTTGATATTATTCTAGTTAAGAGGAGTAGTTTGTTTATGTTTTTAGACTTATTGCGAAGAGTTTTATTGCCATTTATGAAACTCTTAAGTAATGGCTGTTTATAGTAGTTCTTCGAATAAATCGAATACTTTGTTTAAGTAGAAAGCTATGAAGACCAGTGACCAGTGGAACATTATTTTGTTGAACTGATAGGGATGTTCTAAGGTTCATGGCTATTTGTCCCTAGAATAATGGCTTCCCAGATTTAGGTTAATTACGCCCTGTGTAAAATTGCAATTTTAGATGCTAGACAGGGGTTTTTTTTTTTTGCTTTTTAATATTGTTGTCCGAAAATCTGAGGCTTGAAAATTGGGGGGCTCCATGATATCCAGCTGCATGCAACTTCTAAAGAATGACAATCACCCCTACAGCTGCAGGTTTATGATTTTTGATATAGTTACTTTTATTGCTCGGCAATTCTGGTCACTAAATTTCATTTTCCGTCCAGATTTACTCCTACCAGACCTAGTTTTCCTTGATTCTTGTATATCATCATTAATTGAGACAGTTTCCCTCAAGTCATGGCACAGCAGAGCAATTTTCGTGAAAGGCTCAGCCAAATATGCGCTCCAAAACTTTTCTTCTTTGAAAATCTGTATACCGTGTTTTACTCGTACTCGTAAGATATGGATCAGACAAAGACCACAAACTGAGTTTGACAACATCAACTATGAGGTATCTGCAATGCACGTAAACACAATTTGTCGACAAGTAGAGTTTCTATTTCTGCGTAATCGCTGCCAGAAATATTTCAGTAGAAACACTGGTGTTTTTTATTATTTTACACAACACATTTTTTTCTCACCCATTGCTGTTATTCTCATTACCTGTGGCGAAGCAGGTCTATGGGTTATGCAAATCTCGTGTTGTGCCATCTGACAGAAGCGAGTCGCTGGCTCAATCTAGCCAGCTAAAACTAATGCTACCAAAGGTAATTGGGGTCACTGAGTTCAAATATGATATAGGTTGACCATCAGGTAGCGCCATCTAGGGCCTAGAGGTGCTAAATTGGTAATTTTCGCCGCAGTTGTTCTCTAGTTTTCTCTTGCTCTTTCATCTCTCTCGTTTTATAAGATCACGTGCGGAGTAGTTATATTTTCAATCTAGCCAAAGGGACAGGAAAGTTTCTACGCTCATTATTGGTCGAACGTGCGCATAGTGTTTTCATTTCTGGGTTTGTCGAACTATACTCCCCCCCCACCCAGTCATACTTTTGCTTTCCTTGACTCCACCGTTTACTTTAACCATTTTACGAATGATTGAAGAAGACCATGTTGTATTTTCTCGTGAATTATACGAGTATATAAAAAAAATATATATACCCTTTAATAACTCCTACTCTCCCGCCATTATCACATTTTTCTCAGTGTCTTGAAGCAAAGACACGAGACGTTCTGCTGTAGCAAATAAGAAAAGCGTTGGGCTGCTTTTTGAGCCTCTTTAACCAAGGAGAGGTGCCAAATGCGGTTCCCACTAAGGAGGGTAGCTGATGTAAGGTGTCTGGATTGGCCTACAAAATCACACTCCTTAAACAGAGTTGCTCATATAAAATAATCCTCTGAATAAAAGTACTCTAACAGTATATGATAAATTCGTAGCTAACACTCTTAACCCTCACCAGTTCTCATTTCATCCGCAAATAAACCGAACTAAAAGAACTCCGGGTCTTTTTACAGGGGTGGACATTGAGTGCGAGTACTACCCGCCGTGGTTGTGGATCCTGTGCATCGCGTTGGCAGTGCTCTTTATCATCATGATGATCATCAACATCTTCTTGTGCTCGGCGATGACGTGTTCGTGCACCAAGACGGAGGTCATCGAGAAAGAGCCCTCCATCATCGAAGAGTACGACCCTTACAGGTCTTCTTGGCACGGGTCCCAGTACGGATCGCGGTAAGGACTCGATGGGGGTGTCTCAAAAATAAAGGGGAGGATCTTATATTAATAAAATCCCCGCAAAATTCAACTTTTGCTAACCTTCGAAAAGACATAGTAAAAGTGGAGAAATTAGGTAAAGTGAAAATATGTTGAAAGTCCATGGCTCGAGTATCTAAAAGATGAGACTACCTGGCTTTGTAGGGACTGTTAGGTAACGCAGATATCCTAATTCTGCTGTTGAGGCAGGTGTCTCCCTGGGGTGTCGGATGAGGATCGCTAGCCTATATGTGTGTTCATGCCTCTTTTGGTGCAGAGGAAAAGAAATAAAAACACACAAAAGAGGCTCCCTAGACCCAATGGAGAGCCATTAATCGCGAATATTCCCATTTGAGAACAAAGACACCTTTTCGAAAAAACTGAAGTAAAACAAAAGGCTCATGGCAAAATACAAACAAGGGGAACGTCCTCTCCACTCCCTCCTTCCTCTCCCCTCCCTCCTTCGTCTACCCCCGTCCGTCTTCTCCCCTACCTCCTTCACCTCGCCTCATTCTCCCATCCATTCTTCCTCTCCCCTCCCTCATTCCTCTCCCCTCCCGCCTTCCTCTCCCTCCTTCCTCTCTATCCATCCTTCCTTTCCCCTTTCTCCTTTCCTTGCCCTCCCCTACCCCCTTTATCTCCCTTCTTTCTCCCCTCCCTCCTTCCTCTCCCCTCCATTCTCCCTCTATCCTTCCTCCTTCCTCTAACTCATTCCTTCTTCTTCCCTGATTCATCTATCTCCCCTCCCTCCTTCCTCTCCTCTCCCTCCTTCCTCTCTCATCCCTCCTTCTTCTCCTCTCCCCTTATCCTTCCTCTCCCCCGCCTCTCTTCTTCCTCTCCCCTCCCTCCTTCCTTTTCCCTCCATCCTTCCTTTCCCCCCCTCCTTCCTCTCCACTCCCTCTTCTCCCCCCTCATTCCTCTCCCTCACTCCTTTATCTCTCCTCCCTCCCTCATCCCTCTTTCCTTCCTCATCCCTCTCTCCCCCCTCATCCCTCTCCCCTCTCTGCCACCCGTAATAGGATGTCCTGTCTAGCATAATCAGCTTGGCTGCAGCTCCTATACCTGCAGGAAAATCTTGCTGCTGTGTATCCTCTACCCATTTTCATTTCCACCGCCATCCTCACCACCTTTTACAGATCTCTCCTTACAAACTTTCTCCAGGAGACGTCCTCATTGCTATTGAGTTTTAAATTCGAGGAAAAATTTAATGCCTCTTTCTTCCCATTTATTTTGTAGTCCTCTTGCCTCCCTTTTTTATACTAAGAGTACCTATACACTACCCCCCCTTCCCCCTCACGTCAGAAAGAGAACTTGGATTTACTTACACCCTTAGCTAAATATATAGAACACCCTATAGAATCATCCATATAATCTATTTAGTAATTTGTGGCAAATTGATTCCGTATATATATATTTAATTTAAATTATTTTAATACTGAATTGGACCTCCTTTTACTATAATTATAGCCATAAACCTTCGTGTCATGGATTTCACAATAGTTTCACAAATAGTTTCGCTATCTTTCCCCAATCACCTCCTAATTTTTCATACAGTTCTGTTTTATTTGGATTTGTGGTACTTTTCATTATTTCTCCAAGTAATGCCCGCGAGTGTTCTATTGGATTTAAGACTTGGATCTGTGGTGGGCAGCCCATATGGTTGATGCCCATTTATCCAAACCAATTCTCGGTGTAGTAGGGCATTGCATTGGCATTGTTCGGCTGAAATATAACTTCATTTCTTAGTATTGCGCGATGTAATTTGTGGATTGATGGCTCTAAGACTCGATGAAGACATGCAGCCCCATAGTATGATAGAACAACATCCATGCTTTACAGTTGGCACCACCCAACCCAGATGAAGTGATCCCAACCTTGCGTCCCACAAAGGGTGTCCCAGATCTGGTGTAAATCTGCCAAATTGCTAGAAAAAAGGTGTTTTCTCATTTTCTTCCAGTTATATTTAAATGGACCTACATGAAATGCCGTTCAAGATAGCTACAGTCATCTTACCTATCTGATAATTACTTTTATAGACAATATAATTTTCGTGATTTTATTCTCATGAAGACTGTTTAACTGTTGATCTTAGATAACCATGGTTTATTTCTTGCATTAATCACTTTCCCCCTTAATATTTGTCTCATTTGCACTGCTCTGGCGGATATTTTTTAATCCGTAGCTTCATTAAATTCCTCAGCAATTTCAGAAAATGTATATCTACGTTCTTTAGTAAAACCCGAATAATAGATGTCTTCTCTAGGTGTTGTTAAACGTTTTCTGCCACTTCTCTTTCCTGATAAAAACGATTGTTGTCTTGATATCTTTTTATAGTTGTTTGGAAAGCATATTTTGAAGATTTTATTTTTGTAGCAATTTTTCTTTGTGATAAACCTTAGCTATGGAGAAGTAGAATTTGTGCTCTCTGTGATTTTGTAGTTTCCTTAGTTTTACTCATATTATTTAGAACGATATTGAATGTACAATAGTTATCATAAATTTAAGCTGGAACATAAGAAATATTGGTAAAATTCTGATTATCTAAATCATACCATTATATTAATACAAACCATTTAGTAAAATACTAAGTATTTCAAACATATTAACAAAATATTCAAACATATAAGCAAAATAAACATTATTATCATATATATTTATGAATAATATGATCGATTTTAAAATTTTCAATTAGGGGCACTTTATGCATTTGACCAATGGTGTAAAACTTTAGTAGGGGGGACAGATATACGTCCCCTCCAAGTCAATCTCTCCCCAGGTTTCGCAAGTTGTTCCATTCCCCTAATTTCACCACCTTCTTTAGGTACCTTCAATAAATTTGGGAAATACCCTCGTTAGTTTTGATTTAATTTTGAAATAAATACTAGATTGCATTTTTAAGCCGTGTCAGTTGTTTTGAAGTTTATTTTCTACCTAATCCCGTTTGTTGTAATGAAGCTCCGCCCATTACCCTGTCTCCTCCGCTTCCTCAGCTAACGCTAAATATCCCCCCAAACTCCAGTTAATCCTTAATCAATGGATAAAATTGCGTTTATCTCTATCACATTATCATCATTAAAATATGTAAGTTGTTTGGGCAAGAATTAAGGTCGGTACGCATCAACGCCATTAAACATCCCCTTCTTACCCACCTTCATATTTCAAAACAAGCGAAAGGTTGTCCATCTTTGTGTACGCCATTGGCCCTTTATAGCGATGGGGTAGCATCTCATGGTAATTCGGGGATGATTTGCTGACAGAGGAGCCCAACGCCCCTCCCCTCTGACTAACCCGGTTCCCGTTTCCCTCACATTCACAAATTTATCCCATTTTTCCCTGTACCCCTTTTCTTTAAGACAAACATAATAAGCCTTATATTTTTCTACGCTTTCTTTCAAACTTTCGCAGGCAAGGAATCATTCATATACCATCCTCATAATTTTATTCTCATCTATTCTTCTTACACATCTCTAACTCCTTAGAAATTTCTCTGTTACAATCTCATTCACTCCTTCCTTTCACTATTTATACATCGTCTTTAATCGTTTTACACTCTAAATACACCTCTCGCCTCTTTCTATGTTCCATTTTTTCCCCATTCATGCCATAGTTGTGCTAAAAGAATACATTTTCACGCCCAATTTTCTCACTGTAAAAGAACCTCTTTTCATTTTCTTTCTCACCAAGAGTAGCCAAAAGCTCCTTCCAGTTTTGCCATCTCATTCTTTCATCTATTCGTTATTTGTGATTTTATATCTACAGCAACTTTTAATCCCTCTTCCTGATTCTAGCCGTTACCACATCTCCCCAAACCATTTCATAACCTCTCTTTCTTAGCCTCGCTTTAAATATTCTAGCGTCTTCACACTCCAACAATGCACGGTTCCACCCTTCCAAAGAATTCTGGTGCATTTATATCCGCCCCATGCTACTCATCTAGGAATATTACTTGGAAACACAATTTACAGCCACTTGAGAGAGAGAGAGAAAGAGGTGGAAATGAGGAGAAGAGAGTGGCAAAAAATTTAATTATATGAGCGTGAATAATTGCCCCCATCACTTTCAATAAGCGGAGATAAAGTGACTTCCAGAGGCATCTTTACGAAAGGAAGTGTGTGTGTGTTGGGAGGGCGGGAAGTATTAGTGGAGTGACCAACGGGAGTTGGAGCTGATGGGGAAAGGTTTTGGCAGAGGAATAGAAGTAAAAAGGAATATAGAAAAATCCTTGAAGTGAACGATCGATGCTCTGTCACCGGACCGATAAGGTTACTTGTAAACTTTGGCAGTGAAGGAAAGACTGAAATATTCGGGTTCAAGCTTTTACTTTTAGCATTTTTCGGATAAGTTTGAATGAATCAATTGCATCATTCATTCATTTCATTTTCGGGTGAGGTTTCCCTACCGTAGTATGGAATTCACAAAGATCAGAATGACTATTAATGGGTAGCGCGCGGACACCAGACCAGGTCCTATTGTGGATGGAGGTGCAGAAATAGCGGTAGTATTGGGTTTTCCTCCATATCAGGGAAGATTTGGATCGATTTCTGGCCTAAGGGAGAGCCACCCCTCCCATGTAATTGGAGGATGTGAAAATACGTCAATCCCTCCAGTGAATTTGGTGGAGGGAAGATTTATGTGTATCTGCAAATAAAGGGAGGGAAGAAACAGCGGTTTTTGGAGGGGCTTTGTGTGTGATAGTGTATTTGATAGGAACTTCGTGTGCGTCTGTGTCAGACTCGGTATACTGCCAATTGGCATGGAATTTCTTTGTGTTAGCTTTCGCTAGTAATCGAAACGGCTCCTCAACGCAGAAATCCAACCTCTTGGCCAGTTTATCAAGTAGAGCTCCATAAATGTACTTGAACGTCTTGTCTGCTTTGGGTTCTTTTAAAACCAGGAAAATTGCCTAGAGAAACCTGTATAGAATTCTACTGGGGAGAGAGATCATCCTCTCCTCCTGCTGTTGACAGGAGGAAATAATATTAAAAACTTCGATTTTATCGCGAGAGTCCTGAATTTTCTATTTTGGTCCCCCGGGGAAACCTCCCAGTAAACTTCTAGACGTAATACCGCTCATTTTGGGGGTAGTTTTTGAAATCTTGCCGATTCCCACTTCCTTTTAAGCGAAATTTTTCTATTCATCGAAATTTTTATTCTCAGAGAACGACCGGGGCTCTGTTACCAAACTACCACTTCGTGACAGCCCTGTTCTAAAATGATTCTAGTGGAGGAGTTATTATTTATATAATTATTCAATGCACCCTCAGACTCTGTTCTCTTTGTATCGTGGATTAGGTCTCCCAACTGGATAATGAACACCTCATCAAAATCAGAATGGTAATTGCTAGCGAACCGAGGACACCAAGAGCGGGTTACCCTTAAGAGAAATGGGCAGGAGTTAAGTAAAAGTGAGGAAAAGCCCAAACCCAACAGGGGAATTTGCCACAAATTTTTATAATTGGATTTATACAAAAAGTTAATTTGGGGATGTTAAGAAACCTTTGATGTAGTGGTATGAAGTAATAAAAAAAAAAAAATCCAGGAAACGCGAGGAACTAGGAGAGGGTAGGACACGCTAAAGATTCCTTTAATTCGCAACGATAGGAGGTTCGTTTGCTAATTTAAATATCGGAAAAGTAAATCGTTGCAATTGAAGAGTATGTAGAGAAAAGCGAGTGACAGAAACAACGGAGAAGGAAAACAATAAACTAGAAACTCACAAAGGGGGAACAAAATTAAAAGGAACAGAGGTTCCACAAAGGTTCTTTCGAGCATGACGAGGTGCGGAAGATTGAAGGGAATAATTTTATAGGTGTGAAAGAAAATAAATCCCTTAAAGGGAGAGATAGAGGGTAGTGTAGATAAAGAGAGGAGAATACTTAAGCAATTGGGTTTATTTGAACAAATTATATGTTAAAACAAAAGCTCAATTGTGTCATACCTCACTAACCGTTCGCCAGCCCAAACATCCTCGGTTGTTCTCTTACCAAACAAAACCATCCCGCCGCGAACAATCGATATGGTTGTAGAGGATGGATCCATATATGTGTTTACTTCAACCTAGCTTTCCTCAATGGGGGCCTGCCCTCTTATTTCTTTTGACAATAGACCAAGACTCCTTCTACATTTCCTCACTTTTACTTACCCACTTTCTATAAGAATCTATGGGTTTTGTATAAATAAATAAACAACTCCCGATCCACGTTTTTCTTCCTCTATTTGCAACCACAATTCCTTAATCGAGTTTCCTTCTCTACTGCTAGGATAACTATGCATTTATATTTGTGGTGAAATTGACTTTAAACCAATCACTAACGTAATTTTCTAAATAATTTGCTCTTGATACACTCATTACGATGGATGTCAAATTGCATTTTTCTCAATTGGAGCTGAGTGTTGTGATGGCTTCATTTGATACGGAAAGATCAATTAGTCATGATTATTAATTTAAACTTTACGGACAGATTTTTAAGAGATGTCTTACTCAATGCCTTTATGATATTTGCTTAATGTAGAAAACGGTAGGAAAGTAGAATAAAACAATGTAGGATGAAAATTACTTTGAACAATGAGATGGGGCCAATCCTACATATGTATTGGAAGAGATTTAATGGTCAATAGCGCGAACGATTATTTACGCAAATTAAACAAAACAATTCAAAAATAGTTTTTCGAAAATAAACTCCGACATATACATTTAAACTTTCATGTTAGTCTCTACCACAACACGCCTTTTCACTTTCCAAAGACTATTTTAAAGCGAGCTATCCATTTTGTGCACAAATTGTTTCTGTTTTCCTTTCCACTAAATTGCACCCATTCGAATTTCCTGATTAGTTTCTCCTCTTCCGATCTAGCAAAACGGAAAGTCTCATGATTACCTAGATAAATTGACGGCAGGGATCCATTTAAGTCTGTATTTCAAGTCTTCCCTTCAGTAATGGGTTCAAAGATGTTCCTTGACACTTGAATTTAGCGCTTCTTTAATAGTCGTTACGTTTTCCTTGCAGTCACAAAACTTATTAATCTATATTTAGTCAACGTGATAGCCATATAGTTGTTCATCACGAGAAAGGGAGGGGATATTTATTACAAGTAAGGGAGCAAGAGTATCGCATCTTTTAGTAGAAACCATATCCAAAGCACATGTAATTAAAAACACCGAGTTAATTAATAAATTCGGCCTTACCGTGTTGCAAAGCTTTCACTTTGGTCAGTTTTGAAGTGTGCTCCTATTTAGAAAAGTACCCGTCCTTACACGTCAAATTATTTAAAAAAACACCTTGAAAATTTTCCTCTCTAATTTTATTCTGATATTCAATCATCTCATTATCCTTTGCATTAATGACTTAAAGTTCGCTTTCAACACACAATATTATCGCCAGAAGTTTGAAATGACGATGGGGAATTGTTCTCACCTGTCCATGCAAATTTTCTTGCGGAATTTTTTTGATTAATTACTTGCTTATTATTATCGACAGCCGTTAGATTTTGTTCAAGTATGTGAATGATTAGTTTTTGTGGCCAACAATCAAAATGTAGATACGTTTTTAACGTACCTGAACATCCTTCCGTTTTTAGATGTAGCAATTCATGGAACCTCCCACGGTTTCAGCTAGAATGTAACCAAAGGGAATTATATAGGAAGCACTGTGCGGTCTTTGAAAGCTAGAGCTTTTTCCCATCTTGGTATTAGTGTGTGAATAGGAAACCTCCACTACTTTAGCACTCTATTAAATGTAAAACAGTTATATCGATTAAGCAACACAATCCGTCTCTCAATCGCGATTTATCTTCTTTCCCACTACTAATCACATAACTCTTTCAACTATTCCAACCATCCAACTACTCACTATTTTTCCCAACCAACTTCACTTCCCGCCGATTCTGCCTGTACTCAATCTCTTCTACTTTCATGTTGCGTCAGGTCAGCCCATTTGGTCGAGCTTCAACTCAAATCTTATATTTTGTTGTTTTTTTCATTCACATTTTTCTTTGCTTTTCTTTTATATTGGGAGGTTGTGTACAGTTTTTGTATTAATTTCTTATTTTTAATCTTAGACAATTTATGTCCCTCTCCCTTTTATATATTTTAACCTTCTAATCATTTAGTTATTTAATTGGTTAATGATATTGGTTAATTTGGTATCCTCTTATATTTGTGTGTACAGTTTCTGATGATTAGTTAGTGGCATGAACCATTTATACTCTATTAAATTCAATATTCCGGAATCATATATTCGCACTATGATTTTCAATTTTTATATTTTTTTATTGCCCACATATTTATTTGCTCCCGTTTCCTCCCTTTAGTTACTCCCTGAACGGCAAAGGGTACGCATCAGGCGCCTCTACCATGAACTCGGCGAGGTCCGTTTCTTCTCACAGTGATCATTACGCCATCGTTCACTCGCGGCCCGATTCTAGATACTCCGGCCACCACTCCCTCAGGGCTCCAGATAGAATGTACAAGTCGCCACCCTCCACTACTGGATCACACTACTCCAATAGGATGTAAAAAACAGAGTGATGAGATAAATCCCCCATCCCACAGGAAATTTTCCCAAGAGAACAAAGAACGAAATTTTCCGAAGCGTTGATCCACCGGCCTAATTTAAGCCACGAAAGGATTTCTCGAAAAACGATTTTCAAAGGAATATACTCTCTTAGCTTTGAGCTGTAGTTAACCCGAATAGAATTAAAGATTGCTATGCTTAAAGTTAATCTGATAACTCTTTATGTGAAAAGTAGGCCTGAGCTTGTTCATTGGGTTACTGAAAAAGAGTCCTCAGCCCAGATTTTGACCACCCGATCTACTAATTTTCCATTAAATATTATTGTCTTCATTAGAACCTTAGGATCAGTTTATATAAACTTTAACAAGTTAGCAGAACATAAAAGGAGAAAAATTAATAACGAAATGAATTACAGCAAAAGGATATCGAATATTTATCTTCGTTTAACTAAATTGCAGAGATAAATTTTCATTCATAACACACTTATGTATGTGAATGTGAATGCAGGAACTCATCCCAACAAGTGCCAATGAAAGAATAGGCCCTATAAAATTGTCTTAAATTCATAGTTTCAATTTTAGAATATGTCTGTGTTCACAACGAATATTTATCTGTATCTTACACAGTTTGCGAGACGAATCCAAGCATTTATACTCCTCTTTAGGCATTTTAAAGTTCCTACTACACTTTAAAACTACCCTTCAACCATCCCAAATTAATAGGATAGAGCCAAGGAGTTAGTAAAACGGGTAAGAAAATTATCTTAAACTTCTTTCCGGACCTATTAATAGGAAAGTAAATTGTCTATTAGCTGAGGTGTTGATAGCTCTTGGTTGTTGTGATGATGGAACACGCTAATATATCTTCTCTACATGGTTTGAAGACATGTTTGCAAGCAATTGGGTCTAATCGAAAATATTTTTAGGAAATGAAATATTTTTAGGAATTGGAATCAAGAATTATTCTAGGCTAAATATTTTTTTATAATTTTTCAAGAAAGAATTATTTAACAAAGGAAATTTTAATATATTTTCTTCATGGCAAAAATTACTTCCATAGTACAGCGAAATTCTGAACCATTAAATATTTTAAAAAAGTTTCAAAGCCTTTTTGGATTCAAACTTATTTCAATTTCTAAAATATAAATAATATACTCAATTTATTTCGTGGAATTTAAAATATATTCAGATTGATAATCCTAAATTAATTTTTCTTAACAGTAATTTGAGCCATTTAGTATTACTGCTACTTGGGCCTATCTGCATAATGCGATTGCAACCTCTCTCATACAACCTCTTTTTTACATGAGAATTAGAGAGGGATTCTAGCCAAAAGCATTTGGCAATAAATGACAACTTCTGCATCTCCATCTCTTTTGCAACTTCAAAAGTTACCATTGCTCGATGAGAACAATATTTGAATTTGCAAGTTAAAACAAGGAAGCGGAGGGGTTAAATGCAGCTAAGAAATTCTAAAGTGATACCATTTGGTACCATTTAACCTCGAAAAACTGCTCGTATAGTCACAGAAAAAGCAAACTTTTAGATTATATTTTGGCTGCTACTTAAAAACGCTTTCTAAAATTTGTAACGAGCTATACATTTTTTCCGTGGTGCTCATAATCTGCAATATAATAACGCTAATTTAAAGCAAATGTTATTATTGTTATTTCTTAGAGAAATTTATGTTAAGGCAAATAACAATTTATATACGTTACAAAGCGCAATTACTAACAAACGTTGATTTTCTTGTTACACTTTAGTAGATATTTATCAACAACTGGCCTTGCTTGTCCGTGATTAAATAATTTATATGAGGAGAAAATAAATTATTAGGTGTTAATTAAAATTGGTCGAAGATCCGGCACATACTGTAATTTTATGATGTTATTGACGTCATTTCGGAATGAAACGTCGCTGTTAACAAAAATGAAAAAAAAGTGGAGAGGGTTCATCTATTGTAAGTATTAATTTGAAAACCCAGGACCAGCTTTGTATAGCCGGATAATAGTTAGGTATGAAATAGTTTTACGGGCGTGTCTGTTGTCCTTGGATGGTAAGTTCTTGTTTGTTCTAGCGCGGATGAATAGAACGGAGCAAGTACAATAGAGACAGCGCACGAGCGAGGCCAACCAATATCCGTTTTTATTTTCTAACATATTTTACATATATATATATATATATATATATATATATATATATATATATATATATATATATATATATATATATATATATATATATATTCAATGGAAGCACCTTTGCGATGTTGATACTGGCGAACGCGGATGCAAAATGAGCTGAGGGATAACCGTATTATTTAAAACTAATGCAATTTTTTTCCGTGAGCTCTCGCTCTCCTTCAGGCATTTTTGTTGTTTTGGAGGCTGTTGTGATCTCCGGCTTCCTTCTAGCTTGTCTCTTCTACTGGGTAAGTAATCGATTGGCGATCGTGAGCAATGAAATGAAATGAAAAGGAAAGTGGGAGAAAAAGAAAGAAGTCGCCTGGCCCCAACCCCCAACCACACACTTGCCCTTCTTGGAGTGACCAAGGCAGGGTGTTAGGTAAGGGCCATACTCTACTGTAGTTCTCTGAGTTCCTTTTATCCCAGTCTCACTTGAATCAGAGTGGAAGAACTTCGGTTGTGGGTGTGAGAGAGAGTGAAAGTGGAAGGAGTACGGATGAAAAAGCAAGAGGCATAGTTTGAGTCAATATAGGTGACCTAGGTAGTTAATGGACCTACAGCTTAACGTGGAATCCAAA
Organism: Ceratothoa steindachneri; assembly: GCA_963969495.1. Classification (NCBI taxonomy): domain Eukaryota; kingdom Metazoa; phylum Arthropoda; class Malacostraca; order Isopoda; family Cymothoidae; genus Ceratothoa; species Ceratothoa steindachneri. Next base: position 145,315,795 of record OZ018321.1, on the reverse strand, counting down.
CCGCTGTGTGTATTTTATTATAGCATTCCATTCAGTATTTCTGTTGTGCCTGAGTTGCGAGAGTGAGTGAAAGTCTTAAAGTTGAAATTAAAGGGAGTAGGAGGTTTGCATAGAGTGTTTAGATTGCCTGGAGGTCATTCTAATCTCTAGCAGTTGGAGTATGTATTTAAGTTAGAATTTCTGTGAATAGATATTAGCTTGTAGGGTTGTTTTAGATTCATGCTTATAGTTTTTCTGTGTTGCATTTTTTTGTATTTGTAATGGCGGTCAACTGTTTTCACCGTTGGTAAATTGCTATTGTTACACATGCTCTCTTGCATGATTATGTAGTTTTCTTTCGCATCTTTTGTGTTATATTATTTTCTTCTTGTTTATCTATAAATATAATATTTTTACTTATGAAGACCTACTTTACCTGTTTTACCCCTTTTATGTTTGAATTCTTCTTCGTTTTTTAAGTTTAGTTTATATTTATTTTTCTATTTTAGTATTATTCCATTTTAAGTGTATATTGCTTCCACTTCTTTTTCTATTATTTCTGAATTACTTATAAATAGTCGATGGGCTCTCTAGCCTTCTAGGAAATCTAACTGGTTAAGGAGTTCTTTTTTCCTCTCCATTTGGGTCTTTACTATAGTTTTGTTTGCTCTTTTTTCTATTAATTTGTTAAGATGCACATATCAATTATGTTTTCTATTCAACTCTTGTGGGTTTCTGTGCTCCACCCTTCTTGCATTTTTTATTATATAAAATGCTTTATTTTGTATTCTTTGTATCATTTAGAGTCTGCTTTTTGAGATTGTGAACATTATCACAGTCGTTACACTAATGCCAATGGCATTAGTGTAATTGTTCAGATATTTTCCTTTATTCTTTTAGTTAAGATTTCTCAATCTGATGAGTAATTTTAGTCCCATTTTTGCATTGTTGATTGTCTTGCTTTCTTGTAAGCTATTTTTGATATTGTAAGTCCTAGTACTTTGAATTCGTTATTATATCTATCTGTCTTTTTCTCCTTCTACGCAGCTCTCCGATATTTTTATCTTATATTGTTGTATAATTCTAAACTTGTTTATTTGCTCATTTTTCAATTTTGTTTGGAGTTATGTAGTAATTCTATTTCTATTGCTGTCATTCTTGCTTGCATTGGCCCATTATTAAAGGATCCTCTAATCATTTTGGTAAAATCGTTTTCGAATTGTATATTAAGGCATCCCTTGTTTATAGATGGAGCAGGAATATACACGGTATCAACCGAGCATACTGTGGGGCTCAATCACTCTGCCTGGTGTTATCTCACTTCTAGCTTAAATAGGTTTCTTTGGTAATAGTTGAGTTCTATGTAGGCATTTTCTATCCATTACGTAGTCACATAGTATTCGGTTGATCTTGTTGTTAATTTCCAATATGATTATTTCATATTGTATTTCCCTTTGCTAAACTTTGTCGAAAGCTATGGATACATCTCTGCACACAACGCCTAGGCTCGCTTTTCTCCTTTGGCCTTTGCTATTTTTCCAATTATAACTTTGAGAGCCATTTCCGTAATTCTATTTTTTCGAAATTCAAATTGCCATGTGTTTAGGCAGTTCTTTTCATTTTTTAATTTCGTTAGTCTACGAATAATGCTCTGATCGTGACTAGTGCCATTTTTATGCGTTTTTTTTTATAAATTTGAGTAAGGAATAAAGTTCACCTTTAGTGGAAGAGCGGTAGTATCTGCTCAATGCTGGTGCTTTGTTTATCAAGATTGAGTCAGACTGCTAAAAGCCGAGGTTCTTTTGAGAGTGTTAGTTTTTTAAACCAGTAATTTTCTTGTTATTCAATGGTTATGCTGTTTAAAAGAGAGTGGTTTGAGTCCACCTTCTTGTATGTGCATTGTTAAGTGTAGGCTGACGGTAGTCTTGGCCATAAAATTATAGTGGTTGTTGAAGTTAGACTTGCAGCCTTGATGAGGACATTGGAATTTTTATAACACACAAGTAGCAGGCAAGTTTTAATGTTTGTCTCTGAAATTGTTTTTCATAAGTAGTTTGCCACCATTTATGTTCTTATAATATATTTGTAATGATACCTTGTTGTCATTTTCTAACAAAATCTCTTTTGTAGGCATCAGTTATTTTAAAATAAAACGGTTCTCCCTTAGTTAAGTTTTCATCTTAATCAGATAATAAAATCGGCTTTCGCGAGTTAGAACTTAGCAAAATAAAGTTACTAAAAGAGAAGTATAATCTGTTATCTGTTCTTTTACAATATATATATATATATATATATATATATATATATATATATATATATATATATATATATATATATATATATATATATATATTCAAGGCAACGCAATACTAAGCTTTAAATGTCTCATTCAAAAAATAGTGCAAATGTATATGAAAAATATTAATAACTGTGCAAGGAAGCGCAGTTTATTTTGATATGAAAGAATGCTTAGAAATTTGTAAATAGTGTTTGTACAAATTACTAATTTTTTTAATAAAAATCACTCGAATTAGTTTTGCATTACTCAAACCTCTATTAAAACTATAGCATTAGGGCAGTAAATATAGGTAGGAACAAAGATCTATATGTATAGCCACAAGAAAAAATTGGCACCCTACTGAAGATTAGCTCTTAAAGTGTTTTTTTTATTTTAATAGTTATATTTGCGTGCAGATATTTGTCACGTCTGTTATGATGGAAAAGAGAGGCTCTTAGGAGAGCTCCACATATGGACAAATACAGAATTGGATTGCTTGTTGGATATCAGAGAAAATCATTACAAAAAAGAACGATGAAGTACAATTTTTGAGTATCTGCGGCTTTTGTCCTAACCAACTTCCGCTGAAATATGAGGATCTTAATTCAAGTTTTCCAATTTTCTTTGTTATTTATTTCTCATTTTCATATTTGTCTTGACCTTAATCTTTATTAAATGATTAAAAATACTCACTTTGATTAAAAGAATTCCCAATTTTAAATTGAAAAAGGACAAAAAGCAGACAAAGACTTTGAAAATCATACCAGTTCTAAAACCCACTAAAGGGAAACTCAGGAAGGGTGAATTTTTTTTTTTGTTGAACTCATAAACTTATTTTAAAACTTTATGTTAGTATGCTCAATTTTTTCATTGCTTCCTATATTAAATGAAGAAATTTAAAGCAAAAGAATTTTTTTTTTTCTACAATGATTATGTTCTTTTTCGAAAATTAGAAAAAACACACTGTTTTTAACCATAATGATAGCTTGGTCCTCAATGTCGCTGTGGTGGTTTGGGGAAAACTAAGGCTCTCATGTGATGCTTCAAATTAAAGTCTGCTTGAAAGAAAAGATAAATAAAGCTACAAGCGAAATATTGCAATAAACGAATAGAAAGGGATATGCACCACGAGAAATAGGACAATAATTAAAAGTCAAAGATAAAAGGCATATATAAAAGATAAAGTAAAGGAAAATATCAAGCTAAATATAAAAAGACAGCTAAAAACAAAAAGGTAATAATACACTATAACAAAGATAAAGAGAAAATATAAAATATAAGAATATAAAGCGAAGGAAAAGGGCGACGAAAAAGGCAAAGATATTAGTACAAAAATATAAAAGGCAAATGCAAAACAAACACCAAGGATAAATACACAATACAAACATAAAATATGAAAAATATAAAACAAATATAAAAGGCATAGATTAAAGACAATAATGAAAGTAAAATATAAGGAGGCAAAATACAAAGATTAAAAGGCAAAGATGCAAAGCATAAACAAAAAACAAAGAATAAAGATAAAGGACAGAGATAATAAGGAAAGATAAAAAATAAGGCTAAGATACAAGGAGAGACAAATGCCAAAGTTTTAAAAACAAAAAAACCCAGAAAATTGCCAGAGATAAAAAAACAAAAATGCAAAGAAAAAGCTAAATAAATGCCAGGTTTAAAAAGAGATTCAAAGATAAAGCTAGAAATAAAAGTCAAGGATAAAATGTAAGTTAAAATGTCAAATACAAATGTAAAAGGCAAATACAAATGCACAAAATGATAAAAAACAAAACAAAAAGGTAAAGAGAAAAATCAAGTATAAAATACCAAAGGATAAAAGGCAAATAGAAAAGACCAACCTAAAACAAAGATAAAGAAACAAGCAAAAAGGCTAAGATAATAGGCAAGGACAAGAGCCAAATTTGAAAGATAATGGAAAAAAAGAAAAGACCAAAAAGGAATAAAAGAGAAAATAAAGACAACATGGCATATATACAAAGCAGAGAGGTGCAAAAGAGAAAAAAAGAAATAAAAGAGAAAGAGATAAAAGAAAAAAAAAGAGAAAGGAGAGAAAGAGAGAAAATAGAGAATGCGAATAAATAGAGTAATGCAAGAAGAGAGGAAGAGAAATTTAGAAAGAGGAAAAGAAGGTAAGAGAGAAAGAGATAAAATAGATAAAAAGCAATAGAGAGAAAGACGCGAAGCGAAGAGAGAAGGAGAGAAACAGAGGAGATAAAGAGAGAAAAAGAGTTTCGATAGAAAGAAAAACAGAGAAAGACAGGAAATAAAGTGAAATATAGTGAAAGAAGGGAAGAATAAAAGTTGGAAAAGATAGAGAGAAAGAAAGTTAGAAAGAGTGAAAATAGAAAAATAAGGAAAGAGAAATATTAAAAGAGAGAATTTGAGTAGAGAGAAACTGAGAAAGAGAGAAAGAGGACTAGATAGAGCGAGAAAGAGAGAAAGGGGAAAAGAAAGAAAGAGAGAAAAACGAGAAATAAATAAATAAAGAATGAATGAAAAAGAAAAAGAGAGAAAAAGTATGAGATAAAGTAAGAAATAGAAAGATATAATGAGATAAAGTGCAAGAGAGAAACAGAGAATGAGTGAAAAAGAGAAAGAGAAAAAGATAAAGAAAGTAATAGAGAAAGGGACACAGAGAAAGAGAAAAAGAGAGTTACATAGTAAGAGAAAGAGAGAAAAAATAATGGGAGATAAAATAAGAGAAAGAGGAAATGACAAAGAGAAAAAGAGAGAATGAGTCGAAGGGTGAAAAAGAGAAGGTAAGAAAGAGAATAAAGACATTTAGAGGGAGAAAGGAATAGAAGAAGTGAGAAAGAGAGAAAGATAGAATGAGTGAATTGAGAGAAAGAGGGAATGCTACTAATAGAGAGAGAAAGATATTTTGAACGAAAGAAATAAACGACGAAGAAAGAGATTTAGAGAGAAAGAGAGTGAACTTTGAACTTACATACGACGAACTGTGCTAAGGACAGTTGAGCCTTTTCCTCTACAAAATAAGTTAAATTTATCATTACCAATTTTTCCATCGACTTTTGCACCGTTGTGGTCAGAGAAATTAGGGAAGAAACATTCCAATGGAATGATTTCTCAAGAGCTATCTCAAAGCAGGCACATTAAACAAGGAATAGTGTAAAATACCCTTCGACCAGACCCTACTGAAAAATGCTAACAGGAAGGACAAGCCTAACTAATATAAGTGTGAAAGAATGACGTACGGGATTTTGTCACGTCAACTGGTGGCGCCGTTGCAAGTGGTGGTATTCCTGAAACTCGTTAGCAAAAATATGTCATAAAAGGGTTCCACGTTTCTAGTGGTGCAATCTATTCAGCAAATTCAGGGAAGGAGCAACTGCTTTTGAATGTTTAGGGAGCAGAGTTCTCGACTGAAAGTGTGAAGGATTTCTCTGTGGATATATTTTGATCCATATTTTGGCTGGTGTGCCAACGTTTGGTTAAAGATTCCCGATCCAGATCGTGTGGAATGATTGCAGATTAAACCGATTTGGATCATTTATGGATCCCCTTCGACAAACTGGTTGCCAAACGTTGCACTTCATGGTGTCCCACTGGTACTTGGCCGTAAAAGAAAGGACAGAAGAATCTAAATATTAAGGCCGTAGAAGAGATAAAGGGAAAGTTGAGTGTAGAGTTGTTGAAATACACCAATATCAACCAGATCCAAAGGAAAGAAAGGTTCCAAACCATTTCAGCTCTTACCAGGGACGAATGGAAGAAAGCTAGTCAGCAACTACACTTGCCAAACTAGTTGCTAGCCAAGAAAGAGAACGTGTGCGAAAAAAACAGATTGCCTATATAATTATTTATAGATATAAAGGGGTTTTGTAGGGGGAATAAAATTCCTCCGGTGTACCAGTCTATACGGTGCCTCCGGTGGGGGAGAACACCATTAGGGCCAAAACAGATTGTCCACATAATTATATATATAGGTATAGAGGTGGGAAATTCCAGCTCACCCGAAGTTTGATATGGTTCAAATAGATACAAAATCAACCTACGACAAGAACCCCATCTTCTAATATGACTTCAACCAACATTAATTGTTATTTTAAATTTTTCTGGGGTTGAAATTAATGCCTGTTCTAATACACATCTTCTTCAAAATGCCGATTTACAAATTTGCATCACAAATGTGAAGCCACGATACCTTACATAAATTCTCGAAGCAAGCCACTACTACAACTGCACCAAGCCCTTTGCATGCAAATCGCTTGGCGTAGCTCGTGCTAAAAGCTAGAAGCAAATTTTATAGAGGTTTCTTCAGGATCCTGATAACTATTAAGTTATTTTCCTGTACTCATATCTTAGCGACTTTTAAACTTGAGAGAAACTGGATTAAGAAAGCCATCTTGGTTGATCTAAAATAGCTGAAATGTCTCCAGCAAGGAAAAACCCACGTTTTCAAAAATGGAGCAAAGTAGCTAGCATTGTTGAATTGCTTCGATCCTTAAGCTTAGTTTAGACATGCTAGGTATGAGTAGTTCCTTGGAACGAGCTTTATTTTGATATACTTTTGGGAGGTTGCCATAGAATGTAGCGACTCATGATTTGGGACCCACTTTGAACTATAGGTTTTGAGTCCATAGAAATTCTGATTTTTAGTTGTATATCATTAAATGGATATAAAAACAAACGAGATATAACTTGATATGAGGGATAATCCTAAGGTTTTTGTTATTTTTTGAAACTCCTATAACCACTAAGTTTCTTGATGTAAGAACTACTGGTAAAAAAGGAGATGTGAACCAAGGGTCACCTCTTTGCATTGCGTATACATATATTTGAATCACTTTTCCTACCGAGTTTCCTTACCCCTCTTCCTATTCTGATAACTTAAACTCACTGCTTCCTAAGTCAAAGGAGAAGCAATAAATTAAGGTGATTTAAGATGCGAAGAAATATGTTAGTGTCTCCTAGATAAATTGGAAAAAAATAATGTCTTCTTTTTTAGGAACTTTTTGATGCATTGGTGAACAAACAATCAACGTCTTGGATAACACAGAGAGTAAAGTTTTACTTGAGAAAAAGTTACCTGGATCATAATGATTCACGCTTGGTTTCAAAAGCCGATAACATGAGTAGTGCTCAATGCCTTGTTAACAATGCAAAGGCTGTCAGACGTGACATGGCCAGCAGAAAAGGAGAATAAGAATTCGCGGCCAGGAGAAAGTAACAAATCAAGTGTTATGACTGGATCCGTTTGCTGCAATTCATCCCAAAACTGTTTTACAAGGTCATGGAAGACACAAACAAGAGAATCTGGACTTTAACGAGAGAGATAGGAGTGGTACTTACCCCTATGAAGCTGTCCCTAAAAGAGAACCTTCACGACCACACTGTAGCAGAATAAGGTCGAAGGACTACCACGTGCTCTTCTGTACCCAAATGATCCTGAGATCACCGCATGGAGTTTTGAAAGCACGTTAAACCAGAGAGAAGGTACAGCCCACAGCGTTTATCACAGTCACACCCCAGTTGTATTTGCTTAGAGACAGATTTCATCGTCTCCCACGTCCGCCTTTCAGCCAGTATTCCTGCCTTCCGTCATACATCGAATTTTGTCGAACATTCTACGCCAACCTTATCTCAATTCCCCCCAGAAGGAGTCACCGACTTTTCCCCAAAATGCACGTGTGTGTGGAAGGGCAACTCGCCAAGCGTCTATATTATCCTTCCACTCGTTTTAGTAAAGAGCACTTATAGACTTCCCACCTACCAACGCGAACGAGCTGAAGGACGCTCGACCCCAACCCGAAATCGGAGACAACGACGACTTCGATTCGAGGATGAAGGCTAAATTGACATCCGTGAACTCTGCCATAATCAATTGGCGAGTATCTGACGAGCATTCCCATCTTCGAAGGCCATTTAAGTGCGTTCCGTCATCTGAAGCGTGAGGTAACCAGACTTACCCCATCGCAGTAATCGTATCCCGACAGGCCACTTTCTTGAAACGGGCACGTAAGCAATTGTAACTGTTGCCGCCTACAGATTGTTCTACAGTCTGGCCCACTCAATAGATCCATTATTTGTGTACGCGGCGGGTATAACATCTCCCTTTTAATCACCGACCTCAGCCCGACCTCTTTAATCCCTTAATTAACCCACCTGTATCTCGCGTAGACATTTAACTCCGTCTGTGCAACCATTCCCTTTAAATCCAATATCTGTGTATATTTCAATATTATTTTGTTGCTAGTAAAGATATATTTTTGTCATTATCTTTCTTTGGCAACCCCAACGTGTACCAGCTACCTGTTAGTCGTTGGCCACTTACAGTCTGAAATATTTGTTTTAAAATGGACCCCGCAAAGTTAATAATAACTCATCCCCATTGGACTAATAACTATTTCCCCATTAATAACATATATATATATATATATATATATATATATATATATATATATATATATATATATAGAGAGAGAGAGAGAGAGAGAGAGAGAGAGAGAGAGAGAAGGCAAAAAGCTCCTGGTCAAACTGAAGGTTCCAGTTCAGTTGGGTATTGTCTAGTTTTTCTCAGGTGAAAAGAACTTCTGCTAGGACCAATTACATAACACCCCTGACAACAAGCGGGATGTTTATAATCCATGCAACGTTCTACCATTAAGCCCAAGTCCGGCGAAACTATCGTGGTCTGTGAGTGTGTCTCTAAGGAGGTTTAAACCTAGCTTCCCCATAAATTTTGAGCAGGATCTTACATTCAATTCAAACGGCTATGTCCCACTGTCTAATATGGGGACATACGTAATTGACTCAGACCGTCAAATCTCGGCCCTGTACTTAGGCAGGTATGCAGCGAAGGGAAGGCCATGGCATCCCAAAGTAAGAGTGCGACTTAATTACAGGTTGGCTATTCGGAAGAGGAACTCATTTTCCAGATTCAACTCAGGATTTATTTAAGGAAACACCTCTACAAAAATAAGCTTCAATAAGGGATAAATGATTAAATATGGAGACAAGAATAATACTGCAAATTAGCATAAAGTTTAGCTTGACAATGAGATTTATAGCGGGTAGGAATTAATCAAAGCTGTGCCCGGGAATTATTAATTAATTCAACCTTTTAAATAAGAGGAAAAAGATTACTAAATCTTTTCGTTATGCGATTATGGGCTCTTCTTAGTCCTTGAGAGAATAGAATGACTTACGAGGGTAAGATTCTGGATTACCTTGAATTATTGATGGGAGCAGAAGACCAGTGGCCAGATCATCGTAGAACGAACTTGGGGTATGAGCGTTCCGGGAACTCCAACGGGTTTGCGATTACTCCGACTTCCGGGAGGATGGGGGGCACAATAGACTCATCAACGGAGAGCGTAGAATCTCCACGAAGACGATTGAGAAGAGGCGAACCCAGGACAGTCTTCGGGGACTTAATAAAGTATTGGTAATCTTCCTATGAAAAGAGCGGATTACGGTGAGGATGAGATCGAGAGATAACGACGACGAAGCTCGGTTCGACTGGGATACAGATACACTTGATCTGAGCTACAAGACTTCCTAACTCGCACCCTTTGATGATAACTATGCACCTCGTCTTGAATAGGGGAGTTCGTCTGGAGGCAAAGGAAGCCGCGAAACGAGCGAAGTCCTAATGCATAGCATGGCGTCAGACAATGCAGACGAAGGAGTTTAAAAAGCGCCGTTTTGACGAGGGAGACACCAGCGGTCAGAGGGGCCGTCAACACTATCAGAGTGGGAGACGGTGGTCATAAATGAAAACAAACATAGCTTGCGCCAGTCTAGACCTGATAAAAATTAAGCCACACGGCGCGTTCGAATTCATACTTTCACAATACAATTGTTATGCAAAGCAAAGAAATGTCCAACACAATTAATAATAAAAGGATACATACAAAAAAAAGAAATGATCAGGATATATATACTATAAAAAAGAAAATAAACATATTTATATAATGAAACAAAATTAAAAGAATTATCACAAAAAATAATAATATATGAAATAGGTACTAAACATTAAAATAATGAATACAAAATCACTCCGGGGACGAATCCAAAGGATTTCTACACAAGCTGTCCGCTAGACCGTTTCGCAGCCCTTAATATAAACGATCTTAAATTGAAATTCTTGGAGAGAGAGACTCCACCTCATAAAGCGACTGTTGTTTCCTTTGATGTTTCGTAAATAAGACAGGGGCTTATGATCGGTCTCGATAACAAATTCTTTCCCTAAGAGAATCCTCCTTAACTTCTGGGCCCTCCAGATAATAGCAAGCGTTTCTTTCTCAATTACTGCGTCGTTTTTCTCGCGGGGAAGGAGTTTACGGCTAGCAAACGCGATGTAGAAACCTTCACCATTGCCACTATTTCAGATAAGGATGCAGCCTATCCCTTCGTTACTCGCATCGGTCCGTATACCAAAAGGTTTATGGGGGTCGGGTAAACGGAGGATTGGTGCTGAAGCTAACGTCCCTTAAGTTGGTCAAAACTAGCAGTCGACCGTAACCTCCAGATGAGGCACTCAGAGGGCTTGTTCATAAGTAGCTTGCAAAAGGGCGCGGCAATGAATCGCTGGTAAAAGAAAGCAGAACCCATGTTCGACCTCATCTGGTTCTTTGTTGACGGCAGGCGCATCTCTATAAGCGGCCGAATTTTATCGGCTTGTGGAGCTAAGCAGTCGTTCCCCATGAGGAAACTCAAATAGTCGATGGTGCCAAAGGCGAAGGGGAACCTGTTGGGGGCCAACCGTGAGATTGTGTTCCCGGAACTGGCACAAAAGAGCTCGAAGGGCAGCCAGTTGGGAGTCCCATTCCTGGGTTGCCACGTAGATGGTATCAAAGTAGAAGGTGACGTGGTGCAACCTGACAATATCCTCCTCATCATTTGGTTGTAGCTGCTGCACGCCGTCACTAAGCCGAAGGGGATCCGCAAGAACTGCATCAACCCCTTGTCGGTGGGGAAGGCCGTGTAACTCTTTACCTCTTTCCTTAAGGGAATCTGGTAATAGGCTTTACACAGATATAATTCTGTGATGAATTTGGCCTTCTCGAACACTTGAAAATTCTGATCAATGAGAGGCATCGGCTAGGCGTAGAACACGGTGACGGAGTTTAATTTCAGGCAGTCCATACACATCCGATAAGAATCCTCCAACTTCTTCACCATGACGACTGGAGAACAATACTACAACTCCAAGGGCTCTTATAATGTTTAACTTTAAAAGTTTGCCTACCTCATCATTAAAAGATTTTTTAAGTGTATAAGGAGGCGTTGCGGCTTAGAACGGCTGGGTTCTTGGGTAGTGAGACGGATATAGTGCTCGAACTGAGAAGCAGACAAGGGATGTCCGAAATTACGTCACTGAATTGCTTAAGTAACGCTTGTAGCTGATTCTTTTGAATGATCGAAAGCTGATTATTTATACTTAACTAGGACGAAGGGGAGTCCGAGGCGTCTGGCAGGACGTGTAGAGGGTATTCAGCGTCTTGATCCACACAGGCGACTTGTACCACGACCAAGGGGCCTAGCCAATAGCCGGACTCCAGGGCCGATTCTTTGTCTAGTGCCTAGAAGTTGGTTGGTACAAGCGTGAAAGTGGTATTTCTTAAGCATGTTTACGTGAAATAGCTTAGTGCCGAACGGAAATTAAATTAAATAATCAAAGGGGCCTACGCCTTTCGATCACTAGAAAGGGGCCCTTCCATGGACTCAAAAAATTGTTGTTCTTTGAGGGGGGTAATAATAGAACCTCTTCTCTGGGGTTAAATATCTAATCTTGGGCCTTACAGTCGAAATACGCCTTGTAGTTTCCCAAGTTGTTCTTAGCATTTTGGTAGCGATCTATGCGCACTTTTCTAGCCTCTGTCTCAAATCTAGGAGGTAAGCGTAAGAGGATTGAATATCTTGGTCTAATTTTTCGTTGGAGAACAGCTCCTTTAGGATGATATGTGGCCCTCTAACGTTACGTCCATACAGGAGCTCAAATGTGGCCAAGCCTAATGTACAATGGAGAATTTCCTGGTATGAGAAAAGGGTTACCGGTAAGAAACAGTGTCATTTTCGGGGTTGCTAGGCGCACAATTTCTTAAGATTAGATTTAAGGGAGCCGTTTATCATTAGAGATTTGCCAACGTACTCCATCAGCTGTGAGGTAAACTGGCGGCCACGATCGTACAGTATATCCCTAGGTTAACCCACGCAAAAGAAGATGGAGATAAGTGATTCTGCGCAGGAAATGCTGTCGATCTTCTTCAACGGCACGACCTCCGGGAATCGGGTAGCAAAATCTACTAAAGTGAGCACATAGTTGTGCCTAACACTCGATGGAAAATGTATTGGGCAGATGAAATCGATGGCGACACGGTAAAATGGTTCTGAAATCAGGGGTCCCTTCTGCATCGGTGCGGGCTTAATTCTTCCTTTTGCAGCCGTTTTTTGGCAGATGTTGCAGGACTTGCAGTAGCAAAGGATCTCATTATGAGCACCTGGCCAATAGAAGTATCTAAATATCCTTTGGCGGTTTTTGTCTGACTAATGTGGTCTGAAAATAAGCTATCATAGGAGGGCATAAGATGTGAACAACATGGTACGTGGAACACACAATACTTAGGTCCGGGAGTTATCGCCTTCGTAGCACGCGCGGTAAAGTAAGCTATCGGTAACGAGGTAGTAGATCACCTTGTCTGCTCGAGTGGCTTCTTGTTCTTTAACCTGGGTCTTGGCACACATAGGACGGAGGGAGTCCGAACTCTTATGATTATTGGCGATGTCTTCAGTTAAGGCGTTCTTGAATTCTGAAGAGCATGGAGTTACTATGGATGCGGGTACCTCTGAATCTTTTACCTTTTGGGAACAAGTAACGATGGGTTGAGCTAAGGGGTTGGAGGATACCCGTGGGCACTGGCCATTAAGGAAGAAGCAGAAGTTAATAGGAGCTGCGACTACTTCTGTGCAGACAGTGAAGTACGTACAATCGATGAAGCACTTAATAATCGGAAAAACATTGGCACTCCCCAAATAATCGTGCGCGACAGTGAATTTATTGTGGTCCGGGCTACAGGGGGAAACAGCTTATCTGATATCAGCCATTAATCGTTCCCGATTTGAATTTAAGGACCCCAAGGGTATTTTTTTCAAATAAGAAGTTTACCTGGTGGCCAGCGGCGCTTGAGGCACCTAGTTGAGGAGAGGATTCCTGTAAGGATGACGGGGGTGCTGGCGTGGCCCAGATCTGTTGGACTTGGTGATGGGAATTACTTCTGAACTTTGAGTTCTGGGAGCAGTGGGTCTTCACGTAGCCTTCCACACCACATAAGAAACAAATGGTAGGCCTCCTGGGGAAGAATGACGTAGAAGAGTTCGAAGTGAATGGTTTTACGTCTCGATGTTCGGACTTGAATAGTGGTTTAGGCTTTGAAGGCCCAGTTACTTTTACAAACTCGAATCCATTTTGAGGGATAAATTTACTCTTACTTGACTTCGGTTAGGGAAAGGGGGTACCATCTTAAGTGTATAGCAAATATAGCTAGCCGAATAAACATCGGCCTCTTCTAGGCACTCTCTAAACGTAAGGCATTTTGGTCTTTTACGACGGACCTGATTTCTGGCGGAAGTGCAGTTAACAGATTGTGCCTCAGAAGGGAGTTAACGAGGGCATCATAATAATGTGGGACCCTTGATGCATCGAGCTAAAAGTTAAGTTGACGCTAGAGGGCCTATTCAAACTGACGGTAAGTTTGACTTGGCTAAATGCGGGCTCAGTAAAATTTTTATCAGTAAAAGTCTGAATTAATGTTGTACGCCACTAGTAATTCGGATTTTAATGTGTAGTGAGCAATTTTTGCATCCGAGGGGAGAGAGATCAATATATCTCGGAGTTGGGTGTTTAATAAGGGTATCAATTGAGCCATTTCAACTGCCTCGATGTTCTAATGGTTAATTTCGAAAATCTTTTTCGAAATGAATTAGGAAAGCTTCAAAATCCTCACCTTTTTTTGAAAACTGGGAGGTTAATTAACGTAGTACATAGTACGTGGGACGTCGGATCTCGAGCTGATGGACAATGTCTCGTTCCTGGTCCTACTCATTTTCAGCTTGTAAAGGCGGATTCTTTCCTTTTTTTCTTGTTCTTCTCTCCTTTCTTTTTTTCTCTTTCGGTCTCTTCTCTTTCTCTTTCTCTTCTCTTTCGGTCCTTTCCTCCTCTTGAATGTACGCTAGCAACTCTTTACGACTGAGCCCAAGCGACTCTCTTTGTGACTTGAATGTGTTAAATGACGAAGGCTATTTGGGGCCTGTAATAGGTAAGGTTTTACGTGAAGCACCGTCACAAACTTTAAGTTCGCAAAAATTACGCACATAAAAAAAAGAAATTGTAAATGGGTAAAGTCGTTTTCTATAGTTTCTAAACCAGAATCTTTATTACAAAATATACGAACACTCTCAAGAATCTGACACATATCTAAAAGAAATGAGACCAGATAATATTACGGGTGATCCTAAAAGACCTGACACCAGATTATATACATTATGTCGTAGAGTCAAGGTCCCTGAGTTACCTTGTACTGACTCTCCTTAGACGGAAGAGGGGAGGGGAGGGGGAGTCAAAATGTTGGGGACAATCTGAGTCCCCGAGGGCGTGAGAAAACAATAACAAACTGAGGGCGATAGTTGGCTTAAGTTAAACTTGTTTTAGAGGTTCTGGGTTGAGAGAAACTGGTTATAGGAAAATACTTTCTATATACATAAATAAGGAATATAAGTAATTCCACAATGGATAAAAAACACGAAATTAAGGGGAATACAGAAGTACAAAATCAAGGTCCCGGAGACTCGGAATATAACAGGACTCGATAAGGTTCGTTCACTGGACGTACGAACGAACCCTTTAGAGAAAACGGCCTTACCGGAAGTGCATCGCTGAGGCGCCGGAAGGGAGCGGGTTTTATCAGACGAAGCGCGTCTTGCGTGGATTCTTACGGTTGCGCGGAGTTTCCGATCTGTTTTGATCTCCCTCTGCTTCGAACGCTCTCGTTATCTGTGCCGGAAGTGCACCAGTTCCCAGGCAATGTATGTACACGTGGGGCTCACGGCCGTTCCAGGGACTCCTATGTGGGGTTATTCCTCTCTTTCTGACACGGATATTATTTGAATTGTCAAAGAAGCCTAATCTATGTTAGGCCAATTTAAATGGTAAAGACTATATGTTTCACCACTGGTGTATATATATATATATATATATATATATATATATATATATATATGTGTGTGTGTGTGTGAGCAACATGGTAAGCTGTCTAGGGCGGCATCTTGCCAGTAGGTATCATGGAGCGTACGCGAAAAGAGAACATTTAAGTTATTGGTTTTCTATCTAAATGTGACATAAATTTTATCATGTCACCGTATGTGCCGAAGCGCGCGCCCTAGCTCAAGTTTTTAAACGATTTACACTTCTATCTGATGTAAAGGTCTCACGCAGAGGTGAAGAAATTAACCTAACATGCTCAGTACTTACAGACTAGAAGAGTAAAGGTCTTTAATGACCTGACTTGTTAACAGTATAAAGCAACGAAACCTCATGATAACATGGAGAGAATTGGCACTCATGATAAAATAAAGGAAATGGTCGATAAGCAGGAAAATACACTTTGGTAGGACGAGAGGATAGGATGAATAGATGTATTGACATGTTTCACTGCTATGTGCACTCTGTCCATACAGAATCTGGTAGTAAGGGGACAGAGAAAATGATTTTATCCATCAAAAGAGCTTTTGCTAGCCGAGTGGATACGTCGTTGGTTCGCTAAAGTCATGGTACTGAGTTTGATCCCCGTCTGAGCGGACACAATTAATGAGCGGGGTAGAATGTAGATCTTACAGTTCTCATCGCACACATAGCCAATTACAACACCCTTTTTTATCCTTTTCCATCCTCGCAGTACAACACACACAGATACTCTTTTCCAAGGAATCCTACTGATGGGTATCTATAACTAAAAAACTCTGACGCGGGATAGGTCCCTCTCCCACGGTCGACGAAGGTCCCAACGCTGTTTGGTGTCAAAAATAATACTTCCTGGAACGTCTTTCCCAAGAAGACCGGCCTTCTGGCGCCCTCTGGCTCACCAGTCATTGTCATACTCACCTTTATGTTTAGTTCATTATTTAGTCGGGATCAGCCTAAATAAAGGAAGTTGGCGAACCACTACCAATGCTATTATTAATTTCCATCAAACGATATTCTACTCACAGAAGCTGAATCAGAGCACAATTTGATCGCATTACAAAATACTATGGTTAATGTTGAGAGACATCAAGCTAGAAAAAATTTTAGCCATCATTTTTTATTGCAATCCTAATGTTATCTACAATAAACAGTTTTCATTTATTCACAGAATCGCTTCAAAGCAGCAGCTTCATATAAAATAACATTTTATGGGTGTTTTGGGGATGTAGACAAGATCACTGTGAATCATTTGACATTGATATTTTTTGCAAGATTATAGGAGCTAAACATTCATTTTCAAGACTGCAGACGACAGTCTTGAAAATGAGAGGAAAGAGCAAAGGCGTCCAAGCCAGTGTCCTGGAGATGAATGCAGTAGTTCTCTTTGTGCTATGTGGGTCTTACACACTCAAACTGCTATTTCGCATTTTCTTTTCATCCTTCTTATATCGATGGGTCAGAGGGAAAATAATATGTGGTCATTACTTTGAATATATGGAGAGAAACAAGGCGGGAGAGATGCGTATGGAGTATTTGAGGTAGCAGGAACCTGCAGTGAGAGGCACTGATTGTGTTAAGGAATTAAGCCTCAGAGCCTTGTGATAAAGATTGAGGTTCAACTCTTGTTTGACGAAGTAGGACCATACCGCTTCAGCATTTGCATAGTGGTGTGGTATGACATCCTGAATCAGATAAAATATGTCAACAAGCTAAGGCAGTCTCCCAGCATGCACTTTAATGTTTCAGTGGGTCTTCTCAAAAAGAAAAAGAGTGGTCTCAACAACTATTGGCAACGGGATTTGTGACTGCAAAAGCATTATTCATGCATATGTATGGGACGGTGAATGTAGAGGCTGTTCTCCAAAAATGCAATTTTACATATGAATCATGAGATAAGAATTTGAATGATGATCTGAAGAATCTGTAACATATATTTTTCATACTATCGTTAATGTGGCAACCCTAACCCTTCAAGAATGTTTTTCGAAGTTGGATTACTTACAAAGACTCTCAAATGAGGCGCTTACAGAACAATGTGGATCTAATAGTATGATACTGCACGTTGATAAACATTGAATTTGGAGGGCAGAGAGGATGAACATTAAATAAAGAACTGAACTTGCATGGGTTGACATCGAATAACATGACTGCAGATCTGCTGACTTTTAAACGTGAAAGGGAGTTCTCAGAAATTTATGTAAATTTGTGTTCTTTCAGCCTTTGCCAATCTTCCAGTAACCCCAGCTAATACATTGAGCAGCTTTAAAAGTTGAAACTCATCTGTCCTGGTTTACAGCCGAGTACGTAAGTACGTTTGATTCGTACATGAGTTAATCCATTCCACTTTTCTCTAAGAGTGCTCTAATTTAATTCTTTAACCAGGGCGGCTTCGTATTATGATATATCTATTGCCATTTGCTGCGTTCGAAGATCTAATTAAACAACTCCGACAAAATATACTTTTAATCACATAAAAGAACGAAATATTAAATCTTTACATAAACTAATTCTATAGTAAGAGGGTCTAATAAAAATTAACACTACAAATGAGTAATACGAGATAGTTGATGCAAAGATCACTTCTAATACATGAGATTTAAGCTCAATTAATTTTAGTTCTTAAGTAATTTGAAATTGAAATAGTCTGGTTACGACTACCAGATTGAAATAGTTTTGTTACGAATTCATTTTTGCACTGAATGGGAAATAACAAAAATGAATAAATTTTGCATTCGTTAGACCTTTAACTCAGTGAGCCTCCTCGCTGAGGTGTGGCAAGTGTAGTGAGGTGATTCGAGCAAACAGCTGATGCTTCTCCCGAGAGGATGAAGGCGAGCGACGATGCTTCTCTAAACTTGAAGATGTAAGTGAGGGCATTTTGGATGAATGGAAGTTATCCGGACCCCTGTATTAACAATTCTGGCTTCTCGACGATGAGATTTAACCTAGAGGTGAATCTCTTCTCGAATGAGAATTCACTTTGGTCTGCCACAATGGTGAGGGGTATCTCTGCTTTTTCAGCAAACTGAGTTAAGTGATTTTTTCTGGACGAAAATGGTAGGAGAGTTGGTGTCGCTCCTATGTTTATATTAACGGACTACACCACTAGTCTCGTAATTACGAAATCTGCTGACCGAAATCCGTCTTTATGAGCGACATCGAAGGGTCCTTTTGGACAGCAGAGAAAAGATGGTGTAAAGTCTTGGCCGAATGCGGAGCGTTACGGTTGACGCTGTATAAACAAACTAGCGTCTACTTGTTCTCGTTATATTAATTCCTCCACATCATCAAGTTCGAGATATGATATAATATATTACAATAACGTCTTAGTGAAATAGTTGGCATCAGTATTAAGCATACAATCTCTGATAGTTTTGGTTTGAAGTTGTAATTGTGACTTTGCTTCATGGAAGGCAACAGAATTAAAGATTTTGATGTCAATTGTGCAAATCTATTTGTTTTTTTCTTGTTTTAAAGCAATAGTATATCAATTAGATTCTCCTGTATGTGTGTAATTATATTTGCATGATGAATGCCTTATGTAATTTGTCGAGGTATGGCCAAGTGTACGTGAATATGCGCACACAGGCTCTAAGGTAGGCCAAGCAAGGCGACAACTGTTATTCCTTCTAAGAGTGAGATTTGAATGGATAGCGGTAGCTGCGTGACCAAGTAATATAACAAACACAATTAAAAAAATAGATTTTAATACACATGAAATAAAAGGGGACAACAATAAATATGGATATATAAATTGTACATAAATGAGACGGACTTAAGCTCCGACTAATAATTAGATAAACGCGGTTAGGGATTGGTAATAATAGGAGATTGAGGGTAATGAATGATTTACTACCCTTGGAACTCGAGGGTAAGTTGAAACAACTAGGGGGAGTTCTTGGTAACCTTAATTACTCACGGGTGGTAGCCACAAAACCCACAGCGGGTTGGGGCTACTTTTCTCGAACTCGTGTTTGCAAGATGCGGAGCTATTGTCCTCAAGGATCACCGAACGAAGTTCGAAGAGGGGGGAAGAGATGACTTTTCCACACTCGTCTTGAGCGAGCTAACGGGCCTCTTTTCCTAAGAGATCACTAGAAGAACTTCAGAGGACAGCTTCTCCAATCCTTGATCCGAAGGCAGATGAGAAAGGCTGATGTTGCCTCACGAGACTCTTCTCCCTGACCCAAAGACGCGGGGCTGATGTCCAGCTCTTCCGTGGCTTGCGATCATCACTCACACTTCTTGGGAGAGAGCTAGTTGAATTGCACTCCTTTCGGGGAAGTCGCGTCTAACTAAATCTGTCTTTCAGCCTAAAGCGGGTGCATATATACCCAGAGATCTTCAAAAAAGGGAGAGCGATTGAGACTTTCTTAACCTTCGTTATCGGGCGCGACGAACCGAGCGTCTCCTTACGGGGAGGTGTCAAAGACAGGGATCAGCGGGCCCAACGGGCGACATCGGCAGGAGCCATAAACGCGGTTCAAGGCGAATCTACAATTTAATCTCCCAACCCGAGGGAGGGTGGGGGGGGGGGGGAGATGGCTGAGACGGCCGGGAGGTAGCCTCGGTGTAAATTTCACTGAAACCTAGCGGCGAGTCAAAAGAGGGTGAGGTCGGAAGGGGAGGGGGAGGAGAGTAACGGCTCGCTTTCTCTCCCTAAATACTGCCTTGGGAGGTGTGGAAATAATATTATAATAAGGGGATTCCTCGACATAATTGATCATTTGTATTACTCTATTTATTATTTAAAAATCATATAAATTTATACCTTGCAATCATCTTCTCTGGTGATACCAACCTGAAGTAGATCACCAAAGGGATGACACAAATAAAAGTGAGGAAGATTTCTATCATAGCATTAAGATTTTAAATGTTATGTCTGACTCTAAACATTTTAATGAAAATCTATTCGAACTAGGTATATCCTCTGAATTGCGCAAGATCGACGTGTCTCAATTTATCCATACAGTCAGAAAAATAGCAAAAATGTTTTGTAAGTCACTTATGAAGAATTATGTGTTGCAAAAATAAGTTAAACAGGAACACGGAAAAATATTACATCTATTGTTGGATTCTAAAACTTGGGAGAAAAGTCTTTTGGAATTGTTATAATGTTTTATGAAAATAAGATCATCCTCGTCGAAAGCTCTTATTGATCTCAGTGAACATAAGCATAATATTGCCTTAATAAACAAGAAATTTATCTAATTCGTGACATCGTGTCAACACTAGAACCTTTAAAACTTGCTAATGTAAAGCTAGGGAGAAGAGAATCGAATTTTCTTTCAGCAGAATATATTATTTTCTTTCTCTTGAACAAATTAAAACAACTGAAAACTGCTTTTCTAAACAAAGGTGACTACTTCATTTAGCTCACAACAGAGAGAAGAAACGAAAAATTGACGGATCTCTTGTACATATTACATCACTGTTGGGAAAAATTATAAAATGATCACAAGTGACAGCATTGTGCCAGCCTTACCTAATGAGGCGATGATAATTTTACCAGCGCAACAAATGTTTCTTCGCCCCCTTTTGAGATCATGCTAGTTCTCTTTCTAATGAAGTAGATGACCTTGATTATGTACAAAAATCATCAACTGTTCCTCTGTCAAATGCAATGAGTTTAGTTGATAAGATAGATGCATTTCTTAAAGCAACCGAAGCAGAGAGTAAGACACAATAACACCTAAAAACAGCAAAAAAAAGTCATGAAGAACACCAAAAAAATGAATTAGCAAGTTTCAATTATGTAGAAGGAGTAAGGTTTCAGGAATTTGCTTTTCATGTGACTCTTTTAATACCATTCCACCAACCTCAATATACATCCAAAAGGCATTCTCAGCAGCAGAACTTTTTGTGAGTAAATTAAGAACAAGCTCGAGCGATCAAAGTATTGACCCTTTTGGCTTTTTCAAATTTTTTTATAAAAACTTACATTAATATTTATTTGGTTTAAAATAATTTTATTCACTAAATTTCAAAATAATTTTGTCGTATTCATTATTTAGTTTATTTCTGTTAAAACTATTTTTTTGGGGGGAATTTAATTTTTTAACAAAACAAAGATTACATTTTGTTAAAAAGATACTCTATTCTGCATTCACTAGTCAGTGAAAGTTTGCTTACATATTTACGAATCTGTATTAATAAATATACAATTCTCACGGAAACGTTTTATTTTAATTTATCTTAGACGTAGAACATAAATTAAAAGATAATTTAAATGGTTGATAATATTTGTTTATATTAATTTCTTATTTTTATATATTTTAATTTTACAATAAAATATCAATTTCTTGCCGAAATTTTCCGGGATCCTGGGAAGTAAGTATAATTTTCCAGGAATCCCACGAGAGCAAAAATTCCCGGAAAATGAGAAGCCTTAGACGTGACAGATGATTGTAAAAGGGAGAGGAGAGGCAAGGTGATGGAAGGGATCAACTGAATAGGATTATATTTCTGAAGGATCGAGTAAGAAGATTATTGAACAGTAAAAAATTCGCAATTTTACATGAGACGTTTGTAAATCTGCCAAAGAGTGATCCAGGTCGGGTCGGGGACTTGGTATTGGACATACGTTTTCAGAAGGTTTTCTTGTATGGCCAATTCTAATTGGTAGTTCTTTAAGAGGTTGCGATCTTAAATTAGTGAATAAAGTGTGGGGAGAATTGATAGTACTATTTCTGATTAATTGAAAAGATCTGAATTATTCAGAATATAAATATTTTATTCAAAAGGATTTACATGATTATTCCTGTGATTTATGATGAAGGGAGTGAGTTGTGATTGTGCCGTAGTTTATGAAGAGATTCCAAGGTAAAGGAGGACCAATCACATTTGTGTACACGGGGAAACTGCATTGATATCTATACATTATATCAAGTTGGAACAAAAGTAATGTCAGATTTGCTAGAAGGAAGTTTTAGATAGTATTTCTCAAAGTAGTGCCTCTTGTTATCGTTTCGCCATGCTACAATGTGTTATCGATACCTTTTTCTTTTAGATTATAGAAATATTGTTCCTAATCTTCTTTCCATCTTAACATAATGTTATACATATTTTACTCTATGATTTTCATAAAGATGTAAATAAAAAATAGATGCATGATTCATTAAAAGGACTTATGATGATGATACATGAAATGAAAAAAGCTCCAGGAGGTGATGTTTCCAGTCGTTCTAAAAAACAGAACAAAGAAATTCGCAAAAAGAATAGATTCGGGAGAAGTGGAAACAGTTGTTACACTAAATCCTGCTGAAAATTCGAGAGAACTCTCAAAAGAATTTAACGTAACCATATGACTGTCCTACGTCAACTGAAAATGAGTGGAGAGAATTCAATGATTGAAAAATGGGTCCACCACGAACAGTCCACGGCGAATCTGCAAATGCGTGTTGCTTGCTGTTAGCTATTGCTTTTACAACACCTTCAGGCACCATTTTTGCGAAGGCTTATTATTGGTAATGAGAATTTAATCCTTTATCATAACAGTAAACGCCGCCTTTCGTCGATCAATCGTGGAAGCAGACTTTCTCCGCAACCGAAGAGAGGACTTCATTCAAAAAAGATCATGTTGAGCGTATGATGGATATTGAACTAATTTTCTGTTACGAACTGTTAGGTAACATTCAAAATATTGATGCTTATTTCAAGTGTAATTAACTTTCTCG
The DNA here is from genome assembly GCA_963969495.1 of Ceratothoa steindachneri. Lineage (NCBI taxonomy): Eukaryota > Metazoa > Arthropoda > Malacostraca > Isopoda > Cymothoidae > Ceratothoa > Ceratothoa steindachneri. The sequence continues at coordinate 145,292,643 of OZ018321.1, read as the reverse complement.
CTTGAAAGCCGGCTTGGGCCAAATGCCACCCTCCTTCTTTAACAGAAGAAGGGTTACCCTCCTCAGACGCCTCGAATGATAAAACATCTCTTGCAAGAGTTCGGCTTGGAAATATTGCTTAATCCACTATATTTTCCGAAGATTATTCCTTCTGATTAGCGCTTGTTTACGGAATTCATAAACTATTTCGATGGTCTTAGTTTTTAACATCAAGAGAAGAGGTTGAAATCGAGTTGGAATCATATTTTGCATCCAATTCTAAAGAATTTTACAACCGTGGATTTAAATGCTAGTTGACAGAAGGAATGAGGTTCTAAAAAGCAATGGAGGTTATTTTTATGATTAAATATTTCCATAGTCATAAGTTTTTTCATTTTTAATATATACCCTAAAATCACACATTACTTTAGTTCCTACCAGATAGGTTTGGGTGCATCGAGTTTTGTGCAAGAACAAACTGCTACGGTTTATCCACTATAGTATACCAACGAGGCAGTGTTTTGAGAATTAACTGCACTTCCTCATTTTCCACAAATCTGTCGTTTTATACACTTCGGTAAAAGTTGATCTCTCCTCATCAATCTTTTTTAAAAAGTATAAAAAAATCATTTTTGGACTTTGGAATTCTCGTGTGTCTTTTGTAAAGGCATATGAAAAAATGAAACTTGGATCACAAACTTGAATAACGATCTCTATGACTTCCAATGTATTATTTTTTCACTGTTTGGAAGAAGCTTTCCTCATCGCATCTCTGGTTTCTTCCTGCAAATTGCACTGGTCATATTAAAAAATTCAGCTCCTATTTGGCAAGTCCGATGAAACAGATGACCTGGTTAATGTTATGCCTCTGAATTCGGGACAGGGACAAAGGTGCGCAAGCGAAATCTCCTTAAAGAAATGCATTAAACTTTCACTCTTTTGCCCTGTTTCATTTTCCTTCCAATTTCCAAAGAATTTTCAGCAGAACAGTAAAACTGTGAAGAAATATAAATAAATATGGTTCAAATTAATTGATTGTAATTTCTTGCCTCTCATTTATTACCAGTAAAAATCCTAAACACATTTTTTGTACTATGCCCACGATTCAATAAGCTACCACGTCGGTTCTTCAGTCGCTCGGTCGGATGAGAACCATTTTAAATTTCAAATAGAACTGTTAGTTTTGTAGGTCACAATGTCAGATGATTTGTTTATTAATTAAAAATACGTTTGCTAATTAAATCTTTTTTTAGTAAAATTATTTAAATAATTGAGAGCATTTGACTTAGACGAAGTGACTGTTTTCTGCCAAATCTGTCGTGGCTTATGGGAGTACCACCTGTTCTGCCTCTGGGGAGTGCGGATTTCAAACCCCCTACGTGGGATTCGTAGACAGAAGAGTCATCTTTTGGGTATGATGACGCATGGTAATGCAACTGCCTGCGCATGTCATGTTCGGCGCCCTCCGTCACTGGCGGGAAATTCCTACAAACCAAGGTAATTAGTTCTGGTACAGACATTTGCACCAGCATTCACTTATAGGCTCTTGCCAACCTCTTTTAACTATCGGTGGCTTTTTTGCCTTAAATTTTGGCAAACTATATCCTCCCTCTATAATGTCTATCTATTTACTGAATATTTCCAAAATAATAATTGGAGCTTTTAGAAATTATTCAGCGAAATTTGGTAATATTTGGTTAAAATCAAAATTTCAACATTTTTTCGAGTTCTAACTTTTGGAGCCGAATGTTGTCATCGGGTTGACAAATGAACCTTGCGGAAATTTTAATAATTCATTGGATCTAACTCGCGGGGAGAATAGCGAGGATATAGGTCAAATATTAAAATAGGTTTGCTGTGTATGATTTTTCTTTCTGTATATTACTTTTGATCGTGCTCGGTGGTGTTTTGTAAATTTGAACCTGAAAACTAATTTGGTTTGACTTGTAAATATTTGCCGTCTGACATAAAAGATCTCATTATCGAATTTATCGCTATTGGAAATTTCCGGCCTATTTATAAGACTCATTTTTAATGATGATAAACTTTCTTCTCTTTATGATTCCTTCATCGCACTTTACTCACAAACAGTTCTCCAGTTTCTCACTTCCAGACTCTTTCCTCATGACCTTATGATAATTTGTATCTCTAACTTCCTAGAGGTCTGAACCTACGCTCTATTGATCTTGGAAATTGGTTGTGATAGGTTTTGGCCTAGTATTCTCCCAACACTTCCTACGTCTGCCTATTAACATCTCTCTTATTTTCACGTTCGTTCCTTTGCAGTAATGGAACACGCCTTCGTTGCTCGATAAGGCCTAGTTTATTAGAGTTACTTACGTCCAGTCTCTTTATTTTGCGTTTCAATCGATAACCTTCTACCTATTTTCTTTCCCCCTAAATCTACTATTGTTACACAACCGTTACCGCAAAATGCCATAATCATTATCCTTAAACTAGCATCGACTCTAAGTTAAAATTGTTTCAAATATCATTTAAACTGCAATGTGTTAGAATCGAACCTTGAAATGGCAGCTGGAATCCATCGCAACTGGACCTTGACTTCATTTAGTAGAAAATATTTGGCGAAGTTTGAAAGTTTATTAGACGGAAAATGCATCTTTAACGAAATTCTTCGCACCACAAGAAGAATTTGCTATTTGAAGAGTTAATCAAATGTTTTATGAGTCGTCGTATAACATATCCAGAACTGCTAAACGCAATCTATCTCAATTGCTTCAATTGATGTCCTCGTTAAGGCGTCTCTTTAAAGACAGGTAGGAAATGAGCTTTCCATTTCAACATGAACCCGACTGATGATGGACTGTAATAAGAAACCATGGATTGCGGACCTTGGACCTTAGACATAAAAAGTGGCGAGATTTAGGGAGAGTTAGAGAGAAAGATAGTTACAGAGGAAAGTGGTGAAATAGGGCGAGTTTAAAGAATAGAGAATGTGTGGGAGACAGAATAAATAGGTCCCTGGTGAAAGGGTAACTCTGTTTGTTTTTGTTTTTTAGATGAATTTTGTTTGTTTTTTGTTTTTATTGAATAAACTATAAAATTTATAGTTTATTCAATTAAATTAATCTTGTTAATTTAATTCTAAATTTTTTTAGATCTTAATGACCTTTTATGATCTTTTTGGCATTCAAACCTTTATTTGAGGCGGGGTTTCTTATTCCCGCTGTGGGTTTTCGAAAAAGTTTAGTTTTAGTTACATTTGAATTTTTGCAAAGTTTGAATTTCTACTATAGAAACTTGAGCATTACACCAGTCGTTTTCTTGTGTTTTGTCGATTTTGGAGTCACGTCGCCGTCAGATTGTATCTTACTGCTTTTAAATTCGCTTATTTGTCGGTCGACCTCAATGTCTAGGTGTTTTCGAGAGAACTCAGGGGTCAAGCGGTTGCCAATGGCTTGCCAGATCCTCTTAGTTCTCTCGTGGAGGGCCAGGTTTTTCGGAGATAATCCAACCGAGTCATGGAGCGCCCTCTTTCGTTTGTGTTCTCTTTTTCGAGTGTTTGTGATGAGAAGCACCGCTTTATTCTGGATAATTTGTAGTTTCGTAATGTGGGTCTTGGCGCTCGCATTCAGCGGCGCCGGGAGGTTCAGGAGTCTCGAGCGAATGCACGCATTGAATATCTTGAGTTTATTTGAGAGATTTAGGTCACGGAACCTATAAAATTCCCTGAAATCTCTCATGCTATTCGCGAATGTTCGCTTGATATGACTCTTGTAGCCTCCTGTGGGGATTTTGAGCCACAGAACCGTCGCTTCCAGGCAGTAGGAGATTTTATCCCCTTCTACACGTATATCATTGAAGGTTTTGCGAAACATGGGAATTATTTTGAATTTTTGTGCATTGGTTGATATCTTGCATCTCCTCTCGAAGGAGTTATGTTAGCCGTATTTCTCGCCATAAATTCCCTGTGAACATAAGCGGCGGTACAAATTTGCGTTATATCGTCAGCGATCTGTACCTTTATCGTACCCTCAAAGAGAGGTTGTGGTAGATCGCGTGTATAAATGTTGTATAAAAGGGGAATGAGTTAGCCCCCTTGTGGGACCCCTGCTTCGAGCTCGAATTCGGTGCCTTTATGTTCTCTGATATGAATGTATGCTCTCCTCTCCATTATGTAGTGATATAGAATCCTCTCAAGAATGGGGTTGAGACCTACTTGAAGGATCTTAAATTGTAGTCCTCTCTTCCAAACTTTATCAAAAGCTTTTTTGACATCGTGGAGCACCAGGTCGGCATGCCTTTTGTCTGCCTTGATTTTAGAAAGCTTTTCGGTGACAACGGCTAGTGCCGTGTTGGTCCCTCTTTTCCTTCTGAAGCCGTGTTGTTGCTAGTTATGCAAGTTGGCTTCGTCAAGAAAAGAGTTGACTCTATTAGTCAATATCTTCTCGAAGACTTTGCCAGAAAATTCTAGGAGAGATATCGGTCGAAAGCTGGCAGGGCAGTCCGGGGGCTTCCCCAGTTTTGGGATGAAAATCATCATGGCCACTTTCCACTGATCAGGGAAATAGCCCGAGTTCAGAGCGGCGTTCATGATGTTGAGAAGGCCACTTCAAACGTTAAGCGGAACCTGGATGAAATTCTCGTGGGTCAGCCCCGTAGTACCCAGTGCTTTTTGACGAAAGGATTTTAGAGTAACGGAGAGTTCTAGGATAGTTATTTTACTGTCATAGCCCTCCATCACTCTTTCCTGCAACACACAGTTGTGAGGAGAGGTTTTGTGTATTCGTGTGTTTAGTTGTTGGATTATGTCAGTTTCGAATTCGAGGTCGTAGTTGTCATTTTCTTCTGTGGTAATTTTGAAGGTTGAAGACCAGAAAATCCTAAACATTTCCTCAATCTCTTTAATCTCGTTAATTTTTTTGCCGTCGTGAATGATTGTCATTTTTGTTGGTGGAGTTTTTCCTTTAAGACGTTTAACCGTCTGCCAGAATGTGTGTGAGTCTCTTTTTATGTCGAGTCTTTCTATTAGTTCGTCCCATAGTAGTATTTGTTGGTCCGTAATTAGTGTCTGGAGTTCATCTTTTATTTTTCTTAGTCTTCTGTTGGCATTGTGGTTGGGGCCTATCGGCGCTACTTGTGCCAGGGCTCTCATGGAAGGGGTCCAGGGGGGAGCTGGAAGGGTTTTATAATTAATATGGGGAATGCTATTTTGATCGGATTTTATTAGTAAGTCAGTGATTTTATCCAGCTCCTCATCTATTTCTTCTAAATTGGCATCAAATCAAGGGTCGGGGATATAATTTAGAAGGTAATTTTTATAGCTTTCCCAGTTTGCTTGTTTGTAGCTTTTGCGTTCTGGGATTACAATTTGAATGTGATTTACTCCTACTGTAATTTTGATAGCCTGGTGGTCGCTCGCACTGATGGGGCCCGGTTCAATGTAGTAGTTGCAAGGAAACCTGATGCTAGATAGGACTATATGAGGTTTCGTTGCTGATCTTTCAGTTGGGGCGTCGGAAATTCTGGTCCGATACTTGTCATGTATTGTCTGTCAAGTAGTACCTCGATGTTCCTGCCTGCATTGTTGTAGGAGGTATATCCTACCGCAGCACACTTTGCATTAAGATCTCCGGCAAAAATTACATTTTTCTTGTGGCTAAATATCTGCAAGAGGTTGTGCATGGGCAAATAGCCGCGTCTTTGGGGTTGGTACCCCGTGGCCACGATCAGTCCCCCTAGGGCAGTACCTACTTCAATAGCAAGGTAGGATTCATCTAAGTCCTCGAGTGTCCTGTATTTTAGTCCTTTTTTGACGGCTATTGCGCAGCCGTCATACCGCTCCTGGTTATGATTCTTGCTAATGACGTCGTATTGAAATAATTTCTTACTGTTTTTGCACGGTCAGTCCGTGTTCAGAAATAAGTATTATGTCAGGGTCACTCTGGCTCATAATATTGCCATAGATAGAACCTTTTTCGTCCCACCCATCGACATTCATATGTATAATTGTAATTTTGTCTGTCATTTTGTGTAATGTTAGTTCTCTAGTGTGTGGGATTATATTAGACGCTTATTCGCGATCTATTTTAGCCCCATGAGGTGTACTGGGCGGGGTGCGCTCCCTACCGTTTCTTTTTTTTCTGTATTTGGTCTCTGATTGTATGGAAGCAGTCCTTGGTCAGTTTTACCATGTTTTGAGCGAGAGCATCCTCAATCTGTCGCTCCGGAACCTCATCTGAGCATTTCCACTTGTATCTTCCGGTCCTAAGACATCCAGCTACTTCGCGGGAATCGATTTCGGTTAGGAAGGGAACTGATTCGGTTTCATATAATTTGAGGTTTTAACGTCTCGCGTAGTATTTTAGCTAAGGTTGACCTTGGGCCGTTGGTTTTAGAGGTTTTTCTTGCTCGTGGAGATCTGGCCAACTTGGGTTGCACTGTTTCCTTGTTAGGGGGGTGATTTTGCCTGTTGCGTGTATCAATTGTGTTTTTCCTGGGGAAAGTTGGCGCCTGTTTTGTTGTTTGCGTTTATTGAGACGGGGATCGCGTGTGTTGACTGTGTTTTGTGGCGTGGGAACTTTTTGGCACTAAGAGGCTACGCTTATTTTCATAACCTCCTCAGAAGGTGGGTTATCTGGAAACCACATCTCTTGTAGCCCGTTCTTTACGAGGATACGATTGACTTCCGTGGCAAAGGTACCTAGGCGAGTGATGTTGGCAATGTGTGCATAGTATATGCAGCACATTATTTTGGTTGAGTGTTCGTTTTCGATGGGTAGGAATGTCTTCTACTTGTTTGTCTTGGCAATAGCGGCTTTGGCTACTTTTGCATAAGTCGAATTGACCTTCTTCTCCTCTGTGTCGCATTTTATTTGCGTTTGTTTTTTAATTTCTTTTATTTTATTCGGAAAGGCCATATACATAGTCTGGTGGGGGCCTTCACAATTTAAGCATTTGGTGGATTACTTTTACAGCCGCGACCGGCACAGATAGAACATAGCATAAGGTATTTTTCCGGACAGTTGGAAGTGGTGTGTTTGCCGTACTTATAGCACCAAAAGCACATTCGTAAGTCACCAAACTCCTCACGTTCCATCTGCTCTGAACAGACTCTTTCGTTGAAGAGAAGCAAACCATTTTCCTTAGCTTTTTGAGCCATAGCCGTGTCCTCGAATACAACATTAAACACGTGCAGGTAATGCTTGAATTTGATAACCTCAGCTACCTTTGCTCATTGGTGGTTCTGTTCAATTTCGTTTTTAATCTTATCTGCCGAGTCGCTTCCGACCTAGGAGTTGAGAGGCCTGCAGATTAAGCTAAGATGGGTTCTAATTTGTGGATGTGTGGTTGGTTTCAGATTAATAGTCTTCAGGCATTCAACGGCTTTGTTTGAGGTTAAGGCTTCACAGTCGGCCTCCCTCGCGCAAATAGCCGAGTAACCATTTTGAACGTCGATAAGTCTAACCAATGCAATGCTCAATGTTCCGTAAACCTTTTGAAAAACCTTTCCTCTGTCTGATTTAGGGCCCTCCGAAAGGACCCAGAGAGTGATGCAGAGAGTCTCCCTCATTTCTCCTGCATCCTATCGTAAGATAGGGAATGATATTATGATATGAGTATGTATATATATATATATATATATATGTATACACTGAAAGACGGTTTAGAAAAGAGGAGGGAAAAGAGAGAACTAGGGGCCAAGGTCCAATTAATTTTATAGAACTTTACCTTAAACTTTCTTCCTTCGAGCTTTCGGGTGGACCAGATGAGGCTCCGGTCCTTGTATCTAGAGAAGGAGTAAAGATTTCGCCCTTCATCTTCCTTGATCGAATAACAGTGGCCCACTTTTCAAACGTATCGCGCTTTTTCACTTTAACCAGTTTTTATTATCATTACACGAAGCGAGTCGCACAATTTCGCTTTCACAAAAGTTCAGTTTGCAAAAATTTCAAAAAGTTTGGCACAGCGGTAAAGCAGACTAGCTAAGGTAACCAAAACAGTCTGGATTGCGGAAGTAGTATTAAAGGCTTTACATATAAATGTGTCCATAAATAGCTATCAAAGAGCCATTTTTTCCATTCTTTGCCCTGCCAATGATCTTATGAGAGAGTCAAGCAATGGCAAATAAGTCGTTGGCAAGGATTATTGCGTTGGCACTTTTGCTTATGGTGATTATTACAATGCCGAGGAATATTGACCGGTAGAGACTGGTTAGTAATCATCTTTTGTTGTGAGTTGGTGAATAATAAATAGTCCGTTAGAGGTATTGTTATAATTAAAAAAAGCGTAACCCATCAAGGCATATTCACTCGTGGTAAATAGTGAGGGAGGGAGATAAAATAAAAATATATATTTGTACTTCATTGTTTAGTTGGTACTGTCCAACGGTAGATAATGAAATACCAAAATCGCTAAAAATATGTACTTGATGAACTGCCCTGAGGAGAGCCACGATGAAAACCAGATAGAAAATTTATGGAACATACTCGGTAAAAAGCCTGGAACACCTTTAAATGTCGAAGATCTTAAGCAAGGATTTGAAGATCAAAGAATAAATTACAGCAGAATAATGCGAGAAATACATGAAGATCCATGGTTGAAGATATGCTCAAGTCATTCATTACGAGTGACTAACTACTTATTAATTTTATTTATTCTCTGGGTATGGTTGGATTTATCCTTTTTGTTTTCTAGTTTTAAATGCATCGTTTCTTCAAATATACATTATTTTCCCAATCATTTTATTTCGTGTTTTATTAACGGAACTTTGGTTGAGTTCACGATCGTCAAATTTTTGTAAACAGCGCTCTCCTTTGTGCTATCCCGTTTGCCATACAGCTAAAAACGTCACCAATTCTTTCCTTTTCTCGGACCGACACTGCCGTACTGTATATATATATGGCCATAAGGGGAGTGGATTTCATTGATAGATGGGTAAACTGGTACCCCAATGCCAAGAGGGTCATACAAAATTAATAGAGGAGAATGAAGAGAATATGTCAGAAGAAGGAAGAAAAAAAGGATATAGATTCGGTGTAGAGTGATGAGGAAAAGTCCAACAAATCCTGGTCTTCAACCCTGATGACTTCCAAGATTCAATTTCTTTTGATTATTAGACCGAAAATGGTAAGTGTGTTCCTCAGGGTCACTAAGCTTGAGTACGGGATTTTTATCCTTTGCAGTGTCCTACTAAGCAGGTCTTTTTGCTTTAAGATAAAAAACAAAGCTCTTTTTATTGAAGAAAAATAAGGTGGGCAAAATTCTAGAAGTGCAAAGTCAGTGGGGTGCAAAAGATAAGGAAGTTGATGGGGGTAAAAATGGAATAAATGAAGATTAGCTAAAATAAATACTGAAAATATCAAAAGTCACAGTTTAACAGCAAATTTACCCGAGAGCTAATTCCTGGCACTGGAAATAGTTGTGAACAGTTTCGCACCAAAGAACAGATGAGTTTATTGGAACGAACTCTTAACTCCCTTTTAAATCAACACAGAAATTATACATTGCACCTGAATTTTTGCTCCGGCAAACAATTAAGGATTATTGCAGTTATTTCTTTGTATATTATTTTCTTTTCAATGCCATTTAAACCTCTTCCCATTCCTAACCTTACAACGAATAGTGAATAATTTTTTAACTAAAATAACTGAAATGTATCATTCACCAAAACTCTGTGCGAAGGTTTGAAACTGAGTTAATATTTTAGTCGCTTGAAGTAAGTCTCGCTATCCACCTTCTAAATACTGAATCCTCTTGCATTATAGGGACGCTGTTCGCTTGATTCCCGAAGTAATGCTTGATTTCATAAATTTTGAATAAGCTGATGCTTTTCTTTTTTAGTTTGTTTATATAGCTTTTTATTCTTTCTAAGAAGTGTGAAAAACGCGATCAATCTTTGCTAAAAGATATTTCTTGTATTCCCGTTTCTACTTTTAAATCATTCGATTTAATGTGGACAAAACAGAGCATGGGTCGGCTTTCATCTCGTATATCACCATTTACTCATTTTGAATTCGGTGAAACCTAAAAAGTGAAAGATTTTTACAAAGGATTTATGGTTTAGCTACACGTAATCATATATATATATATATATATATATATATATATATAAATATATATATATATATATATATATATATAAATATATATATATATATATATATATATATATATATATATATATATATATATATATATATACATATACATATATATATATATATATATATATATATATATATATATATATATATATATATATATATATATATATATATATATATATATATATATATATAGAAGAAGGAGCAAATGCAAGTTCTGCGGGTGATAACAACCACCACAGTGCTTTCGCCATATTTATTTTCTGCCTTTCAAAACAATTTTGAAGACAGAAATAAAGGTGCAGAAACCTTGCATTGCAGACTATATTACAATATAGTAAAGAAAAGAGAAATTTGACGGAATGAGCAATGAGACAAGAAACAGGAGTTTTTTAGAGGTAAGAGAAAGGGACATTAGAAGAAGACTAGAATCATAGAGAGCAGAGGGCGGCACAATGAAGGCAATCCTTTACCGAGAAGACAGAGATAACGCGAGGGAAAAAATTGTTTTGAAAGGCAGAAAATAAATATGGCGAAAGCACTGTGGTGGTTGTTATCACCCGCAGAACTTGCATTTGCTCCTTCTTCTTTGTATGTGACTTGGGGATGAGCCTTTAAATTGTGAGCGGGTAAGAAGATGAGGTATAAAAATTCCTTGGAGGTTCCTAGCTTGGAGAGATGCTGGGTTTGATTGGGTGACGCTTTGGGCGAAGTAGAGTCACTGTCCCTGGTAGCTCAGCGGTAGAGCATCTGACCGGCAATCAGCAGACCCGGGTTCGAGTCCCGGCCAGGAATTTCAAACTTTTTTTTCCCCTGGCGTTATCTCTGTCTTCTCGGTAAAGGATTGCCTTCATTGTGCCGCCCTCTGCTCTCTATGATTCTAGTCTTCTTCTAATGTCCCTTTCTCTTACCTCTAAAAAACTCCTGTTTCTTGTCTCATTGCTCATTCCGTCAAATTTCTCTTTCCTGTACTATATATATATATATATATATATATATATAAAGGGTCTTTCAACAAAGACGCTCGAGCTTTGTCAGGCGATAGTAGCCATGTTGTTAGAACAACATATGGCAACCTCACTGTGAACTGTTCAGTAGTACTTCGTAAGTCACGATGGAAGGTTATAGTTTTGAACAGCGTGTGCAAATCATCAAATGTTATTATTAAAATCAGTGCTCCGTTCGACAACCGTTCCGCGGATTACGTGATTTTTATCCTCGCCAAAATCACCCTGCCGAGTCCACTTTTCAACGCTTGGTGGCCAACTTCGAGGCAAAAGGGTCGATAAACATTCAGCTAACACCCGTACGTCGCCGAAACGCAAGGTTTGCTAAAAACATCGCTGCGTAAATGAGAGTGTACGGGAAATTCCGATGCAGTCAGTTTCTCGTCGTTCACAAGAAGGAATTCAGTTTGGCGAATTATGCAAAGGAAGTTGGGTCTGCACCCGTACAAAATCCAACTTACCCAGGAACTTAAGGTAAACGACCATATACAATGCCGTGTGTTCGCTGATTGGGCTCTAGAGCAGTTGGAAGTTGCCCCAAATTTCCCCCCAAAAATCATCTTTAGCGACGAGGGCCATTTTTGGATGAATGGATTTATGAACAAGAAAAATTGTAGGATTTGGGACGAAAACAATCCACATGAGATACACCAGCACCAATTGCATCCCAACAAAGTCACTGTTTGGTGCGGATTTTCTTCTAACGGAATCATCGGTAAGTATTTTTTTGAGAACGAAGATGGGATTGCCATAACCATCAACGGCGAGATCTACAGATCAATGATAAGCAACTTATTGTGGCTTCAACTGGATTATATGTCTGATATGGATACTGACGACATGTGGTTCCAACAGGAAGGCGCTACGTGCCACACTGTGCACGCCAAGATAGACATTTTGCACCAGCGATTTTAGGGCAGGGTCATCTCGCGCGGTGGTGACGTCAAATGGCCACCGAGTTCATGCGATTTAATGCCATTAGACTACTTTCTTTGGGGATACCTTAAAACGCAGATCTATGCGAATAATTCGCAAAGAGTTGATGTCCTCAAAGTCAGCATAACGAACACCATCCAGCCAATTTGGCCAGATTTATGCGACAGAGTCATTGAAAATTGGGCCTCCCGAATACGTTCCACCAAGCGAAGCCACGGCGAAGATTTAAATGATGTCATATTCTACATTTAATGCCATAAAATGTACTTTCAAATTTAAAATAAATTGAGTGTATATATCACACAAAACTTGTTTTATTTACATTTAAAAATTGAGCGACCATATTGAAAGACCCTATATATATATATATATATATATATATATATATATATATATATATATATATATATATATATATATATATATATATTGGGAGTCTACCTCTTCGGTTTGATATGTTGATTTAACTTATGTCTTTTATGTCAAGAGTAATGTTAAATAGAGCTAATATTGAAGAAGATATAAATATTATAGTTTTATATTCTATTCTGATCGCGGAATATCTGCCCCAAGGAAACTTGCTATAGCGATAGCAATAAATTGGAAATTCCCAGTCACCCACTTTATAAAAATGGGGTCAGAATAAAATAACCAGTCAGCTATCTAAAGAAAATTTAATGGCTTCATTTTTAGCTAATAAAGTAATATTATTCTCAAAGGAAGGGGACTATCCAAATTGAGTATCCAAGAAAATAATGACATTTTAAAATACACAGCGACGTCACTAAAGAGCGCATAACTACATCTGGCAACTAGATTTGAATTCAAGCCCTATTTAATGGTCAAAGGTCGCATCACTCACACTCCACTATTTCTAATTAGCTCGTACTATGTACAATTCGAAAAGTTGACATTAATTTCGAATTCAAATGCGATTGTCAGACGTCATTAGACACAACTATTCATTTCCGAAATTATATAATCCCCGCCCCCGAATGCTAATTAAATTAATCATATTTTTCTTTAATATTAGGTAGTATAAAATGTCTCTACCATATTTTAATTGATAAAAATAAATCCGTTCAAAATGATATATACTACAATACGATACGAAGCAAATTTACACTGTGACTGTATATTCCATATTTTATTAACATTCAAATTGTGGGATGGATAATTTCGCCCTTTAATAGAGGGGATAATGCAAACTTATTTTATAATATATAAGTTATGATACAATATTTAAATAGTATAATAGGCCATATAAATATTGATATAAACACTATATGCACAAGGGAAAGGGAAACAAGGAAGAGAGGATTAGAATTGTTGGTTAATATTTTATAGTAAATGAAGTAGATGTCATGAGGAATGTGAATTTATAGAATAATCAAAGTTTTTGGTCTACTTTCATTCTTCAATTCACAAAGAAACGGGATCAGGGATAGTTTTCAAAATTTTAAAATGTTCCAAAGTAACCTTGAATTTACACTTAATAGAATGTAACCAAAAACGCGAGAACTTTTTCTTAGAAAGAAATTTCCCAGTTCTGTGGGAAATTCCCATATGCGAACAGAATTTCAATTTAGGTTGGTAAATATTGCTTAGTAAATTAGATCTGGTCTTCCACATAGCTAAAGAATGAGTAAAGATAAAAATACATATAATATCTTTGGCCATTAATCGTCTGATGAATATATCTTAGGATGTTCAGGTAAGCATAAGTAGGCCAGTCATCCGAATTGCATAACTAACCCAATAATGCATTCTCTTTAAATAATTGTATTAAATTGTCGTTATCGCGTGGTTCCTTTAATTCATAATGTCAGAATCCTTTGCGGTATTTCCTTTGGGTTGCTCAATACTTTACGCCTGTTGAAAGGAAGCACATTCTGAATAACTACTTTAAATTTTATCCTCATGGTATTAATACGGCTGACTCAGTATAGTCACTTATTCGACTACAGATATTTCTTCTTTAAATTATGACTCGTACCTGAGAATTAAGATCAGAAAGAGGCGGAGAAACAAACGTCTGTTGTCCATCGTTCCTTCACCTTTGCCACGAACACTCGGATGTTTTATAGATTTTTTACGTTTGATTTTTTGCCCAACGAATTCCGTTCCGTATCCATAATCTTCGTTCTTGTTTAACGAATTATTTTTATTATGGGATCTTTTGTGTCGTTTCCAATAGGCCAAATTACGGGTCTTTCACCCTTTTTACTGCCATCATCACTGGAGTTCAAGAATTCTTTCTTACATTATGAGCTGTAAAACCTTTCAAATCTATTCGCAGCCCTGCTGCAGTCAACATCTGGAGGATTGTATGCAATCCAAGTCCCATTTTTCTCACGCGACTGTCTTAATTGTAGGAACTCTGGAAGTGTGCGTCCCATACTATTCCCCCCAACACCTCTTAGTCTCGTCTCTAAACTACTCGGGATATATACCTTCTCTGCTTTATCATTTACCACAACCTCACCATTTAGTCGGCATTTCTCTCCTGAAAAACTTCTTAAGGGAGTTGCCCTCATTGTTATATTCTCCGTAGTTTCAACACCATAAAGCAGGAAAATATACCTTCTCATGAAATATAAAATAACGGGGAAGCAGTTCCACCTGCAGGAACATGGAAGTAATGAAAACGAAAATACCAGTTTTATAATTTTTTCAATATTTTCAACTTCACAATTATTATTATTAACTGGGTGAAGAAAAAATCAGGTGTAAAAAACCATCGCATTTACACTCAGTGAAAAAATAAGGTGAGCGAGAAACAAAGAACGAATGTGTATGAATAAAAATAAAAAGAGTTCTAGGATCCGATCGGGAAAGCCCCAGGGTGGCATCAATTGTCAGTTGTGGTTGATTACCAGAAGACGAGTCTGTGCAAAAAATCTCCCTTCTTAGTACTCCAAGTACTGTTCTTTTGCCTCATTTAACTCTGTAATTTCCACACACTCGTGACGAAGAGATGTCTCCTTCTGAATCGGGGTGATAAGTAAAGATGTGTACGAGTTGCATCAACTTGGCAATAAATGGTGCGAAATTGCTCTTAGAATCACTATATAGACAGATCTTCAAATTTATGAATCTTTTCCACTTCGTATTCTACACAGGTGTCGCCTTATTTCCGTTCCGAAATATTTACAATTCACTACCAACTCACTTAAGAGGGTAATTATTCTTTTGTGCAGAATGAATATTGGAAAAATTAAATAATTGTCATATCAATTATTAAAAATACCTTCAAATCGTCAATATTGATCTGAAAGATGTTTTGAAACTTCCTTTGCTGAAATTCGAATCCAGATGATTTTGTCTTTCCTAATGAAAGTCGCCTAGCAACAACAAAAGATACGAACCAAAATCTGGAAGCGAATCTGCTTTTAAGGATTCAATTTCAATACCTGACTGAAATACTGAAGAATATTCTCTATAGCGCATTTAATGATGGGAGGAAAACATATTTGTTTTTCTTTAGGTTTTATTGGGGTTTGAGCCATCTTCATTTTAGGGGAAATTTTATAAAATAAAATCAGAGTGTATCAATAATATAATGAATTATGGTGAATTTCTGTCTTTATTCTTACCCTTTTAGGAAGTCTATTTTTTAGATGTTCTCTATTTATATGTTCTTTAACGCATTTCGACATGGTTTGATGTTACCCATTTAGCAACTAAGAAAGGAGTCCGAATAGAGACTTGTGAATCATCCGTTACCTCTAAACATTTTGTGAACACTGATTGCAAGATTACCTGCTCTAGGTGCTATTTGAATATTATTTTTTAGCAATCATTGGTTGTTCAACCAATTCTTGTATGAAATCTACTGACGAATTATATCCAGGATGATTATAATAAATGTGATTTTCTTTCTGGTATCTTAGTGAAACTTACTATTAATAGAGTTCAATAACGATTAAAAAAATTCTAAAGTTATCAGCGAAACAATATTAAAAAGGTCGGAAAACCCCATAGAAATGTTTGCCTAAGCTAATTCATTTATATGATAACGCGTCTCATTTAGCAATGGTATTTTCAAATATAAAGTTGCATTTTTTTTCTTAGTTGAAGTTGAAAACGAGCATCCAAGGCTATTTACTTCTAACATCGTTCTTTCACTGTTCCGTCACTTCTAAACTGCTGTACAGTTACTGGCAGTAAGATCTTTTATGAATAAAGTAGAAATCTAAGTGAGCTGCATCACCTTACCAAACCGAGGTTTTGCCACTTTGTTTCTACTTTATTTACGTTAATATTGGTGTTGACAAACAATGTACATCATCTTGTACCACGCATAATAATGCGAAGTGTTCATAGTATAAAATAAATTATGGTAAAATGAATTTGAAACAACATAGAGTAAATTTAGACCTCATTGTAACTGGGAATAATGTAGACTTCACACAAGACGCTAAAAAATATAAATTTCGCAATAAAGAGTTAATCCTACATTAAAGAAGTTTTCAAACTTAAATTATAAATATTTCAACAAAAGATCTTGTTTTGCGAAGTGTTTTCTGTCAAGAATAAGACGTTAGTTTATAGATCTCTCTCCCATTTACAAGTTCTTTGCTATTGTATATCTTATAAAAATGAATGAAACATCCTTTATATCTCGTACCAACTGGAAGCTACATAACTTGAAGCTTGAATTGAAGTAGTAACTTATATAGTTCCTACTAAACCATTAAATAAATTTAGACACTCATGCTAATGAATATCACAAAACAACTTGGCTAAATTAAAGAAAAACTTCCCTACATGATAATTACTACTTTTATTTTAATAAGTTTGATTAAGTAGAGGTTAAATATAATAAGTGGGTATGAAAATAAACAACCCAAAACAGCTTACTTAACTTATCTCTAAAAACGCATATTGACAAAAATTTGAAAAACAAACAAACAAATTCACACTTAAGGATTCCTCTTTTTTACTCCACTGAATTTTGGAGTGCTGAAATATATCAAAAAATAACTTAGATTGAGTAAAAAAACGTTCCTACAAGAAGAGGACCACTCATCTTCAACTTATGGTCATTGGGAGTGCTCATCTTTACAAGTAACCCTTATGAGTGCTCACCATCCCTTGATCCAATTAATTTTTGTCAACAGATCAAACCTTAAAATAATACCAAACCTTGCTGGTTTCAGGCATATTCTTAGATATCTTACGATAGAAGAATTTGACCTCGACAATAGGTTTAAATTTCTAATTTATGTACCTGTCGACATTGACTGAACTTTCTCCTGGAGGTATATAGCGCGACATCTCTAACTCGATATAATCAAATTAGACGAGATTTGTTATTCATTTTGGCTGTTTGCCTTGTGTTAGAATTCAAGGTTTTTCTATTTCTTTCGTTCTCAACGAGATTAATTTTTCTCTAAATAGAAGAAAAAATCGCCCGATGTCGAAGAGGATGAGATACATGATAATTCCTCTATCCGTAAACTAATAGCTATTTTAAGTTTTTTGCTCTTATTTTCTGCACGATCTATCATTTCTCTATCAGAGTTATATCGTGTATGCAGTTAAACAAATTTGATGGGATGATGAGGGTATTATAAAGTGCGGAAAATCACGAAATCTCATTCATTACATTAGATTGGCTACATGATCTACCAATTTCGTGTAAAAATATGTAAGTAAATACAAAAACATAACATTCTATATATAAAAAAACATTTTTAGAAGAAATAAGATATATTTCTATAAAATAAAATGAGTTTCCAGTTTCGTAGAACTAATAAACACAAAAAACAGCTTTCATTCACGTTTGCACACTCGTCATCCTAGAGAGGACACATTAAAGCTCATTTAAGATATCTAAATTTTCGAGTTCTTCAAAAGCGCTATTCATTTGCCAGTTCTCTGAATCTCTTTACTGGGCTTTCAGTTTTCCTCTCCGCCAAGGGGCCCACTGTCGTCGTAACTCGCGGAAAAGCCAAAAGAGTTATACTCTGCATGTCATTAGTACTAATAATAATTTCCTCAAAACGGGAGGGAAACTTCGTTACCGAGCGCCGTTTAACCACGCGCTCAACTTTGTCCATTTTTGAATCTAGGGTGTGTAGGATATATTTTCCTCTCAGCCATTTGTTAATTTCATAGCAACACATATTAACTTTCCTAAATTCTAACTTTAAATTTAGATGCAGGTCATTTCTGTGTTCATCCTTCTCCCAGAACAATACTATATTTGAATGGGTTCAGCTTCGATATGAAAGAAACCTGCGTATGAACAATACCTAAAAGATTTTACGAGTAGAAAATATTGTTTAAATTTGCACTCAATGTAAAAAATAAAACAGGAATGAAACGAACAAAGCTCATAAAAATTCAAACTTTTTTGAAAGACAACGACGGCAAGGCTCCTGTCATATTTGAACCGACTCTAACTACACTCGCATCGACTAATATCGTCCGAGAGCACAGACACTATTTCGGTTCATAACGGTCAGGGAAGTCTTAATTCTCAGCCGCCCAAAGAAGCTCATCACATCTGTTGAAGTCCTTCTTGGGTAATGAAAGGCCAGAACATTCCATCTCATGAAATTTCTCGTTCTTAGCCTCAGTTCTGATGCCCAGAAGTTGTGCTTATTCAGAGAGTAAGCTGTATATAATACAAACTTGACATGATGTAAGAAAGGTAACTGTAATTTCCAAATCAGTATACCAAATTTAGTTCAAATAAAGTGAAAAATAGAACACAACAGAAATTATATACAAAAGTCTTCTCCTGTGAATTATAGCTATCGAGGAACGTGAGGATTCGCAAATGTATCATCAAGCTGCACCGATCCAGCTACTCAGTCACAGTGTATATTCCGCCCCAAAGGATATTTAAATATTACCTGTAAGCCGAGTGGTGTAAATTATCAAACTTTTGGGGGATTTGAAATGTGGCTGAGTGGTTAGAACGAGCCATATGTGAAGCGAAGAGCACTTTGCGGCACAGTTTTCTATCTCCAACACTTCATTGAGAGGAATTTTTGTAAATATTATCAGGCCTAATGTGAATTCTGTGTATGTCTCCAGGTCATTCTTTCATTATTTAAAAATTCCGAAAACAACAAAGGGACAATAATATAGCTCATTAAATGGCTATGTAAAAGGGTAATAAAATTCAACAAGACAAGAATTCCATATATAGATGTGATAAATATTTGTCTTAAGACCCAGATGCATTAAAACAAGTAAAACCGATAACTCGTACTCCACTAATCACGTACGAGAGCAAATTAAAACGACACTTTCCAAAAGAACCTTCACCTTCCATATGAAAGAAACCTGGAAATGAACAAAGCTTATTGAATTTTACGAGTAGAGAATTATTGTTTTAAATTTGCAATCACGGGGAAAAAGAAAACTTGAGGGAAACGAACAAAGCTCATGAAAATTCAAACGTTTTTGACAAAAAAAACCAAACACATGACGATAAACAATGGCCCAGCAATATTCAAAACACACATCAATAATGATTTTATTTCCACTGTCATGAATTCACTGAATGATCTTCAAATTGTGGTTGTTGACAATAATTCATCTTTTAGAGGCAATATTATATCAATGATTATTTTAGCATATTAAACATAATTTAAAACGTGATTGGACATAGGCAGATCAACGAGTCATTTTTAGCCCAAACTCCTTATAATTTTGTTATCCTATATTCAGAAACAGTGAGGAAGCGCCGATTGCCCTGCAGCTACACATTAATACCTAAGCTTTGGAAAGGAGGAAAGACTTAATTTTTGACGAATACAGAGGAGAATTTACAGCTTAGGAAGATGAATTTATAAATTCCTTGCGTGAAACTGGAGACGCAAAATCTCGTGAGGTGAGATCGCACGTGTTAATGAAGTCCCCCGAAATGAGATGGACATTATTCGCTAGGTGATACATCAAATGATATCCTTCAGATGGAAATACCTGATGAAAAGTGGGGTCTGTTGTATCGACATTTATTTCTTGGGATATCCTCTTTTACCAGTTAATTATTATCAAGGAAACTCCTTACACCTATTAGCAGACTCATAGATCTTTAGTGAGGAGAGTATGGCGAGAACTGGTTCTGAATGGACCAATTACTTCTCGTCTCATTTGCTTATGATATTTCTACTCTTATTTGTGGTCTCGTCTGTTACTTCACACGCCCTCCAAGGACAGGTACATTAGGCTGTTAACATTGATATATTTTTTACTTCTTTGCTTTATGGTTTTTATCCAAAGCTTTTCCTCCACACAACCACATCAGCATTTACTTCTTTTAGCATGAAATTAGAGAGTTGCACGACTTCTAGTTCAATAGCGCTCCAGGTATTCTCCTTTTTCGTGTTAGATTCAAATTTTTATAGCCTTTGTGAGTCTAGTTGATTTTGTCTACCTGATTTTCTCTACCGAAATATTGAAAGTATTCCTTTGTCCCTTTACTTGGTTAGTCTATCCATAGTATTTGTATTCACTAAGAAACGAAGACATGGGCCTGTACTCTGAGTCTTGAGCAAGCCTATTGTTTTTATAGAGATAGGCATCAACCAATAAGTAAGGTAGACTATAATGATAATTTGGAGTAATTTTGCGCGAGATCTGTTCCTATGCTTGGAGATTAGGGACAGGATTTATTGGCAACCTCCTCGAAAGTCTTGAGCTTGCATTTACGTGGGGTTGATGGATCCTTTTCCTTTCCATTCTTTGATCCTGAAAAGAACTTATCCAAGCCCATACATTGTAGGTGTGTGCGGGCTCAGGATTATTAAATAACACAAAATCAAGACACTACCAAAAACATCTCTTTTCTAAACTTCTATTTCAATCCATCGAAACAATGTAGTGTAGCTTGACAAAAACCAAATAAGCCTCAGGTATACATAGACAGATGTTTGCGTTAAAATTAAACGATATTATTCTTCTTTCATATCAATCGCTTGCAAGAACTCATTTGTAGCATGAGTGAAATTCTCGTATCCATAGTTATTTGATCAAGGACATTGCAGTCATACAATGCGTTCAGCGTCGCGTGACAAAATTATTTCCCGAAACTACAAAGAAATAGATCGTCCGAAGGCTTATAGCGGCACCGTCACTTTCCTTTTACTGGAAGATCGGTATCTCCGCGGCCCAATTTTTTAAATCTTTCGAAGACTAAACTAGTTACTCCAATGAATTTGGCGCAATATTTGTGCTAGATAACCAAATATCAAAAGGAAATAACGGATTCAAGAGAGGAAACAAAGGATTTAACATTCTAATACCACAAATTTTCTTCTTTTCTAGAATTAGATAAACTTGGAATAACTCACCGAGGATAGTCGTTTCAAATACAAGTAAATATGTTTAGGAACAGAATAGAAAACTATTAATTGAAAATATATATTTAAAGGAATAAGATTCATTAAATTAATTCTTTTTCCACATCTTCTCTTCGTTTTACCTCTGACTTCCAAACTTTTCCTAATTTCTCTCAAAAGCCTCCATTGAATCACAGAGGATTTGCTGGTTCTTTATTCTGTAAAAGCATTTTGAACGCCCACCCAAAACTATTTAAATTTTTTATTCAATAATTTCTCCTACTACTCCAAGCGTAATGATCTTTTCAATAATAAAGTAAATTCAAACATTATTAATCGAAAGGTAAGACATACATTATTTGCCGGGCGAACGGCTTCAGCCCAACGAATAAAGCAATATTCCATCATTAACGAATGAATAAGCGCGATCTTGGCTGAGAGAATGTGAGCCTATGATGACAGGGGAGATTTTTTTTCAACCCGTTCAGTCTCTGGGGTGTGATTTCACTTTTAATAGTCGCTATTGGATGTAGATGATTGCCTAGCCAACAAAGTACTTATTTATGCCCGGCTAAAGGAAATGCAATACAAACAGCTTTTCAGTGGCTGTAATACCTCGATAAGCAAATCGATACAGGGAAGTGAAGTCACCATTCCTATATGGGTTATTATTCCGCAGAAGGCCTACCACGAAATAATTATTCCCAAGAGGACGCAAAAGCTAGATATATCTAGATATAACTATAAATAGCCAACATTTTGCTTGGAAGTGCCAATAATATTTTGACGTCATGAAAGTTAAATATCGTATTTTTCTTTGAAATTGCTATACACAACCTTTTTCATAATGTCTATCGTTATGGAGTGCGAAGGTTGTACATTTACTTATTCTGAGAACATCATTAAAGTTCATATTAATATTGACACTGCCTTGGAGTTGTTTTGGCTCCATAATGTTCTCCCCCCTACTTTAAAATGCCCTACTTCTTCTGAAAATTGCTTTATACGTGTAGACAAACATTGATTCAGGGGTAAACGATAAAAAGAAGAACAGGTATCGAAAAAGTTTTCTTTTTTTCAAGGTATCTTTAAAAAAAAAACTTGGTTGGCAAAGGCCCAAATTCTACCATGGAAAAATGTTTTGTTAATAAATAATAAATGCCTTCCTGATGTGCCATTGTTTTCCAAGAGTACTGCAAGACTCAGTTGGGCTTTGGTTCAGAGACAGCTGTGGATTAGAAATCCTTTTGTGGCGAAGTGTTCGAATACTGGATGGAAAAACAACAGCCTATTGGTGGTGAAGGTGTTACTGTAAATATAGACGACTCTAAATTTGGTAAAACTAAGTATCATAAAAGCCGTACAGTGAAGGGTGTTTGGGGTTTCGGAGGAATTGAGTGGGGTTGGAAAAGAAAGTTTCTTGTGCCAGTTGAAGAGCGCTAGGCCGCCATTTGGGTACCGATAATCCAGAAATTCATTTTATCTGGCACCATAATAATTAGCAATTAGTGGAAGGCTTACGATCGTTTAGGCGATCTTGGATACCAGCATATGGCAGTGAATAATTCCCAAAACTTTGTCGATCTAGTTACTGTAGCCCATACGCAAAATATAGAAAGGCTTTGGAAAGATGTTAAAGCCTGGGCGTTAAAGGCTTGGAAAAAAGACAAGTTCTATCGGAAATATTTGTTCGCTATTTATTTATTCATGATTTTCCTCCAAATGAACGTATTCATCAGTTTCTTAAAGCTGCATCTGAGTTGTATCCTTATCAAAATTAAAAGCAAGTTAATGAAATTTTTCGTTTTATATACATAGACAGTAGAGGTTCACATGTTGATTGTTGGTTAGGTTGTTTTTTCATAGGATCTAAGTCAAAATCAAGTGAAAATATGTATTTTTCCTTTTTTTTTATAGGAGGGGGGGGGAATATTCTTAAAGTTGTAAATTTTATTTCTTTTAGTCATAGTTTTCAAATTGTGTGAAAATGCTAGAATTTACATTTTTATGACTATCTACAAAAACAAACGTCAAAATATAAAAATTTTCACTTGGTTTTCACTTGGATCCTGTATAACGATTGGGCCCTCTGCGGAATAATTACTCATATATGTTAAATGCATATACGACCCTGGCTTTCCAGTGGGGTCATCGCCATTAATCTATAGATTCTCTAAATCAAATTTGACCTTGTCAAATTTGAGTGCTCCGACACACCCAAGTATAACTAAGAGGCCTCGGTCATCGCTATACAAATCTGCTATTGCCTGCTAATTTATATGTTTGAAGGATAACAGGATTTCAAGAATGGAAAGCGGATACAAAGTATTCGCTAAGGCGTTGTCGGACACCTTAAGGTGGCGAATATCGGTTTTATATTGCTAGATATTGATACATCTATAGACATTGGTGTGGGAAAGTTTAAATGTTGATTAACTTAGATTCTCAAAAAAGCGATTTATAGTCTGTAAAGTTGGTAAAAAATGAGACTTGCAAATGATTATAGACGTAATTACTCGAAAAGAGCATCACCAAAATTAGTTTCCCAATATAAATGGTATGGTTTCTCGGCAAGTTTTAAAATCTTTGAGAAGAATGCAATAGTTTCCAATGCACACTCTCATGCCTTTGTTGAAAAGCAACAGTTCTGTCATCATCCAATGTACGCCTCGTAAGGGAAGTTTAAACCAAATAATCCAAGATAATCTATGGTGGAGACCCAAAGCGTGACATCGATGAAAACTTTGATTGCTTCGTCCGTTCCCATATGGGAAGAATCCTTCCTAAGGCTGCCTCTTCTGAGGAGCGGGTTGAAAGAGTGTAAAAGATGCGCTCTGCTCGGGATAAAATGTTGTTTAAAGTTATTAGATTCATCGAACTAAAGTGCTCTGTTAAAGGATGCCCATCGAGCCCCAGATCACGTGCTCCTTGGAGTGG
The DNA here is from genome assembly GCA_963969495.1 of Ceratothoa steindachneri. Taxonomy (NCBI): domain Eukaryota; kingdom Metazoa; phylum Arthropoda; class Malacostraca; order Isopoda; family Cymothoidae; genus Ceratothoa; species Ceratothoa steindachneri. Next base: position 145,268,415 of record OZ018321.1, on the reverse strand, counting down.
GAATTTTAGAATCAACGAAAAGGAAGCTGTCTCCCGCTGGGTCGACTGACTCGGCTGTATTTACTTAAGCGGGACACACCCATTGCTCTTCCTCCCCCACGATAACGCCTAGTTTTCGCCCTAGGCCTTGCAAACGTTTCTCTCCCCTGCAAACGCGCCTGTACAAGCTAAACCCCATATCCTGAGGCAAACTTTGCTGTTCGACCCAACCCCTTATCTCGAAATAAGTTTGCACAGACTGACGTCATGAATTCTCTTGAGACGGTTCTGCATTGGGGCTATCTAACGGAGCAGCCACCAGGCTATTTAACCATGCGTCCGCCATCCACCCAGGAGATTGAGAATCTGCCAGTCCCTCCGTTTAGACTGTTTGTCTGTTTCCTGCAAAGTCTTGCAACCTCTGTTTGAGCCGTACCTCGTCGTTAAGATCTCACCAGTAGATCACCGTTCGTGAAACTTTGGATCCTGTTCAGAGGAAAACTTATCAAGTCATCTTCTTCCCAGGGAACTGAAATTCCGTCTCACCTCGCATCCACATTCAAGTTTCCCGTTTCCCGTGTCTGAGACTTCCTGCCATGCCTTAGAAAAGTCTCTCGTGTTTTAGATCACATCTCTCTGGATCAGAGAAAATCTCATTCTTCTGCAAGAAGTACTCAAACCCCTATCTATGACTCTTCCTCGTCAGTACCCTCAGAAGTATCTCCTCGAAGACCTGTGCCGTTGGTTTCCCCTCCGAATAACTCTAAGCTTCAAGGTTAAGCGATTTTGCTTGTAATCCCACAAATACACCCCCGTCATTCGTCGTCTGTATTCTCTTTTTAATTGACTCCCCGCTCAAACTTAAATAGTATCCATTATTCGGGTTAATGATAATTTTGCATCCCCCGCTTAACTCTGTCACATCGTAATTGTCCTGATCTAATTAGCTATTCTTTTAAAGCCTAATTTGTTCCTTTTTTGTTTATATATTGTCCCGTTTATTATTTATATTAAAATTATATTTTGAGGGTCTTGATATTTATATATCCTTGAACTGCAATTTGGCAAGCCAGTAGATAAATCCCGGCCAATCGTAAACACACTCATCAAGGAGGTGGCCTTCCACTACTTCAATGCTCTAAAGCATATCGAAGAGGACTTTGTGTCAGCTATCTGCCCATGCATGTGTACGCACCCTTACACCGAAATGGTCTACACAGGCAGGCATACTTCCACACGAGCAGAGACCTGGGTTGGGAAAATCGAGGAAAATTTATACATACTGTGATTCAATTAAAATCGGAAGTGATGCTTGGCAGGTGTAAAGGCAACCTATATTCAGGTAGAATAAAATAAAGTAGTATAGGTTTTACCACCGATATGCACTCAGTGATTATGCCTTTTCTTTTCTGTTGATGAAATACAAGTTTTCGAGGATCGCACGTGAAACATTTGCCACCGAGGGATATAAACAAGGAAAACGCACTTCTTGACTTTTTCCTTAAGCTTGTAAAGTCAATAGCAATGGCAGTGTTTCTCAGTGTGAAATGTGAATATCGAGGGCGATTGTTTGCGCGGTGATGAGATTAAAACATTTATGAACGCCCGGTAGCGCCGGATGTGGAAGACAAGAGCTCCTCTATTTTTTGTGAGAGAAGCGATGACAGCGTTTAAAGCTTTGATCTCACCTTTTAGGTGTGCTATTAGCTGTAGGCTATGCTGAGCCTAATAATCTGCTCAGGGAAGCGGCCTGTTGTTATGACTAGGGCTGGTTAGACATGAAGCGTCAGTTTTAGGATGTGTTGCAAGAACTACTCTCGAAGGAGATCGCCACTTAAGGAAGTTTTCAAGGAGTCAGCGTGAAATTTCAAAGCCCCAAAGAGGTCCGTAGGTCTCGTCTAGTTGCGGTATTCTTGTGCCAGTAACTGCCAAAACACTAGTGATTGTAGCTGTTCGTGCGCTTGTTAAACACCCCTTTACGTCATTCATAGCATTTAGTAGATGGAATGAAAAGAATAAAATCACGCATGATCATTAGCGTATTTTACCTTATCTTTCACAACTCGGTGGATCTCATTATGAAGTGGCACTCTGTCGGCTCCATATTCCCCTTTACTCTGTAAATGACGGCGATTGAACGGACTTGGTTCATGAAGCCAATATGAAAGGATACGAAGAGTTCTTGTAGGATAGACTGAATACAATGGTACCAAGTGTTAATTCCGGTCACATGAGTAAAGAGGTGTAGCGGAGCTCAGGTTGGACTAGTGGATAATGAGTTGAATTTCTAGGCCAGGATAATGGGTTTAATTAACAGCTAGAGGGAGACTTATCTTATTCCACGCTCGTAGGAGCAATCGCCAATGAGACGATACTTCGAGAAAAGGCATACGCGCAGACAGCTCTACTCTTTGCACACACATCAGATTATTCTTCCGTCCAACAAGCTGAAGTTTAAATATAGGAATACTTAAACAAATGAATATGATATAGTAGTTTTACTTGGTTGTATTTGGATGAGATGACTTGAGGGGGGCGGAAAGAAACAAAAGTGAAAGGTAAGAGTAAAAGAGAATGTTAGAGAAGAGGTGAGATGAACTAAGTCCTAACATGGGATCGAAAACTTTTAAGAAAGTGTTTTTGGGCAGTGTAAAGATGGAATGGCGATGTAAAACGCACAGTGGAAAGCAAAACGTAGACATACAATCAGTTAGTTGCTTCATATTGTAGTGGGTCAGGCCGAGAGATTTGTATGAAAGATTAAAAGGAAAGGAAAAAAAAATAATAAGACGAGTAATTAACTAAAGTAGGAAAGCAGCAAGTGAAGACCAGCACAACCAATGAACTGCAAGAGATAAAGATCCGGATGAGAAAAGTAAGATAATCAAGACAGAAGTGAAAGATTCAGAGGAGAACAGGTGGGAGAATTTAGAGTTCTAGTAATTGTGTCCATTTTGGTAGAATCAAAATTTACCACAAATTTCAGAATTGACCTAAATGATGATTACTATTTCATTACATTAGTACGAGGCTAAGATTTTTAAGAGAAATGGACAGTAGTAAAGATCATTACATACAACCTAATCCTAGTTGGACGATATAAAGGTTAACTAAAGGTGAACAGTTTTGTTTAACTTTAAAGCATTGCACCTCTATTTCCACTTCTCTTATATAATCACTTATATTAACATTATAAACCATGTCAATATAGCTAAAAGTAAGATTAAACTAAATACTCCTGCTTTAATCCTAAAGTTCATGTAAATCACCTGTAAAAAAAAATATTTTGATTTGCCCGATTTACACTTTATGGACGAAAAATTAGAAGAGTCTCCTATTCGAATGGGGTTCATAAGGGGTGATTTAAATTGTTATTTTAATCAGAGAACTAAATAGCGTTTTCGAATGTGAATGCTATTTCCTCCAAATGACACAAAATGCTCTATTTCGCAATGCTAAAAAAATATAAATTGATTCAGAATCCGAATCCAGATGAAGACCCTTTCCCGAATCAAATCAACTCTTTCTTAGCTCAAGGCACCCATCTTCCAAAAAGGTTCAACGAATTGCATTAAAAGCTTTTGGAGTATATTGTACACATAATAAAAGAAAATAATTCATCTAAAACCCATGCATAGAGGTAGAGAAGCCTCTAAATCTACTCATTTTGACATTTGCCAAATGCTCACCACGCCAAAAAAGTTCATTTCAATCCGTCAATACATTTTGGGAATAATCTCTAAATAAAAGAGAGACCTTAGGTGATTGAGGATCCGTAACATCTTCTCCACTATTTATAGACATAAAGCCCCTACACAGAGTTGAATCGATATCCGTCAATAAGATTTTGAGAAATCTTGCACTAATCCTTTGATCCAGTATCCAGATGCGTATGTGCATCCTCCTTCAAAACTATATCCCCTTTCCTAGTGACATGGCACAACTGTCCACAGAATTTTCAGCAACTCGGTAAATAACCCCTTAGAGATCTTGTAAAAAAACAAAGTTAATAACTGATCCACAATCCTGATCGGAATTTTTTAATCATTTTTTATTGCCATACAGACCATTTCCATAAATTGTCATCCAAATCCATCAAAAATTGTTGAGATTTCTAATACACAATCCGACAGATCTAAAACGGTGAACCCTTATACCTCTGCCAAATATTTTAGGGGAGGTAAACCAATATTACTACTCTCTTTAGTTCTTCTTATTTTTTTATTACCTCTAGGGGATACTATCTTGCGGCTCCATAGCAGACGATTGTAGTATTAAAATTGAAACTAATATAGAAGAAGCTTTTTTTTAATTATGTTAGGCGCCTCTTCGCAGCTTCGTAACCTCCAGTTTCAGCATTAAATTGCGTTTTATTTTCCCTCGGCGGTGAGTACGCACATAAGGCTAGACGTCAAGGTCGCGACCACGTTGTGAACGAAGTCATTTCTTATACTGTCCCACACGAGCTTGAGAGCAAACTTCAGATCCTCAACTTTGTTGTGGGAAACCTTGCCAGCCTTGCCATCGACATTCATCGATAAGTTGTAATCGATGGAATTGAACTCGGGCGACTGCGGCGTCCAAAAGTCCTTTGAACAGAAGTTCATGTTCTGCCCCAAACACTATTACACATTCTTGGCTTATAGGGTGGGGTATCCTCTTGCTGAAAATTTAACCACCTTCTTCGTGATCTGTTTCATTCAGGTGAGGACTTTCGTGGCCAAGATGTACATGTAATCAGCCTCAGTGAGCATGCAACAGGCCGAGAACCACTCCGGAAGCATCTTCACATCTTTCAAAGTCAAGACGTCTACCATCATCATTGAGGAAAGGTGCTTGGTCATGGACACGTAGCGGAACTTGGAGGCGTCCTAGCCAAAACTTTCCACGTGGTTGTTGTGCTTGTAGATGACTGGGTCGACCGTAAAGTTTCTTTTCATCAGGAAAAATGAGAATTCGATTGCTATGAAGCTTCAAGTTGTTGAGAAGGCGACGACGGCATTCCAGACGTTCTTCTCGTATACGGTCGGTGAACAGATGATTTTCCGTCCTCTTCCTTGACAGCTCTAGACACAGTGACCACCGAACTGTTCTTCTTAGCGAGAGCAGTAATTTTTAACTTCAGAGCATTTTTGAAAGCATTTCTCACAGCCAAACGTTTCACAATTTGAGGTGTTCCTGAACGAGGTCGATCTTTTAGATCTTTCCCGTTCTTCTTGGCGATGTAGGGCTTATTGGGGTCCAGGTGCAGAGAATCAGAGTTCTTGATTCCTTTCACCTTTTAATGACACGTGCGAAAAATTAGAACTTTATGTTTCTTTGACGTAACTTTTTCTATCACACTTAAACCTCCCGAAAGATAAAACGAGAGGGAAAGTCCCTCTAATGACCTGCGGTGTTTTGTGATAAGATGATAAATGGCTATTGCATTGATGGTTCCCCATGGTAAAAATCACGTACTAGTGCCTTTGAATGGCTAAATGGCCAAATGATGCTTCTGCCACTAGATGGCGCCACCCAATGCCAAAACGGATGGCAGATTTGAAATCCCCAGGGTGATTAACGATATGCCCGATGGCATATGGGTCAATTCATGGCTCTAAATGGGTATAATTAAACTTTACTCCTCTTGAAAAAAACCCGACGTCTATACCTAGCACTTCGCCGCAGGTAAAAACGACTGTAACACAGCTTTTCCAAAACTCGGTATGCTTTATAATTTGGAATTATTAGGACTCTTATGCTTTGTCACAACTTTTCCTTGCTTGTACTCCATCCTAAAAGTTTAAGAGGTTCTTATCTATCCTGTTTCATAAAACATTAACTGAAAGACTTTCAGCTATAATCGATGGGTGAGACATTATTCCATTCTTCGGTTACTATTTAAGAAAAGAAATTTGCAACCATGTTGCATTGAATCGTTTAAGCTTAAGATAATTTTATCTCATATTAAATTTAGGCGCTCATATGAAGAGTAATTCGGAAACATTATTTTCTTTACCTTCATACTTTTATTTACCTGAATCAGCTGACCACTAAGCCACTGAGTCTCTCCAGATAGCTAGTGAAGCGCATTAAGTCTTGCCTTGTACAACTTCTATCGATATCTTTACGCAATTAAGGTGAAAAGAGTTTGGCTTCATACTCTAAATGTGGTTGAAAGAATAACACAAATAATGGAACCGTTATAGACCTATTCTTTTATATATCTATTATTCCTTGCAATGATTCCTTGAGTTCGGGTTATTCCTTTTACAACCTACGAGTAATTTCACTATTTATAAAATTATACAACTTAGGCTGTTTACAACTTAAGTTCAATGTGTAGAAAATTTTAGGTCGCAAGAAATTGATACCTTATATTCGCAATCTTCTGTTATATATTAAAATATGTGATCTCTTAAGGTATTTAAAGTTGAATGTTGAAAGATCCAAATTACATCACTTTACTTTAAACGGAAAATGTCACGTACTATAAGGTCAAAGGCATTTAAATTGTGCTGGATTTTGGCTCTGTCGAATCATTTATGAAAATTAAGAAAAATATAGGAGCCACTTCCGAGCCCTGCTGGAACGCCGCTAGCGAAAGGTGCCTATTCGGTCGATTCATTATTTATAACTACTCTTTATCTGTAGTTTGTAACCAAATTTCGAACACAGGTTAAAATTTTCCGCGTAATCCAGTTGGTTGTAGGTTTTTCTAAATGTCGTATCGCAGGAATCTGAAATTCCTAAATTATCGACTAGATTATCTCTTATGAAGGCCACACTAAAAGGTCTTTAATTTGTTTGATTTACTTTATCCCACTTTATTTTGCAAAATGGGCGTAACATTTGTGAGTTTCGTTTGTTTAATTATAAAGAATTCAAAAAAATTAATGCACTAGTCATAAAAAGCCGTACACCACATCAATGCACCTTAATATTTGGCGGGGTGTCTACGGACACCAACTAGTCAATCTAGTTAATCAGCATCGACGTCTGAAACAAGTAGATATGAAATTTGCGGGGTTACAATGATAAAAAGATAGTATTTGTTGTGATTTTGCTCAAAAGACCAATATTGCCGATGCGTTTGAAAGGGGGTGAAGAAAGAGTCAATAAATGAGATAAAATAGGCTCTATAAACAGTTCTCTTCTGAAACTTTCCATTGAGGTAATGGATAGGAAAGGTGTCCTAGGCAAATCCTATGGAGACCCCAAGCGAATCTACCCTAGTTTCAAAACGGGGCCAGACTGATACAAGTTGTGCTCTCACGCTCTCTGGCACATGACCAGTCTTTCGAAAGTGTACTCTCTCCCTAATTTCATTTTCTACACCTTCCCAATTATTTTAGGAACTTCACATTTCATTTTTTTTTATTAGAGGTGCCAATGTTGCTTTTCGTTTAGGTATTATTTGGACTTATGCAGAGTCCTTTTGATCAGGTAGGAACAATAATGTGCAACGTTTCTTGGTTTATGTTGACTTTAATGTTTTTTTACTTACTTAGAATTGCTAATTACGCATATGAATTTGATTTTGCCAGTGTCAATATTTTTTGGCATAAAAAACTTTATTACACGTTTCAAATTTATTCTACTATTTTGGGGGATTTTTGCATTAATAATAACATTTTAAACTTTTTTTTTAATTTAATGAATGAATCTAATTATATATGTTATATACATTAAAGAGAATGCCTATGTCTATTTAAACCATATATAGAGTTGTTAAAACTTACAACATTCCACAAAACCAAAACGGAAACTAGAGAAAATATTGCATGGCTAATTGAGGCGTCGCGTCATGTATGTGCAGTTTTGTTTGTGCCACTAACGCGGATGACAATTGCTCAAGGACGTCCGACAAGATCAGTGCTGCCTGAAATGTCATAGAGCGACGTGTAATGCTTTGAGGCAACGTGTAATGCTTTGAGACGTGAGTAAGTTATTTTGTGCTCATCAGGAAAGATTGAGATGACTTCTCTCGTCTTGAGTTGTAATACAATTGTAATTCCTTTGGTAGTGCAATATTTAATCTCGCCTTTATTTGACTGTTTACCCACCTACGTTTCCCATACTATACTACGGCTTTTTATTTTGTATTTTCAGATAATTATGGCTACCAGTACCATTGACTGCTGTCTTCAGCTTCTTTTTTTCTCTCTCTGAGGCTATTATTTCGAAACTAGGTAGCAAAAGTGTATGACAGTCGCAATTCCTAGCATTTAAAGAGAAACGAACCAACCGATTTGATGACTATTACTTTTGCACTGTAGGCATATCTAAGTATAAGAAGAGTATAGATAGAAGAACAGCTTTTGTGTATCCAAATAATTCATCTAAAATTACTCCAGTGGCATACTGCCAAGATTTATCAACTCCCAGATCCTCCTTCCTCAAAGGTGATTTCAGATAATGATCCATCATCTGAAAAGCGAGAGATGCTGCAGCCTCAAGAAATCCCCCAATTTTTCTAAGGAGCATGAAGTACATGACTTAATCAGTGATATAAGCCTTATCAAAGAAAAGCAGAGGTTTTGATATCTTGTTCCAGGGAGTCGAATTTACGAGATCCTACTTGCAAGACTTCTATATATATACAAGCAACGACATCTAATTTTACTGCCCTCTTCAAAGTTTTGGAAGGCAGTATACTGCGTCACTGTAATTAGAACAACCAGGATGTCTGGCGTTTGTTTATAAATAGCTTAAAAATATCTTAATGCTGTAAAGATTTTGTTGGACATGATCAATTACACAAGACAAATTTGCGATGTATGGGGAGACTTTAAGATGCTAGCATTCCTGCTTAGATTACAATGCTTTCATTACACGCTAATATTTTGTTGTTATTTCATTTTGTTTTAACAAATCTAATGTATATAATGTAAAAACTGTGGTTAAATATGAAGAAATATGGTTAAAAATTGAACCATTGTAAATTTCTTGCCTCTCATTTATTACCAGCTAAAAACCCCGAAAATAATTTTTCCCTGCCAAATCTGTCGTGGCCCAAGGGAGCGCCACCTGTTCTACCTCTGGGGAGTTTGGATTTGAAACCCCATACACAGGCATTGTAGACAGAAGAGTGATATTTTTAGTATGATGACGTATGATGATGGAACTACCATGCGTGATATGCTCGAGGCCGTCCGTCAGTGGCGGGAAATCCTTACAAACCCTGAATATTTTCTGTTCGGTCTCACTATGAATCGAACCGGTTACCCAAGCATGGAAATCGAGCGTCTTATTCACTAGACTAAAGGGGGGACAAAAAGATCATTATAAACAATTATTTTATAAAACTAAGTATTTAAAAGGAAGCCATTATGAGAAAATGGACAAATGTAATTAATTTTCGTGCAGACATTTGCACCAGCACTCTCTTAAATTGTTTTTGCCAACCACTTTTAACTATTGTTTGCTTTTCCGCCTTAAATTTAAACAAACTATATCCTCCTTCTAGATTTTCTGTCTATCCACTAAATCTTTCCAAAATAATAATAGGAGATTTTAGAAATTATTCGGCGAAATCCGGTAATATTTGGATGGAATCAAAATTTCAACATTTTTTCGAGTTCTAACTTTTAGAGACGAATGTTGTCATCGGGTTGACAAATGAATCTTGCGGAAATTTTAATAATTCACTGGACTTGCGGGGAGAATAGCAAGGGAATGGGTAAAATATTAAAATAGGTTTGGTGTGTATGATTTTTCTTTCTCTACATATATTACTTTTGATCGTGCTCGGTGGTATCTTCTAAATTCGAACCTGAAAACTAATGTGGTTTGACTTGTAAAATTTGGCTACCTGACATACTCGTAAGACATCTCATCATCAAATTCAGCGCTATTGTAAATATCCGCAGTTTTATGATATAAGACCGTTTTTAAAATGATGGAGACTTTCTTATCTTTATGATTCCTTCATCGCACTTTACTCACAAACAGTTTACCATATTCTCACTTCCAGACTCGCTCCTCATGGCCTCAAGATAATTTGTACCTCTAACTTCCTGGAGGTCTGAACCTACTACTCTCTATTGGACCTGGAAGTTGGTTGTAATTGGTGTGGCGTAGTATTTCCCAACACTTCCTCCGTTTCATTCTGTGATAGAACGTGTTGAAGCTGCGTTTAATTTCAACTCCTACCCCGTATTATTTAAAACCACGATGCTGCCCACGTGCATCTTCGATTCGAGGCTTGGAGTCTTATCTCAGCTACCGGATGCCAATGTTTAAACAAGGAGGTTATCGTCCCCCCGTTCGCCCCCATACGCCGACCTCGCCAGATCGAGTTAGGCTTATGAACAGATAAGGCATTGTTCCCCGGCCCGGCTGTGCGTTCCCTCCAAGCTTTCACTCCATTTTCCCCCACGCCAAGGAGATGTCCTGGCTATTTATATGGAAACTTTACCACTAAGATCAGATTGGAGATCCAGATTTTCGTCGCGAAACATCACCACGACCCTCTCTCCCTTTGTGCGCCAAGGGACCTCGACCTCGAGATTCACCATCACTTGTCCAGAAGGAGGACAATATTCCTTGAGTGCCAAAGGTTCGAGCCTTTCCGACGCCAAGTCCCCAAGGCCCCCCCCCCTGTTGTTCAAGGAGAACAGCATTAGAATAGCCATTGTTCGTTTTGAGCCCTTCGCCAAGAAACGGTTCTCATCCCCCCCTGTTGTTCAAGGAGAACAGCATTAGAACAGCCATTGTTCGTTTTGAGCCCTTCGCCAAGAAACGGTTCTCATCCCCTCCCTGTTGTTCAAGGAGAACAGCATTAGAACAGCCATTGTTCGTTTTGAGCCCTTCGCCAAGAAACGGTTCTCACCCCCCCTGTTGTTCAAAGGAGAACAACATTAGAACAGCCATTGTTCTTGAGCCCGTAGACAAGAGACGGTTCTCATCCCCCCCTTTGTTCAGAAGAGAACAACCTAGAACAGCCATTGTTCTTCAAGCCGTTCGTCGAGAAACGGTTCTCCTTCCCAAGACGCCTCGTCAGAATCCTTTTATTCCCCCCCCTTCGGCTGGAGCTCGCCAGCGGACCGAAACTCCTTTGCGCCACCTTCCACTGCACCACTAGTGCCAAAAGTTACGTAAGCCAAACTTCACCTTTGAGTATTGATCCCTTTTGTCAATTCTATCCTGTGCTTTAAATTGTTTATCGAACCATCCCATCTCTTTAACTCTATATTTGTTTTACCTTTTTTTAATCCCTTTAAATCCTCGGATTAGCCCGAGTCTCCACGACCCTTTCCATTCTGTTTATGTCAATATTTTCCGTTTTTGTGTATTGTTTATAGTTATTATTAATAAAACTCTATTTTATTAATGATAGCAATATTATTATCCTTGAGCTCAGTTCCACTCCTTAAGCATATCGAAGATACATAATATCGACCGCCAGACAGTAAACGCACTCTAAAGATAATTAAGGAAGTTCCCTCAACGAATAGTGTAATATATGGTATCGTCGGGAGTCATTCTACGACACACTCCATCTGCCTCTTACATCTCTCTTGTTTTCACGTTCGTGCCTTTGCAGTAATGGAACACGCTTTCGTTGCTCGATAAGGCCAAGTTTATAAGAGTTACATATAGTCTCTTTATTTTTCTTTTCAAGCTATAACCTTCTACATATTTTCTTTCTCACTAAATTTATCCCTGTTACACAACGCTTATCGCAAAAGCTATAATCATCATCCTTTAACTAGCATCGACTCAAAGTTAAAATGGTTTTAAATATCATTTAAACTGCAATGTGGTAAAATCGAACCTTGAAATGGCAGCTGGAATCCATCGCAGTTGGACCTTAACTTCATTTATTAGGAAAAATATTTGGCGAAGTTTGAAAGTTTATTAGACGGCGAATGCATCTTTAACGAAATTCTTCGCACCGCAAGAAATATTTTGTATTTCGCGATAAGAATCTCAATTTAATTTTGAAGAGTTAATAAAATGTTTTACGAGTCGTCGTAAAACGGACCCAGAACTGCTAAATGCAAGCTATCTCTACCGTTTCAACTGATGTCCTCGTTAAGGCGTCTCTTCAAAGTGAGGTAAGAAATACGCTTTCCATTACAAGGTGAACGAGACCCATGATCGGGGGGGCGGGTAATATAAAGGCCCATAGATTGGTAGGTACTATTAGATGGTAGGTACTATTATATTATAAATATGTCCATAATTAACTATTAATTAGCCGTTTTACAAATTTCATTCTTTCCCCTGCCGATGTCCTTATGACCAGACTCAAGAACTGGCAAATATGATCGTGGAAAAGATTATTGCGTTGCACTGTTGCTGATACTGATTATGACACTGCCTAAGAATAAAGACCGACAGAGACTCGTAAATAGTCATTTTTTGCTATGAATTTGTAAAGAATAACTTGTCAGATGTTTTGACATAATGAACAAAAATTTAATCCGAATAAGGCATTCGTGGGAAATAGGGAGAAAGAAAGATCAAATAAATTAAAAATATACGATTGACGTTCGGTACTTTGACTCTTTTGTTTACATGTACATATTTGTTCTAGGTTGTTCATTTGTAACTTAGTTGTTTATTTCTCCAAAAGTAGATAAGGAACTAGAAAAATCTAAGTTTTCTCGAAAATACAATTATAACTTTCATGAGGAAAGTAATCTGCATTTGAAGAAATGGTGCATTCAAAATTGGAGAATAATAACATCTCTCACTTTACGGGCAAAACTTTGTATCATATGCATGGCATCACTGTTCCACTTGTATTGTAAACTGGTATTGATGGTATTGCTCATTTATGAAGATGTTTTAGCCCTCTCATAAAACAAAGCCGAATTACTAATAATTTATTAGGATATCGAAACGAGTTAAGGACGTCAAATCTCTAAAAAGGGAGGGTGTCTAGTAGAAGAATAAAAGAATGACACTATTTGCCATTATCTGACATTTTATGCCATTGATATCGATGTAAAAGTGTGATATCAAGCATAATGAATAGAACTCAATGAGTGTAATAGGGCCTGCGACTTGAATAAAAAAATAGGTTGTCCTCGAAAAATCCCTCACAGGGAAGATTATAGGATGCAAGGTTATGGATGAAAGACCGATTTGAGAGAGCAGGTATCATTTCAAGTAAATTTGCCAAGAACCTGAACGTGAATGGGTCTTGCCAGACTTTTTCAACATGCGTGAGATGAGTAGGACTCATTTATAGCACGTTCCCTGCAAAGAAACAACTAATTTGTAATTAGAGATTGAACGTCTAGATGGTCTTCGCTAATAAGTATATTATGCGAAGTGCTGAAAATAATGAGTGTTTTTTAGCGAAAAAACAAATTTGGTTTGTTTGGACTTGATGAAAAGCCTATATAAGGTGTTATTAAGGTGAAAGATTGAATTCCTCATACATGCAAATGATAGAGTAAAATAAACGCTGCTCTATACAAAAATATTTAGTTCTCCCTCTCCTAAAATCGAGAGTACGTAAGGCTGTTTTCATGCACGACAATTCTCCAAGCGACAGATCAAGGACTCGGAAGAAGTTGTTGCTCATAAAAATATCTACTTGATCAACTGCACGACGGAGAGACATGGTGTAACTCTAAAGAAAATTTAGGGCAGATACTGGCTTTAAAGGCTGGAATGACCTTCAAATGTAAAGAGGGAAAAATTGGAAGATATTCAGTGAAAAGGTTCGAACTCCTTCAAATGTTGAAGATCATGGTCAAAGATTAGGAGAGCAATGGAATAAATCACCGCAGAATAATGCAAGAAATACATGAAGTTCCATGGTCAAAGATATGACTAAGTCATCTATCACGAGTTACAGGATAATTTTTATTAATTTTATTTACTTGTGAATGCGATAATTATGTTGTTCTCTGTTCATTACCCTATTTATTTTTTTTATTCTCAGGGTTTGGATGCATCATTTCTGTTGACGTTCTCCCTCCGTACGGACAGAGAGGGTGCTTGTAAAAAGCAAATACTTTACAGTACATAGTAGTAATATATTAATAAGTGTTATTGTGCAAAATATTGAGATTATTGTTTCTTTTTCCAGGTCTCATGTTAGAGTGATGGCTTCGTCAAGAGGAAATTGCGTTAATGATCCAGACACCTTCTGCTACATATGTGGCTGTTACATGCTAGTTCGTCAAAGGCGCAATATATCAAACTTTGTGATCCGCACTTAAAAGGCACATTTTGATGTACCTCTTGGCGATCAAGATAAGAAGTGGGCCCCACATGCTGTTTGCCATAGTTGTGTGGAACATCTTCGTGTGCCGAGAGACAAAGGATCATGTATCGGACTATTATTTCTGTCTGCTGAATACTAAAGGGATTGGCAAGAAAATTCGGCACTAGATCGAATACCCCAACATCCCCTCAGCGATCTGGCCAGTACCTCATTCTGAGTCTTTACCAATTCCAATTTTCAGTGGATATGCTTCCTCTGAAGATGAAAATGATGTAACTGATATGGACGTCCACGAAATGAATTCAAAGTCTGCAGATTCATCATCAGATGCTGAACAGTTATTAGCTCTTCACTGTTTCAATCAAGAGGATTTGAATGACTTGATACGTGATTTGGCGCTCTCCAAGAAAGCTGCAAAACTTTTCGTCTCCAGGTTGAGTGAAAGACATATGTTTGACAGGTCGGTACGGGTATCATATTATCGAACAAGGGAGAGTACATTTGTTAAGTATTTCTCTTAGGACAAACAACTTGTATACTGCCACGATGTTCCTGGTCTGTTTACCGAGTTGGGACTTGGCACCTATAGCCCTGCTGAGTGGAGACTGTTTTTGGATAGATCCAAACGTAGCCTCAAATGTATCCTTTTGCATAATGGCAATGACCATAGTGCAGTTCCTCTCGGTCACTCTGTCCATCTGCGAGAAACTCACGATGACATAAGAATGGTCATGGATTTACTTAAGTACCCTGAACACAAATAGATCATATGTGTAGACCTTAAGATGGTCAACATCCTCCTTGGTCAGCAGAAGGGTTATACAAAGTTTCATGTCATATCTGTATGTGGCACAGTCGAGCCCGTGACAAACACTGGTCCCCAAAAGATTGGTCATTTCGTGAAACTTTGGAAGCAGGAATGCCAAACATTGTTAATGAGCGAATCGAAAATCGAAAGAAGATCGTTTTCCCTCCACTATATCTCAAACTGGGGTAAATAAATCAGAATGTCAAGGCGTTGAGCACTGACAATGATTGTTTTCAGTACATAGTATTGACATTTCCTGCTTTGTCATACGAAAAAATAAACGCAAGAGTATTTGATGGTCCCCAAATCCGAAGACTTTTGAGTGATTCTAGATTCGTGAACACCATGAATGAAAAAGAGAAGGCAGCCTGGCTCTCATTTTCTGCCGTTGTTCGTAACTTCTTGGGAAACAAAAAAGCGCATAACTACCAGGATCTGGTTACTAATATGCTTTTAGCATATCATGATCTGGGATGCAACATGAGTGTGAAGCTGCATTGCCTAACTAGTCAGATCGACCGATTCCCAGAGAATCTAGGAGCCGTGCGTGACGAACAAGGGGAACGCTTCCATCAGGATTTGATGACGATGGAAGAGCGCTACCAAGGTCATTGGGATAGACACATGATGGAGGACTACTGCTGGACGATTACAAGAGATCAGCCAGAGAAGAGTTACAAATGCAAATTTTTGACCGATTGAAATCAAGAAGAGGTCCTCCAGCCTGATGCACTGTCAGTAGTAAATTAGCATCTATTGATTACAGTATTTGTAATCCTAATGTGTAATTCAAGTTTCTTCTCATAAGCAATAAAATGTTTGTGCAAAAAAACCTGCTTTACTATAAATAACGCAAAAGGATGATTCAAAATTACTTCAGCGCATGATGATAGGCGTGATTAAATGAAAATTATTGTATAATATTAGTTATTGATATTACGAAAAATATGTAGCATTTAGAGAGAATCTGATTTCAGATTTGAATTCAGTAAGCTCAAATTAAGTAGGAAAATGTAATTTGTCAATTCACCAAATCCATTGTGCCCCAGTGTTATCTATCGATCTATCTATCTAATTCTATGCGAATGTTTGTTTCCTAAGTATGAAAGTGAGAGGAGAGCTTCTCGTTTTATCAAACTTTGCTCTAGATACCTTGTTGTTAAGGCACTTAACATATCTTTGAATACAATTTATATTGTTAGTCATTTTATTTTGTGTTATATTCACGGAACTTTGATTCGAGTCCATGATTATCAAGTCGTTTTAAACAGCGCTATACTATGTGTTCTCCATTTTGCCTTACAGTCCTGTCGGAAAATCTATTAGAGCATTATTTAAAAGACTTCCTACACTCTGTTCAGGTAAGCCTCCTCTCGCTAGAAAAACTCGCTGTTCTCGTAGAGCTCGTCCGATAAAATGATTAAGTGCACGCATTATGCTTGGTAGAGAGCTTAAACAGCTTTGTTGCTATATGAAGCTCTTCCGTATTTATTTTTGGGAGAATACCTGTAAACGTTACGTTGCTCTTCTTCAGCTAGCCAATCAGTTGACTGTACTTTTGTAGCAATTCGTGGAATCTTGTAAATAAAACATTGTAAGCTCCTACATGCTCCATATACATTGAGTATGGCGTAGATCCTTTCGAAAACTCGCCTAATTAATTTAGCAGATATTTAACTCTGCATCCCGAAGAGTATTAGCTAATTCGTCGTGTTGGTTTTCCTTTTCAAAATTACTCTGTGTTCCCAAATAATAGTTATCTACAAGATGAACTTCCAACTCATTTTGATCTAAGTTAGAACCAAGAGCTCTGAACTTCAATGCGAAGTTTCATTTCTTTTGAAGGTTGTGTCACTGGTATCTTAGTGAGATAGTAATTGTAGGTGAATCGTCACTCCCCCGTTCTCTCTCAGTGGAGACACGGGATGGTAACCGCAAAAATATCCGGGCCCGGCACCGAGGGTCAAACTCGTAACCACAGTACCTCGCCACTCGTCGCTATTAAAAGCCGAAAGGTTGTAAACTGCAAGATCTCCCCTACGAGAGTATATTCAATTTCACCTCAAATAAGAAATTGGAGACGCGTTTCTCTCAAGCTCAAAGGCCAATGGGAGCCGAGGTAAGACTTGGTGAGAAAAACCGTTGGAATAAGAACCCTACTGGGCCCGTCCACAAGCCTACCGCTACCCCAGTGGGGTGATGAGGTATAAATAACAAAAACTTGGGAAAAAAGTGGCAGAATACGTGAGTCTCCAGGCTACGAAGTCCCCGGAGTGAGGCCGGGCTACCAAGACTGGACAGGTAGAATACGTCAGTCTGCAGGCTACAAAGTCCCCGGATGGAGACCGGGCTACCAAGACTAGACAGGTATAATACGTGAGTTGCCAGACTACGAAGTCCTCTGCAAGAGGGCAAGAAGTAGCTCATCCTCGAGCTAGTCCCTGATTATCAAACCGAACTCTAAGTTAACTTGTTCAAGTTTAACTTACTCTCGTCAGAGCGACGCCTCATATCCTGGTGCATCCTAAAGCCCAGGGATATTCCTCGCACTTGAGGAATTACGAAAAGAAGAGGAAAAAGGCTTCCTCTCAAGCCCGTTACCCGGTGGCCACACCAAACTCATAAGTTAACTTGGTTGAGGAACCAAGTTCAACTTATTCTTTTCGAAGAAGCCCATCCCCTTCTATCCTGGTGTATCCCAAAATACCGAGATAGGCCTCGCCCTTGAGGAATACTGGAACTAAGAAAAAGCTCATCCTCGAGCTAGTTCTTGGTTACCAAACCGAACTTTTAGTTAACTGGTTCAAGTTTAACTTATTCTCGTCAGAGGAACCCCCCTCCTTTATCCTTGCCCTTGAAGAAGACCCCCCTTCCCAAGTACAGTCCTCGCCCGTGAAGAAGACCCCCCCCTCCAGAGTACACTCCCTCCAGCCAAGGTATTCAAGCCTTAGCGCATCGCTAGACAGTGCGAATTACTCCTCAGAGTAATCCGAAGAGAAGAAAGGAACCTTCTTTCACTATCCCGTGGTGATATCCCTTCCTGCCGAAAGCGTGTGGACCCCAGCTGCCACCCTCTCCAAAGCCAGTTGTGGCTTACAAGTTATTCGTCCGCAACCTCCATCTGGCCGGTCGGCACGCGTCTTGTAGCTAATAACATTCCCGAGGTAAAGTGTTCAGTGAGTTCAAGGTCAAACGCAAACCCTTCGGTACTGTAAATAATGAATCACAGTTTCATAACAAAAATGTAACTATACGAGTTACTGTTCAGTTAGGATAAAACTGCACGCTCCCATGGGAGAAATATCCTCGGGCTGATCACTCATGTGGCGGATAAAGTAAAGACAAGCCATCCTATCAACCTCTAGTACGATAAGCCAACCGAAATTTACCTGGTAAAGATAAGCCATCTTGAAATTTACTTGGTAAAGAGAAGCCATCCCTAAAATAACAAGTAATGTGACGGAAATACCAAAACATTTAAAAAAAATTATATAATAAATTAACATTAAAATTGATTTCTGTTTCGCAAAGAATTTAGATTAATTAATGAATAAGGTGACATTAAAATAGGTACTGACTAGCAATTTAGGAATAAATTCCTCGTGTTTCATTACTCCACATGAACTCTTGTAAATATGAATGTAGAAAATCACGTTTGCAGCCAACCAATTCTAGTCGCGTGCGAGTCAGGTCGCGACTCACGAGCGACTCTATGTACATCTCACCATGTCGTCAGTCGGTTGATCGGTCCCCACTTTGCATTTTTGTATTGTTTCTGTGGTAAAATTGTAACTATTTGGCCGATTCTAACGAAATTTAAAACCCTTATATTGTTTAACATTCTCTTGCGAAAGCTATAATTGCCAAAGTACTTCCAAGGTTTGCCCGGGAATTATTTTGTTTTGGCAATAACATCATAACTATTCGGCAGATTCTAACGAAAATTAAAAGCTTTCTGTTGTTTTACATTCTCTTTCAAATGATATAATTGTCAAAGTCCTTTCGAGGTTAAACCGGGAATTATTTTGTTTCACAATAGCATCATAACTTTTCGGCCGATACTATGCTAGACTAGACTAAGCTATAATATGCTATACTCTGCTCAGTAAGCCTAGAATAGGCTATGCTATGCTAGGATATTATAGGCTAGGCTATACTATTCTAAGCTATGCTAAGATATAATGTACAAGGGTAAAATATACTATGCTAATTTAGGCTATAATATGCTATGATAGGATAGCATATAATACATATGTTAGGATAGACAATACTAAGCTATGCTTGAATAAGGTATAATAGTATAGTATTGGTTATAGATGTTTAATATACCTAATGCTAGGCTAGGTTATGCTATGCTAAGCTAGGATAAGCTATACTAGGCTAGGCAAGGCATGAAAGGCTATACTAGACTACGTTTTTATATGCTAGGTTAGGCTATGATGTACTAGGCTACGCTTCACTACGCTAGTCTTCGCTATACCAGGCTAGGATAAGCGAGGCTTTGCTAGGCTAGGCTAGGCTAGGGTATGTTATACATGCTATGTAATGCTAGGTTAAGATCTAATAGTCTACTGTAGGCTAGGCAATACTATGATATACTATACTAACTAGGTTAGGGTAGGGTAAGGTAGGCTATGATATACTATACTAGGCTCTGCTATTCTAGGCTAGGTAGGAGAGGATAGAATATACTAGGCTAGGTAGGAGAGGATAGAATATACTAGGCTAGGCTTTAGTGAACTAGGCTAAGCTAAGGTAAGCTATACTACACTAGGGTAAGCTAATATAGGCTAGACTAAGTTTTAATATACAATTGTAGGCTACGCTAATCTAGGCTAAGTTATACTGCTGAGCTGTGTTAGGCTATAATTTAATATGGTCTGCTAGGCAGACTAGGCTATACTTTGATAAGCTAGGCTAGGCTAGGATACACTGTGATAGGCTCAGGTATACTATAATTAAGCTAGGTTATTCTCATATATACTATGCTAGGCTATATATGCAAGTCTATAGTAGGCTAGAGTATACTAGGCTAGGGTATACTAGTCTACTCTAGGGTATACTATGCTATTCTAGGCCATTCTATGCTATGGTACATTAGGCTAGGCTATACAAGGGTATACTATGCTATGAAAGGCTATGCTGGACTATACTACGCTAGTCTAGGCTAGATTATAGTGTACTATGCTAAGCAAGCATAGGCTATGGAAGGCTAGGCTAGATTATGGTTGGATGTGCTATAACAAGATATTCCATTCTAGAATAGGATAGGATATACTATGCTAAGCTAGGGTATACTAGGCTAGACTAGATTATACTAGGCTCGGCTGGGTTATACTATGCTAAGCAAGGGTATGGCAAAGTAGGCTATGGTAGTAGGCTATACTATGCTAGGCTTTGCAAGTCTAGGCTATATGAGGATAGGCTAGGCAATACTATGTTAAACCCAGGAATTATTTTCTTTTTGCAATAATATCATAACTATTGGGCTGATTCTAACAAATGTTGAAACCCTTATGTTGTTTTACATTCTCTTTCGAATGATATAATTGCAAAAATCTTCCCAAGGTTAGCCAAGGAATTATATTGTCTTTGCTATAACATCATAACTGTTCGGCCGATTCCAACGAAATATGAAACCCTTATATTGTTTTACATTCTCTTTCGAATGACATCATTACAAAGGTCCTTCCAAGGTTAGTCCTGGAATCATTGAATGTTTTGAAGATCCTAAGCTCATAAATCAGAAGAAGTGAGACCACGCGACCTTTTGGTCAGCAGACCTTGTTTTAATTTTCAGCGTGTGAATACCACTTTCAGGATACACAATATGATGTGTAAAATCAAAATTCGTTTAAATTTGGGAATAAGCTCTCCATTGGTTGTTATGCATAACTTTGGCATGAATAACATTTTTTTCCAATATGAGAAACTCACAGAGTATCACGTGAGTAGAGCAATAAATGCAAAAAATCCCACAGGAAAATGAAAGGCGCTATCCAATTACCTTCGAACTTGTTCAGTTTCCAGTGTGATATTTTGCATTTTTTTCAATTATAGGTAATAATGTGTCTGCATTCCGTGACTCATCAATTTCCATATACCCTTGGCAAGGAGAGGTCTGAATCAACTTGTTATACTGAGCTTACCTATGCTTAAAAATAAGTAACCTAAAAAATGACCTATTTCGCCCTTTGAAGATGATCTTTTAATTACGTGATAAAGATAGGCAATCCTGAAATCCACTTGGGAAAGATAAGCCACCCTTCTTTGGTAGAGAGGGCTTATCTTTACTTGAGCCCATGTGGCTCTAATTGGGCGAGTGTTTGAGGGGAGTTAGATTCTATTCCATACTTTTTTGACTTTCCTTAAACTCACGACTTTCTTTCAAAAAAATTTAAAAATCGATAGATGGTAGAGGCCTAAGTCCGTTTTTGCGTTTATTTTTAGATAAATAAGAGTGATTACCTCTGTTTTTGTCATTTTTCTACATTTATCTACTCTTCCTCCAAATATGTATATTGATTGAAGCAAATGCCCTCGTTAGTTACATCATCCCTCTCTTCTTATCGATTTAATTAATGCTTTGGCTTCTCCTTAATTATATATTGCCGTTATTTATATACCTTATTTATCTATTCCTTCCTTCCTAAATTTAATTTCCGCTGAGTGAAACTGCATTGGAGGTTCTCCTTCAAATCCTTCTCGCCGTCTCTTGACAAATGACACTATCCTCTCACTGAGGCAAGCAATTAGTGCCCCACCTTTCCAACCTGCATCTAATCAAGCCTCTGAGATAAAGAACGAATTTTTATCGTTTGATTATTACATCTCCTCTGGAGACGTCGCAAATTCTTCCTTCTCTCAGACCGACACTGCCTTACCCTATATGGCCTTAAGGAGAGCCGGATCATTGAAAGACCCGAAAACAGGTACGCTTATGCCAAGAGGGTCCTAAACACTTAATACTGGAGAATAAAGAAGGATATGTCAGGGTAAGGTGGAAAAAAGATACAAAGGAGGTGTAGAGTGGTGAGGACAAGTCCAACACGCCCTGGTCTTTAACCATAATGACTTCCAAAATTCAATTGATATTGATTATTAGGAAATTGATTGAAATTAGACCTGAAATGGTCAATAGGTTCTCAAGGGTCACGATCCGTAAGAGCGATATTTTTGTCTTTTAGTAGTGGAAAACTAAGCGGGTCTTTTTATAGTTGGATACGAACTAAACAAAAAACATTAAAAGACTGTGGGTAAAGTTTCTAAAAGTCAGTGGGGTAAAAGAGATAAGGAATTTGATGGGGTAAAAATAGGAATAATTAAGATTAACTAGAAATAAGGATTGGAAATATCATAGGGCACCGTTTAGCAGGCAACTAACTACCTTAGAGTTAAATTCCTGGTACTGAAAATAGGTCCGAACAGTTTCGCACCAACTTTGAACTCCCTTTTATATCAACACAGAGATTGCACATTGCACAAAATTTTGTCCCCAGAAAACAATTTTGGTTTAATCCAATTATTCCGTTGTATATATTTTTTTTTTTCGATGCATTTTAAACCTCTTCCCATTCCTAAATTTTCAACGATTAGTTAATAATTTTTTTTATTTAAATTAAAAACAAATGCATCATCTACCAAACCTTTTTGCAAAGGTTTGAGACTAATTTCATTCTTTAGTCGCTCGAAGGAAGTCTTGTTTTCTGCCTTCTAAATACTGAATAGTTTTGCATGGATTAATGGAAATAAATTTAATAACAACATGAGTGACTTTGAACTACAGGGTTATGATATGTACATTAGTCAAAAGAGAGATAAGACCTGTGGTGCTATGAAAAATAGCATTTCTTCAAATATAAATAATTCTATAAAGCAAGGAGAAGTTAAATCAGTGTGGATAGATATTAGGGTCAGTAAGAATAGGATAATACACTTGGGAGCCTTTTACAGCCCGCCCAGAAAGACTGAGGTATTGATGAGTTAATCATCAGGGAGATAAGTAAAGGATGTGAATTAGATACAATTATTCTTGGTGACTTTAATTTAAATTCTTGTGGATTGGGAAAATATGATGGGAAGGGATAGAGCAAGTTGTAAGTTTATAGAATATTTGAGGATAATTTTTTGTTAATAAACCAACAAGTGGTGCCAATATATTAGATATCGTTCTTTCAAATGATGATCACTTGGTTCAGGAATTGACTGGCGGGGAAGCATTGGGCAATAGTTATCATCAGATGGTTCGTTTTAACTTGGAAATAGTGAAAGGTAGAACATTAACAAACTAGACAAAAACTCCAAATTTTTAAAGGGGCGATTACGATAAATCACGCAACTTACTAAATCAGATTAGGTGATATATAGATTTGAGGGGAAAGAATACTTATGAGATGTGGGACACTTTTAACACTATATTAAACATAGACCAAGAGCAGTGTATTCCAATGAAGGCTAAAAGGGAAAATGTAAGAAGCCATTGGGGTGGAATCAGGAGTTAGCTACGAAAGTTTCTGAGAAGAAAAGGGCATACCAGAGATTACAGAGAGAAAGTACTTTTGCCAATTTAAATCATTATATATAGACCAGAAATGAGCTAAATAGGATTATTATGAACAGCAGAATTTAAAATTTAATAACAAATCTAACAGTGATGTAATAGGGCCTAATAGATTTGAAGGGGTTTTGAAAGAATTTGATGAGGAAATAGCACAGGTTCTTAATGATAACTTTTCTTTAGTATTTACAAAAGAGAATACACATAGATTAATTGATGATAATTCTAGGTCAAGGGAAGTAGTATTGAATATCATTAATATCAAAAGGGAACTAATTAAAGGGCTTATATTTGAGTTAAATACTAGTAAGTCATTTGGCCCAGACAACATTCATTCTAGGTTAATCAAAGAAGGTGTAGATAGTATTCTAGTAGCTCTTGAGAAGATATATACTAGATCACTAGAGTTTGGAGAAATACCTAATGATTGGAAATTAGCGAATGTAGTGTCAATTTTAAAAAGTGAAGTAAAGAGGACTCGAAATATTTAGGCCGGTAAGCTTAACAGTTATAGTTTGTAAAATTCTTGAGCAAATAGGGTGCTAGGATACATTAAGAGGAATTTTAGCTACAAGAGTAAAGAGGTTATCCATAAACTCTACAACTCGTATGTTAGGCCACATTTAAAGTACTGTATGCAAACATGGTCACCGCATTTTAGACATTATATCAACCAGCTAGAGTCGGAATAAAGGAGAGCAACGAAAATAATACCTTACCTGAAGCACCTTGAATATGAAGATAGACTGAGGATGCTAAAATATGTTCTCATTTGGAAGAAGATTTGCGAATAGAGATATGATTGAGCTTTTTAAAATCTGTTCTGGGATGGATAAGTTGGATTTTATCAAGTTATTTGAGTTGGAAGGTAGTAAATAATAGGAGTAGGGGTCACCACTTAAAAATAAAAAAAACAAAGGTGCAGGTTGGACGTCAGAAAATATTTTTTCACCAATAGAGTGGTAGATTACTGGAATAGTTTGCCACCTGAGCCAGTAGATAGTCCAAACTTGAATGTTTTCAAACGCAGATAAAAGGTATTATATGGGGAGGAAGGGTTAATGTGTGTGTGTGTGTGTATGTATTCTGGACTTTTTTTATTGTATATTATGATTGATTTGAATTTTGACGGGTCTTGGTGATGATGCTTTTTGTTTTTGACACATTCCTGCGGATGGTTTGAATTGTATATTGTAGATGTATGATTTTACACAATCCTATGGATGCATTTTGTGTGTGGGTTGACTTCGTACTACCTCTATTCCGCCATCACACCTCTACGAAATTCGATCATCGGACACGGAAACCCTCCAAAGCGCGAGATAAGCTCTCCAGTGTCACCGCTGATCCCGTGTGTCATGTGAGTTAGCAAGAAAATTTATATTCATATTGCGATAGTATGAGGTTAGTACGTAGTACTTTAATTTAATGTTTAACGCTAATCATAAAGGGTCACGATAAAAATACTAATCGGCATTTGTTGTGTTTACGTGTAGCCTATTTGTTTATTTTTGTCATTGAAGATATTGTAATAGGCCTAGTTGCCAGCCGGGATAGTCTAGTTTAGCTTAGGATGATGATATATATGTGATTAGTGTTGTTTTTTCATAGTTTAGTGTTAAATTTCAAATCGATGTTTAGTTTGGGATAATTATTGTGTGTTTCCTCTTATCCTTACGTGTTGAAGCGGCTTTTCATTAAAACATTGAAATTCACACTCTTAGATCAAAGCATACTTCAACAAAGAAGTATATCACGTTTCACAAGGTATACCGCGACAAAAGTGGTTTCAGGAGTGGAGTGATCAGAAGGGGCATTATGCGACACCCACCATTTACTCTCTAGGATGGATCCACTTTAGTGGATCCAACCGTTTTATATTAAATGTTTTTAACTCTTACACTGTTTACAAAATTAAAACAAAGTTTAAATTCATTATCTTTAACTATTGCCAAGTTAATTTCTTTTATAGTTTTTAATTAATTACTGAAATAAACTTTAAATTTATTAACTACTTTTTTGAGTCAGTTGTAAATCAAATTTAACTATTGCTAAGTCATATTTTATATTTTAACTTACAGTACATTTTATTGATATTTTAGAATTGGTGACCTTTTAAAATAATTCAATGTCTTCTTGGCCTTTTCATGGTTTCTTCAAATGTATTAACTTTAGTAAAATTATTCTAGCCTGAAGATGAAAAATTGCAGTTTTTGAAACGTAGTGAGAAATTAAAAGATTTTGCATCAGTTTCTGATGCTCTGGGATTGATATTCAATATTATATATATATATATATATATATATATATATATATATATATATATATATATATATATATATATATAGGTGAAGCAAATTAAGGAAAAGGCTAATGATACTTTAAAGTTATAAATTTAAGAACATTCCAATTATGGTAATGTAAACATTTGCCTGTTAATAGAGGAAATAATGCAAAAATTATTTTATAATATATAATTAATGATGGAATATTTAAATATTAAAATTAACCATATAAATATGGATATGAACACTATATGCACATCAAGAAAAGAGCGGAAGAAGGAAGAGAGGATTAGAATGTTAGTTAATATTTCATAGCAGAAGTTGTGGAGGGTAAGAGGAATGTTAATTTAAAGAAGAAGAAAAGTCTTTAATATACTGTGAATCTTCAACTCACAAAGAGATAGGATCAGAGATATTTTTCAAAATTTTGAAATGTTCTAAAGTAACTTCGATTTTACAATTAATAGAATGTAACTAAACAGGTGAGACCCCTTTCTTATAAAGAACTTTTCCAGTTCCTTTGCGAATTCCCATATGAGTACAAAACCTTGCTTTTAGTGATCGCAACGTACCGCTAATATATTTCCTTTGATTACATCTGGAGCAATTGAATTTATATAATATGATGAAGAGATTACGGGACTCTGTCTTTACATTTGAAATAGTCTCCTATATTGTGTTTATTTATAATAATTATCTTAAAATTGTGTGGAATAATAATATTATTAGAACATTGTAAGTTCCTTTTTAATTTTTTGGTTTAAAAACACATTTCCTAAAGAACTACGTAATGCATATCTTTACAGACAGTTTGGACTTTCAATTTAGGTTGCTAAATATTGTTTAGTAATTTAGCTCTGGTCTTCTCCATTCCTAAACATTGAGTAAACATAAAAAAATACCTATAATATCTCTGGCCATTAATTGTCTGATGAATATATCCTAGGATGTTCAGTCAAGCATGAGTAGGTCACTCATCGGTATTGCATAACTGAACCAATCTTGCATTCTCTTTGAATAATTGTATTAAATTGTCTTTATCGCGTGATTCTTGCAATTCACAATGTAAGAATCTCTATTGTCGCATGAACGGGCACGATCGCCTCTTAATTGCATACCTCGATTGCATTCATGCCGGCCTGCAAATAGTGCTTCGTCAATCAGTATCGGATTCTAAATTGTGCCAATTATTGGCTTCCTAGATAAACTATGACTCCACATACTTCAGGAGACATGCTAAGCTAGTCAGTACCTGTAAGCTAAGAGAAGACTGGTACAGAGTAAGAAATTAATCGTGGCGTATCCACAATGAATTAATTATGCAAGTCTTTTATTATTTCACATGATCTTCCTATAAAAGTCTTTCACGAGCATGTCATAGCGAGAGCGAAGATTCAAGCAAGCATTTTTAACAGGCAGCCGAAATCAAATAAGATATATTTTTTAAGTTAAATGTCATCAACAAGGAAAATTTCCATTAAGTCAGCTCTAATTTTGTAAAGACATTTTGATTTTAGGGCAGACAAACATGAATAGCTTAATTGCGGCAGACTTCTCGAAGCTAGATATACCGTACTTTCAACCAGTACTACATATTTACCTCATTTACTAATTCATAAAAAGAATAAATTTAAGGTAATAAATAAGTGTAAGCATTTTTAAATAAGCCAATCATTGACTTACGACAATTCATATTTACAATCATGACAAAATTCCCAGAATTCTTTTTATCAATCATTACTTGTTTCCAACCGAAATTTTCAGATTTTAGATAAAGCTTCCCCCATTCCCACCCTCTCACCATCTTATACGGAGATTATTTAGAAACTTATTCCATTTTCTAGACACTGTTAAATATCTAGCATCCCGGAGAAAAATGGAGCAGTGTAATTGAATGAAATAATTATCATTTTTATATTTTAAATAAATAATATTAAAGCTTCCATATACTTGCCTTGTCAGCTTTAGGCCTCTTCTCATTGCGCTGGTTCAAAATTAAAAACATTCCCTTGTGTGAATAGCGCCGTTTTTTTTTCGTGAACGCTCCTTTGAATCGAGTTTCGAAAGCGTTTGTGATTTCATTCTTTGAATGTTTTAGAACGGTATTATTTTATCACACTTCGGTCTTTCCTCACCAATTAGTATAGAATTAAAGCTGAATTTTGGCTTTATTTCAATCGATTGGACGTATAATTAAAGTAATTAACAATACAATGATCATCAATCTCTCTCACAAAACAATCAGTAGGTATATTTTCTCATCACCAAGCAGAATTTATGCAACGCCTTTCCTATTCTGCCTAGGAATATATGTACAGTAAATCTCTACAGTTAGTTCAGAGATGCAGAGTTAAATTTCAACAGGGGTGGACGGCGAACTAAAGTAAATTACTCAATCATGTGTTGAATTTCAGATTATTTCGATCACCAAATTTACTTATTAAAATATTGTTAATAATTAGAGAAGTGCAAACTAATGTAACAATAGAGGCGTAGTAGAAAAAACTTAATCAATGTGATTGTTTATTGTAGGGAATCAATGATTAGATTCTGCTGGTGATGAGAAGAACGCGATGAAATTAGAGAAGCAAGGTCCTCCTTGTGGTCTACTGACAAAAAATGCTGTCTCATCAGCTGAGTAAATTAAAGAAATGGAAGAAAAGAGAAAACAGAACTCCACTCAATTTGCGGTGTTTTCTTTAGGTTGCTCAATCTAAGCCTGTAGAAAGAAAGCACATTCTGAATACTTACTTAAACAAAACCCAGATTTATTCTTTGCTTAGTTTAAATTTTATTCCCATATCACTTATTGGACTGCAGATATTTCGTCAATAAATTATGACTCATACCTGAAAATCGTGATCAGAAAAGGCCGAGAAACAAAAGCCTGTTCTCCATTGTTCCTTCACCTCTGCCAGACACACTCGGGTGTTGCCGAGAATTCTTACATTTGACGCTTTGTCAAACGACAATGAGACGAGAGAATGAGCGCTTCATTTGTCTATCCCTAATCTGCGTTCTTGATTAACGAATCTTTTTTATAATATGATATTTTTTGTCCGCTCCAATACCAATTTTAGGTGCCTTTCAGCCTTTTAGTGCCATTATCACTGGGGTTCAACCATTTTCACTTTGTCTTTCACAGAGGTGTCAACTTATTTCTGTTCTCAAATTTTTACAATTCACTTATAACTCACTTAAATAAAATGATTGTTCTATATATTATTAAAAATACCATCAAATCGTCAATACTGATCCGAAAGATATTTTGAAACTTCCTTTTCTGAAATTCGAATCGATATAATTTTGCCTTTCTAAATGAAAGCCGCCTAGCCACAACAAAAGATGCAAACCAAAATTTGGAAGCGAATCTGCGTTTAAGGATTCTATTTCAATACCTGACTGAAATACTGAAGAACATTCTCTATAGCGCATTTAATGATGGGAGAAAAACATATTTGTTTTTCTTTAGGTTTTATTGGGGTTTTGCAGCATTTGTTAGTGGAAATTTTAGAATATAAAATCCGAGCATATCAATAATATGATGAATTATAGTGGGTTTATGTGCTTTATTCTCTCCCTTTTTGGTTTCACTAGTGTAAATATGCTATTAAGGAAGTCTATTTTTTAAATGTTTTATATATATTTTGTTATAACTGTTTGACATGGTTTGATGTAACCCATTTAACGACTAAGAAATGAACGCGAGCGGAGACTTGTGAATCGTCCGTTACCTCTACACATTTTGCGAACATTTGACTGTAAGATTACGTGCTCTAGGTGCTACTTGAATATTAGGTTTAGCATTCATTGGTTGTTCAACTGAATCTGGTATGAGATCCACAGACTAATTATATTTATATTAATTATAATAAATGTGATTTCCTTCCTGGTATCTTGGTGAAAGTATTAATCGATGGCGATAACGATTAAAGAGATTATAATGTTATTAGCGAAAAGATATTTAAAAAAGTCGGAGAAAATCCATAGAAATGTTTGCCTAAGTTAGTTCATTTATATGTTAATGGTCCCATTTAGCAATGATGCTTACATGTATGAAGTTGCATTTCTTCTTAGTTTATGGCAAAAACGAATATACAACGCTATTCAATTCTAGCATTGCTCTTTGACCTTTCCTTCACTTCTAAACTGCTGTACAGGGACTTACACTAGGATCGTTTCTTAATAAATTGGAAAATCTGATTGAGTAGCCTCATTTACCAAACTGAGTTTTTCCCATTTTGCTTCTACTTTACTTCACGTTAATTATTGGTGTTCATCTTAAACTAGTGGTGGAGGGAAGTGCTAATCTTTACAAGTAACTGCCGTGAGTGTCCACCTTCCCTTGATCCAATAATTTATCGGCAACAGATCAAACTTTAAAATAATTCCAGAACTCGCCGGTGTCAGGTATCTTCTTATGCAACTTCATGAACCTAAAACTCCGATGGAAGATTTTGACTTCGACAATAGATTTAAATTCCTAATTTTGTTTTTCTGTCCACATTGACTGAACTTTCTCCTGAAGGTATATAATACAACATCCCTCACTTAACTTTATTAAATTTACCTTTTGTTTACCTTTTGTTAGCATTCAAAGTTTTTCTATATATTTCGTTCCCAACGAGATTCATTTTTCTCTAAATGGAAGTAAAATTGCCCGATGTTGAAAAGGATGGGATAAATGATAATTCCTCTATCAGTAAATTATTTGCCATTTTCAGTTTTTGTGCTCTATCAAGGTTGTATCGTGTATGTACTTAAACATATTTGATGGGGTGGGGAGGCTCTTATGAAGTGAGAGATATCACGAGAACTCATTCATTAACGTAGATTGGATGCATTCTTTACTAATTTCGTGTAAAAATATGAAAGCAAATATAAAAGTATAACATGCTATATAAAAATAAATTTCTAGAGGAAATAAGATATCTTTCTATCAAAAAATTAAAGCTCCTAACTCTTTTAAGTTTTCGAGTTCTTCAAAAGCTTTCAGTTTTTCTATCTGAACCATGAGGACTCAGTGTCGATGCCAATCGTGGAAAAATCAGGAGAGTTATACTCCGTCTGTCATTAATGCCCATATAAATTTCCTCTCTAGTTACATTTGCACATTTTGCATCCCGTAATTTTATTACTTTTTTCTCTACACTGTATTCCCAAAGTTTTTTGGGAGATTCCATATTTAACTTTCATGAAGTTTTGAATGATATTTTCGTTTCTCATATAGCGGCTGTATACGAATCGGTTTGGAGTAGCTTATTCTTCAACTAACACACGTCTGTTCTTGAATCCCTGGGACTGTTATCCTCATTTATAAAATGAGACAATTATGAAAAAAAGAAGGATGGCGGATACTTTATTCTTACTAAGATCATACGCAATCTATACCTTCGACGTTGTAAAGCGAGTTTCATTATTTTTGCATCGTTCTTCACTCAAGAAAGACGTCACAGAAGAGACCTGAACTGTCGGATGAGACAATTACTGGACTCTGCACAAAGACACACTCTTACTTTTCTATCCACCCTCTTTAGGGCGATTTGGGTAGGAAAGCTTGAAGCCTCCTTACATACCTGCTTGTGCAGGAGCCTTATCTGAACCGGGGAGCTAACTCGGCGCAGGCCAAAGCTTAGCCCGGGACGGGTTAGATCCCGTGTGAGCGGTGGACACAGGTCAGGTGGAGCAAACACTTTTAGGGTATAGGCAGGTTTCTAAGTAGCTAGGGAATACCGACTCACCAGCTGAAAAATCCGATTAGAATAAACGGATATAACAGCAAGCTATATCTACCTCCACTCTTTTCATTCTCTTCAGCCAATAAAGAAAAAGAAAAGAACCGGTTAGTAAGAAGATGGACACCGCTAAACGGGTCCCTTTGCACGTCCAGAAGGGCGCGCAAAAACCTGAAAGGACAAACATATTCAGAATTATCTACGGAGAGCTAGATGTAGTGCTGGTAAAGGCTAGTAGACTACACTAATTCCTACATTGCAATTTGCCAAAACGACCGAGATGTGGATAAAATTCGTTCGAAAACGCTACGGATGAACTAACAAAGATTAGATTAGAAGCTAAAGTACCCCCGCCAAAGTGGCTCAGAAGACGGTATACTGCCGTCAAATTGATCCTTGGATAGGAAACCATAAGGCGGACGAAATAAAAGAGGAAATAGAGAGAGCAAAAACATGGGCAAAAGTTAAACAAGTCATAAAATTCGTCAATCATGCAAACAATACGGAGTATTTACACGTTTTCAAAGTAATATTCCGCGCAACAAATATGGCCATGAAGGCGAGGAATCAGGTATTCTCGCGTTTAATTTTAAAATCACACCTGATCAAATAAAGACAGACGAATTCATCAGCATACAAATTTACTTTAACTGTTATGCGCTTGAAAAGTACAAACAAGGGACTGTCCTATAAAAGAGATTAAATGGTGTTCTGAGCGTGGCGATAAAAACCATATGTGGCGGGAATGTAATTCTCAGATAAAAAAATGTTTAAATTGCAATGGAAGCCATTGCGCCCTGGCAATGGCATGCCCGATGAAGCGTCAACAAATTGAAAATAAGAAAAGAGAGAGGGTTAGAGCAGAAGAACAAAAACAGAATCTTACATTCGCCAAAGTCGCTAAAGCCACAGCCGAAAAAATCCAACCGGTAAAAACGTAATCAAAGTTAAACAAGGGGAGTCTTTGAATATATTAGCTGTTATTATACACGCACACGTGTTGAATGTAGCAAACCAAGTTTATATTTACGGGAATCAAATCTAATGTTAAAAAACAACGGATTAGATGAAATGTGGTTCCCTGAAAACCCCCCATCAACGGACATACTGAGCGTCCAGTATAAACCAACAAATTTCGACAAAAGATCCCTACCCAAGAGAAAACCACAGAGACCAACCGGGCAACGAATAGAGAACCAAGACTAAGGAAGAATACACAAAAAGACAAGAAAAAGGGATAGAGATAGAATTTGGGACAGGCAACAACACCAATATGGATACGAACACAGCAAACCAAACCCAAGCAGGAACGAGCTCAGTTCAATTTCAAAAACTTGTGAAAGAAATAGGTGAGGAACAACAAAGCTTCAACCTAAAGACTTACGCCTCTGAGGGAAAGCCTTTCCCGATAACAACGATGATCTGGTACAAGGTATTAAAAAGGGACACTATAAATACAAATACGAAGGCCCGTATACAGAACGTGAGGTATTCACAATGATTACAGCAGGCAAATTAGAAATCCCGCAGGATCTACGTTATACGCTAAAGAAATAAGAATTCAAGAAAAAAAGATGTGGAAGAACAAAATCGCCCATTGAGCGTAAAGCGTATAGAGCAGAGAAAAGAGGAAGCCGGGAAGAAAGAAAAGATAAATAATGGCCCATGTAAGAAAATTAAAAATAATAGGCCACAAAGTAGCTGGATGGAATGAGAAGAGATTCTCTCTGAGCAACGCATATTTAAAAGAAGACCCGGGTATCATTCTACTAAATGAGATCAACATCGACCCAGAAGTAAATAAAATCAATATGTTTAATTACACTGTAATTACAAAAACCACAAATGACATCAATTACTACGGCGTCGCTATGGGAATCCGAAACGATATAAGCTTACAAAAACAAAGATCTTGACGAAGCATATCTAGCGATTAGCATTCCAACAACGACAGGCAATCTAATAGTGGCAACGGGCTACCAACTACGAAGGAGAGATTTCTGGCCCTTTCACAACTTTACAGAAATATTTGGCCACAGAACCCAAACAGTCTTGATGGGTGACTTAAATCCCCGGACTATAGCCTGCGGCTACACTCGGAACTACAACAGAGCCGGAAGTAACCTTGACCAATTATTGGAAAGGGGCATAGTAGAGCGTCTAGTACCGGATTTTTCAACTTATCTTGGCCTAAAATAGAGCTACAAAACCAGATATAATTTTGGCAACCCCGAACTTTCAGTTCAATTATTATATCGAGTATGGCCCTGCATCAACTAGAGACAACGAAATTGTGGTCATGACTTTATCTATGGATCCCACTCAAGTTAAGTGCTCACCGAGGAAATCATATAGACACGCCAATTGGACCAGCTACGAAGAAGAGCTCACCAATTACGGTCAGAGAGACCTACCTGAGGCTTCACTAGAAGAAATAGACCAAGAGATCGGCGACATCATGGAGGCGCTTGTCAGGGCAGATAAAAGACATGTTCCCACTACAACGCATAGAACTTTACCGCAGCAATCAGGTCAGCCCAAATAGGAAATGCCGAATGGGAATAAAGAAAAAGGAGATTTAATCGAACGATATGGCCTTCAGAGAGCCAACCGTGCAAAATAGCACTAGAAAGAAACTGAATGTGGGAAACATTCGTGGGAGCCATAGAGCAATAATTAAATCCTACCAAACTATTGCAGAAAATTAACATCGCCAAGGGAAAATGAAAGCCGAGGCTAAAAATCAAACTCCGAAATGAAGATGGTAAGGAAAAGGAGCCCTATAAAATTGAATAAGCGTTCCGAGAGCACTGGAGGAGGGTTTTTGATATCTCTCCCAACGAAAACGAGGATTTCGACGGCGACCATGCAGCAAGAGTGGTAGAAGACTTGGAGCAAAACCGCCAAGAAATAGTCCCTAACATAACTGCTTCACCAACACTACTAATAAAGCAAGGGATCGAACCAATCACCCTAGAAGAAATACAAAAAACGCTCAAGGCTACTAAACAGAATGTCGTAGAATTGCTCATAGTCTGGTCCAATAATTATTCTAGTACTTGATCTGGACACACCGCTTTTGTTTAAGTCGATGGTATTGAGACCCTATGACTCAATCTACGATCATTATATATATATATATATATATATATATATATATATATATATATATATATATATATATATATATATATATAAGCTTTAATTCCTACTGAACGGGCGAAGGTTGGTTAGAGGCGGGTTGTGCCACGGCCAGGATTCTCACTATAAAAGTCCCACTTCTTACTGTGGGGAGGTTTGTGATTGTTAAATTCTAAGAGTTAATAATACAGGTTGAATAAATTAGCCGAAGTGATTCTTAATTAAAGTTTTGCCAAGGTTACGTCAAAAAGAAGGAGCCACAAATAAACATACGTACAAAAATAAACTTTACTTTACACCAAAATAATAATTAGTAGCAATAGTTAAACGGGCTTTTAGGTTAAGAAGGATTGAATATTAAACACGGATTAATCTGGGTTGGCAGCAATTATAAATAATAATATCAGGGAATGACTCACTCGAATCTCTTTAAAAAAGGAGGAGAGGATGACACTGACGTTAAGCGTCTAGATTTATAATTACACAATGAGAGTATCAATCACTGTTAATTAAATAGGTAATTTAAGAATAGATGGACACTGAGTTTACAGATTACCATTAATTGTGATGGATTGGAGAGACGACTACTCAGGTCCAGACGGGGTGTTTCGGGTGGCGTTAACACAAGTTCTCGGGGAGGGGGGGGATAAGACGACGGGTTCGGGGCTGCTGACTGCAGTTCCAGTTAGTTCACTCCTAACTGGATGTGACACTAACAAATAGTTACTTCCAGTAACTATTTGGATGTTGCTTTTCTCTCTCAAGTTACGCTGAGCAACAGAGCGTATTCTTCCAGTCACAGACTCTGCGGGGCGGGATTTGCCTCAGGAACACTTTGAGACAGCAACCAAGTTAACTCCGCCGCGCGTTGGCAGTCGATACGTTACCGCAACGACTCTCGTTCAACGTGAGGGTTACGCGAGTAGGTTTGGAACACTTCTGCCGAGGGATGAACGCCGTTGTCATTTATACTGCGGACTGTGTGAAATCGAGAGAGAGATTCCATATACGACAATTCGCTTATCGCAGCGCCTTCTGGAAAATCTCCATGGTATCATAAAGAAGGCAAATAAAATTTAGGCTTCTCTGTGAGATAGGCCTTCTATCATCAGTCTTCCTGTCACCTGTTGGGGAAGTTTAGCACGGATAACGACTTAGGTCAAGGGGAAGGCGGAGGAGGGTAGTAGAATGTCGGAGGAGGGGGGGGAGGGAGATGACGAAGGTCAACTCAAACGACAAATTTATTTCGTTCCCACGATTGTCTGGCGACATCCCAGTATGTACGTTCCATACCCTCCCACAGAAGGCACGTGGGCATCGGGGATAACAAAAGAAAACCTAATACGCGCACCAGTCACCATTTTGTCACAAATAGCACCGGTATTTAACGCCTCTCTAAGCGCAGGATACTTCCCAGATGCACTAAAAGGGGTGAATTTTATGTTTCTACCAAAACTTTGTAAGCCACCAAATAACCCAGGAAACTTCAGGCCAATCATACTACTGGAGACAGTGGCACATTTAATGGAAAGAGCCATAAATGATAGATTAGTCAATTACATGGAAGAGAGTACACTGATTCAAAAACAACAGCACGGATTCATACCATAAAAACTATACAGACATCATACTCAGAGAAGTTCAAAAGGCGTTTGATAAACTTTTGAGGATTGGCCTGATATATAAAATCAAGAGTCTAGGGATACCCTCCGCCCTAACCAAATGCCTCATAGACTATGTAACAGACAAGTCGGCGTTCATCTCAACAGCATGCTTCGATGTCCCAGACTTAGAAATCCTCCAAGGTGTCCCCTAAGGATTTACCAAGGCCTGTCGACGATACAACAACATATATCCAATTCGCCGACGACATTACGATAGTGGTAAACAGCACATACAGACATTCCCCATCCATGGCCAGAATCACAGCGGCCGAAATTGCTAATATTAACGAATTTGAGCGAAAGTGGAAAGTTCTCACCAACCCAGAAACGTTTTCCATTATTCCAGTAAGGAGGCGCTTGACCTCAAGTGTAGAGATTCAAGAGAAAAGATACCGCTACGTAAACGAAGGAAAGGTACTCGGGCTAAAAATCACCCGAAATGGCTATAGCAAACACATTGCGGATAGAGATAATCAGGCGAAAGCACATTTAACAAAACAAATCCAACTTAGAAGCCTAAACAGAAAAAAACATAAAGAAAATATACAGCGCTATGAGCACAGCCACGTTGCTTTACCCATTATCCCAATGAGCCGTCTCTCGAAAACAAGCACAATGAAACTTCAGAGAGTGCAAAGTTCAGCAGTATATATAATCACTAATACAAGAAGGAGAGAACGTAAAAAAATACGAGATCTTTACAACGAAATAGAACTTCTAACCACAAACGTGTCCTTACACAGAAGAGCTTTGAAGGTGTGGGACAAACTGGATAGTATAATGAACGAAGACGAAAAAAGAGCAATCGAAATCACGCTTAACCATAGAATAAATAACCGCCGTAACTTTAGAAGCGGTAGACCGGATTCAAGGGACGAACCACCCCCCAAATTCACTGCAGGTTGAGATTGCAGAGTCAATACAGAAATCATATATTAAGGAAATCCGCAACAAAAAACAAAACAAAATATGTGAAATATTGAAGAACTACAGAGGCGCGAGAGCCCCATTAAAGAATGTAGAACACCAATAAAGAAAAATAAACAATAAGAACCAAAGAGATGGCTGGTCACCCAGCAACTAACTCTAACTCTTACTCATTCCTCTTCACCACTTTATTTCTAAACAACCCTACCCACTATACTATGACTATACACTTTTAATTCTACCTTTTTGAAGACGTAAGACGTAAGACGATTATGAGGTAAGAACACACAATAACATTCTCTCCCACACACTTTCGCTTTGCTTTTGCATAAAGTTTCCGTCTTGTGCAGCAACGATGACCTAATTCCTACTCGCTTCTCATTTCGCTTTTCAAAGTAGAGGGGGAAACGGGAGGGAGGGAATCTTTGTTACTGAGCGCTGTTTGACCAAGGCTGAACTTTGGCCATTTTTCCCTCGGGAGGTGGGGGATATATTTTTCCAAAGTAACGAGTAACTTTGGAAAATGTGAGGAGTGGACGAGGGGCGTAGATGATGTAAGACTGGCGTATCTAAGTAAATCCGAGGAAAAGGAATGTTTGTGGAATGGAAAGTTATTATAATTTCAAGTAAAATAGGGAAATATGGGTGCAGAGAGGGAAATTCTCTCAGATGTAAGACGACGGAGGGAAGAGAAAAGGAAACTTGTAAAATCAGACCAAAGAAGAGGAAAAATTCCAGAACAAATCTTATTCTAAATATGCAAATAATAAAAAAACACGTCCATTCAAAGAGCCAATATGAGGACAAGCATTCGCATGTTATGCCTTGAACCTCCTCTCTAAATAAGTGTTAGAAGGTCTGGAAGAAGGGCAAATTATACAGGGTTATACAAGTTGGAATATAATTATTGTGATCTGCAAACAGCCAATATTTGTATGGATAGTTTTTCTCACCCTGTAACTCTTAAGTTCGCCCTACCTGTTAAATTCATGAGAAAAGAGAAGTGGGAAGAGTAGAGGGAAACGGAAAAATGCTTAATATAAGTGGATTTTTTATTACTTTTCTTTATACCTCTTTTTTCTTAATAATTATTCAACATCATAATTATTCTTCTCGAAAAGTAAATATCGAAATACAGCTTGTGTGCAATCCGATGTCGCACTCAAAACCCCAAATGACGAAGTGTCAAATTTAAAGCCTACGAAAATATCGAGCTTCAGGAATCAAGACGACTCTTCGGATTTCCTCTCATAATTCTGTAAGCCATTTGCAATGTTTATTCGACTCTCTTGTGTTTTATCCTTTATTATTATC
This sequence comes from Ceratothoa steindachneri, assembly GCA_963969495.1. NCBI lineage: Eukaryota > Metazoa > Arthropoda > Malacostraca > Isopoda > Cymothoidae > Ceratothoa > Ceratothoa steindachneri. The sequence goes on along the minus strand of OZ018321.1, from coordinate 145,229,832 downwards.
GCGGCAAGTAAACAACTGACTACTAATAATAAACCTTTAGGGCTTGTATTGTGGCATTAGTTTGACAATCCTTAGTACAATTACGATAAGCGCTGACCCTTCGTGAATCACAAAACTGTTTTGCTTTACTTTAAATTTATTAAAAAGGAACCTTAAAGGTATCTCGTTTGCGAGTGATTCCCCAACAGAGTGTACACAAATGCCTTACACACACCGAGGCAGTGAGAAATGCCCCTGATTCCTGTGACGTCCTTCAGTTCCAAATTCCTCCTTCTTTGGATAATCGTTCTTAATTACCACCAGCAACAGAGCTAAGCTGTTCAAATTCTGCAGTACATGTAAGTCGATTTGGAGAACGACGAAAAGGCTAGTGTCATTTTTGCACCGACTCCAACTACACTCGCACGGACCAGTATCGTCCGAGAGCACAGCCACCATGTCGGTTCATGACGGTCAGAGGAGTCTTAACTCTTAGCCGCCCAAAGAAGCTCATAACTCACATAAAATTCCCACAATTGGTTCCAGCTGAATTAACTTAACTTTCCCAATGACGAAGTAATAAATCTCATTCACAAACTAGACCGCAACATCACATCTGTTGAAGTCCTTCTTGGGTAATGAAAGGCCAGAACCTTCCATCTTATGAAATTTCTCGTTCTCGGCCTCAGTAATTAAGAGAGTCAGCTGTACATAAAAAATAAGGTGAAAATTAGAACACAACAGAAATTATATACAAAAGTCTTCTCCTGTGAATTAGAGCTATCGAGGAACGTGAGGATTCGAAAATGTATCATCAAGCCGCACCGATTCAGCTACTCAGTCACAGTCCATATTCCGCTGCCAAAGGATATTTAAATATTACCTTTAAACCGAGTGGTGTATATTATCAAACTTTGGGGGATTTGAAAGGTGGCCGAGTGGTTAGAACGAGACATATGTAAAGCGAAGAGCACTTTGCGGCACAGTTTTCTATCTCCAACACTTCATTGAGAAGAATTTTTGTAAATATTATCAGCCCTAATGTGAATTTTGTGTATGTCTCCAGGTCATTCTTTCATTATTTAAAAATTTCGAAAACAACAAAGCGACAATAATATAGCTCATTAAATGGCTATGTAAAAGGGTAACAAAATTTGACAAGAAAAGAATCCCATATATAGATGTGATAAATATTTGTCTTAAGACCCAGATGCATTAAAACAAGCACAACCGCTCACTCGCACTCCACTAATCACGTATGAGAGCATAATAAAACGACACTTCCCAAAAGAACCTTCACCCTCCATATGAAAGAAACCTGGAAATGAACAAAGCTTATAGAATTTTACGAGTAGAGAATTATTGTTTTAAATTTGCAATCACGGGGAAAAAGAAAACTTGAGGGAAACGAACAAAGCTCATGAAAATCCAAACGTTTACGACAAAAACAAACAAACAGATGACGATAAACGATGGCCTCAAAATGCACCCAGTAATATTTAAAACACACATCAATAATGATTTCATTACCCCTACCGTGAATTCACTGAATGGTGTTCAAATTGTGCTTATTGACACAAAATCATCTCTTAGAGGTAATATTACCACGATAATTAATAATTTTAGGATGTTAAACATAATCAGAATAGTCATTTTGGCGAAATCTTCCTCTAATTTTGTTATCCCATAATTTTGAAACAGTGAGGAAGAGCCAATGGCCCTGCAGCTAGTCGTTAATACCTAAACCTTGGGAAAGAAGGAACGACTTAGTTTTTGCCGACTACAGAAGAGTGTTTACAGCTCAAGAAGATAAAGCCATTAATCTCTTGCGTGAAGTCGGGGACGCAAAGTCTCGTGAGGTGAGATCGCACTTAATAATATAGTCTCCAAAAATTAGATTGAAATTATTCGCTAAATGATATATTAATTGAAAACTATAAGATGGAAATACCTGGTCAAAAGTGGGGTCATTTGTATAAATCTTTATTCCTTGGGAATCATCCCAGTTGCCTATGATATTTGTGCTCTTATTTGTAGTGTTCTCTCTGCTTCACATGCCCGCGAAGGACAAGTATATAGGCTGTTAGCATTGATATCTTTTTACTTCTTTGCTTTATAATTTTTATCAAAAACTTTTGCTCCACACAAGCGGATCAGCATGGTTCTTTTTTAAGTGTAGGGTTAAAGAGTTGCGCGCCTTCCCGTTAAATTGCGGTGCCAAGTATTCTCCTCTTTCGTGTTAGATTTATATTTTTCTAGCCTTTGTGAGTTAAATGGATTTTTTGTCTGCCTGATTTTGTCTATCGAACTATTTAAAATATTTTATTGCCCCTCTAATTGATTATTTTATCGATATTATTTATATTTAGTAAGAAAAAAACCCATGGAATTGTACTCTGAGTTTTAGGCAAGCCTGTTGTTTTTCTAGTGATAGGCCTCAACCAGTACGTAAGGTAGACTATAACGATAATTTGGAGTAATTTTACACGAGATCTGTGCCTATGTTTGAAGCTTAGCGACCGGATTTATTGTCAACTTCCTCGAAACTCTTGACCTTGTATGTACGTGGGGTTGATGGATCCTTTTCCTTACCACTCTTTGATCCTACTAAGAACTTATCCAAGTGGATGTATGCGAGAGGGTATATGCAGGCTCATGGCTAATCAATAAAACAAAATTCAAGACCAATCCAAGGACATCCCTTTTCTAACCTTCTATTTCAATCCATTGAAACAATGCAGTGTAGCTTGACAAACAGCAAATAGGGCTCAAGGCTATATAGACAGACGTTTTGCATTAAAGTTAAACAATAATATTATTCTCTCATATCAATCCCTTGCAAGAACTCATTGGGATTATCAGTGCAATTCTAGTTTCCATAGTTATTTGAGCAAGTGCTCTTCAGTATTGGAATAAATTCTGTGTCGCGCGACGAAATTAATTCCAGAATTTACATATAAATGAGCGTAAGAAGGCTAACAACTCCACCATTACTTTCATTTTAATGGAAGAACGGTATCTTCAAGGCCAACTTATTGGAGTCTTTATAATACTAAACGCCTTCCCTTAGATGAATTTTGACCCATAATTTGAGGTAGATAATCGAATAATCCATTAGAAATAACGGATTCAAGCTAATAAAAAAATGATGTAACACTGCAAACCACATATTTTCCTCTTATAAAGAATTAGACAAAATTGGAATAACCTACCGAGGATAGTCGTTTCAAATACCAGTAATTATGTATAGCACAATAGAAAAATATTACTTTCAAATGTAACTTTACAGAAATAGGCTTCTCATCGTTTTACTTGTCGTTCATCTCAGCCCTCCCTACGGACTACTGTGCCTTTTCCTTAATTCAATGAAGGCAATAGCGATGCCAGTGTTTCGCAGTGTGAAGTTTTAAGATCGAGAGTGGTTTTGGCGCGGTGACGAATTTGAATATTTTGGAACGCCCGGAAGTACCGGATACTGATGAAAAGAGCTTCTCTAATTTCTCTGAGAGAAGCGATAACCACGTTCAAAGCTTTGATCTTACCTTTTAGGTGTGGTATTATCTCAGGCTACTGCTGAGCCTGACAATTTGCTCAGGGAGTCGGCCATTTCGGTTACCTAATACAAATAGCTGTTATGGATAGGTCCTCTAAAACACGCTGCGTCAATTTTGGGGTGCGCTGCAAGAACTTCTCTCGAAGGAGATCGCTACTAACAGAAGTGTTCAGGGAGCCAGCGTAGAACTCATTGCTCGTTAAACGTACGCCATGTGACTCATACTGCAAGTAGCTGAAAGGGAGTGAATAAGGTTATGCAGGATTGCTGCAGCTGACGGTAGTAAAAAATGAAGTTCATGTGATCGTATTTTGCCTTATCGTTCACAACTCGCTGGATCTCATTTTGGCCTCACACCATGGTCTCCATAAATCGGGGCACTTTCCTCGTCCACGGGCAAGGCAATGCGGAGTGTTTCGATGGAAACAGGATTTGAATTTGCGGTTGAGTCCAGCGTAGGCAATTTGAAACGTGTCTCAGAAACGCCAATAATTAGCTTTGATATGTAAAATATCCATAGGACTGAAAATCTTCAGTCATCGATGTCTGAGCTTCGACACCTTACCACAAATGTAAGTTTCTACCATCTCTTTTTAAGGTATTCTGACAATGTATTAAATTGATTATAACGTGTTGCTAGTATAATTCGTATCCAAAGCAAACGAGGTCCAATGAGGAAGTTTAGCTAAAACGATAGCATTCTTGAGAAAGCTCTTTTACGAAACTGGCCACATACATGGATTTTTCTTTTTAAATTTTTTCTTAATTGATTTGAATACACAACTTCTTTTCATCATTCTTTCTACTCTTTTGCTGATTTCAAATGTAACTTTCTTTATACAGTATTTTTTTATTTTTTCCTTGTCTGTTCTATTTTTTTTTCTCTCGGGTTCAAGCTTAAGGTTTTTATTTTCGTTTATGGAAATTAGCAAAACAAAAAGGCAAATATGATAAATTGTAAGTTCGACCATAATTGTTCTGAATTTATAGCTCTAATTCCAAATATTAAAGATTTAAAAATCCCGTTGATATTTTTAGAAGTTAGAGGAAACACTTCCTTCGAAAAATTTATTTTCGATTAATAGCAGCACTAATTTTATGGTTGAAAGTTCGTGTTAAATGCCATTAAACCAGAAAGGCTATGTGGTTTAGAGGGTTATCGGTTAGTGTTGATTATGTTTTAGAATTATATCTGACTCTAATTGAATGTTCGAGGACCCGCTAGTTATCCACTTATAGGCTGGCCTAACGGCAACTGACCTATTACTTGGCGGAGGTAAGAAAATTAGAAAAAAGCGGTTTTGTAGGTTTATTGACCCTATTCACCTCCCAGGACACAGTTAAGTCATCACTTTGGTAGCCTTAGCTACCCGTTTTCTTGAGGCAGTTCCCCTTAAACGCATTGATTGCGTTTCGTGCGCCGAAGCCCTCATTTCATTTTTTTTCTCGGGTAAGAATTCCGAAAGAGGTATTGTCGAATCGAGGAAGACAATTTACCTCCGAGAATATGGTTCATGTCAGCAAGCTCCCATGGTAAAATCACTGTTTACTACCTCATACCATCCAGCCGCAAACGGAATTTGCGAAAAGCTGAATGTCACATTAAAATCAAACCTCAGAAAATTGGGTATAGATCAGCCCCGAGAATGGCACCGCCTTTTACCCGTGACACTGTTTGCGTGTCGTGAAATCCCCCATAGGACCCTAGGATTCGTCCCCTTTGAATTACTGTATGGCCGTAATATTAGATGCCCCTTTGCTATTTTAAAGGAACTTTTCACTAATCTTCGTCTGGATAACGAAATCCAATTCTCTTATTCGTATCTCCCAGACTTCTGAAAGCGCCTCGAGATATGTGCCGACATCGCGTACCAAAATGCTGAGGTAAATTTGGAGAAGTATCGAACTTATTTCGATTTAAAGGCGAAGGAAAAAAGTTTTAATCCTTGCAAGGAGGTGCTTTTGATAATTTCCACGGAGAGTAACAAGCTCTTGAGGTAGTGGAAGGGCCCCTTTTCCGATGTAAAGGCAAAAGGACCAGTTGATTACTTGATTCGAACCCCCTCACGAGATAAGGTTTTCCACATCAATATGTTGAAGAAATATCACCACCGTGCGTGTTTTAAAAATATTGTGGCCCTCGATGAAGAGTCACCGTTGTAAGCGGTGTATCCCGCTGACCCCTCTCAATTTTGTGCAAGTAGTATGCATTGAACAAGATGTTGTTTACCCTATTTCATCTTTACCTGGACCCCGGAATCATCATCCCCCGTGCTGTATGTCTGCCCCAGGCTAGTGCCTCTTCAAAAGACTCAGCTGCAGCACTTGCAAAATGGATTTGAAGATGTCATCTCTGAGACCCCCGGTTGCTCTAATCAATTTGACCATAACATCATCCCTATTACTCAAGAGGCTGTTCGCTCGAAAAATCGGATGGGCTTCCAGAATCAAAATGGCAGAGCCACTGTCGAGATGCCCCTTCCTCACACGAAGAAACAGCTGAAGTCATGCAAGGGATCGGCCTCCTTTTTACCAGAGATGTATCCATAACTTCGTGTTTATTTCTGCCCCTTTAAGTGCCCTCCTTCAGAAGAGATCCTCAGATACCCTCTTATGGAATCCCGAAGTTACTGACATGTTCCAGCTGCTCAAGGACAAGCTAGCGTCCACCCCCATTTTAAGGCTCCCTGATCCCTCTAAACTCTTCGGCATCCGGACGGATGTGAGTGACGGAGGACTTGGATGCGTGCTGCTTCAATACCACGACGAAGGTGAAAGCCACCTGGTAGCTTACGCGAGCCGAAAGCTACTGACTGCCCCGTGAACGTAATTAGTTGGTAATAGAAGGGGTAGCATTAGCTATAGTATGGAGTATTACCAAATTTAGCATGTATTTAATAGGGAAAGAGTTTATTGTCGAAACGGATCATCGCCATTTGTTGTACCTCTGGAAAACTAACAGCCAGAACGGACGTATAATGCGATGGCTTTTGATACTCCAACAATATCAGTTTAAAGTTGGGTATACGTGTGGTATCGAAAATTGTATAGCTGATAATCTTAGCCGACAATGCAGTCTAATCCATTAAATTATAGGTCGCCTGTAAACCCGTAATCTAAACATGTATAAATTTTTTATTTTTTTAAATCTGTAAATATATCTATGCTCCTTGTAAATACTTATATAATTTACTGTTTTTGTGTGTGTGTCTTGTTGTTCCACTACCCTTTTAGACATAGTTCTAATTTGGTTCCTTAATTTAAATGTAATTTTTTTTGTCGATCCATTTACATTAAATATTTTTGCTCAGATCAATATCATAGCCATTTTGTAAGCCTGTCGAATATAGGGAAGGTCCCCCATTTTTTTATCAGGCTGACGCCTTAATAATAACCCCTATCAAAATTTGCGATGTCCCCTTGTTCTTCCCTCCCTCTCAGAAAAGTCCCGTCGTATGGAGGAAGTGGTGTAAAAGAACGACCTATGACCCATCCCCTACTTTATTGGAGACCACGTGCGATTGTATCCCACCATGGACAACGTCACTTGCTGTTTGAAAACATTCGAGAAGTTTCGACTCCTGAGCGCATCGGGGAAATATCCCCCAATCCAGCGAAATCGTGCCGAGCCTTTCCTTCCTCCTGGCGACGAGGCGAGAAAGAGCCGCTGTGTTTCGCGCCTTGCTGTTAAATGATGAATCAACTGCGCACCCGGATTAAGATGTCTGGAGCTTGTCACTCCTTTCTCCAAATTCCCCAATGTTCTTCAGGATCGCCATACAAATACTCGGTTTTGACTAGAGATCGAGGAGTCCAGCACGCACCTTAAGGCCGTCCTCATCGCCTCGTCGAAGTCCCGCGAGCATTTTCCGACAAGTTAGACTTTCTCTGCCGTGATTCCACCCCAGTTAATTGGTAACTTCTGTGAACGTCAAGACTTTGAATTTGCGCAACAGTCTCGCTTTATTTAATTGAACCGAGAAAAATTATCGATTACCTTTGAGGAAAAGAAGTTTCCTCTTCCAGTGGAATTATGAGTAATCCCACATTTCCCGTTGAATGACATCTTTGAAGATTAGAAGGTTGGTCGGATCGTGCCCCACCTGCCTCATTCGTATCATTCCCCATTTGCCTTTTCGGATTTTGCCCCACTTGCCTCATCAGATCGTTCCCCACTCGCCTTTATAGCAAGAAGGACCTTCCTCGAGGTCACCGACCCGTAAGATTGAAACCCCCTCCATTATTAGTATTGTCAGGTTCCCCATTTTGCTCTGAGCCTAGTAACCCTTATCAATTAATTCTATTTGAAAATCTCTCCACATAATAATTATCAAGAGACTATTTCATTTTAAATAATTCCCTTTTGCTTATTTTATTCTAACTTTGATCTTTGTAAATAAAATTAGATTTTTGTTGTTTCATCTTTAACTAATCTTGAACGATACTCCCGGCCTATTCAAGTATGTAGAAGTCTAAATACCGCGTACATAAGTGTACGCAGAAATACTCCGACACAAGCTGCGTGCCCTCTCGTATCTATAAATGCAGCTCTGCGGATTACTCTATACGTATATAGGTAATCGGTTTTGGCTACCCACTTCAGAAGCTAAATAATAGGAAAGGTACTTAGAGGAAGAAGTCCGATTTGAGTCACCGTTTGGCTCACTTTCGTGATCCGGCATAGGATCATTATACCACCGGTCTATGATTACCCCCTCATTCGGTAACATTGGACGCCCAGATTAGGTGCTATCATCGTCACCAGAGAAGATCTTCACCCAACGTTGAGTTTGTGTGGAGCCCGATCCACAAAGGAAACCGTTCGCCCGCTGCAAGGAAAGAACTTCTCGGGGCATTGGTTGTTGCCGTCACGGTACTTGTAGGTTCCAAACTTTTGGCAGGACCTCCCGCCTTCAGAGTCTGAGCTTACCCAGGCATCCCTCTGCGGATTACCCTAGACGTAGCTAGGTAATCGGTTTTGGCTACCCAGTCCAGGAGCCGAATAATCGGACAGGTACTTCGAGGAAGAAGTCAGATTTGAGTTATCGTTTAGCTCACCTTCGTGATCCGGCATAGGATCAGCATATCACCGGTCTAAATTTACCCTCTCACTTGGTAACCTCGGAAGGCCAGACTAGGTTCGATCATCGTTACCAGAAGAAGATCTTCACCGTCCACTTCAAAAACATTTACGAACTCAAAGGTATCGTAAATTGAATTATCCCCTCCTCTAACTTCTCCAGTTTATTTGTGAACTAGAATTACCATTCCGAGCCCGTAACTTTGAGTATTAGAAGTGCTTACTTAATTTAGTGTTTAATTCAATAATACTATTCCATTCATGCTGTCGGGTGTCATTAAGACGCAAGCATCCCAGTGAGTAATTTTCAAGTAATCCCCACGACATTTTTGTAGACTTATTTATTCAGTGCAAGATTAATTCTATTTATATTTATATACGCTGTTGCTTATTTCAAATTCATGTACATTAAAGATTATTTTTGTATCTGTGTGTTTACCTATTTTGGACGACCCTTTGGCAATTATTAAGCAATCAACTCGGCTTAAATCTCAATATTACACCGATCCATCCATGGTTGGCTTTTACTGAGTTGGGGACACACTCAGGGGATCCTCATCTTACTTTTGATCAAAAGGTACGCACCGAGGTTATTCTTATTTACCGGAAGTGGCTAAGTTAGGTGTATTGGATACGCTTCACCTCCGCTTCACCTCGGTGTGGTAATAAAATATATGTCCAGGAAGTGGGACTGGGATTACCCACTCATTAAACCTTGACAAAGTAAATCTCGCTAGCCCTTTATGCACTTTGTCTTATTATTAACGATTTGAAACCCAACGCCTCAAGTTGGATCTTCTATTCGGCCGTTCATCCCTGCAAACAATCCTTAAATGGTTCGCCTTGCAGTAGGTGATTAAGTCACCCCCCCACATGATATAGGCGTAGTTTATGGTATAGAGTGGTGTACCACGACAATTTGAAACAGTCACCCTACACACTAACAACTTTCACAAATTGTTTTATCTGCCCTAGTTTAATATGAAGGGGTGGGAATATGATTTCTCTCGCTCAACACGTGGTTGGTGCATAATATTCTTCTTCCCAACAGTCATACTTTCTCTAACTGGCCAGAGTTTCTGTTCCCATTAACACAAAAAACAAGGACATTTTGTATAGCCTCCTTGTTGATCAAGTAAAATATTTACTATTTTCAGTTCCACACATATGATCCATTTGTCTTCATAATATTTGAGTAGATCTAATACAGATCTTATGTTTTCATTCTTCTCTAATAAATATACAGAGTGACCAATAGGAATCGCACCGAACAAGTTTCCATTATGGATTAGACTTTTCTTTGAACTATCTATAAAACGTCTCCATTCACTTGGATCATACTCTGAAACACCTATCGCGTTTAACAGTCCCGCGACGTCACAACAGTAAACAAAATCTTCTTAAGTTTTAAAGAATGCCAAGAGATCTTTCTCCCCGTTCCGATAAAAAGTTATATTTGTTTTTCCTGCAACAAATTCTTCTCATTATTAAGTCTAGAAGCTGACACTTCTGCTAACTCTTTTGACAGGCCTAGGTCTCTACGAGTAACTAAATCATTCACTTCTAATTTGCTGAAGCTTCTACTTTCTTGGGTCGATGTACATACAAAGTCTGGATCACTGTCAAGTTCATTGCTTACATCAGATTTACGTATATCACTTACATCGTCCAATGAAGGAAGTTCCTTAAATACAGGTACCTGAATTTCATCCGATTGAATCACTGGACAAATTACTTACTTTATGTTGCGTTTTCTTGTTATAACTAGAGGTCTTTGTGAGACAAAAGTAGCAATCGTTTGCATGTTTTTTTTTGGCTCCTGCCACACTATAGGAATCCTAAATCCTAGTTGTTTCCTTCTGCCCTTTGTCCACTGGCGTAGAATTTCGACACGTGGTTTACAAACATTGTGCGGGTCCCGCGGTTTATCCTGATCACCTAATTTAATCTTAAAGTAAGCCAAGTATATGCTCTTTTCACAAAGATACTAATGTTCATTCTTTGAGTTGGTGCAGTAAAACAACATATATAGCAAAACGATTCAGGGGAATTTAAACATTTCCTTCATAATGAGGCCATAAGACAAATCTGCCTAAACACAAAATTATATTATACACAATTGATTTATATATCTAGATGTGCATAAAGAGAAATCTAAATACATAGATAAAATAAAATAAGAAGAATACCAAAGGCCTCCACTTCCCTTTACTTGGTCGTAAGATCGCCTGCTACTCTCAGTAGGACCAATATGGATGAGTCTATAAATATAAGACTTGACGTAATAGAAGAAAACTATTGCCATTTTTAAACTCAGTGATTCCGAATTTCCCCAGAACACGTGTCAAACTTAATTCACCAGAAAAAAGTTAAAGCTTGTTGAACAGTGTTATTAAATAGCGGGCTTGCAATATTTACACGTACATTAATTATTAATAAATGGCATATATTTTATTGTTTTGTTTGTGTGCCCATTTCAAGATTTTATAGGCCAACGGAGTGCTCAATTTGTCAGGTTACTTGTTGGCTCTACTTCACCTTGTAATTAAGCCCTACAAGGCCATTAAACATGCTTTACATTTTAATATGGAATTCGAAACATTTGTATTTAAACTCTATAACGAGAGAATATTTTAGATTGTTTATCCTAATTTTCATGCTCAATTTGCCGTATTTTACAACCTTTAATGTACCTTTATTCTGAATGGAACTTCAAAGAGCATAACTAAAGAAGAATGAAGTGATTGAAGTGTAAAAGTAGAAAAGCAGAAATGGCCTAATGTTTATTGGAGACAATGGAAACTGTGAGGGAATTCCACGTGGAATTTTTTTTCCAGCCCAGAAGTTTCACGTACTGGAGAAGATTCTGTTAGGCTTAAATTGGTAAGCCTACCCCCCCTTCCTTTCTACAAGCGGTAGCCTGGAACCGCGTCCACCACGATACACCTTTACACTGGCTAGAATAGCTTCAGCAAGAAGATACAAGGCTATTCGAGAGTAGAGCTGTTTCCCACTAACCTCCCCCCCCCCTTCCGCGGGGAGAGCCTCAGACATATATATTGCAAGTTTCCCATGAAACCGATACAGAGTTGAGGAGTCTCGCCCGGACCCCAAGAAAATTTCCCTTGTTCCAAGTCAGGTGCTAACAACAAAGCATAGTGACAGCTGAACTATTTTTGTGTATTGGAATTAGCCCCAGCCAGTGAGGTAATTCAATTTAAACGATCGCTACCGAGTGATTTTTCCGACTTCTCTCGTCAACTCCTGCCGAAGCCCTCCTCGTTCGCCCCTCGTTTTCGGGTGGCCAAAATACTTTTCCCTGGACCGGACGTTACCCCCTCCCCTTTTTTTTGGAGAACCGTCATCACACTAACATCCAACTCAGTAGCTTCGAGTGGCCTCGCCTCACGTGCAGAAGACATCCGTGAAGCCTTACCCTGGCGTCTCACCCGGAATCCTCTGTAAGCCAACCCCTCTTACCCTTCAGTAACCCATTGGCGTTAATTTCCCCCCATTTGAATAGTCTCCTCCTGTAACACATTAATTTTAACTTCATAGTCTGATTCCTAACTACAATCACCCCCCTCGTTCATTTGATGTAATTTTGCCCGTCAATTCTCTCATTATTTTTATGTAAATAAAATTATATTTTTGTACATGCCTCTTTAAATAACCTTGAGCTTTGCCATTGCCCATAATTTTCCTGACCTCGTTGAACTCTTTCTCGCTACTCAGCCCGTCTAAACTAGTGGTGTTCCGTCTCTTTTCGGTTCGCCTCTAAGTTATTGGTCTCTCCCCATAGATATAATATGGTATTGATGTAATATAATGTCATACCACGACAGAAACATTAATGAGGGCAGAGCGAAACAAAATATCTGGTAGTCCCGAATACAGGAGATAAAGAGCACAAATGAGATTATGTTCGCAGAAAGAAATAATAGGTAGTGATTCCTTAGACCACTTTCCATTTCCTGAAATTGAACCCCAATTTTGTTGACATGAATCATTTGGTTGTATTTCGAGATTCCTGTTTTGCTTCGGTTGGGATTGACCATCTGATTGCTTGTCAATACATGTTTTTGAAGAGAAGAAATTTCTGAAGGATTGTGCCTTTAGGAGGTTTTATTGGGAGGTTATTAAATTTCAAAGAAAGAAAATAGATATTAGCCTAACTCATAGCAATTGAAAGAAAAATAATGGGATTCCTTAAGTCTTATAGTTATTTTTCGTCGTACTTTTTCCTGAATAACTTTGAATTTTGTTGGCCTAATGTTAATAAAGATAACAGATTGTGCTCTTAATATCAATAGCTATCCTAAAAGTTATCAAAGGAATCTACAAGCTTCAATTAGAGAAGTGGGGAATATTTTAAGGGTGGCAACGAAATTAAGGACGAGATTAATGTAGCCTATCGACACTTAAAAAGGGATGTAATTGCCGTGGCATCACCCGAAAATCTTTATTCAAGCAGATAGGAGATTCCAACGAATAGCAACCCATTTAGGAGGAACTGGCAAAATATGAAAAAGAGAATATAATTATCAGTATTTCGTGGACGTGTGAGGAAAATTAAGATGAAGTGGAAAAATCACTTCTTAAGCTAATTATCCACTGAATGATTTTGCAGGCCAAAATTCGAAATATGCACCCCAATCAATTTTAGCAATTACGAGGGAAAATGTGGAGTTGAGTAGGATTTTTGGCTCTTAGTCATAGAAATAGAAAAATTCTTGGAAGCTAAATATTATTTCAATCTTGTTTTGCGAGTGTCGAAACGACAGAAATGGTCGGTAATTTGCAAATAGTTTTGCATCTTCAAAGTATTATGTGAATTTGAAATTAGTTGCTACTTTTCCTGTAGTAAAATTGGAATAACCGTAAATAAACACTAGGGTAAAGAGAATAAAACCATATAAAGGAAAAGGGGGAAGGGCTCGCTCCTAAAAAAAAATAGACAAGGAAAGAATATTTAGCAGGATCTTAAAAATATCCTTGTCTAATTTACATGTCCGTCTGCATCTGGAGTATGCGATTCAGTTATGCTCTCTCATTCTTGGGAAGAATATAGAAAGATTAAAGAGATTCCAGCATCGGGTCAATAAGATAATTCTTCAACTAAGAGGTTTGAATAATGGTAGCCCAGACCACTTTTTTACCTCGAATAATGAAGGAATTATCAGAAATAATAACTTTAGCTTATCTTATCCTTGCTTCAATACAGAAATAGCAAGAAATTTCATATCATTTGAGATGAAAACAGTTTTGAAAATCTTACTTGACATAGGAGGCTGCGAGTGATGAGAATGTAACTGTCCTGCATATGGGCTAGTCTCGTGTGGACTGGAGGGTCGTTGCCAGTTTCTAGTACTGTAGTACTAGTATTCCTAGTGCTCTTAGAATTATTCTTTCCTGCTGGCATGAGATATCTATCTTCCGCAAATTTCTGCCTGCAAATACGGTGATTGAACCGATTTGGTTTATGAGGCCAAGAAGAAAGGATACGAAGAGTTAATGCGGGATCAAGTGAATTCTATGTGACCAGGAGTTGATCCTTGTTACATAGGTTTCATTTTGGTTCGTTTCGGTTCGCCAGCCTTCCTTTATCCAGGAGAATCCAAGACCGGATAATTAAATAAAAATAAAGGTCAGTATGACAATCTCTGCTGACACCAAGCGCATCCTGGGCTGATCTTCTTTGGGGAAAGGTGCCAGTAAGTATTATTGTTTGACACCAAACATATTTTAGATGGAACCTCCATCACCCCGGGGCAGCGGGACCTGTTCCGCGTCAGAGATCTGTGGATATAGATACCCATCTGCAGTATTCCTTGGAACAGAGAGTGTGTGTGTATTGTGCTGCGAAGACGGGAGAGGAAAGAAATAGTGTTGTAATTAGCCATATGTGTTATGCACAGCGCCTTCACCAATCGGTAGCCAGATCTCTCCGTGCGCTGACGTTTGTGTCCGCTCATGCCGGGATTCGGAATCAAACCCGGTACCGCGACGTTGGGAGGCCAACGCCATATCCACTCGGCTAGCAAGAGCTCTTGTTACATTGGTAAAGAGGTGCAACGGAGCTCTCGCTAGCGAAGTGGATAAAGCGTTGAATTTTCATGCTAGGATAATGGGTTTATTTAAAAGCTAGAGGGACACTTATCTTATTCCGCGCTCCTAGGGGCAACCGCCAATGAGGTGGTGTTTTGAGCCTAGCTCCACTCACGACGCATTACTCTTCAGTCCATAAATCTGAGGTTTAAATTTACGAATCTCAACCATATGAATGTGCTGAGTGAGTTTAACTTGGTTACTACTTGGATGAGATCATTTGATGAGGGTGGAAAGGAGAAAAGGAGCAAAGGTGAAGGGTAAGATTATATGAGAATGTTAGAGAGAAAGCAAGAGGAAAACTTTTAGGAAAGTGTTGCTGGGTAGTGCAAAGATGAAATGGCGATGTGAAAAATATAGTGGAAAGCAAAGCGTAGACGTACATGCAGCTGCTTAATAGTGCGGTGGGTCCGGTGATTATGATATAGAAATTACCTAAAGGAGGTAAGTTTTGTTTACCTTTGAAGCATTGCATCTGTATTTCCACTTCTCTTATATAATCCCTAATATTAACATTATATACCATGTGAATATAATAAAAGAATCAAATTAAAACTAAATAATCATTATTTAATACAAAAGATCATAAATCACTTATATAAAAATTATATCGATTCGTGGGGAGGAATATTTGTGTATGTGTAGGGTCTGTCAAGTGTGTAGAAGAGTGTCCCATTCGAATACTGGTCATAAGAGGTGATTTAAATGGTTGGTTTATTCCTCGCTCTAAAAAACATCATAGATCCGTCAAATGTCACAAAATGCTCTATTGCGCAATGTTAAAAAAATAGAAATGTATCCAGAATCCACATCCAGATAAAGATCCGTTTCCGAGTCAAATCAACTCTTTCTTAGCTCAAGGATCCCATCTTAAAAAAAAGGTTCATCGAATTGCGTCAATAGCTTCTGGAATATCTTCTACACTTATGAAAGAGAATAAGTCATCTAAAACCCACGCCTAAATGTGGAGAAGCCTCTAAATCTTGTCATTTTGCTATTTATTAAATGCTTACCACGCCAAATAAGTTTTTCTCAATCGGTCAATACATTTGGGAAATAACGTATATATAAAAAAGAGAGCTTATGTAATCAGAAATCAATATCCAATTGTGAAGTCGCTCGCAAATTTTCTCCACTTTGTGTGGGCACAAACCCCCATCCCTCCACAGATTTGAATCAAAATCCGTCGACAATATTTTGAGAAATTTTGCACAAAACGTTTCATCCAGAATCCCAAATGTGAATCATCCAAAATTACACCCTCTTTTCTATGGACATGGCCCAACCCTCTACAAAATTTTCCAGAACTCCGTACATACTCTTTTGCGAGATATTGTTAAAATATATAAAATAAATAAGAATCCAGATTCCTTTTTTTGAACCAAAGGGTTACTTCCCCAAATTGTCATCCAAATTCTCCGTGTTTACTACTAGCACATCATGGATGTTCTATTTTTAGGACTTTCTTGCTTTGGGGCAAAATCTCTTTACTTGTGATTCATCTTAAAGGTTGTAGCGGTGCTTATCTAATCTACTCCCTAAAACATTTACAGAAACACCTTAAAACTAAAATCGAGAAAAGAAAATTTCATTTTGCGGTTACCATTTAAGCAAAGGAATTTGCCAAGATTGTTGACTTGAATCATATAAGTTGAAAATCATTTTTCTCCTATTAAGTTTAAGCTGTCATTCGAATTGTAATAGAAAATCAATTATGTCAGACCTTTTAATAATTAGTCGTATATTTTTCTTAAATTGCTAACCACAAAGCCACAGAGTATCTCCAGAAGACCAGTGAATCGCTTTATGTTTTGCCTTGTACTACATATATACGCAATAAAGGCGACCAATAATCAATCTCTGGTTAAACGATCGAGATATATAATTAAACTCTTATAGCCATAATCTTGTATATATATATATATTATTACTCGCAAAAATTCATTTTGTTCGACTTACCTGTTTTACAACTAAAATAAATTAGGTCACTCGAAACTAGATTAATCACAAACAACAAGAACGACAAACTGAGGTTTGGTGGAAGACTTGAGATTACTAAACTATCCACTGCATGAACGCGCAGTAAACATACGGCAAAAGGTCGAATGAATACTTCCCGAAAATGAAATACTCAAAATTACCTGAAGAAGAAATCCATCAAACTCGTTACAAGTAAGGATCTGATGGAAACAAGCAGACGCAATCTTGTTTAGTAAACACAATATATTGATGATAACACAAAAGTTTATGAGCCCAATAATAGAACACATATAACAAACCAAAATCCCCTAAACAAAAATGCCAAAAAAGCACAAAACTACTAAAATAAAATAAAACAATCTGTGATAGAACGGTCTGAGGCCGCTTTAATTCAGCCTCTATCACATGAAAACCATGCTTACCCACATGCTTACCCACGTGCATCCTGCCTGCGAGAGGAAGCAGAAGCGCGTTATCTCCCATCATAGCCAATGTTTAATCAAGGAGGTTCACTCACCCGTTTCGCCTCTATACGTCGATCTCGCCAGATTGAAATAGGCTTATGGGCAGATAAGGTATTGTCCCAGGTGCCACCGGGACATTCCCCCGAAGTCCCCCACTCAATTATCCCCTATACGCCAAGAAGAAGGCTCCGGGTATTTATACCATTGCTTTTCCCAATTGAGGCAGATCCCGATTATCTTCGCGAGGCATCACGCCGATCCGGTCTCCCTTGTGCACCTAGGAACTCTCTACCTCGAGAAACCCCTTATTGTTCAGAAGAGGGCAATATCCCTTGAGTGCCAAGGTTCGTGCCTTTGAGACGCCAAGTCAACAAGGCCCCCCTGTTATTCAGAAAGAGGACAACGTTAGAACAGCCATTGTTCTTTGAGCCCGTTTGACAAGAGACGGTTCTCACCCCCCTCTGTTGTTCAGAAGGAGAACAACGTTAGAACAGCCATTGTCTTTCAAGCCCGTTCGTCAAGAAACGTTTCTCGTTCCCAAGACATCACGTCAAGATAATTTAATTCCTCCTTTTTTAACGTTCTTCCAGAGAACGCTTGGTTTCCACAATAACCTCGATTGTTCATCTAGAACATCTCCGATTTGCTGTCACAAAGATCGCTCGTACTTCCGAGCCCCACTTCGCACTTACTCCTCGAAGACAGTCCTTCCCCCTCATTAAGGACAACCCCCCGAATAACCCTTCTGCTGAAAATCGCCAGTGGACCGAAGATTCCTACGCATCGTCTTCCTCTGCACAACTCCTTTGTAATTACGTAAGCTGAGCATTACCTTTAATTGTCTAACCTTTTGTCAACCCTACCCTGTGCTTTAAATGGTTTAGCGAACCATTTCCCTCCTTTAATTTTTATTTGTTTACCTTTTTAAATCTCTACAAATCTTAATCCTCAGATTAGTCAGATATTCCCACGACCCATTTTTATTCCCCGTTTATGTAAACATTTTCTTTGTGTGTTGTTGATAGTTCAATTAACAAAACTCTATTTTATTAATGGTAGTTATATTATTTATCCTTGTTTTCCGTTCCACTTCTTAAGCATATTGAAGATAAATAAGCCTCTCCAGGCTCTTCATCCCTTTTGGACTAGCCTCGGTCAATCAGATTACCGTGCACTTGAAATATTAGAATAATTCCCTCAACGAATTGTTATATATGGTATATCGTCGAGAGCCTATTCAACGACACAACCTCTCAAATGAGTAAATGATAACAAAAGCTCGAACGTATATAAAACAACAATCCCACGAAAAAAAAATATGCAAAGCAAAAGTGATTGGCAAGCAACTTGGCACAAATCCTTTTCATAATCATTATACTCGTATTCCTCACCCATATCATCAATATCACTCATCTCTATCTATTCGCATTTTTTCGAAATATACTATCTTTTCTTCAAACAAATTCACCCTCTTTTTATCCTAATCCCAAATCTGTACTTTCAACTACTCGGACCCAATCATTTTCTGACGAACTCAGTTGATACTTGAATTTATTTTAAGACTCGATCTATCAACGAGAAGGACATATGAATAATCCACGGCTTTGCTAATTCATCTAGGAATCTGATACACTCTTCTCTTCCTTCTTATACCTGTTTGCATCCCTAACCCTCTATCCAAAATCCATCTTATTCCTCCACTACTACAGAACAATAGAAGATATTAGATTTTTTCTACGCCTGTCGTAAATAAATATAGCTGACTAATGTCACCACACTTTCCTCCCTCAGAAGAGTAATTTCTGGTTGGAGAAGCTGACACTCATAGCCTAGTTCACTCGAAAAGAATTTATTTGAACCTCTAAAGAAAACAGGTTTAGGAATAACCCGTAATCGAACTAGGATCATAGAAGTCATTGACAATGGAACGATACTGCAACCTCTAAGGCAGGGGCGGGCAATCTCCGGACCACGGGCCACATCTGGCCCGCCACCTAGCTCGGTATTAATAAAGTGAGCATATATATATATGCTCAGTTTGAGAATTTCGTTTGTCATTCCGGGCCACAACCTACTAAAAAAAGTCTCATCTGGTCCTCATTCTAAAAAGGTTGCTCGCCCCTACTCTAGGGGAACCCAAAACCTACCATGGAGGCCCGACCCATACCACAGATTGACAAGCAACCGTCTATGTGCATCCTAGAAGCACTATCGTTAACCAAATTCCGATAGGACTCAACCCTATTGAGGATCTCACCCAGGTCCATTCATCCAATCTCATATCAATCCCACCCATAACAGTAACCTTATAACGGACAGAAAAGACAAAATGGGCGCAGTAAAATCTCTACTGAACGTATAACAAATTAGCTAATATTTATTCCCAGGTAAATTACAAAATGGCCGTCAGAAATTCTTCACCCAAAACATCAATAAGAAGAGGAGAACAAAGGGTAGGGGGACTGGTATCCTCCAAGGACTTATAAACAACATGAAAGGAGACAATGAGGATCCCGCTCAGGGTCCTCGAGGGACAGACCAAACCTTCACGAGAGACAACACTGTACATCATGTACGCAGGAATCGGTTTGGTAGTTTTGCGAGGAAAAGACCAATACAATGGCTACGTTGTTCTGTGCGATAGCGTGGATGATTTCTATAAACTCCTCAGAGAAAACGCTACAAACTAATATTAAGAAAATTGGATTAAACCCAGGAAATGCCCCCGCCGTTACAACCAAAACTTTGGTGATTTTCAGGCGTCACGATCCTTGCATAGGGGATCACACGACAGGAGAGACTAAGAAGGAAATTGAGAAAAATCAATTTTGCTTCAAAGTTGAAGAAGTAATAAAAGAAAAAAAATAATAATGAGAAGAACACACAAGGGTTCAAAATAAAATTCAAGGAAACGAAAATAATCACGAGTTTTAGAGCATTTACTAATAGCGTTTTACACAAAGATTAATCCAGAACAAATAGAAAGAATAACCATCATCTCTTTCAAGGTCTATTTTAAGTGTTAGAAAATGAACTAGCACATAACAAAATAATGCACTTTCCAAGGAACAAAGTATTATGAGTGCGCGAGCCTCGAACACAGGTGGGAAGAATGCAAAAGCTCAACGAAGAAATAGTAAAATTGCGGAAACGTGGACCGCACTCTGCTATGACCTGCCCAATGTAGAGGCAAATTACTAAACAAAACGAGAATGATTGAATAGGAAGAAAGAAGAAAAACAGCCGCATAGGCAGCACTGGTAAGGTCCACCACAAACAAAAAACTTTCATTAACTTTGAGTACGATATGAGGCCAGACTGCATATTGTGCATTTTACATGCTCACTTCCTGAACATGGCAAAGCCTGGAACCTACTCCAAAGAACCTAATAAACGGCGCAAGAAAAACGACCTAGAATTACTGTGCTTCCCTGACATCTCACAGTCCAGCAAACAATAGAGGATTTCAATTAACTCTAAACAAGAACAGACAAACCATCAAACAGAAAACCAAGAAACTTCGATACAGGAAGAAGGTAATATATAAAACAGAGGAAGAATCGGCGGAAAGCAACACAATATTTACAGACGACGAAAGCGAAATCTTAGAAAAAATCAAGCAAATACAGAAACAATTTGACAAAAAAAAAATACTAAAAAGAAAAAAAAATTTAAAAATTCAGCATCATGGTCTACGGTACCAAATTATCACTACTTTGGACAGTAACAAAACAGAGAGATATAGTTAAAGGTATTGTTAAAGGAACATTCATATGGGATTATGACTCCGAATACGACGAAACCGAAATTAATAACGTACTAAAACAAAGGCTTATTGAAATATCCGTGTTAAACGACAAATTCCTAAAAAATGCTCTGGCCTTGTAAATTCATCGATAAAGATAGAAAAGGGGAAAGGAAGAAATCAAGCAAAGAATAAAATGGATAAAGACGTGCGCTATCTATTCAATCAATAGCAATCATGAAAATAATCCGATACCTAATTATAACTACAGAACACGGAGTTTATCTGCACGAAGACTAAATTAAAACACCTAATTATAATATAATCGCCAAGAATCCTACCTAAACACGTTAGGACAAAAGAACATTAGGGATAAGAAAAGGACGAGCTTTCTCCTAAATAGAAGATCAAGAAAAATCGTACATAGTTATCAGGCTGAAGAAGAATTGCAGGTAATCTTTAATAGCCTTAGCATAGCAAACTCAGGGCACTCGTATCTTACCCCTACAGACTTCATCAGTTTATTTCGCCGCTTATCATCAAGAGTCCTTCTTAGGGACTTGAATGTAAGACGTATAGAAGCAAGATTCCATAAAATACTGGAAAAAACATAGAGCTCCTCATTAGAAAAAAATATGCCCTGACTTCCCAACATTCTTAATCGATCGGGCCTCAACTTAGCAGGCATTATTTTAAGAAATTTCAAATTTATGTCTAAAGACTATGATAAGTAACTTAATAAGAACAAGAATGAACGCAAAATGGAATTAACTTATTGCCAAAAGAACATCGATAAAGACCTAAGTAGATATGGGAACTAATATAGGAAAATAAGATATTCCAAACCAAAGGAAAGAATGGAACTAAAATACGGAAAGGATATGATAACCAGCGACAGAGATCGGAAAAAAGGTTTCGGAGACACGGCCAAAGTTCTTCTCCATCACCTCTGGATAAAACGAGCACTTCGGTGTAGTATTCGAACAACAGATCACCCAACAGTTAAAAGAGAAATAGCCCGAGCTCAAACCATACTCAAGAGTAAAGAAGACGATCAAAAGAATGAAGGAAAACCCTTTACACTCCAGGAATTCACCACAGTTCTAAAAATAATTTAAGCAGAAGACCTAAGGGGTAAGTGATATTACGTAGCAATACATACAAAATGCACCGATCAATATAAACAGCGATAGTAAAAAAATCAATGCATCTCTAAATATGTGAAACTTTACATCCGCTTTGAATACAGAAACGATGATCTTTCAACCCAAGCCGGGCAAACCCCCAAATCATATCGAAGGCTACCGACCGATCTCACTGTTGGAGTTCATCGGAAAACTCTTTGACAGTCCACGATGTTACCAAAGCCTTCGACAAAGTATGAGTTCCAATGCTAAAAATAAAACTAGTTGAACTCTAGTTAGAGAACAATCTCACATGAATCTTCTGTAATTTCCTATATGAAAGAAAGCCAAATGTACCATCAAAATTACTTACCAAATACACTATTATGCCATAGACCTCCCACAACAAACTGAAGAGTAAGTTATGGAAATTTGATAAGGGGTTAAGGCGCGAAGAGATCTGGCTGCCAATTGGTGAACGCGCCTTGCTTATCGCGGGAATATGGTGGAGAGACTTACACTTCTCATCACACACATAGCTAATTATAAGACTATCTCCTTTCCTCTCCATCTTCGCGCAACAACACACACACTCTGTTCAAAAGAATTGCATCCTGCTGATGGGTATCAATATCTACATACGTTTGACACTAAACAGGTTCCCCTACCCTGTGAAAACTATGGTAACTACTCATGTGCTGTTTGGTGTCAAAAACATTATGATTCCTGTCACCTCTCCGCACAGAGGACCGGTCCAGGTTGTCCTCAGTCTCACTAACCTTTGTGATACTTACTTTTATGTTAAATTCTCTATTCGATCTGGATCCGTCTTACCCAAGGCGTGTTAGCGAACTACTTATATCTTACTAGCTAATTAAATGAATCAAGCTTCAATAATCAAAAGCGCACAAATACAACTAAATATAAAGAAAACAAATGAAATCCTCAGTTAATAAAATCCTCGAATGTGCACACACTAAGAACAAAGGATCGAATGCTGAAAAATCGAATAAATTAACATCAATCTTAACACAAAAAACAAAAGGAATAATAAAAGTATTTATTAAACATTATCCCTATCATTATCCTTATGCCTATCCTTATCCCTATTATTTATCTTAATATATCCATTTTAATACCTGATATATCTATTTCTCCCAGTTCAAGCACATATTTCACCACTTAAATCATCCCAATTCTAATCGAACAGTTAACTTTTCGACATTGTTAATTGAATATCACTGGAAGGAATTTTGCTTATGTGTAAAACCTCATAGAATAAATATTTTAAGCTCAGTTGTGCCTCAATTTCCATTATGTGCCTCCTATATTTTTCTTAAAGTAAGGCTTATTAATTAACTCATCCTTTCTTTAATAAATCAGTGCCTCATGTTTTTAAGACAGTAAAATTCAACGTTCCCCTTCTTTTCCCTCAAAATTTCCCCTTGTTTTGTCGCAGCGTGGAAGCCATTTATCTAAGCCGTACTTATAATTAAGAGGCGTGTGAGTGCATTTTATCCGGCTTAATAATTCCTCTCGCCTCTTCGGAAGCAGGATGCCTTCTTTTGCCAAATTGTCATTGCTAATGCTTGCTGCGCCGTCTGACCTTTAAATTAATTATCTTTTATGTTCTTTCTTGCTTTCTTTGCTTGTTGAGGATCAAACTAAAGTGCAAGTAGAATTTATCATGTAAAGGACGAGCTAAGTACAGGTGGATTAAAGATGACAATGTCTACTAGGTTTTATTGATCTCAAGATGTTTCCAGTCAAGATGTTAGGGGATTATGGGGTACAAAGAGAAGAATAAAAACTTAAACAAGCCTCATAATCAAAGAGTACAAACCCCTTTATTTTAATGTTAGTCCCTTCTCTCCATCCATTTTTCTAGATATATTTTATATTTCTTCCTTCCAGACAAATGAAAATAGTGAGATTAGTTATTGCAATTGTTTTATCACCAAACATTACCCTGTTTGTTACTTGCCATACACCTTTTCTTTTATCTATATCTTTATTTCCTTATACTGAATCATTATGCCTTCGCCGATTGTAATATTCATTTTCCTAATTTCTTGTCATTGAAAATTTTAGATGCACCTGCTTAGAAATGATAACAAATCACTGATTACAGATGAATTTTATTTGTCAGTGGGAATCTAGGGTTTAACGTAGTATCTGAACTAAGGATAGCTTTTCACATATGGCAGCCACCAAGTGAAACCATTCGGACACTTCTGCTTCTGTATCACTGATAACAGATAATTTATATCGAGCGGATTTGGATATAGGGAGGGATGTAAGGAGAATAAAAAATGGGAAAGCACTGAATGATATTTGATGATAGGGAAATATAAAAAACATTTAGGAAATGGAATGAAGATAGTCCTGAAAAAGGTTTTCATTGATATATATGCTAGGGAATACTTGGGTGCCAAAAGAATGGAAAAGAGTAGAGTTAATTTTATATATAATGGACGGGGTGGTTTAAGAATGTGGAAAACGATCGGCAAGTTGCAATTTTGAGTCTATTTTGAAAAATCTTTGTAAGAATAATTGCAGATGAATTACAAGAGTAGGATTACAGAGAGGGTATTTTAGGGGCTTAGAAGGACGAAAAGAAAGCCTTTGACAGTTGCGCGCATATCTATTGGCAACACATCTCAAATTTTGTAATTTATGAATATCTATACGTTAATAGTTCGAAATGTACATTTATATTATATTTAATTATATTAGCCTAAAATAAATATATTATAATGTATAAATGATAATAAAACAAATTATTAACATTAAACATGGTGATTATTAGAAAAACACAAGAAACAAAAGTATTGGAATATTCTAGACTAATCCAGGACAGCAGGTTACTTACACAGCTAACCTTTTGGGTGTTCATTATGGTATTAGAAACCGCTGAAGAATCATCTCTACAATAATTTTGAAATAGCAACATGGTAAAGATATCTGAACACTCATAAGCATATAGGAAGCGTATAATTGAGCTGCACAACCCAGGAAATGGATATAGAAAGATTTCGGTAAGTTTGAATATCCCAATTTTATCTGTAAGGAATATTATTGCAAAATTTTGGGCTGATGGGACTACTATTAATCGTGTGCATAAATGATGACCAAGAAAATTAACTGAGAGAGATGTGTGATTGTGTGTTCGAATTGTCAATAAGAATCCAAAGGCCACTTCCAAGGAATTGAAAGCGAATCTGGCTAGCAGTGGAACAATCGTGGACGTGTCATCAGTGGGACTTTACCTGAACCATGATCCTCTCCATGGACGTGTACCAAGGATGAAACCACTGTTGAAGACGGTTCACATAAAGAGACGTTTAGAGTTTGTTAGAGAACATTTTGATGACACTGAAGCAGAACTTAGTAAGATATTATAGTCAGACGAAACTAAGATCAATTTGTTTGGCATAAACTACCACCATTACGTTTGGAAAAAATCTGAAGAAGATCTGCTGGAAAAGAACATCATACCTACTGTGAAACACAGAGGTGGTTCCACCATGTTGTGTGCGTGTTGTGCTGTTGATAGAAGGCACTATGATTTCCGAGGGATATCAGCGAAATTTGGATGAATATGTGAAACAATCTGCGAGGAAGCTTAGTCTTGGCAGAGGGTCGGTCTTCCAACAGGATAATGATCCCAAGCAAACGAGCAAATTAACGCAGAAGTATTTTGCCAATCAACGCTTGAAAGTGATGAAATGGCCTTCTCAAAGTCCAGATTTAGATCCGATTGAAAATTTATGGAAAGAAATTTTGAAAGCTTTTGCAGTGAAAGAGTGGAGTAAAATTCCTACTAAACTTGCAAAAACCTTCATCATACCTATAAGAAACGTCAAGTGCTGTGATTGCTGCTAAAGGAGGTCATACCAAGTATTAATTGCTAGTTGGCAATAATATATATGTAATATTTATGAATGTTGCCAATACTTTTGCACCCTGTTTTTTTCGAATAAACAAAATGTTCAATGTTAATAATTTGTTTTATTATCATTTATACGAGTACATCATAATATATTGTTTTTAGGCTAATATAATAAAATATAATACAAATATGTACATTTCGAACTAGTAACGTATAAAAATTCGTAAATTAGAAAAATTGAGATGTGTTGCCAATAGATATGCCCACAACTGTATGTATACTACCTAGACATAGAGAAAGCGTTTGATAAAGTAAACAGGGACAAGCTATGGGTATAATTGAATGAAGGAGACATTGATGAAAATATTCTGAATTGATTAAAAGCATATATAAAGGAAATAGAGTAAAATTGAGTCAAATAGGTAGAAACTGAATGGTTGTTTAATGATTTAGGTGTAAGAGAGAGATGTCCCATGTATCCACAGGTCTTCAGTTTGTTTATGGTGGAACTACTAAAAATAATCAAGCATAGAAGAGGAGTCGTGCAGTAATATGGCAGAATTATAAACTGTCTAGGATTTGCTGATGATATAATGAAACAATGGGTTAAAAAATATTTAAGTCATTAGGTAGTTAATTGATTTAGGACAAATTTGCACCGCTTAATCCCCAAATGATATTCTTTGACTCGGATCAGATCAGGTTTTTTGTGATAAGTTTATTTTTAAAAATAAATCTTATAACTAAATCATTTACATATTTTTTGAAAATTTTAGGTTGATTTTTGTCAATATTTCTAATCAGAAATAGGTTTTTAAGATAAAAAATATTGTTATCTAACACAATTTAGTAATTAAATGTTACAAAATAGATTAATGTACATTAAACATTAGATATTGGAAAGGTAAGTACATGTAAATAGGATATTAGGTCATCATTTTTTTAAATTCAGGGCATGAACTTATTAGTACTTTTCTTCGAACTCCTACAATGCTCAGAGATAGGAATGTCTCTTCAGAGTCCAAAAGTAATCATCCATCATGACTTCATCCCACCATTAATGATATCTGATCTCCATCTCCTTAATGTCTTGATGGAATCTCTTCTCTTGTTCTTCGCTCTTTAGTCCCAGATTCTCAGGAAACCAATCCATATGTAAGAAGAGTATTTTGATAATCATGGTGCAAACAAGGTTTCTAAAAACAGTCAATTTGTTGATGACAATTTCTATGTAGTTCATGACTTTAATTTTGCCAGGAAACTTCTTCACGACCAGAGTTTTCAAGCTCTGGATCTCTGATGAGCTATCAGATTCGAGGACCGTCAAAGATGCCAGTTTTCAACTTTTCCTTGGTCACTCTTAGAAAACCGTGGGAAAAGCAAGCTAAGCAACCACCATCCTTGTCCAGGGCTTTGGTGAACTGGTTTTTTTTCAAGCCGGGCTTGATATGAAGCGGTAGTAAGAGTATACTGTCTCTATTCCGTGCTCAGCAAGGCACAAATTCCTCCCGTACAGGCCAGTCTTTCTTTGTATAATGGTAAGCTTGGTCGCTCCCATTCTACATGCACAGAAAGCAAAGTTACTTAGTTAACCAGGAGTGTTATCTAAACAAAAAGTCTACCATCTTCAAGTCAACACAAATCAACTAATCATGCTAATCACAATGAAATTTTACAACAGGTACTTCACCGTTTCCTATCTACTTTCATTCAGTGTAGTCGAGTGAGCGACAGGTACAAAGGTAAACTGGTTGCCGTTGTGCAGCAGAACCAATTTCAGGGATCGTTTACTGTTTTCAACGGACAACCTACAATCGTGGGTTGGTACTATAGCATTAAGATCTTGTGCATAAACTCCGCAATATCTATACAGTACACCAAGTACTTGTCTTCAGGGAAAAAATGGAGGTACTCTTGATGTTTGTTTCAGTATACGATGATACGAGCACTGTCAAGGAAGAGATTTTTTCCTTCTATTTTGATGTCAAAGGTTGGACAGAGGACTTTGCCAAGCGGAGATTGCGAAGTAGATCATTTAGTTCATTTGGTGAAAAAGGATGAGGAGCATCATCGTCAAAACCACTTCTACATTTTCCTCAACGCTGGAGGAATCTTCGTCACAAATGTCAGGAAATTCTCAAAAGACAGTTACTAGAATTTCATTACGATGAGCTACAGGCCCGAGTGCTGATTTAAGATAAGGATAATTGAGGCTGCTCCGTTGTGACTGTTGATCCCAGTCAAATCAATAGTCTAGAAATAGCAGTCAGTGTCATGGATAATCGACTCCCTCTAAATCATGGGAATTCCAAACTTCCGACAACTCTTCTTGCCCTTCGTATAACGACGCAGATATTCAGTGCATGTCATCCATACCATGGATGACGCTCAAACTTTATCCTGGTCACCAAGTCTCATACCAAAATAAGAATAGTAAACATGCTTCATGAAACTTAGTACTGGATTCCAATTACGAACCACGGTGTATTTGTCGCAGATGTATCAGAATACTTTGGGCTTACTTTAGCAAGATCTTCTAACCCAATTCATTTCATTCACTTGCAAAAGTAAAATACCAGTTAGTCGAAAATTGCCGCATGTGTAATCTTTAAAATTCGTTTATTAAAGAAATAAGGAGGATTTTTGCTTCCTATAAATAGTAAAAACCCGGACATGTAAAAAAAACCCCAAACTAACTAACATAATGTGGCGATAAATCAAAAGGTTAACCTGATTAAGCAAAACCAATGTTTTTTGCAAGTAATGCTAGGTTTCGTGGCTGACTATTGGAATGAATGAAAGGTGAAATTTCTTGAGAGTTAGTGGGTGATGAAATAGAAAGAAAAATAAAAGAAGTGGCACATTTAGAATGGATAGAAAGGATTAGGGCAAAGAGGACTTAATGGATGTATAAGAATAAAAGGAAATCAGAAGCTGATTAAGGTAAGAACTAACTCACTAGTGCCCAAATGGAGAACATATATATGCAATTAATGGGGCACTGAATGTAGATTTCAAGGAAAATTGAACCTTTTAAGCATGTGTTATGAAAGGGAAAGAGAGAGGCTGACAGAAAGGAAGAAAGACCATCTGGGCTAATGTGACAGAAAGGGATAATCAGGGATTAGCAGTTGTTTTTGGTTATGAGATAGATGACAGAGGAGTAGACAGGAAGAAAAATGATATAGTAGATATCAGAAGGGAATTCCTGTCTAGTATGTGGAAAAAGAGGGGACTGCATCAAGCTTATAAGGTAGAGGGGCATGTGAATGTGTAGGATAGAGATAGATTTGGGCGGATAAGATGAAGAACGAACCTAAAGGAGGAATGAAAGGCAATGTGTGGGGAGTAGATTGGTGATGGGTGATTTAATGAAAGGTGGTGGCTTATTAGAATGAAGTAAATTATTATTGTTTACTCTACATCTAGGAGAAAAATTGCATATAGACAGAATTCTTGAACAGAGAGAAAGAGATCTAACTATGGTTGAATCAAATGAAGTAGTGAAGATATAAAGGCATTTTCATATTCTGATATAAAGAAATAACTAACCCTGGATCCAAAGGGTGGCCCAAGAAGATCAGATTTATATTTACAACCTAGAGAGATATGAATGTGCTACTACTTTCACCTATAAATCTACTTCTTGGTGAAGTTCGAAAGAATATATAAAATGATGGTAAAAGAGTCACGCTATATCTGGCCACTTGACTGACTGAATGAGGCAAAAAAGCGAGAAAACTTTGCCTTATGAGTACCCACCTACCCGTAGACCAGCATCGTCACCCCAAATAGCATGTAGTTGCCATATAAGGGAATTTGGAGATACATTTAGTTAGCTTTGTTAAGGTGGCAAGGACCTTCACGTGCTGATATGAAGTCGTTGGCGGGTAATATTTGGCACGCGTGCCGAGGGTTGTCCAGGACTGGTCTAGGAGCAAAATCTTAAATAGGACATGAAAGAAGCATTCCCTACAAATAATACAAGCTTATGCCAAGTTAATATTATGTAGGTGCACTCAGATGAATAAGTAGAGGAATTCTATCCAATACTCATGAAGGGGCAGATACTATACAGAGGACGAGGGGTGGTCAATAAGTTTTTCAATTCGGATTTTAGGAAACCAGATATGAGAAAAAGTGTTTTATTATTTTTCAATATAACTACCCTCGACTTCAATGCACTTGCGCATCTTGTTCCTGAGGCTTCAAATTCCCAACAACCAGAAATCTCTCGACTGCTGTTCAATCGACGCCTGGACGGCGAGCTGGACATCTTCATCGTCCACAAAGCGGTGTCCACGCAGTGCAGCGTTGAACTGGCGGAATAAAAAGTAGTCACTAGGGGCCAGATCTGGACTGTAGGGGGGATGGTTAAGCTCCAAGAATCCGTACTCACACATGGCAGCTTGTGCAACTCTGGCCTTGTGGACAGGGGAATTTTCGTTGATGAGCACGACACTGCGTGTCAACTTGCCGCGCCGCTTCTGACGGATGCACTTCTTCAACTCAGCCAGTTCCTCGGCGTAATATTTGCCTGTGATGGTCCTTCTACGAAGTGCATAGTCCACCATCAACACTCCCTCAGAATCCCGAAAGATGGTGGCCATGATCTTCCCGGCTGAGGGTTGGGTCCGGAACTTCATGAGGGTCGCAGAGCCCCTGTGCTTCCAGGCCATGGTTTTGAGCTTGGTCTCGGGATCCCAGTGATGGACCCACGTTTCATTACCTTTCACTATGCGTGACTCAAATCCAGCCAGGTCTTGGTTGTGCAGAAGCAGCAGCTCCTCCGAACTTTGACGACATTAAAGTCGATCATGGGGCGTGAAGTTTCTATGCACCCAACGGGCAGAGACCTTGGTCATGGCCAAATTGTCGTGGATGATGTTGATAACACTTCCATGTGATATTCCAAGTTCTCGCTCGATTTCTTCTACCTTCATCCGTCGATTTTCGAGGATCATCCTCTCCACATGGGTACATTGTTCTCTTTGGTCACGTCTGACGGGCGTCCTGGATGGGGGTCATCTTAAAGGGACTCACGACCATGGCGGAACTCCCTATTCCAGCCAGCAATGGTTGCATAGGTAGGGGCGGTGTCGGTGTACACTGCAACTATGCGTTCATGGATCTCTTTTGCATTCTTGCCTTCCTTGGTCAAAGATTTGATCACTGTGCCGTGCTCAACCTTCTCCATTGTTGAAAAATTTGTAACTGGAAATCTACGATCAGCTACTATTTCTTAAATAGACGAGGAAACAATGAGCGACTGCAGCTCCTGACTTGTCATAAATTGTCCTAACACCCCAACAAACAGCCACCCCTCTTCCCTTCCTCTGTTTTGTACTACCAATTCGCAAAACTTATTGACCGCCCCTTGTAGTATTCAAAGTTGAAATAAAAACAACGCTGAAATAATAGAATTAAATGAAAACCCAAATATTAATTTGTTTACATAATTTAACAAAAGAATTGTCATCCATAATATACCATCAACTATTTATTAGAGGTAGTAACTAAGTGAGATCTAGGTTATAATAAACCTAACACAAGAGAGAGAGCATAACTCCTGCTAATAGAATATAAAACACAAAGTTAACGTTCGGCAGTAGGTGAATGACTGCACTAAATTGAAAAGGAAATAAAATTCAGTAATTGAAAATTTTTTTTATCCTAGAGAAGAACAAGTTGCCTCACTAGTTGCTATGTTGGGTTAATGAGACTTAATAGCAAATAAAATATAAGGAAGAATAATAGAACTGAAGTCCAGCATTCTCTTATCACCTGTACATAATTAGACAAAAAAGTATAATATAAATAGACTAACGATAATGACTAACCTCAAATAAACACACGGATGGGCCTGGACCGAAATAATTAGAGAACATATGGGCAATGTACATTTGCCTAATTTAGTCACGTCACATTTTTCAAAATGTTACGGTTTAAGGTAAGTTCACTATTATATGTTCATTCAAATGTTCAATAAACGCTACAATAGCTTTTGATAGCTGCCTCTTGACTTAGCGGTGCTGTGATTTCGAACTAATATTATTTTTCATAACGAGTTAGGGTACAAAATTAATTTCGTGGATAAAATAATTGCCAAAATCTTAATACGAATATTATTTTTATATCAATGATTGAAAATTAAATAAATATATGAAAATAATTGAGGTGAAAAAGAAATTAAATTGGAAAATTGGCAACCCAATTTTCAAATAAAATCGTTTCAAATTGTATTCATCGTTTGGTTTTAAATACTGCAATAACCTAAAAGATTGCTATAAATTTAATTATCGTATGGGTAAATGCTCTACTTAGTTTATTATTAACTATCCCCAGCACTTCATATCTCATCAAATAATAATATATTAAATTTTCAGTCTCTGAACTAAATTCTGGCGAATGTACAAAGTATCCAAAAATGATAGTCAAACGAATTGATACAAAATTATTCTTTACAGAAACAATGTGAATTGTAAAAAGACTTCTGAATCCGTCACCATCTATTCAATAAAAGAGATCCCCAAACAATAAATTTATAGGCAGTCCCTTAAGTTAATAAACGTGTAAAGGGGGTGACCGAGCCTAGAGGGGACCTTTTATTTTTGGTGGAGAGAATTGGCCAGGCCTACTTCTTTTCCATCGTTCGACGGGTCCCCAATCAAAAAGTTTACCTTCCTGGCCGATGAGAACCATATAACTGGTGACAAAGCTTTCTTCTTCGGGCCTACCTGATGACTAGGCTTTAGGCTACGTAGGGATGGTCGAAAAGGACGAGGAATGGACTCGGGAGGCCAACAATGATGACAAATAACTTAAGTGACTTAGCTGACAAATGACTTAATGTAGCTATACACATTTTCCCAAACCGGGCTGACAAACCCTATTAATATGGCCGTTTAATTTTGAGGTTTACAGATCAACCACAACTTAACCGGTCAAAACACACACCACCTTATATTTACTCAGCTTCTCCCTGTTATCTAGCATTGAGATCTTTTCATGTCGCAGCTGTTCCCTTGCGTGTGTATGTTTGTGTGACCGCGCGAAACTCCAGCTATTCGCTTGCTTATCTCCTACACATGTTTCTCTTGAAAAATGTACAGTTGTGACATTGGTTCATTACTTATTACATTGCCATTATTTCAATAATTATTTCGTGTACCTAATTTCAGGATTTCATAGGTCCAACAAAGTGCACATTGTGAGGTTCCTCGTTGGGTCTAATTCAGCTTGCAATATTCTTTCTAAAAGAAAAAATTATAATTATGCTACATCATTTAGAGTCCACCTAATCTAATGAAAGATGGGGTTAAAAAGAACTTAGGCATAGAGATGCCATTTGAGGTGGTTTACGCCAGTGCTCTAAAGTAAATTCAGAACCCAGGAATGGGAATGTATTAAATAATAAACATTGGACAATATTTAATCCCTTTTACTTAGGCAAACCCGTTCTTCGTTGACTCCAGAACTTTGATAAGCATCTTGTCAATTTCAAAGGCGGAAGCAAATAAGCCACTACTTATATAAGCTCATTTTACAAGCTGCTAACGGCATGCCAATCACAATCTTAGACAGGGATTCATAAATTTCTCTCGTGAAACTTTATGGTAGCTAAGGTTTACCATTTCATTCTGCGGAAGATTTCTTTACGAAATTTAACCGACTGATGGGCCTCAAGAGACTGAAATTTATCTACAGGTAAAACGACTTTTCTCCAGGGTGATGCTGCTGTAACTTCCACTTTCCATTTACAATCTTTAGGTTGTTGTGCATCCGCAGTTCGCACAGCTCTTCAGCAAGTTCCCCAGCGTGGTGAGACTCGTCCAGACTGGCGAGCCTTCCAGCTCCCAAGCACGATGTCACACTCCACATAGCCACTTACGAACACATTTCCGCGCCAGCTATCTCGCATCACACAAATTCGCTGCTACCAAAATGGGTTTCAGTACTTAATGCTAATTGGCTTTATGTGAGCGTGTAAAAATCCTGGAGAGCACAAATAAATTTACTACATAAATTGTTAGGGAAATTTTCAGGATTTTCCACTTGGTGAGAAGAAGTTTCCAAGTCCCTTTTCGACGGGAAGAAGTCTGGTTGCCTGCGTGCAGCTATCTATCTATGCATATCCACACTACTAGAGTTACTATTATTCGCGACAGATGCCTCCCGACGAGGGCGTTGTTGGTGTTTTTCAACAACGGCACTAAGTGCAATGGCACACAAATATTATCTTCTCCAAAGTATTACAGCCAGCAGAGAGGCAATGACCCACCTTAGCAGTGAGATCCTCGCCATTTTGATCTTGATTATGCCTTTCTGTCACCAGCTGGATAGAAGTGATTTCTCCATTTTTACCGATTACTCTGCAACTCAGACCATTACTCTGATTCACTGCTGCAAGAAGTCAACTGGATTACACCTCCTAGTTCATGCCGAATATTCGCCATCTACAGGGCACATATGGGTTCGTGTACACAGACTTGCTAACTATCTGACATTGTTGGGGAGGCTTGCCTCCTTCATTTTATTTAACTCGTTTGTTCTTGGCCGCATGTTCCTGCGCAACCGAGGGGAGGCTGGCCTCCCATCGGCGCCCGAGCGTTTTTCATTGTCATACTTTCTTTTTTATTTAATTTTTTTGGCTTGTTTTTTGCTTCTATTCTGTTATTTTTGTTAATTTATTTGGGAATGTTTTTTTGTTAATCTAGCCTTTGAATTAGGCTGTAGCGTGATTGTGGCAACTTTTGCTCTTGTCGTGGTATTCGTGAGCTGATACCTTCGCTGCAGAAAATGCAGTCTACTTGGGGTTTCGAGCGACCAGATAGATAGACTAGCTGTATAGAGCTAAGAAGGGGTGAGTGCGCGAAGGGATTAACGGTTGGTCAAAGGGAAGATTAAATACCAAGTTTCATTCAAAGTTATTGAAAGATTAAAAGCAAAAATAAACCTTAATTACACAAATAGTGCTAATTATGGAAATGTCTACAAAGGCAAATGAATGGGAGAATAATGTCGCTCTCAATGAAATAATAAATCAAATACTAATAAGTCTAATCCGGATCAAAATATGGGAATTGGTTAGACAGGAGAAATGTTAGTAAACACTGGGGAGTCCAATTAATTAGTCGGGAGGAGGATATCAGGTGGCGAGGACAAAATGGGAGCTTATCCTCGAAAAGGGGTAAAAGAGTTTTACCTTGACGCCTTGATTCTTGATGAGAAGAGCGATTCTTAAGAGGCGAGCTAGTCTTGCGGCTCGAGGAGCGTTGTACTCTTGACGGAGGGGTCGGAATTACCAAGGGCACGAGTAAGGTAATTTCCAGATTGGGTGAGACACTCTCGAATTGGGATGAGTAATTTCAGAGGAGGAGCGAGGTTTCCTTGACAAGGTGAGAAAAGTGGTTCGCGCAATTCTCCAAAGAAAAGGTCGTTTCACTAATTTGCCGATTGACTATGGCCAAACTCACGACAATTTGTCTAGCCAACTAAACCTAAATCCGAGGTTCGACTCGAGACGAGCGGCTGTATCTTCGCGAAAGGGCGCGCGGTACTCTCTGACGAGTAACGGTTGACCTTAGGTTAAATACCCTGCTGGCTTCCTCGCAAGAAAGCCTCCAGGCAGGACAGTCTCTTGGGAGTAATCATTGGCGCCAGTCTCTTTAGGCCCAGACGAAATAAGACGACCAAGGTAGCTTCTTCTCTGGTCGATCATGGCCTCCAGGCGGAGGAGGGTCACAAGAATGCTTTTCCGCGGGGATAGGCTGACTGATCAAACACAGGTTTTACCAGCTGCTTTGATGTTTTCCCACACTAGAATAGTTCTCTCTCCTTGCGTTTAGAATTCTAGCTTAGGCCCACGTAGTCTCTGCTTGAAAGGGAGGGGGGCTCAAGGTGGACCTTAGGGTTCATTCCTTCACAGATCTACTAGGTTGTCGCCAGATGTGGTCCCAAATATTTTTAAATTTTTAATATTAGCTTAAATTAGTATAATGTCAAGTTTTTCTTTATTTATTTATATCTGCACCCATGCCTCTGTTTTCTATGCATAAAAGAGCACTTTAAATTGGAAAAAAGGCAAATAGAATGGTCTGTTTCAGTAATAACAATTCGCCCCCAAAAAAGTACTATCATTGGAAGCGCACTTGACACATTTGCCTGAGGAAAAGTTTAGGACGTAGAATGAGACTAAGACGGTTACAATAATTTGGAGGGATATTAAAATAACCTTGGCTTTACTAGTAAGATGGTGTTATTTGTTTTGAATCTAGAAAAATCAAACGATATAACTTCATTTCTAAGCCAGATCAAGAAACAAAATTATGCTGAAGAAGGAAAACTTAGAATGTTCGTTTTCAGAAATGAAACGACAACATTGTTTAAAATTATTTACTCAATTCATTTTACCAGTTACATTTTAGGGCAGATAAGCCTGGTGTGATAGAACGAGTTGAAGCTGCGTTAATTTCAACTTCTATTACATATTATTTAAAACCACGATGGGCCCACGTGCATCTTCGTTTTGAAGCTTGGCGCCTTATCACAGCCACCGGATGTCAATGCTTAAACAAGGAGGTTATCGTCCCCCCGTTCTCCCCCATACGCCGACCTCACCAGATTGAGTTAAGCTTATGGGCAGATATGGCATTGTTCTCCGGCTCGGCTGTGCGTTCCCTCGAAGCTCCCACCCCATTGTCCCCCACTCTAAGGAGATGTCCTGGCTATTTATATGGAAACTTTACCACTAAGATCAGATTGGAGATCCAGATTTTCGTCGCGAAACATCACCACGACCCTCTCTCCCTTTGTGCGCCAAGGGCCCTCGACCTCGAGATTCACCATCACTTGTCCAGAAGGAGGACAATATCCCTTGAGTGCCAAAGTTCGAGCCTTTGCGACGCCGAGTCCAAAAGGCTTCCCCCTTGTTGTTCAGAGGGGAACAGCACTAGAACAGCCATTGTTCGTTCGAGACCCGTTGACAAGAAACGGTTCTCACCCTTCCTTTTTGTTGTTC
The DNA here is from genome assembly GCA_963969495.1 of Ceratothoa steindachneri. Lineage (NCBI taxonomy): Eukaryota > Metazoa > Arthropoda > Malacostraca > Isopoda > Cymothoidae > Ceratothoa > Ceratothoa steindachneri. The sequence continues at coordinate 145,192,887 of OZ018321.1, read as the reverse complement.
AGAGGAGAACAGCATTAGAACAGCCATTGTTCTTGAGCCCGTAGACAAGAGACAGTTCTCACCCTTTCCCCTTGTTGTTCAGAGGAGAACAACATTAGAACAGCCATTGTTCTTGAGCCCATAGACAAGAGACGGTTCTCACCCCCCTTTGTTCAGAAGAGAACAACGTAGAACAGCCATTGTTCTTCAAGCCGTTCGTCGAGAAATGGTTCTCCTTCCCAAGACGCCACGTCAGGATCCTTTTATTCCCCCCCTTCGGCTGGAACTCGCCAGCGGACCCAAAATTCCTTCGCGCCACCTTCCACTGCACCACTAGTGTAAAAGTTACGTAAGCCAAACGTCACTTTAAGTACTTAACCCTTTTGTCAATTCTATCCTGTGCTTTAAATGGTTTATCGAACCATCCCATCTCTTTAACTCTATATTTGTTTTACCTTTTTAAATTCTTTAAATCCTCGGATTAGCCCGAGTCTCCACGACCCTTTCCATTCTCTGTTTATGTCAATATTTTCCGTCTTTTGTTTGTTGATAGTTATTATTAATAAAACTCTATTTTATTAATGATAGCTTTATTATTATCCTTGAGCTCAGTTCCACTTCTTAGGCATATCGAAGATACATAATATCGGCCGCCAGACATTAACGCACTCTAGAGATAATTAAAGAAGTTCCCTCAACGAATAGTAATATATGGTATATCGTCGGGAGTCCATTCTGCGACACCTTGGCACTGAACAATACACTCATGAATAAACTGAAGTGGCAAATGTTAGGAAGTAGTCGTAGAAGAAAGTACTGAACCTGGTTATCTTTATACAGAGAGGTATCTAAAAACGATTTTGCAGAAAGTGGAATGATAAAATTCCGTCATTGGCAAGAGTAACACGTCATACACAAATGCTAATTCTGTCTCAAACTCATTCTCTCTCCCATTTCTCTCGCTATCTCTATCTCACTCACTCTCATTATCTCTGTCTTGACAAGTTCAAGACAATGAACTTCGGCCATGCTAACCCTTGGGAAGCTACTCCTTGCTAAGCAAACAGCTGGGTAACACTAACCTTGAGAAAGATTTAGACGTGCTAATCAACAGTGACTAAATTTCTCTATGCAGGACCTTCAGGTGGATACGAGCGTATTGGGAATGCTGGGAGTTCATATAGAGGCATTTCCGCTTTCAAGCTAGGCATATTGTTCTCGCCTTGTACAACTCTTTACTCCGGTCACAACTTGAATACGCCGTACAATTCTGGCCCCCAACCGTGAGAAAGGACATTAAACGGGTGGAAAGTGTACAGACCAGAGCCCCAAAATTGATTTCTTCCGTTAGCCATAAAAATTATCATCATAGGCTAAGAAAAGTTGGGGTGTTCTCTCTGGGGACGCGCCGGTTAAGAGGCCAGCTGAGTAAAACTTTTAAGATAATACGAGGAGTTGAAAACGTAGATCACAGGAGGCTGTTCACGTTGAACGCAAATGCTATACCTAACCACGTTACAAACTGGAATTACTGCAATTCTATACTAGCATTTACGGCAACTTCTCGTACAAAATCAACGGAACATGGAACCATCTACTGCCAGAAGTGGTGGTGAACATTTCGTCAGTCGAACAGTTCAAATCCCGACTTGAAATTATCCACACCTTGACCTAGATGCTACCACGTTGGTATAGATTATAGATTAGAGGCAAGTAGATAGGTTTCAACTTCTCTTTAAAAAATTCTGATTGTGTTCTTTTTCACATCACATTCAGGTATCGTTTCCGCTTTCCGGCCCGCAAAAGCGGGTAGGAAAGGTGGGCGGGAAGAGCCTTCATCTATGCTATGCTTTCTCTTATGTATAGGTGACTTCTTGTTACTCTCTCTCCCTCTTTCTCTCTCTCTCTCCTCCTCTTTCTATCTCTGTTTTAATGTTTCCCTTCGACGTGATACAATGTGCTATTGTTAATTACATAGATAGAATTTTGGATCAGAAATACTTTGCAGGTGCAATCCATCACTTAGTAGTATTGAATGTTGTTTTCTCTTTCATCATACGAGAAATTTCTGGGTAAAATTTACTTTTTAAACAAATTTAAGGCAGGGTTGATTTCAAGGTTGGAAGAGAAAAGACAAAATCCATAGGTTGCATTATTGAGATACTTAAAAACTTGGCGAAAAGTAGAGCGAGTAAATGACAACCAAGAATCTGACACACAAGATTGCCGAAGAAGTGTCTTATTAAAGAACAAAATGGTATTTAATATGCTTGTTATGAACAATGCTCAAATTTCTTTCGTTTTACTCATCACAAATTTAGAAAGACGGAATTGACGACGAGAATAACAAAACACTTTGTCAAGAAGCAAATTGAGTATGTCACTTCTACCGCTCAGTCACAAGCTCAATTGTACAGAACTTCTCCAAGTCGTTTAACATATTTGACCCAATTACTAAATACTATGTAATCAACACCTCAGACTACTATAGAAGCAGACAAGCCTTTTCTTTTGCATGATTGGTCATTACTAAACTGCGAACTCGGCTGATAGGAGTGTAAATTGTATCCTTTTTGTATGCTCTTATTATAAGTTAATTTATTTTTTCAATGCATTCTAGCATGAATATTTTCATGCCTAGTTACTTCTGTTTTGTACTAGCTTGCTTAATCTTTTAGTGTTAACTTTTTACAAATAGCTGCATTGATGCGTTCAATTGCCCTTTTAGTTAAAAATATCTTGTTTATAATTATTTAAATAAAAATGTTCAAATATATATAAAAACTAGAGTATACATATTAATGTTTTTAAAGAAGAGAAAATTTAAATATCGATAAAATAAAAACCACGGGAACCTTCGGGACCCAGGGATAAATACAGTTTATGTTTCTAAACAACACTCCCTATTCTCATCATCACGTGAACATAATTATTCAACTTCATCGCTAAAATCGCTACATTATTGTACATATACATAATATTCACTTTAGTCATTATTCATTAAAAAATATATATTTATTTTGCAATAAGTGTCTAATTATTACTGCAAAATTACGCCTAACACCATGTAATGTTTGTGGGGAGCAGTCAGCCCAAATATTATACTCTATTACATCTGCCTGTATGTTAAGACGATTGTGGGAAAGGTGATGCTTACATAGCTTGGCTATAATCACGGCCAATTTTGGGCGGTTTTCCGCTTTTGGTTTGTTTATTGACCAATCAAAGTGAAAAGTGCTTTAATAAAAAAATAATGAAAAGGTATAAAGGAAGTGGTGAATTTAGATGTTGTGAAAAATGTGTTTAAGGTACAAGGCAAATGAAAGAGCTTGTGTTAGTTGGTCTATTACGGAACTAAGGATATTCAGGATATATGTTCGCAATATTAAGTTCTGAAAAAATATTCCTATTCTTAAGAGACGATTCTTCTATGCATGTCTTTAAGATCAATATAAGATTAAAAAAATTATTCCGAATGCCCCCAAGGAGGGAAATATTGTGGCCCGTTTAGTTACTACATTTACTAAATTCTCCCATGGTTAGAAAAGAAATTATAGGCGTGAGCTGAATAATATCGGGTTGGAAAGAAAGTAATGTCCGATTTTCTAGAATAAAGTTTTAGATCGTATTTATTAAAGTAGCGCCTCTTGTTATCACTTGAGAATACTAAAATGAGTAATTTATACGCTTTTGTTTCATATTCTAAAAAGATTCATCATAATCTTCTTCAGTATTCACCACTTATGTCCCGCCATCTTAAGATCACATTAAACATGTTCTACTCTCTGGGTTTATTAAGGAAGTAAATGAAAATACAGCGGGAAAATTCACTAAGAACATTTATGGATAGAATGTAGTTTTCCAGTTCATAAAGTGGGGATTTCAGTATAAAAGTTACACCAAACGAGGATTGTCCAAAAGAATGTGATTCTGAAATGTTGGAAAAAATAGTTACAGCAAATTCAACTGAAAGGGATTGGAAAGGTTCCAGTGATTAGAAAATGTGTCAAACACAAACTGTACACACCGAATCTGCAAAAGCGTTTTGCTTACTCTGATTCATTGCTTTCAAAACACCTTCAGGCACCACTACTGGTGGTGAGAAGTGAATCATTTATCATATCGTTAAACGCCGCCGTTCGTGCATCAGTTGAGGAGGCAGAATTTATCGACAACCGAAAGGATAACTTTCAATCGGGAAGCCAAAAGTTCTGAGGAATTTTGGGGGAGTTTCAAGTCACGAATTTGGTCATTGAGCTCTACCTGAGAGAATAGCTAGATAAAGCTTTAATTAAAAAGTCTTGATATGTAGTGTCATCTTCAGTTACTAAATCTTCTTCGATTGAGGGCAGAGCTATCTGAGGCAAGACACTGAAGAGAGGAACAGGAATCTCTTCAGTGTGTGGAACCAATCTGATATCAGAGTCAAAATTAGGATAGACAAGTGTTTGTCGGTTTTTCCGGTTAATACACTTCAAATTTAGGGCACAAATATAACAGTTGTCCACACGTTTATTGGGCTCCCGCCATACCATTCGTATAACGAAGCTCATACATTTTCTTGTCTCTTTAGTCTATGGTCGCAAATGTTCTGTACATGGTTTACATACACTATTCGGTGCCCAATGTTTATCTTGGTCTCACAGCTTGACCCAAAAATATGCCATATACACACTTTTAACAAAAGCAGTGATTATTTTTTTTCAGGTAATGTGTATTCTCCGCAAACATGAAAACCACATTTAGAGAATTAACGCAACACCTTCTTGAACAGGACATTTTGCTCATTTTCTATTCCTTAGTTCACAACATTTGAAAAATCGGAAAACATGAGAAGATTAGAATTAAGATAAAGTAAAGAACCCAACGTAGTGGACATACACACATATATGTATAGTGACTAATTTATAACATAATATATACATATAGACTCTCATATAGACTTATGACATATACATATGGCATTAACTCCCACGTATACTTATATACATATGAACATTGAATCATACACAGAATTATAAACATATATACCTTTATTCATACCTAATATATTAAATAGGGATGTCCAATAATTTAAAAACTACACCTGATAGGTAAAATTAAAATTATTTTTCAATTGAGGAGATGGATTTGGTATAGGGATGATGTCTATTTCCTAAACACCAAAAACATTGTAGAACAGTGTTATCTGAAGGAGTAAGGTCAGGAAAATGTAGAAAGTGAAGCAATATTTTCCAACCAATCTCTTCGAAGAGGTCTTTGGTTATTTTATTTGTGTGAGGACGGGCATTATCCTGATATAAGATGACACCCCAAAGCGGCTTTTAGACGTCGAATTTGATTCCAAGAGAGATGATCATTAATTGTTTGATTGTTGTCTAACAGTTTATAATGGCTAACCTATTATAAACCGAAGACGATTTAGTAACTGATCAAAACTTTTTAGTTGAGGCTTTATGTCAGCTATTCTCTCAAGTAGAGCTCAATGACCTAATTCGTGACTTAAACCTCCCTAAAAATTCCTCAAAACCTTTGGCTTCGCGATCGAAAGAGAAGAATCTTATAGAAAATGATGTCCGTATAACCGTTTATCGGAGTCGACATGAAAAGTTCTTGAATTTCTTCACACAATAAAAAGAACTGGTTTATTGCAAAGATGTTATTGGGCTTCTTGATAAACTTGGCATTAAGAAATGCAAAAACCCAAGGAATTGTGTATTTTCATAGACAGTTCTAAGCGTAAATTAAAATGTATATTGTTGCACAAAGGAAATTTGTATGGTTCTGTCTCTCTTAGCCACTCAACAACTCTGAAGCAAAAATATGAACAAACTAAGCTTTTCTAGAGAAGATAAAGTGTCATGATCATAAATAGGTCATCAACTTTAACTTACAGATGGTGAATTTTCTCATGGGAAAGCAATCTGGTTATTGCAAATACCCATGCTTTCTTTGCATATGCGACGGTAGAGAATGAGTAAACCACTATGCTAAGAAAGACTGTCCACCTCGAAAAAATATGACTCCATGTAGAGCTTCCAATATATTGGAAGAACCTTTAGTTGAGCGAGAGAAGATCATTTCCCCCCTTTGCACATCAAAATCGGACTAATCAAGCAATTCGTCAAAGTTCTTGACAAGAATGTGGACTGCAGTGTATTTTTAGGCTTGGACTACAGATCCGTTAGGATTTGAAGGAGACAAATTTAGTTAAAATGATGATGAAAAATGAAACATCAGCTTGGTGAGCTTTTGTATGTAAATTTAATGCAAAAGTTCCTTGGAAACTACAAAAGTGAAAACACAATTAGATATCAACTTTTCCTGATATTGGCACGAATATGAGCATCAAAATGCTTCTTTTCTTTTATTCATCTTAGTCTTTTTCCTGAAAATCTCGGAGATGTTAGTGACGAACAAGGCAAACGATTCTATTAGGAAACCAAGGAGATCAAACTTCAGTATCAATGACTAGTGGTGGATCCATGGTAAAAGATCCTGAATTCCTCTCTATAAGTACTCTGAGAAAAAGGCATTCATCATTAATAATAGTTATCTTACACAACATTGATAATAATTAAGAGTATCTCACTCAGGAGTGAGTACTAAATCTCCCATCCGAATTTTTGTCTACACATCAGAAAATTATAAATTGTAGTTTTTGGATGTCAGCAAAGGTATAATAGTGAATTTAATAATTATTTTTCGAGATTTACCTGTATTTTAGACATATATCACATAAGTTACATTCGATCTCAAGGGTTTAAAAACTGGTTATATATATTCTATATTATTACCTAACTTTCCTAAAAACAGAATGCAAGTATGCATTAAAATATTAAATATAAACTTAAACGGATGAGGTCGGTAAGCTTTTATTATAGCAGAATATTGTTAGTGTTGTTCAAAATTTACGGTTCACAAATAAGCATAAATATATTCCTTGAATTTTTGCCAAATCCATTATTTTCAATTTTGAGTTTTTATTTGTGTTTTTTTTTTTTTCATTATGCTCTCCTTATTGCTTTATATTTTAGGCTTCTTGTATCAATAAAATACCTTGTTAAAGAAAGTCTTGTCTAATTCCACTAAAACTCACTAATATCAACTCATGTACACTGTTGGAAATATTTTTATGAAAACGTTTTAAGCATCTAATAAAGCCAAAATGAAGAGGAGGATAGACAGAAAAACTAGACATTATAGACAAAACTAAATTTATTTTCAAATTCAGCAGACAAAATTACTTAAGAATTTGTTGAAATATTTCAGCACCAGACAAATGATTCTTTTCTGTTGCCCAGTGTTATGATTACTTGCTTAGGGGATTGCACAACCATGTGGATGGTCTTAGGTTGACTTCGTAAAGATGTTGAAAACAAGTTGGGTTCATATGCTGGCTCGAAATCTAAAGAATTTCACAATCGTGGCATTTACAAGCTTGTTGACATATGGACTGAGGTTCTAGGAAGCAATGGAGATTATGTTTATGATTAAATATTTCCATAGTCATAGTTCTTCCTTTTTAATACTTACCCTAAAAACGGATATTACTTTCATGCCATCTTGATAAAATATTTAGCAATAATTAACAAGTAAAAAATAATAACCCTTCCCCCCAAAAAACAAAAAAAAAAACAACTTTCACTCTTGCGATCACAGGTTCGTCTTCACCCAGCCGTGTGTGCACCAGACATTATGTACGTTTACAAAAAAATAAACTGGAATATACGCATCTATGGAATTTGATTACAATAGCACTAGAGTAACCGCAATCCAAAGCTACATACAGTGTAGTTTAATAATAAAACTTGGCGCTATGTTCTCATAGACCCGTACCAAATTTATTAATTCTGAAAAAAATGAACAAAATTAATCCTGGTGATACGAAGCAGTAGGTTTTTTTATAGAGAACGTTATTGAATCAAAACCAACGTAGGAACCTCCGACATAAAATTCGCAAGGAGTGGCTAGTGAAGAGAAGAGTAAAGATAAGAGAAGTAGAAATATGTAGAAGGAAAAGATCGAAAGAAACCTTGAGAAGAGTTTACTTGCTGTATCGGGACCGAGAGGGCAAGCAATTCTACAGAACCTGTCTCAAAACTTCCAAAATAGAGGGTTGGGAGATTTGTTTCATCATGAGTACTCTTGCTACTCCTGGTACTCATTTATAGGACAGTTGTCCAACAATAGCGAAGATAAACAATTAAGTTTGATATAATTAAATATTCATAAATTATTTCACAATCGTTTCACCAAAATTACCCTCTGGTTTGTGGGTGAGAGATTCACTCATCGTAGAATTCAAGTAGTTTTAGATGAAATATACCATTTATTAAAAGAGTGTCAATAATGCATTCAAAAGGACATGAGGATATATATGGCTTGGATTAACAGGCAATAAAGCATTCTGGCTCATTTGACTCAATTTATTATCCCCAACTTCCAGCAGCTCGCTCCATTACGCGGCAAAGAAAAGCTTTAAAAAATCGGACATTTAATCCTATTGAGTCCATTTATATGAAATCACCTTTTTTAACGCTTCATGTAACCTACGTTATGAAGGTGTTTATGAATTTTCAGGAGGTGAACAAAATAAAGGAAATGCATTATTAAATGAAAGGTTTATGATTTATTAGGGAGCTGGTCCTTCTTTAGCCGAACTAATTGCTACAATTTATAGATACTGACGCATATAATATTTTGATTGTAGTTACTAGCGTTTTGAAACAGTCTTGAATAAAACCTATTCGAGTTCGTTAAAGGACCCTGGCGAGGAAATGCTTCTTTACATCTTGCTCCAATACAAACTACAGACGCTCGACAATGATGTTAAGCTGCGGGAATTGGAGAGAACAATCCATTATCCTTGTTTTTAAATCCTCTTTTTTATTTTCATAGATTTCTATATAATTTTTTATGCTAAAGCTCCAGTCCCGGGGTACCTTGAATCATGTCTGGCACTATAACTTTTGACCTAAATGAAAGAACATAACATTAAAAAATAATTTAAATAAATTATAATCATTAATAATAAATAAATAATAATTAATATTATTTAGGGTTATTAATATCTATCATTTTCAGGAAATATCAGAAACTCGATCAGAATCTAGAAAACCATTTATAAGTTAGAACTTCACAATGGTAATAGGCCAAAAGCTGATATTTCAAAACATTCATGTACAGATCACAGACAAGTTTCAACTAGGCCATCTACAATATCTATCATTGAAACTTTTCTGGTTGGATATCCTTCAGTCAGAACTTATCAGTGGTTCCATGCTTCCCACCAACAACAGACAGGCGTTTCAGTATTTTGTTAATTTTAAGAATTTACCAGAAAATTAAGGAAGAATGAAGGTATAAGTCCTTTCATATGAGAAAGTTGAATCTATATTCCTATTCTACTAATTTACTAGGATCGATAGAATGACAAAATGTAAGGCAATGAAGCTCTTCATGAAACGAAATGAGAAACATCATGCTCTCATGAAAAACAAAGGAAGAGTAATTAAGCCTCAAGGGACTAGATGACCACTTGTGCTGGAATTAGACTGCTTGATCGATATAGGAGTTCCGAATGCAACCAAGAAATACAGAACTGCAAATTCTTATCCAGAGAGAAGAAAGAAGAGGATATCAGGTTCTACGTAGCCAGAAAGATTGAGGGAAAAAGTCAAACTTGTACTCGTGTGAAGATCTTTGAGACAAGATACCTGTAGCAAGCAGCAAGCACTGAACAACACATGAACAACACAATTTTTCTTATGGTTTTACTACATTGTGATATTTTGCATATATTTAAAAATTACACTCTTAATATGTTGTACTGATTTACTACTGTAGCAAAACAGGAGACAGTGATTCATGTGAATGAAATGAGTTGTGATGACTTAACTGACATTGTTGCTATAACAGACAGCAGGAAATACCATCACAGCCCAGGAATACCACGTCAGTGCATGAAAACATACCCAGTACCAATACGCTGCCACCTTCGAATTTGATCTCTTTTTTACCTGCGGCAAAGCGTCAGGTATAGGCGTCGCTTTTTTCAAAAGTAGTAAAGTTTAATTCTACCCATTTAGAGCAATGAAATGACCCATATGACCATAAGACATAAGGTTTTTCACCCTGGAGGTTTTAAATCTGGTATCCGATTTGGCGTTGGGTGGTGCTATTTAGTGGCAGAAGCCTCATTTAGCCATTCAAAGGCACTTGTAGGTGATTTGAACCATGGGAAACCATCAATGCAATAACCATTTATCATATCACAAAACGCCGCAGGTCATTAGAGGAATTTTCCTTATTATTCTTGCATGCGAGATTCAATATTTATCTTGTACGACACCGAACATTCTGTTCTCAATCTGATCTAAATAATTAAATTTGCTTTATAACTGAAAACACTTTCCCACTCTTCAGATCTCTACACGGCATGCTCATTAGCGAATACCAAAAGTATATAGCACCCCTGAGATATATAAACATATATAGTAATGTGTATTTTGCTAATATATTTAAATATTTTATAATAGTACTAAATGGTGTGTAATTAATAAAATTGTGATTTATAAAATTAGAAGTTAACCAATATTTCTTATGATTAAGATTACACTTAGAACTATTGTGTATTTATTATCGTTCTAAATAAGTAATATGAATAAAACTGAAAAACATACAGAACTAAATGTAACACAAATTAAACTTTTCCATTATCCAAGGGTTATAACAAATAAAGATTGAAAGAATATTCGAGATAGGCTGTCTAGACCAATACAAAACGATATCCAGGGACCCTGAGCTTTGTATCAAGGAAGAGAATTGACAGAAAACGCTTTACAACTCCAAGAGAAGACAGAGGATGATTTATACTTTTGGACAAGGCTATATGTGTTCTTTTCAGCCAACCGGTTTCCTAAACTTTCTTAACTAATCGTGGTTTTGTTAATATTCGATGCTTTGAAGGCTTCAGCAGAAATACACTCATTGTTTAGCTAACTCAGCCCAATGAAAGTAACAACAGGTGATTTAGCATCATCGTGCTAAAGTTTTGAAATTTTAATATCCTCCACACCACACAAAACCCTAAGGGGAGTTATGTTGAAGTAATCTATCTTTTACAACCAAAGAAGAATGTGAATATGTCGAAATAGTGAAATATGTTAGTATCTCGTTAAGCTCAGCACTTTCGAACTCACTTGTAAAGAGCAGCAGACCCCATAATAAACTTGTAGATATATAGTAACCCGCGAGATGTCAAGTTAAAGGAAAGTTAAATGAATTATTGAATATAGCTTAACACGAACCCTAAAATTGGCAGTAGGATAGCAGCACTAAAAAAACATTATTTTATTAATAAGAAGAAAATTAGTTCAAATATCAAATAACGAAGTACAATCTACACCCCTGCATATTTTTCATATCTACAAGGTAGTGCAAATGTCCCTGAGCCTTATGCCTTATTATGTTTGTATATAAATATAAGAGTCATTATGTATTTATAAATCCTAATTTACTGTGTGACCACCCATATATTTTTAATCTCAATATCGTCACCGATTTTATCGATCAAATAAGTTAATATTATTTGATTATGCCACCGACAATTTTCTCTCGTAGACGAGGTTCATCGACCGGATAGGAAATCCATATAAAGAGCAGAATTAATATTTCTGGAAATTCTATGGGCACCAAGAGTCGGTCCTTGTTAGAGAAGGTGAAAAAAATGCGGCAGCGCTGTGACTTTCGCCATACAGCGAGAAAAGGAAGGCCAAACTTTTAGCTTGAGGGAAGGAAAGATATAGAAACTCCTTCAACAGATTCAAGGATGAAAGAGCTATGTGTTATGTGTGCGAAGAAAGGAAAAAAGCAAAAGAGACAGCAGTTTTGTGAGTGTCTATATACGTAAGAAAGTGAGGTCAGAGCTATCCGTGCGTAATATCATATCAACTTACGTTGCAATGCGGCTGCGGTCTTAGAGCCACGAATATTCTTTGGGAGGGAGGGGTGTGCCATTTCGCCTGAAATTGAACCAACTTTCGATAAACCTCATTTCTTAATTTTCTGCAAGGATTGAATGAAACCTTGGTGATAGCTACTAGTTTATTGGGTTTAAAAACATCATATCAAAACATAAGAGTCTTTGGAATCTTCTTCTTTATTCTAAAACACGTGTTCAAGATTACCTTAATTTAGCTCTGTGCATTTCTTGAGGCGCAACACAAAGTTGTCCATGACGTCTTTACAAACCGACTGACTAATGGCTCTGATCTCCTCCTTGATTGCTTTCTTGAGTTCCGTGATGGTCCTGGGTCTCCCTGTGCTGGGTACACTGTGTTTTTATGGTAGCTCCAGAGAAAAAAATCTGGAGGGCTAAGGTTTGGGCTGTGAGGTACCCACACAAAATCAATCTTGAGACTGATCACACGGCCACCAAAGTTCTCTTTCAGCCAATCTCGGGACAGGTTTGAAGTGTGAGAGCTTGCTCCATCTTGCTGAAGCCAGATCTTCCCCATAAGCAACGGGAACAGGGTTTTTAGCTTCCTTTTGAAGGTTTTGAGGACCTTAACATACCGCCCCTTCGTGACTGTCACTGTCGCTTGCGCACAGAGCGTTTTGGACTCTGCTGAACTGACTCACTCACGCTCTCGACCAGCTCAGCTTTACGCTTTCTGGGGCGTCCTGAATGGCTTGAACGGTTGTCACTGGCTGTATTGAGGTTCTTCACTGTCCAATAGGTCTCAAGGTGCTCCACCTAGGCCTAAATTATGCTCTTGAAAGGGGATTTTTCACATTCGAACTGATGCACGAAAGTGTCCTGTACTTTCTTGAACGAGCCTCTCTTGTAGTAATGTTTGACGCACTATATTCTTTGCTAGAGCTCCCATTGAGATTTAGATGTGTTCACAGGCGTTGCTTCTGTCATCTCCTGCAAAGTAAGAATGATTATTGAATGAATGAAGTATCCTGTAATCGAGCGGTAGTTTTGGGTATACTCATGGGGGTAAGTGATATTAATGGATATATTGTGAGAGTTTAATGATGATAACGGGGATAATGTCAGATAAAAAGGGTGTAATTGTTATAACTTTGCTTATGCAAATTAATATTTCCATTGATACTATTAAATAATAATAGTTATAGACTTTATGATCAGAGGAATTTTTAGGTTAAAAAGAGGAAAAGATAATCTTGGGTTGTGGGGCTCAACTTGACAACAATTAAAAAAAGAATAGAGTGGAAGCATTTTAGCACGCGCGAAAGGCCAGAGCATTGCATTCATGCAATAAAAAGTGAAAAGTGTTAAATCGCCATTTACCTTTTCTGGTAAATTCCTGAGACTTTGAAGAATTCCAATAAGGTTGGGAGGGATAACTTTTTCTAAAGTATTTGAGTCTGGACAGAGTGGAAGTGATTGATCTATCGAGGTTAATACATGTAATAATCTCTGGCATAGATTCATTTTACTTATACTTAAATATTTAAGTATTGGAAGGAGTTGATTGTAAAGGGGCGTCAATTGGAGACTAAAGTAACACCAGGTCTTAAATGGTAACGAAAGACATCATCTCACTGATTTTCTTAATCAAAAAATAAATTGGAAGATGTGGATAATAATGACGTCTATATTTCCCTTCCATTGAGATGCATCTCTGAGATCAAAGACTTAGTCAGTCAGTTTGGAATGTACTACTAGTAAAAGAGATTAAATGGTCAGCGGTAAAGAAGACTTAGAAAAAAAAGAAGAAATATATGCGTCCACTGAATTGATTGGACCACCATAAAGATGGACCATACACTTAATTTTCTCTGATTTACACGCTATAACTTCTATAATTTCACCGAATAGAAGCGACATAATACGATTAACACAACAACAAGACCCAATATAAAGGTATCGTACCTATAGTGAGCCCGAAGTTCTGTAGAGCATCTAATAGCTTAGGTTCCTTTAGGCATGGTTGTCGTAAAGTGCTTACATAGGTAGGTAAATAGGGGACGATAGGCCGATAGGTAATTGAGAAAATCTTGTACTGGATTTCATTATAGTTTTTTTATACTACTTGAAGACAAGAAAACAACATAAACGCATGAAGAAAGAACACAAAAGAGAGTGCTTAGAGGCTCCAAGCAAGGATGACGAGAGACTTATCTCCAATATAGAAAGGAGGCACCCGACAGATTCTACGAATGCTGCTAAAAGCCTTTGATCATGAAAATATTTCTGACGAAGGAAAGATCTGTGAAACGATATTGGGACATTTGAGAGTAGTACTCGATAAGATGATAGACATAGAAAAGTAGCTGCATTGTGATTTGCAACTCAGTAAATGATGTTATAAAAGTAGTTTCAAACGAAGAGATTGAAGTACTGAAGAAAATTCGTTTGGTGCCAAAGATCCCTCCCGAGATTACTGCAAACTCAAGTGTGATATGCTGCAAAGTTGATATATGGGTAGGATCACACGACAAGGGAGAAATGAAGAAGGAAATAAAGAAGAATCACAACGGAATTAAAATCAACGAGATCATAAAATTTATTCTTCAGGCATGTGTTCAAAACTGTGTGAAAGAAGAAATTTAAAAAAAAATAACCAACGAGTACTACTTATATTCAAAATGAGGATTCCCCTAGAAGACATGGAACTCGAGAAGCATATAAACATTAAATTATACTTAATATGCTGCCAGATAGAGGACCACCTAACACGACAATGTACAGCAAAGGACCAAATATATACAAAAATAATCACGAATGGACAGATTAGACGGAGACAACCAAGAAATGCATAAACTGGAACGAACTACAAAAAACCATGTCCATGGAATTCCCTAAAAGAATATAAATAATAAAAGGAAGAAGAGTAAATATATATATTCACGACCGTAAAACATATAAAGTACCCGAGGAACATCTACAGAACTTTTGACGTACATCCTATACTCGCACGTCATGAATATAGGATAAACATCAATCTTCGCAGCTATTCTAACTACAATTACTCAGAAGAATGAAATTAAGAAAATGTGGTTCCAAAAGAGCCCCTCTTCATTCCAAATCATGAAACAAAGCGTTGCACAAACAATAAATACCCAAAAGGACAGAAACGGGAAAGAAACAAGAAGTAACGAAGCAACCAACGACGAAAGCATGGGACGAGACATACCCACTCCCATTAGGGAAAGGTTAAAAAGAAGTAATAAAGGCGCTAAAAGAAGGTAAAGGCAAATGGGCATTTAAAGGTAAAAAAGGACAAGAAAAAGGGAGAAAAATATTTGGGGATATCACTTCTAGCCAGGAACATAAATAAAGGAATGAGATTTAGCAAGTTGAGGAATAGATCAGAAGCCAATAAGGTATCCACCCGACAGAGTCCTAAGAAAACATAAGAAGTTCGACCTATATAAACAATGAGAGCTGAAATGAGCATAAAGCTCAAATTACTGTAAATAAACTCAAGAGTTATCAGAAAAACTACAACACTTGAAAATAATTCAGAGAAGTCGAACTGGAAATAGCAGTAATATCACATCACGAAGTGAATCCAGAAGTGTTTAATCACACATTCATTAATTATAACCTTTCCTTTGATTATAAAAAACCGGGTGGCCATGGCAATCAGAAGAGGCATAAAATTAATTGAAATTTATAAATTGGATGAGGCATTTTTGGTCGCAAAAATTGAAACAGAAATGATGGCAATAATAATTGTCACAGACTGCCAAACTCCTAGACAAAAATACTTAGTCCCTGAACAATCTAATGACTATCTTTGGCATATATCCTTCTCTAATATTTTAGGAGATCTAAACACCAGATGCAGGGCAAGCGGCTATTCACCAAAAAAGGAATATTTTTTTATGAGAAATGGACAAGACTTTCAGAAAAATGCGTCATATACCATACTGTAACAGAGACAGAAATCGCTCCGAGCATCATTCACATGCCATTTAATATTTATATGCAACCAGCCACTATCGCATGTAGTGATCACTGTGGAACCCTAATGTTTATGGGCGACTATCCAATACATCTAGCACCACCAAAGAGACGAAAAAACTCAAGATTAATAAAAGCAATAACCAGGATGGACGAGAGAAACATTCCGAAAATAAATTCCGTTCTCTTTCACACCCTCAGTGGACCAAAAAAATCGAAAAAACAAACATCTTAGCGCAATATACGACCAGATAAAAATTCTAGGGCCCAACTGAGAGAGATTTGCCACTTTCGGAAGAAAGAAGGACGAGCTAAATGATTTCATAGAAGCATAGCATTGAATTAAATGGGATAGCCTTACAGAAGAAATACACATGGAATGATCACCAAAAGAAAACTGTAGAGTGGTTATTCGAATTGAAGGCGGCCCCCTGAGAAGGGATATAATAATAACAAACGTACAGGGCGAAAAATTCAGGATTATTTGACTACAAAACAGCTATTTTGCACTCCCTGTAAGTCAAAGTTCTCTATAACTCCTGAATAGAACAAAGAATTCAATTACAATGTCAAAGAAATGGTTCACATTAACGTAAGAAATAACATCGTAAAAAAAAATCCCACACACCATCAGTTATAAAGGAAATGAAAGAGATTCAAGGCCTAGGGGCCAAACCTTCATCATAAGAAATAAAAATCGCAATCAATTCCTTACAATAATAAAGCGCAAAACTCCATAAAAATCACCAGAATTAACCTAAGCAAGGCACCAGAAAACATCCTAGAACCAGGAAAGAGCATCTACAATGCGTGCCTAAACACCGCTTACTTCTTAGATGAATACAAGTTAACAAAGATGATCTTCCACCCTAAACTAGAAAACTAGCCAGTCATTTCAAAAGATATGGGCATATATCGCTATTGGAAAAGAAGAGACAACACGATGGCACTTGAAATTATAAAATAGAAGATAGCGAAGGCGAAGGAAGGGAATAATTACAATCAGTCTATCCTAAGAGATGTAGAGAAACTCTTTGACAAAGTATAGGTCAAGGAAAAAAAATCATACGTTATGACAAATGATTACAAAGGAATCGAATTCAAACTAGAGTCAGGACTCACATAGGGAGGCTGTATCCGCCCACGCTGTATTCAATACAGTTAACAACACTAGTAATGCCTGAATGCTTAAATATAAAATTCACGCACGACATAAGCCAGAGTGGATCTAGACTGCTTTGGTTGCCTTAGTCAGTTGACTCCCGCTTTGACAGATAATTCGGAAATTTATAAAGTGAATTTTTTGCGTAGAATCGTGAACAGCGTGACTCGCTCGAGTAGTGACAAATATTGGGAATTTTGAAAGCTCGATCGTTAGAAATGTGGACCACTGGCCTTCTTCCTTTGAGGTTGGCATCGGATGCATCTTCACTCCTTCGTGGAGACAGGACAAAAACTTCTTTGGCTCACTCGCAATCACCAGAAGGAAGGAAATTATTGAGGTAAAGTGATTTTGTACTTGGACATTGGCTCTTTGATCTCTCTCTCTTTCTCTCTCTCTCTTTCTCTCTCTCTCTCACCACATTCACATAACGACTTTATGATACACCTATTATACGGTAAGATGTATAAAAAATGAAAGAGACGCTTCGCATCACTCTTCGGGTCCTCTCGGAGGGCCTGAAACCGGACATAGGCAAGGTTTTCAAACAGATTTACGGTAACGTGAAAATTGCACTAGTAAGACTCATATACATACAGAATGGATACTCTGCTATTTGTGCGAGGGAGCCCGATTGTGAATCCTTGACCTCGAGAAAAGCAATTGAATGCCTGAAGACTGTTAACCTAAAACCCCACACCCCCCCTCAAATAAAAACACACCGTAGTGTCATCTGCAGGTGCCTCGACTCTCGGGTCGGAAGCCACTCGGCAGAGGGCATTAAAGACGAAGTTAAAAAAAACACCCTTGGGCAAATGTTGCAGAGGTTATAAAATTTAAAACCTACACGCACATCTTTAAGGTTGTGTTCGAAGATACGGCAATGGCTCAAAAGGCAAAGGATCTCGGTTTACTTCTGTTTAGTGTAAGAGTCTGCTCAGAGCAGATTGAAAGGGAAGAGTTTATCGACTTGCAAATGTGCTTTCGGGGCTACAAGTACGGCAAACATACCCCTTCAAGCTGCCCTGAAAAGGACCTAACACTGTGCTCGATTTGTGCCGGTCGCAACCATTATTGGCGGGACTGTAAGAGTACCTCTCCAAAGTGTCTCAACTGTCAATGCCCCCAACGGACTATGTCCATGGAATACCCGATCAGAAAAACCTAAATACAGAAAAAAAACAAGCTATAACTTGAAACGGAGGAATGGAAGGTAAATTCAACCTATGCAAGAATAGCGAAAGTAGAGATTGCCGAGACGAACAACCAGAAAACATATCTTTACATTGAAAATGAGCATTCCACCAAAATTATGCAAACATAGCCAACATTAGTCGCCCTGGAACTTTTGCCACCGAGGTCAACCGCATGCTCGTAAAGAACGGCCTGCAGGAGATGTGGTTCCCGGACAACCCTTCTTCAGAGGAGGTTATGCGCATAAGCGTAGCCTCTCAGTCCCCGGAAGCGTGCTAAAAAGGTTCTCGCACCCCTAAGACCGGCCATTACACGCGAACCACGTCTGAACAAATCAAAACAAACTTCCCAAACAGTAAAACAACTACCGCTCACCCCCCAAAAATTTAAAACAGAGACACCAAAAACACAAACACACACAAGACACCCAACAAGGAAGAAGTGCAACCAAGAGAGACCAGGTCTCCAAGGTCGAGGACAACTTTAAAATACGGGGTCCCAGGTCAACCTCCTCATCTCGAGGCAGGGAGCACCAATTGAAATATCATGCGAGAGGCTTCAATCTCAAGCTGTATGCCCCCGAATCAGATCCCTTCCCAACTGAAATTGATTCCCGCGGAGTATCTGAGGGTCTTAGGATCGGAAGATACAAGTGGGAATGCTCTGATGAGGTTCCGAAACGGCAGGTTGAGGAGGCTCTCTCCCAAAACATGATCAAATTCACCACCGACTGCTTTCTCACAATCACGGACACAGAATTTAGGAAAAACGGCATGGCAGGGAGCGCATCCCGCCCAGTACACCACATGGGGCAAAAGTGGATCGCGAATAAGCGTCCACTTTAATTCCACACGCACAAAAAAACATCATTACACAAAATGACCAACAGACTTACTATTATACAAATGAATGTCGATGGATGGGACGGAAAAGGTTCCATCTATGGCAATATTTTGGGAAAAAGCGACCTTGACATTGTACTTATCTCTAAACACGGACTGCCGGCTCAAAAAGAGTTAAAAATATTTCAATACGACGTCATCAGCAAAAATCATAGCCAGGAACGGTATGACGGCTGCGAAATAGCCGTCAAAAAAGGACTTAAATACAAAAAACTACCCGACTTAGATGAATCTTACCTTGCCATTGAGGTAGGCACTACCCTGGGGGGTCTCGTCGTGGCCACGGGGTACCAACGCCCATTCCGCGGCTATGTACACATGCACAACCTTCTAAAGCTCTTCAGCTATAAGAAAAACGTAATCTTTGCTGGAGACCTGAATGCACGGTGTGCAGCGGCAGGGTATACCTCCTACAACAATGCAGGCAGAAACATCGAAGTATTTCTTGACAGACAATATGTGACAAGAATCGGACCGGAATTCCCGGCATACATTAAAGGAAACGCAGCAACGAAACCTGATATTGTTCTATCCAGTATCAGGTTTCCATACAACTACTACATTGAACCGAGCCCCATCATTCCGAGCAACCACGAGGCTATTAAAATTACAATTAGTGTAAATACCATTCAAATTGCAATCCCAGAACGCAAAAGCTACAAACAAGCAAACTGGGAAAGCTATAGAAATTATCTTCTAAATTATATCCCTGACACTTTACTCGATGCCAATTTAGAAGAGATAGATGAAGAGCTGGATAAAATCACTGACCTCCTAATTAAAGCCGAAAAGAATAGTATTCCCCATATTAAGTATAAAACCCTTTCAGCTCGCCATTGGACCCCTCCCATGAAAGCCCTGGCCCAGAAATATAAGGAACTGTCCAATGTAGTAACGCTGATAGGCCCCAACCACAATGCCCAGAGAAGACTAAGAAAGATTAAAGACGAACTCAAGACACTAATTACGGACCAAAAGATACTCACATGGGACAGACTAATAGAAATACTCGACAATGAAAGAGACTCACATACTTTCTGGCAAACAAATAAACGGTTAAAATAAAAACCTCCCTCCAAAAGAATTACGCTTATAAACGACGGTATAGAAATTGACGATCCAGAAGAGATTGAGGAAATGTTTAGGATTTTCTGGTCCTCAATCTTCACAATTATCCCAGACAAAAATGACAATTATGACCTCGAATTCGAGACTGACATAATCCAACAACTAAACACACAAATCCAGAGAACCTCCCCTCATCATTGTGTGTCGCAGGAAAGAGTGATGGAGGGCTATGGTAGTAAAATAACTGCCCAAGAGCTCTCCGTTGCACTAAAATCCTTTCGTCAAAGAGCACCGGGTACCACGGGGCTGACCAGGGAGAATTTCATCAAGGCCGTGCCTAATGTTCTGAGTGGGCTTCTTAACATCATGAATGCCGCTCTGAACATGGGCTACATTCCCGATCAGTGGAAAGCGTCTAAGATGATTTTCATTCTCAAATCGGGAAAGCCCCCGGACTGCCCTGCCAGCTTTCGGCCGATATCTCTCTTAGAATTTGCTGGCAAAGTCTTCGAGAAGATATTAGCCAATAGAGTAAACTCTTTTCTCGAAAAAGCCAACTTGCATCACGAGCCACAACACGGCTTCAGAAGGAAAAGAGGGACTGATACGGCACTAGCCGTATTCACAGAAAAGCTCGCAAAGATCAAGGCCGACAAAAGGCATGCCGACCTGGTGCTCCGAGATGTCAAAAAAACTTTTGATAAGGTTTGGAAGAGAGGACTACAATTTAAGATTCTTCAAGTAGGCCTCGACCCCATTCTTTAGAGGATTCTATGCGACTACATAATGGAGAGGAGAGCATATATACATATCAGAGGATACAAAGGCCTCGAATTCGAGCTCGAATCAGGGGTCCCACAAGGGGGCTGTCTCAGTCCCGTTCTATAGAACATATATACACGTGACCTACCACAACCTCTATCCGAAGGTACGATATACGTTCAGTTCGCTGACGATATATCGCAAATTTCTACAGCTGCTTACGTTCACAGGGAATTTATGGCGAGAAATACGGCTAGGCTGATTTCTAACATCAACTCTTTCGAGACAGATGGAAGATATCGACCAATGCCCCAAGATTTAAAATATTTCCCTTGTTCCGCAAGACGATATATCGCAAATTTCTACAGCT
This sequence comes from Ceratothoa steindachneri, assembly GCA_963969495.1. NCBI lineage: Eukaryota > Metazoa > Arthropoda > Malacostraca > Isopoda > Cymothoidae > Ceratothoa > Ceratothoa steindachneri. The sequence continues at coordinate 145,171,504 of OZ018321.1, read as the reverse complement.
GCTTACGTTCACAGGAAATTTATGGCGAGAAATACGGCTAGGCTGATTTCTAACATCAACTCTTTCGAGACAGATGGAAGATATCGCCTAATGCCCCAAGATTCAAAATATTTACCTTGTTTCGCAAGACCTTCAATGACATACGGGTAGGAGGGGAGCAAATCTCCCACTGCCGTGAAGGGACGGTTCTGGGGCTCAAAACCACCACAGGGGGCTACAAGAGTCATATCGACCGAACAGTTACGAATAGCAAGAAGAAGTTGAGAGAGTTTTATAAGTTCATTGACCTAACTCGCTCAAATAAACTCAAGATATTCAATGCATGCATTCGCTTGAGACTCTTATACCCCCCGGTGCCGTTGAACGCGAGTGCCAAGACCCACATTGTGAAACTACAAGTCATCCAGAACAAGGTGGTTTTACTTATTACAAACACCCGAAGAAGAGAACATAAACGACAGAGTGAGCTCCACGACTCGGTTGGAATATCTCCAATCAAGGTAGCACTCCACGATAGAGCTAAGAGGATATGACAAGCCATTGGTGCACGCTTGACCCCTGAATTCTCTCGTACACACCTAGACATCGAAGCCGACCGACAAATAAGACCATTTAAAAGCAGCAAATTACAGTCTGACGGTGACGTGACTCCCCAATACATACTACAGAATCGACAATAGACAAGAATTGACCAGTGTAATGCGCAAGTTTTGTTTTATTAGTAAAAATTAACTTCATTTTAAACCCAAATTCACTTTAAATAATAATAAATTTTCAAACTCAAATTAACATTTTAAAGAAAAAATATATCTGTTCAAATACCCGAAGCAGGATTAAAAACTACTTCTCAAATAAAGGCTTGAATGCCAAAATCATAATTTAGATGAAAACCAAATAATTAAATTAACAATGTTAATTTAATTAAATAAACTATAAAATTATAGTTTATAAAATAAAAAAACCCCAAAACAACAAAAACAGAGCTATCCTTTCACCAGGGACCTTTTTATTCTGTCTCACACACATCATCTATTCTTTAAACTCACCCTTCAACCACTTTATTCTCTTACTATTTTCTCTCTAACTCTATGTAAATTTCATCCTTTACTATGTCCAAAGTCTAAAGTCCAGTGTAGATTTAGCGGATACAGAAACGAGTACTTTCAGGCTAGCACGACAGCTATATAAATTAACAACTTTGACAAATACGAAAGGGATGGGAAATAAAAAAACTCAACAGAAGAAAATTCACTAAATTCCTAATCTGCAGAATCAAAGTAGCAGATAACGAAGTTGAAGATCGCTACTACAGATATCATAAAGAAGGTAAAGGCTTGCGATTAAAATTAACATCATAAGGCTATAAAAACATATAATAAAGAGAAAGAATAAGACAACCTCCTTGCTAACTAATCTATACAGCTAAGAGTTTTTAGCCAGAATAAAAAAATTAAGATTATGTGGCACTGGGAAGGGACCTTTTCTTGTACCCTACCATCCCAATCAAAAGCGAGTCAAGGACAAAAAACTGCATCTTTAGAATTTTCAGAACAAAGTTCTCGATTCAATTACTACCACGCGGAGAAGAGATCAAAATAATCAGCGAAGTTTACATCAAAAAGGCTGAATAGAAACTCACATTATCAACAAGAAGAGAAGAACAGGGAAACTGTGGAGGAAAATAGAAGCAGTTTCTCCATTCTTTGAACACACGCAAGCATCAGAAAAGAAAAGCAGTTTAACTGTCGATTTCTAGGCTGAAGATATCGTATGATAATTAGGGAATCACCTGGCTTTGCTTAAGTGAAGTCATTAAAAAAAAAAAAAACTGACAAGGATAGATACCCTGACCGATAAGAAAATAACCGATAAAGATAATTGAACAGGGATAACAGAAAGATACTCGAAAAAGTCAAGTCAACTCAAAATAAACAAAACTACTCCAAACTGAGCAACCGATAAGTGAAAATAGTGATAATTGGAACGATAACAGACTCAAATTGAAGTGGAAAGTGAAAAAAAGCGAAGTGATATAGTTAATTTGGAGTTAAGTGTAAGTGAATAAAAATGAAATACTAATAAAAAAAAGACTCAAGGATAAGTGGAAATTGAAAAACAAGAGTGAAGTGATATGATCAAAGGGAAATTAAAAGTAAAGCAAAAGTAGTGAAACAACTTAACAATGAAATAATTTTAATGTGAAAAGAATATCAAATAGATAAATAAATACAAATAAAAGCAGTGCAACATATATTATACAACATAAATAAAATACACAAGCGTGTACAGCTTAAAAAACATAATCGCATGAATTGTATAATAAACACATGAATAAAAGAGAAATTGTAAAACTTAACAGAGATTAGGTAGTTCTTTCTTTATCAATATGAATTTGTGAATGTAAATGGAAATGAAAGAGCTAAAAGCAATGGAAGTAACTAAGCATTGGAGGGATGCGTGTTTCAGAATCCACTATAAAATCAGTAGGTCCACAAAATGTATTCGTTTCATCTTATCAATCTATCGGCTATAAGAAGAGGATCAAAATAGTTCAAGTTCGATTTTCTTACTCTTTTTCTAAGTTCCAATTTTACTCCTCCTCCCCTTACTCCTCTCTACCTTCATCTGAAGGTACTAGGCAAGCGTCAGTAGGTGCCATAGACCAGTGAGAAGGAAAGATGGAATAACCAGATTTAGTTTGTGAACAGTAAGCGAGAACTATTTAGCAAGGGTATTGTACATACAAAATGAGTAAAACGAATCAAAATGCCAAGTTCGCTAGGGTATTTTAATGCAATGTAATGTAAAGAGCATCTTGGTTCTGTCAGTGGCAATTACTGCAAAGGCACTTTTGTTAGTTTATTTTACATGTTATGTAGACAAAAATAGGCAATAACTCAAACGGTTTTCAGTTAAACTTTAAAATAAAGGATGTGTTTTCTGATTGAGATCCATTATCGGCGCAATGAAGGGTTTTCGGTGATTTGTGCTCAAAAAAATATATCTCCTAGATATTTAGCATCGTTCACGATTTCAGAAATTATATCCGGATGGCGAGTTGTTAACGGCGATTTTTGTTAATGTTTTAAATTATAGCCATAAGTTCATTAAACTGGTGTTTGCAAGATTTATAATCTGCATTTCAGTTAATTCATGTTAAATTTTAGCCGCATTATCGAACCCCTATTTTTCCAGTTGTAAAGTATAGTTACTAAAGTATATCTGCTTTCTTTATTGGCAACGTTGAAAAATAATTGAGAGATTCAAGTTGCAATAGGCGAGAGGAGCGAGATATTAGGGAAGGGGGCAAGTAAAAGCAGTCGCTGTTGGTGTGGCGTCAGATAGTTTTCTCCACTTTATTCTGACTAGATACCTCTGAAATTAAAAGGTTTGCCTGGGATCGTGAGTGATTGTTGTACTGTGGTGCGACAGGAGTCGCGGCAGTATATCTCACTAAGACGTAAAACTTTTATGGTACTCAGGCTATTGGCTTGAAGTGCTTTAACTATTTATTTGAGTATATAAAACTACGGGGGTTAGACAAAATAATTGAAACACGTTTTATATTCAATGGATATTTATTTAATACGGAGTTAGTCCTCCTTTCACTTTCTGAACAGCGGTGATGCGTCTTGAAATTGATTCATAGAGCTTCCTGCCTTCATTGAGAGGAATCTTGGGCCATTCTTCTTGCAATAGCTGCTCAACCTTTTTCAGAAACGACGGTTTAGGATAACGACTTCTAACTTGTCGCTCCAAGACGCACCCCAAATGATCAATAATATTAAGATCTGGAGATTGTGGGGGCCACTCCATATGTTGTTGCTCACTCCTATGCTCTTCATACCAATTCTTAACCACATGAACAATGTGTATTGGGGCATTGTCTTCTTGGAAAAAGCACTCACTATCAGGAAATCATGTCTGGAACATCAGATGGACTTGATCTTCCATAATATTCAGATATTTGTTGCCGTTGATCCTACTATGCAGGGCAACGATTGAAACAAGAGAATTCTAAGATATTGCTGCCAAAACCATCACGGATCCTTTAGGAAGAAGGCAGTAGGATTAAAATCTTTTCCGCGCTGCCTCCACACATAAACTCGCCCTGCAGTGGGGAAAAGAGAATACCTGACCCGTCGAAAATATTACTGGCTTCCATTAGTCTGTCTACCAGCCCTTGTGATCTATACACCAGTTCAGGCTTTTCTGAATGTTTTGACGAGAAATCAGAGGTTTTTTGATGGTGGCTCTTCCATGATATCCGGCTTTATTGAGCTCACAGCGGAAAGTTTTGGTTGAAACTCTAAAAGTGAGATGTTGATTCAACTCTGCAGAGAATTTAGGGCCAGTTGTACGCGGATTTTTCATCACAATGGGTTTTAACACTCCTGGTTCTCTTTCAGCGAACTTCGAAGACCTGAAAGAATTACTCCTCCCGCTAGAGGTTTTACCCTGTTTCTTGAATTCGGTCATGGTCCTTGATATTGTAGCTCTCGAAAAACCAAAGAGTTTAGCTGTTCTGGTGACGAAAGCTCTTGCAATTCGAGCTCCAACAATTTGTCTTTTTCCGAACTCAGTGAGGTCACGCATCTTCGCATTTATACCACGATCCGAAGAAGAAATAGAAATAATGATTAAAGTTGATATATAAATCTATGTATCTACAATGAAAATAACTCACAATGAAATTTGTATGTGTATTCGTAATATAATGGCTCATTCAAATATTGGTGTTAAATTTCTACTGGTCTTATTATTTTCTCCGACTACTGTATATTCATTATTCTGGCTGATTTGGCCATAGCTTTTACAAATTCATGCAATACAATATCTTCGGATCCTGGGATCAAGATAAATAAAACTGAAATATATGAAAAAGAATAAGCGCAAATATCTATATTGTTTTAATACTCTTTGCAGCAAAGATTAATCCACGATAAATGGCATATACTTCTTCTGTAAAGTCAGGTCTACTATTTGTTAATATGCATGAATAATCTATATAGATAACCAGAAATCCTGATCTACATAGAATTTCCAAAAGTAACCTAGAAACTCAGATGTAAAGATAATAAATACGGGTTTATTTCAGTCGAAAGTATATTGAACTGAATATAAGAGGCGCATTTATATTATTTATACGATATTGTATTAAATCTAGAGAGAGTATGGCAGAATTTCTTCCTAAGAAGCCTACATGATTTTAATTATTCTTTGCATATAATATCAAATGGTAGAATATTCAGTCTCTTATAGTAAAAGTTTTAATTTGATTCAAAAATCTTATTCTATGATTTTTAATAGTATGAACGAGGTATTTGCAACTAATTCATTGTATTCTCATCTCGGTTCCTGGAACAAGGTTGGTCCGTAGTGTGCATTTTAATTTTTCCAAGGCTTTCGCAAACAGGCATGGTGGATACGGTTCAGTTTTTAAGGTGCGTATGAGCTACTGTATCAAAAATATATGAATAAAGTCCATTATAGATCTTAGAAGAGATGCGTATAGGTGAATATAACATTGCCTGTTAGCCTCTTTAATTTCACCCTAAAAAGATTTCATGATAATAAGACATTTGTGCAACGATTTTTAATATACATATATGAAAATCAGGGAAGTTTCATGCTAATTGGTCTTTTGATAAAGAGTAAACACTTTGAATATTCTTTAGAATAAAATAAGTTCAACCATTCTCGAATATCTGGATAGAATTGGATGAAAAGTTGGATTTGGTGCATAAATTCCCAGAGACAAAGTGTTCACAATCGTCTACTTAGATCGCATTATTAGCATTACTAGATAAGGAATTAAATATCACAATAAAAATTAAGTTTATGGTATTTTTATTCATATAAAGTAAAGACAGTTATAGGGTGAACCCCCAAAACGGGCCTGCACACACTTTTTGTGATATATCCTTCATTCATTCACTAATCACCCTTGCTTTGCAGGACATGACAGAAGCAATGTCCTCTAGTTGAGGTAAATAAATCCATATAGTTAAGTAGCGTGGGGGTTTCATTCTCCACCCCCCTTTCTACACACATCAAGATCACAAGTAATGTCTGTCTTTAATCCCTACTGAAATCTAAGGTAATGTCGCCACTAAATCTTCAACTTCCCTATCAACAACTATCCATACTCTTTTAAGTCTACATCTCCATTGATCGGCAAGTACAAACTCTTTTCTCTTATAAGTTCTTCAAACAAAACAATATTTAATACACTCCGCACATTTTTTACTAACTATAAAATGCAGTGAATAGCATGGTTAATAATCTTATATTTAAAGTTTTTTCATAGTGGCTAAAGGGAAGGGACTCAGTGTAATAATAGTACATTAATTTTCGTTGGTAATTATCGCCGAAGAAAATAATTCAATCTTATATTTCGTAGCATATACAGTAACGTCAACAAAGTTTAGAACGCTTGTATTTATACAGAACGGCTTTCATAACGTTTACCAGACGACATCCAAGGTCTAAATATTGGTGTACTATAAATTACATAAAGTTAAAAGCTATGCACATTTGGATTAATAAAACGAGAGTTATCGGCAGATAGCAATTTACTGGCTTGCCTGAGCCAGTCTAGTTCTTCTCTACGTGTACAGATTCAGCAAAACCTTTAGTTTGATTTCGCACAAGAATTGTGAAAGTGTTTTCGCGCGTTAAGTGATTCCTCGCTTACTTGTTCTTACACAGCTTACGTGAAAAGTGTCATTACGTATTGCAGTAAAAAGTGAAATTTCACTTGCTTCGTGCGCCGGTAGTGAAAGTGAACTTGTTTCCATACTCCCCCTCCGTTTTCCTCATCGGACTTCCTTTGAGGTGTACCAAGGACCTGAAGGCTCTCGAAAAGCGCCTGCACGTAAGGTAAAGTGCCATTTTTGCTTGGGTTATTTTTGCTTTGGACAGAAACTACCCTTTTTAACTAGTTCTGTTCTCACTGGGGAAAATTCTCGCTCACACACACACACGAACACAGCCAAACACACCGAGTCTTCACAAAAATTTGTTTTTCCGGACCCTAATGTGGAAATGGAAAAATAAATGAGGAAGACTCGGCGGATACCGCTGAGGACCCTCTCCGATGGCCCCAAGCCAGGGAAGAGGTCTTCGAAATTACCTATGGGGAACTAGGCGGTGACCCTAGTGAGACTCATAGATACCCACAATGGATACTCGGCTATCTGCCAAAAGGAGAGCGACTACGAAGTCCTCACCTCCCAAAAAGCAGCAGAATCCTTAAGGAAAATTAATCTAAAACCCCACACGCCTCCACAAATCAAAACCCACCGCAGCATCATTCTTCGCCGCCTCGATCCTTGGGTCGGAGGCCACAGCATCGAAGAAATTCATGCTGAGGTCGAAAAGAATCACTCTTGGGATAAGGTAGCGGAAGTCCTTAAATTCAAGGAGTATACGCACGTCTTTAAAATTGTGTTTACTGATTCGGCAATGACGGTAAAGGCTACGGAGGGTGGTATGCTCCTCTTAAACGTTTGAATCTGCCCCAAGTAGGTCAAACGTAAGGAGTTTATCGACCTCCAAATGTGCTTCAAATGCTACAAGTATGAGGAGCACACTACAGCCAACTGCCCCAAGGGAATGCTATATTGTGTTCTATCTGCGCGTTGGACACCCATTCGTGGAGGAGCTGTAAGAGCACCTCCATCAAGTGTCTCAACTGCGCTGGTGAACATAAGACACTCTCCATGGCTTGCCCCATCAAGAAGCAGATTTTGAAGAAAAAAGCTAACCAAAAGAAACTGGAAGAGGAAACAAAGGCTAACACAACCTATGCCAAAGTTGCAAAAGCTGCGGTAGCGAAATCAAAAGGAAACCCGACATTTCTTCACGTCGAGAATGAAAACTCGACTAAAATTATGTGTTGCATATATTATGCTCATATTGCGAATCTCTCCTCCTCGAGGTGCTTTGCAGATGAGCTTAATAAGATGCTAATTCATAATGGAATGGAAAAAATGCGGTTCCCCCCGAACCTGCGGTCAGAGGAGATCCTGAAAATTAGTCTCAAATCCCTGTGCGAGAATAGTTGTCAGAAGCTCCCAACTCCCAGCAATGCCACAACCCCAGCCTCCTCCAACGACCCCAGGATCCAGGCTGCAAAAGCACGCACGGAACAACAACAAACAACGCAAACTCACCAGAACAAAACTACCCACGCACACACACCCACACAGGTTGACAATGAGGCTTTGGAGACTGGAGTTGCGAGAGTCGAGGGGGGGGGGGGAAACGTTCGCCCCGCTCATGGAAAACCTCGCAGCCCCAGAGACACCTGAGATGGTCCTCTTCTTGCAAGAGGGATTCTAGGAACGCATACCATTCAAGAAAAATTAACTTGAAGGTATTCACTGCCGAATGGTCCCCTTTTCCTAAGGAGATGGATGCCCTTGATGAATCTGAAGGTATAATAGCCGGAAGATACAAATGGGAATTTACCTCGGACAAGTACAGTGAAAAGTAAGTCAAGGAGGCTTTACTCCAAGGCTTGATCAAACTGACTCCGGATACCTTTGTCACCCTTACTGACGGCAAATACAGGAAAAAACGTACAGGTGAAACTATCACGCCACCTAACACTCCACAAGGACCTAAGCTCGTAGGAGAATAAGTCCTAAAAAACATCATATCACACTCAAGAACCCTTAAGTGAACTATACAATGACGACTCTAAAAATATTACACTTTAACTCTGACGGATGGACAAATAAATAGACAGTGTACGGAAATGTATTGAGACAATGCAACCCAGACGTTATATTTATTTCTGAACATGGAATAAATGACGCAAAAACACTAAAAACTTTTCCCTACGAAGTCTTGACCAAAAGTCACAGCGGAGAACGTTTTGACGGATGCGCTATAGTTGTGAAAAGAGGTCTTGACTTCAGATCAATAAGTGGACTCGACAAATCTTACCTCGCTGTGGAGGTCCATACGGCAGTGAGACCCCTGGTCCTGGCAATGGGGTACCAACCCCCAGGGAAAGGGTATTTGCCCCTTTTCAACTTCTTACAGCTATGTGGTCACGGCAGAACCGTTGTCTTTGCCGGTGACCTCAAAGCAAGAAGCGCTGCCTCTGGTTATATGTCGGCCAACCCAGCAGGCAGGAATCTCGAGACACTTATCGATAGACATATTATAACTAGAATTGGAACAGACTTCTCCACATTCATCACACACAGGTCAGCCACCAAACCAGACATTGTACTAACCAGCAATATGTTCCCATATAATTACTTCATTGAGCCGGGCCTCCCTATTCCCAGCGACCACCAGGCTATCCTTATTAAAGTCTCAACCTCCCCCATTCAAATTCCTATCCCAGAGCGAAAGAGCGACGCTCGAGCCAACTGGGATAAGTATAAACAACTCGAAAGCTATAACCCAGAACCCTTAATTAATGCCTCCCTAGAAGAAATTGACGAGGAGTTGGATAAAATGAATGAAAATTTATCAAAAGCCGACAAGGAAGCCGTCCCCCGAGTTAAATATAAAACTCTCCCTGCCCCCTTATGGACCCCTAGAATGAAAAAACCCTCGCGAGTGAGTATAGGGAACGGATCAATGAAGTGAACCTCACTGGCCCCAACACTAACACACACCGACAAACACGACTCATTTGTGACGAACTAATGACTCTTATAAGGGACCAACAGAATGTACTCTGGAATAATTTAATTGACAGACTAAACGTAGAAACTGACTTACGTATGTAAATTCTGGCCGACTGTTAAACAACTAAAAGGCGGAAAACCACCAAAGACTATTAAGCTTAGACGTGATGACACTGAAATTTCGGACGTGGAAAGAATCGAAGAGGAATTCAGACTCTTTTGGGCATCTATATTTAAGATATCCCCGGAAGAGAATGATGACTTAGATTTGGACTTCGCAGACGGAATCATTAACGACCTGAATGATCAAATACACAAAACCCACCCTCACCATTGAGTATCACAGGATAGGGAAATGAAAGGATTTGGCGGTAGAATTACTGCCGAGGAACTCTCAATGACCTTAAAGTCCTTTCGACAGCGAGCACCGGGGCGTACCGGACTGACGAAGAAAAATTTTATTCGAGCCCCGCTCAACATCTTATTGGGGCTCATGAATATCATAAACGCGTGACTGAATGTGGGTTACTTCCCTGACCACTGGAAGGTAGCGAAAATGATATTCATTCCAAAAGCCGGTAAACCGTCGGACAGTCCAGCTAACTTTAGGCCTATATCTCTCTTAGAATTTTCAGGGAAAGTCTTGGAGAGGATATTAGCCAATAGGGTAGATACGTTCCTCGAGACTAATAATTCTCATAACAACCAACAGCATGGCTTACGAGCGAGGCAAGGAACAGATACGGCGCTAGCCATAATTACCGAGAAGTTGGCAAAAGTAAAATCAGAAAAACGCCACGCAAATCTGGTGCTACTCGATGTCAAAAAGGCCTTTGACAAAGTATGGAGGAGAGGCCTACAATACAAGATCTTACAACTGGGCCTCAATCCCATACTTGAGAGGATCCTTTGTGACTACCTGATGGAAAGGAGGGCGTTTTTGAGTATTAAAGGTTATAGTGGCCCTGAGTTACACCTCCAGGCCGGGGTGCCGCAAGGCGGGTGCATCAGTCCCCTGCTCTATAGCATTTACACCATTGACCTTTCACAACCTCTGACTGAAGGTTCCTTGTACGTCCAATTTGCGGACGATATAACAATGATATGTACGGGGCCTTATCGGAATGCGAATTTCATAGCACAAAGTACGGCAGTGGAAATCGAAAACATCAACTCTTTCGAGAGAAGATGGAAGATATCCACCAATGCCCAAAAGTTCCGTGTAATTCCATTATTTCGAAGGACAGTGGCAGACATCCGTGTGAGGGTTGCACGCATCCCATACCGCACGGAGGGCACGGTTCTGGGACTACATATTACGACTGGTGGGTATAGGAATCATGTAGCGAAAACTACACAGAATGCACGGAGGGACTTGGGTGAATTTTTAAAATTCGTAAACTTGAGCACCTCCAACAAACCTAAAATCTACAATGCATGCATTCACTCAAATCTGCTGTACCCCCCGGTCCCTATAAACGTAGTTTCCAAGACTCAAGTCCTTAAACTACAAAGGGTCCAGAATAAGGCAGTATATATCATTACGGGAACCCGAAAGAGAGAATGGAGAAGGCAGAGTGAACTCCATCGTGAACTGTGGATGACCCCCATACACGTCAAGCTTCACCTCAGAGCAGCCAAAATCTGGGACAAGGTGCACAGGAACCTCCCTCTCGAGTTTGTGCTCGAGCACATTGACTTTGACAACTTACACAATATAAGACGACCAATATCGTTTAAAAGCAGCAGACTACCGATTGGCATTGACGTCGACCCAAGGCTCACTTAAAGTAAAAAACTCCAATTCACAACTCAAATCACGAACAAAGCCAAGCAAAATAAGCCACTAAATTAGCATTTGCTGATATTAGTTTCTATTAATTAATTCCTCAAAATTTTTTGTGCGAAATATCGCCAAAAATAACAAAAAAACAACAACAAGCAAAAACAACACAAACACAAACCAAAATCAGGGTGTAAAATACCCAGAAAAAAAGATGAAAATCTTCAACAAGCCACGTAGAAAATAAAAACACCTACTACTACAAAGGCTTGAATGCCCAGCGCATTACCTGAGAATATATTTATATATTGTCAAAAAAAAAACAACCAAAACGCAAAGAAAGCCAGTCATACCCTTTCACCAGGGATCTGTCTTTCATACTTCTTTTCATTTTCACTTTCTTATTATTTTCCCCTATTTCCCCACTATTTCTCCTACTAAAACCCTCTTCTACTATATTCCTCACTTTATATGTCCAATGTCCAATCAGAACGAGTGTCGAAATAATTTTTATTGCAACATAACACAAAAATATCCATTGGAAAACATTTGTATAAGGTATAAGTAAATAGTATTTATTGTTTAAGCCTTTATTATGGATGATGCTTTGCAATCTCTTTCCAGAGGAACAAACCAACTGGTGACACTCTTGCAAAGTAGACTTACTCTATTCCTCTTGAAAATTTCCCAATAGTTCATGAGCTCTTATAGATTCATCGATTAAGACATTTTTCTGTGTGTCTTCCAAAAGTTTTCAATAGGATTTAAGTCCGGATTCTGTGCCGGCCAGTTCATAACAATGATGTGCTTCTCGTCTAGGAACGATTTCACCGGCTTGGACGTGTAGTAAGAGAGGTTACCTCGCATAAAATTGGAAGTTATGGCATAAGTGTTGAAGTTATGGCTTTGTGACCGAAATATCGCCACAACCATGTCCTCTCCTCCATCAAACTCAACATTATTTTTAGTACAATTGACGCACAAGTTTTGCCTGCTCTGTTGCGAACGAACCTACACTAGCCATCGGATCAGAACAAATTGAACTTAGTTTCGTCACTGAAGTAGACTTGATCCCATTGATAGTCTGTCCATGTAACGTGCTCTTTGGTGAATGAAAGACAAGCTTTCTTGTCTTAAGACTAATCAATGGCTTAATCGTGGGTCTACAAACATGAAGATTGTCTTTCTCCAGCCGAAATAAGAGTGTATGCTTGGGGACATTGATGGCCCAAATCTAATTACTCTCCCGGGGAATGGTTGCAATCGTCTTTAAACCCGTTTCTACAATTTGGGTAATGGCTCGGTATTCCTGTTTGAGGTGACCCTTGACCTACCAGTTGCTTTAACAGCCTTAAATAAACCTGCTTTTTTATAGGTTTAGAAAATAGTATCAACTACATGTTGAGATGCTTGTCAGTCTCTGCATTGGCTTCATTTGAAAGACCCTTTGCCTAACACAAATGTCTTATGCATGATACCTGGATCACAGATACTCGTAGGAACAGAATGAACTAACCTATATGAGATTGAACTGAGGTTAATTGTTATGCAAACAATACCAGTTTTCTCTAAAAGAAATCCAAACGTTTTCATCATAGAGACTCTTTATTTCTTCTGATAATTGGCTTATCTGAGGATTAATTTCGTTTAGGGCAGCCAAATTTAACAATCTGTAGTTTATACCGGAGGTTATCGGGCAAAAATTTGGGAGCCATGGATTTTCTGTGGCAAATGTTCCCTAAGATGTAATAGAAATATAGGCGTTGTGAATTTTGGGGATGAGACTACTTTTGCATATTCAATTCTTATCGATAATTATTTACTGATATATACATAGGATAATAAAATATCTCTTTCCTTGTAAATCTTAAAAGTAAAGATGATACATTTAACTTCTTCCGAATTCCCTCCGAGAAGTCAATGTCTCGTTTTTTGGCAGGTGGATTTAAGCAAAAGCAAATATGTCCCCAGATATACATTTTACTATCAGCAACTCCAGTGGTTCCTACATTTTTCATAGGTCAGTGTGGTGCTTTTGAAGAAGTGGTTCCTCTATAACTTTAGTCCATTTGGTTTGAAGATAGCCAAGTTATGGTTTTGTCAATCTCTGTTGTCAATGAAAAATAATTCGACAGGGATTGACAGCAAAACAAAACAATACTGCCATTGCTCTCTTCTATTTCAATACCTTTCGAGTGATAGTCCGAGGTTTTTTTCTTATAACTTTCGGAGATTAAGTATAGCACTCCTTCTCGATGATGACCTCTCGATTTCCTACAACCGAAGTCATGATTTTAAATAAAAATCGTGGCGCAAAAAATTTAATTGAAGATCAAACTTACTCATATATGTGTTCTCAGATGAGAATTGATCCTCACATGACATCTAAGCGCAAAGAAATGCCACAAAATACGTAAGTTTCTATAATACAAAAATAAACAATATTAATATCCTGGCTCAAGTTATGAATACGAAAATTCTAAAAATAACATTGAAAAGAGGGCGTATTAATAACTTCAAAATACAAATTTGTGCAAAGATTAAAGTTTTTTTATTGAGGTAGGTGGTTAGTTATAGATTTTGACACGGTGCGTGGTTAACTTGGATGACATATCCACAAACTATATGAAATAATTTCCTCTTAGTTTAATTTACATTAATTTTATTATTCTTCTTGTATATCATATAGTATACTGGGCACAATTCCATCTTTAAATAACCCATCTCTTGTATTATCTCTTAAAAGCTACCTTAAGGGAGACATAACTACCAAGTAAATTAAAAAAGCGGATATGTGTATAATATCGTAAACTATCTCATTAATCATCAGTTAAAAAGTTCAAAAACCGACTTGATGAGTACTTCAATAGTGTAGAAATAAGGTAGTTGGAGCATAGAAGAAAACGTCATACGAAATAAGGAGTTGGGAATAAAATGAAATGAGCAATAAAAAGATGCTAGTGACGCACCTCTGCATGGAGTGATTGTGAATTCCCCTTTTCTTTTTCTATCTGTCCTATAACTATATTATTTTCATCACTACGAGGGGCAGTCAATAAGTTTTGCTATTCATATATAAGGAAAAGTGTTTTATTATTTTTCAATATAACTACCCTTGACTTCAATGCACTTGCGCCACTTGTCCCCGAGGATTCGAATTCCCGACAACCAGAAATCTCCCGACTGCTGTTCAATCCACTCATGGACGGCGAGCTGGACATCTTCATCGTCCCCAAACCGGCGTCCACGAAGTGCAGCCTTCAGCTGGCGGAATAAAAAGTAGTCGCTAGGGGCCAGATCTGGACTGTAGGGGGGAATGGTTGAGCTCCTCGAATCCGCACTCGCGCAGAGCAGCTTGGGCAACTCTAGCCTTGTGGACAGGGGCATTGTCGTAGAGGAGCAGGACACCGCGTGTCAACTTGCCGCGCCGCTTCTGACGGATGCACTTCTTCAACCCAGCTGGTTCCTCGACGTAATATTGGCCTCGGCAAGGGCAGGACATGTGGCTGCAGGTCCTGACTTGTCATAACCTGTCCTAACACCCCCACAAACAGCTATCCCCCTTCCTCTGTTTTGCCCTACCGATTCGCAAAACCTATTGACCACCCCTCGTAGCAGGCGAAGCCTGCGGGAGAAGAGAGTAGTGTCCTTTCACTCCCCCTTCCCTGGTTCGAAGAAGCATGGTCTGGTATTTGAGGGATAGCTGAGCCTGTATATCAAGGGTACACATGTAGATAAGTGTGTACCGTAGAAGTGAAATAGTTAGAAAAGGCATGTAAAGAAAGGCCAAATGGTACATATGTAGACAAGTGTGTACAGTAAAATAGAAATATTTGAAAAAAATTATGTGCAATATATATATATATATATATATATATATGGTACACATGTAGAAAAGTGTGTACCGTAGAGTTGAAATAGTTAAAAAAACAAAGAGAAAACAGCATATAAAACAAAAGAAGCATAATACACTAACGTTAGAAAGTAGTAGTTAACATCTTCTTTAAGTGGACTGGCCTTGAGCGGGCATTAGGGTCTTTGCTGTTCCTTGTTTCTGTAGTTCTGTAGAACCTATAACTTGCATTCCAAATCAAAATGAGAAATAATGAAAAAAAAACAATTAAATTTAGCAGATTGGTAATACCATTCATTTGAACAGCAAGTCGGCTTAACTTTAAACCAATTTATGGGTTTAATTATAAGAGTACCTTAAATTGCCCACAAATATATTCATCAAATTATTTTCCTCAAATCAATTCAAAGTGAGGACGTTTTGATAACTTTCGGAAATTGTTATTGAATGGAAAAGCGCAGTTGTACCCTTGTCCCTCAAGTGAGAGGTTGCGTATACCTCGGCTCCGTCATTTTTGCCTCGTTGAGTTTTATTTTTCATTCGCCATTTGCTTTGGTGCTACTCTTTTCCTAAATATTCTTGTATAATACTAGTTTATGCAGCATTTATACATGTTAATGTTATTTTATTTGGTGTGCGTCGGTGTTTATTTTTTAAAAAATACTAGCGTTTGACATTTTTAATTAGTGTACTTCTTTTCAAAATAATTTTGAATGAATTACGGTGGCTAAAATCTAATCGGTCTTGCGAAGTGGGTGAACAGATCTGTATTAAAAGGTAGGACAAATATTACCTTATCTGAATGTACACGGTATATTGCGCACACACGCATTATAGATAATGTAATTTTTAAAAAATCTATTATTCTATAAATTTTCAATAAAATGTAAATTAGTACTGTAAGAAGTAAAAATATTGGAGCACATTTTTTGATTATAAAATTGATTAATTACACCAACAGAACAAATTAAAGTGCGTGAAGTGTGGATTAAATTCACGTTCGGGCAGAAGCTCTTCTTTTTCAGGTTTTGGATAAAACATTGCCAGAATTAGTCTGCATATTCGAAGCGCATTCATGCCGTCACCGGACAACAATTTGATCACTTGCTGTACTTAATTAGATTTGATATATATATATATATATATATATATATATATATATATATATATATATATATATATAATATGGTGGGGGTTGGGGAAAAAGAAGACTTAAATTCCAGGGAATGTTTATTCCGTCGTTTCACTGTGGCCTAGCTTGTTCAGGCTACTAATTCTCCCTCAGATAATGAGATCAGCTATGCACGTATGACTGATAACTCAATATTTGAAAGAACATTTTTTGTTATTTGAAGCAACTGGATTATAACGAAATGAGGCTATCTCATTCTCCATCCTCCTCATGTATACCTTTTTCTTAAAAAAGCTTATAATAGGCCAACCCCCTAAACATATTTAGATGAATCTTATTTAATTTTATAGCTTATAGCTTAAGGGGATACAGATGCTGACGGGTTTACCGCTTCGCCAAGCCTAAGAAGATATAAATCGAAATTAAGAATACCCTTGACTGCCTACAGTTAACATGAATAATGGCCGTATGCACTTTTCATTTGAATATCCAAAATAGATACTAAGATCATATTTTAAGTTTAGCAAATATAAAAAAATATAACTACAGTTGAGAAACAATTTTACTGTTCATCACCCAATTCGACTTACCATTTCAAGTATCTAAGAAATTTGAAGTATATGGTAACGTGCAGGATATTTATAAACTAGTGACTAGCCGTCTAAAGACATCGACAGACGCTACCAGTTCTGACGAAATGCTACAGCTATTCAACCAATCACTCAAAAGATATGTTAGAAAATTTTCTCGCAAAAGAGGGACAAGTAAACAACTGTCCAGTAAATAATGAAGAATGTCAAATGGAAATCTTACGTCCCCAGTTGAGGAGGATCTGGAACGTAGAATTCAGTTTTGCGAATGGTTTCGAGTAAAACAAGACGGTAAGTGCCTCCAATGACCTGCGGCGTTTTGTGACCAGATGCAAAATGGTTATTGCATTGATGGTTTCCCATGGTTCAAATCATTTACAAGTACCTTTGAATGGCTAAATGAGGCTTCTGACACTAGATCGCGCCACCCAGCGCCATCTAGTTGCGCCTAGACCTGGTGCTTCGACGCAAGTAAAAAACAGGAAAATTGCAGAAAAAAATGTCATCCGATGAGGTTACACTTACCTGAGTGGTATAATTAATCTTCTCAATTACACATAGTGGTCAAAAGAAAATATACATATGTGAAACGTGTAAATTTATGGGGTATAACTTCCTGGTATATATTTTACTCCAAAGATTTGGATGATGCACCGTTTTTCGATGGTATAATTACCAATCATACCTAACTGAAAATGCTTCGAGGAAATGTCTTCTTGATATTAAACAGTTATAAAGAGACCAGACAACGCCTTCGCTACTAAGATTAAAATCTAAAAAAAGCAGCCATGGTTAAATTTTTATAAATTTTCTGAACTTCGCCATTTGTAATTTTTGGAGTTTTAAAAAGAATTCACAAAATTTTGATAATTATATTTATTTCTGAACTTCACCAATTTGTTTTTTGATATTATAAAAGAATTATTAGAAATAACTTTGATAAAAAAGTAAGTCATATCCAAACTAAGATGAAATTATTATTCAAATACTCAAATAAATCCCCTTCTTAAATTATAGAGTTAGTGATGATGATGACGATGATGATGATGATGATGAGGACTAAGACATTTAAGTTTTAAAATGTTGTATCTCCTGATTAACATCACAATGTCAGATGGTGAGATAGTATCGAGTATACACCTCTTTCACCATATTGCAAGCTACTTGACGTTTTTGATGAGGCCCTTTAAAAGTGAAGTATACAGTAGAAGTCCTACATTACGTTAACAATTAAAAAACCTATTTGAAAAAGCATGTACAAATATCTGTATATTTCTTTTAACTCTGCCAATCAGTGAATCAATCAATGAGACATAATGATGCATTGATGCAAATGGTCGACAGTTTGAAAACTTTAGTGCTTAAAAACAAATTAAACAATCTATTATTTCGATCAGATATAGCGAGGGTCTTAAAATATTTGACATCATTTGATATGTCAATATTGGAGTAATTGCATGATCAAGAGTGAGAAACTTATTAGGCTTAATTATGGACATATTTCTTTGTATTCTACAAATTTCCATCAAAAGTTCCTGCAAAATGGTAATTTTCTATTCAATTTATTACAAATGTTTAATGTGCCCGCAGCTTGTGGGGCGGCACACATCAAGTCGATAGTCGAGTTCCTCCCACACTCGGTGATTCTCTTCTTGAATTCCTCTACACATGTAGAAAGTGGTGTAATATAGACCCCTCTCTTCACATAACTCCACAGAAAGAAATTGCACGGTGTCAAATCAGGTGAACGTGGGGGCCATTTCAATAACACGTTGTCTCAATCACCAGCACGGCCGATTCATCTTCCTGGTAGATTCTCAGTGAGAAATTTTCAGCAATGTGAGTATCCAGTGTAGTGAAGCCCCATCCATTTGAAAAAATGAATTGGTATGTTAATTTACCTCAATTTGATCAACTAGCCAGTTCGGAAGCATGTCAAGATAGTCGTCGCCCGTCAGGTTTCCCTCGAAGAAAATTAGGCCATGCACACGGTTCTTTGATAGAGCGCAGAACATATTCCCTTTTGATTAGTCTATTTCGTGTTCATTTGTGGCATGCGAATTTTCTTCACCTCATATGCGAATACTTATCTTGAGCACCTTACCCTTCGTATTGAATGTGGCCTCGTCGTTGAAATCAAGACGGTTTTCAAAATCGTCATATTCAAGTTTCTCTTGCATATCTTTCCAGAACGTTTTGCGCTTTTATTTGTGGCCTAACCTTAAGCCTTACACAAGGTGAAGCTTGGAAGGGATCAGTCGCAAGCATTTTCTTATGATACACAAAACAGTTGACTTGGGGATTAGAGTTTCCAGGCTTGCTCTTCGTACAGATTTCTTTGGACGCTGACTGAACGTTTCCCGAAGCTGGTTCACCCTCTCTTCTGAAACTGCTGGCCGTTCAGATCCTTTTTGCCGGCACAAACAGCCTTCCTCTAGAAAATTCTTATGCCACATCTTCTAGAGCATAAAACTAACAACTCTTTCATTTTTGGACATCAAGATTACCTGGGCAGATAACAAAATTTCCACTTCAGTATATAGAAAACTCACAACCACTCTGCTTGGGAAATTATTTCTCTTAGTTACCAAACTCCTTCAAAATATCATCAATAAGCTGCAGAATAAACCGTGCTTTTAGAATATGCTCTGACAGGAACTATTTTCATAAAGAAATTTATTATCTGAAACAATTTTGTAAATTTAATTTATTCCCAGCATCATTACTCGAAAAATTAAAAGTTTCCTAACTAAAGTACATGTTATTCCTCTTGTTAAATTTGATGTACCAAAACGGAAAATGTACGTCAAAATACCAAACATAGGCTTGCTTACTTACCAACTCATCTTACACTTAGACAATTATTATCTAAAGTTTATCCGCAAAACAAATTTTACTCTATCCCGAATAACACTTATCTCATAAGAAGAAATTACCCTTGCTACTCAGGTCCTTGCTTGTTATCTATTTATGCGTTAGAGTTGCCAAACTCACTACGTACGTAAAACTACGCTACAATTGAAGATGAGGATCTGCAAGCATAAGATGGTTTCTCACTATATGTAGAGACAGCGCTATTGCTAAACCAGAATTCTCTTAAATAAGGAATCATTTGGATTCTTGAACCTGTTCATTGACCCCTTCAACTTTCAAGGGTTGGGGTTCTGCGGATAAATCCGTCGATTCTTGCACCTCTTTATTGACCACTTCAAATTTCAAGGGTTGGCGTTCTGCGGATAATTCCGTCGATCTTAACATTTTGGAATCAATATTTATCCGAATGTTAAATCCAGAATTAAATTCAAATCAGTCTTCCACACACTTTAGATTTCTTAATTCAAATATTTTAATTTTAGTTTGATTTATAATTGATTTTTAGCTAAAATCTATTAACAATCAACTCAATGATCCGATGGCTAAAATTGTTCTATTAGTTGATTGCCCATGATTTCAGTTATTTTAAACTACTACCATGTTTAGCTCTGTTAAATTTTCCCACCATTTAACTCATTCTGCCCCTGTCCTTCTCTCGAGTTGTTGAATGTTCATTCATTTACTTTGATTTGTTGCTTTGTTTTCCGAGTTTTTTAAAATTCGTGCAGTGCTTTTTAGTAATTTTTATAATGTTCTCTCTGTAAGCTTTGCATTTTCTCTGAAATTTATTAAACTCTAAATTTATCTATTACATTGTCGCATTATTTTCTCTCAAATTTACCAAACTTTAAACTAATTGTCATTCGTTAATACATATAGATTTCTTTATACATTCTTAACTTGCTTGTTTGTCCATTATATTGTTTTGCTTCATTATACGCTATATCTGAACATAGCTGATCCTCGAAACGTTACAAATCCTACATGTTGCGAATATTGGATCTGGCTTTGATTTGAATACTGAATTCGAGGTTTCCGAAGGATGTCCGAATTTTAACATATATATATATATATATATATATATATATATATATATATATAATTATATAGTGGAACGCAAAATTATTGTATACGTAACATTTCTTACCCATTCTTGCATAATATTTCTTCTTTTCGGTTAATAATTTACAACTATGCTCCAATAATACTTTCATTCACCCTTGCACAGGAAAAATCAAAAAATCAAAAATGCAAAATTTTATTTAAAATAATATAAAAATAACACATGCAAAAGTATTGGACACATATTAATTTTTTACTATTTCATGCATAATATTTTCGATTTGAAGTAGAAAATTGACAAATATTGTTCAATTAAAGCACTGTTGTTCTTGACTAATCAGAAAGGGCCATGATACTTTGCTTATCAATGATGTCATCTGTTATCTCTTTCAACCACCATTCTCCTTCTACTAGTTGTAATATATGAACGTGATGGGCGGTAAAGTTAAGAAATTGTCAGAGGACGTGCGCCAAATGATCATTGAATGTCACAGAAGAGGAGAAGGCTATCATAAAATATTCCAAGATCTAAAGATCACTTTAAGTAAAATAGGAAACATTATTAGAAAGTGAAAAAAATTTAATACGACTGCTAACATTCAGAGGATTGGCCGGATGCGGAAAATAAACAATGCAACTGTACGGTGGATTGTTCGGAAAGTGCAGAACGATCCATTTACAACTCTCATGGAAATTCAAAATGATCTTAAAGTAGCTGTAAAGAAAATGAGCAAGGACACAATTAGTAGAGCCCTCAATCGCATCGGCCTGCATTCAAGATCGCCAAGGAAGCCTTCTTTGTTAACCATTTTACATGTAAAGGCCTGGTTGAAAACCAACCGAGCGAATTTTGGGACAACGTAATATGGTCCGATGAGACCAAAATTGAATTTTAGGGCGGAAGCAGCAAATTAGGTTTGGAGGAAGGAGGGAACGGCCCACAAACCTAAGAATATCATACTTACTGTGAAATTCGGAGGTGGTAGTAATGGTATGAGGGTGTTTTTCATCAACTGGCACTGGGGAATTGGAAATAATAAGATGGAGGATGAATGCCTCTCAATATTGGAAATTCTAGAACGAAATCTTCTCAAATCTGCCCGATCATCTGGCCTTGGGCAAAATTTTCTTTTCCAACAGGATAATGATCCTAAGATTGCGGCCAAGGAACCTCAAAAATGGTTTGAAAATAATGAGATTGACGTCATGACATGGCCTAGTAAGTCTCCTGACCTAAACCCAATCAAAAACTTCTGGAGGAAACTAAAGCTACAAGTTTGTGCAAGGAATCCACAAAATGTCAAACAGTTGGAAGATTTCTACAAAGAAGAATGGGCTAATATTCCTTCGAATACTTGTAAAAGGCTTACAACTAACTACAAAAAGAGGCTTGAAGCAGTAAAACAGAATAGAGGCTATGCTACAAAATATTAAATAAATGTATCCAATACTTTTGCGTGTGTTATTTTTGGTATTTTTGTAAATAAATTTTTTCCATTTAGGATTGTTTTCATTTTTCATGAGCACAGGTGAATGAAAGTATTATTGAAACATATTTGTAAATTATCAACCTAAAGGACGAAATATTATGCAAGAATGGGTAAAAGTTGCTATGTATCCAATAATTTTGCGTGCCACTGTAATATATATATATATATATATATATATATATATATATATATATATATGTATATATATATATATATAATGAAGTATGTCTGTTTATGTGTGTGTGTGCCAATTTATAGGACTAAAAAAAACACGTTAAAACCCTCTCCCTATCTCGCCCCCACTTCACCACCACTCTCTCCCTACTCTCTCTTCCCCCTCTACACCCCCACCCATCTCCATCCCCATTTAACACCCCCTTTACTTCTCTCTCCTTACCTCTTCTACCCCTTCGTGACGTCTCAGATGCTTGGTGACACCCTCGGCTTTCCACAAAGCTCTGCAACACCGCCTTCATGGCCGTTGGATCTCCCAGTTGATCTCATCAGTCAAATCCGCCCGGTGGTCTTCACATGTTAAGTTAGACACGCCCTAACTCACCGATGGGATTGAGACCCGTAGGCTACCATCATATGTAGCTTTACAATTTAATTAAACATAATATAAAATATATATAACTATAATGAACATTCCTTAAAAAGCTATATTCCTTTCATATTTCTGTGCTGCCAGCTGACAACTAATTTCAAGAGCCTTTGACAATCGCGGCCTAAGAACAAAGACCAAGCTCATGGTATACAATGCTGTGGTCCTCACGCTACTACTATACAGTGGCGAAACATGTTTTCTATAAATTTTGTGGAGTGGGTTAAACTCGACATGCCAATGAAAAAAATATATTCAGCAACGATTTGAATGAACAGAAAAAATGCGATGCAAAAAAAAAAGATAAACTTTTTGTGGGGGCGATTTCGAATATTGTTAGAGAAGGCCTCTTAACCGATGGGTTGAAGGGGCAGTTACCCTTCTCCTCTGTTTCCTTCTCTTCACAGAATAACCTAAGGAGAGAAACGAATAATTCAAAAATTTCTGAAATATATGCCAGTCATTTCCTGAATAAAATATAATAAATTCGTTGGTGCCGGAGTCATTTGAATGGTACACTTTAATTTGAATCTAAACTTCATCAAAATGAAAGTAAAGTTCACTTTATGTGAAAATTGAAAAAAATAGCGAGCCAAAGATAATCTGTAAAACTCTGTTTATTTTTCCAAGAAAAATTTTGCCTCACAAACTTAAAAACTTAAAATGTTCTTACTTTCTTAAATATTGTCGTGGGAACGATAAGACAATCAGTCGAATTGAAACCCGTTTCACGCGAAAATATCCTAATCTACAAGCTATAAAGCCCCTGAAGGGGGAGTGCAGCTTGTGACCTTAAAATTCTGCCTTGACTTTCTAAAAAGTTTAAATTTATGTCATCAGCTAAAATTTGAACAGGTTAGTCTTCATATTTACTTAATTTAATGAATTAATTCCCTAAAGGACTTATTTGAAGGAGGGATGTTCATGACAGATCAAAGTTTATATAAATCTTAACTTACGAGGAAAATCGTCGATGTTAGCACCGAACTAGCTGGCCAGTCGTAGTCTCTCTCTCGCAAGCAGATCCTTCTATTTCTCTTCGGCGGAGGTTTAAGGAAGGCGTTCTCGATTCCCTTCGAGGTGGCGTTGTTAAATACTTAAAGACACTTTATCAATCTTTTTGTGCACTGTGGAAAAACTTTATTTAGGTCACCAATTGAAAAAGAAAAAAATGAGCGGATGAGAGAGTTGTCAGGCCTCACTTCTTCTTCGAATGCTGGCGTAACGGTAACTGAATGAAAAGGGTGATCCTTTCATTTTTTTCTTGGACATAAATTAGTTTGAGGTTGGTGTTTCGTGTTTGATTTTTCCTTTCTTTTTTTTTGAAAGATTTAAATTGCTGGGCTTTGTGGAAAATGCAAATCGACGATCTTCAGACGGAAAGATTAATGTATGAAAATCTGGGTTAATTTAAGACAGAGAAACAAAATTAACCTTTTCAACTGTTCAAATTTCATCTAAGGCCCCTAAAGGGAGAGGGAATCTATAAAACCACACAAAAATGTAAATATTAAATTAAACATTAAAAATTTAAAGCAATTCATTTTTTCTATACAACATGGACCATATACCGGCTTCATGTGGTCACTCGCGCAATTGCACCAAAGATGTCTCCGAAGAATCCTACAAATTTCTTGAGACGAATGAAGGGAAACCTCCTCGCGGGGGATCGCCCTGATTGACAACGTGCAGCCCACCGGGCAGTGGAGAGGCTTGAAACCACCCAACGTGACAACGAACACCAGCAACAAGGGCGTGCGCATGCGAAAGCTGCCAACCCAGTGCTGCGGCGACAACTTTTCCCCAGCACCACCCGCGTGACGTGCGAGGAACAGTGCCGGTCGCGACTGGGCCTTCTCATCAAACCCACAGGTTTGATGGCCAATAAGAGGACGCAATCCTCGCTCACGAGTGACAGCCAAATGACTAAGTAATACCAATATTATTTCATCTTAATACGGTGCCCTTAAATGATGCCCGTTTTGGGCCATCTA
This sequence comes from Ceratothoa steindachneri, assembly GCA_963969495.1. NCBI lineage: Eukaryota > Metazoa > Arthropoda > Malacostraca > Isopoda > Cymothoidae > Ceratothoa > Ceratothoa steindachneri. The sequence goes on along the minus strand of OZ018321.1, from coordinate 145,146,469 downwards.
TACATACCCAACGAAAGAAAGGAGAAAGAGCCGTAGAACATGAAGATCGGCGGAGTAAGAGAAGGAAAAATGATGCAACAAGGCATGCATCTTCAGAAGCTTCAAAAGGTCAAGAACAAGCGGAAATAAGATCAAGACTAAATGCTCACCTGCCTGCAGCAGCAAGACAATCTCAAATTCAAGAAGAAACGGAAAGAAGACGAATAATAAATACTCAACGGACTGCATCAGCCAGGCAATCTCAATTTCAAGAAGAATTCAACACTAGAAAGAGAATAGAAAGATTTAGACATCATAAATTTAGATTACGCCCTTTTACTACTGAAGAATAGAAAATAGCTGCGTTTAATTACATTCCGAATTATGAATTTGAATCACAAGAAATTTTTACCATATGATCGATGACAATATTATGTAACTACCATGATGCCAGGAAATGGAGTCATGAACCGCCGGCTATGTGTTGTAGCAAGGGAAAGATTCAATTCTCGCTTCTTGCTGATCCACCACAATCATTAAAATATCTGCTATTGGGTTCAAATGTTAAATCACAACACCCTGTAATAAACATTCAATGTTACAATAATTCATTTATGAGGACCTCCTTTGGAGCTAATATTGTAACTGAAAGAGGCTTTATGCTTACATTCCAAATTCAAGGTCAGATTCAGTAGAGAATAGCAAGCTTATTGCCACCAGAAAATCACTATTCCAAATATTTGCAAATATATTTCATTGGAGGGCAAGAAAATCAAGCAGAAATCAGATGTTATCTTAACCAAGGGATTAGATGAGATATAATCTTGAGTCTACAAGAAATGCTGCATGGCCACAATATATATATATATATATATATATATATATATATATATATATATATATATATATATATATTAATATATATATATATATATATATATATATATATATACGAGGGGGAGTCAAAAAGTTCTCAGATAAATGGCATAAAATTTTTATTTGTAATAATACTGTAATCATTTTTCTACATAAGCTCCATTAACATCTATACACTTTCTTAATCTATGAATCCAACGGTAAAGACCATCTTTGTAGAATTCACGGGGTTGTCTCTGGCACCAAGTAATGACCTGCTTTTTTGCTTCATCTAATGATTGAAACCGGGTTCCTTTTAGGTGTCCCTTTAAATTTGGTTAGGTTAGGTTAGGTTAGGTTAGGTTAGGTTAGGTTAGGTTAGGTTAGGTTAGGTTAGGTTAGGTTAGGTTAGGTTAGGTTACCTAACCTAACCAAATTTAAAGGGACACCTAAAAGGAACCCGGTTTCAATCATTAGATGAAGCAAAAAAGCAGGTCATTACTTGGTGCCAGAGACAACCCCGTGAATTCTACAAAGATGGTCTTTACCGTTGGATTCATAGATTAAGAAAGTGTATAGATGTTAATGGAGCTTATGTAGAAAAATGATTACAGTATTATTACAAATAAAAATTTTATGCGATTTGTCTGAGAACTTTTTGACTCCCCTACGTATATATATATATATATATATATATATATATATATATATATATATATATATATATATATATATATAACGAGTTTTGACACAGCTATCGAGAAAGCTCCAGCATCAGAATTTCGTCTAGTTATTAATTCTGATAAAAAAACTCAAATGAACATGCTAGAGGATTCAATCTTCCTCAATGTAATGAAGTCGCAATTATTATAACAGGCGAAGATTTTGGTAAACAGACATAATACTTCATATAAGAGATTCCATATTGAAACATGTCTCTGAAACTCACCGATCTTATGACAACCTTCAGTATCCCCTATTATTTGTATATAGAGAAGATGGTTATCATCCCTCAATTTGGAAATAACCCTAGAAAGCATGTTTTATGTATGGACTTATATTCTTACCATTTTAGGAATAATTCCATAAACCTTCTTCATAGAAGTCAAAATCTTTTCCAGTTGATATGTTTGCAAAGGTTGAAGCAGGAAAGGCTTTATTTCATCAAAACTCATCAAAAGGAACTTAGAGTAGATTCATATATCCATCTCAGAGATCATATAAATAATGATGGCAAGAAAGAGACATGGATCAAAGTTACATTTCACCTTCCAGTTTCACGGGTAGTCCACGATATATGCATGAGAAGTCCCAAGCTGCAATGACCTATGTTCTTAATTGTGGAAAACCTGACCTTTTTATTACATTTACTTCAAATCCAAGGTTGAAAGAGATTCTAGATGATCTTTTCAATAGTCAAACCTACATCAATCGGCAAGATCTATTGGCCAGTGTTTCACTCTAAGATAATCAGACTGATTAATCTTATCAACAACTCACAATTCTTTGGCTCAGTAAGATCTTATATGTATGCCTTTTAGTGGCAAAAAAGAGGTCTGCCTCATGCTCATACTTTTTGTTGCTTACCACAAAGATCAACTCTAAACAAATTCAATAATATTAGCTGAATTACCAAATCCAGAAATTGATCCAACTCTAGTTTAAATAGTAAATAAGCACATGGTGCATGGACCTTGTGGTAATATCAGTCCAAATTGACCTTGCATGGCTAATGGGAAATGTACAAAAAGATACCCAAAGAAATTTCTACTTCAAAGTCAGTTTAGTGAAGCTGGGTACCCCACCTACATATAGGAGAAGAGCACCAGAAGATGAGGGATTTGAAACTATGTTGGCAGCCATGAGGGTGAAAATCGATGGATTTTACCCTATTGACCCTTACATCAAAGAAATTCAATGCTTACATAAATATTGAATTTTGGAATCCTGTAAAATCTATTAAATAGGTGTGCAAATACATAAATAACGGATATGATGCAACCATGTTTGCATTGCAAAAAAATAATGTTCAAAATGAAGTTTTTCAATATGAACTTGGTAAGTAGATTAGCAGAAATGAAGCATTTTTGGCGTATATTTGGGTTCTCTATCCATGAACGGCATCCTGCAACCAACTACTTGCAGTTCATCTCGAAAATGATCAGAGAGTTTCTTTTACAAATGAAACAGTTGGTCATATAGACCCAAATCCCAAAGATACAAGTCTTACAGCCTTTTTTAAATTGTGCCAACGAGATGATTTTGCCCCAAATCATCTTTATCATCATATTCCATCTCATTTGACATGGAGCAACAGCACTTAGCACAGACGTAAAATAGGAACTGATGTTGAGGGTCATCCAAATATATAATTTAACTCTACAATCTGAAAAGTTTAGTCTGTTCATCCAAGTCACGGAGAATGTTTCCTATTGAGAATACTTCTTCTTGAAATAAAAGGACCGATTTCATTCTCCTTCTTAAGAACAATTGATGATCAAACTGTTGGTACTTACAGAGGGGCATTCTTAGCCTTAAATTTATTAGGACATGACAATCAGTGGGATACAACCATGGCTGAGGCTTCAATGTCACGCACATGTATTTCTTTGAAAGATTCTTTTGCCATTATTCTCAAAACATGTGAAGTAAGTAATCCATTAGCGTTGTGGCGTAAATACAATAATGATTAATCGGAAAACTACAAATATCAAGCACAATTAAGTTTCCTTAAGAGAGAAATAGCATTCAACGATGAAATATATAATTTTGTATTGATTGATATTGATGATCGCGTTTTCTCAAAGGGAGGGGAGAAGCTGATCAAGTTTGGGTTACATGAAACTCATCGCAGTGAGGTAAATACTTTGTTCATATATGTTTTGCGAGAAACTTAATACGATATTGATTTATTGACAAGATTCAGTAAGAAAAATGTCCCCCAAATTTTGCCAGACTAAAAAGTTGAATATACACCAATCATTGAGCACCAGCAGAAACTGGAAATCTTTTGTTACAAATTTAGTGCGAGCCAAAGTTCAACAGTAAAAGGAAATAGCTTTTTATCTATAGCGTGCTCTGGAATTGCTGTGACCTTACTCATAAGAGGTAGAACAGTTCATGCAGCATTCAAACTGCCATTGAATCAAATTTCAAATGATGAACCTGTCTGTAATGTAAATAAAAGTTTTAATTTAGCTGAGGTTCTCATGAAATTTGCTTAGATTGTATGGGACGTAGCTACACTGTCCCATAAAAACTCCCTAGAAGCTGTTAAAAGAATGATGGATGATTTGCGCAATTCCAATAATTTGATGGGAGGTGTGACAAAAGTGCCTTCAGGTGATTAGAGACCATTTGTCAGAGATTCCCAGGGGAACAAAGGCGGATGAATTGAAAGTGTGTTTGAAACTTTCTATTTTATGTGAACACGTCAAAGTTTTAAAGCTTTCTACAAATATGAGGGCATATTTGCTTAGGGATCATCTGTTGGAAGAATTTGCTAATTCTATTTTGCAAGTGGAGAAGGTAGGCTAAATATGAATCATAAAGGTGCCTTGAATCTATTAAAAATCTGCATCTTGGTAAACTCAGTTGAGGAACTTATTGGTAAAGCTTTTCCAAGTTTACTTTTAAACTACACAAATGCTGCATAGTTGTGTGAAAGAGCAATCATCGCTCTAACGAGCACTACGATGATTAATTTAAAAGAAATACTCGTAAAAGTTTTACCAGGAAATGAACATACTTATAAATCTAAAGACTCTGTTGTGGATGATGACTCGGAAATAGTCCAATATCCGGATGAGCTCCTAAACTCACTGGAGCCACCAGTAGTTCCTCCTCATTACCTTCGATTGAAAATAGGCGGTACAATTGTGCTTTTGCGTAACCTTTCTCAACCAAAGTTGTGCAATGAGAGAAGACTTGTTGTCAAGAAATTAATGAGAAATGTCAGAGAGGCGACAATAATTCCTGGCTGTGAAAAAGGCGAAAATGTTTCTATTCCAGCATACCTTTAATACCTTCCAACATATCTTTCGAGTTCGAACGACTTTAATTCCCAATACGCCTGTCTTTTGCGATGTCCATTAATAGGTGCCAAGGTCAGACTTTGAAAGTTGATGGCTATCAATTATAAGGGGATTTTTGTTCACACGGTAAGTTATATGTTGCGGCTTCCAGAGTGAGGAGCAAAAACAATCTTTTCATTTTCGCTCTTACTGATAAACCCGAAACATTGTATATAGCGAAGTTTTTAGCATGTGATTAACAAATTAAAATTATTCATAGATAGAAATGCTAAAGATCATAGATCAGAAGTTTATATGCACCCATGATGATATTAGTAAGAAGGAAAGATCTCTATGGTCTACATGAAAGGTGAGTCATTTCTTAAAGGTTGGTGAGAAGGATACAGCTCTATCATCTATACAAAAATTAAGTCATTTCTTATATGTATATATTGAACAAAAGGAAACAGTTCTATCATCTAAATGAGTGTTAACACTGTTTTCTTGTGTATTTTAAATACAATCCTAGTGAATAACTTTCAATATGCATAGTATAATTTTGGCAGTTTTTACAATCCAGTCAAAGACGGGTATTTCTGGTGGTATATAGATATGTATATAAATCATATAATAACATGTATAACAAGTTTGAGCATCTTATATGAGGTAAATGTATTGAATACAAAGAAGGAAAATGGGATCAAACCAATTTAAATATGAATTGTTTAAGGTTCAATAACTCTTGTAGATGGAATCCGTTTTCTGAATAACTTGGAATACTCTCTTTTCTACTTATGAAGTCAAAGTTTTGTGTAGTCAGCAGAAATATTCTTAAAAATATCTTGGATGGCATCTCAAGGTTTATTTTTGTTGTTAAATCGCCTGCTATCTTCGTTAACTTCTCTTTAAAGGATCCTCCCCAACTTTTGTATCGTATTGAGTAGAGATCTGAGTTGTTGAGAAGCCAGTCTATAATTGATTGTCCCTTGAATACTCTTGTCATAGATTTATTAGAGTCAGTTTTTATGTATGTTTATGGCCACAAGAACTATTTTTTTGTGTGAAGGTGTAAAATTTCCTATGAGCCTACATCTCTTTTCTCTTGAGATGGAAGGAGATCTAGTATTTAAAAAAAAATACGTCTTTCCTCGTAGCATAAAGGATTTTAGTCACTTCTCTTTTGATATGAGTAAAATATGTACTTGTAAGAAATCAAAATTCTGGTTTAACACTTTGCTCTTTGACTAAATGTCATTTTCTGCTATTTTCTTTACAGCGCCTAAATTATTCTTCAAATCTTTTGAAATTTGCAGAGATTTTTTTTACTTTAATTACTACTCGAAATAATTTTTCTCTTCTTGGCAAAGTCTCTTTTTCTGGGTCATTTTAACAGAAAATACTTATTGCAAAAGATATTTGAACGTTTGGTGAAAATAAACCATAACACAAGATAAATAGTGTTGTCACTCTTTATTATAAGACGATTAGTACATTCATAAACGTATCTGAAATATAAATTAGTTCATGAACTTTGAGGGGAATTGCTGACACATTATTCCCTTTCCAGAGAAAGATTAATGTCCCCCTCAACCCCAAGACACATGGCTTGCTCTCCTATTTCTCTCCAGATTTTTCTCTACCTACTAGGTAACCCTAACTTAGTCTTCTACCCCCAGTGCTCAAGGAAAATTTCAAAAATAATTGATACTACCTAGGTTTTATTCCTTCTAGACATTTCTATTATATCCTTTACTTCTCTTCCTTTACAAGCTCCTTCTTATTTCTTTCTTGGTCTGCGTCTTATCTGGCAGGCTAATTATCGACGCCAGTTCCTCCATTCCTGGTCGTGGACGGACTGGAGAAAAGGCTGACTCTCCTCTCCATCTAGATCCAGTTGTTGTGCTAACTTATTTCCTCCACCTTCAACACTTTCTTTTCAGATCTCTCCTTACAATCTTTTTGCTTGATATGCCCTTGTTGCTATTGCGTTAAAAATTCGAGCATAAAATCGCTTCACCATATCTACCGTTCCTCTGGGTTAATAACTTGCTGCTCTATATCAATAAATATGGCTAATTTTATTTATTTCTTCTTCATACGAGGGGTGGTCAATAAGTTTTGCAATTCGAATATAAGGAAACGAGATATGAGAACAAGTGTTTTATTATTTTTCAATATAACTACCCTCGACTTCAATGCACTTGCGCCACTTGTCCCCGAGGCTTCGAATTCCCGACAACCAGAAATCTGCTAACTGCTGTTCAATCCAATCCTGGACGGCGAGCTGGACATCTTGATCTCCCCAAACTGGCGTCCACGCAGTGCAGCCATGAGCTGGCGGAATAAAAAGTAGTTGCTAGCGGCCAGATTTGGACTGTAGGGGGGATGGTTGAGCTCCTCGAATCTGCACTCGCGCAGGGCAGCTTGTGCAACTCTGGCCTTGTGGACTTTTACGACGTTGAAGTAGATCATGGGGCGCGAGGTTTCTAGGGACCCAACGGGCAGAGACCTTGGTCATGTCCAAATTGTCTTGGATGATGTTGATAACACTTCCATGTGATATTCCAACTTCTAGATCGATTTCTTCGACCTTCACCCATCGATTTTCGAGGATCATCCTCTCCACACGGGCCACATTGTCCTCGTTGGTCGCGTCTGACGGGTGTCCTGGACGGGGGTCATCTTCAAGGGACTCACGACCCTGGCGAAACTCCCTATTCCAACGAGCAATGGTTGCATAGGAAGGGGCGGCGTCTGTGTACACTGCAACCATGCGTTTATGGATCTTTTTTGCCTTCTTGCCTTTCTGGGTCAAAAATTTGATCACTGCGCGGTGCTCAACCTTCTCCATTGTTGCAAAATTTGTGACTGACGATCTGCGATCAGCTACTGCTTCTTAAATTGACGAGGAAACAGCATGCGGCTGCAGGTCCGGACTTGTCTTAACTTGTTCTAACACCCACACAAACAGCGATCCCCCTTCCTCTGTTTTGCCCTACCGATTCTTGAAACTTATTGACCGACCCTCGTAACTAATATATTTTTTTATCGTGTCTGATCCATTGCTCCCTACCTACCCAAACGCTATATCGGCTGCCGAATGACCTGATGTGTATTCGTTCTTCCACGGTCCCAAGGCTTAAGTACTTCTCTCCATCTTTCCCACTCTTTATTATTTCAATAAATTTGTAAAATTTCGAAATTTATTACTTCCTTTGTACTTAAAACATCACTCAAACTCGTGGTTACTTAATGTCCTTACGGGCAGTCGCCATACAGCTAATCCTTGTTTATTTCAATATGTCTTCTTATCCCATCATATCTTCGACTTTCAAATATTTTAGAGCTTTAATCCTTTTCTCAATTTCCTACTTCGCCAACATACATAAAATATAATGGTCTTATGGCTTCCTCCTTTCAAACTCATAGCCTCTAGATAAGTGGCCCCTCGACGCCGATTATTGAGCACTTCTTTATTAAATTTTCTTACTCTTCCCCATTTACCACCCAACCTTTGCACAACCCCCTTCACCTAGGTCTCTTTATCGTCGGCTTTTTTCCTTTATGAGTGAAGGATAAGTCTGGGTATTACCTTACTTCTGCCTTCGCTGGACTGTAGCAATCCTAAAAATAACATCAATGATACTCCTTACTCTATTCTTGGAAACGTTTCTCGTGCTTTCAAGTCCGAGCTTCCCTTCCTTCTTCCTTCTTTCTTTAATTGCGTGATACTTGGTTTTCCATTTTTTTGGAGAGCAAAGTAAAACAGGAGAGTATGTGAGAAATGTCTTATGTTGTGTCATGTTTATGTTACTAACAGAGCAATAGTTATCCGGAACATAAAACGCGTTGCTACTTACACACTGGAATTCTAAATCAGATCAGGGAGCTGATGCCAGGGCAGTGTTCTCCCTGATCAAAAAAGCAAGCCAGAAATAATGGTCAATATTTGAGCTCGTCACTCTTCTCCTCTGGTTTCAAACATGGAGATATCTTTGTTTTTTTTTGCTGAAAATAGCACACCAATTAATATGGCAATTTTTTACGTAATCTCTGAAATAAACCTAATGAAAATGCCATATTAATTGGCGCGCAAGTCAGGTTTTTAAAAATGAGACTCAGAGCACCTAAGCAGGCGAACTTCAGTTTTCTTCCTATGTTCGTAGTGATAAAATGTGCTTTTTGGTGGGGTGTGGCGTGAAGTGATTTCTTTGCGTGACCCGCTATCCTGTTTCATGTTGTGTTTTGGGTCTGGATGACCATCCTGCAGCCATAGCATTATTGTGTAAGGCCAAAATAAAAATAAATAACCTTTATAACCGTTTAGAGATCGCTTAGTTTTCAGAGATGGACGCTAAAAGCACGGAAGACTGATGCTATCAACCTACGGCTTCACAAGAAGAGGCAATGGGTTCGACATGAGACCTTGAAGAGGACTTTTAGAGTTATTCAGAGGCATATGTAGGCTGACCTTGCGATTACGGCAAAAGAATTTAGGGTAATGAGCAAACATCGACTGGAGAAAACCACTGATATGACCATCTAGCGACTCTTCAGTGACGATTGCACTTTAATCAACGCGCAACTTTCAGGAAACCGATGTTAGTTGCCTCCCAGAGAAAAAAACAGGATGATTTTGCTAAGAAATACTTAGATTAGGACTCAGTGAAGCGGTAGTAGGTGTTGTGGAGTGACGATGCTACGTTTACTGTTACTGGGAATCAAGTAGGTAAAATCAGGGCAAAGCTTGTGTGAGAGCCACTCGACCCTATGTACACTCAGATGATCGTGAAACACCTTGGTGGTATTATGGTCTTTGGGGATTTCGGTCATCTCGGCGTTTGCAAACTTTTAATCTGCAAAAATACTATTTCTATGAAAAAGAAGAGGCACTTGGAGCTGCCCAGCCCCCACCTGTACGATTCACGCTTGCCGGAATGAGATGTTTTTTGCAATACGGTGCATCTACGCAGACGACAAAGCTCATTAAGGGGTGGTCTGTTATCTGTGGTTTGGACTATAGAGATGACTCGCGTCGAAATATCTCGGATTTGAACCCCATTAAAAACCAATTGTACATCATAATGAGGCGTCTACGAGGCCACGATACTTCTTTCATCACTGCATGAGCTGTGGAGGAGTTTTGATGCTTTTTGCGTCCAGAACCTGGCAAAGACAGTCGATAATGATCTCTAAGATTGCATTAATCGTAATGGACATCTTGATAAGTATTAATCGATCGTTAGGTACCCGATAACTATTTTACTTTTTATTTTTCTGACCGCGACCATCTGAATTGAGTGAGAGAAAAGATCGCACCAAGTAGTATAGCTCTGACTATATGATGAATTGCAAAATATTGACCTTCCCGTACCTGCTACTATTTTTATGAAACTCATTTCACTTTGTACCCCAAATTATAAGTTTTCGTCGAAGGTTAATATTTTATTTCTAATTTTATAATTTATATATAGAGTTCTTCGAAACAAGTCTCATCTTTACTATCCTTGACTTTGATATTACTTGGTACAGGTATATTGATGATGTAATTTGCCTGTGGCCTAATTATAAAGATGTTAATAGCCTTCCTACTAAACTTTTTCACTAGTCCCTTCCACTAAATTTACCTATGAGGTTGAAAATAATAGAACCCTTCCATTTCTCGATTTTTTAATTCATACAACCCAGACTGGTTTTAAATACTCCATCTATCGCAAACCTACTAATTCAAACTCTTATATTCATTTTTACTCTCCGTGTAGTCTCAAAATCAAACGTTCTGTTTTTTCCTCTATGTTTTTACGGGTTTTACGAGTTGTTAACCCTGAATATATGGATTTGGAATTATGTTACCCATATCCATTTATATTAAACTGTCTTTCCTCTGCAAAAAAGGCGTTCTATGTTAAAAAAATTTTGGTTTTACCCTTCTCTGATTGTTTCATTGACCTTCCTCGTCTTTTAAAAACCTTTAACATTTCTGTTACTTTCAAATACGAGTTGACTATAAAGATTATACTGGTTTACAATAATTGTAATAATATTCAGTCGAATGTTCTGCTTGACCCCGTAAATATTTTGGACAGACAAGAAAGCAGTTTTCTGTCCGTATTAATCAGCATAAATACAATGATAGGAGTGCTGTAATCCTTGGTGCTTTTTTGTTCATACTCGTATGTCTGAAAATAATCACATAATAATTGGAATTCAGCAAAATTTATTTTTCGCTCAAATGACGCAATTAAAACAAACATTGTTGAATGTTCATATATAAGCCAATTCGATAAGTTTAACGTATCCCTTGGCCTTTTTTAAATTGATGCATTTATGAAAAAACTTATTCTTGAAGATATTAGTTTATACTTATGTTCTTAGTTTTGTTTGCAATATTCATTGTTATTAGTACCCGATTTGTCAAATTAATTAATTCATTGGTTTTGTACTATCATTTTATTTTTCTCTCTCTCTCTCTACTTTTCCCCCTCTCCAACGTATCTCCTTGCTTCTCGTGTCTCTTCTTCTAATCTCCCTATTTAGACTATCTTTTTTTCCGTTAAACGTTTTAACCCCTTTGCCTCTGTTCTTTGGCTCTCTTCTGACTCTCGGTTTTACCTTGGTACCTGTTATAGCTAAATTTTGAATGTGAATTTACACGTCCCTCTCCTACTTCCCCATTGGTGATTTCTTGTCTTAGAGGCGATCTGTTGTTTTTTACTGTTTTATATACATATATATCCTTATTATATTATTTTCACTTGTAGTTACCCTTGAGAATGAAATGAATTAAATTCGAAAGTACTTGGAAGCACCTTTTCATTTTTCATTTTTCCTGCGGGACATTTAATTCATATATATATATATATATATATATATATATATATCTCTCTCTCTCTCTCTCTCTCTATATATATATATATATATATATATATATAATTTAAACACATTTGCTCTTGCGCACATCCCTAACTGTTGAGAAATCTCTTTCTCATAATGCTGAGTTTTTTTTAGCTTGTGCATTTTTTCCAATTTATGTCATATTCTTTAACATCTCTCTATCTTGTTTTTGGTCTTCCTTTCTTTTCCCTTTATCAAGTGTAATCCAATCTGTAATTTTTATGATACATTTATGTATTGTCTAGGACTCTTACGGCCACCACAATATCCTGAAATTGGGTTTGTTTACATATTGAAGTGGTTGATTTTATTTCACGCAAGATATCACTATCATAATACTTTCATGGTCTCTTTGTCTTCATCTGAGTTTTAATGCTAGGGTTTTGTGATCTTCCATGTTTCTGCCTTATAGTACACATTAAGATTTATGCATTGGTTGCATAGTCTGCTTTTCAGGCACATGTGCATTTTAATTTTGAAGATGATGCTCGCTTTTCCGAATGCCTCCCAGCTTAGACTTTTCCACGTTGGATTTAGTGATTATTTCTTGTTGACATTTTAATTTGTTAACCCGAATAGAAATATTTGTCTACCTTTTATGTTTTATCTTTATAAATTGGTTTCTTTCTTTTGACTTTTATTTTTTCAAGATTTATTTTAATGGCCGATATATTTGCTTTCAAGCTTAAGATCTTGAAGTAGTGTTTGAATCTCTTCTCAGATATCAGCTATGAGAAAATTATCATGAACATTTTCGGAGAAAAAGCATTTCATTGTCTTACATCTTTCTGTAATTGAAAGATGCTTGAATCTTTATGCAAACTAATGTAGAATCCACAATTTTGCTATAGATAGGCATTCTCTGGTATTAACGAAGAACGGATCTATATCTTAATTCTTCAAGGCTGTTATGATCTGTTGCGTTGCCATTGAATCAATTGCTTTTTTTGTGGTCTACAAATACTGAGTATAGAGTGGTATTTTACTCTGAATATTCTCAATGAGATGGTTAAGAATATGTATTTAGGTGGTCGATCGATCAGAAACCTGTTCTGAAGAGAATTTGTTCTCAGTAATTGTTCAGCAAGGTTTAGGTGTATGTTGATAAGGATACTTCTGAATAGTTTATGGATACATGAGAGAAGGCTGATTGCTCTGTAGTTTTTAAGTTCCGTTTTATCGGAATTTTGTGTAATGGGATTATTATGGGATTATTACCAGTGGTCCAGAATCTTGTCGTGTTTAACATCTTCAGTGTAAAGAAAAGCTAGTTTGTCCAAAATCACACATCCATAATATTTACCCAAGTTCTCCATGATGTTTTCCGGACCTAAGTCAATGTCGTTCTTAGTTTTCTCTGATTTCACTTTCAATTTCTGATTTGAGAAAGATCAGGATATTAGCGACTGTTGTTGGTTGATTGGGAATACTGGATGGTGTTATTTCTTAAGTAGAACATTTCATAGTAACCCCTAGTTCTTTAACTATCCCTTTCTCTCTTCTTTATGAGTGTACTCTCTTCCTTTTTTATAGAAACCCTGAGATTTTCCTTTTACAAATCTCTTTTTAGCCATTTTATACCCATTTAATATTTGTATTATATTTTCCCCTTGTTGGTGTTTGTTGCTTCAAGGTCGTTGTGCATCTTCATTTGTTGTTTTTCTTATTTTGCGTTTCTTTGCTTTAATCATCAGTGTATATCATGTATTTAAGAAGTTAACGATCATCATTTGTTTATTAGTGGTGTTTTTAAGGTCAAGGGGATTTTCATGGTATGTTCTCTAAAGATGGCGATGGCATTCTAAAAGGAGTTTTTGTCTTGATCTTAATTTGCATTTTTTAACATAATATCTTTCTTCTCTCTTTCTAAATGTTAAATTTTATTCTACCTCTGAGAATCCTGTGATTTTTGGATTATATTTTATTGATGAACGTCAAATTATTCACAGTGATATTTTTTCGACCATAATGTAATCAATTTCATTATATATGTCATAGTTAGGACTTCTCCAAGTCCATATTTGCTTCGGCTTTTTTTAACATAGTGTTGGTAATTTTGAGTTCTTCGGCTAGTAAAAGTCAAACAGATCTTCTCCCCTTTCATTTCATTAAATGACCGCCTTTTGCATTAAAGTCTCACAGTCGAATGTTTAAATTTCTTTTAGGTATAGGCTTATCATGATGTCATCATATTATCTATATAATTTTCTGCGTAGTAGCAGATTACGGTCGTACACTTGGACAATATAAGGATTGTTCTTCTAAGAGATTCATAAGTTTAAGTAAGCTACTCTTTCCAATATGGCGTGATAAACTTTAATACCATTTCTTTTAGCTATATTTGTATCAAGAGTGCAGCATTATGCTGCATTAGGTCTTTCTTTACTCTGTGGTAGATTAGATGTTGGCCACTGATTCCATATAATATCTTTGACTTCAGTGAGGAGTTCTTTGAGATGTACATACCTTTTAATATAGTGTTCTGCAAATGGAAATTTCCATGTACAAGTCTATGTTTTTGATGTCCTCGTTGGATTTGAAATTGTGTGCAGTCGCATTTTGAGTCACAACAATTGTGCCTTCAGAAGCCGTGTGGTTAAATCTTAGTTTAAATTAACTGATCTAAAAGGAACAAAGGAAATTTCTTAGGACTTGTTTCCTGAAAAGTTTCGGGTCATAAAATAGCAAGCTTTCCTAATGCAGTTCTGTACCTAGATGCCGTCAGAGAAAGAATTCTTCACCGTAATCTTAATGCAAGTGACACCCATATCTATCAGTCTTTCTACCCAGCATCTTAGAAATCTTCTTTGCCTATACGACATACTTACTCAGAGGTTCTTGTGCAACTCACTAATAAAATTGTGATGATGCAGCTTGTTGTGAGACTAATGCTCCTTTTCTTATTCTTATTGATTCCCTCGCTTCTTTTCCAGCCAGTGCTAAAAATCCTTGGGACACCTCTGCTAGTCACTTATCTCCACATCATATGTAATTAATGTCAGTAAGTGCCTTCTCTCGGTACTCCGTAAAGTTAACCGTATCACAATAAGTGATCACAGTAAGTTGGGGTGCCAACCAAGGTTTAATTATCTCTCGCCTTATTTTGTGGAACTTCATTTTCTACCGATTATGTGATTCCTCTCTTCATTCCCTTCGACTTCTAATCTTTTCATCTAATGTTTGTGTCCGGCAGAGACGTTTTCTCGTGAAAATTAATCTTATTCTATTTCACTTGGAACACATTCTCTTTACCTATAACATCTTCAAAGTCATAGCTGGCTCCAACTTCTTTTCCTTTCCGAATCTATCACAGCCCTTGAAAAACCCTAGGGTTCAAATTTGTGTCATGAGTGCTTGTTTATCCTAGTCGGTTTGTGCTACTCAGGTGACCCAGGATTTTCGATAATTGCTACTAGAATGGGAAATGATCTGTCAGCTGAATACTTTTCCCCTTCTACCTTGGTGTTATCAAGCCTTCCTAAAAGACCTCCTTTTATTAAACCTTTTTATATTTGTTAAAAATGCACTTCTGTGCAGCCATAGCCCTAAAAAGCACCTTGCAAAGGGGTATTGTTGAATAATTTTACCTCTCTTTCTGAAAGTCGTAAGTTTGTAATGGTCCTTGGTGGCTTGTCCTATATTCCAACCAGCCCGGCCTTCACAAAACTAAATAAAATTAAATTAAAAGTAAAGTTTATTAAGGAAAATTATTGAATTTAGGCACACTATGTAACACAATTTCACTTTTTCTTGTTCCTGAGTTAAGTTATTTGCCAAATGTTCGTTAAACATCATCATCATCATCATCATGATCATCATCATCGTCATCATCATCGTCATCATCATCACAACACTAACTCTATAATTTAAGAACGGGATTTTGGGGAGATTTGAATAATAATTTCATCTTAGTTTGGTTATGACTAATTTTTATCAAGGTAATTTCTAAGAATTTGTTTAGAGTTTGAAAAAACAAAATAGTTTAGAATGTTTTAAAAGAAAGTGAATTACAATTGGCGAAGTTCAGAAAATTGATAAAAATTTAACCATGGATGCCTTTTTTTAAATTTTAGATTTTAATCTTAGTAGCGAAGCCATTGTTTGGTTAAGTAGATAAAATAAAGTATATTTTTGATCGCAAAACATTGCTTTTGTAGTTAGAGCACTGAATTTATAAAGTTTCCATTAAAAAATAATGATAGCGGATTATTAAGTTAGGAGAAAATTAATATTATATAAAAGGCTGTAGGCTTTATATTTTAGTCGAATGCGAGTCAGCTCGCGAGCGACTCTACATCTCACTATGAGGGTCGTTCGGTTCCCATTTTGCTTTATTTATTTTTGTAATAATATTGTAACTATTCGACCGATTCTAACGATATTCGAAGACATATGTTGTTTTATATTTTCTTTCGAATGCTATAATTGCCAAAGCCTTTTCAAGGTTAGCCCGGGAATTATTTTGTTTTGGATATAACACCATAACTATTCGGCCTATTCTAACGAAATTCAAAACCATTGTGTTGTTTTACATTTTCTTTCAAATTAAATAATTGCCAAAGTCCTATCTAGGTTATCCCAGAAATTATATTATTTTAGCAATAACATCATAACTTTTCGGCCGATACTCTGCTAGACTAGACTAGGCTATAATATGCTATACTCTGCTAAGCAAGCCTAGAATAGGCTATGCTAAGCTAGGCTATTATAGGCTAGCCTATAGTATGGGTAGCTATGCTAAGATATAATGTACAAGGGTAAGATATACTATGCTAATTTAGGCTATAATATGATATGCTAGGATAGCATATAGTATCTTAAGCTAGACAATAATAAGCTATGCTTGACTAGGCTATACTAGTATAGTATAGGCTATACATGTCAAGGGAGGTTAATGCTGGGCTAGGTTATGCTATGCTAGGTTAAGCTATAGTAGGCTAAGCAGTGCATGAAAGGCTAACTAGTCTAGGCTACGCTATGATATGCTAGGTTGGGCAATGATATACTAAGCTATGTTACACTAGGCTAGTCTTCACTATTCCAGGATAGGATAAGCTAAGCTTTGCTAGGGTAGGTTAAGATATGTTATGCATGCTATGCAAGCCTAGGCTAAGCAATTCTATGATATAATATACTAACTAGGCTAGGGTAAGGTAGGCTATCATAAACTATACTCGGTTATGCTAGTCTAATATAGAATACGCTAACTAGGCTAGGATAGGTCAAACTAGGCTAGGCTATACTAAGATAGGCTATAATAGACTAGAGTAAGCTAAGCTAGGCTAGACTAAGTTTTAATATACAAGTGTTGGCTGCGGTAAGCTAGGCTACGTTATACTCAGCTAAGCAGGCTAGGCTATAATTTGATAAGTTAGGCTAGGCTAGGATACACCGTGATAGGCTTAGGTATACTATACTAAGCTAGGTTATTCTAATATATATTATACTAGGCTATATATTCAAGTCTATATTGGCTAGGCTACGGTATACTATGCTATTCTAGGCCATTCTATGCTATGCTATACTAGGATGGGCCATACAAGGGTATGCTATGCTATGCAAGGCTATGCTGGGATACACTACGCTAGACTAGGCTAGATTATAGTATACCATGCTAAGCCTAGCATAGGCTAGGGTAGGCTAGGATAGACTGTTAAGATGTGCTATGCTAAGATATTCCATGGTAAAATAGGATTGGATATACTATGCTAAGCTAGGCTATACTATGCTAGATTAGTTTATACTAGACTAGGCTAGGTTATAATATGTTTATACTATATTATTCTAAGCTAGATTAGGGTAAGATAGGCTCTGCTTAGCTCTGCAAGCGTAGGTGAGCCTAGGCTATAGGAGGGTAGGCTAGGCAATACTATGTTAAACTATTATAAACTATACTAGGTTAGGCTATACTATGGTATACTATGGTAAGCTTTACTATCCTATATATGCTAGGCTGTACTAGGCTATTTTAGGCTAGGCCTAACTATGGTTTCTAGTCTAAGATAGTCCATACTATACATTCTCTGATAGGCTAGGCTAGATTAGTCTAGGCTAAGTCATACTATGCCAGACTAAGCTATACTATTTAAGACTAGGCTATACTATGCTAGCTACGCTAGAGTATGGTATGGTAGGTGGTACTAATATAGGGAATTATAGGCTAGACTTGGTTATACTAAACTAGGCTAGGCCACTTTAGGCTATCTGATGCTAGGCTATACTATGGTAGGCTATGCTATGATATAATCAACTCAGTTATACTATGCTATACTATTATATGATATATTATGCTAGGCGTGGCAGGATATACTATGTTAGGCAATCTAGGCTAGTCTATACTATGCTAGGCTTTATTATGCTAGGTGAGACAATACTATGGTAGGCTATCCTACGGTAAGCTAGGATAGCTATAATATGTCATACTATTCTAGACAGTACTAGATTACTATACTATGTTTTGCTATACTATGCTATACTAAACTATGTTATGCTATATATGCTATGCCATGCTATAATGTGCTATGCAATACTATTCTAGACTATGCAATTAGTGTGTGACCATTTTAATTAAAAAAAATCTACTTTAATATAATTTAGTTCTTCTTTTTAATCTGGTTTTAGAAAGTTGTGATTTTTTATTTTAGTGGCGGGTGACTCTACATCTCACTATGTTGCTCGGTCGGTCAATGTTTAGATTTTTTTCTAATAACATTGTAACAATTTATCCAATTATAACTAAATTTGAAACCCTTATATTGTTTTACATTCTCTTTCGAATGATACAATTGGCAAAGTCCTCCCTTGTTGGCCCGGGAATTATATTTTTTGGGCAATAACATCATAACTATTAGGCATATTCTAACAAAATTTGAAACCCTTATGTTGTTTTACATTCTATTTTGAATTATACAATTAGCAAAGTCCTCCCTTGTTGGCACGCGAATTATATTATTTTGGCAATAACATCATAACTATTCGGCTGATTCTAACGAAATTTGAAACCCCTATATTGTTTTACATTCCCTTTCAAATAATAAAATAGCCAAAGTCACTTAAGTTTAGCCAGAGAATTAGTTTTTATTGGCAATAACATTATAACTATTCAGCCGATTCTAACAAAATTTAAAACTCCTATGTTGTTTTACATTCCCTTTATAATGTTATCATTGACAAACTCCTTCCAAGGTTAGCTCGGGAGTTATATTTTTTTGGCCATAACATCATAACTATTAGGCCGGTTCTAACGAAATTTGGAAACTTTATGTTGTTTTATATTCCATTTCGAATAATATAATTGCTAAAGTCTTCCCAAGGTAACTCCCGGAATTATTCAAAGTTTAAAAAGTCGTAAGGACATAAATCAGAATAAGTGAGGGCACGTTCCTTTTTGGTCAGCAGACCTTGTTTAACGCATGAAATAAAATTGTAAATTTTATTTTACAACACACATTCCAATGTTACAGAATAATATTTGTTTGAAGGAAAGTTTTCAAAACATTCTATATTAAATGAGAAATTTCTAGAATTTTTACCGAACTTTGTGCAGTTTCAAGAATGTTACAGAGTTTGCCAGAATACACTACTGGAAACTTTTAGAATCGTCTGTGATATTCCATTAGAAATATTTATACAAGGATTCGCATAGTGAACACGGCAGAAGAGAAATGCCATCAAGATGGTGCAATCGTTCGCCAGATGCATTCTGTTATATCTGCGGACAACTACATAGTTCATCTTAACAAGAGCAAAAATTTCGGTGTGAAACCATGTATGAGAATATGTGAAGCATAATTTAGTATTCCTGATCGGAAGCCAAGACATACTCCTGGAACCTCATTGTTTTTTTAAAGAGTAAAATAATGTATGTTTTGAACTTTCATTGGATGGTATAAATGGAAAATAAGAGCCATGAATTTTGCCATTCCCGGGTTTTGGCGTGAACTCACTGGTGGACCCTTTCAAACGCCGAAGTGGTTAAAATGCACCCGATATTTACTATCTCGATCTTCCATCCTTTATTTCGCCTTTCCACTGGTGCTAATCTTTCTCTACCTACCTTCCCGAAAGGAATAAGCCAGCCCCAGAAGAAGACAAAAATTTAGAAGCTGAAAAGATCAATAAAGATGTAGACTACAGTGTCAGACATATGGCCGTTGAGAGGAATCCATAATATCCAAACCAAGGAGACTTTAATTAACTTGTCAGAAATCTTGGTTGGTCAAAAACAAATGCTAAACTCTTGATTTACAGGCTTAAAGAGTGGGATTTTATGGATGAAAATGTGCAAGTAACAAGCCAAACGAAACGTTATAAACATTTCTCAAGATTCTTTAATTAGCGAGCTGATATTTTACTTATCGCCTTAATGTATCTGATATTTTTGATGCAATTGGAAATACATATAATTCAGATAACTAGAGGCTCTTCATTGACCGATACTCCTCGGCTCATTCATTATAAATCAAAGAGGGCCGCAAGCTTTGATTCATATATTTTGGGAGGGGTAATTTTAGGAGCCCATCTGGCGACTGCCTACTTGAGCATAAGTTGCCGTACTCACAACAGCCCTTTGGACCATAAGGATTATAAATAGGGCTAAGCAGTGCTTGGAGACTTCAAAATGTTAGCATTTTTATGGGTTTTCAGGGCGGTTTTACCAAATTTCCATGCCATCTCTGTTTTAGGGTTAGTTATGATATCAGAGCCCATTACCGCAAGAAAAACTGTCCACAAATGACTGAGATCTTTTTTGGAGGTCATAATGTCAAGCATGAGAAATTGAGAGACCCTCATCTGGTGTTGCTTCCTCCAATTCATTTAAAACTAGGTATCATGAACAGTTTGTGAGAGTTTTTAACAAATTGTTTGCAGCTTTTAAGTACCTTCAAAATTTGTTTTCCATACGCTCTTAGGCAAATTTGAAATCTGTTGTCTTCGTTGGATTATAAATCAGGAAAATCATAGTGTTCAGAATTCCCTGAAATGTTAACTAAAAAGGAAAAAGGGCTGCAAGAGTTTGGCTTTGGTGTGGCTGCACTTTTATGGCAACCACAACGCTGAAAATTACCTGTAAATAAATGAGAACTTAGTGAAAAGCTATGGCCAAATAGGCTGCAGGATGTCCCTGAAGGTGCACATATATGATGTCCACTTTGAAAAGTTCAAGGAAAATATGGGAGCATTATCATAGGGGCTAAGGGATCGCTTCCATCAATATATAGCTAACTTTGAACATACTGGCCAAGGAGTATACAAGGAAAGCATGATACGAGACTACATTTGGGCGCTTGTACGGGAAAGTGATTTATAGGTATTTCAAACGGAAATCGAGGAAAACTGTTGACTTCTATAAATCTAACTCGGTGATTTTGTCTTTAGGCTGAAATCTTTTGCCAATTTATAGTAAATACATTATCATATAAGCCACAAAAGCAAGTTTAAACCAAATGATTGCTATTTCCTATTATTTTGCAAAAATAGGAGTTAGAAAATAATAACACTTATTGGCCAAGAACAAAAATAGTGTTACATAGTGTAATCAATGTAAAACGGAGAGCCGTTTGTATTTAAGTGGTGGTAAATTTAATAGAAATTATCTATATTCTATTACTTTCTAATGACTAAAGAACATTACATCATCTTAGATCATTAATGAAAAATCAATAACACTCCTAGTTTGAACATAACAGGATCTCATTCGGTAATTTCGTCTTCATCATATTAAGAAGTAACATCGAGAAACATTTGTTGACTTCAGATTTCCGCCTGGTATTTCTAAGTAATGACATGGTCGTTTATAATTAACAAATGATCCTTCTTGCTAAAATTGTATTTTTTGCGTAGTCAATAAATTTCTCTTCTCTCACTTTCTCAAGCAAGGAGGTATCAGGTGTAACATTGAGACCATGATGCAGCTTAGACCTAGAGTACAGCGTGCCACCAGTGCACAAACGCGCGTAGTTGTGTGCAATTCCGGCGTTTAATTACTATTACTGACACATTTTCACTCCTTACATCTCGACAACTTTATTTAAGAACGTCCTTGTCGGTGTTCTCTCTCTTGATTTCTCTCTGTAACTTGGCAAACCTCAACGGACGACCTTGCATTGACTATTTCAACTAATTGACATCCTGCCACCATCACGACAACCCTATAGTAACTAAAACACGAATACTTTAAAAAATGCAACTCACGTTAGTGAAGAAAACCAAACACAATCATACAGATTGTTTGAAACTTTGATTGAGACGAAATCGAAATGAGAGAAAACTTCCCCTTTCTTCCATCGTCCTTCCGCTCGGGAAACCTTTCGTGTTTCGGACCTACAGCGATCTCCTTTGCCACATGGACGGAACGGATACCTACACTTGGCGCTGCGCATGCTCGGCTTTCACCACGGAAGTACAGCTAGAGTCGTGTCACATTTCAACTTACTCCAGATTCACTACTTGCAACGGCCCATATCCACCTGGAACACACATCTCAGTAGTCGAGCCAATCCTGCAGGAATCGTACGCCTCTCTTTTCAGGTCACTCTTGCAGAATATATATGAACTAAACCTGACTACTCGGCCTCTGTACTTTTACTTTTCACACATTTACACTAGCTTATCTTTTGAAGGTAATATTTTCATATTAATAAGTTGGAGTACAGTTATTGTTTTATTGTTAATATTAAGGATCTCAATGAACGGCTAAAAAGTGCTGTCAAGCATAGATTGTTATATTCCTGATAGCAAATTGACATGTTATCTCTGTGTTCGAATTTGCGTTCGCATTTTCCATGTCATTTCAGGTACGAGTATGTGGATTAATAATTCCTAATAGACTAGATGTAAATGAATCCTTTAAATCTAGTTAATTCATTTATTTTTTAAATCAATTAAGAGTTACATGTTTCGTATGTTTTTATTTTAAAGGGCGTGTTGCCCTTCTTTTGAGAATCACTATGGCAAATGTATAAAAAGTGCAGCAAGGCTCTTTTAAGTTTTGAATTGTGGGGTGGCAACAAATTCTCAAGTTGACCTCGGAAATATGCGCGGTTGCTCAGTATTTGCATACTCTTATCTCCTTCAAAATTTTTAGATATTTTGAATAGCCTATTACTAGGTTGGCAGTACTTTTGGGGCGTAGCACCCTTAAACATGTACTTTAATCATTTTAAAGTGCTCTTCTATTAGTGTTCATCATCTAACTAGCTGTTCTCCTTCAAAGATTAATGAGTGAATAGTGAGGGTTCCCTGTTATATCCTCCTCTCGCGGAATAATAAGCATCGTGGTTGGAATTGGATTCCTATTTTAATTATCAAGCTAGATAAGGTGCATCTTGAACAGAAATTTGACTTAGTAAATACCAAAATTGATGATCAAACTCCCACAAAAGTAATTTTATATAATTATCACATAAACTAAAATTTTCGCCAGAGTTCTGATTGATTATGAACTGTTTTGATCTTCAGCCTCTGTTTCTCCTATTGTCACTGTATGCATAAACAAAGCACGCATTATGTATGCAAGTGAAAGGCAATACATTATATCTTGTTCATTATATTTATATAGTATTTAGCCACCATTAAATTTGACACAAATGTCATATAGATAATATTTTTTGTGTCATCTTTTAAGTGACCTAATACGGATTAAATCAAGGCGAAAGGTTTAGTGTTTGATAAGTATAGAATTATTTAGCAAATATTAAAATTTGCATTCAAGGTTATATAGATTATGAATCATTGATGTTAGTAGCAGTGCTTGTTTTGGGGGGAAGGGAAAGGAAGAGAAAGTATTATTTTTGTATACGTCAATATACAAACCTAACAAGCAGCATTCTCTTCAAATATTCGGCAAGTATGCGATCATACTCATTATAAACCACCCTCACACTGCGTTAGGGTTGCCTTGGGGGTAAGGGTACTGCTCCTCCTCTTCTCCACCAAGCAAGTGGCTTTATACAAATGTCAATAGAACATGCTTGACCTATTCAGCGCGAAGGTAGCTAAGCATTGCTCTAGTAAATACATACCACTGCTCTGTACATTGATTTTAACTGAAATTAATGTAAGTAATGTAACAATTCGGGGTTATAAATTTAACAATTTACCACCAAAGATATTCAAAATATAGTTAAATGCTTTGTTTATTCAATAATAAGTATCATGTAAAACATAATGGGATAAAATTGGACTGTTGCAACAGTAAGGACTTAATATCACAATGAAGAATTTACAATATTTGCAGACAATATCCTTTGATACTTTAATATACCTAATACGTAGAGATATACGAGGGGCAGTCAATAGGTTTTGCGAATCGGTAGGGCAAAACAGAGGAAGGGGGATAACTGTTTGTGGAGGAGTTAGGACAAGTTATGACAAGTCAGGACCTGCAGCCGCACGCTCCTGCCTCGTCTATTTAAGAAGCAGTAGCTGATCGCAGATCGTCAGTCACAAACCTTTCAACAATGGAGAAGTTTGAGCACCGCGCAGTGATCAAACTTTTGACCAAGGAAGGCAAGGCTGCAAAAGAGCTCCATGAACGCATGGTTGCAGTGTAGACCGACAGCGCCCCTTCCTATGCAAAAACTGCTCCCTGGAATAGGGAGTTCTGCCATGTTCCTGAGTCCCTTGAAAATGATTCCCGTCTAGGACGTCCGTCAGACCTGAACAACGAAGACAATGAGGTCCGTGTGGAGAGGATGATCCTCGAAAATTTACGGGTGAAGGTCGAAGAAATGGATCTAGAACTTGGAATATCTCATAGAGGTGTTATCAACATCATCCACGACAATTTGGCCATGCCTAAGGTCTCTGCCCGTTGGGTCCCTAGAAACCTCACGCCCCATGATCAACTTCAACGTCGACAAAGTCCACAAGGCCAGAGTTGCACAAGCTGCCCTGCGCGAGTGCGGATTCGAGGAGCTCAACCACCCCCCCTACAGTCCAGATCTGGCCCCTAGCGTTACTTTTTATTCCGCTAGCTCAAGACTGCACTGCATGGACGCCGGTTTGGGGACGATGAAGATGTCCAGCTCGCCGTCCAGGAGTGGATTGAACAGCAGTCGGGAGATTTCTGGTTGTCTGGAATTCGAATCCTCAGGGACAAATGGCGCAAGTACATTGAAAAATAATAAAACACTTTTCCTCATATCTCGTTTTCTTATATCCGAATTGCAAAACTTATGACCGCCCCTCGTAATATATCAAGTTTAGAATAATACAGGCTCAATATTAGATGAAAAATATTACCAAAGATAATTTCAATCCACAATCTGTTTATTTCTCTCTTTCGCTAATTATTCAAAATTCCAAATATATTCATTCATCATAATCATCATCATTTCAGGAATTATTTGCCTCCCGCTATTGAGAAAAAACCTTTTTTGACCTTCTATTTTTTTCGGTTTTGTGCATTTTGTTTCCGATTTCAAGTATATGTTTGAAGATCTTCACTCCATCTTTTTTTTTTCCTATTTTCGGTCCTCTTTTTTGAAGTGGAGTCCAATCGGTAATATTTTTGGTCCAACGATCGTCTTAAAATCTTGCTACATGGCCTGCCTAGCTCCGTTTCTGGTTTGCTATATCTTTCACTATATCCAAAGAATTGGTTTATCAACGTATCTAACTGGCTGATTTTCTGTTATGCGGAGTTAATCCCATATAAAATGTTTTTTGGATCTTTGTCTTTTTCATGTCTTAATGTAAGTTTTTTTACCATGTTCCAACTTTCTGCTACATAGGTCATAGTTGTGATTAGGCATTGGTTGTATACTTTTCTCTTCAGGGACATGAGGATTTTGCTACTGAAGATTATGTTTGCCTTTCCAAATGCTTTCCAGCGTAGAATGATTCTACGTTGGATTTGTTGATCATTTTCTCGCTATATTTTAGTCTGTTGATCCAGATACTGTAAAGATTTCTATGATAAATTTTTATGATTTTGATGATAATTTGTTAGGCAGTCTCCTTTAAATTCAATTTAAATTATTAAGGCATTGTTTGAACCTATTCCATTTTATCTGCTTTGAGTCCACTATTATCTGTGAATCTCAGATGATTGATCTTAATGCCTATGTTTCCAGTTGAGTCTTCTGAAGATTTCAGCTAGCCATAACATGAACAATTTAGGAGAGAGAATATCATCTTGTCTTACTCCTTTCTGCAATTGAAAGATGCCTAAATCTTTATGCAATCTAATATAAGATCTGCGATTTTGCTATAAATGTTGTATGATATTTCTGCAAACAGTTTTATACCTTGATTCTTCAGGGATAATATGATTCCTGGTGTTTCATTGAATTACATGATTTCTTTTAGTCTACAAACACTATGTATAGAAGCATATTTTATTTTGAAGTTTTCTTAATGAGCTGGTTAAGAGTATATGTGTGGTCCATCGTTGTGAGACCTTTTCTGGAGCCTGCTTACTCTTTTGGGTGTTGGAAATCTAGATTCTTTTGTTCGCTATTGGTAATGACTCTTCTATAGAGTTTATAGACTTAGGAGATAAGGTTGATTGGTTGGAACTTTGTATAGTAGGTTTAATCGCATTTCTATTTTTGTGCAACTCTATACTCACTATGTCGGTCGGTCGCCGTTATACTTTTAATATTTTGGTTATAACTTTGGTACTATTTGGCCGATTCTAACGGAATTTGAAAGCCTTATGTTATTCTACATTCTCTTTCGAAGGGTATAATCGTCAAGGTCCCTCCAAGTTAAGTCTGGGAATTATTAAAAGTTTTGAAGGTCGTATTCATAATTAAGACTAAGTGAGAGCACGCCACTTTGGTTAGCAGACCTTATTTTTTAGAAAGATAACTTAGGGATTGTGCCAGTTCTCCAGAATCATGTCTTGTTTAGACATTTAGTGAAGAAGCAAGCTAACATGTTAAAAATGACTTCTGCATAACTTTCAGCAAGTTCGAAGTGATATTGACCGGACTGGGTGTTTCCTTGGCTCTTCATTTGTTTGAATGCAATTTCATTTTTCTGATTTAAAAAAGCTGGGACATTATTAGGGATTTTTATTTGGTGTATTTCTGGATGTTCACTTTGCTTAACTACAAATTTACAGAGTACTCCTTTGTTTTTTTTAACTATTTTTTCTCTATCGTTGGTGATTTTACACTCTTCCTATTTGATAGATTTTTCCTTCAGATTTCTCTCTTTAGAAGATTTTACCCCTTTCATTTTTTGATGGTGTCTTCAACAAAGATCATCACTACTCTATAATATAAGAAGGGGATTTTTTTGAGTATTTGAATAATAATTTTATCTTAGTTTGGTTATGACTTATGTTTTTTTATCAAAGTTATTTCTAATAATTCTTTTATAATATCAAAAAACAAAATGGTGAAGTTCAGAAATAAATATAAGTATTGAAATTTTGTGAATTTTTGAAAACCCCCCAAAATACAAAATGGTGAAGTTTAGAAAATTGATTTTTATATATCTTCTATTCTATAACCCTATATTTTAGCCAAGTGATATTTTGAAAGGGAGGAAATTTAGTTTAGAGTTCCTTTTTAAAATTATTATAATTCGCGAAGTTCAGAAGATTTTTAAAAATTTAACCATGGCTGCTTTTTTTTAGGTTTTAAATTTTAATCTTATTAGCGAAGCGAAAGCTCCCTTCCCCCTCCGTAGGGGGGCAGTGGCGAAGCAATTGCCTAGTTTTATTATAATTTATGATGTCAACTATCTGTTTTTCTTTAATGAGCTTGTTTATTTCTGCTAATTAACACGTTGGCTACCGCAGGGGGCTTACCTTCTTTTGTACTGAAGTGGTAATGTACATATTCTAAATTGTTCTTTGTGAAACTTTACTTTTTTATATACATATGTGATGGTGTTAGGATATATTAATGTGTTCAAGTATGTGCGGATACCAAGGTGTCGTAAAATTGCTCAGAGTTCAGTCCAATATTTATTCTAGTCCTTGATCTGGACACACCGCTTTTGTTTAAGTCGATGGTTTTGAGACCCTATGACTCAATCTATGATCATTATATATATATATATATATATATATATATATATATATATATATATATATATATATATATATATATATATATATATATATATATATATATATATATATATATATATAGGCTTTAATTCCTACTGAACGTGCGAAGGCTGGTTAGAGGCGGGTTGTGCCACGGCTAGGCTTCTCACTATAAAAGTCCCACTTGTTACTGGGGTGAGGTTTGTGATTGTTAAATTCTAAGAGTGCATAATACAGGTTGAATAAATTAGCCGAAGGGATTCTTAATTAAAGTCTTGCCAAAAGTACGTCAAAAAGGAGGAGCCACCAAATAAATACACGTATAAAAATAAACTTTACTTTACAGCAAAATAATAATTAGTAGCAATAGTTAAACGGAAATTTAGGTAAGTAAGGATTAAATATTAAACACGGATTAGTCTGGGTTGACAGCAATTATAAATAATAATATCAGGGAATGACTCACTTGAATCTCCTTAATAAAGGGAGGATAACAATGACGTTAAGCGCCTAGATTTATAATGACTCAATGGGAGTATCAATCATTGTTAATTAAATAGGTAATTTAAGGATAGAGGGACACTGGGTTTACAGATTACCATTAATTGTGATGGCGAGAGGGGGGATAAGATGACGGGTTCGAGGCTGTTGACTGCAGTTCCGGTTAGCTCACTCCTAACTGGATGTGACACTAACAAATAGTTACTTCCAGTAACTATTTGGATGTTCCTTTTTCTTTCTCAAGTTACGTTGAGCAACAGAGTGTATTCTTCTAGTCACGGACTCTGCGGGGTGGGATTTGTATCAGGAACTCTTTGAGACAGCGACCAGGTTGACTCAGCGGGCGCGCGTTGGCAGTCGATACGTTACGCGAGTAGGTCCGGAACACTTCTGCTGAGAGATGAACGGCTTTGCCATTTATATCGCAGACTGTGTGAAATCGAGAGAGAGATTCCCTATACGATAATTCGCTTATCGCGGCGCCTTCTGGACAATCTTTTTGGTATCATAAAGAAGAAAAATAGAATTTAGGCTTCTCTGTGAGATAGGCCTTCTTCCGTCAGACTTCCTGTCGCCTGTTGGGGGGCGGGGGGCGGATAACGACTTAGGTCAGGAAGAAGGCGGAGGAGAGCGGTAGAATGTCGGGGGGGGGGGAGAATAAGGTCAACTCAGACTACAAATCTCTTTCATTCCCACGATCGGCTGGCGACATGTGAGTGTGTACGTTCCATACCCTCACACGCCTACCTATTTCGAGGAACATTATTCTGCCATGAAATAAGGAAGAATGTGAAAGTTAACTTCACCGAGGGAATTTGTAATTATCTTCCTCGACTCGAACAATTGAGTCGGTAATTTTATCAGAACCGTTAGGAATTTACCTTAGTATCTAAAGGCTACAAAATACTACTGCTACGTCAGTTTCTCTAATTTACCTACTTCAAAACAATACAAAACAAAACACATACAGAGTACAGGCAAGAAATAATTATTTATACACAGAGATACACACCCCCCAAAATAATTGACTATTAATCGCTATCTGAAATCGGGTTTCTCGAAATGCTATCTGCGAGTACATTGTAGACACTTTTAGATACCTGATTTTATAACGGTACTCAGCTAGCAATAATGGTCAACGCATTAGCCTGCCATTTCGGTTTTTACAAGTTTTTAAGTAGGCTAACGTTCTATGATCAGTCTCTGTGAGGAATGGACGACCTACCAGATACATTGTAAATTTCTTTACCCCCAAAACAATCGCTAGAGCTTCCAGGTCTACCGTAGCGTACGCCCTTTCCCGAGCCATCAGTCGGCAACTTGCATAGCTTATAGGAGCGGGTTATTGGTCCTCGTCGTATTGGAGTAATACACAGCCAATACCCAGTTGGGAGGCATCTGTCTGTATGCCAAATTTTTTCTGAGAGTTCGGCAGTTTTAAGATCGGGGCGGAGACTAGCTTCTCTCTGAGCTCTTCAAAGCGCACTTCGGGGTCGGGGTTCCACTTGAGGGGGTCCGGGAGTTTCTTTTTTAGTAGATCGTTTAGGGGAGCTGCTACAAAAGCGGATTATGGTACGAAGTGGTGGTAAAACGAAGCAGGACAGAGCAAAGACCATAATTGCTTCTTGGTGCGCGGTAGGGGCATTTTTACAATAGACTTTACCTTCTCTTTCTGTGGGGCTAGATGACTTTCGCCTATTTTAAATCCAAAGTATTCCATGGATTTATAAGAAAAATGGCATTTTGAGAGTTTAATCGTTAAGCCATGATGCTTTAAGCGTTCTAAAAGCGGGCGGAGGGACAAGATATGGTCGTTCCATGAACATGTAGCCACATACACGTTATCAAAATAAAAAGAAACGTTTTTTAAACCGTCTATTACACGGCGCATTATGTGGTTGTAGCTACTGCAGACAGTGACTAGGCCAAAAGGGAGACGAGTGAATTCCATTAAACCTTTGTCTGTAGGAAAGGCTGTTATTTTCCTCGCTGATGCCTTTAGGAGGATCTGATAATAGGCCTTACATAGGTCTATCTCAGTGATGTAGGCCGCTCCTTCGAAGAGATGTAAATTTTGGTCAATTAGGGGGAGAGGCTCGGCGTCAAACACGGTGACGGTGTTCAGCTTCCAAAAATCGACGCACATCCTAAAGAATTGGGCGGGCTTTCGGACCATGACTATTGGAAGACAGTAGTCGTACGTAGATGGTTCGATAATCCCTAATTGCAAAAGATTGTTGACTTCCTCATTGAAAGCGTCTCTTAGGTTCACCGGTACGGGATAGGGCTTACCCACATCGCACAGGTTCGAGCGTAGTGAGGGCGATATCATGTTCGAAGTGACTTGGAAATGACGTCACAAAATTCTTCCAAAAGCGCCATCATTTGGTTCCTTTGTGCAGGGGTGAGGTCGGAGTTTACATCCAACTCGGAAAAAGGATTTTTTCGGGGGGGGGATGGGGACAGCTTGGACGGCAGGACGGGAAGGCGACAATCTTCACTTGACTCCACGCAAATTGAATTAACAGATTTAGGGGGTTGTTTGGGTGGACGGCGTCAATTGCCCTTTCTTCGTCGAACGCGACTATATTGTTTATACAGGCCCGTCTATGATACTTTTTTAGCATTTTTATGTGATATAACATATTACCTGCGGGTGTCTGTATTACGTAATCGACCGATCCGTGGATTTTCTGAAGGGGTAGGGGCCTTTTCATTGGGAGAGAAGTTTATGGGAGTCCGTGGGGAGTAAGAGCAGAACTTAATCTCGGGTCTTCAGTTTTCTGTATTTGGCCTTTAGATCAAAGTATGTCCGATACTTTTCCATATTAATTTCGGAATTTCTGACTGCTATGTCAGAACACCTTTTTAATCTTTCCCTTAGTTCAAGGACGAAGGAATAAGTGTTCCTTATTTCTGGACACATAAGGGAATTTGACCATAACTCCTTCAAAATATTTAGGGGCCCCCGCACGTTTCTTCCGTACAGGAGCTCAAACGGGGAAAATCCGATGGTCCTATGAGGAATTTCGCGGCATGTGAATAACGCAACTTGCAAATATCGGTGCCATTCTTGGCGTTGTTCCATGCAAAGCTTCTTGAGGACGCTTTTCAAGGTCGCATTGAACTTTTCCCACATGCCGTTCGCGCTCGGATGGAAGGGCGTGATAAAAATAGGTTTGATTTGGAGCAGGGTGTTCACGTGCTCCATGAGCTCAGAGGTAAACTGGCAGCCTCTATCTGACAAGATTTCTTTGGGCAATCCTACTCTAGAAAAAATGGAAATAAGGGCTTCAGAGCAAGAGATACTATCGATCCTTTTTAGAGCGACAGCGTCTGGGAATCGGGTAGCGCAGTCTATCAATGTTGGTACATGCGTATGACCTTCGGCGGAAGGGGGGTGAATTGGTCCGATGAAGTCGATGGCGACTCTCGAGAAGGGCTTTGAAATGACTAGGGTTCTTTGCAGGGGAGCTGGGGCTATTCGACCTTTTACAGTGGTTTTCTGGCACAAATTGCACGTTTTGCTTTTTTTGCACCGGGCCAAAAAAAGTATTCAAATACTCGCTGAGAAGTCTTGTTATGGCCGAAATGACCGGCCATGGGGCTTTCCTGTGCTACTCGTATGATTTGGCCTACATGTGTGCGCGGAATACATATGACCTTGGTAGGCGGGTCAGACTCATCTCGCGAGGTGCAAAACAGAAGGGAGTCGTTAATGACGTACCTTATGGGACGGTTCCCTCGAACGATCACCACTTCGTTCTTTCGGGCCTTTTCCCAAAGGAATTGAAGTAAAGGGCAGCTCTGCTGAGCTTTGAGGAATTGTGCATTACTCGTTGGAACCTCTAAAGGGGCTTCTGGGGCGAGGAGGCGCGTTAGGGAAGAGCCCTCGCGGCTAGCTTGCGCTCGAGTGACGATTGCTTGAGTCACTTAACTCGGCCAGAGTAGTGCACTCTGGCCAATGAGTACCGAGCATACGTCGGCCCAACCAGTGAAATATTTACACTGTACATGGCATCGGATTACCGGCAATCTATTTTCTCGACCCAAGAAGTCGTGTATAATTGCGTACTTCTTATGTTGAGGGTCGACAGAGGGGAGCAATTTGTCTGACACGACAATGCATGTACACCCTGTGTCTCTCACGAGGGTGGACACTTTACAGCCATTGATCGAGCCGGTTTCGAAATTTAGTCCTCCAAGGCAACTCTTGTTGAACAAGAAGTTCACTTGAAATTCCTGGGGGGATGGAGACGAGGGGGATGACGTAAGCGCAGCCGGCTATTCCGGGGGAAGGGTAGTGGTTACGTTGTGAACTTCCTGGCTCTGGGTGGGACGTAGGCTGGAATTCTGTACACATTGGGACTTATAATGGCCGGGGGAACCGCAGGAATAGCATTTAACCTGCTTATTCTGGTGCTGGTTATTGTCCATGTGAATGAAGACTGGGGGTTTTCTGTCTTCGTAGGCTACAAAAGGCTTATTCTTTGGCCAGAACCCGGCTGTGGTCCTTATCAATGGAGGGAGTTTCCTTTGTTGGGACTTCCATTGACTAAATTTATTCTTCGGGGACGGGGGACTATTCTTCCGGGTATTTTGTGGGTATAGGCGATGATTTGTCGCATAGAGATCAGCTTCCTCGAGGCATTCTTGTAAGGTAGACGCTCGGCGGTCTTGCACGAATGCTCGGATCTCCTGGGGGAGGGTGGACAATAGCTGTTCTTTTAACATAAAGTCAATCAGTGCCTCATACTCCGATTCGACTTTGGAGGATTCTAGCCAGAACTGAAGGGTTTGCTCGATCAAAATTTGATCACTGCGCAGTGCTCAACCTTCTCCATTATTCAAAATTTTGTGACTGACGATCTGCGATCAACTACTGCTTCTTAAATAGACAAGGCAGGAACGTGCGGCTGCAGATCTCGACTTCTCATAACTTGCCCTACCGATTAGCAAAACTTATTGACCGCCCCTCGTAGTTCAAATATTTATATCCCAACAGACTCGTGATTTACAGATTCATCAACGAATATATCAAATGAAGAACTAGAAGAAAGCAAAAAACCTTAGCCCAACCAAATAATAGAGTATCATAACCCAGATTTGCCATCAAAAGTTTGGAACTCGTTAGATGGAACACATCTAAAACATTTTGTTCACTGATACTGTTAAGTAATTCCGTAATATTTTGGTTACAGATGATATATATGATCTAATTTTTACCATTAAAGTCTAAATGCTTACGAATCTTCAAGTGCAAAGAGCATTTGGCATTAAATAATGGAAAGATTCCAATGTAACAGAAGTGAAAACCCTTTAGGGTATAGTTATGTACATGGGACTAGTAAATTACCAAGAAATTGACCCATATTGGGGTAAAAAGAGAGCCTACAAGAATAATTTTGTTAGTTCGATTATGTCAAGAAATAGATTTCAACTATAACGATGATTTTCCGGATGATCAATTAAGCAAAGTTAGAAATTTAATTTCATTACTTGAAAGAAAATTCACTGAAACAAAACTCCTAGAGAGATAATTGAAGTAGATGAAACAATGGTTCCCTCGTGTGGTCGTCTCACATTCAGGCAATATAATCCTGGCAAGGCACCTAAATATGAGGTAAAACTTTACAAGCTATGTGATCCTGTCGTAGAATGGAAAGGGTCGTGGGAATATCTGACTAATCCGAGGATTAAGATTTGGAGAGATTTAAAAAGGTAAACAAATAAAAATTAAAGGAGGGAAATGGTTCGCTAAACCATTTAAAGCACAGGGTAGGGTTGACAAAAGGTTAGATAATTAAAGGTAATGCTCAGCTTACGTAATTACAAAGGAGTTGTGCAGAGGAAGACGATGCGTAGGAATCTTCGGTCCACTGGCGAGTTCCAGCAGAAGGGTTCTTCGGGGGTTGTCCTAAACGAAGGGGAAGGACTGTCTTCGAAGAGTGAGAGCGAAGTCGGACTCGGAGATACGAGCGATCTTTGTGACAGCAAATCGGGGATGTTCTAAATGAACAATGGAGGTTATCGTTGAAACCAATCGTTCTCTTGAAGAACGTTAAAAAAGGGGAATCAAATTATCCTGACGTGATGTCTTGGGAATAAGAACCGTTTCTTGACGAACGGGCTTGAAGAACAATGGCGTTTCTAACGTTGTTCTCTTCTGAACAACAGGGGGGAAGGGCGAGAACCGTTTCTTGCCAACGGCCTCAAATAACAATGGCTGTTCTAACGTTGTTCTCTTTCTGAACAACAGGGGGGGGGGGGGAGAACCGTTTCTTGTCAACGGGCTCAAAGAACAATGGCTGTTCTGACGTTTTTCTCTTTCTGAACAACAGGGGGGCCTTATTGACTTGGCGTCTCGAAGGCACGAACCTTGGCACTCAAGGGATATTTTCCTCTTCTGGACAATAAGGTGGTTCTCGTGGTAGAGAGCCCCCAGGGGTGCACAAGGTGAGACCTGATCGGCGTGATGTCTCGCGAAGATAATCTGGATCTGATCTGCTCTTATTGGGAAATGCTATTGTATAAGTACTCGGAGCCGTCTCCAGGGCGTAGGGCATAATTAAGTGGGGGACTTCGGGGGAATGCCCCCGGTCGCGCCTGGGAAAATACCTTATCTGCCCATAAGCCTAACTCAATCTGGCGAGATCGCCGTATAGAGGCGAAACGGGGGAATAACCTCCTTGGTTAAATATTGACTCAAGTGGCGATAACGCGCTCTGCTTCCTCCCGCAAGTGCACGTGGGTAGCATGTGTTTGTTTCTAACATGTGATAGCGGCTAAATTTAAGCAGCCTCAGACCGTTCTATCACTGATCCCAAATGATATATAATTGTGCTGTATTATGTGGAAAATCTTATGCATAATACCGTGGTAACCCTACGAGACATCAACACATCCATCTCAAATAGTGATGGATCTTGTTTAAAATTGTTTGAATGAAGAAAGAACTATTGGTACAGACAATTTTTAAGCATCTCTCTAACTTGAGCCAGAGCCTTACTTCAGAAAGATACTTATCTAAAAGGAACTCTTCGAAAAAATTGTAAGTACATTTCAAAAGCCGTGATAGAAGTATAAGTAAAGAAAGGAAAAATTGTAGGGTGTGAAAACAATCATGTAATCATTGTAGCATAAGGGAAGTATAAAAGGGAAGTCTTAATGTTATCTATTGGGTTGAGGAATAATTTCTTGCGCTTTTATCAAATTTATTCATTACCATTTACAATTTTAGAAAAACTTCAGTTTTAATTGATAATAATAATATGAAATTTAAGCAATAATGTATTCTTCGTTGTTATTTACGACTTCTTCCCAACGTTCAACTAGTTTTCGATGCCTCTGCAATAAAAATCTCTGGTTTTGACTCTAAATATTCGTCTAACCAAGTTCTTAATTCCACATCAGTATTGAACGAAAAGCCGCGCAAATTGTTGGAGAGTGATCGGAAAAGATGGGAATCTGATGGAGCCAAGTCTGGCTAATATGGAAGATACGGCAGGATTTCTCAATTAAGCGTTTGGATGGCGTCTTTTGTCATATTGGCAATGTGAGGACAAGCATTGTCGTGTTGCAGAAGGACTCCATAACGTCGATGAGGTCGCTTTTCACGAATAGCTTCGGCGAGTCGATACATTTGTTGAATGTAGAGTTCTGCATTGACAATCCCGTTGTTCGCAAGGAGCTCATAAAGAATAATGCCTTCACAATCCCACCACACACACAACGTCGTCTTTCGTGGATGAAATCCTTGCTTTAATCGCGGGAGTGTTTTTTTTATTGGGGCTAAGCCATTGTTTTCGATGGTTCATATTGACATAAACACACCACATTTCGTCGCCAGTGATGATGCGGTGAAGAAATCTTTGCTTATATCCAAGAGTAGCCTTGTGACGAGCAAGCAAACCCGCGGCAATCGTGGAGCGTTGAAGTTTGTTGCTTACGCTCAAAGCGTGTGGAACCCATGCACCGAGTTTTTGAACTTTCCCCATCGAATGAAGGTGATTCACTACAGTTTTTTGATCACACACGAATTGTACAGCCAATTCTCTAGTCGATTGATGAGGATTTTCATAAAGAAGGTCGTTCAATCGATCTTCATCCAACTTAATGGGGTGACCAGAACGTTCTTCGTCATTAAGATTGAAATGACCGTTTTTGAAACGTGAAAACCACCATTGAGCTGTCCGTTCTGATAAAGCATTTTCTCCGTACACAGCACAAATATTGCGATGAGCTTTGGCTGCGTTTGCATTTTTCCCGTCTCGATTGAAAGGGAATAACAACAAGTGTCGAAAATGCGCCTTTCTTTCAAATTGGCATTCCATTTTGAGGGTACAGAACCAAAATTAAATTAACACAATTTTTAAATAAACCGCAATGACTTATTACTCAACTTCAAGACGTAGCCTAAGCAAAAGCCTAATAGTCTACGTTGTTAAGAGACGTAGCCTGACCTTTGCAAATTTTGCTCTGATTATTTATTATTGTTTCTTAATATGTGCACAAATCACGTCAACAAAACTTAAATCAACACAACATTAAAAAAACGCAAGAACTTATTCCTCAACCTATTACAAAGATTACTTGAGAATTACGACTACAAGAAAGAGAAATCGCAATGCTGACTTTACAGTATAATTAAACCAGAAATGATATTATCATATACTGCTGCCAAACAAAGTATTGATATTTCTAACCAAATGGCTAGTTACTTCTCTCCTCTCAGAAAAAAGTCCGATGGTACAACAAAGTTGCTTTCGAATTTTTTCTCAATACCACTATTATCAATGCTCTTGTCATTTAAAAGAGCTAATAAACAAGAACTTTCAAAGAGCCCAATTTTCGAGTAGCCATTATTGAGTCACTTCTAGGGGATGCAAGCTCAACTCAAGCTCCAGTCTTCAAATGTTGGCCAGCAGGCATTAGAAGAATAGGACACCAGAGACTTCAGACACAAAAAACTCGCAAAAGATGCGCAAAATGCTACAGTGCATCAGTAAAGAGCGTTAGTAGGCACCGTACATCGAAAAAAATCTAAGAAAGTAAGTACATTTGTAATAAATTTAAAGATAACCCAGCTATGTGTTTGGCTTTTTTTGATAAAGGTTATTAAAAAGAAATTTACTTTTACCTTAATATAAAAAATGCACTAAAAAGGATTTATTTTACATTTCTTTGTATTAAGTCTGATTATTTTTCAAATATATTTCAAATAAGAATATGAATTTTTCGAATTTATTTCAAATATCATGTTTTTTTTGGCTTAAAGGGCTATATTCCATTTAAAGGGTATCGCGGAACCCGGTTAACATGGCCCAAATAAAACACACGCAAGAAATTTATAGAAGACAAGGGATCTAAAGGCCTACCCGAAATTCACCAGAATTTAACAGGACGGTGCTAAATTACGAGGTATCCGTAAGGGATTAAATGAATACACACATAAAAGTATTTACAATATTATTTACTTCAAAATAAATATGAAATAAATTGACTGCTACAAATTATACGGGGGTACATCAAATAAAAAAAAGTCACAAATGCTTATCACCATCTAACGACCACAAATCGTTCTAACCAAATAGATATTGGCGCATACAAAATTGGGTTCTATGAATAATTTGCTTAAAGCCGAAACCACACGTGCCGTTGAAGGTGAAATAGGCTATGCTACTCTAGTGAGGGGTGTTTCCGGAAAAACCTCCCTGTCTTACGAACCTTACCCGAAGGCCCAAAGTTACATTAATAAAACTTAATCAATTTAAAAGGGAGGTAAGAAGAAAGAAATACTACAAAATACCTGATACCAAAGCAGTGAAGCAATAACCCACGTCAGAAACCCAGGTGAAAGAAGCTCAGCGACAATGAGTGAATTCGACCCAAGTCCACAGGGGTGAATACGATGACGGTCTTCGGTGAGGAGGCGGCGATATCCAGGAAAAAGGCGTCGAGACCACGGGCCACGATGACTTGAAGGCTTCAACGATCTGAGAGAAGGAATTAAAGATGACAGAATTTCCCAAAGAAGAGATAACGAGGTGACTGGGGGAGAGCTTTCACGTGCCCAGTGTTAACGGCTTAACAAACGAGAACACTTGCAAACGTAACTGGAAGAGCACAATTCGTTGCAGCCGACAGAGGGGCAGCGACAACGCTGGCAGGAATCAATGGCAAAAAATCCCTGCTGCACTAAGGAATCCAGTACGAGTCTTCAAAAATGAGCAACGTCAAAGTTAGGTGACGGAAAACAATTCATCGGAGCAATCAAGGCAAGATCCTAGCAACAGAATAAATTAAAAGGCTCACCGCCCCATTTATATCTTTTAGACCGAAGGGGGAAAAGAGAAGTATGGTAAAAGGGGTGGTGGTGAGTCGCTTTCCCTACG
The DNA here is from genome assembly GCA_963969495.1 of Ceratothoa steindachneri. Classification (NCBI taxonomy): domain Eukaryota; kingdom Metazoa; phylum Arthropoda; class Malacostraca; order Isopoda; family Cymothoidae; genus Ceratothoa; species Ceratothoa steindachneri. The sequence goes on along the minus strand of OZ018321.1, from coordinate 145,107,824 downwards.
AAAATTAGGCTGGTAAGTTACAGAAGTTTAGGCCAAAAATGGAAGCCTCGAAGTGGGTCAACCTGCGGTAAACACCATAAACTATGATGAAAAAGAGAAGGCATTGGAATACGAGGGTCTACCCTTTACACTATATGTCTTTGTAATAAAATTCAAAGTATATTTTCTGCTCAAATTTTTACATTCAAATGTCTTCTAATTTTTCCAATAATTTCTTTCTAACTGTTTTTTTTTTAAATAAAATATCTCTAATAACTATCTCTATAATTTCTTTGCTTTTCCAATTTCTCCAATGAATTTTTCTCCTTAAAAAATTATTTATTCTGGAAGTGCCAAATATTCAAGTAAAACATGAGTTTTGACCCGCCAGCTTCTAATGTGGCAAAAACACCTAATCCTTAGGTGCCTTATCGGTTTTAAAGCATTTTAGCTCACGTTGCTGAAGAGAAAATAAATGATTAAGTAAAACACATGATATGACCCGCCTGCATCTCACGTGGTCATTTTTTGACAAGCAGCATGTGAGTTGAGTGCGGGTCACAAGTGAGCCAATGTCTTAAATTTGTTGTTTAATACTTCGTTCGTTAGAGACTTTGTCCCTCATTATCTTTAGAAGTTCTTCTTAGAGCGGGTTGTCTTTTCTTTTGTGTATAATTGGAATTTCAGCACTGTTATATGTTTAATTAAATTAGTGTTTTTTGCTTGTATATAGTTGGGGTCAAAAAACATTTCCTGGTATGATCTATGAAGATAGCACTGGAAATCTGGAACGAAATTTTCTATAAATTAATGGAATATTATTTGAATGGAATATGTAGCTTTCTTCTCTGTTTCTGATTGTTAAATTTAGCCTACATCTGGTCATCCTTTTTTCCTTGAATTTGTATATATTGATGACTTAGAAATAATTGAGGGATTTTCTTCTATAAGATTGTATATATTATAGTTTGAGCTTTTCTATGTTCATTTTTACTGCTGCTTCTTTTTGAGAAAACCTTTAGCAAATTTGAGTTATTGGCTACTGTAAAGTTAATTCGATCTCATCCATTTTCATTCCATTACCCTAATGAGAACTTTGCCATGTATGATCCATTTATTTGCACTACTTTTGCAATAAAGTTTTCCATGATAATGGGAAAATGGGCTTTGATTTATTTATGATAGTCCTAATGTCAACATAGAATCTATCTAATTCTTCCTGCCTACTCTCAGATGTCGATACGTTCACTTTCACTATTTTAGGCTTGTATTTCTTAGAGACTTTTACGTTTACGTAATCTACTCTTTCCAATATTCCATGAAACTCTAGTAGTATTTCTTTGAGCTCTCTATGTATCAGGAATCCAAATCAATACTGCCTATAGGTCTCTCTTTCCTTTTGTAGACTAGGTGATGGTCATACGTTTCATTTATAGCTATTATATCTCATTTAATATCGTTGGATATAGTTATGGCTTCTGTAAGTTATTGTGAGAAAGACAGAGATAGAAAGAGTGAAAAAAAGTCGGAAGCGGTCGTTCCTTTTAGGGAGAGAAAGTGAGAGAGAAGACACACCTGGATGACCCTATATAATCCACGCTAATTAAAGCGCAAAATCGCAAAGGCCGCGATGGGCTGGAGGTCGTCTTCGTGGAAGCATGAGATGTGCTTAAGAGCACGAAGGGCCCCACCGAGGATTATCTTGCGATGGCCTGAACCGGGCAAATTCTACCTCGCCTGGCGAAGCGTCTGCCAACTGGGACCCTCCCCCTTCTGGCGCGGATAAAAGCCCCTTCATCTCACCCCAATCAAACGTCTGACGACAGACTTGGACAGTAGTAACCGCCAGTAACCACCAGTGTCCCGAGTATCCGCGATTATCTGCCATCTACCCGTCCCCGTTAGTTCCACGCAAGCACTTGCAGAACCAGTCAAGTCCCGTGTATTATCTCAGAACTCGCGAGAGTAAACCCCGTACTCGTTGGTACCCGTTACCCTACGTGACGTGTCAAATTCTCAATTCAGTATTCGAAACTCGAAGGCAAGATCTGAATTCATCTCGCGTAATAGTCAATAGTCGTTTGTAAAGAGACTATTATTGTAGATTCTATCCCATCTCTAACAAGCAAGATTATCCCTCGCACCAAATCTTCCAGGTAACCGCAATGCCCAACTCTCCTGTGCAATACACCCCCCGCCCTTTTAAGCCTACTTCATCTGGGCTTTGCGTCCCATCTTTCATCTTCTGTTCGTGTGTATGGTGGTTGACACCGCCCAGCTCGCTCTTTAACGCCGAGACTCGTGTACGTCTACTATGTTTATATCCCTTAATTAAAACTCCTTTTAATTTTGTAAATATATTATTTTCATAGTAGTAAAGTATATTTTTTACTCCGTTTCTATTATTCCAGAACCTTCCAAGATAGCTAAGCATTTGTCAATCCAAACTGTACTCTGAAACTTAGTTGTACTCTGATTTGTATTTATAAATTCACCCACGCTCATAGCCGATTAATACGTTCATAGGCTAAGGAATTTGGAAAAGGTTGATATCTAACATCAACCTACGACTTATAGTAATATCTATATTATATTACACTTGTTATTTTTTTGCGTGTGAATTTATTTTGCGTGATGGTGAATCACCATTATTTTATTCCTCCACGGAATTAAATTGTTGTCCTTCAAGGCCTCATTTCGTCTGCTGTAAGTTGAAGGTACATTTAGAAAGTACATTGTTCTCTGTATAGATGTCATTAGGCGTGCTATATCCTTCGTCTCAATCATAGTGAAGGATTTAGGTAAAATCTCGTCCCCTAAAAGTTTTCCCGAGTCATCATACGGTTAGAATCTGCACCCTGCGAAGCAATTGCATTATTTTCCGCGAGTGTTTTTACCATTTTGTTGTTCGTAATTTCGTTGGGTGAAGTAAAGCCGGTCGCACTTCCGCCTGTGCGTTATTAGAAATCCTGCCACATTCATTGTCGTGCGTTAATTTATTTCTTGTTGTCGCTTCCCTCGCGTAAAACCAGCAACATGTCTTCGTTTGGAATTTTCAAGGGCCAAAGTGAGTTGGTCGGCCTTAACTTAAAAGACCTAATTTCGTACATGCATGAGGAAAAAGGAAAAGAAAGAACCGAGGAAAAAGAAAAGGAACGCGAAGAAAGAGGACGGGAAGAAAGAGAGAGGATTCGCTCCAACGAATTGGAGATGTGCAGGGCAAGGAACATGACGCTCTCCATAAATTCCGAAAGCACTAGACTAAACGCACCGCAGAAAGCGACCATAAAACTATTAGTATTCAGAGAAAGAGAAGACTTCTGGTCTTATCTCACCCACTTCGAGAAGATCTTCAAGGTGAATCATTGGGAAATCGAGACGCACGGCGTAGGACAATTATTGCTGCTACTGAGTTCCCAACTCATGGATACTTTCATCTTCCTTCCTTCAAAGGCAATGATTGATTACTCTTTGTTAAAAGCCGAGCTGCTTGCCGCCTATAATATGACCCCCGACTTCTACCAAGCTAAATTTAGGCATTATCGCATTCAATCAAACCAGACCTTCCATTAGTTTGGCTACTCCCTGGAGCGTCACTTTAATCTTTGAATTTATGCGTTCAAAGTCCCTCATGGTTGATTTCGTCCTCAAGGACCGATTTCTCTACTACGAAGTAGTGCACAAATGTGGCCCTTCGATTGAAAACCCTTCAGGAAGAAGAGGCCTTCATGGAATCTGGTTACCCCCCTGGACTCCTTTTGCTCAATTCAAGTCGCCTGCGTGGAACAAGGCAGGGAATATCCGTTGCATGTGTTGTTCGACACTAATAATTTCCTGTGTCAGAAATTAAGATATACAACCAGCTATCCTCTCTTTAAAGGAATCAATTGCAAGCGCTTCTGAGTCACTTTGGTGACGTTATCACCGAGATCCCCGATTGTGCCACCCATTTTGAGCAAAACATTCAAATAACTACCCAGGAACTTATCCATTCTAAAACACATCCCCTGCTCATCCACCTCCAGGAAGCGTTCAATGATGAGGTAGATAAACTTTTAAGGTGCAGATCATCGAACCTTAGTCGAGCTATTGTTTACCGGTTGTCATGTTTAAGAAGGCCGATAAGTCTTATTGCATGTGTTTCGATTTTAGAAAGATAAATTTGGTTACCGTATTCGATGGAGAACGAATCCACACAATAGACCGAAACCCCCACCTTTTTGAGAAGCCCAAATTCCCCTGAAGAAGGAAGTGAAGTAATTTAATGCTTTTCGCACTGAAAAGAGGCTGATAAAGTTTCGTTGGCTTTCCTGAGGAAGTAAGTGAAACAATTTACTGCTTTCCATACTGAGAAGGGATGATGCAGTTCCGTTGGCTCCCCTTTGTCTGGTGACGGCTTGCAGCAACTATAATCGGATAATGAGGAGGATCCTAGAAGGGCTACCCAAAGTCACCTTTTATTTTGATAATGTCTATGTGGCCACCTAAGATTGGGATCAGCACTTTTCCACCCTCCCAGCCGTTCTGCATAGACTCACGGAACACAATTTGACAATTTTTCCCAGGAAGTGCCACTTCGCTTTGGGCACTATCGATTACTTCGGTTTTCATATCGAAAATGACCGGGTAGCTTCCCAGCAAGAGATAATTCGGGCCATTGTGGATATGTCCCTGCCCGGTAACAAAAAGCAGCTGCGAACCTTCCTGGATTCAGTTCGTTCTATCGTCGCTTTTTATCAAACTTCGCGTCTATATCCGGCCCCCCCCCCTTCCTGTGCGAGGAAATAAAGAAGAAGGTCCCCGAACGCCTAGATTGGACGCCGTTTCGACTCGCAGCTTTAACCAACTCAAAGAAAAGCTGGCATCCACTCCTAACCCGGACAAACCGTTTGACATTTGTACCAACGCCAGTAATGATGGGATAGGATGTGTCCTTCTCAAGTATGGGTATAACGGCCAAGGTTTCCCCGTCGCTTTTGCCAGCCGAAAATTACTCGCCCCTTTGTATGAGCTAAAAAAGTAGAAGGCCCCCGAACGCCTGGATTGAAAACCGTTTCGACTCACAGCTTTAACCAACTCAGAAAAAAGCTGGCATCCACTCCTATCTCCGTCTCCCTAACCCGGACAAACCGTTTGACATTCGTACTGACGCCAGTAATGATGGGATAGGATGTGTCTTCCTCCAGTATGTGTATAACGGCAAAAGTTTCCCCTTCGCTTTTGCCAACCGAAAGTTACTCGCGCGCGAAAGAAATTATGCGGTTATTGAGAGAGCTGCGCTTGGTATAGTTTTGGGCATAAAAAAATTTAGAATGTATTTAGTAGGGAAGGAATTCGTAGTGGAAACATACCGAAAACCCCTATCCTACTTGCGCAACGTCAAAAATAATAACGGTCGTTTAATGCAATGGAGTTTGTTTCTACATAAATTCCAATTGCGCATTTTGTATATAAAAGGTACCGATAATTGCATAGTCGATTGTTCTAAGTAGAAACACGTTGGACTCTCTTCTAAACTAATTCCGAGCCATTCCTTTTTTTCCTATTCATTTTTGTTCATAAGGTAAATTTGTATATTCAACCGTAAAATACGGGAACGCATATTTTTTTATTTTTGCTTTGTTTGTATATTGTGAATGCCTTTTGTATCCTTTTATTGTTAGCTTTGTATAACCTTAGGATGACATCATCCTTGGGCAAGTGAGCACTATTTAAGTATATCATTAACAAAACGTATCTTTTGGCAACCGTGCTGTAGTATTATATACTCTGTATATATGTACGGCACAAAAGAAGAAACTCCCACTAGTTCCACAGTTTTGTATGTTTGTTCCGTTTGAAAATTTGTTCCAAGGATCCTTAACCTTAAACGTGAATATAAGGTACAATCCCCTATTAATTATTTTCCGATATCACTTCCTCTCCTGAAGTTCCATCTGAGAATGGAGGAGTGTCGTAGGTTGATGTTAGATCAAAACCTTTTTTAAATTCCTCAGCCCAAGATAGAGAGGCTTATAAACGGATCAGTTCGCTATGAGCATGGGTGAAATTATCAATACAAATCAGTGTGCAATTAAGTTTCAGGTTGGCCAATGCTTAGCTATCTTGGAAGGTTCTGGGGTAATACAATTTAAATACAAAATATACATTACTACTATGAAAATAATAAATTTACAAAATTAAAAGGAGTTTTAATTAAGGGAAATGAACATAGTAGACGTACACGAGTCTCAGCGTTAAAGAGTGACCTGGGCGGTATCGACTACCATACACACGAACGGACAATGACAGATGGGACGCACAAATGAACCTGAGCGCACGCGAAGCCCAGATGACGGAGACTTAAAAAGAGGGTGGAGCTTGCCTTGTTAGAGACGGTGTAGAGTCCACAATAATAGCCTTTTGACAAACGACTATTACACGAGATAAACTCAGATCTTGCCTTCGGGTTTAGACTACCGAATCGAGAATTTGACACGTTGCGTTAGGATAATGGGTACCAACGAGTACATGGTTGACTCTTCGCGAGTTCTAGGAGAATATATACCGAACTTGACGGGTTCTGTCAGGGTTTGCGTGGAACTAACAGAGACGGGAAGATAGCAGATAATCGTTGATACTCGGACACTGGCGGTTACTACTGTCCAAGTCTGTCATCGGATGTTTAATATGGATAAGACGTAGGAGCTTTTCCCCGCGCCGGAAGGGGAAGGGTTTCAGTTGACAAACGATTTATCCCATCGCAGGATAATATCCGGCGGTACCCTTTGTGCTCTTAAGCACATTTCAGGCTTCCGCAAGGTAGGGCCTCTATTCCATCGCGCCCTTTGCGATTTTGCGCCTTCTTTAGCCTGGATTAAAAAGGGTCGACCAGGTGTCTCTTCTCTCTCTCCCTGAAAGGGACGACCGTGCGCCTCTTTTCTCTCTCTCTCTCTGACAGTTATATTTCTTCAGATATAGTTCTGCATTTCTTTTTGCGCTGTACAGAGTACGGGGTATTCGTTCGCATAATGACTGTCTAAGAAATAAATGTGCCTATACTTTTATGAGATTTCTTTGTCAATTCAAACCAATACTGCTCATAAGTCTCTCTTCCTTTTGTTAGAGAAGGTGATTGTCAAATGTTTCATTGATACCTATTATATCCCATTTCATATTTTTGGATACAGTTAAGATTTCTGTTAGTTATACTTCCTTAAGTATTGTTCTGCGTTTTTTGTTGCAATGTACAGAGTGCGGATGGTATTCGATTGCATAATGATTGTCTAAGAAATAATGTGTTTTCACTTTTAGGGGATTTTTTTTTCCATTTGTGTCAGTTTCTCTTAATGTCATGTTCTGTGAATCTCCCTCGATAAACCTGCCTGTGGCCTTGATGACAGTCTCTGTGCTATCTCTGAACCAGTCTAGTAATCCTGGACTTCATGTCCTTCGTGTTGATGTTGGGGTTATTGCTCTCTTGTTTTACCGTGCCCCACAGAAAGAAGTCAAGAGGTTTGCAGAGAGCCCAGTTGGGAGATTTTGGAAGAAATTCCTCTAGTCAGCCTCTTGGTGTGCCTAAGTAGCTTTTCATGCATCACTTTGGACTGAAATTTTCCCTTCCTCATTTGTATGAGAAGTAGCGAACTTCTTATGCACTTCCAGTTGAATGAGCTTTTCATCCACACCTTTCTCCCTAGCAATTGCATGCATCCATTTTCTGGTATAATTATTGATAATCTCTTGGATTTCTGCAACGAAATCAGGCGTTCTGATTCCGTCACTTTGTCGAACATGGGTTTTCCTCTCTTCTCTCACTTTGAAATCGGATCTTCGATCTTCTAGCTCCTCTCTGAGCTTTTTCGTCATCCTTCGACGGACTCTGAAGATGTCTGAAATCCCCCTTGGTTGTCTTTCCGGTGCGGATTCCAAGGCGGACTCTTTGTCTCTTCCACAAATTGTGGGAGGGATCATCAAAACTTTCCATATTTAATTTTTATGACAAAAAAGACAGCAAAATTTTTTATTGTTTTTAAGAAGAAAAAAGAGAGACAAGAAAGCTAAAAAATATGCGCAAAATTAGCATTTGGAATTTGCTAACGAATACCATCTGCATTCGTAATCTAGGTTTTTTGTGATTTTGCCATTGTATTTAAAATTGTAATTATTCGCATTTTGACTAATAGCTATTGCATACAAAAGCAGTCTTGGTTGCAGTCACTCGCAATCTAGCTCACAGCACCCTTTTCTACACAGAAATGTGGTTGAACCTTAGATGCAACAGGAATGGCTGAAATTTCCTAGCATTTGTTTCATGAAATGTCTCGGGTATTCGCCATTATCATATCAATATCAGATCCTGTCGAGATGGAATATCATAATAATCAAGAAAATATGTTAGAGGAAGACATTTTGGCAGTAACATACCGCATTCTGATACCACTATTTAATACATTTCAGCAGCGCCATTTTAGATATTGCAAAAATTGTATGTAAGCTTGTACTTTTATTTTGCTTTCTAGATATATTGGACATTTGCAAGCAAACCTACACCAAGATATTCATAGACTTACGAAGGAATAAACAAAATTCCAGGTGTCCGAGAACTTTGAGCAGTGGCTATACACACGCACACACACACACACACACACACACAGATATATATATATATATATATATATATATATATATATATATATATATATATATATATATATATATATATATATATATATATATATATTTATATACTGACTTCATTTACCATCAATGTCTAATTCCATTATATGAATGATTCCATAGGGTGCTTTATACTTTTGGCCAAGTGTGTATATAGTGAAGCTTCACCGAACATCCTTATTAGGGCAATAATAAAGGCTATTATCCTTCGAAAAGGGCTGTCACGATAGCAATAATCTATTTAGTTAGATACACAAAATTCCCAAGCCATTTATTTTGTCTGCAATTATGACCTCCGTTGCTTACTTACGTCTTTTAATATTCATTACTCATATGCATTTTATATACATGATGGCATAAATGAAATTCTATAATAAGTACAATTAAGTTCAATGGAGTATTTTATCTTTAAATATTTACTATCTTATATATTTTATGAATGATTTTAAACAAGGCTATTAATATGAGAAAAATTGTGAGCAGCCCTGATCGAAAACTTGATAAGATGTCCATGGGTAACTATTCTATAATAATTATCAACTGTGACTTGATGGAATTTATGGTTATCAAAATTCAACTTTTATTTCAGATTTGTTTTCTACATACTAAAATCTATTATTTGAATATTCAACTATATACATCATTAGCCAAAAGTAAAAAAGCACCCATCATAGATTTATATATTTAATCAAACTATTTAGAATTTATCATAATATTCATAATTATATATGATGATATTTTATATTTTGATAATATGTTTATTTGAATTACTTAAGTGTTTAATAAATTGTGTGTAATTAATATAATGGTATGTTTTCGGAAATCAGAATTTAACTAATAATTCTTATATTTCAGCTTAAATTTATAACCATTGTGTATCCCTATAGTTCTAAATAAGGAATATAAGTAATACTAAAAACTTACATAATTATAGTGTCGTGGAATGGACAGACGATATATTAATATATACGTGGGTGCTTTGTGTGCTTGGGCCCATAGTTGGTTGAAGACCGAGAGCGAAAGGGAAAATTGTTATGAGTCCAAGGGTTGGGGGATGGTTTAATCTTACTTTGCGGGGTATTTGTAAACAAATATTTCAGAGTACAAGTTAGCCAAAGATTAAAAGGTAGCTGGTAGGCGTTGGGGTTGCAAAAGAAGAACAATGACCAAAATATAACTTTACTAACAACAAAAAAAAAAAAATATATTTACATAGAAATTGGGTTTAAATGGAATGATCGCCCATACGGGGTTAAATATCCACACGCGATCAGCTAGGTTGAAAAAGGGTTTAAAGAGGTCAGATACAGTTGGTGATTTAAGGGGGATTTTAACTGAGGCGTGCACACAAATAATGGAGCGATTGGGATAAGCCAGATTTAAGATCAATTTGCAGGCGGCAACGGTTACGATAACCTTATAAGCTCGTTGCAAAAAAGCAGCCTTAGGGGTACGGCGAAGGAGACGGAAGAAGTTAGTTTACCTCTGGTTAAATATGGGGGAGCGCTAGTCGTCTTTAGAGTTGGAAAACCTTGTCAGTCCTTGTCAATTGACTAAGGTAGAGTTCACTGATGTCGAAACTTGCCGATTGACTAAGGCAGAGTTCACGGATCGAAATCGCAGCTGGGAAAGGAGGGGGAGAGCGTCCCTTAGCTCCTTCGTCGGAGTAGGTAGAAGTGTGATAGGGCTACTCTCTAAACTCAGTAAAAGCGTTATATAGGCGCCTGAAGAGGAGGCGCGCGCAATCTTGGTTAAAAGTCAGCGACTCCTTCGGGGGAAGGGGGAATCTTGATAACGCTCGTTTCAATGTCCAACGGATTCCAATCTTTGGACAGAGAGGCCCGCATGCTCGTGGAGAGGTCGCCGCGTAAGGAGAGGGGAATGACATTGGTCCTTAGGCAAATACAGCATGGGCGAGTGGTCAAGACATCAGTCGCCTCCTCGCCTAGGTTCCCATGCTTTCACCAGCTCCATGCGGTGACCTCTGGATCCACGTGAGTACAGGAGGGCACGTGGCCGCCACTTCACCTAATTTTGCTACACACCTTCCATCTAAAAAGATGGTACTTTCGGAGTTGAGGGAGAAAAGTGACATCCCCTTAGACTAATTCGTGGTCACGGAGTAAGCGGAAAAAAAACAACAACACGGAATATCTGACCTGTCGTCGAACAGGTGTACAAACTAATTCTACCCCACCGCGTGTACATATGAACGGAAAAGGAAATAATTATGGCCGACCAGAAGAGCAATAAAGAAGGCATAATTAAAATAAAATAATATTTATACACTAAGCTATACAAAGCAAACAAAAAAATAAAAGAAAAAGAATGAAATGGAAATTCAAAGATACATTTTACATAAATGACATAAGGATTATGGTGGTAAACATAGACATCTTTTGGTGCCGGACTAGGTTTATAAATACTAATTTCATATATACAAGAGCGGTGTGCATCATAGACGTACACATAGAGGAAAAAAAATAAGACATAACATAATTAATTGCATATAAGCTAATCTCTAACTGTCGGTTATAATTATTGCAAGGTGGACAAATAAATATGGAGCAATTACAATAAAAATTTAGCGGGTGTAGAGTTCGCTAATAAATTTTTCTTTTTTGAACAAGTGAAGGTTTAGGTCCATTAAATGAATCGGTTTAGCATCGAAAACTGTTACGGGTTTTAAGTTACTAAAATCTATATGCATGCGGTAAAGGTTATCTGGTTTCCGTACCAGAACTATTGGGTCAAAATAATTTGTTGTGGAGAGTTCAAGGATATGGGGTTTGTTAACCTCAGCGTTAAAAACATTTCTTGGATAAATTAGAAGTTGGGAAGATCTCGAACGAACGGATTTCGATAGGCTTGTGCCCTTCCGAAGGGGGGGCGGTTTAACACGCCCTTTCTCTGCCTGGGCTCTAGTGATAACGGGCTGAGCCACAGGGTTAGCCGATACTTGGGGGCACTGTCCTACCAAAACGGAACAGAATTGGATGGGGGCTGACACAACATCAGCCCATCCGGAAAAGTACTGACACTCAAGGTGACAGTTTACAATGGGAAAGCGGTTTGCGCGTCCCAAGTAGTCACGGCCTACCGCAAACTTTATGTGGTCGGGAGCCACCGGGGAAAGAAGCTCATTCGATACCATGATACACGTACACCCAGTATCGCGGACGAGGGTGGAGACTCGGCACCCATTAACGCTTCCGTTTTCAAATTTAATATTTCCTGGAGAGTTCTTGTCGAAAATAAAATTTACATGGTGATCTAGGGCACTGGATACGAGGTTGGATCTGGGGATTCTGGTCGCGATGGAGGGGAAGCGGGAGCAGAATTCACCTGGTGGATTTGGTGAATCGGAGTACCACGGAGTTGTGAATTTTGGGGGCAATTTGGGCGCGTGTGGCCTTCGACACCACACGCAAAACATATATTTGGCCTACGGGGAAAAGTTGACGCCGGGGGATTAGTTATGAGGGGCTTGATGTCACGGGGTTCCGATGGAGGGAAACTTCTGGCCTTAAAGGGGCCCTTATTCTTGGCGAATTCTGGGGAGTTTTTTAGAGGGAACCGCGAGTAATTAAATTTATTCTTGGAGGATGGAGGGAAGCTTTTTATTTTCCTTCATGTATAAGTTGTGGCTCGCCACATAGATATCTGCTTCTTCTATGCACTCTTTGAAGGAGTTACACCGTCGATCCTTCACAAAGGAGCGGATCTCAGGTGTTAGCAATGCCAGCAACTGATCCCGTAGAACAAAATCTACCAGGAACTCATAATCGTGGGGGACTTTGGATGCGTCTAACGAAAATTTATAGGTACGGCAAAGAGTATATCCAAAATGACGAAAGGTCATATTTGGTTGGATGCGGGCGTGGCGAAATTTGGTGTGGTAGAAGTCAGGCATCATATTGTACGCCGCAAGAAGTTCTGATTTGAGGGTGGAGTAATCCACCATAACCTCAGAGGGGAGTGATACGACTAGGTTTCGGAGTGGTGAGGTTAGTAAAGAAAAAAGCTTAGCTACACCGTCCGTCTCTATGTCCCAATGATTATCTTCAAAAATTTCTCGAAGTGAGTGAGAAAAGATCCGAAGTTCTTTCCTTCTTTGAATTGGGGGAGTTTAACGGAGGCTGACTAAAGGGTTTCTACCTGGGAATATATTGTAATGGTTTTAGCTGATCACGATTCGATTCCAGGTCATATTGGCGACTTCTCTCAAGTTCTTCGCTCTCTCTAATTTCTTTTTGTACAGCTAATTCTTTAATTTCTTTTTGTACAGCTAATTCTCTAATTTATTTTTGTTAAGCTAATTCTCTAATCCCTTTTTGTTTATCTCTTTCTCTTTTCTCTCTTCTTTCTGTACATAAGTGACAAGGTCTTTGGCAGTTAACCCGAGGGATTTTCCTTTGAGTTTAAATCTCTCAAACGACGACATTTTGTTCGTAACACCGGGAGTACTTTATTCGAAAGAAAAGGATTTAAATGGGCTGTCGGCACGGAAGGGAGGAGGCTTGGCTCCCCTATTACTCACAAACGGAGGAATATGCTTATTTAAACGCGGGAAGCTTTGCTATCCAAATACTAACACTAATATAATATACGATTAAACAAAAATAAAATAATGGAGTCTTGTTGAGATGAGAAGGGCTCAGACTCTTCTAATCCGTGAGTGATTAAAGTAACCGTGGAGAAATTCTGTCACCTAACAAAATTTTCCTATTAAAAGTTGTCGGTCCAAACACATAAAAACAGTAAGCAAAAAATAAATATGGCAGGGTTGTTTACTGTTTCATTTTGTCTTTGCAACTCAAACGGCACTCAGCTTTAAAAATTCCCATAAAGTTAAAGGGTTGCCTTTAAAAAATCTCTCTAAAGATCTTTTAAAGACCCTGACACACCTGATCACCAGATTTTATAATAGAGTAAAGTATATATAAGTATATGTCGTGGCATAGCCAGAGGATATATTTATATATACATGGGTGCTTTTTGGGCTTGGTTCCACAGTGGGTTGAAGACCGAGAGTGAAAGGGAAAATTGTTAGGAGTCCATTTGATGGTTTAATCTTACTTTGCGGGGTCCTTTTAAACAAATATTTCAGAGTGCAGGGTTAGGCAAAGATTAAAAGGTAGCTGGTAGGCGTTGGGGTTGCAAAATGAAGAGAATGACGAAAATATAACTTTACTAACAACAAAAAATAAAAAAATATATTAACATAGAAATTGGGTTTAAATGGAATGGTCACCAAGACGGAGTTACAGATCCACACGCGATCAGGTAGCTTGATTAAGGGATTAAAGAGATCAGATACAGTTGATGATTTAAAGGGGGATTTTAACTGGGGTGTGCGCACAAAGAATGAAGCGATTGCGATAAGCCAGATTTAAGATCAATCTGCAGGCAGAAGCGGTTACGATTACCTTATAAGCTCGTTGCAAAAAAGGGGCCAGTGGGTTACGGTGAAGGCAACGGAAGAAGTTGGTTTACCTCTGGCTTCAATACGAGGGAGCACTAGTCGTCTTTGGAGTTTGGAATCCTTGTCAGTCCTTGCCAGTTGACTAGGGCAAAGTTCACTGATGTCGAAACTTGCCAATTGACTAAGGTAGAGTTCACTGATTGATTTAGCCTTCACTTGAATTGAAATCGCCGCTCTGGGGGAGAGAGGGGAAGAGCGTCCTTTAGCTTGTTCGTCGGAGTAGGTGGAAGTGTAACAGTGTTACTCTCTAAACACAGTAGAAGCTTTATATAGGCGCCTGGAGAGGAGGTGCGCGCGATCTTGGTGAAAAGTCAGCGACTCTTTCGGGGATAGGGGAAATCTTGATAACGCTTGTTGGTATGTCCAACAGATTCCAATCTTTGAGCAGACAGGCCCGCAGGAGGTGGCCGCGTGAGGGGGGTTGGAGATGACATTGGTCCCTAGGCAAATACATCCTGGGGCGAGTGATAACAGCGTCAGTCGACTCCTGGCCTAGGTTCCCATGCTTCCACCAGCTCCATGTGGTGATCTCCGTATCCATGTGGGTACAGAAGGCACGTGGCTGTCATTTAACCTCATTCTGCTACATATAAAGAGGACCAATCCCCCAAAGGAAATTTTTAAGATATGTTAGCCAAACCACTATAAAACGATGTAAAAGACCAGAAGTTTCGTATAAAGGCAGAGAAGTTGCACAAAACCTCTTACATCACCCGGAGAAGACACCTATCATTCCGGTTTCACTACAGAACAAATAAAAAATATTTCTGAACTTGCTGAGGAGTCGAGTGAAGCTTCAAGTTAAAATGGAACACTCAAGAGATAAAAAGAGACTTAATGCTTGATGTATTAATTGATGAAAAAAGAAAAAATACACTAGATATCTGTAGTCAACAGAAAAAAGTCTTCAGTGGGCTTAAGATCATTTTATTTATTTAGCCATTAAATAGGTGTTTTATTTTCAACGATTATTTTTCATTAGTACTTAAAGCCTAATAGCACCTTCACATAACGCAACCATGTGGGCAGCCATCCTCTCTTCCTGGCCACGCAACAGGGCACATTTTTATCCTGGCCTCGCTAAAAGTGTAAACGTATGATGGCGCTACCAGCTTGGTCGCGCAAAAAATGTCCTTCCTTTACGACTACAAATCTGGCTACCGTTCACACTAACAGTTCGGTGACGTACAAGACCACTTCACCTCTCCTTCATAAATCTGGCAAGTCGTTCGTTTGTGGAACAAGCTTGTGGTGACTCAAAATGTTTAGATAGAAAAGAACGGAGCTATGCACATGAAACGCGACATTTAGTGCACCCATGATAACAATGAGCTTTGTTGGTGGCTGACTGGGAGGCCTGAAAAGAGAGTGGTGTCCCCATAGTGGGCTCTTGTGATGGGTCCTTTTATTATTTAGGACGGGGGAAAATTGTGAATAAGCGTAGGCACCTTTAGCAGTTATTACACAGGCTTGCGTTTGAAAAGAATTTTCTGTTCCTGCGGTTTTCTTTAGTGATTCCAAACGAAATTGTTCTCCTAAATTGAAATATGACATTCACTTTGCTTAATCAGGTCTGGTTTTTGAGATACAGCGCACTACCTTTTTTAGAAAAGGGCCATTTTTGAACAAATCCCTTATTTATATAAAAGTTATTTAATAAATTACAATTACTTGTAATAAAAAAATACCAACTTAATTCGACTTTCTTTTAATTAATTTTAAACTTACAGAGTACTTATGAGCTTACCCAGAAGTGCAAATAAACTATTTTCCAAGAAAAGAAGTCCTTGATGACTTCCGCTTGTAAAGCGATGTTGGTTCGTCGCGTTTAAGACACCAACAATAGTCAGCTAACATGTTGATGTCCCAGCGTCCTTGATATCTTGTCTCCATCGTCTTTATGTCTTGGTAAAATCTTTCTCCTTGTTCCTCGCTATAATCTCCACAGTTTGCCGGAAAATAGTCAAGATGTGACTGGATAAAATGCATTTTTATCGACATGCGAGCTCCCATTTTATCGAAGCTTTTCATAAGCTATTTACATGTGAGATATATTCTGAGCTTCTTTTATTTCCCAGAAAACAGTCGATTACTTTACTAAACGCTCGCCATGCTTCTTGTTCACTGGCTTCCATATTGGTGTAAAAATGCTTGTCCTTTAACAGAGTTCTAATTTAGGGACCATCAAATATGCCTGCATGGAGCTTGGCATCACTGATCTGTGGGAATTTTTGCATTAGATACTTAAAAGCTTGGCCTTCTTTATTCAGTGTTTTGACAAGTTTTTCATCAGGCCAAGCTTTATATGAAGAGGAGGCAGTAAAACATTTTTGGGAGGGACTAGAGGTTGAGCTACCACATTGTGGGAGCCAATTCGGAATGCCTTTGAGATGGCCAGTCTTTTTGCTTATAGTGAAGACTATCCGCCCGGCTATCCCATAAGCACATGAAGCATGGATATTTTGTGTAGCCTCCTTGCATCCCAAGAAGAAGGCACACAACCTGAAAGAAAACATATTGATGCATATTGATGTACATGGTTTCTAAGAACTTCTATTTTTTGCATAGGCAATTTTCACTAAGTTTATTAGGGGTAGGGATAAACTAATATGTGTATAATATCCTTCTGTCATTGGTATTTAGAAACAAACATTCCTTGAAATATTTAACAAGTTCAATAAAGTAAAATATATCTTACCTTGAGATCACCACATATTAACCAGTTCTGGTTAGAGTACTTGATTGTATTAATCAATACTTTCATATTTTCGTAGCTTTCTGTTAACTGAACTGAATGGCCAATAGGTACAGATGCCATTTTATTGCTAATATTTAAGAGTACTGCCTTCAAACTTCTGCTACAAGAATCAATATAGAGCCTCCATTCACTTGGTTGGTAAGGAACGCCAAGTGCCTCAATTAAACCTTTTACATCATTGCAATACACCAAAGAGCTGCATGAATCAACTGCAAAGAACTTTCGAAACTCTTCGTCTCTATTTCTGCACCAAAAGTATGTAGTTTCTTGAGAGAGGAGTTTGCTCTCACTAAGACGGGATGCAAGAATTGTGCGTTCTCTTTAGAAAGACCAAGATCTCTAGTCAAGTCATTTAATTGACCTTGAGTGAGTGGTCTTGGCAAAGTCATTGTAGACGTAGGCTGATATGTCACTGAAGTGTCAGTGTCATCCACTTCTATATCTTCTATATTGTCTTGTAGCTCAGTATTTTTAGGTGGAGAAGGAATTGGAACTCCTGGACCATGTGGTTGTGGTTTAATGGCAGAAGGAATATCAGGATAGACTACAGTGTGTTTGTTCTTCTTATTGACACCTGAAAAAAAGTTTCGCATACTTAATTTACATACTTTTAATTCAATCGACCCTCATTTCCACATATTTATACACATTTTTCATACCAGGTAAATTTACAATTTTTAAATACAATCAATTTTTATATACAATTTGACCACAATTTTTCTACCAGCATAATACACTATTTTTATACACAATTACAATTTTAATAGGCTACCAAAAGATTTTTATAAACATTTTTAGATTTGTCAAGGACTATATTGTTAAAGTAATTATCTCACCTTTAAGATTTATCATGCAAAAAAAGCAGTCTGTAATGTGGTCCTTGCCTTCCCTCCACACCATAGGTACACCAAATGACAAACAGTTCGTTTTGCCCTCACTCCAGCGTCTTAAGACTATGACACAGGATTTGCAGCACATATGTAGAGCAAAGTTTTTGTCTTGTTAACCTAGCTTTATTCCAAAATATGCATTGTAAAGGAACTTTACTAACGGCGTTATAGTGCATTGCTGGTCACTAAAAGTTACCTTTCCACAAACAAAACAAAATCTATCAGGACTGTTTTTACACTTTCTATTCATTTTTTATGAAATATAAGGAATTTTGCTAATGTATTTGCCTGCAAAAAAATTCACAAAGATAAATAAAGTTTTAGAAATACACTTTAAACACTGTTCACAGATGAGAAAAGTCATGGATTTAAAAACCAACACTTAGTTGGAGAGTGAGCAAGCAACACACAACCACTCGCGCTCGCGGTCAGCTAGAGACTGAGCTCTCTAACGCCATCTAGGGAGCTTGGTCTGTATCTTAAAAACTAGACCTGATTGAGCAATATGAATGCTTGATTTAGATTTAAAAGACCAATTACATTAAGAATCACATATGAAACCCTCAGGAACATCTTTGATACAGACCAGTGTTATCATTGTTACTCATTCGCCATCCACATCCCCAGACAGGACCCCTCTTGACTTCGTTTTCAAGGCTTTTGTCAAAGAAAGATTCCTCCGAAATATTCCCTCTTCTCTTTTCGAGCTTACGAATGCTCTTCGAGAACACATCCCTTCTAACAGCGATGAATAATTTCGACAATTTTCACTTAAAATCTTGTTCTTCTTATAAATATATGTCTAGATTGCATAAGAGATCATTTAAAAATGCCGTCGGGGAAAATATAACCAAAGAATTTCCGCGTCCGAATAACTTTTTATTTCGCCCTTGTAGTTTTAAGGAATAATAATATATGTATATGCTCAAATCAGACACATTTTTACCGGCCACCATGTATAAACCTAGATTTAAAACCTTTTTTATAATTGTCCTCTTTTGAGGGCTTGTAAAGCCCCGGAAAAATAGAGTTTTTGGTAGATTTAACTTTGGTAAGAAATCACGAAACCAGGCATATTTTATATATAAGTAAAAATTATATTCAGACGTATAGAGGAGAAAAATCATATCACAAATCAATGATGAATTTAGTAAGTACCAAGAAAACTGCTGGTACTACATTATTAATTTTATTTAAATAGGTTAAAGCGCCTTTTGGTTTTTATGGTGTTGGGGTGTGATTTTTCAGAACTTTCCACCTTATACTTTTTTTTGATCGATGTGCTTTAAGAAGGTATTATGATTTAATTTTTCTCTTTAAAACACATCAGGCTTTCCATTGATATTTTAAGTGGCGGAAAATATTAAAATAATTTCACTTACTTATTTCACGTAGTATTTAGAGAGCTTAGTTCTGCGTAGCCTATTTAGGAGAGTTTGTTTTATTTTGAAAGGCTAGGAGGAGTTTGTTAATCTAAAGTGTGTTGAACAGATTTTTAACTTAAACACAAAGAAATAATACTAAAAAACTTTAATAACAAAAAGCTTGTTTTGAGGTATCTTGAATGGCAATATTATAAGAGTTCTGAAAATTGTTCTCGTTGTTTTGTGTCAAATTGCCGCAGAAGAATGAGAATTTTTTCTTTAATTCCCAACTCAAATTAAGTTACGAATTAAATACATTAAGTAATCAAAATTTATGAATTTTTCTAAGAAATCACAAGGTACGTCGCCTTTGGTATTTACATTGCATTTGAGATGGCAGAAATAGAGGTTATGTGTGAGATTTGTAATAGCTTAGGTAGGATTGAAATGATGAGATACCGAGTGATAGAAAATGGAAGGTGATAGTGAATGATAGCATGAATATTGATTTATTTAGGAGTTTACTTGTAGTAGAGTGTGGAGAGAATGTTAGCTCATTGAGGGGCTGGAAATTTAAATCAGTATTGGAGATGGACCAGAGTTAGGTCCGAATGAGTTAGAGTAAGAGTTTGACTGAAGTGTTTGTGAGGAGGGGGGGATTTTTGTGCTAGATTAGAAGTTGAGTGCAAGTAAATGAGGGGTTTGAATGTACTGTATGCCCTCTCGGGAGTTGAGAATCTGATATTTAAGAGGGAACAATGGCTTGTATATGGTTGTGAGAAGGATGCAGATTTGATCATGCGTATAGGAGTGAAAGATTTATCGAGAGTGCGCTCATGTAGATTACGGGATGAAAAGTATAAGAGGTTGAGTGAAAAGGTGTACTTTCCAGAATGGATGTCCTCTGCAATTGGGTTGAATCAATGTGAAGACTATGTGTGTAAAGGTAGGTGTGATAATTGTTGATGTGTCTGATAGGTTTCATGTAAGATACAACTGTATGCGATTGATCGATTGCATGTGAGTAGGATTGGAGTAGATGTGTTGTGGAAAGAGTATGATCGCCTAGAACTAGATAATATTAGAGGTAAGGGAAATATGACAAGGATAATTAGAGATGATAGAATAATACTAGAGGGAAGAAATAGAGAATATAGATAATATATAAATATATATATATATATATATATATATATATATATATATATATATATATATATATATATTGTGTGTGCACAACATAGTCATGGATTAATGTGGTCAAATTTAATGAATGTACATATAAACTAATATGAAATAAATTATTACAGTATATACATTAATCAGGATTGGAGAAAGATAACTATTCATGTTAAAAGTAGCAGCCACTGTAATGAAAAAACATTTAGAAGGATTAGGAGGTAAGAATTGGAGCATTTATAGACCACCGAACCAGTCCTTTGGGATAGTTAAGGTTATGATAGAGGAAATTACCTTTGGATACAATTGCGAAACAGTTGTCTTTAGATATTTTAATATAGCATCAACTGATTGAGAAAATCTCATAAGTAGAGATATAGTTAGTTAAAGGCTTATTTAATGTTTTTAGGATAACTTCCTAAAACAGATGGTATCAAAAAACTCGTGGAAATCAATCAAGAATTTTTAGTTAGAGAACATTTAGTTGGAAAAGCAGGGACAAGAGAGGGTTCGATTTACTCTGAAGAGTAAGATAAACACTTTTAAAATGATGTAAACATTTCTAATGTAAATAAAAGTAATTATGACAGATTACCTTCTTTATTAGAACAAATTGACTAAGAAGAGGAGTTCAGATATACGGATGTTTATGAGATGTGGGACACTTCCAAGCAAGTCTTAAATATGTTGGAGCGGGATTGTATTACAGAGAAATTGATTATAAAAAAGGCCTGAAAACTTAATGGTAAAAATAGGCTATAGCTATCTTAATCGGAAAAGTGAGGGTCTTTTAAATCATAGAAGAAAATTCTGTATATAACTTAAACTGCTGTAGAAAGGTTAGGAACGAATTGATGAAGATGATCACGAGTAAATAGCTGTCTGAAATTAGGTTAGAAAAGAATAGTGTTCCAAAGGAAGTGTTTTAGTTATTATAAAAAATAATAAAGACAAACCTGTTAAGAAAGAGATTCTTAAATTGTGGGGAAACATTAAAGAAAAGGATGACAAAATGGTTGAGGTGTCCATTGAGCATTTTTCTAAGTATTTACTCGAGAAGATCAGGTGAGCTTTAAATCTAATAATGATATCACAGAAGATAAGGTTTTAGAGAGTATTAGTGGGAGAGTATTAGTGCACTTTTAAATTGAATAGATGTTAATAAGGATATGGGATTTAAAAACTTTAATTCCAGGATTCTTAAGAAGGGAGAGGAAAGTCTTTCATTTGCTTTTGAAAAGATATTTGCTAGATCATTTAGATTATCGTAGATAGAAGAAGATTATAGCTAATGTAATTCAAATTTTCAAAAAGGGATGTAATGAAATCATAATAACTAAGTCTAGCTTTAGTAGAATGCAGATTACATGAGAATGTAGTTAAAAAGGGATTGCAGAATTTTTTGAAAGTTGTAACTCGTTGAGTGTCAGTCAGCTTGGATTCAAATTACCGAAAATCTTGCCTCACAAATCTGCTGGACATTTGGCTAAAGGAAATTGCATATATTTAGTATACTTGAATTTTAGTAAGGGTTTCGATAAGGTCTCTCATATGAAACTAGTACATAAATTGAGAATGTAAGAAGTTTCTGATAATGTTTTAAACTGAGTAGCGGAAGAAGAGAGCAAATCGGAAAAATCGCAATAAATAGATGTAATTAGTTTGGTAATATTCCTTACAGATATTATGAATGAGACAGCGAGTATATTGAGTTGTATTATATCTAACAACAGAAAACGCTGGGCTGTTCCTATTAATAATGTTATTAGAGTGACGTGTGAATCGAGCTGCTGTAAGAGAAATCTACGTTTCTCTTTGTCAATATTTTGATTGGGCAACATAAATTTAATATTATTGATTGTTCTATTGAGCAATCTAAGATGGCAATTCGCAGCGGACATCCAGACAGTAGAACAATGTTCAAATCTAGGCAAAATAAAAGCAAAAAAGGAACGTAAAACTGCATCACTACTAACAAAGGTTTTTCTGCATTTTATAAGTAGACTAGTCTTCTGAGCAATGGAGGTAGTAACTGAACGAAAGTAAGCTTCAGAAGTAAGCTTGCTGTCTAAATCAACACCAAGCAACTTTATATTATCAGAAGAATCCAGATAAATATTATCAAGCAATAAAGGCGGATGATTTGGATTTGAAGTTCTACTGTGCCTTTTAATAATTGAGTTTGGTTTCCAGCATTCAAAACCATCCCCCAACGAGTACACCGACTAAAGAATTTTATCAAATCTCAAGCTTTAATGGTCCACGTAATTAATTTCTTTAGCGTTTTTCCGGGTTGTGTTAGCAGTTTTCATTTCCTTGGACCTTTAAATACATATATTATTATATATCACGGTGTTATGTGATTTTCGATTATAAATATATATATGAATCCATTAAACCACATTGAAAGAGAAAACGGAATAATTTTTCCTTGCAGTAATATTTTTATTACCTTTTTCGAAAAATCCGTGCAGGGAAGCGATTCGAACCAGGCACACTGAGGCAGCGAGCAGCGCTTTCATCACAGTTAAAAGTATGCCGTTAGTACACTACGTAGCGTAGTGTACTAACGGCATACTTTTCACCCACAATTAATTATCGGTGGATCTAATGACTATTACTAGAACGGCTGGCCGTTTGCAGGCCATTTACTTTCTTGTGTTCTGCTAAGGGTGAGACAGCTCCCAGAGGTAATTGATATACCTATAAACACCATGAGTGTCGCCAAAACAATTTCGCAAGCGGATAAATTTGTTGAGGTAAAGTTAGGTTTCGATATATTTCGAAGCACGCACGCAGCTCCTTTTTTTGACATACGTGTCTTCACTTAACGGGAAGGCTTCTATTTCAGATGCGTAAGAGCTAGTTATTCGGATTCAGGACAAGTTTTTAGAGGATCCGCTCCCATTCAGAAGCAGAACAGAACCGTAATTTTGGTCCCCGTAATCTCGAAATCTTTGCGACCATTTTCTCTACATTCTCTAGCCAGTAAGCTGCTCCTTCAACATTCAATGCAGTTCGTGATATCACTGGAGGCCGCGGAGTGATCTTTACTTCCAGATTCAGAGAACCATTTAATGACAAGTTTACGCTTATAGAGTTGAATTCCGCTATGTTTCCTGCGCAGACAACGCCTCTTTACATTGATGTCTTGTGTACCATGCGTCAACATCTAGCTCAGGGAGGCATGAAATCTTTTGTTAAATTTGATCAATAGGATCTGGAAAGAGGCTATCTTCCCAGACTCATGGTGAATAGCTATTGTGCTTGCATTTTGGCAAACTAGAAAGAGAAAGATAATTCTACTTCCTGAATGTGCAACTTGAATGAGAAATTGGTAAATGTTAGATGATTCTGATTCTTTGAACTTGGAAGCGACCTAACTTCAGCAAATTGTGCCTTCTGGATGCTCCAATCAACATTAGATGGACTGTAAAATAGTATCTTTGTAGCTTTTCTTCGTAGACTGCACTAGATTACGGTGTGTTTCGAATTAGAGAAGTTCTATGACACCAAAGCAGGTGAATGGCTATTGTGCTTGCATTTTGGCAAACTAGAGAGAGAGAGATAATTCTACTTCCTGAATGTTCAACTTGAATGAGAAATTGGTAAATGTTAAATGATTCTGATTCTTTGCACGTGGAAGCGACCTACCTTCAGCAAATTGTGGCCTCTGGATGCTCCAATCAACATTAGATGGACTGTAAAATAGTATCTTTGTAGCCTCCTTCGTAGACTGCACTAGATCACGGTGTGTTTTGAACTAGAGAAGTTCTATGACACCAAAGCAGGTACGATATCATGGAAACCCTTCACATGATGTGGGCGAATAAATGCTTTTTTATTTTCATATTTGAATTACAGAAATATCGTCGATTACGCCTAGGGAGGAGGGAAGGAAGGTGGCATTCCTAAGTATAATAGAGCATAAAGAAGACTTCTCGTTTGGAAGTGTTTTTGATGTAGCACTCTTTGCCTTGATCATCAGAAGATGTTCTCGCTTTTTCCTACTTCGACCAACATTCGATCTCATTTGGTGCGGCGCAGATGCCAACTTTGGAGAGTTGACTACAACTCCCTTTGAACCGCATTTCTCCCTATGCTGATGCACGTATGTTTCGGTTTTCCTTGGCAAATACTCGGCAGATCTTGTTCTTAAAAATAGGCTCACCTAGAAGAAATGGATTCGATACCGTCTCCTTAGGTTTGTTTCGACATGAGTTTCTCTTA
This sequence comes from Ceratothoa steindachneri, assembly GCA_963969495.1. Classification (NCBI taxonomy): domain Eukaryota; kingdom Metazoa; phylum Arthropoda; class Malacostraca; order Isopoda; family Cymothoidae; genus Ceratothoa; species Ceratothoa steindachneri. The sequence continues at coordinate 145,083,281 of OZ018321.1, read as the reverse complement.
AGAACCTCATATCAACAGCCTTATAGTTTTTGTACACGTGCAATAAACATTTTTCGTTCCGTAAATTTCAATACTTGTTGTGATGATTGAGCTACCACTCTGTTGTTATATCCTTCCTTTGTTACCTTAAAGCTTGACTTCGTATGTGAGTATTACGTATGTGAAACCAAACATAAACTGCCGAAAAGTACACTAGATCTACCACACCGGTCTTGATATGGCGACTGTTTACTTACGCATGTTCTCTATTGAGAGCTTGGTAGTCAATCCCGAGTAGATGTGGATAGTGCGTCTTGCGCTTTCACGTGCAAGACCCGCGTCTTCATGTGGTCGCCGAGCCAGAACAATCACATCGGAAGAACTTCATTGAGAGCTCCCTGTAGTTCTTAACTTCATATTGGTTCTGCCCAATATGACACCATGGAAGATACCACATTGAATATTTTTTGCAACACCTCTAATCTCAAAGCTTCTACAACGCGTAGTATTGAGTTTTGGGTCATACTTCGTTTAATGCTGGATTAGAACGAGTGTAACCAGTTGGCTTTAGGTCCAAAGAGGGCGTTGGCTTCCACACTGTATCCTATCTGTTTAAATATATGAGATATCTGCTAGCCTCTACGTCTATCCTTACTGCAAAGCAGGTTACAAATCACAGCACGGTACGGGAAATAACGCGTTGTGCCCAGTTTTGAGACCGGATTGTGATATATAACATCTTACTGAGCATCCTAAGTACTCTTAGCATTTTAATCTCCACACCCCAAGTTTCTTTGTATCAGTGAAACTATGGTACCGCGAGCTGAGCAGATGTCGAGATTTTTCTTAGCTCGTTCCATGAACATGCGAAGATTGCGGGGAAAGAGCGCGCCGATGAGAGCGCCAAAGTGCCCGCGAGGACTGGGCGAGCAGTACAGAAGGCTATTGTTACTCACACTGACGATACATAAGATGAATCTAATCAGATCCATCCGAAATTACTGGCAAAGAAATTGCGAGACGGATCTTATTACAACGTAATGTTCCACGTCATCACACCGCAATTGTTCCATTGGAACTCGCTGCCCCCAATACTCTTACATTGACGTGTGAAAATCAATTAGACATACTCGCGGGATGCACCGAATTTGATGGAGAGCTCCCCTGTACTTTACTTCGACGACTGCATTACCACCTATACTACTTGAGAGGGGACTATTTGAATTTTTGTATAAGGCTGGCCTCTATTTTATTTGACTTATTTTACAGTTTGTTGCCTGCTCGGGCGTGGGGGCAAGGCGAGCCTCCCTTCGACGATGGAGCCTGCTTCTTTTAATTCTTTTTCTGGTTCTTTGTGTTGTTTTTTATCCTATTTGTTTATTTTTATGTTTTTAACGTAGCATATTAATAGGCTAAATATTTAGTTGAGTGGACATTAGAGTTAAGTTCTTGCCAGAATCAGAAAACCTCAACGAATCAAAATTGGATTTTTGAATAACTTGGTACCAGTGACTAATGAACTACTCGTGCTTTAGGAAGAAGAATTAATGGAGATAAGAAAGCCAAATTTGACATTGCACCCACCTTCGCATTTTCAACAAAATAATTTGCTAGCATGCGTTATTCTTAATTATATTTCCTTACTATAATTATTTTTTGGTTATTTCTTCGGTATGCCATTTTTTTTTCAGTTTTGTAAAATCAATCGCGTTAGATTAAACTAATTGCTTCTTCCTCTTTGTTCGCAAAGGGCTTAATTTACGACCTATTGGGTAATTTTTTTCTTTGCACTATTCTCCTGAGGTTATTCCTAACAAACACCTGCATTTAATAGACGACTAGGTTAGTTACTGTATCCCCTCTCATAATTATTAATCGCTTGCACCTCTTTCCATTTCTCGATTAGTCCCTTTAACCTTTCTTCTTTTCCTCACTTCTCATTTTTTCTTTATTTCCTCTGCAACAATCTCACAGTTTGGATTGCGCGTTTCATTTCAATAAACAAAGGATAATCAAAATTCGATTTAACCTTAGTTATTTGCTTTGTTTAAAGTGTTACTCGACTATTCCTATGTAATTTCGATATGAAACTAGGCAATCTCGGTTGATTGATTTACTCAGTTAAATATTAACACGTTGTCAGCATTTCGAAAGTGCAAGCGATACTTTTGAAATGGTCAATAGAGTTGTTTATTGAAGAGAGAATGGAAATTAATCGAATTAAGAAGCCTCAGCCCACTCGAAATGGATAAAGGTAAAACAAAGAATGAAAATGACTGAGTAAACCGGAGATGGATTAAAACTGACCGTAAATGTTCACAATTACCTTTAGAGTATACACACTTTTACCAAATGCTGCGAATGGCAACATTAATTTATAATAGCTAATTGTGATGTATCATGTCTAGTTATTACTGAAAATTACTTGTACCATGAGAAAAATTTAAAACAAACCATTAATAATTAAGCTTCTATACATCAAAGAATACCTTAATTAAAGGCATCTGCATATTCATGTAATAGTCCATAATGTGGATTTTAAAATCCTAACGGGGCTATTTATCTTTCGTTCGCATTTGGAGAATACAACGTAAAAAATAATGAAAGTACTTTTATGGAGAGAAAGTAGAAAACAAACATTATTTTTTTGCCTCTGTTATTTAGTTAATTGCGTACTCATCTCCCCCGTCTCGTTTCAATTTTGGCCGAGATCTCCCTTTTGGAAAACGAAATTTACATATAAGTAAGAATGGCTTTGGCATGCAAAACAGAAGGTCTCTTAAGGGGTAGGAGAAACTGCGTTACTGTGTATTACCGGCAATTATCATGCAGTGAACCAGTGAAGAAGAGTGATGTGTTTTGTTTTCTAAGAGAGGTGGTAATACACGAAAGAAGTTATGAGAATGGTTGTATGTGATGAAGCTTAGTCAATTTAACGCGCCCCTACATTGAAATGACTCTTCTTTGGTTGAACCAGCTTAGGTTACGACGGAGGTGTAGGGTAAGCGGATGGATTTAACTTTGAAGCTGCTGTCAAGTGACTCATAGTTCAGGCACTATGTTAAACTGTAATTGTTAAAGTGTAAAGGTCTACTTAAAAGAAAGCAAGAGAATAACGAGTGAAAATGGTTGCTTAAATCCGTACTGAAAGAGACGGATCGCACCTTAAATCACAATAGCAACGAAGCCTTATAATGCAGAAATTGTAAGAAAAGTAGTGAACGTAGAGGAAGCGAGGGCGCACGACTGCGAGCAGTGGAGCTGGCAGAGCGTTCCGTTCCACCAGGTTTTAGTTGTAAACGAGCACACCATCGACATTCTACGAGGATTAGAAGAAGGCGTAATGAGAATGAAAAAACAACGGGAAATTTCAATGGGATGTGAAGGATGACTAAAGACAGCATATGTTTCTCTTTGGTCACTGGCCTATAGAGGGCGCGCCGCTCCTCCAGCTAATTTTGATAACTTCTCACAGGGCACCTTTTAGCGAGGAAAACATTCGCAATGTATGGAAATAATTCGTATTTCTAGTGAATTCGAGACCAATCAACTAAACAAAATAGAAATGAGATAAAACTCATTAGAGTATCTTTGAAAATCGGTTAGTGTTGCAAGTTTATCTGATTTTGATCAAATATTCGCGCTTTTTTTCATACGATCTTCAATTTACGAAGAAAAAAACATTTCATGTGATAAAACGTATATTAGATAAAAATGTATCCAGATATACATATGATATCCAATAAAATTCAATTTTTGAAACCTATATATTATATAGTTCGAAAGTCTTTTTTCGAGTTACATCTAATATAGTACTTTATGAGAAAGTAAAATAAACCTTTCAAGTTGAAATTCATGACCATAATTGTATACAAAACTTTGGGCAATAAGAAGGTATGATATGAAAAATTTCTTCGGACGATATATATATATATATATATATATATTATAGGTAAAGTGTGTGAAGGTACTTCATGAAATCCCTTTAAATTTTAGTAAGTTCATGAAACCACTGCAACCATCAGTTATTTCATGTAATCTCTAACATTAAGGAATTTCGTGTAATTTCTGTTTTCTGTTGCCTCTTTCTACTCCCTAATTTAAAATTAATGAATAGATGAAATGGCTGATGACAAGCTACCAGCTGTTACGTCTCAGTACACTTTGAGCTCGTGGATGTTGTGCACGCGCAGTGTCCACGCACGTGTCGATAAGCAAATCTGACAAAAACTTCGTGTCAGTTGTGTTCGATATCATGTTGCGTGTACTGTTCCAACAATTTTTATTGATCCAATATGGCCGAGAAAAATGAAGAAAAGATCAAAAAGCTTCTCTGTGTTAAATACAAAAACCTAAAAAGAATCTATTTTCCATGGAAGAAGTTAAGACTGAAAACAGTCTTACGAGCACCAAACAAAGTGAGCAGTATGTATGTATTATCAACTGACCAAGTAAGTTTAAAAAAACGTTTATTAATTTTATTAGCGCTTTAAATAGTTTAAATTTTAGACTTTAATAAGTTTATAACCGTTTATATTTATGATTTTATTTGACACTCTCACTCTCTCTCCTCATTCATTTTGTTCCATTTTTCTCTATACTATTATGAACACAAAATCTTATAAATTCTAGTCTATTATCTTGTCTATTGCAGGTAGGAGGTTCTTCAGTGTAGAAATGTAGAGAAACTAATAAGAAAGAAGAAGAATCCTGATGACCCAACTATCTACTTCGCGACTATAGAATACACCTTCGACATCATCAGAAACGCTCATATTTCCACGGGCCGTGGAGGAAGAGATCGCCTGCTTAATGAATATCAAAGAAATACGCTAATATAACTACATGGGCTGTCGAGACATACAACCATTCTGCCTTAAGTGCCAACGGAATGCTAGAAAACAAATTGCAACTGATGTGGTTGTGATACCCATTGTAAGGTCTGAGTACCACTCAAGAGAACAAGTCGACCTTATTGACATGCACTCACTGCCCATCAAAAATTTCAAGTAGATCATTGTGCCCTAGGATCATCTTATCAAGTTCTGTGTACTTCATGCTATTACATATAAGAGAGCAGCAGAAGTTGCTTATCACCTAATTCACATATTCTTCTTGCTACGACCACCAGTCATAGTTCAGTCTGACAATGGCAGAGTGTTCACCACTCACGTCATCACTGAACTGAAAGATGTGTGGCCGTTCCTTCAATATCGTACAAGGCAGGCCGCGCCACCCATAACTACAAAATTGAGGAGAAGTCGGGTTTTTAAAGGGTTCTATTCTCGCAACGATCTTGGTGCGTGCCCTCAGCGTCTATTGTTAATAATTAACATCAACAAGGAAACTGAAGTGTCTCTCTGAACAGCTCTTAGCTCAGAATCAATTTATGGAGGGCAAGATTTCCAAAAATGTAACTGTAGCCGAAATCAATGCAAAAACAACAAGTGTAAATGCTTCAAAGAAAAGCTTCATTGAAATACTAACTATTATGACAGCCCTTCCTGCCCTAATAAGTAGTATATATCATACTATACACTTTTTTAAACTATTACTTTTTAAATGAATACCTTTTCCTTTAAGAGAAATCACAATAACACGTGATACAGTAGATGCTCATTAACCTATTCGAAATAAGCGAAGAGTGCTGGATGACGTAGGATTGAAGTGCAATATATGATCCTTGTTCTTATATCCAATGAGTTAATGAGTATATATATATATATATATATATATATATATATATATATATATATATAATAACGGAAGGACGTAGATGGAGAAATTTATTTCATTACCTGATTAAAACAAAGTTTCGGGTGTTAATTTCACCCATCTTCTGGTATTGGATATATATAAATTCGTGAATCAACTAACATTTAAAGTTAAAATTAAACTATTCAAATTATTGAATTAATGGATTATTTTTCCCGTTACTATACGGAGTAATTCAGTATTTATAGGTTATTTGGTTAAAATTTATGTTTTGGAAATTAATTAGTAAAATATGGCTATATAAATGAGGAAACACTAGATCCATATCCAGAAAACACTAACCTTCTCCCATCAGCTGTGAAAGGTATACGGGAAAAAGCGCGATGGGCTTAAGAAGAAATAGATTTGAATTTCCGTTAATGTTTTTTGTGGCAAAAGTAGTGGATGGGAAGAGGAATAGGAATTTAAAGAAGGGGGAAATTATTTTTGAAATATTGATTCTTGAATTCGTAACGAGACAGGATCGAGAAAGGTTTTCAAAATTTAAAAAATGTTTTAAAGTGCCAATATATGTCCCGAGATTAGGTGTGGGTCAAGTAAATTCATATATAAAGGATTACTTTGCATCTAGCTGGATTCTGTCTCTACAATTTAAATATAGTCCTAGATAGTGTTTATTTCTAAAATTTATCCTGAAATCTGTTAACGAAATATAACTTCCTTAATAAAGTTATAATTTCTTTTAAATAATTTTGGTTTAAAAAAATCACTTATCCTGAAAAACTACGTAATTTATATCTTTGCACACATTTGAAAACTTTAATTTGGGTTGTTAAATTTGGTGAAAAAAACATTCCGTAGTTCTCTCCTCTGGAGACATAGAAAAACTCTTACTTTTGAAGTATCCATACAAAAATTCAACTTCTTTTTGAAATCCAGTGCAGAAAGAACAAATGTTATATTCGCTGAATAGTAGTGTTTTGATGGCACTGGTTTTATACGAAAAATCGCAAAAGATGAAGAAGTTGAAGCCGTGGCCACTAAAGTTTGCTTGCGAAAATATTTGGTTTCGAATCCTTTAACAAAATGGGAGATCTAAATATCCAAAAATGAGAGGGAAACATTGAGCGCTTTTACAGTGTTATATTTAATAATGGGATTTATGTGGTTGGCGAAAGCGGAGGAATCCATCATACGAGTCCTTGAAATTTGAACGGAAGGTATATGTATGTCATCAACATAACTGATGTACAGTATGCGTGTAATGCTTTCCACTTCTTGCTAGAATATTTTTTCTTCAAACCAGGTCATGAAGATATCAGCAAAGACAGAGCTCAAAGTACTGTCCATGCCAACCCCCCACCATCAAAATAAGTGTCTTTAACGGCTAACTTAATTGGTTCTTAAAAAAAAGAGGAAAAGAATATCTATAAAAATTTAGAGTTGTGTTGAGGAACTGCACATTGGACAATGATATCGATGGATTGGTCTAGTGGAATATTGGTAAAAAGTGAGGAAACATGAAAACTACTCATTAAGCCCAGCAAAGAATGTTGAAAATTTAATAATTCCCCTACCCCTAAAATATGAATTTTAAATAAATTTAGGGAAAATCGACCTATTAGAGGAAACAATTATTTTTCTTGATTATAAGAAGGGAAATTTTATGATGCTAAAAAATAGCGAACAGGGAGTCCCTCCTTGTGACATTGAGGAAGCCCCTAAAGTGAGCACAACTAAGACAAAGAAATGTGCAGGTGGTTATGTGTAAATGAATTAACAACCTCTTGTTTTTGTTAATTTAAGCGGAAAACGGTTATTCTTTTCCTCCAATCTGTATGTTTATGTCAAACAACCTTTACAATGTATGCATCCAAATATTCACGAATCCATTTGGATGTGGATTTGATAGCTGCCACGAATGTCATCGACTACCTCTCACACAAAATCAGTGTGTGTGTCCCGAGAGTACAAAAATAGATCAAAAAAGGGTAATAAAGCGTTCATCGGTCAGCAATAATTGAATTAATTCATCTGTAAGACAATGATCTCGAGCTCTTCAATCAGATCAGGCATGAGCTGGCATCTGGGGCTGTAGTCCCCATTGATCGAATACTTAACATCAAATGTCTATGGAGAAGAAATTGACTCAAAAAACATGGCACGACGTGGCAAAACTTTTCCCACGTCCAATCTACCTAATGGTGCAATATATATTAAAAGAATAGTATATCTCATATACATATGTCGTGGCAAATGTTACTGCCTCAATGGAGCTTTTTAAAGCCAAAGAAACAGTGGAGTTCTCATGTCGGGTGTAAATTGCGCATCAACCTGCAAGGCCTTAGTTCCTTGTTACTGGGGTTCAAAATGTGCTATAATCCGGCAAGTTGGGCTGGCGATACTTGACCAACATGGTCTCCTAAAGAGAAATATCTATGCAAATGGGAAAGATAGGAGACGAGCCTCCGCAGCTTAACTCAATTAGCTCAGCGTTCCCGGTAATTTCATTGAGGAAAAAGCCTTCCGGATTTAGTAAAATTTCGCTCTTCCCAGTCTCTCCAATGAGTGATGTCACCTCGTGCCTTCGGGATCCTATTAATTGCCATTCTGACCTATATGTGTATCTCTTTATTTGGTCAGGTGAAGTCACCCACGAGGCAAGGAATGGACTAGCATATCTGTTCATTTAAAAATAATTTGTTCCGAATAACAATCCTACATATTTTTTTTCCTCACTTTATCCTTATTTTTATCCTTATTTTTATATTTGAACTCTTCAATATCTAGAGTTTATCACCCAATTTTCGCCAGAGGAAAACAGCGATATTGCATTTTCGTTTTTACTATCCCTCTATGTCAGATCGCCTCTCTCTCATTAATCATTTGGTAGACTTTCAATACGAATCGCTAAATCCATCGGCCATTGGACTTTCACTGCTTCTACAATGATCCTAAGCATCACATTTATTCTCATTTAGTAAAAGAAAACTCCTCATCACTAAAATAACTTTGATAATCTCTCAATAAATGCGACCAAACGTCGTCTCATATAAAAGGCACGCGTCTAGCTCAAAGAATTTTTAATGTGTAATGCCATTTCGTTCATTGAGATGACTTCTACAACCCTCTCCCAGGGACTAACAGCACATCTCCAGAACGGAGTCATAAAACGCCACACTGCAGAGCATCGTATGACCCTCTCCTGGAAATCTTTAATAGAAATACAAACATCATTCTCCGGGAGAGTGATCGATGACGACTGGACATGGATGAAGCCGTCAAAATATCAAAGCGAAAACCATTAATAAACATCCAGCACCAGCTAGAACCCAGTTTGCTCACTACGCGAGGTCTTAATACCGGCCGCATTGCATCATAGATCGCACTCTGTTTACCTCTCCTTTGCTGATCATTTAATTTTTGTATTCGCTTGTTTAACATTGTTTAATCTTTATAAAATTTCCCAAATTTGCTTGTCTTACGTCTTGAAAAAATTAGAAGTTAAAAGTATATAGTTAGAGTCGAGTGGATAGTAGGGGCTAAGGTAAAGTGGTGAAAGGGAATGAGCATGAGCTAATGCTCTTTGCTGGGTGACCAGCCATTTCTTGTTTGCTTCTTCAAATTTGCTTGATGAAAACAAATATTCTTATGGCCAGATCAGTTTTTTTATCTAAGCATTATTTAAACTTTATAATTTTTGTAACTTCTGATTGGTCCAAAAATATATACTTATGTTAAGATAATAATGCGTATATAAAACCAATTTGTGTAAATTTTGTGTTCCTGATTCTCTTGGAGAATCCGAGGCTGTAATGAAAGAACACAAATGCGACATGTAACGTGGAAGTCTATTACATAGCCTGTTCCTACACATGTCAAATGAAAACCATTTAAATGACATGGATATAACAAAAATAATTTATAAGTACCACAACTATATACATAGGTATCTAATATAATCAACTCTTATAAAGGAAATTCAAAAATTTAATACTTCCGATGGGCAATTCAACACAAGCAGAAGACTTTCCCGGCTTCATTAGGAGACACAAATTGAAAATTTGTGTCTCCTAAGCTAAGAATCTCTGTATTCATTAGCTTGGCAGTGATTGAAGAGGACGGATGTTTCCGTCGAAACCTAGTTTCGCATATAAATTGATCCTAACATTGTGGTTTCTTTCCTGCATTTAATAGTACTTTACTGACATTCTTTATATATATGAACTGACTTGAGCTAAGGGCGTAGGACATAACGACCCCTTGTTCTGCATCTGCCGGCTGTCTATACCCCCTTTGTCCACTCTGTCCCGAGCCAGCTGTTCACACTCGTTCAAAGGCAGCCGACATCTACAGGAATCTGGTCCTCCCATCTCTTAGATGGTCTACCTCTTGATCTCATACCTTGAAAGCTAGGTGCATAGGTTGTCACACATAGATTTCAGGTGGTTTTCTTATAACATGTCTAAACCAAACAACCTGATTCTCTTCCATATGATTACAACCATAATTGTCTCCACCATATTCACCTCTTCTGTAACACAAAGATTTGTCCTTCTATGTATCCAGTTGGTGCCGATGATACTCCTAAGGCACCATAATTCAAAGGCATTCAGTCTCTTCTTATCTTCAGCGAGTAGATGGCAATGGGAACTACTAAAAATTTATATAATTTTATCTTTAGCATCTGTGATATATCTCTTCTGGACCACACAGTGTTTGCCAGCTTCCCAAATTCCACAGCAGCCATGCCTACTCTCCTCATTTATATATATATATATATATATATATATATATATATATATATATATATATATAGGGTCTTTCAACAAGGACGCTCGAGCTTTGTCAGGCGATAGTGGCCATGTTGTTAAAGCGACATCTGGCAACCTCACTGTGAACTGTTCAGTAGTACTTAGCAAGTGACGATGGAAGGATATAGCGTTGAACAGCGTGTGCAAATCATCAAATGTTATTTTCAAAATTAGTGCTCACATTGACAAACGTTCCGCGCATTACCTGATTTCTATCCTCGCCACAATCATCCTGCCGAGTCCACTGTTTGACGCTTGATGGCGAATTAAGAGTCAAAATGGTCGATCAACAATCAGCCAACACCCGTACGTCGCCGAAACACAAGGTCTGCAGAAAAAATCGCTGCCGTAAATAAGAGTACGGGGAAATCCGAGGCAGTCAATTTCTGGTCGTTCACAAGAACGTGGCTTTTCGGCGACTTCAGTTGGGCAAATTATGCTTAGGGGCTTGTGTCTGAACCTGTACAAAATCCAAGATATCCAGGAACTTAAGGTAAACAACCATATACAAGGCCGTGTGATCGCTCATTGGGCTCTAGAGCAGTTGGAAGTTGCCCCAAATTTCCCCCGAAAATCATCTCCAGCGACGAGGCCTATTTTTGAATGAATGGATTTGGGACGAAAAGAATCCACATGAGATACACCAGCACAAATTGCATCACAACAAAATCACTGTTTGGTGTTGATTTTCGTCTAACGGAATCATCGGTCCGTATTTATTTGAGAACGAAGATGAAATTGCCATAACCGTCAACGGCGAGAGTTACAGATCGATGATAAGCAACTTATTGGGGCCTCAACTGGATTATATGCCTGATATAGATACTGAAGACATATGGTTCCAACAGGAAGACGCTACGTGCAGCACTGCGCACGCCACGATAGACATTTTGCACCAGCGATTTCAGGGCAGGGTCATCTCGCGCGGCGGCGACGTCAACTGGCCACCGGGATCATGCGATTTAACGCCATTAGACTACTTTCTTCGGGGCTACCTTTAATCGCAGGTCTATGCGAATAATCCGCAAAGAGTTGATGTCCTCAAAGTCAACATAATGAACACCATCCAGCAAATTTAGCCAAATTTATGCGACAAGGTCATCGAAAATAGGCCTACCGAGTACGGTCCGGTCCACCAAGCGAAGCCGCGGTGGAAATTTGAACCACGTCATATTCCACACTTAATGCCAAAAAATGTATTTTCAAATTTGAAAATAAATTAAGTGCATATATCACACAAACTTGATTTATTTACATTTAAAACTCGAGCGACCTTATGAAAAGATCATTTATATATATATATATATATATATATATATATATATATATATATATATATATATATATATATATATATGTATATATATATGATATTGAAACCACTGTATAGGAGCATAGAATATATTTACGAGACTAGTTTCGGTATGAAGATTATCATACCTGCTTCAGTCGTATACTGAGAATGGAATGGATACAAAAGTCGCTACACTGATTTAAAATCAGATAAAAGAAGAAAAACTCGGAGAAAAAGTGTCATTAATCAGGGAAGCTGGTTGTCGTGGAATGGCCAGACTCTATATTTATATATACCTAGGTACTTTGGGGCTTGAGCATAAAGTTGGTTGAAGACCGATAGTGAAAGGGCAAATTGTTAAAAGCCCAGTGAAGATGGTTTATTATTACTTTGCGGGGTCCTTTGAAACAAATATTTCCGACTGCAAGTTGACCAAAAATTAGCAGGTAGCTGGTACGCGCTGGGATTGTAAAAGAAATAGAATGACGAAAATATAACTTTACTAACAACAAAAGGATATATATATATATATTTACATAGAAATTAGGTTTAAATGGAATGGTTGCCCAGACGGAGTTAAAGGTCCACACGCGATCAGGTAGGTTAATTAAGGGATTAACGAGGTCCGATTCAGTTGGTGATCTAAATGGTGATTTTTAACTGGGGCGTTCACACAAATAATGGAACAATTGTGTAAGCCAGATTCAAGTTCAATCTGCAGACGGCAACGGTTAAGATTACCTTATGTGCTCGTTGCCGAAAGGGGCTAGTTGGGTAACGGTGAATGGGCAGGATGGAGTCGATTTACCTCTGGCTTTATACGAGGGAGCACTTGGCGCCTTCGGAGTTGGAAATCCTTGTCAGTCCTTGCTGATTGACTAGGGCAGAGTTCACTGATGTCGAAGCTTGCCGATTGACTGAGGCAGAGTTCACTCAACGATTTAGCCGTCAACTTGAATCGAAATCGCTGCTGGGGGTGGAGGGGAGAGCATCCTTTAGCTTGTTCGTCAGATAAGGTGGAAGTCTAACAGTGCTGCTCTCTAAACTCAGTCGAAGCGTTATATAGGCGCCTGGTGAAAAGACTCCAAACGTGCGCGCCTTCTTGGGGAAAAGTCTGCGACTCTTTCTGGGTCTGGCGAAATCTTGATAACGTTCTTTGGAATGTTTAACGGAATTCCAAACTTCGAGCGGAGAGGTGGCTGGGGGAGGGGGGACATCGGTCCCTAGGCAAATACCGCTGGGGCGAGCGAGAGTGATAACAGCGTCAGCCTCCTCCTTGCCTAGGTTCAACCATGCTTTCACCAGCTCCATGCGGTGATCTCTTAATCCACGTGGGTACAAAGGGGCACGTGGCCGCCATTTAGTTTGACCTCATTCTGCTACATCCCTTCCATGCAACAAAATGGCCCTTTCGGAGTTGGGCGGAAAGGTGACATGCCCTTAGACAAATTAGTCGTCACGGGGTAAACTGAAAAGGAAAAAAAAATCAACAACACGGATTTTCTGACCTGTCGTCAAGCAGGTGTACAAGCTAATTCTACACGACTGCGTGTACACATGAACGGAAAAGGAAATTATTATTGCCGACCAGAAGAACAATAAAGGGGACATAAAAAATCTTCATACACTAAGCTATAGAAAGCAAAAAAAGAATAGAAAAAGAATGAAATGGATATTCAAAGATATATTTTACATAAATGACTGAAGGATTATGATGGTAAATATACACATCTTTTGTTGCCTGACCAGGTTTATAAATACCAATTTCATATATACAAGGGTGGTGTGCATCATAGACGTACACATCGATAAAAAAGGACATGACAGAAATAATGGAATAAAAGGTGATCTCTAGCTGGCGGTTATAATAATTAGGAGGTGGACAAATCGATATGGAACAATTATAATTAAAATTTAGCTGCTGTAGAGCTCGCTAATAAATTTTGCTTTTTCGAACAAGTGAAGGTTTTGGTACCTTAAATGAATCGTTTCACATCAAAACGTTCACGGGATTTAATTTAAAAAAATCTACATACAAGCGGTAAGAGTTATCTGGTTTCCGTACTAGAACTATTAGGGAACAATAATTTGTCGTGGAGGGTTCAAGGATATGGGGATTGAGCAGATTGTTAACCTCAGCGTTAAAAGTATGTCTTTGATGAATTGGAAGGGGGTAAGATCTTAAACGAACCGATTTGGATATGATTCGTCTCTTCTGAAGGGGGGGGGGGAACACGCCCTTTAGCCTTGGTTTTCTGGCTGATGTCAAAGGATAAACAGTATTCAGAAATGTCAACTACACCACCAGGCCAGTAGAAAAATCGGAAAATCCTCCGACTAATTTTATCGGGTCTGAAGTGGCCAGAAAACAAGCTATTGTGGGCCATTTTTAGGACCAGGGGTACATGCGAACGGAAAACACAGAGGGTGTGAGTCTCAGAGTTGATGCCATCCGAGAAAGCGAGATGAAAAAAGCCTTCTTTCACGATATAAGAGGCTGTCCTCTTACCGCTGTCCGAATCCTGCTCGAGGCCCTGAGATTTTTCCCACAATGGAAGTTGATTTGGGCACTCCTGTCTTTGAGCGAATTCTTCGCTCAGAAAGCCGCTAAAATTTGAAGCTAAGAGAGTTTCAAGGGCAGCGGGCATCTGGGATTCATTCTCTGCCTGGGCTCTAGTGATGACGGGCTGAGCCACAGGGTTAGATGAGGCTTGGGAGCACTGTCCTACCAAAACGGAACAGAATTAGATAGGGTCTGACACGACTTCAGCCCATCCGGAAAAGTAATAAAGCTCGAGGTAACAGTTTACAATGGGAAAGTGGTTTGCGCGTCCCAAGTAGTCATGGACTACAGCAAACTTTTTGTGGTCAGGAGCCACCGGAGTAAGAAGTTTATTTGATACCAGGATACACGTGCACCCGGTATTGAAGACGAGGGTGGAGACTCGGCACCCATTAACAATTCTGTTTTCAAATTGTATATTTCCTGGAGAATTCTTGTTGAAGAGGAAATTTACATGGTGCCCTGGGGCACTGGGAGATGAGATTGGATCTGGGGATTCTGGTCGTGATGGATGGAAACCCGGAGCAGCATACACCTGGTGGACTTAGTGAATGGGATTACCACGGAATTGTGAATTTTGAAGGCAATTTAGGCGCGTGTGGCCTTCGACACCACAGGCAAAACATATAATTGGCCTACGGGGAAA
Source organism: Ceratothoa steindachneri (assembly GCA_963969495.1). NCBI lineage: Eukaryota > Metazoa > Arthropoda > Malacostraca > Isopoda > Cymothoidae > Ceratothoa > Ceratothoa steindachneri. The sequence continues at coordinate 145,068,270 of OZ018321.1, read as the reverse complement.
AGTTGACGGCAGGGGATGCGTTATGAGAGGCTTGACGTCACGGAGTTCCGATGGAGGCAAACTTCTGGCCTTAAAGGGGCCCTTAATCTTGGCGAATTCTGGGAAGTTCTTTGGAGGGAACCGCGAGTTTTTACATTTATTCTTGGAGGATGAAGGGGAGGCTTTTTTTTCCTTCGGGTATAAGTTGTGGCTCGCCGCATAGATATCTGCTTCTTCTATGCACTTTTTGACGCAGTTGCACCGTCGATCCTTTACAAAGTAGCGGATCTCTTGTGTTAGCAAGGCCAGCAACTGATCGCATAGAACAAAATCTACCAGGGACTCATAATCATGGATGACTTTCGATGCGTCTAACCAAAAATTAAAAGTACGGGAAAGAGTATATCCAAAATGACGGAAGTTCATATTTGGTTGCATGCGGGCGTGGCGGAATTTGGTGTGGTAGAAGTCAGGCGTCCTATTATACGCCGCGAGGTTCGGATTTGATGCTAGAGTACTCTACCGTAACTTCAGAGGAGAGCGATACGACTAGGTCTCAGAGCGGCAAGCTTAGTAGAGAAAGAAGCTTAGCTATAGCGTCCGTCTCTATGTCCCAATGATTAACTTCAAAAATGTTCTCAAAGTAGGTGAGAAACGGTGGGGAGTTTAACGGAGGTTGATTGAAGGGTTCCTACATGGGAATTCACTGAAAGGGTGTTGGTCCTAGGTCATATTGGCGAATTCTCTCCCGTTCTTCTCTCTCTCTAATTTATTTTGTACAGCTAATTCTCTATTTTTTTTTGTTCAGCAAATTCTCTAATTTCTCTTTGTTCAGCTAATTGTCTAATCTATTTTTTTCACGTGCATCTCTTTCTAGTTCTTCTGGTTCTCTATTAGACGTTCTCTCATTTTTATCCTCTTCCTGTAAATAAGTGACCAGGTCTTTGGGTCTTAAGCCTACGGATTCTCCTTTGAGTATAAATCTCTCAAACGACGACATTTTGTTCGTAACACAGGGAGTACGTTGTTCGAAAGAAAAGGGTTTTAATGGGCTGTTGGCACGGGACGGAGGAGGCTTGGCTCACAAATTACTGACATACGGAGCAATATGCTTGTTTAAATGCGGAAGCTTTGCTATTCAAATACTAACACTAATATAATATACGATTAAACAAATAAAAAATATATAAAGTAATGGAGTCTTCGTGAGATGAGAAGGGCTCAGACTCTACTAATCCGTGGGGGATTAAAGTGACCATGGAAGAATTCTGTCGCCTAACAAAATTTTTGTATTAAAGGTTGTCGATCGAAAAACATACAAACAGTAAGTGACAAATAAATATGGCAGGGTTGTTTCCTGTTTCGTTTTGTCTTTTTAACAAAAACGGTGCTCAGAAGTGAAAATTACAATAAAGTTAAAGGGTTGCCTTTAAAAAATTTCTCCAAAGACTTTAGACCTGACACCAGATTATAAAATAGAGTGAAATATCTATAAGTATATGTCATGGAATGGCCAGATGATATATTTATATATACGTAGGCACTTTGGGGCTTGGGCCCAAAGTTGATTGAAGACCAATAGTAAAAGGGGAAATTGTTAAGAGTCCAGTGGAGATGGTTTTTTATTACATTGCGGGGCCTTTTTAAACAAATATTTCAGAGTGCAAGTTAGCCAAAGATTAGCAGGTAGCTGGTACGCGCAGGGATTGCAAAAGAAAGAGAATGACGAAAATGTAACTTTACTAACAACAAAAGGATATAGATATTTACATAGAAATTGGGTTTAAATGAAATGGTTATCCAGACGGAGTTAAAGGTTCACACGCAATCAGGTAGGTTAATTAAGGGATTAACGATGTCCGATTTAGTTGGTGTTTTAAATGGGGATTTTAAACTGGGGCGTTCACACAAATAATGAAGCAATTGGGTAAGCCAGATTCAAGTTCAGTAGGCAGCCAGCAATGGTTAAGATTACCTTATCTGCTCGTTCCTGAAAAGGGGCCAGTTGGGTTACGGTAAATGCGCAGTACGGAGTCGATTTACCTCTGGCTTCATACAAAGGAGCACTTGGTGCCTTCGGAGTTGGGAATCCTTGTTATTCCATGCCGATTGACTAGGGCAGAGTTCACTGATGTCGAAGCCTGCAGATTAACTGAGGCAGAGTTCACGGATCGATTTAGCCTTCAACTTAAATCGAACTCGCCGCTGGGGGTGGGGTGGAGGAGAACATCCTTTAGCTCGTTCGTTGGAGAAGGTGGAAGTCTAAAGGTGCTGCTCTCTAAACTCAGTCGAAGCGTTATATACGCGCCTCGTGAGGAGTCTCCAAACGTGCGCGCGATCTTGGAGAAAAGTCGGCGACTTCTTGAAGTGAAAGGGGATTATTAATAACGATCGTTGGAATGTCCAACGGTTGCCACTCCTTAAGCCGAAAGCCCGGACGCTCACGGAGAGGTGGCCGTGTGTGTGTGGGAGGGGGTATGACCGGTCCCTAGACAAATATAGCTGGGGCAAGGGATAACAGCGTCGACCGCCTTCTTGCCTAGCTTCAGCCATGCTTTCACCAGCTCCTTGCGGTGATCTCCTGATCCACGTGGGTACAGAATCTCATGTGGCCTCCATTTGATCTCATTCTGCTACAGTGGTTCTAAGTTCATTAACTATACTGTTTACGATCAGGTTCCGGTAATAGGAGCTACATTTAAAACGACCATCCGACAGACTGAAATTGGGATTTTCTTCTATTAGTTTCAATTCTACACTTTTCTTTCACGGAAATCATTATACTTGTATTTTATTTCCGACTATGAAGGATCTATTTAGTGGTTTTAATTATAGCCTTCGGCTGTCAAAATTATGGAAAATAATGGTGATGTTATGTACTAACAATTCTCTTGTGATTGACATATAATGCATTGTAACGTGGCGCTTAGTAGCCACATCCTTGAGGTGCTTTGTTAACCTACATCTTTATCTACTTAGTGTTGCGGTGAACGCAGTCACCGACATTACAAGATTATTCATACAATAGGTTGGCCTCTAGGAGGAAATCCATTGCGGTGAGACAATGTTCTTCATGGCGATGGTTCGATTTTTGCTGGTCTTGTAATACATATATGAGCAAGATTAATTTGTCGTTTGGGTTAGCTATGGAAATGTTGTGGTGGGAATGGCTTTGATAATCTCTTCGTCTTCCCTGTAGCCTGTGTTAATTGTTGTTTGGTAAAATATGTCTAGCAATGGTATTATCTGAAATTATGTTTTTTTTGTTTTATTTTGTTTCTCTTTTTGTAGTCAATAATGTTTCTGAACATATTTTGCTAGTTTTATTTAGTCTGTATTCTTGTGTATCGGCTGTGGTAGGTAGTTGGTATAGAAGGTATTATTCAGTTAGGCTGATAAAACACCCTTGTAGAACTCCTGTTTCTAAAATTGAGTTCTTCAGCGTTGTATCTATCTAAATACAACTTGTTTTTTTTATCAAAATACATGCACACGATTTTATTCAGGTTTTGCTCCATGTTTAAGTTGTTGATTTGTATTTTTAAACTGAGCACACAGAAATTATCAAAGGTATTGGCAACACGTTGTTTTTGTTGAGACCTTTTCAGTGATTATCGCCAGCTTTAGGAAGAGCTTCACTAAAAACTCTAGTACTGATATGGGGCGATAGATTTCTATTAGATTGTTTGGTATCTGTGATTTCTCTAGGAAAATGTTTTGTTCGCAATCAAAGCTTTGGAATAGTATCAAATATTGAGGAATTCGTTAAATATTTTTATTATTGCTTATAGATATTTTTCAGAGTATTCTTTAGGCGTATTTTCATGAATCCATTTGTTCTTGGGGTCTTTTGCTTAAATGATTTCAGGGATTCGAAGTATTCTTATTTTGTATAGGACTTTCATTTTCTTTGCGGGGTTACGTCATTCGTCGTCGATGCGTAAGTAGGGTTTGATATGTACTTCTTGATGTTGTAAGCGTTGTAGTATATTATCTTCGCGAGTACTGTCAAAATTTTGGTTGTTCTTTAGTGAGTTGGAGAATATCTATTTCCATTGTCTTCTGAAGTGTTGTTCGATTTTCGTGTTATTAGTTATTTCTTTTTGTCCTGTTTTTTTCTTTTGGCTTAGAACCTCTACGTTTTTTTCCGCCTTAGAAACTTTTTGCAATCCTTTTCTATGTCCATTTTGGCTATTATATCTTACAAGGATAGATTTAATTTTTATTAGCGTTCTTATTTATTTGCCTTAAGTATGTTTCCATTTCCAATATTTCTAGTTATAAGTTTGGACTTTTTCCATTTTCCTCTTTATCTTTTCGTCCCTCTACATTTCTGTATTGTCTTTTGGGAGTTTAGTTATTGTCTACTTATTTTATTTTAGCTGTTTTCTGTTCTAAATATGTTTTATATTTCTCTTTTCTACAGTTATTTTAGGCTTTCTATTTCAAACGGAACCGTTCTTTATATTTTTTACATTTTTTTGTTCGGACTGTCTTTATTTGGGGTATTTTAATTTAGAGGTGGTAGAAATTGTTGTGACTAAGCTGAAGGGCTTGAGTTGGGTCGTTGGACCTAGTTTGGGATTTGATAGTAGAATGCTCGAGGTTGTAGATGATCTGTCGGTTAGGAATGTTTGGAAGTTCTTTCTTTCCCATTTCACAAAATTTCCTTCATTTAACATTTGGGTTACTCGAGTATCCTGCTTCACGCTATCCGGAGTTTAGCTCTTTGGATAATATCGTGGATGTTGGACGGCAAAATATTATGATGAATTTAAGGATCGGAAGATATAAGCGTCTTCTATTTTTCTTATTTTCTTATATTCAATACCTTTATTTATACCCATTATTACTCCATCATATCTGGACTGGAAGTGACTTGTTGTTATGGTATTGTATTTTTTATTTTATTGTTTATTTTTTCTTTATTTAATCATTGTTCTGTCTATATTATTATGCCTTCATCTTCACTTCTGATGATGTTGGAGTAGATTTTTAGTTTTTCTTTCCATCGATTGAGTTCAGAGTAAATATTTTCTGTCTGTGTTTGTATACATGCATTATTGTTAAGTTTGTTTTCTGCTGTTGATTTGTTTTTAGTTTTGTTGCTTTCATCGTGTTCCTGTCTTTTCTGGTCGGTGATCGAGTACGTCAGGATCATTACCCGCCGGGAAGCGCCAGGTCAAGGCGTCGTTTTTTTCTTTCAAAGGAGAAAGTTCAATTGTACCCATTTAGAGCCATGAATAACCATCAGACATATGGTTATTCACCCTGGAGATTTTAAATCTCCCAACGGATTTGGTTCTGGGTGGCACCACCTAGAGGCAGATGCCTTATTTTAGCCATTCAAAGGCAATTTTAAGTGCTTCGAACCATGGGAAGCCATCAATGCAATAACCATTTACCATCTTATCCCAAAACGTCGCAGGTCTTTGGAGGGATTTTCCCTCTCTTTTTTCTTAAATTTTGGCTAGTAAGATTTTAACATAAATCTTCCGCGATCAAAATCATTCTTTTTTTTAAAGTGTTATTAATTTCCGTTTCGTCTTCCTCTCTGTCGTTATTTCCATTTGAATTTCCTATTTACAATCCCGTCAACGATAACTTTCCGCACGGAGTTTTTGAAGAGAGGGTTAGTTTGGGAACCGTATATTTTTTGGTTCAGTTGTTCGGTGTAAGCTTTTTCTTTGTTTTTAATTTTTAATATTTTTTATTTTATTTTTATTATCGGTTCTGAAACATCTGTGTCAGTATCAATCGATTTCTCGTAGATTTCTTGTTGTAATTCTTGTTGGTGGATTTCCATCAGGTTGATTTTATAGATTTCATTTGAATATGATTCACTGGAAACAATATCAGGTTTATGCTGTTTTTATGTAGAATTTTGTTTTATTTGTGATCGTATGATCATGGTTTTTCTATATTCACAAAGGGTGCATGCACGATGTACAAGATCAAGTCTGTTCTCGTGTTTCCTGTAATTTTGAGGCTGGTGTTTTGTGGCTGTTTTGAAATTTGTATATTTACTGTGCAGTTACTGCTCTTGGCATTCCAAGAGCATCGTACTGCGTAAGTTCCCGCTGTTTATGTATTTTTTGTTTGTGCCTTTTCACTTATCCCATCTGTGTTAGTGGCTTCCGCACTCTGAACACATTTTGACTAGTATGTTTTTGTACAAGGCTAGCACTTAAAACAAACCTGGTGTAGAATGCCAATATTCCGTGTTCTATTGCCTTTTTGGGAATTTTCATTGTCTGGAAAATGATGTTGAACACATGACTTTGTTATACTCAGGCATTTATAAAAAACTTTATTACTTCTTCGGGATTGGTTCATGAGTCTTATGCCTAGATTTCATTATTTCTTGAGTCATGGGTCCAGATGACGGCAAAAGACCGACTTCATCGTGGTTACATTAGGAGGAGGCTGCACCTCTACTTAAACAAGAAGTGTGCCAGCGTCGGGGCAGGAGTGAAAATATTGCAGAAGTAGGACCCAAAAATGTATAAAATGTGAAAGAAACCATAGGGACTTGGCCAACAAGTCCCTAATTCTCAGGAAAGCACGAACCCCCCACAAAAAACTTGAAGCAACTTGAAGAAAAGAAAAGCACTGATAATACATACGACCAAGCTAATAATAACACAGGGAAATAAGCATATAATGACAGTAATTATATGTGTGCCCATGGAGCATTCGACGAGATTCTGAAAAAATTATTCCCCCAAAAAGATTGAATGGAGAAGCTTTGATTCGCCTTAGATCCCCAATCAGAAGAAACAATGAAAATTCTCCTGGTAAATAGAGAAAGGGAAGAAGAAATAGCGGAAGAAGATAGAACGGAAGATGAGGAGGAAGAACGGCAATAAACCAAGAGACAAAATATGTTACTGAAAAAATCTCGAAAGTAAAAATTAAGGAAGGGCGACTAAACAAAAATAATTCCCACCCCTGAGAGAGAAAAGAATAAACAACCAGCAAATAAGACAAAGAAGGAAGCCCCAATAACGTTGGAACTCGATATTCTAGGAGAAGACCATCATATTTTCATTGGAGAAGATATGGTCCTCAAAGTCATCCCCTTCCTGTCTCTGATGTGTAGATTCCTAGCGGATAGAAATGACGGGAAGATGGTACATGGACTAAGTAAATGTAAATTAGATGGACATACGAGGGAAATTACCACCAGAAAGGAGTGTGAAAACTCCTGCTGGACGGTACTCTTTTCATTTCCGATAGTAACGCGCAAAGTCTCAAGGTTGACATATTAAAGACAGTCAGGAGAAGGCAGAAGACCGCATATATCAAGTAATGACCATAAACGTAAAATAAACAATGAAAACAAAAACACGCATGTATAAATTTGAAATCATAGTAGCTACAACCATTATAATAATAGTTTTAGGTGATAAAAAGAACTGTGAAAGTCAGTATTAAATGTGTTAATATCAGCTATATTAAATGTGCTAATAAGTGTTAATCTATACAAAAATGTTAATAGAGTTGTAATTAAATCTCCGAAAACGAGGATGCAAGTTAGAAGTGATCTTTTTTAATCTCAATAATACTTAAAAGTGGATTAAATTTAATACAATTGCTACCTTCTGCAATCATGAGTAATAATAGTATGATAAAATCTATATTAAAAGTGTACTAGAGCCAAATAAAACTATTATAATGGGACAAGATTAAGTATGTATAGATTATCTAATTATCAATTTCATAAATTACTATAATTGGTCAAATAGAATTTTATATCAATTAATATAAAGTGCTTTAAATCTCTAAAATCAGCGAATATCATATGATATTGCAATATAAGCAGAGTAAATTCATAATGGTATGGAACTAATGCATAATATACATATGTAATTACATACAACTTCAAAAATAACATCTTCATAAAATAAAGTATTTTGTTAAAAATTTAAAGCTTTAGTCTCCTAGAAACTTTATTTCCTACTCCAGTCTATATGAACTTTTTCTCCTCTATGCTTTACCCTATTTAGGTACCTATGAACATATGTTAGAGTAAGTCTGTACATGGGACTCTAAATCATACGTTTATTGCTTAGAGAATACGTCCGGTTGTATATCGCTGCTATGTACATAAGTCTATCGCTTAGTTAATGTGTCCATAGCTCATTGTTTAGTATCTAATTAGATTGTTCTACATATAGCTTAGATACAAAATATATAGATCTATAGCTTAGGTATTCGGGACACATGTCTAACTCATAGTTACTACGTGCAGAGTTATATTGCTTAGGTAGTACATACTTATTTACATGGGTTCTATCGCCTAGAAGATAAGTACAAAGGTACTATGTATACAGGTCTCTCGCTTAGAAACTAAGCGCATAAGTATATGTGTTAGATACAACGTACATAATTCTATCCCATAGTTATTCAGTACGCAGATAATACGTACATATATCCATCGCTGAGGTGCTACGCACATAAGTGGTCTCTTAGTTACTATGTACATGTGTCTATCGCTCAAGTTCTACGTACATATTTCTAACGCTTACGTACTCCATCCACTGGTTGACCTCTTGGTTACTGCGTACATAGATCGCTTAGATACTACGTGCATAATGGTATCTCTTAGATATTACGTACATTGGTCTGGATCCTTGGTTTCTGGATATAATAAAGACTGATTTCTCATATTGTCTCATGTTTTGTGGTACGCACCCTCTGGGGTAAGGGTCATGGCGACTGCCTCCACTTAAATGGTAGATTAACTATAGCTAGAGAAAGGAGTTCAGGGTCAGTGTCTCGTGTTATAGGAAAGAGGGAAAAAGGATCTCAGATCAGGTTAATGGGTTTGATTCTTAACAGAAGAGCATCTCGGTGGAAGAATAGTGTTCTCCATGACATTATAGTGGTTATTTTGCAATTAGAGACATTTTGGTAAAGGTAAATACTATTGAATGTATTGGATCCTTACCCCTCGTATCCTCTGATAACATATGAGTGAAATTAAGGTTTCTTCTTGATGGCTGTTTATTTACACAACCCGGCCAGGATGTTCAAGTTCGTATTTCACAGTTCATGTACTCTTTGTACAAACCTGCTCTTGAAGGTATTTAGGAGTAACACTTTTCAAGATATTTATTCTTTCAATTCTTTCCAACCTTCATTTAAGGGATCTTGCGTTTTTAAGGAAGGTTTGGAGACCGGGAAGAGTTGCTCTGCACCAGGGTCTCTTCTTTTGCAATTAATCTCTACTGTTGTCGCTCAATTGTGCGAATTTAAACAAACATTTTTATAAAAAGATAATCTCGTTGGTGTCCCTAAATTATTCATAATGGCAATAAAAAATAATGTATTTATTTGCTTGTTCCTACTCTATTCCTTAAGGAGAAAATGAAAAGCCCCTCGTTTATTTTACCTTTTTTTCACCCTTAAAGTAATAAACACAGCAAAACCGCAATTATATAGACCCTATGAAGAAAAGCTGGGCGTTGAGGTTTATCCACCGTTCTTTTCTTGATCCATCTATATTTTCACTTCCCCTTACTTTACCATTAATTGAAACGTCTAAAAAATAATATTTCCTCTAGCGCAGGATTTCTCAAGGTAGGATCCAGTGCCCCGTCGATTCCACATTAGAAACTTTGGTTCAGTTGAAGTTAAATTATTTTAAAAGCAAACCTTGTCGTAACTTCTCGTCCTTGTGAAATTATGAAGTAAGTGTGTGTGAGATTAAAGTGGTGTAAAAAAACTATTGAGGGAGTTGGGGGAATAGGAGTCAAATATGAAAGAAGCATTAAAAATGCAAGTGATGTAAAGTTCAATGGAGATGAAGCTAATTTCTTTCATGTGTGTTTTCATGTGCTGTTTAGTGTGTTTTGGGGTTACGCGGCAGCTTTTTAACCTTTTCAAAAAATGAAAGGTAAGAAAAAATGATGGCAAGCTGCATATCTTTATTAGCATTATTATCTAAGATAATAATACATATATAAAACCTATTTTTTAGACCTTTTCAACGTTTGCTCAGAAGGTGACTTAGAGAACGATGACAGACGTCTCGGCTACTAATGATAAATGATATGCCAATTGCCAGCATTTTACTCCACCTTTCGCTTTCTAAAAAGAAAGTCTTTCAAAAGATTTAAAAGCTGCAGCGCAAGAGCCATCGCCGTTGATTTTAACAAATTATATATATATATATATATATATATATAAAGGGTCTTTCAATAAGGTCGCTCAATTTTTAAATGTAAATAAAACAAGTTGTGTGTGATATATTCACTCAATTTATTTTAAATTTAAAAGTACATTTTATGGCATTAAGTGTGAAATATGACGTCACGGTTCAAATGTCCGCAGCGGGTTGGCTTACTGGAACGTATTCGGGAAGCCCAATTTTCGATGACTTTGTCAAATAAATTGGTTGAATTTGCTGGATGGTGTTCGTTATGTTGACTTTAAGGACATAAACTGGTTGCGGATTATTCGCATAAACCTGCGATTTAAGGTAGCCCGAAGAAAGTAGCTTAATGGCGTTACATCGCTTGTCTCAGGGGCCAGTTGACCTTGCCACCGCGCGAGATGACCCTGTCCTGAAATCGCTGCTGCAAAATGTCTATCGTGGCATGCGCAATGTGGTACGTAGCGCCGTCCTGTTGGAACCACTTGTAGTCAGTATCCATATCAGGCATATAATCTAGTTGAGGCCACAAAAAGTTGCTTATCATCGATCTGTAGGTCTCGCCATGAATGGTCATGACAATCCTATCTTCGTTCTCAAAAAAAATACGGACCGATAATTCCGTTAGACAAAAATCTGCACCAAACAGTGACTTTGTTGGGATGCAATTGATGCTGGTGTATCTCATGTGTATTGTTTTCGTCACAATCCGACAATTTTGCTTGTTCACAAATCTATTCCTCCAAAAATCAGCCTCGTCACTGTGGCGAGGATAGAAATCATGTAATGCGCGTAACTTTTGTCGAACGGAACACTGATTTTGATAATAACATTCGATGATTTGCACATGGTGTTCAACCCTATAACCTTCCATCGTGACTTGCCAAGTACTATTGAACAGTGCACAGTGAGGTTGCCACATTTAGCTTTAAAAACATGGCCACTATCGCCTGACAAAGCTTGAGCATCCTTGTTGAAAGACCCTTTATATATTTATATATATATGCAAACTTTGTTGAAGACCATGGTATATTTTGCCTTAATAAATTTCCTTTGGCAACTTTCGATTCTTTTGTCTTTTTTATTCCATCTTGTAGATGGTAGATCACTTGTCCTGTATTCATCTCTCTTTTAAATGATGTGTTTAGTAAAAAAAAAACTAAATTGCTGAGCTATTGATCTTATTCGATCACCTTCAGAGTGTCTTTATGCATTATTTCCTCCTTTACCTGAGATATGTGGACTCAGAATCAGGCTGAATAAATAGAAAACGATTTTTAGAGGATATCTATTCTGCCTGGCTTGACCACAACGTTACAGGAAACGAGCCGATCTGGTGATTGGAATTTTAAAACAACCTTACTTTTCGATTTTAGCTTAAACCAGGATTATTGATGGCCGGCTTTTCTTCGTTAAGTTGGAATCGAACATTAAAGTTATTTTATAATTCCACTCACCGGATTTTCTCGTTTCCTCTAACGTTGCGCTCAAACCAGGCGGAATAAATATCCTCTAAACACCGTTTTCTTTTCATTCAGCCTGATTCCGACTCCACACATCTCATCGGTAAAGGAGGAAATAATACATAAGAGAATAAGTAAAAAAAACAAAAACACGACCATACACAGGAAACTTTAGTGAACAAGACATTGGAGACATTAGAAATATTTCATTTCAACTCAGACAGTTCGATGAACAAACAAATACTATACGGTAACGTAATACGACAATGTGACCCAGACGTTATATTTATCTCAGAACATGGGATGAATGACACAGACAGGATATAAATTTTGCCCTACGAAGTCTTAACCAAAAACCACATCGGAAAATGTTTCAACGGATGCGCGATAACTGTGAAAAGAGGTCTTGACTTTAGATCAATAAGTGGACTCGATGAGTCATAAGTCACTGATGAGATCTGTATGGCATTGGGCCCCTGGCCCTGGTAACAGGGTACCAGCCCCCAAAGAGAGGGTACTTGCCGCTTCACAACTTCCTGCAACTTTGTGGTCACGGCAGAACCGTTCTTTTTGCCAGTTACCTCAATGCGAAGAGTCCTGCCTCAGATTACACGTCGACTAACCCAGGAGGCAGGAAGCTTGATACACTTATTGAAAGGCAAATTCTGAAAATAATTGGACCAAACTTCCCCACATACATTACACACAGAGCAGCCACAAAAACAGACATAGTGCTTACTAGCACTGTGTTCTACTACAACTACTTCATTGAACTGGGCCCTCCTATCTCCAGCAATCACCAGAATATCCTTATTAAACTCTCAACCTCACCCATTCAAGTTCCTATCCCAGAACGAAAGAGCTACGCTCGAGCCAACTGGGATACTTATAAACGACTCTTCGAACATTACAAACCTGACCCCTTAATTAATGACACTCTCGAAGATGTTAACAAGGAGTTGTATAAATTAATGATAATTTATTAAAAGCCGATAAGGAAGCCATTCCACGAGTTAAATATAAATCACTTCCTGCTCCTTATTGGACCCCTAGAATGAAATCCCTTGCGATGGAATACGGGGAATGGATCAATGAAGTAAACGTCACTGGCCGCAATATCACTACGCACAGACAAACCTGACAGGTATGCGACTAATAAGTGACTCTTATTAGGAACTAACAGAATGTACTTTGGATCAATTTGATAACGAACTAAATATAGAAAACCACTCACGTACATTCTGGCAGAAAGTAAAAAGACTAAGAGGCGGACAGATACGAAAGGCCAGAAAAATTACACGTGGCAATACCGAAATTACCGATGCGGAAGAAATCGAAGAGGAATTTTAACTATTCTGGGCATCTATATTTAAGATATCCCTGGAAGAGTAAGATAACTTTGGTTTAGATTTTAAAGACGGAATAATAAACGAATTGGATGACCATATACACAGAAATCATCCTGACCATTGTGTATCGCAGGAAAGGGACATGGAGGGACTCAGTGGTAGAATTACTGCCGAACAACTCTCAAAACCTTAAAATTCTTTCGTCAACAAGCACCAGGGCGAACAGGACTGACAATGGAAAATTTTATTCGAGCCCCGCCTAACATCTTATTGGAGCTCATGAATATCATGAATGCGTGCCTGAACAAGGGTTACTTCCCTGACCATTAGAAGGTAGCAAAAATCATATTCATTCCCAAAGCCAGTAAACCACCGGACAGTCCAGCCAACTTCAGGCCTATATCTCTCTTAGAATTTGCAGGGAAAGTCTTTGATAAGATATTGGCCAACAGGGTGAATATTTTCTTCGAGGAAAATAATTCTCATAACAACCAACAACATGGCATCCGAAGGAAGTAAGGAACGGACACGGCGTTAGCTGTGATCACTAAGAAGTTGGCAAAGGTAAAAGCTGAAAAGACGCCACGTAAATCTGGTACTCCGCGAGGCCAAAACGGCCTTTTACAAAGTATGGAGGAGAGGCATACAATAGACAAATCTTCCAACTGGGCCTCAATACCATACTTAAAAGGATTCTATTCGACTACGTAATGAAGAGGAGGGTGTTTCTAAACGTTAAATATTTCAATGGTCCCGAGTTCGAGCTCGAGGCGGGGGTGCCACAGGGCGGGTGTATAAGCCCCTTGCTATAAAACATATACACCATCGTCCTTCCCCAACCTCTGACTGAAGGCTCGTTATACGTTCAATTTGTGGACGATATAACAATGATCTGTACGAAACCTTATCGGAATGTGAATTATATGGCACAGAGTAGGCGATAAAAATTAAAAACATCAACTCTTTCGAGAAAAGATGGAAGATATCTACCATTGCCCCAAAGTTTCGTGTAATTCCACTCTTTCAACGGACCCTCACAGACATACGTCTGGGGAGGGCACGCATCCCATACTGCACGGACAGCACGGTTCTGAGACTCCGTATTACGAATGCACAGAGGGACTTGGTGGAACTTTTCAAGTTCCTAAACTTGAATACCTCCTACAAACTAAAGATCTATAATCATGCATTCGATCAAAGCTCCTATATCCGCCGGTCCCTATAAACGCGATTTCCAAGAACCATGTGCTTAAACTGCAAAAGAGCCAAAATAAGGATGTCTTATATTATAAAGAGAACCTGAAGGAGAGAGCAGAGAAGGCATAGTGAGCTACATGGATCACTGGGATAACCCCCATAAACGTGCAGCTTCACATGAGAGCAAGCAAGATCTTTGACAAAGTACACCAGCACCTTTCTCCCGAGTTTGTAGTCGAACACATGGACTTAGATGACATAGGAAGCGCAAAACCTTTTAAAAGCAGCAGGCTACTCATTAACGACGACTTAGACCCAAGGTTCAATTAGATTTTCACAATAACCAACCAACACAAAGCCAAAAAAATCCCTTTCCACTAAATTAGTCAAGTGCAAAGTTTCTAAAACTCTCACAAATTTTAGCACGATTAACTCGTCAAAAATATAAAAAAGAAAGAAAAGTACCACATAAACAAAATGATGAAAAAACAATTCAAAATCAGGATGTAAACAACCCAGATAAGAAGATTAAAAATCTTCACCAAAAGCAGTAGGGATAAAAAACCCCGCTTATACAAATGCTTGAATGCCATTTGTACAATTATATATATATAGCAAAAAATATATTCCTAAACGCAAAGAAAGCCGGAGATGCCCTATCACCAGGCTTTCATTCTACTTTTCATTTTCGTTTTTCTATCAATTTCCACATTTTCCCCAACTATTTCTCCTACTAAAACTCTCTACTACTATTCCCCACTTTATATCTCCAATGTCCAATTCTTTTTATTGAGTCTGATTCTGACTCCACACTTTTCATCGGTAAAGGATGAATGAATACATAAAGGTGCTCCGAAGATGATCGAATAAGATCGAAAGCTCAGGAATATAGTTTGGTTTTTACCAAGCACATTCATTTAAAAGAGAGATGAAGTGATCTACCATCTACAAGGTGGAATAAAAAAAAGACAGTTAGAAGAATATAAAGTTGCCAAAGGAAATTGATTGAGGCGAAATATACAAAATTTGCATTAAAGAAAGACTGCTATCGATCTACACTATATATATATATATATATATATATATATATATATATATATATATATATATATATATATATATATATATATATATATATATATATATATATATATATATATATATATATATATATATATATATATATATATATATATATATATATATATATATATGCATATATCACTTCCTCATCATCATCACAAACTCTATAATTTAAGTATGGGATTTGTTTAAGTATTTAAATAATAATTTCTCTTAGTTTGGTTATGACGTGTTTTTTATCAAAGTTATTTCTAATAATTCTTTTATAATATCAAAAGACAAAATGGTGAAGTTCAGAAAATTTAGAAAAAAATTTCCATGGCTGCTTTTTTTAGATTTTATATTGTAATCTTCGTAGCGAAGCCTGGTATATGTACATATATATATATATATATATATATATATATATATATATATATATATATATATATATATATATATTTGTTTGTATTTTCCCTTGTTATTGTTTGTTTCTTTATATTTTTTGTGTATACTCACTTAGTTTAATTTACTTTATCCTGCATTCTTCTTTGTATATTCTCTTGGACAAGTTTTCCTTTTCAGGCTTGTCGTTGTTCTGGTTATTTTTGTCCTCTGCTTATTTTTGATGATTTCCTTTGTTCGTTGGCTCGTCTTTATCGATTTCTTGTGTGTTATTTTAGTTCTCTATTTATTTTTTTACGCATAGAATGAATAGGATAAATCTATTTTCCAGGTTGCTTACGCAGTTTGGGAATCTTGCCTTGCTTGGACCTCGTTGATAATCTTCTAGGAGTGCTCATTAACGTGGAGCCGATACCTTTTTGGGACTTGCTATAAGTGTTATTTGCGTGTAAAATCTTTAGTTTTATTCATATTTCTGATTGCGAACGATATTTAAATCACAATAGTTATAGTTATATTTGGGTCAATTCTGGTTTCAGGAAACATACCATTTTATTAATTACACCTAATTTTGTAAAATACTTTGTAATTCAAACTTAATAGCAAAATATTCCCAAATATTAAAAAAAACATATAATTATCATACATACGTATGTATGAATAATATGATAAATTAAAAAAATCCAATTAAATGTTAGATGTATAAACCTATGAAGTTGTGCTTTATACTTTCGGTAAGCATAATTATATATATATATATATATATATATATATATATATATATATATATATATATATATATATATATATATATATATATATATATATATATATATATATATATGTGTGTGTGTGTGTGTGTCAGAGAGAGTAGGTTTACCACCCGCCCTAGAACCCAACGTCTACCTCTAGCGCCTGAGAAAGTGCACCTGCACAGTCAGACAGCCCCAGGGGACATCGAGACTTAGTGCGGTTGGTTAACCCGAGTTAGGCTCGCTTTATCTTCCCGTTTCACCGTCTAACCGACGCCAGACGCACTTCGCCAAGGACCTATGCGCAAAGCTGTGAGACCGCTGAGACTATCCCCCCTCCCTGGCGCGCCAAGTCTAATGAGATCACCATTCCCCTATTGCGAACCCCTGGCGACCCGCTTTCGCCGAGGCAGAATAAATACTTCGAGAAAAGCTTTGAGGATTCAGTACAGCCCCATCTTGGTTAGCGGCCACGTACAGTCTCGTACACCCTGCTTAGCCTCACAACGGCTTTTAGCTTCGAAGGCGACGCGTCGTATCTAAGGCCAGATTTCCCTCCGACAGACGATAGACACAGGCATGCATCTATCACCTTGCTCATTCCTCAACGATGTTAAAGAAGAAGGAATTTTGCAAGTTCAACTCTGCAGCGGCCCGTTTATTCACCGTATCCAAGCCTCCATTTAATTAGGCTTTACGTGAGTCTCCCCGATTATGGCACTCTTCCATGTTCTCAGGAAGCATCCATCCTCTCTCCGACTCTCGTACCCGTCGACTCATTTGTATCCCTTCCCCTCCCCATTTGGTACCCCGGGTCTCATTATTTATTGTCATTTATTTAATTGTGCTATTAATATTTTCTTTGTATATAATAAAGTTAAATTTTTTTCTGCCATTAGTTTCTCTAATCCCAGAACCTCTAAGAATTGAATATTTAGGCCAATCGCACTTGACTTTGTTTATTTAACCCTTGCACTGGAATCTGTATCCCGGTTCTCTGGCGTGCCCTCTTCACGGTCACCCTACGACAATATATATATATATATATATATGTTTTTATTTTGAGTTTTGTGAGATGTGGTTTATTGGATAGGGCACTAGATTTTCTCTGTTCTTTGTGAGAGAGTGCAGCCGCCTCCTCCAACTTATAGGGAGCGAGCCTCAATTGGCGGTGCGACAAGTTTGATACACGCGTGAAAGTATCTTGATTCGCATACGACAACACAAACATAAACGACCAAAGGGCTTCTATCTCTTCCTCCCTTCCCTCTTCGTATTCACAAGCGTACTCTTCCGCTTACGGAATGTGAGGTGTTTTCTCTTGAGCCAGAAAGGGCTCCCTATTCACTAGATGTAGGCAAGGTAAGATACAGTACTATCCTTCTCCCTGCTTCATATTTCCTGAGCACCTGTCCCCTATTACCCACGAGAGTGCATTCTGATCTTTATGTGTATTTTATTATCCGTTCAAGGTCCGATTCTATGGAAAGTGGCGCAAAAGGTAACTTAGGTGATCTTGAGGATGCATGTCGCTTTCTCCTGGTGTATAAAGGCAATATTCTTAACCTTAGATTGCATTTACTATTTCTTCTCCTTCAAAAGTTCTCTAATAAAATTCTCCCCTCCCTAACAACCCCTAGTACCGAAGCTTTATATTTGTTTAAAGGGCTCAAATGGTCCCCATAGATTTACTTATACGTATAATGAATTAGACAGGAGATGTTCATTTATGTTGACGAATATACAGTATACAAGAAAGAAATATGATAACAAGTTAACATCATGTCATATGTCTAGAACTTTGTCTCTAAACTCTTTATGTTGTACAATTCTTACGCGACACCATTTATTACGGTTTAAGGTTTTGTTTATCTTCTATATATCTATAAATTTATGGAGCGCTGCATCCAAATGGTTTCTGAAAATTCACGTAAAATAAATCCCTCGCATTTTCGCAATCTTATTGTCAGGCCGTTTGCACTGCCAAGCGAAGGGGTAAAAATTGTCCAAATTTAAATGTCTCTTTTCTGAGTTTCCAAGTTAGGTGCAGCATAAGAAATTACCACGTTTCGAGCGTCCTGCGCAGTGGTTGGTGATTTTAATGAGTTCCAGAAGTATGTCAATTAAAGCCGTCACAGTAAATATGTAGATCCATAATGTACGTCTCGTGAAACATGATTCCCTTTGTGGAAATCTTGTTTACCATTTGCCAACTGGTACAAAGAACTTCAATTTTTCATGAATTATTGAAGAATGAAGTTGTTTTTTGGGGGAATAAAGAGGATGGTATACACATATACTGTATAATGGCCGATGTGAGAGGAAGTTTGTATTTACGATCATATGAAGAGGCTATATTAGAAAAGATGGTCCAGTATTCCTTCCAACGAGAGTACGTTTGACTCAACCGAGAAAGGTAGAGATAAGTTAATAAATTTGGATAATATTAAGAAAAAGATAAAGTAAAAGTCTTAAAGGATAAGGATCTCAATATCCTAAAGCATAAATACCGTAACCAGAAAGTCTTATTGTAAGATAAAATGAACATGTTGGGAAAAGAGCATAGATACTCAAAAATACTCAAGAGAACACGCTATGGCGAGGGCCATAAACTAGAACATGGAAACACGATCATTGGTTGAAAAAAAATCTATAGGTTTTGTGAACTTAAGACTCTTGGCGAGGAGGGAAAACGAAATTAAAGACGTCCCTCTGGTAAAGAGGCTTAGATGAGCGAAGCAGGGAAGATTCGCTCATCCTTTTACGATACGAGGGTGAAAAAGGTCTCTTGGTGAGGGGAAATCAAGAACGCTTGGGTCTATTCTCAAAGGAGATGCAAGAAATTCATCATATTTAAACTAGACTTCAAGGTTTTAGATGCCATTCGAATGAATTATACTTTCCTGGCTAATGTTACCAGCCTATTCCGCTCTATATCACTATTAATATTATGATTATATATATATATATATATATATATATATATATATATATATATATATATATATATATATATATATATGCAAGAAAACCACTATTATTGGAACATAAAGCTTATTATTATGAAAAGGGTAATTAAAACGGGACCAATTCCGATATGTAGTTTACCATATCATCTTCAGCCGTTAACTACTGAGGATGGTATGGTAAACTACATATCGAAACTGGTCCCGTTTTAATAACCGTTTTAATAATAATAAACTTTATGCTCGTTATTTAGTGAAACAGTGTTTATATCTATATTGATATATATATATATATATATATATATATATATATATATATATATATATATATATATATATATATGAATAACGTTACAGACACGAGGAAAATGAAACAACGGAGAACTGTTAGGCCTTTCGACTAATGGTCCTTTACTGAGCAGTAAAGGACCATTAGTCGAAAGGCCTCGCAGTTCTCGGTTTTTTCATTTTCCTCGTGGCTGTAACGTTATTCATAAATTCCTTACGTTCCTTATTTTCGTGATTCAGTTATATATATATATATATATATATATATATATATATATATATATATATATATATATATATATATATATGTATATATATATATATATGTATATATATTAGCCGCCATAATGATTGGTACAATTAGGTTCCCATTACAAAATTTGACTAGCTCTAAACAAATATTGGTAAATAATGCATGATAAATTACAGATATAAAATTAGCATGACTATCACTTTTCCATATATGTACATTGTACAATGTAATATATGGAAAACGTATAGTCATCTCAATGTACATGTTAGGACGAATTAAACTGCAAGTTACTTGCAAAAGAGCATTTTAACTCAAAAATGTGTTTGTCAAGATGATCTGGACATATCGCAACAGATCGAGATTAGGAAGTAGTCAACAATTAATTTAGGGGTTGTTACAAAATATTACTATAAATTGCCCAGTGACATATTCTGAGACAGCAGCCTCCCTAACGAAGGCGGCCTTCACACGCTGTTATAATTATCCATTCCTCATGCAATATTTTCCAGTTTATCAAAGGTGCTTGGGTTTCTCTCTTTACTGCTCTCCCATAGCTTCTTCCCCAAATTCTCAATCGGGTTGAGGTCCAAGCTCTGAGCAGGCCAGTCCAAGAAACTCTCTTCTGATCTAAGAAAGTTTGCACGAACTTTGTCTTGTTTCAAGATAAATTATCCCGCATACAAATGGCACAGCATGTGCTTGCATATGAACTAGAGCATTTGTTTGCAGAAGTTATTTATACACTTAAACATTTACTCTGCCCTGCAAGCGGACAAGTCGGATCGCACCTTCGCCGAAATTATGCTCCCCACAACTTCCGCCAGTTCTTAGACGGACGAACTTCCTGCCATCTAAACCAAACAAATTGTACTTAGATTCATCGCTGAAGTGTACTTTAGATTATTGTTCTTCCGTCCATCGAACATGCTTAGTAGCAAAAGATAATCTAGCTTTTTAGGGCTGATCAATAGTTTGAGAGCTGGAGTCAAGATTTTAAAGATCTCTCCGTCCCGCGGCGTGATACTGTCTTCATGGATACATTAATAGCCATGGATTCATTTAATGTCGGGAAATTCTGACTGTTTTCTTTTATTGGTTCTTTTTTGTGGTACGGACGATGGCTTGCCATCTCATTTTGAGATTTTCCTAGAGCAATCAGTAGAAAATCCACTGATACATAAAACTGTTGCATCGTTAGGACACTTGGCATTAACCTGTGGTGTCTAAACTTTGGGGATGTTTAACCAAAACAGCTATGCCGCTGATGGAGAGATTTTCCTCTTGATATAGTTTACCAATTACCTCCTGAATCTAAGCAGGTGTATTGGGTACCTTAGGAATATTTTCTCCTCGGAACTTGACAAGTTAATGAGTGTAAGTGCAAGAAATTCATGAAAATAAGTTACTACTCTAAATTAATTGTTTATCTCAAAGATATAACTAATAAAACTACGCTGTCCGGATAATTTTGACCAACATATTTTTGTAATAACATGCTCTTTTAAAAATAACTTGCGGTTGCTTCCATCCTAGCATGTACAATGTACATGTAAAACTTATAGCTATGTTTAATTATATATGTAATTTATCATGCATTATTTACCATTATTTGTCTTGAAGCTACTGTAGGTTTTTTGACGTTAAACTAAGTGTCCAAATCACTTTGGCCGCAAGGGTTTGTTTCTTTGGAGGTGATAGGAGTGGTCAGTATGGAATTATTTACGAGCACCTCCAATTTTATAAGGGCTGGGCGGGCTCAAGTTCATCAGTGTGAAGCAGACCCTATTCCTGGACTTCCTAGAAGTGCTCTTGTGCGTGTGGTTCGCGTGGGTTGTGTGTTGACACCGTAGCCCATTGGAACCTAAATGCGTGGAAGGAGTTAATAGCGTCAGTGAGTATGCTGTTGTTATGAATAATGGTGTAGAATTGCTCACAGTCTGGTCCAATAATTATTCTAGTCCTAGGTCTGGACACACCGCTTTTGTTTAAGTCGATGGTATTGAACCTTTGACTCAATCTAGGATCATATATATATATATATATATATATATATATAGGATTTAATTCCTACTGACCGTGTGAAAGCTGGTTAGAGGCGAGTTGTGCCGCGGCCAGAATTCTCACTATAAAAGTCCCACTTGTTACTGGGGGGGAGGTTTGTGATTGTTTCATTCTAAGAGTGCATAATACAGGTTGAATGAATTAGCCGAAGGGATTCTTAATTAAAGTCTTTAAGGGTACGTCAAAAAGGAGGAACCACAAATAAATACACGTACAAAAATAAACTTTACTTTACACAAAAATAAGTAGTAGCAATAGTTAAACGGGCATTTAGGTAAATTAGGATTAAATATCAAACACTAACGTTAAGCGTCTAGATTTATAATGACTCAATGGGAGTATCAATCACTGTTAATAAAATATGTAATTTAAAAATAGAGGGACACTGGGTTTACAGATTACCATTAATTGTGATGGATTGGAGAGACGACTACTCAGGTCCAGACGGGGTGGTTTGGGTGGCGTTAACACGAGTTCTCGGGGAGAGGGGGGATAAGACGACGGGTCGAAGCTGCTGACTGCAGTTCCGGTTAGTTTACTCCTAACTGGATGTGACACTAACAAATAGTAACTTCCAGTAACTATTTTGATGTTCCTTTTCTTTCTCAAGTTACGTTGAGCAACAGAACGTATTCTTCTAGTCACAGACTCTGCGGGGCGGGATTTGCCTCAGGAACACTTTGAGACAGCGACCAAGTTAACTCAGCGGCGCGTTGGCAGTCGATACGTTACGGCAACGACTCTCGTTCAACGTGAGGGTTACGCGAGTAGGTTTGGGACACTGCTGTAGAGGGATGAACGACGTTGTCATTTATAACGCGGACTGTGTGAAATCGAGAGAGAGATTCCACTCACGACAATTCGCTTATCGCAGTGCCTTCTGGACAATCTCCATGGTATCATAAAGAAGGCAAATAAAATTTAGGCTTCTCTGTGACATAGGCCTTCTTTCGTCAGACTTCCTGTCACCTGTTGAGGAAGGGTGGAGGGAGAGAGAAAGAGGAGACGAAGGTCAACTCAAACGACAAATTTCTTTCGTTCCCACGATTGTCTGGCGGCATGCGAGTATCTACGTTCCACTCCCTCACAAATGGTGACCGCATTTGGTGGTCTCCTGACCAACATTCTTTTCACGCCTCATTAGAATAAGCAGGGTTCATTGCAGGAAGCGTCATAATCAATGCGCCTCACCTAGCGCCACTGGCTGTTACGATCTAACTGCACGTATAGCAGGGTCAAGGCGCGTAAGAGTGTGCTGCTGTGTCCTCGTGGACCTTTGTCATAGTGGTGATTGTATCGTTTAATGTGGCTCTGTATGTATAATTAAAAGTGTTTGATGCATCTGTATTTTGTGCTTGTTTTCTTTTGTATCCGTGTAGTGTTTTCCGTGTCCATGAGTGTAATACAGTGGTCGTCTATGTGTATAGGGTTAGTATCCTGGATGTTGAGGCTGGGTAGTGTGTTCGTTAGGAATGGGACTTTTCAACTTCTCCCAGTTTGTGTTAGTATAATAGTAGAGGGGCGGGAGGTATTATGATGGTAAGAGGGTAGCAAAAGGCATATAGGGATTTGGTCAGGTAGAAACTAGGGACTTGCAGTTATTTAAGCGTGGAAGTGTGTGACGTGGTCATTGCAGTATTCTTCGATGCCCGAAGAATGTGACAAAGTTCGCGCAAATGTCCTGGCAACAAAAGTAGTGTAGAATGATGGGCGTTCATGTTTCTTGCAAAAAAAATGTAAGGTTGTGGTTTAATTTTGCTCGGAGTCTGACGTTTATGTGTGGGTCCTGTCATCTTGGAAAGTACTGGGTGGCTACTAGAATAGGGCCACTGCTCGTCTAGTGTTTAAGAGAGTGTGGTGTAGAGAGCGGTTTGCCAGGTTCTCCTAACTCAAGTGTGGCGCCAGTAGAGTAAGTAATGTGTGGTAGCCTGCAACATGAAGTATGCTGTTGCGAGGGTGTAGGCTTTGGGAATTCAAAAGCAAATTGTCAGTTCTCTGGGTATTGAGTACGTGTATTTATCAAATATTCGACGACCAAATTATTAACTCGTTGAATCCAACTTATCGCAATTCGACTCTAAATTAAGTTTGTACCGAATCTTGGCCATCGCTCCAGTAGACTGACTTCAATTAGCGAAACGATGACTTTTGACAAAGCGATCATGGTAGATAATTTGGTAAGGGACTATGGGTGACAAATTAACCCGTCATCGTTAAACAAGCTAAGTTTGGTACCTCGTGAAGCGGCACGTCCTTTTTGTCCAACTGCCTTTAGTCAGGCACTTTCTAGCAGATTATGTTTACACTTTCTGTCTCACTGTTTGCTCGATCTGTGGCTCTATATATTCCAGCCGTTTAATTTTTTTCTATATTCATTACTTTACGTGAAGATCTCTCTTTACAGCTCATCTGTTGGCGATACCCTGTGTAGAGTGCTACAACTGCTACTTCGAAGAGCGACATATCCTATAATCGAAAGAGCCAGTTAGGAAGGCCTTGTTTACTGCATTGACTTCATCTCTTTGGCCAAGAATAATGAAACTAATAACTTTCTCCTGACAAAATGTGTACTCTTTTCTCTATGAGTTCATCCTCCTAATTTATCCTAAATATGTACGTTTAATGGACTGAATAGATCATTCATTCCACATTAGAGTCTTTGACCCCTCTGTAAACAACGCTCTTTAACGCCCGCAGGCTGGAAGACACCAGCTTCAAAAGATCATGGGCACTGGAGAGCAGAAAATGAGAAGGCCACATTAATTCCCTCTTAGCGGCTAATTGACTATACACCTGAAAAATGCCAAAATCCGAGACGGGATAGCAGGAAGCAGTTAGACGCACGATATAGCTCACCACAACTCCACACCTCTCTTTCGCTCACAGGTGGCGGGGTTTTATTTTTCTCTTTGTTCTAAGCCGTCAAAATTCATTTCACCCACTCTTGATGTTTGGGTATAACACGCCAGGGACATCACAGCTTGGGGATGGACAAAGGCTCCACTCTGACCACACTAATTTGGTAATGTTTTTCCCTTGACTAGTTTTTGGATTCACCCTCTGGCAGTTCCACTTCTAAAAAGGAAGCGGTCTCACTATGCCTTCTAAGCTGCTCGTATAAACCTCTTATAAAAGAGGAGAGGCTTTCCCTCTCCTATTTCTCCGCCTGCTCAGAGAGAATTGCCTCTTCTATGTTGATTGGTGATCTTAATACCACAGAAAACACATTATCTGCTAAAAGAAGCAATTTAATACAGAGACGACTCATTACCTAACAAAATCTTCAACGACCTCTGTAACAGAAAACAACTCCAGGCCTGTATACACCATCAGATCATATCATAAATAATAATCCCTGTTATCTCTTCATCGCCCATCCTGGTGAAAATTCCGAATTTCAGGTGCTTACTCAAGGCCATTTGGACCGCCTATAAACGCCAGCTACAGGATTATATTTTAGATCAGCTAGACTGGACCACACTGAAAGTTATCGACGAACAGTTTGTCCATCTGAAAGCAAAAATCGCGTAAGTAGACAAGTGAGCTTTTCAAACGGTGGTGTATAAGACTCTGCCTTTTCCACGGTGGGTAAAAAATTTTCTAGATAAAATGGTCAGGCTTAAGATACTAATTACAGAGCCTAATAACTATGGTAACTATGATGAGATGGAAATAAATCACCTAATTAGAGGAAATATGAGCAAAAGCTTGATAATATGATAAGCAATATAAACATCAAAAGCAGAAAAATTACCGACAACCTGAAAAAAAAATATCACTTCAGGCAAATTTTAAAAATTAAGCTGAAAATAAGCGAAAACGAAAGTAATAATACTAACACATGTTACAAGGGTAAATAATTACGAGGTTAAACGAGGTTAGAGAAAACCTGACGCAATACTATTATACAGACAAGATTCAGAGGCACGAGAGGAGATAAGAGCACCCGCCAATAAAGAATATAAACTACCTATGAAGATCTTAAAGCAGAATGCCCTTGGGTTTACTGGCAATACTAAAATGAGCTTGCCCAGCGACCCAAAAATCTCAACGGGTAAAACCTACATCTCGTAAACGCTTGGTTGAACGTAAGTTATTTTCTAGACATGTTTAAAATTCTAAAATGATCTTCCTGTTAAAGACTCGAAAGCCCCACTTTCCCTAGAAATTAACAGTTACATGCCCATTTCCCCTTTAAAATTTATAATAAGGTTCTGGAAAAAATATGATTTACAGGTTGAGAAGTTACCTGCAAAGTGAATTGCTGTAAAATATCGATCAGCATAGATTCCGAAGAAGTTACGGCAGGTAGACTAACTTAGCCCTAATCACCTAAAGCGATGTCCTCGCTTAGGACAGAAATAATAATGTTGAATACTTATTGAGAGGGGTGGCGCCTGCATTTTGACAAGCTGCCAATAACACATATCAGGAAGAAAAGAAAACGCCTTGGGATGGAGACTAGCATTACGAAACATTTTAGCGACTATCTCCAGGATCGACAAGTAGTTGTCAATATATATAAGTTTTAAGAAAAACCTTTTACCAAGGATGTAGAGTACAACAGGGGGATGCCTAAGCTCCATCTTTTACGCGATATATAACGCTAACCTCACTATCCCTATTTAGGAATGGACCAAATATCTTATGTACACCTAGCAGATGACATTACGCAGGGGATAAATAGCAAATTCTTAGCCCAGCCGATATTGTAAATAGAAGGTGAGGAGAGATTAATAATATAAACATACACAAAAAGAAGAATATAATCCGTACAACTGTTAATAAATTTCAGGTCATACCGATAGGTGCACAAAGATTACAGGACATTCTGGTGCATGAGTAATTTTATGCCAACTTTCAAGAGGGCTGAATCCTTGGCCTCAAATTATACCGAAAGTTTATACATCCCATCTTAGAGAAAAGATCGCGCGAGCCAAAAAAACTCTATAATCTCTACACTGCATCTAATCACTATCGTCAGCGAATTAAAGGACACTATATATAGCTTTAGAAAGATGGGTAATCTTATACTCTAACATAATCCTACATATCGCAAGAAACACACAACTAAGAGAGGCAGAAGTTGCTAACCCAGGCGATCAGATGCAGAACTAATGATACTTGCTGCGATACTTACTTATTGATCTACGCGCTAAGAAGCTATGGTGACATGTTCACGTTTATCTTCTCGATTAAGTGTTACAACATATTAAACTACCGGACGATGATTTACCAAACTTGCGCTTCCGAAAAGGATTCGGAAGCAGTCAACTAGTATGTAACTATGACCGCAACGAAATATTGAACCGATATATAGTTATGAGATACCGAAAACAATCTGAATTTAAACTAAATAAAAACTACTGAAATTTGGCAAGATCAAAGACAAACTACTATGACATCCCGATACTTACAAGTCAAACAAGAGACGTTAAAAAAAAATTAAGGTAAAAAATAAAAACGGGATGAATTAATAGAAGAAAGTAAGTTGTCAAAAAGGAGGATCGTAAAAAAAAAAAGAATCTTCCTTTTTTTTAAATTTTACGAATTTATAAAAAGGCTTATTATAAACAAGATAAAAACAGAGATAGTCAGATGATCTGACACACGAACACTTTAACTAAAACAACATAGTTTCGACCTAAATCACCTCAAATTATCATTACATCAATGATGTGGAAAAAGTTGCCGATCTTAATATTCATATGCATATGGAAGATGTGATTCTTGCATTGTTTTGCGAGAAAATATCAAAATGGATTTAGATTTTTTTTATTCTAAAAGGGATGTGGCATCCATTTTATTTCTAGTTGATTTTTTTACTTTAACTAATCTTTTTCATAATATAGCGTATCAGTTGGCATTTGTGGTAATTAGCGCTGATTAAAGAACAAATGTTTATGTTTTTAACTCACCTTCATCCATTAAATAGAAAGTTTGCTAAAAGTTTTGATTGCTAAGGAATATGAGACCACCAACTAGGATATCACCTAAAATGGTACAAACGAAATTTAGATCTAACTTATCTTTTCGTCTATTCGACAGTGTGTCGTTCTTGTCTAAAGTCATCGTCCAATAGAGAACTTCAATAAACACCATATTTGCCATTGTTTATTGTCTATTTTGAGAGTTATTACTGCTACGCGAGCATTTAAAAGAAGTAGTTTATAAAAACACCTCAAACAGTGATTTTGATCTCTTTGATAGCATCTCGTTTTTGAAAAAGAAACATATTCAATTTTTATCACGCCACAAAGGTTACTGAAGAAGTTTATTTCCAGTAACTTGATATTCTAAACGAAGCCTTACAATGAGAGTGATCAGATTGGTAAACACCATAGATTCTGTTCTTAGTCATGATGCTGGAAGAGCTCGCTCTGCAACACAAACCCACGAAAGACAACATTGTTTGGATCTGATATTATTATACATTTTACACACTCAACCAATTTATCACATAAGGAATATTACTGCTTTCGATTATTAAAATATTTCATAAATAGCAGACAACGATGTCATTGAAAATGGCCTCGCACACATTTTTCGCCCCAAAATAGTGAAATTTTGAAATTATTAATCAAAAATGTGCTTTCTCGTTAGGCTGCATTATTGATGAGGAAAGTGATTACATTTATTGATTAATAGGTTAATTATACATCACTCGGATTTATTTTTGTCTCCTATTTTAAAAGATATAATTACTTCCATATCATCTTAAAATATCGTGGGTATTTTTCATCGGAGAAAAAATTTTTGGAGAACATAAATGCCAAAATATAATTTTAGAAATAATATCAAGGAAAACTTAATCAACCTGCAAATTGTGAACGGAAGACACATTTTTAATATTTTTAAGAACACGAGTCATTGAAAAGAGCTCCAAATTACCACCATGAAGAATATCGTAATAAATTAATTATACAATGGTCACTCTGACGGACTTCTTGAGATCGGCTAATCTGGCGAAACTCGAGCTGAGGTTAGGATAATTTAACTAATGTGTGAATTTTGAAAATAGGTATCAAATGGTCGATTGAATTGTCACACTTAATTTTTCGTGTTTATTTGACATCGAAATTTATCACATTTGTCATTGGTTATAAACCGGCAAAGTTATTATGGTAGTAACGGTGGCAAAGTAATTTTCTCTTTTTTAGTGTACAAATATTCCACACATTTTATTACTCTGTCTCAGAAGACTTGTATTCTACAAACCTTGCCTGTTTTTGTGTTTTTAATTTCATTAATAATAAACTCTCTAAACGGGGAACCAATAGTTAATTTTCAATGTGTAAAACCGACGTCTATCAGCAAAATGCAAATTGAGGAAAGAAATTTGCGTGAAAATTCTGATTAAAGGAGTAAGTGACTGGAGAGGTCGGTCATGTAGAACTGACTTCTCGGAAACCTTTCTTCTTCACCCATAGTGACGTAGATTTCAGTCTCTGATCTTTTCTTTCCAAGAAAAATGGTGGGTGCTTTGGTTCTTACTGAGGAAGATGTTTTCCTCACCGCAATATTTACTAAAGGACTCATTCATTGAAAAGTGAATAGTTTGATCCAGCAGTTCTCTGAGTGCAATCTATAAATAATTGATGCTTATATTGAAAATAAAAGGAAATATATACAAATCAACAAAAGTCTCACTGTCATTGCGTTGGGAAAAGAGATGCTAAATGACAGAATAAATAAGGAATTTGAATTTAAAGAGCAAGAAATGTGAAGTTAATAAGTGAAACAAATGTTCACAAGGAACACGGTCATTTCTAAATGAATATAAGGGAGTAGATGCACAATAAACTATTTTAGCACAAATTGTCTCGGTAGTTAAAATAATAATTTGGAACATTATTGACGCTCATCATTTTTAGGTAATTGTCAATCCAAAAAGACTACTTGGAGACTTCTTTTTGTGGCTAATTAAAGCTTTTATAAGGAAGGATAGGCTTTAATTATTCTATGATGCAGGCACCAAAGAAAATTAGCTTGTCAACGAAAATGGGTCAGATTTAGTAATTTCACAAGGGTCCTATTTTATGTTATTTAGTAGTCTATCGAAAATAAATTGTGAAAGAATTGGATCTGTGCGGCAGAAAGTATCAAGAAAGAAATCTATTGGTGGTAATGGAGTTCTTCAATATATATTTCCGCTTTATTTTTTTCTGAATAATTTTTATTTGTGGGTGACTCTACATCTCACTATGTCGGTCGGACGGTCCCCGGTTTGCTTTTTATTGTTTTTGTAATAACATTGTAACTATTCGGCTGATTCTAACGAAATTTGTAAATCTTATGTTGTTTTACATTTTACTTTGAATGATATAATTAACAAAGTTCTTCCAAGGTTGCCTGGGGAATTATTGGGCAATAATTGGGGAATTATTATGTTGTTTTACATTCTCTTTCAGATGATATAATTACTAAGGTCTTTTAAAGTATAGTAATTTGGCACTAACATCTGCTGAACAAAGTCACGGGCTCTCATTTTTTCTGATTTATGACCATACAACCTTCAAAAGTTTCAATAATTCCCGGACTAACTTTGGAAGGACTTTGACAATTATATCATTCGAAAGGAAATGTACAACAACATAGAGGATCAAAAATCCGTTAGAATCGGCCGAACAGTTATGATGTTATTGCCAAATAATTACCCAGATAACCTTGGGAGGACTTTGGCAATTATATAGTTCGAAAGAAAATGTAAAACAACATTAGAGTTTCAAATTTCGTTTTAATGGGCAGAATAATTATCATGTTACTGTCAAAACAATATAATTTCCGGGCTAACTTGGGAGGAATTTGACAAATGTGCCATTCGAAGGAAAATTTAAAACAACATAATACTCTCAGGTTATATTAAATTCGCCAGTATAGCTAAAATGTTATTACAAAAACATAAAATTGCGAAACGGTGACCGACGACCGACATAGTGAGATGTAGATTCCCCCACGACCAGCCTCACACGCGACTCAACAGTTATGGAGAGAATGGTCAACGAGGTTTGGGATATAATTATATTAATACAAATTAGTGTATCATGGATGATACGGTTGCTACTTGTTTGCGAAAAAATTGGGGATATATGGATGGTGTAGTTGAAAAAGAGAATTTTGTTCAAAGAGGTAACGTTGTTATCTCTATAACGTATTATTAATAAAATTATAAACAAAGTACTGAATAAAACTTAGGAATTTTATGTAGTAAGATCATAATAGGTTGGAAAATAAGAAATAAAATTTGGAGACCGTAAAATTCATACATCTGTGTATACTTTCTTTTTTAATAGAAATGAATTAAAAAAATTGATACCTCTAGAGGTAGATGACCTCGGAGTGGTAGATGAATTCGGCCCAAGCCTAAAGATGAATTTTCCCGCCAGGTATTCTGTCCTAAGAAATTCCCCTTCATCTGAAAGATCTACTAAAAAAAATTCAAGGTAGTTTCAAAGTGACCCCGCAGCAGAGATTTCCAAATTACTTTAGAGCTTTTATTTTCTAATACATACCAGCGTTATTGGTCGGTTGACTTCCCTGATAAGTTTGGCTATATTTTTAACATAATCATCAAACATCAAAGTCAGCCAATCAATATGCCGTCCTTCCCGTAACATATTAATAGAATATATATATATATATATATATATATATATATATATATATATATATATATATATATCTATATATATATATATATATATATATATATATATATGCAAAAGATTCGGTGGAATTTTTATCATTTAAGAGTATTGCTCTACTTACGTGCTACTTTGTGAGTTTCTCATATATATCCAGTTTTATTTCAAGCTATTTTATTTTTGTAGCGATGAGTTCTATGTTTAATAACATCTGTACTTTCGTGGTTAAACCCTGGTAGGGAGCCTCTTTCCCACAATATCACAATCTCGCTCAATTTATACTGTTTATTTGTAGTATCATCTTTTTATCTTTCGGGCACTCTCATTTTCCGAAGTGCTTATTTATACAATCATTTTATCTTTTTTAGGTCTTCCAACTTTTCCTACAGAATACCTACAATCTCATATATTTTTCGGCTAAGTCTTTTCCACTTAAGAACACTACTGATTAAACCTATTTCACATCTCTTTTTCAATAATTTACACCATGTTTTTCTTAGTTATTCTATCTACACTTCCTAGACATTTTTTTATTATTTTAAGAGACCATCTGGAGATTGCTCTCGGAAGATACTTTACATTCATTACCTTATTCTCGCTTTCTCTTCCGTACGACATCATTAAAACAAGTTCAACAGACCTAATTCGCGTGGTCTCAATTATTTCAATAATTTTGGAGAAATTGTTTTTAATTATAAAACGTATGACCTTACGGTCCGACCGACACACCAACATAGTAAATATGGAGTCGAGTGAAAGCGACTAAAAACACCATATCCCTTATAATATGCAATTGATCATAGCAAAAACTACAATCTAATACCAATCCCACTACACCCTCCTCCCTAATAACATATCTTTGTGATCCAGTGTATTAAATTTTAAGTTCTCAGTCCATCATAGTCTTAGTGGCTCTCACCCACTAACACCTGGTAATCTACATGTAATAGCAAGCGTTGCACTCATCTTTTGCCTGTGCTGTTCAGCCTTAGACCAATGCTCTTCACTACGAGTCTTAATCTCTCTGCAATCAAATAGATTATAAAATACACATAGCAACATCAGACCCCCTTGACAACTTCGACAAGTAGCAGGAAAAATAACAATTTATTCAGCACCTTTCGAAGAATGCACGATTTTATTCTAATATAGAAACTAGGTATACCACTATCTCCTTACATTCAGAGGATCCAGTAACTCTTTTTTACCTAACATGATTATTTTCCTGAAGCTAAACGTAAACTATAAGTGGTGTATTTTACAAAATTACGGAGGTTCCCCGACAGTAAAATTTCCCACACAACAGAAAGAGAAAGTCCGTGTACAGAGTTAAATCTTCTCTACTGATTCCACGAAGGCGAAAGCGCCACTGGCGGTATATGGGAACAATAGCTCTCCATACTTGCCTTTGAGCAAACTAATGCCATTATTGCATGGGCCTCTAAAGATAGATCAGGAGGGCATATTCCTTTAGTAGATTTGTTGTAGAATGTGATAATGGCGACAACTTGCGGAGGCTTGGCTCCATCCGTTGTACTTCGACAATCTCTCTCTAGGAGAGCATGTCGAGGACGTATTTTTTGTTTACCCTGGTGAGGTATAACTTGTGCAACCCTACTACAATGGGTCGGAGTTGGGCTGGTGAATGAGCAATTTATACCAATTATGTTCTCTCCGTTAGTCCTTTGGCTCTCTAAACCTCCCTTCAGTGGGTATCGGTACGGCTCTAGCTGGATTTGAGGTATTCATTCTGCTAAAAGTTGTCATCGATAATACGAATAAGCAAAATCTTAAAGGAGTTGCGTAAATTATTTTCTTTTCTCTAGGACGTGAATGGTGGACACTCTATGTGAGTGGCAAGTTCTTTCCCGGCCACTTTCCGGCCTCGGAAGGCTGTTCTGCAAACATTTCAAGACTACTTTATACGTTCAATGAATGCCACCGACCGGATTCATTTTCAATCACTACGCAGTAGTGTAATGACAACGAAATACTTGAAAATACGTCTACATGCTTTCTTAGATGCATTCTCTTCAACATGATTTACTTCTTTATTTGCAGTATGGGCTTGTTATCGAATCATCTTCTTGTTTTTGACTGAATTTCCCTTCCTGTTTATGCCACACGAATGGCGAAGTCCTTTCTATTGACTGGGTAAGTTTTCTGCTATTTATATTATCGCGTTGGAAGGAATTTCTCTCATACATTTCGCACCATTAAACAGGTTCCTCGTTTTCTTCGGTTTTCCTTGTGCTCCCGTATTCTCTTTAAATTGATCTTTGATCTTAGTTTTCTTTCTTGTGCGATTTCCTAAAAGTTTTTGGACTCTTGAGATTCGAATGAGGTACATCTGGATTTCGTTTTCGATGTTCATGCCACACGACCGGCGAAGTCCATGCTGTTGTATGATATGTGTTTTTGCCATTTATATTATTGAGTTGGAAGGAATTTCTCTCATGCATTTCACACCCCTACACAGGTCCCTTTCTAGAAAGCGGAGCGAATTTGAGGATTGGGGAAAGACTAGTCTTGGATTTCTTAATCGAGGAGTAGTAGCTCTTCCTCCCCGGCCTCCGAGTCTGCGGGCTGAGTAGAGCTAATTTGAGGGATTGAGGAGAGCGAACGAAGTCTTGTTGTAATTAATAATGGCTTCTCCTTCCCATGCTCTCCGAACTTCACCGCAGCACTTTTGTAGTCAGTTGGTCAGATTTGGCCCTTTTTTATTATTAATTTTTTTTTTATTTATTCTAGTTCATCTCTCTTTTTTCTTCTTGATTAGTTTCCTTCTTTATCTTCTTTATGATTTTTGTCAAATCTTCTTGACTAAGTTTCCTTTTTCTTTGAGTTAGCCCCCTTATATCTTTATTTATTTTTGTTTGTATTGCTTATCCTTTTTGATTTTCTTTGTTTTTACTTCTTGTTATCGTATCTTCTTCTTAGGTTGCTTTCCACTCAATTTTTTTTCTGCAGGTTGCTTTTGCTTCCTCAAATTTTCTTATTATTTAGTTGGTCCTGTAAGCGTTTTCTTCCTTTTTCTTTGGCTTCTGTATTCTTGTTGAGTTGGTCCTTCATCTTCGTTTTCTTTCTTGAGATTATTTCATGAAAGTTTTTTGACTCTTGACTTTCGAACGAGCTACCTCTTGATTCCGTTTCAGATGTTTATGCGACACGACTGGCGAAGTCCGTTCTTTGTATGGTAAGTTTTTCTGCTATTTATATTATCGAGTTGGAAGGAATTTCTCTCCTACATTTCGCACCCCTACAAACCAACTACAAAAAAATGGCCTCAAAAACTTCATCTTAAGCCGAATGGCAGAAAACATACAGCTTTTCTTCATGACATCTCACTTAATTTTAAACAACACAGACTAATTCTTCGTTTATTACACCACCTTTCTGCACTTCTTCAGCAGACGATTCGAAATATAATTTTAAAAAGACCAATTTAACATTACTTTAAAGTCTTTCTTACTTGCATCGTGTAAAACATAAAAAGTGCAAAAAATAGATTCGCATCATCCTTTCAAACATACCATTTACATTGATTTAAACAACAACAGTGCTTAAAGTCAAGATGGACATAGTCTAAATTGACGAAAATACACAAGAATATAACGAACAAACCTAAAGTAAAAATGGACACACCCCGAGCTCTCACAGATACCACGTTTGAGCAAACCATAGCATTCATCATTTATATTTACAATAATTTCATGCATCCTGGAATCGCACATACCCATATGATTTTGGCACCAAATTTTGTATCCCTTTCAATGCACCACATTAATATGACCTACAACAAAGCACCACACATAACAAAAGGTTGCGTTTGCAGTATTCAAATTAACTGCGTACAATACAAAACAAAAATTATGTCAATGAACCACCGTTGAAACTGCCACAGAACGCAATTTTCCCATAATACACTCATGCCAGTAAATGCAAAATCCACCGTACCATATATGTATCACATTTTAAAAAACCTAACTGGTAGAGGTGAGGTAATGTGTCGGCGGGATCTACTCTCAGAAAAGATTACAGGAGATATTTATATCTGGCGTCTGACCTTTTAAACACTGATTTAAGGCACAAAATACACTGCTTTCTTTGTTCAAAAATGAACGTGGATTATTTCTCCAGGATAAGCCACGCTACCACACAGCAAAGTTCACATCTGAAAATGCTCAAGAGATCGCCTCGAGGAAACTTTCAACATACCTTAGTTCACAGATTTTACTGCTTCTGATTATGGCCTTTTACGGAGTTCCCACATTTATCTCCTTGGACTAATTTTTACACTAATATGAAAGGTAAAACTTACATACCTTTTCTACATTCTTTTGCTACAAACTAAATGATTTGTTTACAAATCGTGTTAAGAACCGTGAGAATCGTTTGAATTTCATTGATTAGACAGGGATTATGTTAATGAATAAACACTAATAAATCCGTGAATTGAATTATCTTTGGGGCTACACATGAAATGATCCGATAGATTCATATACATGCGCGTCGGGGAGGGATGTGTCATGATTGGGGGTTTGCATGGTGGGTCCTGGAAATAAGTTTCTTGTTATTATTTTTCAATTCGTTTAGTTGACCAAATTATGAAGATTGATAATATTTTGCTCTAAAGCTAATAATCAGCAGCTATCTTTCATTAATAACACTGTCTAACAAAATTTAACTTTTTGTTGACTACAAAGATTAAAATAACATTTTCTAATGTACCTGGTGCGGTCAATAAGTTTTGCAATAGGATAGAAGGAAACGAGATATGAGGAAAAGTGTTTTATTATTTTCCAATATAACTACCCTCGACTTTAATGCACTTGCGCCACTTATCCCTGAGGCTTCGAATTCCCGAAAACCAGAAATCTCCCGACTGCTCTTCAATCCACTCCTGGACGGCGAGCTGGACATCTTCATCGTTCCCAAACCGGTGTCCACGCAGTGCAGCCTTGAGCTAAAGGAATAAAATGTAGGGGGAATAGTTAAGCTCATCGAATCCGCACTCGCGCAAGGCACTTGTGCAACTCTGGCCTTGTGGACTTTGACGAAGTTGAAGGCGATCATGGGGCGTGAGGTTTCTAGAGACCCATTGAAATAGTAAAGGTGAACACAAAATAGTGGAAGGGATTTGTACCTATTCTGATTCTCATATTGGTGTTGTTGCTACCATAATTTTGTACTAGCCACTTAATAGAGCAAACTTAAAAAGTATGGACAAAGCAGAGCTTAAAAGAAGTCAAAATCCATAAAGTCGCAGTTTTGCATTGTCAATAATGAACGAGAAACCGAGGGCAAAGACTTGAAACTTTATTAAGCCACTCAAACGTAATGCAAGAGGCAGCAAGGGTGTCCCATAATTTCACTAGGAACAACAATAGTCCAAAGAACCAGATGGGAAAAATTCTAAATAAGAAAACAATGGTGAGAAAAACGGCCTCAAACTAATTTAGTTTTACAATCTAGAACTAACTGATATCAATGTGGAGGAATTTTCACGGCAATGATTTGATTCATGCCTATCGATTGGAGATCATCAATACTATGACCACTCATAAGCCAAATGAGATTCCATAAATAGAAGTATATACTAAATATAATCAGAAGCCTGGAAGTAACTCATGAGGCAAATCAGAGTCCATAAACAGACCTTCAGATCAGAGACAATGGAAGCCGAGAATGAACTCATGATGCAAATGAGAGTCCATAATCAGAGACAATCGAAGTCGCGAATCAACTCATGAGCTGAATGAAACTAATACATAGCCTTTAGACTTACGATCATATACTCTCAAAGTCTGAAATTAACTAAAGGGCCAAATGAGAATTCATAATTAGATCTACAGATCAGAGAGAATTCGAAGACTGGAAATAACTACTGAGTGAAATGAAAGTACATATATAGACTTGACGATCTAAGGGCATCATTCTGTACATCGAATGATAGGCACTACTATTACAGGGTGTAAGGTATTTTGTCAGAGAGAGAGAGCTACAAGGAGCTAAAAGGAAAATAAATACCCTAGAAGACCTTACAGTGCATACAAGGAGGGTACTTTTGGCGCAATCCCCGAAGGTGTTTGTTGGCAACCTTGAAGATCACTCACGAGGATCTTAACGGTGATTTCTCAAGACTTTATCTAGTCTTGAATTGAAATGGTCAACAGATTCACTGTTGACAACTTCCGTCAGATGTGCATTCTAACTACCACGGATACTTCATGTAAAGAATTTCCCACATAGATCACGGTGGTATCGCTTCAGTTCAAGTTTGTAGCCGTGATTTCTTGTTCTCCCCTCGCTGAGCTGGAAAATATCCCCGTAGTCCATTCTGTCAAAGCCTCGAAATATTTTAAACACTGCGATTATCTGACCACGTAGTCTTCGGGTCTCGAGCGAGAAGATATCTAATTCTCTTAATCTATCTTCATAACTTTTATGTCTGATAGAGGGAATTTGTCTGGTTGCCCTGGGTGCACGCGTTCCAATCTCGGGATGTCCTTTCTAAATGAATTACTCCAAAATTGTACGGCATACTCTAGGTGCGGTCGGACGAGGGAGTTGTACAGACACAGTACTATCTCCTTGTTTCGATATCCAAACTGTCGCTGTATATACCCTAACATCCCTTGGGCTTTCTTCTCCACCTCAATACACTGTTTCGAGAACTTGAGGTCAGTGGTGATAGTTACACCCAAGGTCTTCTCAGTGTCGGTTGATTCAAGAACAGTCCCATTAAGGATATAGGGTGTTTGGGGATTTCGGTGGTCGATATGCATCACTTTGCATTTGTTTACGTTGAAAGGAATTTGCCACGTATCAGACCACTCCACACTCTTCCGAAGATTATCTTGCAGGCGGGCACTATCTTCATCCTTGTAACGTTCATGCCAAGCTTGGTATCGTCTGCAAATTCAGAAATCTTGGCAATCATGTCACCGTCCATGTCGTTGAGGCACTCCTCTAGTAACGGGCACCCACTCAGAAGCCAGTCCATTCAGCACCACCCGTTGCCGTCTGCCATTTAGCAAGTTCTCTATCTAGCCTGCTACTTTTTAGTCTATGCCCAGCGCTCGCATTTTCCGGAGAAGGCGGCTGTGTGGTATTTTATCAATGGCTTTCTGAAAGTCTAAGTACACCACATCCACCGCCTTGTCCCGATCGTGCTCACTGAAGACGAAGTGGAAGAATTTCACAAGGTTCGTCAGGCATGACTGTTGCCTTCGGAAGCCGTGATGGGAACTCCTCAGTAACAGCTTTGACTCTAAATGCGACGTCATTTTGTCCACCAGGATGCTTTCCATGAGTTTACCCACTATCAAAGTCATACTAATAGGTCGGTAGTCTGACGGTTGGCTACAGTCTCCTTTTTTGAAGATAGGAGTCACATTTGCTTCACGCCAGTCTCTAGGAATGCATTTGGTCCGGATTGACATGTTGAAGATTGTGCTCAGGTGTTGTGACACTTAAACGCGCACTTCTTTCAACACTTTAGGTAGAAACCCATCCGGGTCAGGTGACTTATTCGTCATTAGGTCACTGATCTTCTTTTTTATTTCTCCTTCGTTGAAGTTCTTATCCTCCAGCTTTTCTCCCCGAGTAGGAATCCGTTGGCTGGGGGATGGGACCACACTCTCCAGTAAACACTGAATTGAAGTCGTCGTTAAGGAGGTTAGCATTTTCTGCAGCTGAGTGCTTTAATGTCCCCTCCTCATTCCTCAAAGGGCCAATCGTTCGACGGATTGGCTTACGGCTGTTCACATATCCAAAAAACTCCTTGGGATTATCTTTACAGAGTCTCGCCACTCGGAGTTCCTCAGACCGCTTAATTACTCTTATGCTGGACTTTACTCTTCAGGATAGCCTCCGGTATTCGTCAAAGTCATCCGAGATCTTCGATTGCCGGTACACATTTCTCTTCTTCCTAAGCAGTTGGCCGATTTCTCGATTAAACCACTTTAGTTGAACAGGAGACCGACGGGGGCATCTCAGAGGGATGGAAGGTGATTGAAGACTCATGAATGTGGTTGTGAAACTGTTCCACGAGTCTTCAACAGCATCGCACACTTCTACCCTCACGTCTGTCAGTCCAGCACGTAGACCTGCAAAGACTGCTCTTCTCAAAGAGAGAGAGAGAGAGAGAGAGAGAGAAAGAGAAGCGTAAGACGGAAAGAACCGTGATCGGCTTCTTGTGAGGTCACTTCCGTTCGTGAACACAACCTATAGCGAGCCTACTCGTAACAACGAGAGATCACGCGATAGGGCGTGAAGCTTTAAATTCACTTCCAGCGCCCCTCTATATAGAGAAAGCAAAATCCCCCTTCCTGCACCTCTGTACCTTTCACTTCCGGGGTTCCGTATAAATAGTAAAGCATTGGCCGGGGTAAATTGGTATTCTGCTAAGAGGAGACGTCGCATATAATAAGGCCTCTCGGCTCTGATTGCGGGCCGAGCGTAGGTGGGAATTAAGTTGTGATAATTGTTAATTATTAACTAAAACTTTCATTGCCCTCCAAATAATTCTGTACTTAAAAAAGAACCGGCCATAACTTTTGTAATATGGCTCAGTGCTCTGATCACTTGCATTATACTTACGAGTGCCTATTTTGTCTCTTTTTAAAGTTTCTTTCTCTCGGATTTCCATATCCCAAGAGCCGGAAGACAAAAAAAGAGAAAAAAGAAACAAAGTAGAAAAGATATCTCAAGCTCTGCTTCCTCTCCGGTAAATACTCCCTCGATCTCTACTTTCAGGGCTGATTGTGGTTACTGAAATACAGGTTGTATTTTCCGTCATAGCTTCGAACAGGCCGAGTATGAATCGGCCTTAAGTGCAAACCCAACCCGTGGTGTTGTGAACTACTCGAGCTAAGTGCTCCCCATTCGTGCTCGTCTCGAGCAGCTGAATCTGTGGGTGGCAGATCCGCCTGGAATTGTTGTCGGTTGCGTGCAGCCGAGTGTGTTTACTTTGATTTATCTTACATGCCCATTATTATTTATTTAATTATCTTTTATGTTCAGTATTTTAGTTGTGTTTGTACAGTAGTAAAGTTTATTTTGTTTCGCCCAGTTTAATATACAGAACCTTCTAGATAGTTAATTAATTCTGCCAAGTATAATTAGTCAGTCTTAGATATTTATTAGAACCCAAAGTTCAATTGCATTATTCGAGGCAAGGTTCAACTTCAGAATTGCTCTGCGTGCTATCAGCCAACCGTTTCGAGACACGGAAAGCAAACGGAAGTCAGAAGATCTAACCTTACCTACGACATAGAGCTATTAAAACGATTGGTTACACTCTTCTTAGGTACGGGATTCGAGGAGGTTCTTTCTCTCCTATTTCTTAAAGGGGGTGTTGAGTAGAGCAGTTATTCGCTTTCGACATATTTTTCATACATTTTCTTAATAGTCCATATTTTTTCGTCTTTGTATCTCTAGTTTAGATTTTCATCACATATTCTATAAATTTTACATCATATAACTCTCTACCCACACTACCCTCAGGTCCTTTTGTGAAGAAAGGAGTTTTAGGGAGTTGCGCTACTTCCAGTCCTAGTAGGACATAATAATCTCTCCTATCGACTATTGTATATTCTAGATATATTACTTCCACACTTTCTGATCTTCCAAAACATAACCCTTCACCACTTTTAATTTTTCTTATGTGCCCTCGTTTATTTTACATTATTTTTAATAAATACAAAATATTGGCAAGGCACAGAAAGAAATAAAAGTGTTACAGCTTTTGCCATTCCGGGTAAATCCTGATTTCCACCTTCGAGATCCTGTTCGAAATCGACGAGTAAATCCTTGAGGAACGAAATGTTTTCTACCATTTGGGACGCGCAACTACTTCGGTTGGCATTCGTTAGTAATTGGGTCGTAACCTACCTGTTGAATCACTCAGGAAGAAAGTGCGATCAAAACAACTCACAGAAAGAGGAAACGATAACATGTTAGGGGTAATCCTTAAGGGTGATAAAATAAAAGCAGTTTGGGTCATAAGTTTAATTAAACCTATTAGTATTGTGTTAGTTAGCAATTTATAAACATTTATCATCATAAAATTGCTCGAAAAACGGTGTATAGATTACAAGACACTTGATACATACTTCACTCGTTGCTTGTATTTATTTACCTCAATGGCTTTTATTAAACTCCTGTTCTGCATAACTTAAAAAAAATATATTCCTTTTCGTGTCTTCTTCTAATGCATTTTGAGACGGCGGGAGAATGTTTATCTCATTGGCAACCTTTTAGACAATTATGAAGTATTGGCTATAATCGCATGTT
This sequence comes from Ceratothoa steindachneri, assembly GCA_963969495.1. Taxonomy (NCBI): domain Eukaryota; kingdom Metazoa; phylum Arthropoda; class Malacostraca; order Isopoda; family Cymothoidae; genus Ceratothoa; species Ceratothoa steindachneri. The sequence goes on along the minus strand of OZ018321.1, from coordinate 145,026,393 downwards.
CCTTTTCTTTGCCTGGTGAAATCCTAGGTGTATCTGGAACCACGCTTGACTAGTACTGTTTTATCTATCCTCTCTCATATTCAGTCCATTCAGAACAGAATTAAGATATGTAGGCCAGCTGGAGTGTGCTTTGGTGTTCGCATGGTTTGGTTCTCAGTCCTCTTGTTTTTCGGATGTTTTTTCTTCAGTCATTCAGTATTCTCTTGCTTTGTCTTGATTGCTCATCCCATCTATATGGGATGAGCATTTATAAACTTTCTCGCCACATACGCCATCAGTACTTTAGGACTCTTGGATAACTCTCTGAAATTCGACCATGACACATCTGACGTAAAACCAGTAGGTACTATTTCTCCTTGTATTAAACCTTGTGGTTCCACAGTCCCCTTTTCCTTAATTGCTGCTAATTCATGTAACTTTTTTCTCTGCCCTCTACGCAATCTTAGCAGCATCTTCACCTACTTTGATCACTGTAGATTCGAGATTACCATATAGACTCTTCGGTGGTTCCCATGCTTCTAACATTTACACACCCTTCAACGTGTTAAAAATTTTGTGCTAGGTGCTATTCCTCTCCACCGACGTTGTCATCCTGCATCTCAAGGTCCGTGAAAGGCAATGAATGCTCATTTGATCCAGAATTGCTTCCAAGGTCCTCTTTCTTACATATAAGATCTTAAATAATGCTGCACCCTCCAATTTTTATTACTCAAGTGTAGGCCATGAATGGTCTTTTGCAGTCTTCTTCTTTTCTTATGTTCTTATCCCTACTCCTGAGAACTAAAAGTTCCAGCACTGCTCTTGTACTCTTCGTTCCTTGTAGTCGTCTACGCTCTATACAAAGAATTTCTTTTGTGGTATACATGCACTCTATGAAGGCCCAAGGACATGAAAGGAGTCATAAAAATGCTTATAATATTAGTATTATTATTATAAAAATATTATGGAACGAGGGAAAGAAAATAGAAGTATTTGGTGGTAAGTATGCACAACATAAATATTTAGCGGAAAAGTGGTGAAGCGCTTTCACTGAAAATACCATACCAACATTAACGCAGCGTGGTAAGAAAAATGTTATTGAATTTCTTTAATTCTAATGATACTAGATTACACAAGTGCAGGTTCCTGATGGTACTGGAGTACTCTACAATCAGACAAAAATTTGGTCTGTCGAACAAGGTGGGCGATTCCACCGCACCCTATGCGCTCTCTTCCACTCTAGCTCTTGGGATGGACGTTTAGCGTTTGCATCTTGCTTAAAATTGTAGGTCATCAGTGAAATTAGCTCGAAATATACCACTTGACTTTTTTCCCTTTAAATATTACCACGGTATGGGGGTCGCTTCACCGTCGTCTTATTATATGGTATAACCAAGTGGTTCTATTGTAGCATGGAGTTGGAACTGAAGTACTTTCTCAAGGTTCTTTCCCACGGAATATAATTGCAAAGTGGAAGTTTATCAGCTACTAAAATGAGCCCGTAACCAAAATAGCTTCTGTCAGAGCAACACTTGGTGATAAAACCATTTGTATGGCTGGTCAGTTCAGAGCCCCAAAGCTGGAGACTTTCATAGGGGCTGGTATGCCGGCCCCTCTTAAGTCCTCCTACGGGGCCAAATCCGCTGTTCCGAGTGGCGAGATACTGGATTCTTAAAACTTCGTGATTTTTATAGTAGTGGAGGCTCCCTCCCCCCAACCATCCACTGATAAGGGACTCGCTCCAGGAGGCAGACTTCTCGCCCGAAAAGGTATCATGGCGTGGCAGATAAGACGCTTGCTCCTGATCATATTCCTGTGTAGGGCTTTCCAGATGTGTCTGAGCCACTAAAGAAGGAGAAATAAAGTTAAGTGCTCTCTCTATGGAGTCTTTAGAGAAGGTAGGATCTTTCGTCTGAATTGACTCTGGCCAATTTATGGAATTGAGGAAAATAGGGTCATACCCCACCAAAAAGAATTAAAACAAAGAACGCGGAACCTCTAGGGAATCAAACCTCTCATTTGGATGCTAGGAGGCGTCTTTAAGCCGCCTAATTTAAACATTTGCGAGTCTTCCGCTCTATTGACAGAGCATGATATTCGCTAAGCAGCTGTTCTGTCAGCGTTAATATTTAGCGAGACTTCGGTTGGATGTCTTTCGGTAAATGCGTCATATACCGCTCTTTTGCCATATCGGGTTATCTTTGGATAATCAACGGCACACCTTTCTTGAGGAAATCATTGCAAAGCTGACCCACCACGAATAGGCAAGGTTTAGCGCGGGGGAGGAGGAGGGGTAAGTAGTAAGAGTTTCGAGACACATCTCGAAACTCCTTCAAGTTAAACCTGGAAAGGTTCCATGAGTCGGGGCCTGCTAAGTGGTATCGCTACGGTGTGAAGCCATGCTTTCTTTTGCCATGGAGATTATATCACCGTTACTGCTTCAGCCTTACGAATAAAACTTGCCGTCGTGCAAAATTGATAACCATAAATATGTGCAATCTAATCTAAGGTCATGCACGATGACATTGTGCCTTGCACAGCCAAGAAAAAGAATTGCGGCAGATCGCACTATGAATTCTCTTATCATTTCTATTATTGTTGCTCAAGAAGAGGTTCTGGGCGTCCATGTGTTCCTGATTCTGGTTTAGAGAAAAAGGAAATAGCTACCACTTTGTCTTCGATACCAAGGCACTTCCTACACCTCGCAATTGAAAAATGCTTAATTCTCTCCTGTTATTTCCAATTCTTAAATGTTGTAGCTTTTGCACCCTTCGGAAACTCTGGCGTCCCCTCCTTTCTCACTGTTAATGAGCAGGGAACGAGCAATGTTCCGGCCAAATATAAACTCTTTGGATATTTTTATGTGATCTTCTCGATCAAACTTCTCTCTTTTCTTTTTGGATTATTTACCTCCAAATCTCCCTTTATTCTTAATAACCCTAGGTATTTATGAACACATGGTTTAGGATGGTATCCTTTGTAGTTATTGTTTTTATATTCTATTTTTTTGTTTATTCACTTTCCTTTATTCTGTTCTTCCCTTTATATCTTCCCAACAATAAGCGAGTTTAACTTGCTCGAATTATGCAATATTCACTTATCATTTTTATTCTAGTTTACTGAAACGCGGCAGGTTCGGGAGAGATGCGCGCCGATCCTGTTATCTCGCGCACTTAATAGCATCCTGCTTTGGCTTCTCAGACTATACATGCATTTTTACTTCCCTTACCTACAATATTATATGAACCTCTATTAAAGAAATTCTGGCATAGAAATTCCAATGACTTTTGCAATATTTTGAAATAAATTGTCATTTTATTTTTAGCTAACTCTCGCCTAATTGATGACATTAGAAAACATTCATTCTACATCGACATCTCTCTGTTAGGTACAATTATTGCTCAATTCGCTTAGAAGCCCTCAAAGTCTGTATATCTATATTTGCTATGCTATTGCTCTCTTGGATATTCTATCCTTAAGGATTTTCTAGAATAAGAGAAGAAAATCTACACAAAAGCAAAGGAAAGTTCTAAACTAAAGTTCAAAGGAGTTTTTATAGGACTTTATCAACACCCTTTAAAATGATACTATTTGTACTTGGGAGATTCGATTCATCTCTCTCTCTCTCTCTACGCTGAATATCGGGCGGTGGTAGAAAGATGGTCTGGTTATAGTCTTCCATGAAACAGTTTCCACAGAAATGGGTCTTACGCCACCAAAATCTTTTCCTCACCTCTCGAACAGAGGTCTTGAAAGGTTTCATGATGGATTTATTCATGATTACAAAGTGTATAAAAGTTATCAAATAAGTTTTAGTATTGCTTACAGCCCCATAAAATGATAGAGATCAAATTAAACTTACAGAAACGATTATAAATTCGGTTTCATAAGTGAATTTTCTTTCTAATGATAGGGTAGGTAACTATCCTAATTCGAGAAATTAAAAGCAAAACTTTTATTTGGGTTGTGCACTGAGATTTTGCCAGCAAGTGGCAATATTCTGATCCTTGCTCTGATGATTATATTGTTTCTTCCTCAACACAGTTTATCCTTCATGCTACGAACGAATTGTATACTCTCGCGTGGCGTATGCTTGCCTCTCGGGTGCTTACAGACACCTTTACACCCACCAAAACAAAAAGAACAAATTGCTCTTCACGATGGGGTGAAGATTATAGCCTTTGGCCTCATTTTTATCTTTATCACAATTTGTTTCTTCGTCGCATGGTTTTAGCACATATTTGGTTTTATTTCTGCTATTAGCTCTTTTTCCCTTTTGTGATTATTTTTATTTTTGTATGTTCTTAGTGTTATTAAAATGCATACTAATTCTGTTAGTCACGACTGCTTTTGGAGAAAATAATGATCTTAGTCCTTTTTGCTTCACAGTTTGTAATTTGGATTTTTGTGCGTTTTACACGAATATGTTACCAGCAATTTAAAATATTCCAATTCTAGAAATTTAACTAAAGTGGGCACTTAACGGGTCTTTTTATCGCAGTTTCTTATGTCTTCCCCTAATGCATTTTCTACTCCTCTATACCCTCTTAGCTTTAATAGGAAATAATTGCCTTCCACTCAACCTTCCGTAAAATAATACTAACCGCAATGGTGAGATGAATCTAAAACTAATTTAACTAAAAATATTTAGTTAAACTTTAACATGTATGTGAATCCCAACTCTCTTATCAACTTATTATGCAAAGTAATCCCAGGTATTACAACTGTACACCCTCCATGAACCAGAATTTAACTTTATTGTTTAATGAATTGTATATTTCTAGTTCATTATACTTAAGCTAAATTTTAAATTTAATTCATCAAAAGATCTTAAGGTTTATTCGAGGTGAGGGAAAGACGTTGACAGAGAGATAGCTAACTTGCTGTGATTAGTCTCTTGAGAGGCTAATATCGGTGCATCATAGAGGCCCCCCTCTAAAAATTAATGAGAATAATTTACTCATAAAATATAGGCCTTTTGCATAATGAAAAGCTTTTATATTTTGAAAATGGATTTGACTGAGTTATTTTTTAACTCTGCGAAGTACATTCTGGTACCTACATCTACCCTTGCGATCAGGAGTGAGATTAAAAGGGGAAGAATCGATCGCCTAATTATATGTTTAAAAATAATTAGAGAATTATAGAATCCAGACAACCAAACACAATTAGATCTGATATATTACTAGTCTTAGAGAAAGCGGAAAAAAATGGATAACCTCTTTAGTATAAGAAATCGTATTACGTCAATACACTGGTTTATTTCTCGTACTTCAATAATTAAATAGGTGGTTGTCAAATTTATTTTGAAACCTCTCAATTTACGTGATTTCAACCGTAGTTATTGGAAGAGAATTCCAAGTGAAAAAATTCGCTATGGTACCAATTCGTGTAAGAACGTTTTATTTAAATTAATGGCCATTTTTTTCGCGATACATATTCAGCGCGTTATCGCAATCATTTACAATTTTCACGACATAAATTGGCCACGAAAGTGCCTATTTCAAATGAGAACAGCTTGTATTCGTCCAGGCTTTCTACTAAGCAATAAACTTTGTTGCTTATCACTGTACTCTCTCCAATGCGGCGGTATCGTTTAGCAAATATGGAGACCAAACTTGAACTGCATATTCCAGCTCTGACCTCACCATTGATTTTAACAATAAAATACTCTTTCTGTACTCTAGGAAATTAATACACCGAGATTATGTGGGACTGACATGTTTTCTAATCAATGCCTGCTTAATGTATAATCAAAATTTCCATTTCGAGAGTAAATATTTACTTATTGTGATTAATATTTACCTGCAATAAAACTGACCATTTCAATATCTCGTTTAATTATTCTGTATTTCCAATCAAAATGAGTAGTGTTCCACTCTATAAACTAGTTTAAGTATCTTCCGCGAACTAGGCAATCTTGCTTAATAGTGTTGAATCAGGGGTGAGCTCAAGACTGACCCCTGATATACAACGCTGGTGTCTTCAGCTCAGTAAGACGATTCTCCATTTCTCAACACTCTTTTTAGTCTGTTAACCAGTTCTTGATCCATCGCAATAGACTAGCTCTTAATCCAAAAGTCTCCTTATGGAAAACCATATCAAACACCTTTATAAAATTAACCTAAATGATATCTACGGTTTCATAACAAACATATAGTGAAAAAAAATTGAAATTCATTAAAGAAGAGCGGCGTCTTCTCAATCCGAGTTGGCTATCTGAAATTAAATTATGTTTATCTAAGTGATCCACGACTTTCTCTCTCACAATTGACTGACGAAGTTTACCCACAGCCGACCTTAAGCCAAAAAGCTTAAAATTTGTGGCATTACTCTCTACTCTTTTAAGAAATTGACTTACAATTTAATAACTTAAATGCTTTTCGAACAAAACTGTCTCCTAGTAAATTGCTAACAAATTTTGGTGAGAGGCGGATGCTCCGGTATGTTGACTCATTATGCGTTGGATCAATTTTATCTCGAAACGGAAATTTCTTAGTTTTCATTCTTTTAATATAATTTAAGAGTTGAATCTGCAATTACTTAAGATTGACAAGTATGTTTTCAATAAAATCAGATAAATCGAGAGAAACAAAAATGTGACAAGTTTCCCAGCGTAAACGCATGAGAAAATTTCCGATATATGATTTGTACAGTGTCGCTAACCAGTTTTTCCCCGTCAATTTTTAACTTGCCATATAGAATCTAGAATCGGTTTTCTATTATTTACTTATGCATAGAACAGTTTATGGTCTTATTTTCATGCTTTAAAAAGATTTATTTTGTAGTGCCCTTTTGCATTTTTTACTTCGCTTTTTACTCGACGCAGATAATGAACATAATAATACCAGTTTCTTTCTCATAAAGCGAGATTTTCGGTATTATTGATCTATGGCGAGCATCTATTTCAAGTGGAATGCTTCCCTTTTGGGGGAAGCACTCGTTATCGTAGCTACTAAATATATTTTGAAATTGCCGTACATTGCAGCGACATTATTCCTGTTGAAAGATTTCTTCCAGTCTGCGTATCGCAATTTACTACCAAAATTCATCGGAATTTACCTTTCGAAATAAAAATGATTACTTTTTCGGTATTTGGTTTGAAAACCCGCTTTTATCATCATGGTCTTTATTGCTTTTATAGCCCCTGATAGACACCTTCAAAAAGTTTTATTTCTTTGTTCTAATCAAATCAAGAATGTTTTTCTTGCGCGTTGAATAAGATAATTTTCGCTTAAAATATAGAACAATCGCTTTTCTTCATTTTCAGCTCTTTTCCCATTCAAATTAACACTGTATAAATTAAAATCGACGCACATGACTGTCAATCGCTGCCTAGAAACATTGGTAACTCCTTGTCATTTTGTTTGTTTTACACGGGAAGAGTCTATATACTACAAAGTAAACAAATATTTTTTTGATAGCTATAGACACTACTAAAATATCCATATTACCTATAGTGACGGCATTATAATTTTTTGCAGTAACATTGCTTCCTACGAGCAAGAGGACCACGCCCTCTATGTCAACCTTTATTAAAAGTCTGTAAATATTTAAATTAAATTCCTCTATGATGTCCTTACCGGCTGATTTTACCAAGACTCAGTTATTGCGTATGGAGTTATTTAAAAGCTTGCCCAGCCTCGCAAGTTTCTACTGCGTTTTGATAGGAGTTAATGATATTTAAGGCGTTTTCGTAATCGTTAACTTTTTATCTAAAGTAGATTTACTCATCTTTAGAACGCCTAACTTATTTCTACATTAGCCGACTTTATCTCGAAATAGAAAGACCGAAAATGCAAGCTCGATTAAATGGATAACAAACGCTATATTATAAAAGAAAGGACTAAAAGCAAACAAGGGGAAACGATCATTAAGATTGATTTTAAACTTATCACCTATATTACTGATAATTATTTTCTATAATTAGAGATTTAAGATATAATTTAAAGAAAAGAAGGAAATTGGCCTCTCATTATTATCTTGCGATCGCACTTAATAATGGTTGCCACATATCTTGTTATCGGTTCGAAGGTATAAAATTTAAATAACTTTTTGAATTCATGCGAGAACAATTTAGACAATTTTTAGTCTCTGACCGATTTTTTTTATTTAGTCCTTAAAAAATAATCAAAGTGAATCTCGAGTTAAATTTTCCAATATTTTTTAGTCATTTGTTATTCAAATTCTGAATATAGCTGTCAGTGACTTGTGATTAGTAGGAATTTGTAATCATGACCAGCGATAATTTGAATACGATGATTCAATTTCGATTTTAGAGTCTGAAGAAAACCAGAAGACAGCTACGGCCACCTACGTCACAACACCCAACCATTCACAACCACTTTCACTTTTCCTCTCCTCATTATTTGCATATAAACACATCTAGCGAAGAGAGTTTCCTTTACTACAATTCCCTGACCGAGAATGGCTGGCTTTCCCATGGGCCACAAAGGTTTCTTTATTCGGCAGGTTTATTTGTCAAAATACAATGCAACCACTCTTCTCGGTCTTTTTTCTCTAACGCTCCTGATGCCCAGGGGATTGTCAGCGATGGTCGTTATGATCTTTTGTTGGACCTCAGCAATAGGTGAGAAGGGCAGATGTTGCAATTAACAAATTATCCAAAGAGGGATGAAAAGTAATAAATAAATTCTCAATAGGAAAATTGTAACAAAATTATGGGACGATTGTAGTTGAACAACCATTTTAGGTCAGGGTAGATTACATATAATATTTATTTTTCCTTTTCTTATTCAAGAAGAATACCAGCATCAATATGTGCTTAGCGTATTGAGTAGTGTTAAGAGATTAAAATAATAACCTCTTTAACTGGTCGCCTAAGGTAAGGGATAAAGCACGTTCCTTGTTTGAATAAAATTGATACCCGTTTCCTATGGCGACGCCTGGTTAGAAGCCAGTGCGGGAAATGATAATCTTCATAGTCTAAGACTGTATTTCTTTTCAGAGCCACCTGTTTCTTGGGTGGCAGACACTGGCCTTCGGAGGGTTCAACAACTTCGCGCGCAGTTTGCGGCCCACACTCGAGGTAAATTTCTCATTCATTTAACTAATCAGGAGGTTGAGAGTTTTCTAGTATGGAAAGAAGCTAGGGTGAACAGGAGACCGTTTAGCCCGCTAGATGCTGATCCTCTTAACCTTTATTGTCACCTTGTTTTGACTATTTAAAGAAAGAAAAAGTTTTTAATGTAACGCGTGGCTTGAAAAACCGAAATTTCATTAAAGATAAAGTTAAATTCGCTGCCTTATTCGGATGGAATTGAAATCTTAAAGAAACTGGGGCTGGAGTTTTTTTTTTTTTTTACTTAGCCTCGTGAAAGACGGCTAGGAGCGAGTTACAAATCTTTGTCATGCCTTTGTTGATACAGGATCATCTGTTTTGTAATTTAGAGAACCGCTAAAACGATAATTATTAATGGTGTACCTACGAGGGCTCTTTATTTTGGGGGAGAGGCGTTGTTGCCTGTCATTTCAAATGTATGTCAGAACCATTTAGGTTTTCGAGCCCCAGGAATTTTCAATTAACATTATCCGTGTATGCATTTACTGACTATTGCTGTTTATATGTATCGATTAGAGTTTTAGTCACTTTTTTATAGTCTTTTCGTTGCTTATCTCTGCCTGTTTGCCTGTAAGCGAGGCTATGTTGTCGAAATGCTTTATTATTTTTCTCTTTAGAGTTTTTTCTTTCCTCCAATGTGTTACAATCACACTTTTGAGTTCCTATTATTTTCATCTGAATTTTTTCTTAAAATAGGAACAGTCAATTTACTTCCAGCTTTAAGATGAAAATAGTTTTGCGTTAAAAATTTCCCTTGTTCTTATTCGCTCTCTTTTATTGTATTATTTTGATTGCTCTCTCAGTTCTCTTTTCAGTTTTTCTTGAATATAGCTTAATGAGGGTAAAACAAGTCATAAAGAAATTTAAAAGGTTTATTTTGTTCCAGTTTTAATTGAAAATAGCAGTTAAATGGGGTAAAATAATTCGATTTGACCCTCGAAGGAATGCGTTGAATTTTATATGAGCAACCATACCCAAAAGAACGAACCAATTTTGCGAATTTCACCGATTAAATGGTTTGCATAAAATTTAAATATTGGAGGAGAGTAATCATTTACTAAACAGTAAATTGCTTTGAATTTTATAAAAATAATCGCAACAGTGTGTATACTAAGACTATTTTGCGATTATGATCGCAATCTTTCGTCCCCATTTTTTATTTCGCATCATGTGTATCCAATAGACCATTCTAACAGACCTATAATTAAGTCTGCATCAATTGGTCAATTTTAACCATTATTTTGGCCGTCACAGACACGAATTCGTTTCCATCCACCCGTGGCGTACCCTTAATACATATTTTGGTTTAAATAAGCTGTACTAATGCAGTTATGATGTGTGGTTACGATAACAATCTCTCTCCCCATTTATTATGCAGCGTGGTCGCTGGTGTGGATGAAGAGCATTCTCCAGAGTGCCCGATGCAGAATGTATGGGGGCAACAGATTGCTATCATAACCACATATTCTAAATGCGTCAGTGCAGCAAATTAAAAAAATAAAATATTTTGTCGTGATTTGTGGTTATAACTTTCGTGCTGAACGACTTGAAGGATCAAGCTTGTGACACGTTTTGCACCGTGCCTCATCTCGTGGTTAAGGGACTCTTGTTATTTTTGGATTATTTTCTACTCTTAGTTTAAATATATAAATTCATGGCTGATCTCATTTTGGTGACGAGGCTTTCGCTTTGTTACCTACTTTTGCAAGCTTTTTAATGTAGGTATAGTTTTAGGGGCAACTTCGTAACAAACATTTTACGAAATTTTACCACAGCTAATTTTTTTAAGATTTGCATTAAATGATGCCCACCATTACGTTAGGAAGCATGAAAAAACAGGCCCCAAATAGTGGGGCTCGTCACTCAACCTAACCACATATAACTAATAATGATAAGGTGGGTAAAAAGGAATGAAGAAACTAATATTGGACCACTCGTCGCAATCTAGGCATGGTCCAGCTTAACACACGCCTGCTCATTTCAAGATGGCGTTACAAGCCAACTGTGCTTCGTAATTAAGAAAATATAAATAAATTAGAATTATTATAAGACTAACGCACACAAATAACCAAACCAATGTAATATGGAAAATAACTCAAAATAGTGAAATAAAAACAACAAAACCAAACCATAAATAGTCCGAATTCCGCTCTATCGGAGCGGTTTTTTTGCGCCCGATGACCATGTTTAGTTAAAAATGTTTTGCTTACTGTTTAGCAAAAGATCCTTCACTTTCAAGTCATAGTCTATTACAAAAGGCGACCATTGTGATTTTAAACTTAAATGGTATTTAACTCGTCATTTCATTCACCCTTCTCGATCACGTCGTCAGAAAAAACATCGAGTACATGACATCTTTCTAAATGGATTGATATATGAAAGTGGAGAGCAAGCTCTCAAGAAGGGCAAAGTATTGCCAGCATATTGCCCTAAAAGACACTAATACGTTCTACCTCTCCTCATCCCTCGAAGATTGGTCACGAATTTACACACAATTCTCAATGCTGAAATGAAGCCTCCTGATTAGTCGAAAATTGCCCTCAAAATGCAAATAAAACCAGCAAGTCGCTCAAAACATCACTTCTTTGGTGGCGCGGCCATATCGAACCTCTATAAGTAAGTATAGGCCTTGTCAACTATGACGCCATGTTTCTTGTGAGGAAAATCAACCTAAATAACAAATGGTATGTATCTGTAATTACACATGAAAACCAGCCGAAGATCTATCAGGTTGGAACGAAAGTAAATTCCGATTTTAGGGTATATATGTATTACTGTCAGGAAATGAGAGAGAGAGAGAGAGAGAGGGAGAGAGAGCGAGCAAGTATGATCGAGTCACGAAAAGGGATTTCAAGCGAAGTAGCGTTGCTTCCAGACCTTCGGAAAATTTCCGGAATGATAACGTGCCAGAAAACACGTCCCGTTAATGGCGTTACATTCTTCACCACGGATTCTCGCCATCGAAGGTGTGGGACCGAATCGATAACGCTTCCGTCGGCAAATATTGGAACTTCTAGCGGGATACATATATTCTTCACCCAGCGAATAAACGTGGAAGTATACTGTGAGCTTTCGGCTCGCGAGCTCTCCCCCATTGCTTCCCAATAAGCAACCCCACATAATACAGAAGGTATTCGCGCGGCATCATAAGAGGTCTTTGGAACCATTCATTGACGACGCGCAATCATCGAGCGTCAAACCTCGATGCTATTCGGTCTCGCAGCAGGAACCTATATTGGGAACAACAAAGACTACATTGGAATATCGCGCTTAACCCTCCTCCTCGAAGAAATACCTTCCCCCGAGTACCCATACTCGTGGTCTTCTCCAGAAAATCGTAAGACTTATATATTTCTTCATCGCCAAAGAGACGTGACGCTCTCCGACGAAGTGACTTATCTCATGATCTCTTACCGGTCACTCTCGTGTAATTATTGTAAAATTATTGAGCCTCGTACGGCTTCGAATCACCTCGTAGTCGCCTCCTTCTTTCCCTCAGATATTTAGTGTAAATATTGAGCCTTGTACGGCTAAGACTCACCTCGTAGTCGCCTCCTGCTTTTGCTCGGGTAATTAGTGTAATTATTGAGCCTAGCACGGCTGAGACGAGTCATATTTGTCATTTTAATTTCATCTTATTTGTAACGGTGTTAATTAAATCGCTTGTATATTATTCTGTAAATATCTATTGTTGTTTGTATAAGATTAAAAGATTATTTTTCTTCTCCTGTTTAAATCCTACGACCACCATAGCATTAGAAAATAATAAAAATACCTGCCAAGAGTATTTCTTTCTCGCCATTTAAATCCCTATCGCACTCACAGAAAAGCTCGTTTCCTCAAATTGTGGGTGTTGGCTTCCCTACCATGCATCTTTGGCGAGGAAGCCAAAAGGGTTCAGATTCGGAATACTTGAATTCTACGACATATTATAAATGAAAAAAAACTTAGGCTTATTGGAATATTTATCATAACCATAACCTCCATCGCTTCCTAAAACTTCATTTAATCTGTCAACAAGCTTATAAATGACGAGCTCGAAAAATTCTTTGAATTTTGATGGGCAATATGAGTGCCACTTTTTCCCAACCTTTTGTTTTGATGTCAACCTATGACCATGAAAATGGTTCTGTAATCTCCTAAACAAGTGATAATCAGAAGGAGCAAAATTATTAGAATATAAAGGATGAAATTTCGAGAGATCGTTGACCATTTTGCTCTTTTAGAACAAGCATTATCGTGATTGAGGATGACACTGCTTCTGTTAAATCTCAATAGTCGCCTTTGGCCCAAAGCGGCTTTCAAACGACGAAGCTGGTTTCATTACAAATTAGCAGTAATTCTTTGATTGTTATCTAACAGATATTAATGTATAATTCCTTCAATATTCCACCATGTAATCAACATGATCTCTTTTGGATGAAGTCCTCGTCTCAGTTGTTGAAAGATTCTGCTTCCTCAACTGATTCACGATCAGCGGCGTTTAACATTATGATAAAGGATCCACTTCTAATCACCAGTAACAAGCCTCTGAAATCCAAACCTTTGCTTGTTGTACTTAATGTTCCTTTCTACAAGCTCCACTAGTTTCTGAAATATCACTTTCTCAAATACATTTCTCTAAAACTTTAGTAGCGATATCGGTCTGTACCCATTTAGTTCAGTTAGAAGTTAGCCCGGGAAATAGACTATGTTCCAGCACCTGTCAAATATTTTTGTAAACTTACGTATTACTATATTATCTGAGGCCTTTCTAAAATATACGACGATTAGTCTCGCTGATACTGTACGTTTATGACTGAATAAATTTATGTTCGTCATTAGCTCCTCCTTTGTGATTCTATTCCTTCCTCCCGTGTTCTCCTCTTTTCTCCGTTCTTCAATTCTTTCAATCGGTATTTTCATTACAGGCTCATATTTCATCTTTATATGATCTCCGTTTCTTAGCTCAGGTTCAAACCTACATTTTCCTTCCTTATTATACCGAATATGTCTTATATTCTCTGTTTCCATCATATATTCTACTTATTTTAATTTGTGGTAAAATTCCTTTCATTCTATTTACTTTTTATAAGCAAATAATAAAAAGAGCAGTAATTCACTCCGAGTAAGTTTAATTATCTGATGTTTAACTTTTCCAAATAAGTATTATTTTTTTATTTGAAAATGTAAATTTTATATTAACAACCATCAGCTCATTCAAGTGATTTTAATGTGTAAAAAATGCTTGTCAATATCTCAATCGAATCTCGCTTTTCGCAGATCAATTCGTCACCTTGTGTTTAGTTGGTGTTGGTCTTTTACCCTTAACTATTGTATTGATCCTTATAAAATCTAAAAGGTAAGTTATTTTTTCTCTTACTCAACTTATGTCCCTCAAGTTTACTCTCTACTCCCTCAATTATGCCTATTACCTGCATTTTCGATTACACTGATTTCATCGCCTTACCTTTTGTCACAAACTATATGAATGAGGTGGTCCGTTTGAATAAGTTTACATTTTTAAAAATAATAACCAAATAATTTTTGTGAATATGATGAAAGCAAGTTAGAATTCTTTCAGGCTTTATAAAGTTAATGATAAAATGTACGGTAGGAATTGAGAGATTTGCGTTGAGTTCCGGCAATCGAATATATATTCCTTTGCAAAACGTCAGAGTCTTGCAAAACCATTTACATCAATTAAACGAAGTGAATGTATTGAATCGAATTAAAATAAATTACTGGATTCAGTCTACAGAATTTAATATTTCACACTACTTAGTGTACCTTCCATATCCCGCTTTTCCAGTCGATGAAAAGAGAGATGGAGGGGCATTTCTCATTCCTATTTATGTCTCACAGCTTTTATCCTGCCTGTCTTTTTCCAATTTAATAGTCATTGTCCCTTCTTTATTTATTACTGGGCTTACGGGACCGCCTTACCTCCAATTCTATTTCAAATCGAAGGTCGCAAAATTAACGAGACGCGAGGAATCTCTGGTTATAGAAAAAGGCTGATTTAGAGCGAGATTTGGGGGTCCTAGCGGAAGAATTTATCCATGCTTTGCCATCCAGAGATTCCATCTGAATAAATTATTGCCATGTCAGTCGTATTCTTCTCTCGCGGAGTTTTCTGTGGGAGTAATTTCTGTGTGGTTTCCTGCTGTTGTCTCTCTTGACTTTTTGTACGATTTGTGTTAGGAGCTGTCTATTCGTGTCATTATTCCAATGCCATTTGTTGTCATTTCTCCGCTGTGATTCTACCCCAGTCAATTGATAGCTTCTCTGATCAGCAAGCTTTTGAATTTGTGCAACAGTCTCCTTTCGTTTAATCGAACTGAAGAAAATCTCCGTCGATTACCTTTGAGGAAAAAAGTTTCCTCTTCCAGTGGAATTACGAAAATTCCTTCATTTTTCGTCTAACGTCATCTTTGAAGATTGGCTATCTTCATCGGAAGGTTGATTCGGATCGTGCTCCACCTGCCTTATTCGGACTGTGCCCAACTTGCTTTTTCGGACCGTTCCCCACTCGCCTCCTCGCAAAAAGGACCTTCCTCGAAGTCAATGACCCGTAAGACTGAAACCCCCCCCTCCATTATTAGTATTGTCAAGTTATCCCATTTGATCTGAGCCTAGTAACGCTAATCAATTAACTCTATTTGAGAATCACTCCTCATAATAATTATCTAGAGACTATTTCAATTTAAATAATCCCCTTTGGCCATTTATTAATTCTTATTTTGATGTTTGTAAATAAAATTATATTTTTCTTAATTCATCTTTCACTAACCTTGAACGATACTTTGAGGCTATTCAAGAAAATCTCGCCAACTATTTATGCACTCTGTCTGATTATTAAGGGTTCGAAACCCAACCTCCTCAGGTTTGACCTCCTAGTCAATCGTTAATCCCTGCGAACAGTCCTTAAACGGCGAGCGTTGCAGAAGGTGATTAAGTCACCCCCCACATAATATAGGAGTGTATATGGTACAGAGTGGTGTACCACGACAGTGAGTAATGATATAGGTTCAAGGTTCATCATCTTAGGGATCATTAATTACTTTAAAAAGAATGGTTGCACTCTTGTGAAGAAGTATTCTGGACGCTCAAGTGCTTCAAGACTTTTAGACAAGGTTCTTAAGTCGAAAGAGGCTGCAAAGAAGCCTCATCTCACCAAAAAGAACTTTATTAATAGGCTCCAGTTTTTTAGAACTATATATAATTGGAAATTGAAGATTGGAGCCAAGTTATATTCTCTAAGGAAGTTCCCTTCTGCTTGTTTGGAGTACCTGAAAGATTCTTCGTTAGGAGAAGAAAAGAGATTAATTTCACGAGTCGTATGTCGTGCCCACGACGAACCATTTATACACCTCACGTTTGGGGATACTTTTCATCTAAGGGAACTGGAACACAAATAATTTTGCCTTAAACTGCCATAAACTCAAAATCGTACCAAAGACTGCTTCATCAACACCATTTCTCAACACTTAAGGACAATTTTGGGGATCAAAACTGTATTTTCATCAAGATGGCGCACCTTATCATAAAGCAATAAAAAAGTTCTTGTCTCAAAATAACTTTGAACATTTTGGACCTTGGGACTAAAACTCGCAGATTTTAACCCAATAGACTATGTATTGGTGGTAAATTGCCGTTTGATAAACATAAGCATTCCACATGTAAGAAGTTATAGATGCTTAATGAACAAAAAATGGAGCAATATCAGCCAAGATATCATAGCAACTTTGGTCTCCATTATTGCCAAAACACATCGATGCACTCCTGAAGAATATGAGACATCACTGTAGATATTGATTGCGCATATTAATTGACTGTATTTATTAAGAAAATCAGTTTTGTCTTTAAATTTCTGTATATTTCACCTTTAATTTATAATACGAACATACTAAAACAAAACGCGGTAATTTTGCTTAGTTCTATTAATTTTGTTAGAAAATAAATAGAATAGTCTCAAAAGCTTTCACCAACTGTACAACCACAATGAAACCAGGCGGGGGCCATGATAATTTCTTTTTTAAAGAGTCATTCTCATGGCAACCAGAACCTAATTTCCTGATGTATCTCGGATTCATTTTCCTTGTACGCACTCATACTGAGTCAATGTCTATTTATTTTATCGTTGAATCTATTTTATTATGCTATTATCCAGGGCATGGTAACTTTTTAAGTAACCAGTCTGAGTCCTTGTTTTCTAAATGCTCATAGATCTTCAATATTTGTTTATACTTCACATTTTTTCTCATTTCCTCCTACTTAACCATTTCGTTAAATGTATTCATTCGAGCCTCATTCGTTTTCTTTATTTCTTCCTCCTGATTATAGTCTCTCCCATATTCCTTAAAGTTGGTATTAAAATAATAAACTCTCAGCTCTAGGATTCTTTTACACTCACCACTTAGAATCTTGCCATAAATAAATACTCCAACATCACTTTGTATCCTTTGGCTTCACATTCTTCTTCGGCTTATCCTACGCAAATAACCACGCTTCTAAGAGACCAAAATTGTTTCGTGTACTCTACTTCTCTTCGCTTCATCATACACTTCTACCACCAACCTCGTAAACATTTCACTTAAACTTCCCTTACAGATTCTGACAGCCACGCATTATCAGTATCATAGAGGAAGGATTTAATTACACGAGGGTTATGCATTTTCTCCAGAATCGGGCCATTGATGCCTATCTTCGTGTATATGTGATTGTATCAGTACCTTATTTATGAGCATATTGAAATGCCAGGGTGATATTACAAATATACGGAGAAAAGAAAGAACGAAAATGTACGAAATGACCAACTCAAATCACTTTTCACTCTCTACACAGGTCCTAATAAATTGATCGGATCTCTTCTCTGTTTTGTGCACATATTCCAATGAACATGTCTCCTAAACACCTTACACTCATTTCTTATAGGTCTCTCCAAACAACTTCCCCAGTGCTAAAACCTTGATCTACGCCGTCTTTCCCAGATTTAAAACCTCTCTCCTCATTTCCAACAAGAGCCTTAGTTGTGTTGCCCCTAATTGTGAGGGGATGGGTTAAAAATAAAAATAAGAAATGTTAAATTTACCAAATATTCGGTTGTTTTTCGTTGTCTAATTTTATAACAAATTCGTTTAACATGAAGTTGTTCCTTGCGTTTTCTTCCATAAATAGGATTTTATTTTTTAATTAAGCTAAAATGTACTATAACTTATTGAATAGAATTAAATATGGACAGGGAAATGGAGCTCTCGCTAGTCCAGTGGAGCTGGAGTTGAACCGCAAGTGGTCCAACACGCTCGAGCCCACCAAGCGCGGACACAAAACTTTGAGCGCTGCTATGAGCTCGCTGGCCGTTGGCAGATACACTAAATCTTACTTCCGTGTGAGTGACTAGCTCCAAACGCTGCAGGACGGAAAATACACAATCGTATCAATTCCCCACGTCTTCACAGCACAACATAAACAATCCTTCCTCTCTACCGAGACCATACTCGCACATCCACATACTTGAGGGCTCAACTAACGCAGAACTAAGTAGGATTCTAGGCTAAGTTTGGGGTCAAACACAATACCTCTACATACCTCTTCCCGGCAAACAAACACTGGTCCCTGGTGCCATTGTGTTTGACTGCTTTTGTCATTCAGATCTTTATGTGCATTTCTTCATTCGGCTAGGATCTTGCCCACGATGCAAGGGATTGAGGGCATAAATGAGATACTTGTTAAAATTATTTTGTTCGTATTGTCACCACGACACACTACAGTGTTAACACAATTTTATACACACTTTCCATCAATATCTTACCTTAAGCTTTCTTATTTATCCGATTTCATCATTCGTATTTCTTTCTTTGCATCTCCTTCTTCCAATCCTATATCCTGGTTGGATAACTGTGGTTTATTTATCGATTGAGAGAAAAAATATCCACCTCGCACGTACCATGCATCATCACTCCCCGTCAATCATCATCATGCCCAATTGCCACTGTTGTGAACTGGCATCAGCGTTAGAGATCGTCGGACTTGACCTGCAGCGTCACGTATGGCTGAATGCTCCTGAGGAAGGCCACGCGTCAGATCATAGCCCTTGGGACAAATGATCTCACACTTTCATCCTCGTCTCTCATAATGGCAGCAAGTAATAACATCAAAACCTCCATATTATTATCATTATTCATAGTATTCTGTCAATCATTCTTTCTACTGTATCTTTGGACGTGTTTGTAACAATTTTTAGCGACATTAAAAACCGGACGGACTGAGAAGTGTTATCTAGAGAGGTGTCCATTAAGGAGGTTTTAAATTTCATACCTTTGAGTACCCTCACCCTTTGTACAAACTTGTTTCTAAAGGTTTCAATTGTTGTCTTTTTTACTAATTTTATGCCCAGTCAGAAAATGAATGCGAGTTTAATATGATGTTATGTACGAGTATAATAAAAAAAAATTATTGATGATCTATAATATAACTCGTGAGGGATAAAATAAACGCCCAAATGACACAGAAAATAAAAGAAATGCGGATTTAAAGTTCTTGCGAACTTCATGAAATTCCTTCTTAATGAAAACTAAAAGAAAGTTATAAGTTAATATAAATAGAATTCATTAAAGGCAGATAAATAAAATTCATTAAAGGCAAATAAATGCCTCCACTACTCAATAAAAGTAAAAACCTGGCAATGAAGATAAAATTTCCCAAAAGGTTATCATATTTTAGTGCATTTATGCTTTAAGCTTTTGACATAGGCATTTCTTAAGCTATTAATCCCTCATTTTTCCAATGATGCTTTCCTGTTTAATGCGGGCTATTTTTTACATACTCGTATATAAACTTTTATACTTCTTTTAGTTTTCTTTGAAAAGGAATTTAATAAAACTTCAATTTTCTTGGAATTCGTCTTTTTTATTTCCTATTGGATAGGTCTGCTTAATTATTATTATTATTCCTTTAGCCTAATATAATAGTCAAAGTTATGAAATCAATTTCAGAACTCTATTCATTAAAACATATATTACACTCTCTCCCTTTCGCTTCAGTTACGCACCAATCCGATCTTGTCCGGTACTTTTCCATATCCACTCGTTACCCCATAGTATTGGTCTTACACCTGCCAGGGCGTTATCAAAGTACGAGGAGCAATCAATAGGTTTTGCGAATCGGTAGGGCAAAAAAAAGGAAGGTGGATGGCTGTTTATGGGGGTGTTAGGACAAGTTATGACAGGTAAGGACCTGCAGCCACACGCTCCTACCTCGTCTATTTAAGAAGCAGTAGCTGATCGCAGATCGTCAGTCACAAACCTTTCAACAATGGAGAAGGTTGAGCACCGCGCAGTGATCAAACTTTTGACCAAGGAAGGCAAGAATGCAAAAGAGCTCCATGAACGCATGGTTGCAGTGTTGACCGATACCGCCCCTTCCTATGCAAAAAATGCTCGCTGGAATAGGGAGTTCTGCCATGTTCCTGAGTCCCTTGAAAATGATTCCCGTCTAGGACGTCCGTCAGACGTGAACAACGAAGACAATGAGGTCCGTGTGGAGAGGATGATCCTCGAAAATTGACGGGTGAAGGTCGAAGAAATGGATTTAGAACTTGGAATATCTCATAGAGGTGTTATGAACATCATCCACGACAATTTGACCATGCCTAAGGTCTCTGCCCGTTGGGTCCCTAGAAACCTCACGCCCCATGATCAACTTCAACGTCGTCAAAGTCCACAAAGCCAGAGTTGCACAAGCTGCCCTGCGCGAGTGCGGATTCGAGGAGCTCAACCACCCCCCCTACAGTCCAGATCTGGCTCCCAGCGACTACCTTTTATTCCGCCAGCTCAAGGCTGCACTGCGTGGACGCCGGTTTGGGGACAATGAAGATGTCCAGCTCACCGTCCAGGAATGGATTTAACAGCAGTTGGAAGTTTTTTGGTTGTCAGGGAATTCGAAGCCTCAGGGACAAGTGGTGCAAGTGCATTGAAGTTGACGGTAGTTATATTGAAAAATAATAAAACACTTTTCCTCATATCTCGTTTCCTAATATCCGAATTGCAAAACTTATTGACCGCCCCTCGTACTGATACAAAGGTTAAGGCATGTTATCTTAGTCCAACAGGTCGAAATCATCACTTTTACAGAACCCTGTTTCATTTCGTTTCCGTCTTTTTCTGGTGCTTTATCTACCTCCATGTAACAATTAGATGACAGCCATTTTAAGACTTTTGTGCGTTATGCAATTTTTATTTGTAATTTCTCGTTTATATCAGTGCTGATTCCTTATCGGGGGAGATAGGGACGGGCACTTTTTTCGGTTTTGATTTTCAAAATGGGGAAGATTAGGCCTTTCTATATTACCGTCTCTAGATTGTTGCATTTCTATCCATTTTCTCTTTCTAGACAGATGCTTTCATTCACGTCGCTATTTTTAATTTGGTAGATTAGTTTGATTTTCTTAAGCACTCTATTGCAGAGACTCCTGTGGTTAGTTCGGTCTCTGGCTAGTTTATGTCTATAGATACTCCCATAGCCTCTTCCATGTTGGATATGGTTGGCTGGCAGCTGAGTTTTAGAAATCCGATTTTTTCTTCTCCAAGACGGATCTCCTTTCGAGGTTTAGGAAAAGGTAGTCAACACCACATGCCCTTCTCTCTACGTCGTCTACCATTCCCTCAGGCCCCGTCTCGATCATTTTTTCAGCGCACCCTTGACGCTTCTACTTCTTCGTGCATCACTCTCGAGCACGCTTCCAGATGACTTTAAATTTCACGAGATAAGTTCGACCCCATTTTCTTACTCTTAATTTACTTTCCCTTGTTCATCATAACAATCATGATCACCTGTAAAATTAAATTTCATTTTCCTGTTATTAATACGGATTTGTTCATGGAAACCTTGAATGTTTCTTCTCAGCCCGAACACCTGTGAACAATTAATTTAGCTGAAATCTCTTCATTTCAGATATTTTTTAGTTGTGTGGCAACCATTCCAAAATTCAATGTCAATAGAACTGCCGACTTAAGACTTAAGGGGAAGAGAACAAAGTCATTCGAACGAATAAGCGAGTCTTATGCTTTCAAATTGTTATCAGCTCGATAGTACCTGTGATGAGAAGGATGCTTAAAATATTACTTACAAAGAGTTACAAGGAAAGGAAGTACACTAGGAGACCTTACGGTCCATTTAAAGAGGGTACCTTTGGACTAGCAATCGAGCGGGCACATGGCTGCTCAATAGTTTTGCGTCCCTAAACGGCCACTTTTCAAGACTTTGTCTAGTCTTGACTTCAACTGGTCAACAGATTCACTGTTGACAACTTCTACTGGAAGTGCGTTCCACTTACCCCAGATAATGTAGGTAAAATAAAATTTTTCACAGAGATTGCGGTTGTAACGCTTCAGTTCAAGTTTAAAGCCATGATTACGCGTTCTGTTCTCACTGAGTCTTAAAATATCCCGGTAGTCAACATTGTCGAACCCTCGAAGTATTTTGAAAACTTCGATGAACTGACCACGCAGTCTACGGGTTTCCAGTGAAAACAGATCTAATTCCCTTAGTCTATCCTCATAACTTTTATGTCGGATAGAGGAAATCAGTTTGGTTGCCCTAGCTTGTACGCGTTCCAACCTTGCGATGTCCTTTCGAAACGAAGGACTTCAAAATTATACGGCATACTCCAGGTGCGATCGAACGAGGGAGTTGTACAGACAAAGTACTATCTCCTTGCTACGGGATCCAAACTGGCGCTTAATATAGCCTAGCATCCTTTGGGGTTTCTTCTCTGACTTGATGCACTGTTTCGAGAACTTAAGGTCGCTTGTGATAGTAACACTCCAGTCCTTCTCAGTGTTACTCGATTTAAGAGCAGTGCCCACAAGTATGTACTGAGATTTGGGGTTTCGGTGGCCGATATGCATTACTTTGCATTTCCCCACGTTGAAAGGCATTTGCCACGTGTCCGACCACTCCCCAATCATTTGAAGGTCCTCTTGGAGGCGGGTAGTGTTTCCCTCCTTTGCCACATTGATACCAAGCTTGGTGTCGTCGGCAAATTTGGAGATTTTGGCAACCATGTCTCTGTCCATGTCGTTGACATAGATAATAAACAGTAGTGGTCCCAAGACGGAACCTTGAGGGACACCGCTAGATACGGGCGCCCATTCAGAGGCCCGTCCATTCACCCCTACTCGTTGCCGTCTGTCACTTATTCAGCTCTCTATCCAACCTGCTATGTTGCCGTCTATGCCCTGTGCCCGCACTTTCCGGAGAAGGCGGCGGTGTGATACCTTATCAAAGGCCTTTTGGAAGTCAAGGTACATAACATCCACCGCTTTATCCCGATCATGCTCACTGAACACGAAGTAGAAGAATTCCACAAGGTTCGTGGCATGACCTTTGCCTTCTAGAGCCGTGCTGGAAAAACTTATGTAGCAGGTTTGACTCTAAATAAGACGTTATCTTGTCCACTATCATGCTTTCCATGAGTTTACCGACTATCAAAGTCAAACTGATGGGTCGGTAGTTTGACGGATGGCTGGGGTCTCCTTTCTTGAAGATAGGAGTCACCTCCGCCTCACGCAAGTCTCTAGGAACGCATCCGGTCTGGATTGACATGCTAAAGATAGCGCACAGATGTCGTGATACTTCATCGCACACTTCCTTTAACACCTTGGGTAGAAACCCGTCCGGTCCGGGGGACTTATTCGTCTTTAGGTCAGCGATTTTTTTCTTTATTTCTCCTTCGGTAAAGTCCAGTACCTCCAGCTTTTCCCCCGAATAGGAATCCGTCGGCTGGGAAATGGGAGCACACTCTTCAGTAAACACTGAAGAGAAGTAGTCGTTGAAGAGGTTAGCATTTTCTGCATCTGAATGCTTTAATGTCCCCTCCTCATTCATCAAAGGGCCAATCCTTCGACGGATTGGTTTACGGCTGTTTACATATCTAAAGAACTCCTTGGGATTCTCTTTACATAGTCTCGCAACTCGGAGTTCCTCGTGGACGAGATCCCCCAAGTGGATAGGGAAATTCACATAAAGATACGAATGACAATCTTGTAACTTTATCACTATAAAGTTGCTACAAAATATTAATGATTATGCAAATAAAACTTCACTTGTCATAAGTATATGATACATTTAGGTACCTAATTTTATATGAACATACATTTATGACCACCAAGGGAGGTTTAAGTTCCGACGTTATAGTAGATGTTTAGGTGTAATAACTTGATCGGCCAAATTTATAGCTAGATATTCTCAAAGGCCGAGTTTTAGTGAGTTTGACGAAGCATTAAACGAGACTGTTTTTATTTTTACTATTCTTTTATTTTAAGCATTCTTTTTCCTAAGTCTACTCATTTTTTCACTCGGAGATTATACCCTTGTTCTATCTCGATAATATTCGTTTGTTAATCACTATCATTACTTATAAATAAGAGTAAATATGTAAGAATTTTAAATGTGTTTCATATGTTCCTGCCTTATTTTAAAAATTCAATATGAGTTTTTTTTCATTTTGGTTCTCTTTCCTAAGAGGAGTCTCTGCAAGGGACGTATGTATTTAAAGAATTGAGTTCTTAGACCATTCCAAAACATTCTAGATGTTTATAGTCAAGAATTTAAAATAGGTACTGGCATTTTCCCTCAAGAGTATTACTAGGTAGACTAGAAATGCTTTGGTCAACCTTAGTTTAGTATGTAACCCCGTGAATATAGTGTCTTTATAGATTAGTGAGAACACTAGAGGTTTTGTATTGCTCATACACAGATAAATGAAATAGCACCATTCAAAAGACTAATGATATTAATATCCTATATATTCATTAAGTAATCAAATCATCTGTATCTATATCTTAATCAAATAAAAATTGAGGAATTCTATGTAACACACATGAATGCACATAAAAAGGAAATGCTGAAGTAATCAAAGCATCTATTCTTAGGTCTTGTTTTTGAACGTTGTTTCATATGGAAGGCCAATATTTGCAACCGGTTATTCTTCGAAAAATAGGTTCGGTCACCGTTTTCTATGGAAAAGTTTCATATGCTAACTACAAACTTAGGGTTCTCTGCTAGGAAGAATAGATGCATTACATCACTTTATGGGAGAACTTCAGGAGCACCGCGAGCTATTGTGGAAAGGATGGCTGCATCTAGAGAGGTTAGGGGCAGTAGGAATAGGAATAATTTTAGTGTTTGATAGATTTTCCCCCAAGGTTACAAGAGACGGACTATGCCTGGAGAGAGAGAGAGAGAGCTGTCCTTAAACATGTAATAATACTGCACCCAATCAAGTTTGTAGAAATTTGACACAAACTTTGTTATGTTTGAAAAATAAATTCAATGAAATGAAGGTTTTATTTGTCGGAAGATTTTATTTATTACTATTTTGAGAAATGGTTAGAAAGTTATAAAAATGACCTTATTGAACAAATGAACTTAGTTAGCAATAAAATTTTCAATAAAATAGTTTTCCTAAAAAACTATGACAGATATATGACAGATAGTTATAGATATTGTATCTTACTTTACCTATCAAGTTCACGATTAGTATATTAAAATTAATTTTCCTGTGATTAGTGGAAGCAAACGAAATAGGTAAAGATACAATATCATTGTTTATGAAACGTTTTCGTGCTTCATTAGACAAAAAGTAACGGTTTTATCGGTTACTTCCATTTTTCGAATGATTATTTTCTATATAAAAAAACAGGCAATACAGGGAAGCGTTTTCTAGAATTTCTATACAATAACTTCCTACCTCAAATAGTTGACAAACCGAAACCTAAACAGAATGTCCTAGATATAATTTTGACTAATCAAGAGAATTTAGTAGAAAATATACACGTTGGCAAACAAATGGGAACAGCGATGACAACATAAATTGATTTAATCTGAATTTTCCTAAAACGGATAAAGAAAGCTCTGAACCAATTTCGTATTATAAATGGTTTTAATCTAGTTCATGACAGTCTAAAATCTTTAAATTGTGATTAAATTTTAAACGTTGAAAAGGTCTAATAGATTTAGAGTATAAGGATCTTCAGCGTTTAGTTTTCACTATAGAATAAAATACTGCGCTATGAACCAAGAGCTTTATTACATCAAATAAGAAGCTGTGGATAAATAATGAGATTTGAAGGTGGATAGAGGAACGTATCCGAATGTACAAAATTTCGAAACACAAAAAAGTGGCCAGAACCGAAAGAGATGCAAAATTAAAACAGCCCTAAAACTATGAATAAATCTTAGCTTTCTGGTAAAAAGACGAGCTAAGTTAATTTATAAATAGGAAAATAGTCGTAAGCCAATTAGTGATAGCATGCGGCCCCTTAAAGATGCCTATTGTGTCAGTAGTAACGATGTGGAGCATGTGGTGAAGAAATTCAATCAAGATTTTAAAAGTTTTATTTACAAACGAAAGGGCAAATAACCCAACTGCAAAACTAGATGTAAAGTAATTTGATGAAGAGACTAAACTTACAAATATCAACATAATCGATAGTGAAATTAAATTTAAATTAAGCAAAGTGAATTTTTCAAAAGCGCCGCTTTCCCATAAAATCTAGCCAACCTACTCTAACGAATTAGGCATCAAACTGTTGAGACACTTAAGTAGGTTTCTAAAACCTATTACCAATGGAATACGTTCGTATTAAATTTAAAGAGGTAAATTTTGCGCCATTTTTTGTAAAAAAAAACGCAATAAAGCTAAGCCTGCAAATTTGGTCCTATTTTCCTTACTTCATTAATGGCAAATTCTTGGAGTCCAATGTTACAGATAGGATCCAGGCGCATTCGGAGTTAAATAATTTAATATTTTACAAACAACACAGATTTAGATGCTGACGTTCAAACTTAACTAAATTGTCTCTTTTTCTCAAAAAAATATCACGTGGTCTGATCTGAACAAAGCTGTTAGAGCAGTTTATTTTGACAACCAATAGCTTTTCAAACCGTTTCATATAAAGATTCGTGATAAAGCAAATACGCATGGAATAGGAAGGATTACAAAAATGGTTGAAAAGAGACAGTGAAAAATTATGTTGATCATTTTTGTCAATGGAAATAGTTCCTCATGGGTAACGGTCACTAGCTGTGGTCCTCAGAGACCTCTTCATTGATCCTTTTTTTTCAGATATAAAGGATCGTGACACGAATTTGTTATCTAAGATTTCAGAATATTCTGATAACGCGAAACTAAGTACGAGGAAAAAATACCATAGTCACTGTGAAAACTTGCAAAAAGACTTGAATAAATTAGTCAAATGATTTGAAAATTGGCAAATAAAGTTTATTGAGGACAAGTGTAAGTTACTCTACATATTTTATGATAACCTTCTAAGAGATCATATATACCTATGTTATTAAATTTTAAACCAAGTTAACATGGAAAAATTTGTGTCAATATCTCGAGTAATATAAAATTTTCCAAACGATGCACTACATCGACACGAAAGTCAAATAGGATTCTAAGATATATAGATAGATATTTTGCCTGTAAATTCTAAAGCTATTTTTCTTTCCTTATTTAAAGGGTTTAGAGAGACCTCATTCAAGTACGTGGTACAATTTTTTTTTTGATACATGAAAAAGACCCATTGCTAACTTTGAAGTCGTCCAGCGTCGAGCAATGAGTAATTGCTGACCTTAGAAGATTGGCAATCTCGTGGCTATTTTACTGAAATTATAAAATAGAAAAAGATTTCCTTAATATTAATTGGTTCAATAATTGAACTAAGTAAACAAACAGCGACTACAATTAACATTTTCAAGCAGGTAAGCAATATTTTAGAGAACTGCGATAGTACAAAAGGAGAAAAATCTAAAGAAGCTTGACACAAAATAAAATAATTTCCCCATATTACCCTTGCAAACAGGTTTATTGAACTGTGTTAAATTGACACTTAACATTAGAAAACTGAAACAAAAATATAACATAAACTATTTTACAATAAGTACAAAGAGGTGCTAAGCTATGAAAAGACTTAGAATAATAAGATAGGAATGATAAATAGAAGAAATAATATGATTTCCGGAATTCAACAAGGTCATTAAAAAAACAACTCATGGGAGACGATTGATCGTATAATACATACAAACCTAATGACAAAAGTAACGAAAACCAAAACTCATTAAAAGAGATGAAAGAAAAAATGATGACGCTAAAGGATCGATGCAAGTCACATTGACACAGGTCACACTTAAAAGCTGTGTAAGGGAAACTGGACTTAATTACATCGGCAGTTTCTCGCACAAAATTCTCTCTTTCACTTCTTTCTGAGTCAGAATTAGCCGTCACTCACGCAATGCTCTTTCTTCACTTCAGAGACTCTCCATTTGAAAGTAAAAACGATATATCATTGTAACTCTTGAATCAATAAATCTGTATATAGTATCTGGTGGTCACGTTTCGTGTCCACCAGATTACTGCCATCAATCAGCAATCTTCATGCACGCACCCCAGGAACTTCAACTCAAATTATTACACATTGCGACACATGCAAGAGATGGTTTCAAGCAACAACTCCAGTGAAACAAAAATGTTAGGTCAGTCTTCCGTATATTGTGGTGTCTCTACGCTCATTAACATTGCCAGGCTAGGACCATTTCTTGCCGTTGTCATAGATAACAAATCAGACGCTGCCAATTGCCAACTACATGAACAAACGCACAAACAATAGACACTGAATGTCATTTGTAGAGTTTGTACAAATCGACTTATATGATCAGTGCCGTACTTAAATGACAAACTTTCCATTCCACTATCGCCCGAGGGTGACATCGGATGTACTGACAATTAGGAAGAATATTGGGAGGAAAATGAATTAAAAAATGTTCGCACACAGAAATTTTAGAACAGGTTCTGAAAGAATTATAGTCAGGAAGAACGCGTTAGCCTAAAACGAAATAAAGATTCATAATCTGCATTTAAATTATGTGTAGAAAGATTGCACTGTAGATTTATGCTAAAATAAGTAAAGTTAATATGTTGACTAACAAATTATAGTGATGTGGTTAGCTCTTTCAAGGTCTTTATCAACAGCTTCGTATAAGTTAAAATTTAGCTGCCAAGATAAAGAACAAGTTGCATGTAGGATGTTTTCAAGCTTCCTACGCAATCTTCCAAATAAAGCACATTTCCAGATCTGAGCGATTCTCTTGCCCTCTCCTAACCTGCATCTAATTTATCCCTATAAGTTTAAATTCAATTTTCTCTAGGAATTATATTTTTGTAAAACTCCAATTTGACAATTGTATCTGGATTTTTCTATCTTGATCGCTCCTCTTAAAGTTTAGAATAAAGTCTATATTGATCAAATGAGGGGTAATAGTGGGCTCTTTTTGTAAACCCAGTGCTTCTCGCCTAAACATATCAACAAAGGCGAAATAAGGGGTATGTGTGTTTCTTGCGTGTGGCAGCCAAAAATAAAGTAATCTTCCTCTGGCGCACTTTTGTGTGGGTAATATCTGTTTAATCGTAATGAATGGCCTTTAGGCGTAAAGTTCTTCCTAGTGCCTACAATGTCCGCCGTGGCTTCGCTTGGTGGAGCATTTTCGGGAGACCCAATTTTCGATGACTTTGTCGCATGAATCTGGCTGAATTTGCTGGATGGTGTTCGTTATGTTGACTTAGAGGACATTAACTGTTTGGGGATTATTCGCACAGACCTGCGATTTAAGGAAGCCCCAAAGAAAGTAGTCTAATGGCGTTAAATCGCATGTCTCGGTGGCCAGTTGACGTCGTCACCGCGCGAGATGACCGTGCCCTGAAATCGCTGGTGCAAAATGTCTATCGTGGCGTGCGTAGTGGGGCACGTAGCGCCGTCCTGTTGGAACCACATGTCGTTAGTATCCATATCAGGCATATAATCCAGTTGAGGCCACAAAAAGTTGCTTACGTTCGATCTGTAGGTCTTGCCGTTGATGGTTATGGTGATCCCATCTTTGTTCTCAAAAAAATATGGACCGATGATTCCGTTCGACGAAAATTTGCACCAAATAGTGACTTTGTTTGGATGCAATTGGTGCTGGTGTATCTCATCTGGATTGTTTTCGTCCCAAATCCGACAATTTTTCTTGTTCATAAATCCATTCATCCAAATATGGGCCTCGTCGATGAAGATTTTTAGGAGGAAATTTGGGGCAACGTCCAACTGCTCTAGAGCCCAATCAGCGAACACACGGCGTTGTCTATGGTAGTTTACCTTTAGTTCCTGGGTAAGTTGGATTTTGTACGGGTGCAGTCCATACGCATAATTCGCCAAACTGAAGTCGCAGGTAGGCAAAGTTCTTGTGAACGACCAGAAATTGACTGACCCGGATTTTTCAGTAGACTCTCATTTACGGCAGCGATGTTTTTAATAGACCTTTCGTTTTGGCGACGTACAGGTGTTGGCGATTGTTCATCGACCCTTTTGCCTCGAATTTGGCCACCAAGCGTCGAGCAGTAGACTCGGCAGGACGATTGTGGCGAAGAGAGAAATCACGTAATGCGCGGAACGTTTGTCGAACGGAGCACTGATTTTGATAATAACATTTGATGATTTTCACACGCTGTTCAATGCTATAACCTTCTATCGTGAATTACCGAGTACTACTGAACATTTCACAGTGAGGTTGCCAGATTTCCCTTCAACAACATGGCCACTATCACCTGACAAAGCTCGAGCGTCCTTGTTGAAAGCCCCTTAATATATATATATATATATATATATATATATATATATATATATTGGCGACAGCAGCAGATATTCAAACAGAATGAAAGGAGACAAGTGCAAAATTGACCGTGGAAGCCCATCTTCTCTCAGGTTCTTACACATATGAACCGGAGACCATTCAATTGACATTAATAATTCCAAAATATTTCATAATTCCCACAATTATATACATTGACGCCTAATAGAATCAGGCCTCATGAGGGAAATTTCAAACTTCAATTTTTTACAATGAGCAATTCCACATTAATCCGTTTATAAGCAGACGACTAATCTGGCCTTTGCATAAAAATGTGGTTCCATACCAGAACCCGGATTAAATGACTGCTTTTGTCTGCTTTATCTAGCTGACTCCCGCTTTGACAGCCATCTTCGAGAATTTATTAAGTGAATTTTTAGCGAGATTGTGAACAGAGTGACTTAGCTTGTGGATAGTAGCACGAACCTTTGTTCATCGATCGATTCGTAAATCGACCACTGGCTTTCTTTGCTTTACTACGGTGCGGGGACGGATCTTCGCTCCTACGTGGATTAATATATTGAGGTAAAGTGATTTTTGTATTGGACATTGGCTCTTTTGATCTCCTCCACCTCTTTTTCCCTCACCACTTTCCTATACAAGTGTCTTTTCATATTTTTTCCCATGTGTAAAAACCCAGAGAGAGTTGGGATGAGTAAAAAATGAGAGAAACCCTTCGAATAACTCTTCGTGTCCTCTCGGAGGGCCCGAAGCCAGACAGAGGTACGGTTTTTGAAAAAATATACACGAATATTAAGATTGCACTGGTTCGACTCATTGACATACCGAATGGTTACTCTGCCATTTGTGCGAGGGAGGCCGATTGTGAGGCCTTAACCTCAAGCAAGGCAGCTGAATGCCTAAAGACGATTAACCTGATACCACACACACCACCTCAAATAAAGACACACCATAGTGTCATCTGCAGGCGCCTCGACTCTTGGTTTGGGAGCCACTCAGCAGAAGACAAAAAAAACGAACTGGAAAGGAACCACCCTTGGGCGAAAGTTGCTGAGGTTTTAAAATTTAAAACGTACACGCACGTCTTCAAGGTTGTTTTCGAAGATACGGCTATGGCGCAAAAGGCAAAGGAACAAGGATTACTATTATTCAGTGTTAGAGTTTTCTCGGATCAGATAGAGAGGGAGGAGTTTGTTGACTTACAAATGTGCTTCAGGTGCTATAAGTACGGCAAGCACACCACCTTAAACTGTCCAGAGAAGAAAGATCTGACTCTTTGCTCCATATGTGCAGGTCGCAACCATTTTTGGCGCGACTGCAAGAGCACAACAACACCGAAATGCCTGAACTGTGAAGGCCCCCACCGGACTATGTCCATGGCGTGCCCGATCAGAAAATCGGAAATCCTCAAGGAAACAACTTACGCCAAAGTCGCTAAAGCCGCTATCGCTGAAACGAATAACCAAAGAACCTATCTTCACATTGAGAACGAACACTCCACAAAAATTATGTGCTGCATTTATTATGCACACATAGCAAACATAACACGCCCAGGAACTTTCGCAACCGAGGTCAATCGTATGCTCGTAAAGAACGGCTTACAGAAGATGTGGTTCCCCGACAACCCGCCGTCAGAGGAGGTCATGCGCATAAGTGTGGCCCCTCAGTGCCCAGAACCGTGCCAAAAGGTACCCACCCCGCAGAACACAGCCATCTCACGTGACCCACGACTCAACAAAAACAAAAATACTCCACATACAGAAAAACAAGCGCCACTTACACCCAAAAAGACTGACACGAATACACCAAAAACACACGAAAAATCACCCTCAAAGGAAGCGGTCCGACCAAAAGAGACCAGGTCTCCGAGGTCGAGGAAACTCTCAAAATCACGTGGCCCCAGGTCAACCTCCTCATCCCGAGGCAGAGAGACCCAGTTGAAATACCACTCGAGAGGTTTGAATTTGAAACTATATGCCCCCGAATCGGCCCCTTTTCCCTCTGAAATCGAGTCTCACGAAGTGTCTGAAGGCCTAAAAACCGGAAGATACAAGTGGGAATGCTCCGATTCGGTACCGGAACGGCAAGTTGAGGAGGTTCTCTCGAGGAACATGGTAAAACTGACCACCGACTGCTTCCACACAATTACAGATACAGAATTTAGAAAGAAACGTAACGGCATGGAGCGCACCGTGCCCAGTACACCACATGGGGCTAAAGTGGACCGCGAATAAGCGCCCACTTTAATCCCATACATATAAAAAACCACACGCTACACAAAATGACTGACAGACTAACAATAATACAGATGAATGTCGATGGGTGGGACGGAAAAGGTTCCATCTACGGCAACATCTTGCGACAAAATGACCCTGACGTAATACTCATTAATGAACACGGAATGACCTCTCATAAAGAAATAAATATTTTTCAATACGACGTCATCGGCAAAAATCACAGCCAGGAACGGTATGACGGCTGCGCAATAGCCGTCAAAAAAGGTTTAAAATACAAAAGACTACCCGACTTAGATGAATCTTTCCTTGCCATTGAGGTAGGCACTACCATGGGGGGTCTAGTCGTGGCCACGGGGTACCAACCCCCAAGACGCGGCTATGTACCCTTGCACAACCTTCTACAGATCCTCAGCCATAAGAGAAATGTAATCTTTGCTGGGGATCTGAATTCAAGATGTGCAGCATCAGGGTATACCTCCTGCAACAATGCGGGTAGAAACATCGAGGTAATACTAGACAGACGCTATGCGACAAGAATCGGACCCGAATTCCCGACATTTATTACAGGTAATGCAGCAACGAAACCTGATATTGTTTTAATCAGTATCAGGTTTCCATACAACTATTACATTGAACCAGGCCCCATTATTCCAAGCGATCACCAGGCGGTTAAAATCACAATTGGTGTAAACCCCATTCAACTAGAAATCCCAGAACGCAAAAGCTATAAGCAGGCGGACTGGGAAAGATATAAAAACTACCTTCTAAATTATATCCCAGACCCTTTAATTGACGCAAATTTAGAAGAAATAGATGAGGAGCTGGATAAAATCACTGACCTCCTTATAAAAGCAGATAAAATTAGCATTCCCCGCATTAAGTATAAAACCCTTCCAGCTCCTATTTGGACCCCTCCCATGAAAGCCCTGGCCCAAGAGTATAAAGACCTGTCCAATGTAATAGCGCTGATAGGCCCCAACCATAATGCCCAGAGACGAATGAGACAGATAAAAGACGAACTTCAGACACTCATTACAGACGAACAAATACAGGTATGGGACAGACTAATTGAGGGACTTGACATAGAGAGAGACTCACGAACTTTTTGGCAGACATACAGACGCTTAAAAGGACAACCCCCTCAAAAGAAAATTGTACTTAAACATGACGAAAAAGAAACTGACGAGACGACGGAGATTGAGGAAATTTTTAGGACCTTCTGGTCCTCAATCTTTAAAATTACCCCCGAAGAAAACGACAATTATGACCTCGATTTCGAAAATAACATTATCCAACAGTTAAACACGCAAATACAAAAAACCTCCCCTCATCATTGTGTGTCGCAGGAAAGAGCGATGGAGGGCTATGGGAGTAAAATAACTGCCCAAGAGCTCTCCATCGCACTAAAATCCTTTCGTCAAAGAGCACCAGGTACCACAGGGCTGACCAGGGAGAATTTCATTCAGGCCCCGCCTAATGTTCTGAGTGGGCTTCTTAACATCAGGAATGCCGCTCTGAACACAGGCTATTTTCCCGACCAGTGGAAAGTGGCCAAAATGATCTTCCTTCCCAAATCGGGAAAGCCCCCGGACTGCCCCGCAAACTTCCGGCCGATATCTCTCTTAGAATTTGCTGGCAAAGTCTTCGAGAAGATATTGGCAAATAGGGTCAACTCTTTTCTCGACGAAGCCAACCTGCATAACGAGCAGCAGCACGGCTTCAGAAAGAAAAAAGGGACTGACACGGCACTAGCCGTTATTACGGAAAAGCTTGCGAACATCAAAGCAAGTAAAAGGCATGCCGACCTGGTGCTCCGCGATGTCAGAAAAGCATTTGACAAGGTTTGGAAGAGAGGCTTGCAATTTAAGATCCTGCAAATAGGCCTCGACCCCATCCTTGAAAGGATTCTATGCGATTATATAATGGAGAGGAGAGCGTATATACAGTTCAAAGAATACAAAGGCCCCGAGTTCGAGCTCGAATCTGGGGTCCCACAAGGGGGGTGTCTCTCCCCCCTTTTATACAACATATATACACGCGACCTACCACAACCTCTTTCCGAAGGTACGATATACGTTCAGTTCGCTGACGATATATCGCAAATTTGTACAGCCGCCTACGTTCACAGGGAATTTATGGCGAGAAATACGGCTAGGGAGATTTCCAACATCAACTCTTTCGAGAGAAAATGGAAGATTTCGACCAATGCCCCAAAATTCAAAATAATTCCCATGTTTCGCAAGACCTTCAATGATATACGGGTAGAGGGGGAGAGAATCCCCTACTGCTCGGAAGGGACGGTCCTGGGGCTCCAAATCACCACAGGGGGATACAAGTGCCATATCGGGCGGACAGTCGCGAATAGCAAGAGAGATTTGAGGGAGTTTTATAGGTTCATCGACCTAACTCGCTCAAATAAACTCAAGATATTCAATGCGTGCATTCGCTCGAGACTCTTGTACCCCCCGGTGCCGTTGAATGCGTGCGCCTGGACCCACATTGCGAAACTACAGACCATCCAGAACAAGGCGGTTTTACTCATTACAAATACCCGAAGAAGAGAACACAAAAAACAGAGGGAGCTCCACGCCTTGGTTGGATTATCTCCGATCAACGTGGCGCTCCACGAGAGAGCTAAGAGGATATGGCAAGCCATTGGTGCACGCTTGACCCCTGAATTCTCTCGTACACACTTAGACATCGAGGCCGACAGACAAATAAGACCCTTTAAAAGTAGTAAATTACAGTCTGACGGTGACGTGACTCCCCATTATACACAACGTGATCGACAATAGACGAGACTCAACCAACCAGTGTAACGTAAAAGTTTTTTAATTAAAATTCAACCTCACATATAAAACAAATTCACTTAATTATTTAATAATAATTAAAATAAAGTAAATTTCAAATTAACCTAAAATTTTAGGAAAATTTAATATTTATTCAAAAACCCAAAGCGGGATGTAAAAACCCCGTCTCTAAAAAAGGCTTGAATGCCAACAACAAAATTCATCATCAAGATGAGAACCTTTAATCAAATTAGCAATGCTGATTTGATTAAATAAACTATAAAATATTATAGTTTATAATTAAAAGAAATCCATAAAAAAACCCCACAAACAGAGCTACCCTTTCACCAGGGATCTTTTATTCTTTCTTCTACACATCATCTATTCTTTAAACTCACTTCTTAACCACTTTACTCTCTTACTATTTTCTCTCTAATTCTATCTTTTCATCTCTTATTATGTCCAATGTCCAATGTCCAACCCGGATTAAATTCTGACTAGTAAATTTGTGTGTATTTAGGTTACGAATGATTCTTTATTCATTAGTTTGGCAGCGATTGAATGCGACGAATATCTCGACGGAAACCTAGTTTTTTCAGTAAATTGGTAAAAAGTAACGTGGTTTCTCTCTCTCTCTCTCTCTCTCTCTCTATATATATATATATATATATATATATATATATATATATATATTATATATATATATATATATATATATATATATATATATATATATATATATATATATATATATATATATATATATATATATATATATATATATATATATATATATATATATATATATATATATATATATATATATATATATATATATATATATATATATATATATATTTATATATATATGAGTAACTCATAAAGTAGCGGGTGAGTAGACCAATAAAAGACGGATTCCAAGTTCTTAATAGACAACCCCGCCCATGTTCAGAAGAAGGACACAGATTAGAGAAATATTATCAAAGAGCAGATTAAATACCAGATGTGGAGAGTAAAGGAATATAGATTAGATAAGATCTACTTCCGGAACGAAAAAAAGTTCGAAACTACTTGGAATCCGCCTTTCATTTTCCTGCGGGATTTTTTGGCATATATATATATATATATATATATATATATATATATATATATATATATATATATATATATATATATATATATAAACCTTGATAAACGTGTGCCAATTTTAAATAAATAGGATTTTCAAAGCTTTGAAAAGTCATGTTTACCCTTTCATTTCAAAGATCAATCTCTTTCGATGACATTCAAACAATAGCAGTAACTAAAGACAGGTTTGGCTTGTTTGACTCGTTAAACTTCGAATAAAGTTACACTAAATGTTTTGGATGCAATTTCTTCTTAGTTCATTCATGGCTTTGAGGAATGCCAATTTTGGGAATTCTTTTGCATTTAACCAATCAGGAAGTGGCCATTATGAGACTATTTAAGACTAAGATAGAGGAAAACTAGTTCAGAATTCATTAAATATTCTCTTTATTATTAATTCCCTTTATCTTAATTAGAGTATAGGTCACTTCTTCGAGTGCTTTCTCTTTGGTTCCTTTAAGGGCGATAGTGCCTATGCTCCGAGACTGGAATAGCGGGCCAGTTGCACTCGATCTTCTCCATCTCATTCTGTATTAAAATGTGATCTACAATCATTATCGTCATTATTGCTACGTTAATTAACGCGATTCTTGGACCTTGCAACGCTCTTCAAATTTCTCGAAAGCATTCATTGGAATAATTTTACTGGAGACGTCTCAGGACATTCTCTCCTCCCAATTCACCTCAGGTTATTTTTAGTCGCGGCGCTTCTAGTCGTGGGTGATACTACATCTCATTATGCCGGTCAGTTCCCGTTTTTCCTTTTTTCTTTTTGTAATAACATTGTAACTATTCGGCCTATTCTATTGGGTTGAGGAATAAGTTGTTGCGGTTTCATCAAATTTATTCATTCTCATTAACAATTTTAGAAACACTTCATTTTAATTGATAACAATACACAATCTAATCAATACTCTATTTTCCGTTGTTATTTACGACTTCTTCCCAACGTTTAACTAGTTTTTCGATGCCCCTGCAATAAAAATCTCTGAATTTTTACTAGCAAAGTTTGTCTAACCAGGTTCTTAATTCCACATCAGTATTGAACAAAACGCCGTGCAAATTGTTGGAGGGCGATTGGAACAGATGGAAATCCGATGGAGACAAGTCTGGCGAATATGGAGGATGCGGCAGGTTTTCCCAATTAAGCATATGTATGGCGTCTTTTGTCATATTGGCAATGTGAGTACGAACAAGGTCGTGTTGCAGAAGGAGTCCATAACGTCGATGAGGTAGCTTTTCACGAATAGCAGCGGCGAGTCGATACATTTGTTGAACGTAGAGTTCTGCATTGACAATCTCATTGCTCGCAAGGAGCTCATAAAGAATGAGGCCTTCACAATTCTACCACACACACAGCATCGTCTTTTGCGGTTGAAGTCCTTGCTTTAATCGCGGAAGTGTTTTTTTTATTGGGGCTAAGCCATTGTTTTCTCCGTACACAAGTCTGGCGAATATGGAGGATGCGGCAGGTATCCTAATTAAGCCTTTTCGCGGAAGTGGTTTTTATTGGGACTAAGCCATTGTTTTTGATGGTTCTTGTTGACATGAACACACTACTGTTCGTCGCTAGTGACGATGCGGTGAAGAAATCTATCCTTATATCCACGAGTAGCCTTGTGATGAGCAAGCAAACCTGCGGCAATCGTGGAGCGTTGAAGTTTGTTGCTTTCGCTCAAAGCGTGCGGAACTCAAGCACCAAGTTTTTAAACTTTCCCTATCAAATGAAGGTGATTCACTACAGTTTTTTGATCACACGCCAATTTTACAGCCATTTTTCTAGTCGATTGACGAAGATTTTCATGAAGAAGGACGTTCAATCGATCTTCATCCAATTTAATGGGGCGACCAGAACGATCTCCGTCATTAAGATTGAAATGACCGTTTTGTAAACATGAAAGCCACCATTGACTGTCCTTTCTGATAAAGAATTTTCTCCCTACGTAGCACAAATAGCGCGACGAGCTTTGGCTGCGTTTGCATTTTTCCCGTCTCGATTGAAAATGAATAACAAGTGTATAAAATGCGCCTTTCTTTCAACTTGACATTTTTTTGGAGGGTGCAGCACAAAAATTAAATTAATACAACTTTTAAATAAACCGCAATGACTTCTTATTTAACTTCAAGACGTAGCCTAACCTTTACAAATTTTGCTCTCATTATTTATTATTCTTTCTTAATACTCGTATGTGAACAAATCACGTCAGCAAAACTTAAATCAACGCAACATTAAAAAAAACGCAAGAACTTATTCCTCAACCTAATATTAAAATTTTCAACCCCTATGTTGTTTTATAGTCTCTATCGAAGGATATATTTGACAGTCTTCCCAAGGTTAGCCATGGAATAAAATCTTAAATCTTTGCATGATTCCAACGAAATTTGGAACGCTTATGTTGAAACCCTTATGTGCCCTAATTCTAAGGATACCAATGGTTTTCTTACTGAACTAAATTCTCTGGTTCCCTCTATTATATTTCCCCTGAACTCGAACAAAATATTGTCCTCCCGTTCCTAGGTCTACTTATTCTTATGACTCCATCTAGATTTATATTTTTCGTCTATCGGAAGCCTACCAGCGCCTTTTGTTATATTATTTTTTACTCAGGGCACAATTATAAAGTAAAACGGTTTGTATTTATTTCAATGTTTACCCGGGGGTTGTGGGTCACCAGCCCGGAATTCTTGGATCTTAAGATTTCTAAAATATTTGAAATTCTTAACAATCTTTACTATCGTCAAAAAATTCTTACAGGGTGCCTAGATTTGTCAATAAAATCGTTTTAAAGAACTCAAATCCCTCCCGCAAACAATTTTAAGAACTCCCTAATTTTAACATTTTCTGAATCCTTTTCCTTGCTTTCCCGCCTCTTGAAAAGTTTTGATGTTTCAGTCATATTCAAACATGAGTCTATCGTGTACAAAATGATGATTCATAATAATAACAATAGTATAGGAGGGAAG
This sequence comes from Ceratothoa steindachneri, assembly GCA_963969495.1. Taxonomy (NCBI): domain Eukaryota; kingdom Metazoa; phylum Arthropoda; class Malacostraca; order Isopoda; family Cymothoidae; genus Ceratothoa; species Ceratothoa steindachneri. The sequence continues at coordinate 144,986,542 of OZ018321.1, read as the reverse complement.
GGTTATTCTGTTGATTTTGCCGTTTACCCTAAGCACAAATTTGGGCAAACCGGTAAATCATTAAGTGTACTCTTAACCTAACATAACTACAATATTACAAAAGGTAAAAGTAATAGTGCTTTTTGTCCATTTATCAGAAAATAGTCCCCCTAAATATTGGAATTTGGCTAAATTTATTTAAATATCTGATGACTGTGTTAAAAGTAATATTGTAGAATACTCACTCATTAATTCCTCGCCTAATTTCAATATATCCCTCGGTCTCTTTAAACTAGCCTATTTGTAGCGAAATTGTCAATTTTAAATCTTAGGCATTTGATTTACTAAATTAGTAAGTTTCTTTTGTTTATTTGAATGTATTTATAATTGCATGTATATGTATGTACTCATAGCTTTGTGACCTAAATGTATACATTCTTTCCTCATAGTTGAAACTTCCGGAAGTAGACCTTATCTATATGATTTATTAAAAGCCTCTCATGCGTTAGTGTATCAAACGCTTTTGGAAAGCTCGAGGTAAATTATGCCTACTCCTCTGTTATTGCTGTAGATAAATACCGTATGGCTGAAAAAGGAAAGAAGATTTGTTAAGCCCGATCTACATTTTTTTAAGCCAGGTTGATAATTATCTATTTGTATCTAGGTAAGTGTGGGTGAATGAAAATCACGAAGAAAAGCAGACGCTAGTTTGTTTATACAGCGTCAAGCGGTGCACTCCACATCGGCCAAGACTTCACCCTACCCCCTTTTCCCAGCGGCCCAAAATGTGAAGTCCTTCGCAAAAAAGGTTTCGGTCAGCAGATGTTGTAGTCCGTTAATATAAACATAGGAGGGTGTGAGAGCCTTTAGGGCACAAACTTGCTGCCTAACCCTTCGTCGGCAGAAAATCTATGAACAGGCTCACTGTCCTCTTTGATTATTTATGTCTATTTTCGTCAAATAGACGAAATCTAACCTTCCCGGGCATAAACCTTAAGATGTGAAGTGTCACAACGTTGAAAATTTATGCTCTAGGAGAGAGGCTTAACTGTGGGCTAGTGAGGGTTCGTCCCCCTCCACCCAGAGTATAATCGATGTATATATAGTTCGATCTTGAGAAATTTAAAAGAGAATCAACGTAGCAATCGAGAGAAGAAGACGAGTCCCTGAGTCAAACAGGAAATCAAGAAGATAAGTGGAACCAAGCGAGACTTTCCCTCCCGAGGTCGTTCCTTTCACCGCTTAGAAGAGCAGACAAGTGGCATCGAGACCAACTCTCATACCATTCTTGTCCAGATAAAATCCCCTATCTCAGTTTTCGGAATAAAAACAGAGATACCCGTCTCCATGGAGGAATAGCAACTTGAATTCACATTGGAGAAAAGATTCACCTCTTAGTTATCTCATTAACGAGAAGCCAGAATTTGTAACAGGTATCGGAATAACCTGTTCATCCTTAATCCCCTTGCTTACATCTTTAAGTCAAGTAGCCTTGCCCCGCTTCTTCCACCTACCCAGTGAGAAGCATCAGCTTCTCACGTCAGTGAGGAAGCCTCCACCCCACCACGCTCGCATAGGGTCAGTGAGGCAGTCTACAGTACAACCCGCCCTAATTCACCTCAGCAAAAAGATTCACTTTCAAGGTCACAGAACTGTATACTTTTTCTGAGCTAAAGGCAAACGAATCCAAAACTTATTAATTTTTTTATTATTTCTCATTCCGTGCGAAAGTGTATTTAACGATTTAATATTTCATTCGTTTATGTAATTAAAAGTAGATTTTTATCTGAGTTGTTTAATTAGATCTTCGAACGCTGCAAATGGCAATAGTTATATCATAACACGAATCCTCCCTGGTTAAAGAATCAAATTGAAACACTAATAGCGAAAAGTGGAACGGAGTTACACATGTACAGAGCAAACTTACATACGTACTCAGCTGTAAACCACGACAGTGAGCTACCAAGCTCTCTCTGATTATCAATTCTAGGACTATACCAACAACTGACGTAAGGCTAATAGGATGAACGTTGTTGCGATCAGATTTGTCCGATTAAATACCCAGGTCAGAGTTTTACCAGTTCGTTTTAATTGCCGTTGGTATTCACTGTCTCTTCGGGTCTCTTCGATTGTTTCATTCTCTTTGCGTATGTACTAATTTTACATTCGCTTACGCGCAGGTCAGGGAGCATCCTATTTTCTCTCCTCATATAATGTGTTTAAGAGAGTCATATCCTCAACAGTAGATATGCTTATGAAACATTCCTTTAGTTTCTTAACAGTTTCTTCCAGGATATCTAATAGGTACCCCTCTTTACTCACTAGCGCCCCTATACTCTCCCTGGCTGGCTTTCTAATATTAACGCATGCAGATAACCATTTTTTTTTTAGAATTTTAGGCTATATCTCTTTCATTGTTCTTCTTCGTTCTTACTTGTCTTCTATGTGTAATGTAACTTCCTCGATTTAACCTCTAACGTTTTTTTAATATATACCGTAGATTTCGCTCCCGGAAGGATTTAAGAATTTCGGATGTCAAGCTCGGTGCCATGCATTGATTACCTTTCTTTTCTTTTTAAATGTTTTACTTAATTCATTATGATCATTCGCTATAACTCTGAACACAAATCCTGTGCATCCAGATTTAAAAATGAGCTATCCCAATTTTGAGTCAGTGTACGATTCTGAAAAACTCTTCGTGTTTTCCAGGTTCATGCTCATACTAGTAACCCACTCATTATAGTAGCACTAAGTGCTTTACTGTCAAATATAAAGGCAACTTATAATTCTAATTACATTGCCATTGCGCAACCTTCCTAACAATAATTTATGATTTATTGTTATTATTTCAATGTCCTTCGTCGGAATTAATATTTTTTCCTGTTACTCGGAATGTAAATATTTTACTTCCTGCAATCTAGACTTGTACTGCATATTTTTTTCCTCTTATTTTTATTACACTAATTATAGTTTGTATTTATTTGTCAAAATACATCTAGTTATATCTCCTGGCTATGTTATAAATTTCTTTCATCTTCTCTTTTGTCATCGCTTTGAAATCTCTAATGGGTTTTGGAAAAGATAAATCGAGACGCTAATAAATGTGACTGAACTTTCAGGTAAGCATCTTTCCACTCTCAAAACCGATTTTTTCCTGGTACCTATTAATGATTTCCATGATCCATTCTAGCAGCCAGAATTATACATATAAAATGGATTTAACTCAAGAAAGTTGAAAGAAATGATAGCTAGAAAACGTAACTAGAGTACATTCATCCAACACTATGAAATAAAAGCTGCCTTTGTTGTAGAAAACATTAGAGAGGAAGCACGGATTTGTTTCATGAGAGTTGCACACTTAATCTTCCCCTATTGCTCAGTTAGCTGATCATTGGAAGACTCATGTTATGTGCAATAAATACTCTGCATTTTCCCCGTCGCTTAATTCACCATTTTCTTTTATGCACCTATTTTAAAAATGTTTTTGAGACGGTTCCTTTGCTTTTATCCTTTTTCAAATAAATAAGTCACGGAAACTAGATTCAATTATTTCTATTTCCATGGTCATATTTCGTGATGATATAGGAGAGGAGTATATATTATCGCACGTAGAATGCAGATGAATATCCTTGGTTTGGTCGATCCCAAATATTATCTTATCAAGAATTAAACAAACAGCTGTTAGGTATTTCGTTTTAAATAGCGTCGGTGATAAAGTAATCATGACACTTTCACGTGTGTGTCGAACAGGCGGAAAATTTGACAGAATAGATGATAGGATTTAGCTGGAAATTCAACCATTTCATTCACCATAGCAATGAATCATGATAAGAAACAACCTGGAAAAGGCTAAATATGGGCGGATTTTGTCTTATATATAACTCTCCTTTGGCGGACACCGCCGAGGAAAAAACATAAAAAAATCATTAAAATCGAAATATACACTAGGTAATCAGAACAAATTTGATAATAAAATGCTATAAATAAGCAAATATATTGAAAAGTAAAAAAAAAAGAATTAAATAAAAGAAAAATTCCTAGAAGTACCGGGAGTATTGGAACTTAAAAAGGTCTGCTTACTAAAAGTCGCGTGCTCTCACTTATTCTGATTTATGACCGTGCAACCTTCAAAACTTTCAATAATTCCCGAACTAACCTTGGGAGGACCGTGCAAATGATATCATTTGGAAGAAAATGTAAAACAACATAAGGGTTTCAAATTTCGGTAGAATGGGCAGAATAGTTATGATGTTATTTCCAAATAATTCCGAACCAACCCTGGGAGGACCTTAGCATTATTTTATTCGAAATAGAATGTAAAACAACATAAGAGTTTAAAATATCATTAGAATAGGCCGAATATTTATGATGTTATTGCCATAACAAAATAATTCCCGGGATAACCTTGAAAGGACCTTGGTAATTATATCATTCGAAAGAGAATTTAAAACAACATATGGGTTTCAAGTTTCGTTATAACCGGTCTAAAGGTTACAACAAAAAGCAAAACTGGAACCGACCGACCAAATGAGGTATACAGTCACCCGCAACTAGATACACACGTGACTAAAAACCGAAAAAAAAGAAAATGTCCGCTTGGTTTTTTTTTAATTATTTTCTCATATTTTTTAATCTATTTTTATTTTGCCCATAATGACATTTTTGGTGTTTAGCAGTGATTTTCTTTATTTTCGAAATGTGTAAATAACAATAAATTCTTTATAAAGGAAAGGGAGGGGAAGGATATCGATTAACCTCTATATTATATTATATAGATATCTACTGCAATTACAACTTTCGAAAAAACTTTCGTATAAGAAACAATTTTGAAAAAAAACATATTTAGGAACCAAATAATTTAGTATTAACTGAAGCAATTCAAGAAAATTGCGGATCTTATAATTGAATATAGTAAATGATTTATTTGACACCATATTTGCACCAGACAAGAATCACAGTTTCTGACACATGTTCACCAGAACAGATATTGGTGCATGTTCTACAGTTTCATTAATTTTTGAACCAATCTAGCTCATATTAACGATTCGTAGATGGTAGACTATAAATGGCGTCATCACACTTTGAGAATTATATTTCATTTCTTTCTTTTCATCTTTTCTGCCCTTTTGTTAAGCTACTTTAGAAACAACATTAATAAAAAATACACAACTAAACAAAAACAAAAGAAAAACAAACGAAAAATAAGTTAAACAAAAGAAGGAGACAGATGCCGGTATCGCGGGGAAGCCATCTTCCCTCCGTCACCGAAATATGCGCCCAACAAAGAAGAGAGGAAAAGGAAAAGGGAAGAAGCCAGCGTCATTCAGACAGTCCATGAAGCCAAGTGTCGGTTGTAACAAACCTCTCCCCAGCACAATGGACAAACGGAAGCGATCCCGCTCCACCCGGTGCAAGAACAAGTAACGTGCGCGATGAACACACGGAGTAGGACAATCAGCAAGAATGTGGCGACTAGTTCGGGGAAAACGCATTTGTGACAGTAAGAAGTCGATAAAGCTCTATCAATAGCGTTTTGTTCAGTGAGTGTGCAAAATTTGAAGACGACAGAAAGTGAATTAAAGTCGCCGAAATATTGGGATGTATGTTCACGGCAACAATCTCAGCGAGATGGGACGCAACTTTAAGTTCCCATCGGCTTTCATTAACATGCTTTACAAAGTGTCCCTTAGGCTGACATGATTCCTGACAGTGTGAGGTTGAGGGAACCTCTGGTCTAGTAGCTTAGGGCACCCAGAGACTTTAGCCCCATCTTATGGGTACTCACTGTCCGCAAATTCTACATGTCCAGGAACCTAGCAGAAGTTTATCTACACACCACTCTGCTTGAACCAACAATGGCATGACCGATACAACAAACCTATGTCTCGAGAGCAGTAAGTGAGCCTAGTGAGACGCTCGAGATCAAGATCCGCTCTCTAAACCTGGCATAACGCATTATCTTCACTACCGAGCGATTTATTGAAATTGGCTCGACCGGAAAGACATGCAGCACATGGTAGAGCCACGCTGACTCAAAAAGAGGGCATACATGCAGCCTTTCAATAAACTTGCGAGTATACTGCTTGACACAAAGTGTGTTTCATAAAGATTGAACACATTACTCGCAGCACAGTGGAAGTTTTGGGAACAGAGACAAAGAGAAATATAGTGAAGAGATGGCACCCTCCAAGGTCCCGCAAGTGAGTGAGCTGTGTTGCCTATTACACGTTGTAACTGGAGGAGCTACACATCCTCCCAGCCTGAGTGCAAATTAGAGTAGCCATGTTATGTGTTGAAATGAACTCTATGATGGCGCCTTGTAAAGTTGTTCAACCTAAAGTTCAACCCTTCTAGAGCCTATCATTAAGAAATTTTTACCAGGCATGCATGAGTTTCGTGATGGAAGTCAAAAGAATGGCAATCTCTGCTACCTTGGGCGCGTGCAACAACAAGTATGAAATAGCCAAGCGACTCAACGTCAAGCGGCTCACTGCCCACAGAGTAGCGGCGAGGCTTAATAAGAGAAAAGACCCCATAGATTGACTTCGTTTAGGCAGACCTCAAGTTGCTAACTGTATGGCTGTAAAATAAAGCCATCGGAAGTGCTTCAAAGATAAAAATGACTGGGCTCGTACAAGATCTAGGACGCCACGGTGTCTAGAGTCCTCAAAGAGGAAGCGGGCAATAGCTTGTTCTCCCCTTAGGCGAGAAGAACGTTGGAAGGGCTGCCCTCGCCTTTCAAACAACTTAACGTTTCATTACAATCGAATTCTCATTTTTCTGTTAAAAAAAACTTCACTGCAAGGACCTCTCCAAGATCAAGTACGTGTTCAAGACCAACCACTCGCCCTCCTTGATGAAGTTTGGAATCGTGGCTTCAAGTTGCTTTAAGTGGCTTCAAACGAAGAAAGGGTGCCACAGGTGTGGTTCTCGGTAGGTTACGCCGCGGTTGATTATAGGGACATCTTGGTAGAAAATTGGTGCCCTTGTATAGAAAGATCACAAAGAAAACGGAGTACGTCTTTCAGCAGGACGTTTTCCCGGCCCACACGACCATAACCGTTCAAGAGTGGTTGGGGTCGAACATAAACTTCTAGTTGAAGGTCATTTGGAGGATGCAGTCACCCGACCTAAATCCCCTCAACTACAGCGTGTGGGTGCATGTCGAGGGCATGGCCTGCATTTTCCGCCACATAAACGTCGACAAGCTGAAATCCTCCTTTAACAGCAGGTAGGCAGCTTAATGATGTAATTCGTCCTATAGACTAGCGGCAACATTGATTATATTACAATGTAAACATATATTTATATGTCAAAGCAATAAAATTGCGTCTAACTCATCCAAACTATCATTGTGTCCTTTGTTGAGAGAGTCGTAACAATTATAACAGGACCTTTGCATTCCCGTGATTTTTATATTATTCGTTATGCTGATATATTTTTGTTATTATCTATCATAATTTATTATTATGTTTTATTGTAAGGAAATCAAAGTCAAAGAGGATTATCCCCTTAATTTGCCCCTCTAATTTCTTACCTCATTCCGTTCTATAATTCTAACTCCACGTGTAGTAACGTGAGAGTCCAAGGAAGTGGAGAAAGAAAGAAATAATTGGAATATCCGCCGGCCGCCTCGCAAGTGCAGATAATTAAGTTGAGCACCCTAAAAGCTTTAATACCACCGTGAAAACGTTAATCCCGTATTTTGGAGGCTGCTCGCTGAATCTTTCGCCCACATCGTTAAGGATATTAAGCCCTGGGTAGGGCGACAAACACTAATCCATCTAAGCGCCAGAGGTCTTCTGCTAGAGGTCTATGACTTCAGAGTTTGAGCATCAAAATGACCGCCATATAAATAACCTGGATATTAGAGTCTCTGGTTAGATTGAGAGCCCGTCGCCTCTGGTTCAAATCGTTGTGTCTGTTTCCTCAAGTTCCCCGGTTTTCGGTTATACCTCGAGATCGGATCTCACCAGGCAAACCCATCTCTTTTGTGAAGCTTTACTCTCTTCAGAGCAAGCCTCTCGTCTCATCTGTACCGTCCCTTCCTCTCAAGGGTCTCCATTTTTCCGTGTAAGACTTCGTGTCAAGCCGCCTCAGAGTCTTGATTTGTAGGTTGTACTTCTCTGGAGCAGAGGTGCAATCGTCTGTCTTCAAGAAGGATCGTAAACTCGTCTTCTGGTCGTCACCCCTTCATCCTCGTCACCATCAGAATATTCGACCTGGGTCCACGTCCATTGGCCTTCTCCATTCCTCGCGCTGACCCACTGAAGGATATTCACAAGAATGCCGCGTCTGATGGCCTTCTTCCTTCCTGGAGCTGACCAATTGCTTTAATCTCACGATAATCGACCCACTTTTTGACATTTAAATATTCCCTCTGCAAAACTGATTTTTAATTAACGTTCCCCGATTGCTCATTAATCTGTATTCTGTCAGAGTTGTTCTTTATTTACCTATATTTTCCGTATGTATATATTATATATATGTTAACTAGTGAATCATTAAAATTATATTTTTGGTTTTCATTCTTTAAATATACCTTTGAACTGCAACTTGGGCAAACTCAGTTAAACGCTGTCGTCCCTGTAGTAAATCGCACTTTTATACCTTGTAACTAACGGATTCCTTTTACGAAGTAAATGTAATTGTACGTAGCAAGGACGTGTACGTACATTAGTGGATATATGTATGTATAACTGTATATATACATATTACCTTGTTCTTTATCTCTTTTCTCCTAATTAGTAGATACAGATATATATATATATATATATATATATATATATATATATATATATATATATATATATATATATATATTGATCGACACATAATAATTTACTATTAGTATTCTAATTTCTTAATATAAACATTAATTATTATTAGTAGTAGTATAGGTTATTATTCTTATTATTTAAAAATATTATCTATCATTATTATTTATTTTATTATCACTAGGCTATCCTCTCTACCTTTTCTACCCGCACTTTGTACCACAAGGGGGGTTTCCAACTGGACGGATTTCAGTGTGATAGCCATTGTGTCTTGGTGAAATGCGTACCATCCTAGGAACACCTTGTACCAGTGTATTATAATAATGGGTGATCACCCACCTTACTCGGTGGTGGATCCGCCTATCTCTACTTCTCTTTATTACATACCTACCGACCCCCTTTTTATAATTTCTCTTAGATCCACATAGGTTCTGGTTGCCCGACGCACTTTCTTCTTCATATGAGCCTTATTATAGTGGTAGTGGTCTTTACCTGAGGCAAGGGCCGAAGAACCACTGACTATGGCAAGTTTTAGGTATGGATGGCCATTGACTCTTCTCACCTTCCTCCAGTAGACAAATAAGGTGGCTAGGCTGATATCATCTTTATGGTTGAGGTTCCAGGACAACTTCGCTTGACTGAATGAGGTCTTTTCTCTTAACCTACTAAGTCATTGGGGTGGGGATCATAGTATCTACTTTCTATGTGTCCTTATTCAATTTCTAAATTATAGTGACAATACAAAGCAAAGGTGGTAGTGCACATAATGATCAGACTAAAAGGGCTGCCTCCCCCTCCCCAGGTGTCGGGGAGGACGAGGTAACACGAAACAACCCTTAGGCCCGTCGAGTGGCTCCTCTTTCACCATCCATATGTGGCAAAGGGTATTTTATCTTTTCCTATAGTTGGACCAGGTCTCGGATAACTCTACCTTTATAAAGGAAGTGCCCCCTTCTGTGCTTTCTCAGGGGTCCCTCCAACCTATAATACTCGTCTTATAGGCCTACGGTTACGATGGATTGCCTCTCATCCCCTTCTTTGGATTTGGCTTCTAGCGATTCTCTCTCACTACCATCGGCATTCCCTCATTACCTGTAGAATGGATTAGGAAGAGAGCAGACAGGTGGCCCACTTGACCGCTGAGGTTGAGACTGGCTCATTTTTGGCAACCCCCTTAAGTGGGCAAAGGGCAACAAGTCCCGTCTCTCCGTGCCCCTAGAGTCTTCCTGTAAATCATTTACATTAGCACAGGGTCGGCATGCGAGTCCCTCTCTCTTATTTAGATGGATGTCGGTTCGCCAGCAAGCGACAAAACGACAAAAGTTACCTCGAATTGGATCCATGATGCCATGGGAATGATGTCCACATGCAGGCCCACTCTAGAGGGATATACTCTCAGAGATAACCTTTTGCAGACGGAAAGAACTTTCTTGGGGAAAACCCGAGCTCGGTGCCAAATACCGAACATGAGTCGCACCCTGGGCAAGCTTCCCCTCAGACGACTCTGGAGCGTCGACTACAAGAGGCATTGAACCGCATCTCTCGTTATTCCGAAGTGCACAAGTTTCGGCTTTCCTTGGCCAACACTAAGGTGGTGCACTTCTGCCTCCATCCATGTCTTCAACTACAACCGGACATGTTCTTAAATTCCGCGCCATGGACATTCTTTCTTCCGTGAAGTTAAGCACCTGCCTTGCTTTTCTGCCTATCATTTGTTCAGTCGTAGATTGACTACGGATGCGAGTTTTATGGATCAGCCGCCGAGCATGTATTAAGGAAAGTGTACTAGATCTACCCCACCTCTCTTCAATTGGCAACCTGTGGGTTCAGCAGGTACCCCATTGGCGATGATGGGGAGATACACATTCCCTCTGTATCCCCTACTATTGTATCTACGAGGACCTATTATGATCTTTATATAAATTTATCCCTGCATCCTTATAAGCTACGGTGATATTTATCGGAAGTAGCTGCCCCGTATCTTTTATCTATGGTGATCTTGGTAGGACAGAATTCCTTTTACTTACCTATGAGCTACGCTGATCATAGTGGGAATGTATTATTTGCCTCTACTTATCTCCGGTATTGTATGTACATATGAACTGACTCAATGTTCTTACATTTGTTTACGTTCATGTTTTTAGGAATTTTACATGAGAGACACTCTCGCTGCTCTGAATGGCTGCAATTCAGCATATCCAAAATGTCTCCTACGGTGCCACGTTTATTAATTTACTATCGCATAAAAGTCTGTAGGTAAATCGAAGAGGCCGCAGGGCGCAATACCAGTCTAATCTGTGTGAAAGTTAACTCCTTATCTTTCTCTATTGAATTCCGAGAGTGGCTCTTCTTGGCGGCGTCTTATAAGACAAATATTTGGTTGGAGAACGCGACCGTAACTGAAAAGAAAATATTGCAGCATGGATGCAATTCTAATGTATGGGTGAAATGTGAAACTGCTCGGTAAATTTTGCCAGAGATGAGGTAGGCTTTGTTGCTTTGATTTATCGCAGTATCTTAAGACCCGGCTACTGATTCCTAGTTTAGATCGCCTTAAAGTTTTTGAATGACTTCTCTAAAGAGGTTTATATCATCCTATCTCGGACTCAGTATTTAGAGCTCAGAGAAGCGTGTTGCTACAGTCTATCAAAATTCGCCACTTTGCCTTTACATAATTCTTATTTATAAATTCATTTTCTTGGTTTGTCTTTACATCGCATTATCTTTTCACTATCTAAAAATGTTTTTCAGTTTTTTCTCAAACAAAATTTTAGGATTCACCACCTTCATTTGTTTTCATCACGTTTCTACTGTCTGACCGAGTCTATTTCTCTCCGATGAGATATTCGCCCTTCATTGGACTACGCAAGTTTTGAATTATTAGCAATCAGTTACATTCGTTAATTAATCCTCACTCAGTCTCCTCAGATAAATTTTGAAGCACCCACAGCCCACAAATAATTGAGCAGTATTCAGTCCTTTGAGAAAATCAAACCAAACAATTTCCTTTCAGATAATCAAACCTCACACTATCGCTTCAGATATTCAAGCAACACACTTTGTTCACATGAACTTCACTCAGTTCCTTCAAATAAATAAATCCCCTCCTTTTCCCACAAACTAAATATTACCCAGTTTAACTTATTACGAAATGACGAAGTTCTTTGGATTGGGGGCAAATTCGCGGAGATGAGACGATTTTCAAGTTTTGCGTTTCTTGGACGGATCGATACTTCTTTCGAAAGCCTGCTTTCTCTCTTCCCCCCTACTTACCATTTCGCTTTGATATTTACTCTCCTTTTCCATTTCCATTCGTAATTTCTCAGTTCTATTTTACCTCAATATCCTAAATTCCATTAGTTAATTCCCTCACAACTATGTTTTCATGAAACTTTAAAACTTCCTTTAAGTTCTTGTAATAATTCTATAACACTTAGGTAGGCCGAGATATGATTGAGGTTGCGTTTTAAGACCCTCAAACATCGTTCAGGAGAAAGGGGTCTCAGTTGACGCTTTTCCTTTACTCTATGGTCGCTAAGATGTTACCTTGTGACGAGAGATCGTCTATTGTATCGTAGGTTTCGGAGAGTTACGCGTTGCGGGCCTTCTTGTTCTAGGCGTCCCAAATTGTTGAATAATATAGCTTTTGCTTCCCATAAATTCACTTATTTCTTTATGTACCTATTTCCAAAGATTTGTTTTATTGGGTTGAGGAATAAGTTCTTATGCTTTTAACAAATTTATTCCTTACCATTAACAATTTTAGAAAAACATCATTTTTAATTGCTAACGATATGCAGTTTAATCAATAATGTATTGCCCGTTGTTATTTACGACTTCTTCCCAACGTTCAACTAGTAAATCGATGTCTCTGCAACAAAAATCTCTGGTTTTGACTCAAAGAATTCGTCTAACCAGGTTCTTAATTCCCCATCAGTATTGAAAGAAACGCCGCTAAAATTGTTGGAGGCGATCGGAACAGATAGAAATCCGATGGAGCCAAGTCTGGCGAAAATGAAAGATGCAGCACGATTTCCCAATTAAGCGTTTAGATGGCGTCTTTTGTCACATTGTCAATGTGAGGACGAGCATTGTCGTGTTGAAGAAGGGGTCCATAACTTCGATGAGGTCGCTTTTCCCGAATAGCTTCGCGAGTCGATACATTTGTTGAACGTAGAGTTCTGTATTGACAATCTCGTTGATTGCAAATAGCTCATAAAGAATAAAGCCTTTACAATCCCACCACACACACAGCATCGTCTTTCGTGGATGAAGTCCTTGCTTTAATCGCCGAAGTGTTTTTTAGTGTGGCTAAGCCGTTGTTTTTGATGGTTCATGTTGACATAAACACACCATTTTTCATCGCCAGTGATGATGCGGTAAAGAAATCTGTCCTTATATCCACGAGTAGCAAACCTGCTGCAATCGGGTAGCGTTAAAGTTTGTTGCTTTCGCTTAAAGAGTGCGGAACCCATGCACCGAGTTTTTGAATGAAGGTGATTCACTACAGTTTTCTGATCACACACCAATTGTACAGCCAATTCTCTAGTTGATTGACAAGCATTTTCATGGAGAAGGTCGTTCAATCGATCTTCATCCAATTTAATGGGGCGAATAGAACGTTATTCGTCATTAAGATTAAAATGACCGTTTTTGAAACGTGAAAACCACCATTGAGCTGTCGTTTTTCATAAAGCATTTTCTCCGTACACAGCACAAATATCGCGACGAGCTTTGGCTGCGTTTGCATTGTGCTCTTCCCGTCTCGATTAAAAATTAATAACAAAAAGTGTCTAAAATGCGTCTTTCTTTCAACTTAACATTCCATTTTGAGGGTACAGAACAAAAATTAAATTAATACACCTTTTAAATAAATCGCAATGACTTATTATTCAACTTAAAGACGTAGCCTAACCTTTGCAAATTTTGCTCTCATTATTTATTATACTTTCTTAATATGTGCACAAATCACGTCAACAAACTTAAATCAACACAACATTAAAAAACCCCGCAAGAACTCATTCTTCAACCTAATATATAAATGGTGCGCACAGACTCTTTGATTTGTGGGGCATTTCTTAATAAAACAAATGAAGTGTTAAGTACAAAATATTTTGATGTTTTTTTAATTTCTTTCAGCCAATTGTTTATGGATTTATTTTTTTTATATTCTCGTTTCGTTCATTTTCATATTTTAGCCAGTGCTTAGAATATTTTTTTAATAATTATCACACTTTGTTAAAGGAGTAAATGGCAATTTAAATGCCTGCGTGTAAACCTGCTCCCTGTGTGCACGCGCCACATTAGAATTCTTACAATAATCTGCTCAGGATGCGCTGCGATTTACTTATGTAGTAAAGTATCAATTCATATATTGGGGGCGGAGTGAGTGAGAATTAAAAGTTAATTATTTTAAAATAAGAATAAATTTCGAAAGATAAATTTCAATTGAGTATGAAGCTCCATTGCTGGGATTAGGAGAAATGTGTTACTGGTTTCATTTAAGCCAGAATGTTAGAGGGGGATTGGAAAAACTAGTGTATGGTAATAAATAGTACGGAGTGGGTATCATTTTATTTCATAGTGGATAGTATATTTACTAGGGGTGCTAATACTTTCAGACCGCCCTGTAGATCGTACAAAAGTATGGCTATAGCACTCATTGAAAAATTTGAGACCCAGGGAAAAATTGCCTCTGAATTCATTTTAAAATCAGAATAAAGCCACTTGCAATCTTCGATATGGAAAATAATTAATATTTTACTATAATTTGGCTCTTTTTTACTCTTGAATGAACCAACGGCCTTTTTGTCCGTCATATCGTACAACCTACAAATAAAAATATAATTAAATGATTAAATAAAATTACATTTATTTTATCCATTAAAAAAACATACAATTATGAAATGACTAATGTGATAAAGGCCAAATTTTATGAAATATAAAAAATTGCAGGACAGCTACATAAGTATAAAATTTACATTTAATGAATAACATGATTAATTTTAATGAAGACGCCGTGCAAAAAAAGCATGTTTGTTCGTAGAGCCCTCGATCAAACAAATTTCGCAAACGCTAATTAAATATCTTGTAATTTGTTTATTTAGATCAGCCATAACCTCGAAGAATATGCGTAATTTTGTTTGAATTTAGCTTTTTACATGTTCTAAAATTCCTATAGGCCACCAAACAGTAGAGTGAGTTGCACACACAAATACCTCACTGAGGAAATGGTATCTTTCTAAAGTGCAATTAGTTTTGGGTAAATCATTAAGTATTCTTTCATTGATATTCCATAATTTCATTGCAAATGTCGGGAATTCTTTTCTTCCTTAAGCAACGCAACCTTTCACAACCACATCTAGTTTAAATCAAAGTAGGTTATATACTTCCCCAGAATCTTTTCATTATCTGAATTCTTCACAAATACTTTTACGTGAATTAGAAGTAGGCCATATAGAACTTTTTCAGTTAAATTTATTAAAATACGCTGTACATCTTGTGGAGCAGAACAAACTCTTAGAAACAATTAAGCAATACGAGTTAATTTTTCTTGACTGATTTGGCTTGCACCACGGTTATTTTTTTTTTAATTAAAAACCTGTAGTCTAGGTGAATGTAAAATAGTGAAGAAGAAGAATTCGTGCCGTGTTTAGGCCCTTTTATCTAGCTGTTTAAAGATTTCTTTTGAATGAATACACTAGGTTGGATATTTGCAATTTCTTTGAGTTGGAAGGTAAGAATAGGACTATGGGCTAGAAATTAAATTTTAAAAAGATGGAGTTAAGATGCGAGATCTTTTTTCTACCAAAGTGATTGATACGTTTCTGGAATAAATTCTCGAACCTGGTAATAAATAACTCTAACTTAAATATTTTTAATAGCAGGTTACACAAGTGGCCATGAGAGATTGGTGCGCCTTTTGAGTTTTACCCTGTATTATGAACTGCAAATATTGTAAATATAGTTTCAAGGGTAATTGTTAGACATGGTGAGAGCAGGCGTTGCTCAATGTTAATCAACTTTCTATCAACGTTATGGACGACTTTATCTGACTGCATTTTATAGAATGATGTGGAATGGATGGACTGTGTGTGTGAATGTTTAACTAGGAACTCATTTTGATACGCCGCGAAGCTCTTCACCATCCATATAATGATGATATGTTGCAAGCCCAGGCTGTAAATAAGCTCCATACGGACGCAGATGGGCACTACATACACACTGTTACATCTGGTACCTGTGGGAGTGGCGCATCTTCCCACCCTCAGAGCTCCAGGCACTCTAGTGGCAACTACCTGGGCTTAATTTATTCCTGACATTTCCAGTTTACCATTTTAAATTCATTTATTTACAAGCTTCTTCTCATCAATTTTCTTATTGTTTGATCGTTCTGGGATGATTGTTTGCCCTAAGCCCCATATCCTCAGTTTGCCCTCCATGCCCTAATCCCTGCATGGAGATATGCGACTATAATCCTTCACATATCTTCCCTTCCTGCATCTCCACCGTTTTCTTTACTGATATCTCCTTACAAACGTTCTAGTTAATTCGGCCTCGTTGCTATTGCGTTTTAATTCCAAGTGGGAAAATAATAGTTGTAAATCCGTTTAGTCGGGATCGCCTTTCACTTGACTGCTTACATAATTAAATATTTTAATATTAAGGGTCAGTCCTTCCTATCCGGGCTAAAGCACAGGCAAGTGGAAACGCCACTCTTGATTATATTGAAGCTAAGCGACATCAAATATGTTAAGTCGCCGGATAAATTCCCATTATCTTTGATCTTCAGAGCGGCCACAATGCGCAGGACAGACCCATTGTGCGGATCCGTCGATAGACTGTAGCTCTCTGTTGAGAAATTAAATGACTAAAAATGTAGATTTTATCGTCTAGCCTATCAAGGGTGTGACTCACTTTTACCCTTTTTGCTATCATGGGTATAGATGCCTTATTTATCCATTTGCCTATCAAGGGTCTGGACTTTCTGCTTTATTCTTTTTCCAATCAAAAGTGTGGACATTCTATTTATATTCTCTCCTATACGTGTTTGGATTTTCTATTTTATTATCTCTCCTCTCAAAAGTCGGGACATTCTAATGTTTATTCTTTCACTATTAAAACCATGCTCTTTTTCACACTACCCTAAAGCTAGCAATGGTCTTATATCCTTGATTCCTAAGGGAAGAACCCGCCTCTTTGAGATCAGTTCCGGGAGGGGATTGCATTTAGCAGCAGAATGACCACTCATGAAAATAGATTTTGTTTCCTTTCGACTCTTGTCTTTCTTGCCTTTTATCATTAACTTTATTTATTTATGTAATGTATTTTGAATTATTCATTCATGGTCTTTTCTTCACCGATAGAAAGTCTTCTTTTGCCTCTCTCTTAACTTTTCTTCACTTCCTTTGACAAATCTCCTTTCTCACGGCTGATCTGGGAGTTGCTCCACTGATTTTCCCGTATTTCTAATTTAAATAGTCATTCTTTTCCACTGGAAAGCGTCTCATTGATTGATGATTTATGTCATCTTAAACTTCTTAAATCACCTATATATTCGTTATTATGAATAACTTTATTGTTCTACGAATCATTTCCTCCAATTACGTCCTCCGTGCAGCGATAATTTGGGTAGGGCGACTGCTCAATTTACACTTCATCATTAAAATTTATCACAATTTCGCTGCTCTCTACCCTCATTTGTATCTCTGTTTTCCTAGCCACAAATTAGAAAAGAGACAACCTTTAAGAAGGTGGCAAAATGAACTTCGCTCAAGGGTGGAGTTAATCCGGTGAACTCGAGCGTTAGACGGTAATTAGTCAAAACCAAAAATGGAACTTTTCTTCTCAACACTGGGAATTAGCGAAGCTGATAATGTACATATATACTTTCTCTACAATGAATGCTGTACATAAAACTTTGACGGTAGATTTGGATAGAAGAATAAATATGTCTGATTAATAGAAAGTAATAATAAAGTAAAGTAAAGTAAAATCGTGAGCTACAGACTAAGTGTATTAAAGGAAGAAACTTGTCCCACAATGATTCAGCTATAAGCAGTAATGAAGAGAACAAAATGCATTTCAGTTTGTTAATTAATGATTGGAGTAGCTATGAAATTTCAGTTGCGTGAAATATTTCTGTGAAGAAATTTAAACTTAAATGAGTAGATAAAATCTCACGTGTTTAAAATGAAGAAAGCGTAAGCCTGCCAAATGATATACTTCATTAAGTTTTAGTCCTTGTATTTCTTAGCTTTTTTCTCCTTTTGCTTATAGTATGTAATATAGAACTAGGTTGTTTCTTAGGAACCGCCGACAGCAGTGCAACTGAAAGATCCAGTATAAGAAGGATATGCACATTTAGGAAGAAGTGTTTAGTTCTAAATATATGTAATTAGAAAATTTTCAGGGCATACAAGCCTAAGATTGAACGATATGACAATATTAAATTAAACAGTATTTAAGAAAACATTAGATAAGACTCATGAAAGTAAATACTAGAGGCAACGTTACTGATAAAAGTATTAATTAATTTTTATAAAAACTTTGAATAAATAATATTTGCCTGGTAATCCTACCACACTTAATGTCCGCAAACTAAACACATGTAATTACTCTATTTAGTCCGTGCCAGACTTTTACCACGTCATGTAACATTCTTCCTCGTTAAGTTATCCTCTTTACCCGTAATATTTATGTTAATCATTCTTTGGCTTCTTCTTCCATTACTTTGAAAGTTCAATAACTTCACTACCTCAAAACTTATATTTGCCTCCTTTATGAATCCATTCCTTAATCGAACCGCAATTATTTACCCCTTTTGTTCTTTTGTTATGGAAGGAGGCTTTATGACTGTTCGAGCAACACTTAAATTTAAGTATTCTCACAATTATGTTCTGTCTTAACACGAGGTACCTTCATTTCATTACCCATCCGGCTATATTTTCTTCTTTGAAGTTTAAATATCTTATTATCCTTTCTAATAAAGTTTTTGATTTGTAACTCATTTTATCTTTTTTTATAACGTCTCAATCATAATACTTTCAAGGCACTGAAAATATTTTAAGTATAGAACGAAATTTCTGTTGATAAATGGTCACCTTCCTTATCGTCAGCTTTCATTTTATGGAAATACTCATAAGTATGTTAGTGTAACATGGAAAGAGATGTAAAAGAAAGGGTCAAATTGATACCTAGTTTAATTTTCGGTAGTTGGTCTATTCTATTCATCTACCCCGTCTCCCCAAAACATTTGCTGAAATAAGCAAAAAATGAAAGGTAAACCTATTTGAAGAATTAACGATGACAAAGAATGAATGAAGTAGCTAAAACTCGAAGGGTGGCAATGAAAAATAGCCACCTGTAATTTCACTGAAAGGTCAAAAGACTTTGGAACAGATTTTTATTCCTTGTGGATGTTCTCTCATTTGAACGGGGGCCGAATAAGTTAAAAGAAGACCCAGATTGAGCACTAGATCTTTGATGCCCACCCAAACTTACTATATTCCTTAGTGTGAATTTGGTGCCAGCTTACGAAAAAAAATAAAATAAAAGGAATTCTATAATATAATAATGATCATTGCCATAATGTGTAGATCATTTTTTTTCAAATCTATTTATGTATCCCTCATTACCAAGTTTAGCTCATATATCAATCGTATTTGTGGAATATTCTCGTGATGTTAGTGACTAGTTCGGAAATAATACTGGCAATATATTAAGATAAAATGTCGAAGGCAACAGATTTTTCTACTTTGTCTACTGCTGTAATTCATGTACCGAGAACGGAAAAGATTTAAAATATTTTGAGAGAGAAAATCAATACACAAGCGACAATGAAAAGCAAGATGAAATCGAGCTAAAATACGAGGGGCGGTCAATAAGTTTTGCGAATCGTTAGGACAAAACCGAGGAAGAGGGATCAATGTTTGTGTTTGTGTTAGGACAAGTTATGACAAGTCAGGACCTGCAGCCGCACGCTACTGCCTCTTGTATTTAAGATGCAGTAGCTGATCGCAGATCGTCTGTCACAAATTTTTCAACAATGGAGAAGGTTGAGCACCACGCAGTGATCAAACTTTTGACCAAGGAAGGCAAGAATGTAAAAGAGATCCATGAACGCATGGTTGCAGTGTACACCGACACCGTCCCTTATTATGCAACCATTGCTCGCTGGAATAGGGAGTTCCGCCATGGTCGTGAGTCCCTTAAAGATGACCCCCGTCCAGGACGCCCGTCAGACGTGACCAACGAGTACAATTAGGCCCGTGTGGAGAGGATGATCCTCGAAAATCGACACGTAAATGTCGAAGAAATCTAGCGAGAACTTGGAATATAACATGAAAGTATTATCAAAATCATCCCCGACAATTTGGCCATGACCAAGATCTCTGCCCGCTGGGTCCCTAGAAACATCACGCCCCATGATCGACTTCAACGTCGTCAAAGTCCACAAGGCCAGAGCTGCACAAGCTGCCCTGCGCAAGTGCGGATTCGAGGAGCTCAACCATCCCCCCTACAGTCCAGATCTCGCCCCTAGCGACTACTTTTTATTCCATTAGCTCAAGGCTGCACTGCGTGGACGCCGGTTTGGGGACGATGAAAATGTCCAGCTCGCCGTCCAGGAGTGGATTGAATAGCAGTCGGGAGATTTCTGGTAGTCGGGAATTCGAAGCCTCAGGGACAAGTGGTGCAAGTGCATTGAATTTGTGGGTAGGTATTATTGAAAAATAATAAAACACTTTCTCTCATATCTCGTTTCCTTATATCCGAATTGCAAAACGTATTGACCGCCCCTCGTATATGTGTGCTGAATGAATGTCCAGTTAGGGAAATGACTACTTTCTTACAAAAATATTTATCTAGCTAGGTACGCAATTTTACCAGCTTGCTTGCGGAAAATGCGTTCTTTGGATATTTTATTTAGCTAAAGAGAGCCTTTTTAAAATCCATAAACCCTTACCGTAGCATTGTGTGCAAAAAGAACAAACTACTATAATTTTGGTTTCCACAATTCATCACTTAAATTATGTGTAGTCGCTTGTTTTGCCGGTTTAAAAAAAAATTATTCACGTCGTTTAATGACTACCGCAATAGAGATAGTCGTCACCTCAGGATGACGGGTGAAGGGAGGGGAGGGGTCTGGCAATCTTTCTCTACTTCTTCTTCCACACCTTTCTCCCTAAAATTTTGATATGGGAAAGATTCACGGGCTGCAATAACGCACCATTCGGGGGTGTCCATCTGGAGAATTCTTTTACTCTATGTGGCTTAACTTCGCATAACATGGATATTAGCACATATTAAACCATACAGTAACGCCCACAAAGATTAATAAGAAGGCGTTTCTAACAAAATAAGTTGTGTAAAATCTTTCAACTTTCATATTCCATATATGAAGGATGCTAAAAGGTTGCAGCACAGCTTATGAATCCTAATCATATTTATGCTATTTTAATATAATTTACTTTTGCTTGTAATAAATAATCTAATTGAAAGCTGAGACTCTTTACTGCTCGCAGAAATTAAAAGACACTTATTATATTAATAATTATATCTACTTCACGACTTTCTTTCGTATTTTACAGGTTGAAATATATACATCAGTATGGTAAAGAATACTTGGCTGTCAGGGCTACCATCCTAACGTAGGAATTGACCTATAATGGATTTTATAGTTAGGGCAATATTAGAAATAATCACACATATGAGCAACTTAATTACAACTGGTAGATAGTTATTTCTCTTGAACTCCCGACTTTGCGCGTGCTATTCTGAAATACGGACAATTGTTCAGAGAAGAGGGTATTGAGGATATGAGAAACTACCCATCAGCCAGTCTTGCAAAAATCATTTACCCTAAAGTGCTTGAAAAGTGGGAACGAGCGAACACTTTATTTGTAGCCAACGTTGTAAATTCAGGAGTCACAATCTTAAACAAGAGAACTAGGAGCAAGCCAAGCAAGAAATATCTCTCGAGAGAAGGAAGCTACATCTCAAAGAAGCTTTCATTGAAAACTTTTTTAGAAAGTAGACAATGTAGATCATCAATTCCTAAGTATCTATAAAGTAAAGCATGGTTTTTGGTGCAATAAGCCGGTTGAAAGATATATTTACCACTTCAAAGTAAGATAACCTCAGTGAGTAAAAGATACACCCTCTTGAAGTTATTTTTGATATTCTGAGGGTGAGTACATGAATTGGGAAGAAGTAAAATTAGCCCTATACTCTTCTGTTCGGTTACTACCCTCCACAGTAGCGAGGTATCCCTGAGAGATTTGACCACAGCAATGGATGGAAAGGAATTGTCTAACACAAGTGGAGAGGAAATATTGGCAAGAACTTTAAATCTATACATCATGAACTAAACTCTCAATTGGAGAGCCTCTTACTTTACTGAATGACAATGTCGTAAGGGAACTCTCGAATGATCAAACGTATGGGTATAGTAACACATAGGTCAGAAGGACAGGAGCCTTCCAAATGTTATGGTGGCTCCTCTTAGAATAGGTCCGGTGAGCCATTCTATGTGGTTGAAACGAACAAACAGGCTTTGTTGCTTATGGGTTTCAAAACATAGCTTTATAATCAGATCATTCAGCGACTCAAGATTAATAGTAGAATACATTGTTGGTGTGCACTTTTCATTACCTCTACCCATATGTAGTTTACACTTATAGATTACACTGGGAAACAATGTATTTAGTGAATTGACAAAAGTACATTTTCCTACCTAATTCGAGCATACTTAATTCAAATCTGAAATCAGATTCTCTCTAAATGCTACATATTTTTCGTAATATCAATAACTAATATTATACAATAATTTTCATTTAATCACGCCTATCATCATGCGCTGAAGTAATTTTGAATCATCCTTTTGCGTTATTTATAGTAAAGCAGGTTTTTTTGCACAAACATTTTATTGCATATGAGAAGAAACTTGAATTACACATTAGGATTACAAATACTGTAATCAAATAGATGCTAATTTATTACTTACAGTGCATCAGACTGGAGGACCTCTTCTTGATTTCAATCGGGCAAAAATTTGCGTTTGTAACTCTTTCTCTTGTGTCTTCTCTGGCTGATCTCTTCAAATCAACCAGCAGTAGTCCGCCATCATGTGTCTATCCCAATGACCTTGGTAGCGCTCTTCCATCGTCATCAAGTCCTGATGGAAGCGTTCCCTTGTTCGTCGCTTACGGCTCCCAGATTCTCTGGGAATCAGTCGAGGTGACTATTTAGGAAATACAGCTTCACACTCATATTGCATCCCAGACCACGATATGCTAAATGCATCTTAGTAACTAGATACTCGTAGTTATGCGCTTTTTTGTTTCCCAAGAAGTTACGAACAACGGCAGAAAATGAGAGCCAGGCTACCTTCTCTTTATCATTCATGGTGTTTACGAATCTAGAATCACTCAGAAGTCTTCGGATTTGGGGGGCCATCAAATTCTACTGCTTTTACTTTTTCGCATGACAAAGCAGGAAACGCCGAAAATGATCTTCTCTCGACTTACGATTGGCTCATTATAATGTTTGGCATTCCTGTTTCCAAAGTTTCCCGAACTGGCCAATCTTTTTTGCCCCAGTGTTTGTTACGGGCTCGACTGTCCCACATACAGATATAGCATGGAAACCTTGTATATCCCTTCTGCTGACCAAGGAGGAAGTTTACCATCTTAAGGTCTACACATATGATCTAATTGTGTTCATGGTACTTAAGTAAATCCATGACCATTCTTATGTCATCTTGAGTTTCTTGCAGATCGACAGAGTGACCGAGAGGAACTGCACCAAAGTCTTTGCCATTATGAAAAAGGACACACTTGAAGCTACCCTTGGAGCTATCCAAAACAGTCTCCAATCATTAGGGTTATAGGTGCCAAGTCCCAACTCGGTGAACAGACCACAAACTTCGTGGCAGTATACAAATTGTTTGTCCTCAGAGAAATACTTAATAAATGTACTCTCCCTTGTTCAGTAATATGATCTTCGTACCGACCTGTCAAGCATATGTCTTTCACTCAACCTGGAGACTAAAAGTTCTGCAGCTCTCTTGGAGAGTGCCAAATCACGTATCAAGTCATTTAAATCCTCTTGATTGAAACATTGAGGAGCTAATGATGTTCAGCATCTGATGATGAATCTGCAAACTATGAATTCATTCCGTGGACGTCCATATCAGGTACATCATTTTCATTCTTGGAGGGAGCATACCCACTGAAAATCGGAACTGGTAAAGACTCAGAATGAGAATCTGGCCAGATCGCCAAGGGAATGTTGGGGTATTCGATCTTGTGCCGATTTTTCTTGCCAATCCCTTTAGTATTCAGCAGACAGAAATAACAGTCAGATACATGATCCTTTGGCTCTCGGCACACGAAGATGTTCCACAAAACTATGGCAAACAGCATGTGGGGCCCACTTCTTTTCTTGATCGCTAAAAGGAACATCAAAATATGGCTTATAAGTGCGGATCCCAAAGTTTGATATATTGCGCCTTTGACGAACCAGCATGTAACAGCTACATATGTAGCAGAAGGTGTCTGGATAATTAACGCAATTTCCTCTTGACGATGCCATAATTCTAACATAAGACCTGAACAAACAATAATGTCAATATTTTTCACAATAACACTTATTACTATCTTACTACTATGTACTGCGAAGTATTTGCTTTCTACAAGCACCCTCTCTGTCCGTTCGGAGGGAAGTTTTCGGAGAAACGAGAAAATAGAAATTACAGAATAACTATAGCATGTAGGTAAAAATGGATTATATATTTGAAATCAGCATGAAAAAACGAATTAAAATTGGCAGATAAATCTAAGTCAACAGAAAATGTAATTAAAATTGTTCTCCTGTGTTTTCGGAAAGAATTATGGTAACCTTGAATTTTCTATGGCAAAAGTTATGAAAAATGTGATAGAATAACACGCGTCCTGATTTTATTGGACGTTATTGTATACTTCTATTTGGAAATAAAGGTAATTAAGCTAGAATTGTCTCTTTGTTCTTTTAAAAATAAATGTTTTGTATGGCGATTGGCTAAAGATTAGTTTTTATACCCTATTCCCTCTGGAGCTGTGAAATGTTTGCACCCTTGCCCTCGCTATTTACGACTGATGAAGTTGGATATAATTTTGTCATTGACCTTCCGTTAATGGGATTATTAAAGTGCAAGTAATTTATGGGCACAAATATAGGTCAAACCACTACTTAAAAGGCCTATTTGGTTGAAAAATTTGAGCTTAGTAATCGACTTTTAACTATTTATGCAGTTCCTATTAAAAACTGCATTGGAGAGATTATTAAAAAAATATTGGTTTGCAAAAAAGGATAATCAGGTGTAGAAAGAAAATAGTAGATCAACTGAATGGTATATGTAACATGAGTAACTTGATGCATAAGATATTATATATATATATATATATATATATATATATATATATATATATTTATATATATATATATATATATATCATGATCCCTCTTTCTTGGACTGTTTGTGAATTTTTAATGTAAACTCATAAAAGCTCCAAGAAGTTATGAAATGCTTGTTAGCGTTTGAGTTCGAACAATCGAAGAACTTAGGAAAGACAAGGGAGTCGAAAACTTGCTGAAAGAAGCGGCGTCGTTTGAAATTATTTTAGGTAGGAACTTGAGATAAATTTTTCTTTCAAACTGTGTCGCTCTTTCAGTTCGTTTACTGAGTGCCATTAAAGAAAGAGGTTGAACTTGATTGCAATTTTGCTTGTAGAATTACAAATATTCTGAATTATCGAAATGGCTTTACACATAAATATTATAGGGTTTGATGATATACTCGCTTATGTGCATATGATTGGATGTATTAGTAACGTGTCAATGTATGTATGTCCTACTCTAAGTAATCAACAGAAACTAACGATGTGAATAAAAATTGGTAGCTAAATAAAATCTTAAATTTAGAGAAACTGAAAATATACAAAAATTCTGAACAAATTAACTAAGAATTTTACTAAGGTTGTTGCGGACAGTCAAAGGTAAGTCCGTGTTTCCAACGAACCTTCCCCTCTGCTCAGATCACACTTATTGAGGATGAATAATGGATTTATCGCATTTGCGTGTTTGCGGCTGCTATTTCCAGCGTTGAGAGAATTAAATCCGGTAATTCTAACCATATATTAAATCAACGTTGGTTCTTGATATCTAGTCAAGCCACACGCAGTCCATTCATTGCACCGATTGGTCGTTTGCCATTTTAGTGCCGATTCAGGAACCCTTTTCAATCGGCTCAATTTTCTTCGGGTCTTCCATTGATTGCTAGAAGTAAATTTGTGCACTAAATGGATGAGCTAAATTTTCGTCCCTTTTGTTTGAGTCTAATAAGAAGGTACCACTGCTTTGTCGGAATGAATTCCTAGACACCGTAACAATATCTTTCAATTAATTTTTATCGCGATTCTCAAATAATTGGGCCGAGGAAAGTTTTTCGGGCCTTGTAGGTTGGTTTGAAATTGTTGGCACGTTGATATAAAAATAATTAATTGTCCAAGGGGTAAAGAGCATTTTCACTTCCTTTATCAGTAGGCAATTTTAACTTTGAAAAGGAAGATTTATCTTTCGAAAGAGAAAGAAGGAATTGATTGCTTTAATTTCTTCCCTCAAATCCAAAATTATCTTTTCCATCTACTGGTATTGTTTTGTATAACCATTCTAAAGAGTTTCTCTTTTACTAATTTAAACACTTTCCCTACGAAGATATTTGCTGAAACTATAAGCTGAACTAATTTTGTTTGCTTGGATTTATAGAAAAAAAAAAGAAATATCTTTTTATATTTTGGTGGAAAGAAAACGTTAAGTTGCTGGTAAGCAAACACCCTGGCATTTGTTGCCATGATGTTAAACTAAATATGGCATTATTTTTAAAACCAGGTTGGAATGAAGTTTAGCATTATTTTGTCTAACTTGATGACGAAATTTGTTATTATTGTGGCAAGATTGTTGAGAACACATATGCAAATATTTAGCTCATCTCGATTAAATGAAATAGGGTAATATTTTTTAATTAAAATCTTCCATTATTTTACAAAGTTTGTAACACAAAATCCGCTATTATTTTGCAAACATTGCTGAAAAAAATCTGCCCTTACTTTAAATAGCTAGTTAACACCAATCATCGTATTGTTTCATAAGACTGTTGCTATATAAATTGACAATATTTTTCCAATTACAACAGACCATAAAACGAGCAGGTTGATGGAAAAGCCATTCAACAAATCTTATTCATCGAGGAAACTCAATCTCTAGTTGTTAATGACGAAAGTGCAGCTTATAAGGGACGCCAATTTAAATCAAGTTTAACATTGCAATTAAATGATGATTTCGATATTTCTATTCCATTATTTCTGGTAGGTTTCAACTGTGGCGCAAACTCAATGAAGCTGTTGAACCCATTTATCAACAAGGTACCGTACAGTATAGTGGTGGTTTCATAATTGTGCGGTTTCCTCTGGTTCGCTTAAATATTTATTTGACCGGTGACATCCTAGTTGCCCTGCTAGGTGACCATTTGCAACCATTCATGGATTTGACGTACTCCAACACCGATGTTTTATTCCAGAAGGATAATGTTCCGTTTTGTCTCTCAAGAATTCCATAAATTGGTTCGAGGAGTTTTCTGTAGAGTTCCGACCAATGGTATTACCACCAAATTCAACCAAAATGACACAGTCGATCATTTATGGAAAATGGTCGTCAGCACAATTCGTATCCAAGATACGCACCCTAAAATATTAAAGGAAATCTAGGCAGCTACCTAGGAATTGTGGGTCAATATTTGTTCATAGTTCATCCTTTCATTTGTAGAATCGATGACGTCGAGAATCTGTGCATCGCCATTTTAAAGGCAGGACTACAGGATACAAAGTACCTATGTAAAACAACATAAAACTATCAAATTTTGTTAGAATCAGCTGAAAAGTTATGATGTTATTACCAAAACAAAAGAAAGCAAAACAGTGACCGACCGACATAGTGACATATTAGATTCGCACACAAATAAAAATTCTCGCCAAACACTTCCAAAACGACTAAAAATTAAAGGCTAAGTGGATGTAAGGTGATAATGACGTCATGGATATTAGATCAACAGAAAAAAACATTCAGCTGACCAAAAATTAAAAATATTGGTCACATGAACAATGGTCTAAATTTATACGGTCAGATGAATGTAATTCCAGGTATATAAGAAAGTCTATTGTTCTTTTACATGTAATATATGTATCTTTATTTAAATATATTTTATAAGAAATGCTTTAAAAATATAACTTTTCTGTAAGAATTTCGAAGATATTGAGCACTTCTGAGGTTAATTTTGTGAGACGAAGAGTTAGAGATTCAATTATTTCTGCTTGCGTGGTAACACCGAACTGTGAGGAATGGAGGTTCTTTCAGAATATGCTCTGATTTGAACTATTTTCATAGAGATATGTCTTATCTCAAACAATTTTGTAAATTTAATTTGGTCCCAGCATCATTACTCAAAAAATTGATTAAGTTTCCTAAATAAAATACACTCGATTCCTCTCGTTAAATTTAATGTATCAAAAAAGAAAATGTATCTCAAAATACCCTACATAGGATGGATGACCAACAAATCATCTTAGATTTACAATAATTTTTATCTAAAATTTATCAACGAATCAAATCCTACTGTATACTAATTAATACTATCTCTCATAAAACCTACTCGTCTCATAAGTAGAAGCTACCCTTGCTAGTCAGGTCCTCACTTGTTTATCAATTTAAGTATGCGTGTTGCCAAACTTGTTCCGTAGGTAAAACTACACTACAATTGAGGCTGAGGATTAGCAAACATAAGAGGGTTTCCTACTATACAGTTCTTTGAAACAACTACCATGTTTAGCTCAGTTCGAATTTTACAACTTTTAAATCATTCGATTCCTGTCCTTCTATCAAGTTGGTAAGTGTTCATTCATTTTTTTCATTTTTAATTTAAATTATTTCTTTCTTTTCTAAGTTTGTTATTATAATTTTGCAGTTTTTCTTTGTAATTTGGCATTGTCCTCTCGGTAATTTTTCCCATTGTTTTCTCGAAAATTTACTAAACTACAACTTTATTCATTATTACATTGTCGCATTATTTTCTCTCAAATTCAACAAAATTTAAATTTGTCAGTTGTTAATACATATATCTATTTATGTATTCTAAGCTTGCTTGTTTTCAAATTGTTTGACTCTATTATAGGCTGAAGGTGAAAATAGCTAATGTTTGAAACTGTACAAATTATACATGTTCCGAATACTGGTTCTGGCTTTGAATTTACATTATATATATATATATATATATATATATATATATATATATATATATATATATATATATATATATATATATATTTATATATATATATATATATATATATATATATATATAAGGCATGGCTTCGCTACCAGGATTTCGGGCTGTTGGCTTCCGGCTTCTTTGTATTATCAGCCTTCTTTCATTGCGGTTTATTAACGATTTGTTTAAATACCTCTCTTGATTCCCCAAAAGAAAGAAAATACATGCATACACATATCTTTTTTAAAATTCAAAAGATTTTTATTTATTTACATCATATATATATATATATATATATATATATATATATTATATATACATAAGGTCGCCAACGAAGTTTAAACAACATTTTAGACTTTTTTTTAACTCCATTATGTCGAGGGACAAAGGCGTATGACTCTAAGGTCTCTAAAGGCACACACTACTACTGTACAATTGATTCGGGAGTAAGATAAGGAACTTCTACTTCGAGTGCGATATTATAGGTTAGCGCTTTAAAAGGCAATACGTTTCCTGGATTCGTCTCAAGGGTTATTCGAAAGATAAACACCTCTACAAAAATAAACTTTAATAAAATTTATAAGAACAAGGGCACATATAAAAATGTAAATATAAATAATAATCAGTATAACACAAGAATATTTTGACAGGCAAAAATGAAGGAAACTAGGTCCGGGAAAATATATAAGTGATCCAATAATTTAGATTGAATGAAAGATTTAGCAAGTCTATAGGCGTTACACCAAATGGGAAAATCTTCTTAGGACTGGGAACGAAGAGGTGGGACTTACAAGGAAAAGATTCCTGGTTACTTCTAGAGGATAAACTGGAGATATGGAAGGCCAATGGGCAAGTTTTCATCGATGGGGTCTCGATGCAAGGTCATCCAGAGAGACTCCGAAGGAAGTTATGATTACCTCGGCTCCAGGGAGAAGTAATCACGAAATTGAGATTCGTCTGCGTATGACAGGAAGTCTCAATAAATGTATGAAAGGATAGAAACCCAGGACAATCTTCCGGGGTATAAACGGGTTTCCGTAATCCTCCACTGATCTGGGGGGATTGCACAAAGACGATCTGCTGACGAGATCACAAGGGCGAGCGGAGCACTTCACGGGAGACAGATAGTAAGGTCTGAACGGCAAGTTACTCGGGTTCTCTCTATCTGCTGAGGATTTGCAGACATCAACTTAAATAGGCGCCACAGCTATGGTTGGGAGACGGTTTTGCGCATGATGGCCTCCAAAAAGAATATCGGAGGGGCTTATGCAAAAATGAACTTTGATAATCTTGGGCATCGACGAGACAAAGGCAATTAAGCGAGATTGCCAAGGGATATCAGACGCGGCTTAAGCAAACA
Organism: Ceratothoa steindachneri; assembly: GCA_963969495.1. Taxonomy (NCBI): domain Eukaryota; kingdom Metazoa; phylum Arthropoda; class Malacostraca; order Isopoda; family Cymothoidae; genus Ceratothoa; species Ceratothoa steindachneri. The sequence goes on along the minus strand of OZ018321.1, from coordinate 144,956,067 downwards.
TGATCCTTGATAATTTTGGGCATCGACTAGGCGAACGGGAAATGAGAGCGATTCCTTTCTACCCAAGGAGGGAGAAGATTGACACGGCTACCCTCTTGAAGCGGAACCTCGTTATGAAACTGGGGGGCAAGACGATGATAAAGCACCGCAATTTAAACACAACTGCGTCAATTTGTCTCGACCAGAGAGAAATTCTGTGTGAAAACGGCGTATTTAGTTTCAGGCTTCCACACACTAGATATTTTATTTAAGTGGAAAACGTTGTCCCTAGTTTCCTCAGACCACATCATTTTGCATTGAACTTGAAGCATTAATCGAGGTTTCACTTTATAAACTTTAAAACAACAAGGTAAAATGCATTTCAAAGGTTCGCTTTTGTCTCCAAATTATACAAAAAATTAAAAATGACTTTAATGGAAATTACAAAATGTTCCAAATTTTGTTTGGGAACAAAGGGCTCCTTAACGCTTTCATTTAGTTAATTTTATCTAAAATGGATTGACTTAGGAAGTACAATAGAACTTATAAGAACCGCAAAATTAAAGGCCAATGTGAAATCTAAAATTTAGACAATTTGGCTTAATTTTAGGGGGTTGAGAAGTCATTTTTATAGTTTCTGAAAATCTTGAACCCCAAAATAGTCCAGAGTAATTTTAGCTCAATTATTCAGCACATGAAATTATTAAGACGATAAGTAATTTGATAAAAGGCGAATTGGCACAATTAATATTTCTTATGTAAAAAGGCAAGATGAGCTGTTTCATTAGTTTCTTTAGGACGAAGTAGTCGTTAGTGTGAATAAAAATGGAGTTGAAAGGGAACAAGATCTGCGGACCAAAACGTCGCGTGCTCTAACTTGTTCTTATTTATCATTTTACGACCTTAAAAACTTTCAATAATATCCGAAATAACCTTGGGATGACTAATATAATTCTATTATTCAAAAGAGAATGTAAAACAACATAATAGTTTTAAATTTCGTTAGAATCGGGGGAATAGTTATGATGTTTTAGCCTAAGCAATATAATTCCTGGGTAACCTTGGCAGAACTTTGGCAATTCTATCATTCGAAAGAGAATGTAAAAAAAATATAAAGTTTCAAACTTTATTAGAATCGGCCGAATAGTTACACTGTTATTACAAAAACAAAACAAACAGATAGCAAAACAAGGACAAGCAAAACAAGGACCGACCAACTGACTGACGTTGAGATATAGAGTCGCACGCGACTAAAATAACTTAACCCAGAAAAACTTTTATTTGCATCATAAATTAGTAGTGAAGTGTTTTGGTAACTGAAGGTATCATAAATGTCTACCAAAGCACAAATATTTAAGAATGTGAATATATTTATATTACAGAGGAAAATTAACAATTTGTAGCTATTTTACCACCGATCACTACTCATTTGTCAATATAGGCCGATAGTTCAGCGTTGGATCCAAGTTATGAGTCTCTGTAGCATATACGGCCTACCATTAAGTCAACTTACAAGCTATCTGCTACCCATCCGACCACTTGGCAGACCCCATGTGGTTAAACTTCACTGTAATTGGAAGCTCTTTTTCCAATTAGCTTTGCTCAATCATTTTTATTGCGGATGGTCTAAGGATTACTAAAGGGCCAAGCAATGCTACGATGTTATTAGTAGTAATGCTAGTAATAGTCCAAATCTACCAGCTCTTTTTTCACCCCACATATTACCTCATGAACAACTGCCTATCTTTACAAACTCAATTTTACCGCTTGACTATCCAAGTGGTAGTGACTTCAAATTCCTTATGTGCAAACCTAGCAAACCTCATTCCACCATATTTAAAAAGATTTCAGCAATTCTATGCAAAAAATATTATTACAATAATTAAATAATACATAAAAATATGCCCATGGATATTAAATGATTTAAGTTTGATATGATTAATTGAATGTACAGAGTATCTTAACTCTGATGAAATTATTAGTCATATGACCTTATTATTTTTTAACGAAATTAAATCTAATTTAGAAGAAATATAAGTACAGGCATAAAGCTTGTTAGCATTAATTGTTTTATTATCTTTATCTAGAATTAAAGAAATACCAAAGGGAAAAATTTAGTTACAAGAAAGCAAATGGTTTATAACGAAATATCGAATAAAATAACCAAAAGCCTTTGTCTCATCATTCCTAATCTTAACAAGGCCTTATAGTGGGTGCTTTGCGCATCGGCGACATCAGTTGCTTACGCCTTTGTTTTAGATTGTAATCCTCAATTTCTGGTATCGCGGAAAATCACGTAAAGGTCTATAACTACCATGGTAATTTACAACATTAATTATTTTTATATTCATTATAAATTATATGTATCAACCCATGCTCTGCCTGAATTTCTTGATTTTATTTGATTTTGTTTAAAAACAAGAAAATTTATAATGGTTTTAAAACCGTCACAGTTTAACCTCTGGGAGACCTAAATTAAGATGCCTACATTTTGTCATAGGCTTCGAACATTTTTTTCCCTTTTTTGTGCAACAGCAAAATTTACTTTGGATTTTGGATAGCAGAATAAGCTATAAGAGCGAGAAAACCTGTAGTTGAATAGTGTGTTAACAAGCTTTTAACAATTCACCACTCGCTACTGGAGATGTCGTTCATATTGCTAGGTACCTACTAATTAAACTAAATACGGGTAATTCAATTACATATAGCCTAAGTGGTCTATTACTACAGTTTTTGCCAGTGCCAATGCTACTACACGAATAAATTGGTGTACTTTTTAAAAACTTGCTGCAGACATTCACAACCTGATTTCCACTTTAAAAAGTATTACAAGACCTTATACTGCTCCTAATCGGCTTCGCCCAACACACCGGACCTGCTCAGATACCCTCGTCACAGTTACTCAGTTAAATATATAGTGGAAGACGAAACAGGAGCCGTGCACTGCCCGTTCGAATGGAGGCTTAGGGATGGATCGAAAGGGCAAGAAGCTTTTCCTCTCTTTGTAAAAGTCTGAAAGTCGAAAATTAAGTCTCGACTCGACACGTTTAAACAAAGAATGGTTGATGAGGAAAGGTGATAGGACGTTTCTTTGTTTTCACGTTTGGCCATTTAAAATGAAAAAGAAAATGTCATTCATATCTCCGAAATATTTCCTTGTTTCTTTTCACTTCAATATACTCGTACTTTGGTCGGGAGACCAGATGGTCGAAGAATCGGAAGATACAAACTGGCCCCTTTTCTTCTCTTTTGCGAAGCAATTGAAGAGGTTTTTCATCAGGTGTAGATAAAATAATTATGTTAATTTCCTGGCCTCAATCGTAATTATTTTTTTTCTGACATCAAATGCGTGTTCATAACATAGAGGCATAAATGTTTATTATTTTGCCCTCCTCCTTGCATTTCAATGATGGAAGATTTCCTCCAAACGAATGATAAAATTCACATAAGGTTTAGAATAACAATCAATGACAAAACCAAAGGCACCATGAGCTCGGCCTCTTCGAAGTTCCGGTGGTACATACAGCGTGGAAGTATTGTATTTTTACCACAAACTAATCGCGAGCAGAGAAGGTTTCGTGGCGAAAGGGAAAGAGTGTATTGTTGTTTCTTCAAAGGGGGGATTTGGGAAGAGATTGCCATATTTCAATTGGATACGTGTGTAGTAACGTACATGGAATATGCTCTCTGCCAACATAACCCAGGCACTAGGCCACACTGTTTGACGGTTGCTCCCTACGATCATTAAAATCCTCTGTATCCACTATGTCGGGTATGAAACCCGATACCCACAAATTCTATTCACTAAGGTACCGATAGCTCTCTAATACACACATGGCGTGAATGATAATTGGTGTAAAACACTACAATCAGGAACGAATGCAAAATTGAGGTTTGAAAGATGCGGGAAACGAATGTGGAGCGAATTCAGTGAATGTGCATGTTCTGTATGATGTGTGGTAGAAGGGTACAGGGTTACTTACTTTATTGATATGTAGCAACCGGCTGGTACGTCTAAAATAGGACACACGCGAGATTCGCTACAAAAATAAAGTACAGAGAGAGAGAAAAGTGAAGTTAGCGCTGTTTACGAGAATGTCACACGGTAATAGACGGAGCACAGTTATCTCTGTTTGAGTTGGTCGAGGTAATCTTAGGCTAACATTATAATCAAGGCCGAATACAGAATAAATCAGTTAGCTATTACAGTTAAACAAATAGAAGCCAGTTCAGGAAGCTGTCTTCATGGCAACATGCCACCGCCTACAGAGAATTTTACCCAATAGTGGGAGTGCTTTCCTTATCAATATGTTTGGCAGTAGACAATAAAAAGTCGAGTTATATTAATACCGACAAATCAACAGGCTGGTACATAAGAAGGAGGGGTGGCTTAGTTGGGCTAGGAACTTGTAGGGCGTGGCTTAAATTGAATATAAAACTCTGTGAAGCCAGAAAAAAGATAATAAGATTACTGTTTGATATAGCAATATATCGCTTTATAGATCGTTCATTCCGATCTCTCGGATTCGCGTAATTCATCTTTGTTTTAGTCGTGTACATAACGCAGGCATTAAGGTGTAACTCTTAAAGGCTCTATTCGTTCGGTCTCCTTTAGACCTTGCCCGCACTTGATCTCGAACTTAATTTATGTTATAACTTAGAACTTAATTAAAGAACTTGTGTAAAGTGCAATAAGATCTAGTTCAATAATAATTCTATTTTTGCTTTGGTGACTTCAATATCCTGACGTTCCTCAATCTTCCTGCTTCAAGGCCTTATTAATCGGGAAATCAGCCGTTGCGCATTTTCCTCGTTAATCGCAATTTCTCGCGATTACATAACTCCCGAAATACCGGTGTTCTACTTTGGTGTGGTATATACCCATCATCCGGGCTATTTGACCTCATCGCTAGAATAAGACGTCCTCCCCCCCATCGGCTTACGGCACCCCAAAGCAATCAACAAATCACTCTCGTGGGAAATAAGGAAGGGCAACGCAAACCAACCGGAGCATCTGTATCAACCGGAGTCCTTGCCAAAAGATTACGCGATTACTCGGTAATCTCTCAATATCACTGGCAACCAGCGTCCCACTTCCAGAGCTCTTGGGTTGTCCTCACGAGTAACTTTAAGATTCCCCCATAATTAGGTGACGACCTCCAAGAGCCCCCATCCCATAGATATATATTTAGGATGTAATTTAAATTTCAGATATTGGTGTAAATTGACAAGGCGACCATCGGGAGGGAAATGCTGAGGTAATTGCAGAAAGAAGAAATAAAGAGAGGAATGAACAGAGGTAAGGCATAAATGAATCGATCGGAGAAAAAGATTTTAAGAAAAATAAAGAGATATGAGTGAACACAAGTAAAGTAAAAATTAATACAATTGACTCAACAGAAGTATGTAAGGAAGAAAGGACAAGATAGGCTCAAGCAGAAGTAAAGGTGAATTTAATAGATTGGAGCGAAGAGAAGTATGGAAAAATGAATAGATTAGAGTTAATAAAAATAAAAAACAATTGAATTTAAGAGAAGTTAAAAAATAGATTAGAGTGAAGAGAAGTAAAGAAGTAATGAAGAGATAGGAGTCAAAAGAAGTATGTGATTAACAAATGAATCGATCTAAATGGATAACAATAAATAGAAATTCAAATTCTCAGAAAAAATTTCAATCATATATTTTTTTATTCGATTTAATAAATACATTAATTTAAAGAAAACTACAACGAAATAAAATCCGCCAGATTGTGTGTACGAAAGGAGGGGAGATGAAAGAAGTAAAACTACGTGGAAGATATAATATAGGCATTTGGTCTGTGAGGTCTCGCAGCCTTCCAAATGTCAGCTGCGGCGTGCTGTCCCATGCAGCACATGGTATACCCCTTCCCGAATACACACTCGTGCTGGGAGGGCGTTTTATTCCTTTGGGTTTCAGCTTCTGTAGAGGTAAAGCCATTATCCCACCGGCCCACCCCATCCTCCTCTGGGAGGCGATGAAAGGAAGATCTGAACTAGTGCCCTCCTTAGAGCACTTAACACTAAATGCCAGGATTCTGATCCACACCACCCACAATGTGTGGACGGTATGGATCAATGACGCAGGAAATTGCCTCATATATATATTCTGCTAAGGAAAATGGCCGGTCATTTTGAAACATTTCTAAGCCTTTCATCATAAAGGCATTTTAAAGGCGGCCTACTGTAGGCTCCGCAAGATTGATAGTTTATGGAATGCTTTCCTTCTCTATCACTAAGAAAAAAAATCTAAGGACGGACTTGGCTTGTTATCCCTAAAAGTCGTAGATTAAGGGGGATCTTTGTTAGGTATCACTAAGGACTAATAGATTAAAGGCCTTCCTTATTAACGTTTACGACAGGTATTTTAAAAAGATACTTGTCCACTTACTCCACTGGTCTTCCTTAGTAAGCACTAAGAGTAAAGATTTGATGAAGGCTTTCTCTAGTTATATATATGATAGATAGATAGGCTTCTCTAATTACAGCTCTGATGAAGTTCAGTCATTAGTAAATGAGATCTTTTTCTAAGGTTTCCTGGAAAAACATTTCGCTTCAGGGATTTTTTTCCTTTGATATATATTAGTGTTTGTATATCAGCATTCAAGCCTTTGTTCTTGTTTGCTCATTTCAGCATTTTCTTCTTTTGTTTATATTTTATTGTGTAAATTTTGTGCTTTTTATCACACATTTTTCCTTTATAATTTTATTTTTTGGTTTTTGGGTAAACATCATTCTAACTTTGGTTTGTTCGAGTTCTCTTATTTTATAGTCCTAGAAAGTTTCTATATCGGTTTGAGCACTGTATTGGGTTAATATTCGGCAGTCTTCTTTTTCGGCTAATGGGGTTTTCGCTTCCGTTATTTACTCTTTAGGTGAGAGTTGTACCCGTTCATCGTCAATTTTAGTCCTAGCACTCGTTTTATTTTAGTGTATGTATATACATCTCCTCCAATTATTATTACAGCTGTGTTCCTTCCGTTTTGGAGTTATGTTTATCTTGTTCCTGTTTGTTTTGTTTTTTTCTCTTTTCATAATCGTTCATGTTTTTATTTCTCTTGCTTCCTTTGCGCAATGTATCACGGATTTTTGGCTGTCACTTGTAATTATATGCGTAATATCATCTGATAAATGTATGTACATCCCACGATCATGTGTCGAATGAAGTAAGTCGCTCATGTATAGGGTGTAGGTTAGTTGGGCTCAGAAACTCGTGCGTCCATTTATATGCAGTTTGGCATATAGGTAATTGTATATATATTTTCCTAAGTTTTCTTACATGTTTAGGTTGTTGATTTCTATTTTAAGGTCCAGTATCCACACACTGTCGTAGGTTTTCTCAATGTCACGAAGTTTCAGGCCCACAGTCTTACCTTTTGCTGTTTCTGTGGTGGTATTTTATAAGCCAAGTTGATTGACTTTATATAGGGTCTGTCGTAAATATAAGACAGAAATTGAATACAAAAACGGTTTTTGATTAGCTTAGAAAAGTTTCGAAATATTCAGGTTCTCTAGTATATAAAAATAGGGATTTTGCTGGGAGTAAGGTGGCCATTACCAAAGAAGCCTGCAAAGATTTTCCCAAGTAGAGGTTTTACCTTAAATATCTGACAGATTTCACTCAACAAAATTTTTATCTCACTTGGATTTTGAAATCCATCAATTTTGACACCCTTTAAAGATCCTGACTAGAAAGACGGATTTACAGTTCAAATATGGTTGGAGCCATAATTTAATCTGGCGGCTCTTCCTGGAAAGCCGGAAACTTACCAAATGACAGGTTAAGCTCGTGAAAGTGGTGGGCGTGCAAGGATGGGTGGGAGTAAATACTGTTAGCACGAGGTTTGAGCTAGGTACATAGTTAGGGTCACTGACATGCCGGGTATAATAAGACAAAGCTTTCATTAGTCGGTTTTAGCCATCTTAAAGATTTTTATTCTTTTTAACTCTTGTAATGAGAATGGTTCATCTTGTAAATATTAGGTTAAGTTTAAGTGTGAGGCTAAGTTTAAGTGTGAGGCTAAGTTAAGTTAGGATAGTTTGCTGCTTAAATGAAGATGTATAAAAATACCATCTAAACCTCTCTCGTAAAAGAGTAATTCTGCACGTCCTTAGGGGCACGCTGAAACCATAAAAGACGCATATGTTACAGAGAATGTGCGATGACGACAAAGTGTCAATTCCCTGTTTTGCCCGTTATCAAACATTGCACTCAGAAGGAGAGGACTCGAGCTTAGGATCTCACCTCTCAAACAAGCCCGACGTTCATTTTTCTGCAGAGATCTGGACCCATGGTTCGGTTAGCACTGCGGCCGAAGTCAAACATGAAATTGAAAGATTTCTATGGGTCAAAATAAAAGAAATCTTAACTTTCCAAAGCAGTTACCAACCACTACTACAATAATGTGATGATATTCTTAAAAAAAACTGTCATGGCGAGGAGATGCAGATAAAATAGCTTCCTTGCAGACTAGTAGCAAGGATTTCATAAGCATTATAACCTTCTTTAACTGCTAAGCCATTGAAAAACACATCACTAGAGATTGCCCGAAAAAAAATTATGCTGTTCTGCATGCGCTTAATTCAGGCGCTCATGGATTGTAGCCTCCAAAGTGGACCCCTGGTTAGAACCAGAAGCGCCAATGGCGCGAGTGTTACACCAAGCTCTCTAAACAGTTTCTTTGCCTTAAACCCAAAAGCTTTATTATATCACTTGCATCTTTTGATAGCATAGGCAACGACGCGGAAACCAAAATAAGAACAAATTGATAAGAGACATATACGATTAGATTGCTATTTTTGGCCATCGTGGCACAAGAAATACGACGATATTACATAGAAACGGAGAAGATATAAAGAATCTCATAGAAGAACTAAACATTAATATAGAGGATAGCCTTATAGCAAAAGCGATCCAGAAATAAAATAGTAGGCATAAACCTAAGAAAAACAAAAGAAAAATCTTTCTTGCTCTAAAAATGGAGAAAATGATTTATTCTCCCAAGTTCGTCTAGAACAAAGAAACATGAAATTCAGCGAACACAAAATAATGTTATCTACCTATTTATCGAAACTAAAAAAAGAGAGCACAGAAGTCAAAGAGCCTTGCTTCAATCGCTCATTATAAAAATCAGTAAAGAGCGAAACATAAATGGAGGAAGATATATTCCTTATTTCCAGTGTTTGCATAAAACATCACCACCAGAGCTTACATAACCTTCAACTACCCATTACCCAGCGAATAAACGGGTAATTGTGAAGGATCTATAGTATAGTTGAAAGGAAGCTAGCATCTCTATTCCGAGTATTTGCAGAAAACATCGCCATCAGACCTCACTTAACCTTCAACTCTCCATTCCCCAGCAAAGAGAGCGGGAATGGTGAAGGAACCTTCCATAAATTAACCTACCATATATATGCAACTTAAAAAAGACAAATCCACAGAATAATATTAATATACAGAACACAAAAGTTAAGTTCGTACAAAGGTTAAATAGTATAATGACTGACACTTGTCCAACAATAGGAGCAGATGTTAAAAAATTTGAGATTAACAAAGCACTTTTATCTTATTTTAATAAGTTGATTAAAGTGTGGTAACAAACTTTTAAGAATATAATTATTTAAAAGTGAAGTAATAAATGTAAAGGGATAATAGATGAGGAAGTAGCCCTAATTCCTCCACTAAGGGATGAATTGACAGAGGAAGATTTAAATGATTAAGAGCTTTCCAAGGAAGACCGTCTTCGTGATGTCTCAGTTTGTCTACAACTTATTATTCATTCGAGAATAGAAGAATAAAGAGCAAGAAACTTTAACATCTAAACCTAAAGAATAAAAAATGTTTACCTCAGATCTCTTTCTGAATAGACAGACTGCTTCGATGACCTCTACATTTTTGGCGCACAAATGGAAGCCACTCATTACCAGGAGTGTTTCCTCCTGAATTTGGCTTTCCGTACCTCGTCGTTAATTCTAACCACCCTTATTCAAAGATTGACTTGCCGTGTTTCACTGGCCTCATCTCGGCAACTCCCACATGATTCACCAATATACGCTATTTTATTTGCAAACATTCCAAAAATAATTTCCCTTCGGTTGTATGCTAGCCAGTTAACACTCAACTAAACACTATATTTATACACACAACAGGGGCTCCTGTGCACGCATGACAGCGCCGTTTTCCCCCAGCTTAACTCAAAAGCGCTAAGGAGGTATACTTTCCTAAAATGGAGAAGGAGGGCATAATCCGTAAATTTTGGTCTCCATGGGCATTAATGACAGATCTTTTCTGCAAAAAGCATCCTCCAGGCCATTTAGAGGGTAAGAATTTCTCTACAAACCCCTTGGCTTGTGTTTGTCATTTGTGAAGGTATGTGCGTTTTGGAGGACAAAGAGAGGGATTAGTGCGTTTTTCACAGGACTAGTGTAAAAGTTAATTTGTATTGGCACCCGAATTGCAAGGTGAATAGATTCAACGAAGAACCTCACAAATGAGCACCCTGTTGGACCTATAAAATCCTGAAAGCGAGCACACGTATCAATTACAGAAATAATATTCATGTAGTAGAAATTAACCAATGTACATAGAATATAGCAAAATACTTATAGTACAAGTGTACATGTATTAAGAAAAACGAATAGCTTGGAGTCCCTCACGCGGAAACACAAACACACATACGAGGAAACAGCTTCGAGACGAAAAGGTCTCAACGCAAGAGGAAGGAGGCAGCTGAGTAAAATTAGGGTGGCATCTAATCTGACCAGTTAAATTTAGCCTGGATATGCGAAACGAGAAAATAAACAGTTGTATCACTGGCTATGGACGGTTTGATAAAACCAAGATCAGACGATCAAACACAATACACATGACCACAATGAATACGTACACACTCTTGCAACTCCGCCCAGCAATCTTAACAAGGCACACATGAACATACTTCTTACACCGTAAGCTCCACCCCACATCAAGATAAGGAAAAATGAAGTCACGCTTTCTTAACTGGGTTGAATATAAATGAACGGGTTGAAACATTCTACGCACAGAGACTCAGGAATATTGCTCCATTATCATTGGCCTCAAGAGTCTGTTCGTCGTCCTTAATTCCATTCGTCCTTAGCCTCCAGCCTAAACATTAATTAGGCCCTAAGAAAAAGCCTTACCACCGGTTATGTGGTGCTCCTGTTTCAAGGAGGTAGACTCCATGACCAATCCATCGATCGAAGGATGGAGAAGAAGAAACCTGGAGAGTTTCCCCATCAAAAATCAAGACTCCGCCATGTCACCCACGTTCCGGCCACCCACTTTACCACGATAAAATAAAATATTCTGTCCCATGTTTGAAAAATAGAAGACAACATCTGGTTGTGCTCTAAAGCAAAATAAGATTGATCAATTTGATAGATTGTGATTACCTTTTTAATAGTTCATAAATTAAATATTGAAAACAAGAGCCAGAGAGAAAGTTATATAATTAATATTGAACAAATTGAAGTAAGATCTGTCAAACTACAATTCAGAAGGTTTGAGAGAGGATGAGTAATTCCTGTGGCTGGGGCTCATCAAGGGCGATTTATTTTCAATCTCTTCAAGGTCGATTGAATTTGAAGGATATTTGAATTTTACAGCTTTTCCATGTAATGTAATAATTTTGGTTTACTAACGGAAGTTAACAAACTTGGGTTATATTTTTACTTCTACATGTATTTTCAACTTTCTTTGATCCTCTATCCTTTTCCCTCTCTCTTCTGTGTATCATATTTGGATTACACTTCTTTTCTTTTCTTCTTCAGTATACATTAGGTCATCCTGTAACTAATACTTCATTTTTTAATGTCTATCATTATTTTTTTTTATAGGAATCAAATAAATCTTTGAATTTATTTGAATAAGTATTTATTTATTTAATATATAAGATAATTTATACGAATTTATACCAATACTCTCCATCTCTACTAATTTTTCAATACCATGTTTGTAAAAGTGGTTTGACTTTTATTTTAAAAAGATTTAAGCTTTGTTTGATCTCTTCTCCCTTGGTGATTTGCTAATTTTCTAAAAACAGCTATCTGATAGGGCTAAGATAGGTGAGTATAGGGCTAGGATAGGTGAGTATAGGGATAAGATAGCGAGTATGTGGGATGACTCATTAGTTCAAAATCCAAACTTTAACATTTTCTATATCATTGTTCTCCAATGAAGCGTATTATCTTGGGGAAAGGAAACTCTTATTCTCTTGATCAATTTCGGCCTATTTTCTGCATGTGCTGTATGTGAATAGTTCATTGAGCACAGGAAGCCTCTTTAGTGATAGTGTGATTTGTGTTAAGAAGTTCTAGATTGATTATGCTATGCTATCCAAATAAATGCCCAAGTTCACAAAACCTTTCGTTGATGAGCCGCATGTTTCACCGGGGCAAATTTTTTTCCTAAGACTAATCCATTGTCTCAAACCTTTATTATTATCGTAGACAACCTAATTTTCGTCTCCTGTGACAATCCTTTTAAAAATTGTCCACTTCCAGTCGAGAAAGCAGAGATGAACAAATGTTGATTCTGTGTTAGAGGTATACGTCTGACATGTCGTAAAGTACCACTGAGCTCAATCATGAAACCTAGCTTATCTTCTCTAAATAAATATGCAGATTAAAATTATCGAATATAATTTTTCAGCAATTGTTTAACAGTTAAAAACGTGTTTTCTTTTATTGATCGGCAGCCGAAAGAAGCAGTCTATCCCCGAAATTAACTTGGTCGAATTAACTTGGAATTTTCTCATTTGACACTTCCATAATATTGGTTATTTAACTATAGTGGGTATTAAATTAACAAAAATAAAACAAAATAATATCCTATGAAATGACGACTTAGGTATGTATATGGAAATGTAATCTTTGAGTTAGGCTGAGACATGCTACTTGTACGTCTTAGTCTAACCCAAGGCCTACATTCGCACAAAACGTAGTCCTTTTATAGCTAATAATAATTTATTAAACTAGGCCAGTATAAAAATAAACTTGATTAGATAATATTTCAAAAGATAGGGAAAGAGGCAGAGACATACTATTTGGTTTGCTTATCTACGCGACCATATTGGTGAAGGCATTAAACTTGCTTTCCTATCCTCAGCAGATTTAGGCTACCAACCGTTTAATTTCATATTTTGTTCTGATTACTTATTCTTTTCCATTTTCCATTCTCTTCCATCTCCTATCTTTCCGAAATCTCAAATTTACCTCCAGTGTGAATAATCACGAATTAAAGAACACCATTAGTGAGACCATAAACTTGACCCCTTTTGCTCCAATTAATCACTGCTTGTTCTCAATTATTTGAATAGTTGGATGATAAATTACAGCTTTAGAATTGGTTTGAGCTGTTAATTTTGGTCTAAAGGAGGATACGTTTTTTATGTGGTAAGAGGAGGTTTCTACGTTGTTTGTCAAACTTTTTGATCAGATTACCACTGCAACAAGGTTCCTATTTTATATCGGCTGGAATATATAAATGTGTTACGTGTAGGGACGCGCGAGATAAATGAACTTTTTAAGAGTACCAATACTAATCAATATATTTAGGACAAACTTTTACTTCACCTTACTTCACCGGTTTTTATTTGTTTTAAAAGGTTCATTGAAGCATGGGCTGAGGTGCGTTTTCACATATATAAGGGATATTTGTTCACTTTGCCTAATATCAACACTTTATTTACTAACCATTCTTAAAAGCCGTGTCGGATGGGTCAGGTGGATTTCGCTTATTTCATCTGTAAATTAAGTTAAGATAATTCCAAGAAAGGTTCGAGAGTTTTTAGTGTATTGTTGTAAGATTGGATGCGTATGCGGTAATTGGCATTTGATTTTGTGTTGGATTGTTCGTTAGGGTGTACATAGAATAATTATCCTGGTGAATTAATTAATAGCGTGCTAGATATTTGTCTTAATTGTGTCATATTTGCTTCTAAGCCGCGAGCAGAGAATCCGAAGAAATTCGATTATATTAAATTGCTTGATTGTATTAAGCCACATTTAGACATCTTTCTACTTCCTAACTGGTGGCTCAGCATACATTCTAGAATCACATTATCTTCTACACCAAAAGAAGGATAAATTCCAGAGTCCCACAAGGTGATTAATCTCTCCACTCATACTTTCACCCCTCCTAAACGCTTTTGAATCCAGCTTGTCTTGATCTACTAGTCTTGATTTTGATTTCAACAAAATGCATTTCCCTCCATCATGGACGAATTTAATGTCACTTTACCTTTCAATTGATTTATAGCACCGTTTCTATATAGGAGGGAAATGTGAGAAGGAACAACGAGTTGATATGCTAAAAGTTAGTATTAAAAGTGATGAATTATGGCGGTAGGGTGTGTTGATTTGGAAAGGGATTTCACTAAAATGAAAATCGAGCAATTGTGTAGCAATTTTTTATTGCCTTTTAAGCATACAAAATAATAATATAACAAAAGAAGTTCCGCAAAATAACTCCTACCTCCATAAAAATGGCATCTCAATTTATATCTATTAATAAAATGATAATAAAATAAGTTCACCCCCAAAATATTACCGTCTATAATTTCAAAAGAGGTTTTAAGTTTGATGAATTATTTAAACAAAGATAAGGCTATGAGACCCTTTTTACTTGTGTTTCGTGCCACTAGTTATCAGCTTGCTATTTGGGCTTTTATACAGAGTAATCCCCCCCAAACGGGCCCCAAATTTCGATAGGCTTTATTTCTTTATTTATTGCAAGGATAGAATAAAACTTGGATGATAACTAGTTTATTGTGTTTAAAAACATCATATCAAAACATTAAGAGTCTTTGGACTTTTCTTCTTTATTCTAGAGCACGTGTTCGAGAAGACCTCCATTTAGCTCTGTTCATTTCTTGAGGTGCAGCCCAAAGTTGTTCATGACGTCCTTACAAACTTCCTCTCTGATCTCCTCCCGAATGGCTTCCTTGAGTTGCCTGACTAACCTAGGTCTACCTGCGTACAGTCTGTCCACGGTAGCCCCGGGCAAAGAAATCTAAGGGGCTAAGGTCAGGGCTGTGAGGTGCCGACTCAAAATCAGTGTTGGAACTGATCACACGGCCACCAAATTTCTCTTTCAGCCAAACTTGGGGCAGGTTTGAGGTGTGCGAGCTTGCTAAATCTTACTAGAACGAGAACTTCCCCATAGGCGACGGAAAAAGGGTCTGCAGCTCCATCTTGAAGTTTTTGAGAACCTCAACATACCGGTCCTTGGTGACTGTCACTGTCGCGCCAGATTCCTCGAAATAGAATGGTCCGATGATGCCTCTGGCTGAGAATGCAGTCTACACCGTGCACTTAGGGGAGTGTATAGGAATAGTGGCTACCTCATTTGGTCTGGAGGTCCCCCAAAAGAAATTCTTCTTCGAGTTTACCTTTCCTTTAAGATGTAGTGAGCTTCATCCGAGGTCCAAAGGAGGTTCAGGAAAGTGCGGGACTCCTGAATATTCTCCGTATCTTGACTGCCATAGCCTTTCTCTAATCCTTGTCTGAAGCTCTAAGGGTCTGTTTCCTCTGTATTTTGTATGGATATGCCTTTTCATCCATTGCTAGCACTCTCCTGCAAGTCTGACGGGGTATACAGACGGACTGACTTTGCTTGCGCACAGAGCGTCTTGGATTCTGCTGAACTGACTCTCTAACACTTTCGACCAACTCAGTTGTACGCTTCCTGGGGCATCCTGAATGGGTTGGAAGGTTGTAACTAGCTACATTGATGTTCTCAATGGTCCAATAGTCCTCGTAGTAGTCCACCAAGTTATTAGTTCTGCTCTTGGAGGGAGCTTTTTCACATTCGAACTGATGCACGAAAGTGTCCTGCACTTTCTTGTACGAGCCTGTATTGTTGTAATGTTTGACGCACTATATACTTTGCTAGAGCTCCCATTGAGATTTAGATGTGTTCACAGGCGTTGCTTCTGTCATCTCCTGCAAAGTAAGAAGGATTATTAAATAAATGGAGTATATATCACAATATGTGTGTACAGGCCCGTTTTTGGGGGGTCACCTTGTATAACTCTCTCGTCTATCGTGACTGCACATATAGCCTGCAGCTTCCGTGACCAGTTTTACGCACCTGTCCACACTTTGTGAGTGCAAAGGCTATTTGAGAAACTGCATAAGAATATCTTTGAAGCTTTTTACATCCTTTTTTGTTAGTTTTGTTGTCAATGGTGGCTCTAAGACCATGCAATTTAATTCCATTAACTCTGAAATATTTATTGCATCGACATATTTTGTGGAGACCTTTCTCGTTTGGAAAAAGCATTTACCTAATTAGTCGTCAACTTTGTTTCCTCTTATCGCTGGAATGATTGCAACGGCCTTTGCATCGTATTTATGATCATTCACCACAAAGCATAGCTTGCAATATTGCTTCAGAGCGACCATACCAAGCTGATCATTTTACCACTGGAATCACGATGTCTCTAACTTGATTCCGTTGCGTTCTTATTTGTTGTAGTTGAAATAACAGGTGTTTGAGAGCATCAACCCACATGGAATTGAGTTTAACGTTGAACTAATCGGGTAGATAAACTCCAATAATAAACTCAACAATTAACCTGAGGTTATTCAGCACTTTTCCATTCAATCCGTGTTTGGATATCCAAATTCTGCAGAAACGAAATCCTGTTGTCTACCAACGACTGTGACTGACAATTCCAATCTCCAAAAGAGCCAATGACTGTGGTACTTCCCCAGAAAGTATCGCTTGGATAATACAGTACGCGTAGGACTCATTATTGCTGAGATCTTTAACGATTTAGTCGGGCAACACAGGAAGTGGATGCCCACAATCAACTTTGGAAAATTCTTACTGAATTCGAGGTCAGGTGCAAAGAGAACCTGACTACTTGATGTTGCTCTTTGTAGGGCCATCATCTTCCTTAATGAAATGACACAGGGGTATCTCGCCATTATTTAGATCACATAAAATACAAACAAGTCTTCTTCCAGGTTTCTTCTCCAAATGTGTCATCACACTTCCCTTCCACCCTGTATTGACTGACGTTGAATGGTCACCAATAGCCTGCAGTGAATTATCAAGTTCTCTCTCTTGAAGCCAGCGCAGTATATGATCAGCAATGATTTCTGCATGTTTTCTTCCGTCAACCTCAGCTTCTGGCATCAAGTGAAATAGAAATCGGCCATCAGGCTCGGAGCAAACGGAGTAGTGTTCCTCCTGATTGAGACTAGGAAACTTCTTATGAGCTCCTTCTACTTCTAGCATAACTTTAGTTGCGTCTATTCTTCCATCGAACAACAAGCATGAGAGCCCGCCTTCTTTTAGTTCTTTCTCTTGCTGATTGGATATTTTATTCATGATTTCTTTTTGTGCCCGTCTAAGTTTATTGTGCCCGATCACCAACGATGCATCCTCTTGGTTGATAAGCTCTGCCTCGATTAAGCAGCCGTAGCAATTTTCGAAGATTCCCTACGTCCAGTATGAAGGCAAATACTAGTTAAGCAATGTTTGAAATATCCTTTGTGTTGTACTTAATTCTTTTTAGTAAAGGTTTAACGAGATCCCCATAACTACTAACGCCCGATGTTACGTATTGTTCTCTAGAAAAGTTACATAAAACTTGTCTATTTCTTGGCGAAGTTCTTCCTCTCGCGAGTGATTTCATCCCTCTTAGTTTTATTTCTCTGTTCCCTTTCTCCGATTTATTTTACTCTTTCAGCTGCAGCAGTCTAATTTTTTGTTTCTGCATGGTCAATTGAAGGCTAACTCTAGAATGGGAATCTTTTTCTGACCAGGAAAGATATATTCAATGTGGGGATGGTTTCCCTTTTTACTTGTGGTAGAACAACTATCTTTAGAACCTATTTGTATTGTGCAATTGCAGTTTAGGATGTCATAAAGAGTGTCAAGTATTTAAAAGAATCGGAATTGAGCTATTAACAACGCCCGTATACTATATTGTGAAAAAGCTGATGACTAATAAAATGGCTTATAATTTCACTGAAATAGAGTAATTCAATGTCGCATCCTGCATTTGAAAGAAAATAGAAATGCACTACATTTAATTGGAATCTAACTGATTGGGGAATTTTGAAGCCACAATTTATGTAGGCAACGGTTATTATTTTTAACTTTTCTTTTCAGTTCTATTTTATGGGCATGAAAAAGCACAAAGATTTGCTACACAATTTTATTTTGAGAAAGTTGAAAAAATTAACACACCGTAATGACAAAGTGATATATGATTGTCGGCATTTCTGGCGATGTATTGCAAGGAGAGGGTCACCAACCTGCTAGATTATTGACGTGATGTGGATAAAGCTGAAGAGAAAGTGACAAAGAAATAATAAATAATATAGGATTGTAATAGATTTACAATGAATTAATGTCTCTAACCTGGAGAAAATTAAGATTTATGATTTTTCTCTCGAATTTATCGCAATATCAACGAATACGGACAACAGATAAAATTTATAATAGGAGATATGCACAGATATCGATAAAACTAGAAAAATTGACAAATATGTTTGCATTGCCTTGTGGGTGGATTTTAAAGACTTTGCAAGATCATAATAGTTCGAAACAGGACATTGAACAGGTAACTAACTATAAATGAAAAAGTTCTATACGATCTGGAGCTCCTTTTAAATACCAGAGAGAAGGAAACACAAGAATCCGCCTAACAAAAGACCAGTAGAGATTGATATCAGTTTGCACTCCAAAAGTGGGTTCTACTTCGGACGCTTATTTTTTTAAAATTTGTTCCTAGAACCTTTAATTCCTCATTTCTGACAGGGTAATGTTGATTAACGACACGCCGTTGCAAGCGGATTAAAATAAAGTTTAAATTGGTTCATTAATAATAAAGCAAGTCATACTAAAAGATCGTCTGAACCATGGATCATCTCTTTGAAAGCTAATTGAATGATGGGATATCTGACCTTCTATAACGGTATAAGGTCCATACCGTTATAGTTTCCAAGATAATACACAGAGATTCCACCAAATTTTCTGCATTATAACTAACTGTTCACTGAGTTACGAACACCTGAATCTCCCGTTGTATGTACTCTAAATCAAGCCACAGATCAAAAGGGAATAGCAAGAAAGCCCCGTAAATTGTGGATATTAGTAATTCACCGGACATCACACTATTAAATATTCTGGTTGCTGTAGCAGTTCTTTTAATCTTTATTTACACTTCCCCACTACTTAAACTTATTACGCTGACGATTACTAAAAAGAGGAGTGCCCTTCAAAAATTTACTTGATTTCTGTTTCAATAGACTCTAAGGCGACCGAAGGTAACAGTGCGCATTTATGTCATCGCCGAAGGACCCAAAGTAGGCGGTTGAATTAGTTACTCTTCCTACGATAACTTCTTTATTTCCCTGCATTCATCTATTCTCCATTTAAAATTCACCTTTCGAGAGTTCGTTGTTTATCAATCGTTTTCAAATGTCTTTAGAGGTGTAGACACCTCTGGTACTATATTGTTTGCCAGGCGGACCTATTTGTTTTTGCTTTGGTTCACATCCGAAACCAACGAGAGCATGAATAGTATGGAGTGAATTTGGTGGACGTTGAAAGTATACAGCATACTGTGGAGGATTGCAATGAAAGTAAACGGATGTTGTGCTTTTTTAACATACACAAATTTTGTTAGGCTCTCTTGGCACAAATTTCCACAGTAAATAGTTAGTTTAAATATATAATTGGATATACCAAAGAATATATTATCACATACAAGATGATTTTAAGCACTTTAACGGAAATTCTCATTTGAAATTTTTACCCCAATTTTCGTGTTGTCTGCAAATTTGGATAATTTAGGAACCATGTATACCCAACACAGACCCTTGGGGCACGTCACTAGTTACATTTGTCCACCCTAAAAGTTTACCGTTTCAAACTAGTCTCTGCTTAAGATTATTTAGCCATGACTCTAACCATTGTATGAGGTTTCCCCTAATTTCATGAGCAAAAGGTTTAGTTAGTAATCGCCTAGGAGGAACGGCGTCAATGCCTTAGCGAAATCCAAGTGAATAAACTATGTCCAAAGATCTACTTTCGTCATAGCTATTAATCATGCTGTCATAAAATTGCAGAGATTAGTTAAACATGAACGTTTCTGTCTAAAGCCGTGTTGACTATTATTTAGGAGATTATGCGCTTCCAAATGATCCATCACCCTAACGCGAATGACAGATTTCATTAATTTACCCACGAGGGATGATAAACTTAGCTGTCGATAATTGATCAGAAGTTCTCCTTTTAATAAATATGAGTTATATTCGCTGGATTTTAACATACTGATATAAAAATCTATTTCCGCTTCGAAGAATTCGATATCGGTTAAAAGCTTATGCTCGTTAAAGTTTATCACGTCGTTCGTTCGTGATATATTATGCTCATCTTCCTTATAAATAACGATGAAAAAGGTTATTTAATATATTGGCCACCTTTTCTGTATCCGAAACTAATTTGTTATTGTCATTTTTTATAGATCCTATTGTTTCCTTTATCGGGTTTCTATTGGATACATAATTGAAAACTTCTTAGGTTTATGCTTCCTTTTTTTAGCAAGTTGAATTACATATATTCCTTTAGCGCTTCGTATTTCCTTCTGGCATTATCATCCGCGGGCTAAGTAAATTTGATTATTTTCTTTGGATGACTTACTCTTGTGACGCTTTTATGCAGTTCCTATCTTTCAATTTAACTTCAATATCAGGATTCCACTATTTTGGTTTACTTGAGGCATTTCTTTTTTTTTTTAATGAATGGCTCATCTAATTCTCGAAAGTGTTCGTTTAAAAAGTTCCAGCACTGATTAGCATTTCCTAAAGTTTAATCCCACTTGATCTCTCTAAACTTGCAGTTGAACCATTAAAGTGCGCACGTTTAGAATTTTTCACTTTGATATCATAATTTTCCTTGTTACGATTTATATTAATATCGAACTCTATTAATTTGTGATCTCTGGAACCTATACCTTCCTCAATACTAACACCAAAGATAAGAGTAACGTTGTTAGTTAGAATTACGTCTAGGATATTTTTCCTCCGTTCGACTCATTTACTAATTGTGTTAAATAGCTTTCTTCCATAAACTCCAATAGCCTCTGCCCCTCGCCGACCGCATTTAACGTTTCATAGTAAATATTTCTGCAATTTAAATCCCCAAGTAATAAAGTACGATTATTTTTAATGTTATATAATTCGGTGTCAATCTCAATCTGTTGTGGTGAGGGTCTATACATTACAAAGATATTTATTGGAAAACCATTCGATCTTATTTCGGCGCATATTACGTCACCTTCTCTGGGAGAGTAAATTTTAATTTCGGTTTAACTTATATGATTTTTAGTGTACAGTAGTACTGCTTTACCTCTTTTATGCGTTCGATCGTTAGTGATTGCCCTCTGCCCTGGTAAGTGCAATCAAGATGACACTCGTGTGTGAAACTTGATGGGCAACATGGAGATGTAGACTTTATTTGAATTTCCTCATCGACGAAGGAAAAATTGACAAACTTTGACCTTGAAAATTCGGTGAGGATGTGCCAAGGAGAGTGACGTAATTAACGGAGATCGTTACGATGGGTTCCAATCAAATATGGAGAGGTTTCTTGAGGCAAGCCATTCTTATTGTTTTCTTAGCTTGGGAATGAGCTACTCTGACTGACTGATCTCTCTCCCCCTCAAAAAGCTGGATTGTTACCCATAAATTTGGGGGAATCATTCATATTCTTTGCTTGAGGAGAATGTGTTTTCTATGGAAATGTGTCTTTCCCAGTAACCCAGTAACTGGGGTTTAAATAGGGGAATTGTTATCTGGAGATGTAAGGATGGTCTTTCCCCTTTTCTCTTCCTCACCATGAGCGAGAGTCGAAAACTTGCTGGCTTCCCATGGTTTCATGGTAGCGTGAGCCTTCCATGTTTATGCATGCAAGTGCTAACGGTAGGCCGAGATATAACGTATCATTCAGCCCCAATGAAGGATTGCATTAAAACCCTTCCGAAAAATTCTCCCTCAAAAGAATTTTGAAAAGAGGAAAATAATTGATAAACTTTAGAGAAGTGGAAATATACTTAATCAACGTTTACCAAGTCGCCAGAGACAGGAATGTGTCGAAAGTCTCTTCTTTCTTTGTCTTCCTATTGTCGTTTTGTGTTCAACAATAAATGAACATATTATTTATAATCATTTGTAAATGTTTGTGTAGCTCAATATGTATAGACTAAAAGAATAATAGTTGGATGCTGCGGCGGCGATTCATTCGTAGGTTACCACCATGATGAAATAACAATCATAAAATTAACTAGTTAATGGCTTCGCCACTCCCCAGTATGAGGGGGAGCTTGTGCTTCGCTACTAAGATTAAAATTTAAAATCTAAAAAAAGACGTCCATGGTTAAATTTTTATAAATTTCCTGAACTTTGCCAATTATAATAATTTGAAAAAGGATCTCTAAACTAAATTTTCCCCCTTTAAAAATATCACGTTGCTAAAATATAGTTATATAATAGAAGATATATAAAAATAAATCTTATGAAATTTACCATTTGTAATTCTTTGGGTTTTAAAAAATTCACAAAATTTCAATACTTATATTTATTTCTGAACTTCACTATTTTTTTTTTATATTATGAAAGAATTATTAAAAATAACTTTGCTGAAAAAATATAAGTCATAACCAAACTAAGATAAAATTATTATTAAAATACTCAAAAACTCCCCTTATTAAATTATAGAGTTAGTAATGATGATGATGATAATGATAATGTCTTCTGAACTTATTTCCAATCTTCAACAGAGGAGCGTCATCTTGAAGTAAAAACAGGCGGGCTTTTCCTTAGACATCGGGGCATGCTTTTATTGTTTTTTATTGGTTTCTTTACGACGGAATTACTCTCGTTAACGGCAAAAAGACTTGATCTTAAAAGTAAAACAAGAGAATCCTCTTAAATTATGGCGTTTGCGAAACGAGATGTTTAAAATCTCTTGAATTGACTTCGGTACTTCGCCAAAAAAACTCCATTATTTCGTTCTTGTTAATGAAAATTAGCTTGCTTTACCATCCTCCCATTTGATAAGCTCTTGCTCGAATTCGATATAAAGTAAAAATTATCCGAAATTGCTTATTTTCTCTTCTTCCTTTTGCCTAACTATAGTCTCTATGCCAGGAAATTTTCATCGTTGCGCTGTGAGAAAAATGCTGCCTTTCAAGCGTCTCAGTTAGGAAGACTCCCCCAGCTCTGGTGTTTGCAATGAGACCATTTCTTGTGGCTAGAAATCACTCAAAGTTTTCTTTCTTTTCTCACAGGGACCTTATAAGAAATATCATTAGATCTAACCTTATTTAAGAGCCTCATTTTAATTTAACTATTGATAGCTCTCGTTTGATTTTTTTAAATAGATTAACCACGTAGAATGATGTCAAGTTTATCTTGGAAAATCATGTTGCAGCTTACATTTGAATAATTGCGTGTTCACTGTACCAAAAGATTAATTTTTTAAGACTGGAAAGGTCATGAAATTGCGTGCCCTTCAGGTACCAAGTAATAAACTAGTATCGTTTATCTCTATGGATTATATAACCAAACATTTTCTTTTCTTCATTTTCATTTTCCTGGCATTCTTTTTACAGGAGATTCTCTATTTGCTTTCTGATTCGTAGTTTTTAATGAAATTCCAGAGTAGATATAAATTTAGATAAGCTAAATTAAAGTGAGTGGAGGTGGAATTTTGTTTTAGCGGATAATATTTTGGAGGGTGGGTTCTTCCCTAAAAGAGGGATAACTCTATAAATTAACCGAGGACATCCTCGAATCGACATCTGACATCGCGCCGATCAGCCTCTTGTCAATAAGTTGTGACGACCTATGTCGATTCCATGGCTTAAATCAAGATATGCAGAAGGGTCGTGTAAATGTGGTGACATGACTAGAAAGGCAATTAGAGAACTGAATGTTTCATCAGACAATATTCATTTATTATTCTTAAGAGAAAAAAAGGGTCTTTCTACGTCTGAGAGTTAAGTTTGGCGAGGGAAGATCGACTTGCCATCGCTTAAGGCCAGATATTAAAAACTTCGCAATCTACCCTGAATAACCAAAGGGTAGAAATCTTTGCTAAGAAGAAACAGTACTACCCATTTGAGCATATTACGGAAGGTCTAGCCAACCATGGGCCGGTCAGTGTAGAGAGAGTGGTGATTAAGTAGGCACTGGTCTTGAAAACCACCAAGGCACTCTTCTTAACGTTTGACAAAGGCAAACTTCTTGAGTCGGTGTATATTGCATAGATTAATTCAAGGTATTCTTGTTGTTATTCTGTAAGTTTCATCAGTGCCATTGCCCTAGACATACAAATGATGTTGTTGATGTGCGAAGAAGGATAAATGAATCCGATGTTTGTTTAATCGGTGTACTCGTAGATTGCATAGCTTCCACTCAAAGAATTCTTGCTAAAATTGCGTAAGTGTCGTCATTGCCAAATCGTGCATAATGGCAGGGCGTAACGCCATTAAATGGAGCTGTCCTCTGACTGAAATTCACTACCACGACTGCTTGTTCCACTGATTTCAGACACATTTTGGTCGGTGTGATATAACGACACCTTGGTGAAGAAGAGGTGGCATTTATTTGAGCTTTTTTAACAGGATCTTATAAGGGAGAATCTTCCAATATTGGTTTAGAATTTCCCACGTCCTTGCTTTTTTCAAGTGTGAAGAAGATCATTTCACCCATGTTGGCTTTCTCGCAATTTTTTTAAACTCAAGTGTTTGCAATTTGCTGAATATATTTGTAAAGTTTAGTTTAGCTTATTGATGGAAGAATGGCTTCGTAAATTACACTCTACTTCAGATGGTTGCAGCGCCTCGACAGTACTATTGGGGAAGAGCCCTTAAGCATGAAACATTTTGCTACAATATATTTTGAGTTAGAGAAGGCTTGTGATATCGCACAGTATTACGCTACAATAAGGATCTTATATTTCATGAGTTTGTCTAGATTGTCGATTTATCTTCCGATTGAGTGATCTTTGTCGTCATCATGAAGTTTATTACCTTACTGCAACCTAAGCTTTTCTCGTCACAATCAACGTTATGATGTTCCATTCTCTTTTTGGATCGTTTAGATGTTGAATTTTATCGGCGACTCCAACAGGATTTGACCCACAAATTTAACCCGTAATTTGTCGTTGGCTAAGTAGAAGCCACACTCGTAAAATGCGAAACCCTCTGATGGAGTGCACCATTTAACATTTTTTTACGACGACTATATTCTACCTTAGACTATGGCATACATTTCGATTGTAGCTACGAGGGGCGGTCAATAAAATTTTGCAATTCGAAAGTAAGGAAACGATATATGAGGAAAAGTGTTTTATTACTTTCCAATATAACTACTCTCGACTTCAATGTACTTGCGCAACTTGTCCCTGAGGCTTCGAATTCCCAACAACCAGAAATATCCCGACTGCTGTTCAATCCACTCCTGGACAGCGAGCTGGACATCTTCATCGTCCTCAACCGGCATCCACGCAGTGCAGCCTTGAGCTGGCGGAATAAAAAGTAGTCGCTAGGGGCCAGATCTGGACTGTAGGGGGAATGGTTGAGCTCCTTGAATCCGCACTCGCGCAGGGCAGCTTGTGCAACTCTGGCCTTGCGGACTTTGACGACGTTGAAGTCGATCATGGGGCGTGAGGTTTCTGGGGACCTAACGGGCAGAGACCTTGGTCATGGCAAAATTGTCGTGGATGATGTTGATAACACTTCCATGTAATATTCCAAGTTGTTGCTTAATTTCTTCGACCTTCACGCGTCGATTTTCGAGAATAATTCTCTCCTGACGGGCCACATGGTCCTCGTTGTTTACGTCTAATGGGCGTCCTGGACGAGGGTCATCTTCATGGGACTCACGACCATGGCGAAACTCCCTATTCCAGCGAGCAATAGTTGCATAGGAAGGGGCAGTGTCGGTGTACACTGCAACCATGCGTCCATGGCTCTCTTTTGCATTCTTGCCTTCCTTGGTCAAAAAATTTGATCACTGCGTGGTGCTCAACCTTCTCCATTGTTGAAAAATTTGTGACTGACGATCTGCAATCAACTACTGCTTCTTAAATAGACGAGGCAGGAGCGTGCGGCTGCAGGCCCTGATATGTCATAACTTGTCCTAACACCCCTACAAACAGCCATCATTCTTCCTCTGTTTTTCCTTACCGTTTCGCAAAACTTAGTGACTGCCCCTCGTATGTCTCGTTACCATGCAACGGGGTATGTTCTTCAGTCCCTAGATTTTTAGGTGTTTGGCCTTGATATGCAAGGTTTGATGTCAGCGAGCTCTTGGTGGTGGCGAACTTCCTACAGGAGTGTAGAGGAATAGAGTCTAATAGGATTTGGAGGTCCACATTGTATCCTTAGAAGAGCCACATGGCCTTAACGCTGGAACAAAGAGCGTGAGAAGCAATAAGGGAAGCGGGTGAACACGGATTTATAAGACCAACTGAGTTTATTTTACGAAGCTTATTTCCTGCACCTGGGGCGATTTCATGTCACCTCCCATACTCGTGACGCAAGAAGGAAACCGAAGGGCTATTCAACCAGCTCATTATCTCGGCATCCTCCCCCCTTCCTAGCCGAAAGCTGGCGGCTTCGAATCGTAGGAGAGCACGTCGTGGCCCGAGGCAATTTCGCTGCATGCCAACCACCTATATAAGCAGAGGTTTTCCGCTGGCTAAGCAGTAAAGCTCGCCCGCATAAGAAGACAGATTAAGTTCTTGAGTCGGATCCTCCGTGGTTTATTAGGGTATCGACGGCTAGAATCTCTCGCCGTGGACGTCGCACCAGTCAATTGGCAGCTCCTTACAACGGCCGTTCTACTGTGAATTCGTGCCAGATCTCCCTCATCGAGAACTCTCAGGTAAAACTAGTCCTCCTTCATCAGTACCTCGCCCCTATTGAGAGCTCTGAGGTAAAACATATTCCCTTGTTGCATCCTCACCTCACTGAGTTACCTTACCTTCGACGCTTAACTCGTGCAAGTGCCGACCTTTACAGCCAATCTGCGTGCGCTCTCTTATTTTGATAGTTATTACTCACACACTAGGGGACGACTTTCTCCCCCATTCTCATTATCTCCCTGCCCCACTGGTCGGCCCATGCCATCACAGCGTCTATGTGTCCTTGTATATATCTATATATAAATATAAATATAAATATATATATATATATATATATATATATATATATATATATATATATATATATATATTATAAAATCTGGTGTCAGGTTCAGTAGGGTTTTAAAAGGTCTTTAATGTTTAATGAGGTCTTTTAAAAGTTCCTTCTATTTCTTTGTATTTTCTTAAGGTTGACTAGCGTTCAATTTATTTTCAGATTCGTGGAATGACCTTTTTATATCTGTAACGTGAACGTTTTTTTAACCCAAATTGCTAGAGACTTAGCTTCTTATTTGGTCTTTTTATTCCCTAAGAAGTTTATTAGCACCTTAACCTTCTTAAGCTGTCAAGGCTTTAATCCTTGTTTTGTGTGTATTTTGGGGTAGCCGAGATTTTATTTAGCGAAGCAAGGCTCCCGCGTCTATAAGGGCATATTCTTTTCGTGTGTTTATTTTGAGCTCATCCAGGTCGCTCACCCCGTCGCGTGCCTACGGTCAATCAAACTTCCACACAAGATGTCCTATTTCGACAAATTTAAATTGCCAAATGAAATCGTCGGATTACCTGGCAATGACCTCATGTCATACATCCAGGACGAAGAGAGGAAAGAAAAAGCAGAAAAAAGAGCATAAGAAGAAAAAGAGTGGAAAAGGGAAGAAAAATGAGAATAGCAAGAAAGAGCACAAAGAAGAGAAATTCGAAAGAAACCCTCTCCATTAAACCGTGCACGGAAGCACCGCAGTTTGCGCCATTCAAGCTTCCCAAGTTTAAAGAAGGTGAGGACTTTGGATCTTATCTCACCCACTTTGAGAAAATATTTGAAGTCAATCATTGCGACATCGATGCAGCGGGTCGCAAAATTACTCACCCTTCTCAGCTCCTAGCACCGGGATATTTTCATTTGCCTTCTTCCCTTCCCTCAAAAAACCACCATCGACTATCTTGCCCTTAATTCTGAGCTGTTGGCGGCTTACAACATGCCCCTCAACTTTTACAGTTCAAAATTTCGAAATGCCTGAATCCAACCAGGTCATACCTTCAGGCTATAAGGTCACACCCTCCATCGAAATTTTAATTTTTGGTTAGATGCTTCTAAAAGTGCCCACGATTATGAGTTTTAATTGAATTTGTGCTTAAAGATCAGTTTTTGGCTGCACTGCAGAAAGAAATCACCGCAAATAAGAAGGAACATAGGTATTACAGTGCATTGAACAGACGGATGTCTACGCGGCAAGCCATCATCTCCACTCAAAGGACAATAAGAGGATTGCCCCTTCATCTCCTAAGTCCAAGAGTAATAACTCATGATTTCCTCAACGTAACGCTCCTAAGTTCATTAAGCTATTGGACTACTCAAAACGCAGAAGTTTTCCCCCATCGGAATCCGGAGATATCAAAGCTCTTATTCCCAATTTCCCTGCATCATCATTCCCCAGGAGACCGATAGTTTGCTTTACGTGCGGAGTAGAAGGGCACTTGCTTCTAAAGTGCCCTCAGAATTCCCAGCTCTAGAATAACTCCGCTCACCAAGTCCACCAAGTAAGCGCCGCTCCTGCTCTCCCATCATCTCGCTCTGAAACCCCCACTCCTTTCTCGCTGTCCAGTCGCCCCGGACATCAGGTATATTTTCTCTTTGACAAAACTCACCCGGAGGCTTAAAATTTTAAAACAGAGTCGTAAATGGATACCGAAGATCCACTCTAGTTCGCGATACAGGATGCCCGTTTATCATAATGTCAAATGAGTAACTAACCTCAGTGGTTCCTGACTACAAAATGCCTCCAGTAGTTCACGAGTACCCGGACCGCGCAACTGCTTTCCCATTATGAAGTGCTGACCTGAATGCCAAAATTTCACCGGCTGGGCTGAAGTCGTTTCAGCCCATATTAATCTTACCTCAGTCTTGATCGGACAGTGTCCCCAAGTGTGCCCCAACCCTGTTGCTCCGACCGATGTTACGGAGGCTCAGGCAAAGAGGGAATCACACACAGTCACATGCTCCCCTTGTAGCCACTGGGGTCGCTGAGTTTTGCAGCATCAGGGACGATGAATTCGTTCAAGCGCAGAAGGAGTGCGAAACCCTCCTTCATCTGTGGGAGAAAGCTCAGAGCCACGAGCAAGAATCTGCCCGCGGCCACAAAACGGTCTCTTACCTCGTAAAAGAAAGTCTTTTTGTACCGTACCTGCTCGGATGGAAATAACCCCGAGGCTCATTCGCTGTGCGTCCTACGCTCACACGTCCCACTCGTTCTTAAGATCGCACCTTATAGTGTGTTTTCGGATCACTTTAGTAATAACAAAACTGCGCAGAGGATATACAGGTTTTTCTTTTTGCCGGGTGCTGCCGTTGACATCTCGGAATACTGCCAGTCTTGCGACATTTGCTAGAAAACTAGGGCAAAACGGCGCATTAAGTGGGACTCCCTTCAGAGGAGACCAATCATCTCTGAGCCTTTCTCTCGCGTGGCCATTGGCCCCATTGTCCACATTCATCCCGCTTCCTGTACAGTGAGGGGCCTAGTTATGTGCTTACTCTTGTAAAATTTGCAACGCGCTCCCCCGAAGCAGTGCCTTTGAACCTTATTGGTAGCGTTACTTGCGCCGAGGCCCTCATAGCCATTTTCTCTCGGGAAGGCATACCGAAGATGGTATTGGCAAACAGAGGTAGGCAATTTACCTCCGAGTTAATTAAGTATGTAGGAAAGCTGTTAAGGGTGAAGCCAAATTCACTACCCTTTTCTCTCTGCCAGTGGAAGGGCTCCTTTCCCCTTTTCGAGGCTCGAAGACCCCTGGACTACCTCATCAGAGCACCCACAGCAAAGAAACTATTCCACGTCAATATGTTAAAGCGGTACCACCGCCTCGCCTGCATAAATTACCTTGGGACTCTCGATGAAGAATCAGCTATGGGGGGCTGGTTACCACGCGGACTTCCTTAATGTAATATAAGTTGTTTGCGTGGAGCATGATGAGGATTATCCTCTCCATACCTTGCCCGACGCCCCCTTACGTGAGCTCCTTTAGAAGAAGTCTCTGGATCACATCGTGTTGATTTCGAGGGTTACATCCCACTTCCACCAGTTGAAGGGAAAATTAGTGTCCAGTCCCATCCTGAGACTGCCGGATCCTAATAAGCCGTTCGGAATAACGAAGTACGCGAGTAACGAGTCAGTGGATGTGAGCTCCTGCAGTATGGTGACGATGTCGAAAGCTGCCCTGTGGCTTACACTAGCCGCAAGTTATTACCGCGTGAAAGGAATTACGCGGTCATAGAACGAGAAGCTTTGGCTATAATATGGAGTACCCAGAAGTTTAGAATGTATCTGATAGGGAAGTTGTTAATAATCGAGACGGACTGCCACCCTCTTGCATACCTTCGTATTGTCAAAAATAATAACGGGCACCTTATGCGCTGGAGCCTACTCCTTGAGGAATACCAGTTTAAAATTTAGGTACTTTAAAGGGTCTAATAATTGTAGCAGATAGCTTTAGCGGTAACCTCTTGGCCATTAACCACAGCTGAAAGGCCAATTAGGATCTAGTCCTATTGCTTATTGTATATATATTTTGGGGGGCAGGGGGCACATTTAATTTGTAGGCTAAGAATAAGAACCTGTCTTTGTAGTATAAACACTGCATGTATATTTTATCCTGTACTTTTCTGACGCCAAGCATTCCCGTGTATATTTCTTTTCTTTTTTCTTTCGGTCATTTCCATTTAATTATATGTGTCATTGTTAATAACTTTTTATTTGTATGTATAATATTTTCATTGCCCCTTTGTAAATTACCTTTTATTTTTCCTCTGATATATACCTAAAGTCGGATCAGTCAGTTTTTAGTTGTGTACACCTGTTCGACACGGGTCAGGATGTCTCTTTAAATTGTCCCTCCTCTTGACCGTCCGCGTGGGAAAACATTTTTCCTTATTTTCAGGATGCCCCGTTTCTTCCCCTTCGTCTGAGAAAAGCGTCATCATTCGGAAGGGAGGAGATGTGGACGAATAGAGTCTAATAAGATCTGGAGGTTCACCTTGTATCCTTAGAAGAGCCACATGGCCTTAACCCTGGAACAAAGAGCGTGAGAAGCAAGGAAGGAATCGGGTGAACACGACTTTATCAGACCATCTGTGTTTATCTTAGGAGGCGGACTTCAAATCCCAGAGGAGCACGCCTTGTCCAGAGTTAATTTCCCCACCCGCCAACCACCTATAAAACCGGAGGTTTTCTGCTGAATAAGCAGTACAGCTATTTCGTGCAAGAGGACAGATTACGTTCTCGAGTCGGATCCCCCGCGGCCTATTCGGGTACTAACGGCTAGAATCTCTTCACCGTAGACGTCGTGTTAGTCAATGGGTAGTTCCTTACCACGGCCGTTCTTCCGTGAATTTGCGCCAGTACTCCCTCGTCGAGAACCCTGAGGTAAAACCAGTCCTCTTTCATCCCATCATGAGGTAAAACCAGTACCTTCCCCGCCCAATAGAGATCCCTGTGCAAGGCGACGACGCTGCTGACCTCGTTATAATCCGGACTTCCCAAATCAATTGTTACTATTTGTATTTCGGCTTAGTGTATCCCTTTTAAGACTTCGATCCGAATCAGGTAATTAACCGCTTTAATCCCTTGAATACGCATTTTTGCTGACACCAAGTTTGTCCGTTACTTATTTGATCACCGTATCGCACTTAAACCTCTTATTGTATATATTTAATATTCCTTCTTTTTTTGTATTAAACTTTATTTTTGTAGCATTCTTTAAATAACCCTTAAAGACTCTCGGCCATCATTCGACCTTTACAGCCAATCTGCACTCTCTTATTTTGATAGTTATTTCCCACACACTAGGGGACGACTTTCTCCCCCATTCTCATTATCTCCCTGCCCACTGGTCGGCCCAAGCCATCAGCATGTAACTGTCCTAATATATATATATATATATATATATATATATATATATATATATATATATATATATATCAATATATATATATATATATATATATATATATATATATATATATATATATATATATATATATATATATATTTATATTATATATATATATATATATATATATATATATATATATATATATATATATATATATATATATATATATATATATATATATATGTATAATTGCTATACCACGACAAGGACAACTAAGCCTATATTGGAGCCCAGAGCTATTTTTTGCTCACGATGCCTCCATCCGATGAGTTTGTTTTCCCATGGCATATTTCTTTGGTTATTTGAGGGTTTGTGCGTTTTTTCATTTTTTCCATATTTCCCTATTTTAATTAGATATTTTATTGTATCATGGGTAGTTAGATGTTTTTGTACTTTTTAAAATTATAATTAAGCGATTAATAGTTAAGTATTACGGTGGGTATACTCTAACATGTTTCTTTAAATCAAATATATGAAAGACGCCTCAAACTACAACCATGAGCAAAGCTCTTGAAACTAATAAAAATATATTGAGACGTTCTTATTTGTTGTAAAAAGGGTCTACTTTGCGCTGAAAGATCAGTAAAAGGGGCAACTCCTAACCTATGCCTAATTAATCTCTTGCATTAATTGTTTTCACCTTTTGATTTGGAGGAAAATATGGCAGTGTGGAATAAACCTTTATACATCCTACATCTTCCCTTTAACCTGTCCTACATAAACCTCTTCTTTTCTATGGACTTATTGTGCCTAATATTAGAATACAATATTTACAGTTCTCACGAAAAGTTATCTGTAAATCCTCCTCATTTTAGGAAAAATATATTGCGGTTTCCCCAGCATTTTTACTTGAGGGCATAGGTGGTCTCTTTATTCTCATTTATGGCAAGCACTATTTTTCTGATCCTAAGTTAAACTGTAGCTCCTCACTGAGATTCGTTGCAGGCAGTGTTGGGCTCGACTCTACTTCCGCACTGAGATGTGCATTAGACGGTATAAATCGTTTGTACTGAGCATGTGTTAAAGTGTAAAACGCGTTTAGCGCCAGGATTATTCAATGGAGGTCGACTCTGCTGCCACGGTCCTCATTCTCACCCCCTTTCCTTATCCTTCGGAACTTGCTTAGAAAGATTCTGTTTTCCAGGTGGATTGTGCTTGCTGTCATTGTACTTGGGTCATGTTGGTTAACGCATGGCGCGTGACAACTGCGCCTTGTTTTTTGGAAGTTAGGTTCTTCACGATGGCTCGAATGCGTACTTTGGGCATCTTTCGAGAAACGTACACAATAATAAATAC
This sequence comes from Ceratothoa steindachneri, assembly GCA_963969495.1. Classification (NCBI taxonomy): domain Eukaryota; kingdom Metazoa; phylum Arthropoda; class Malacostraca; order Isopoda; family Cymothoidae; genus Ceratothoa; species Ceratothoa steindachneri. The sequence goes on along the minus strand of OZ018321.1, from coordinate 144,922,629 downwards.
TTTGTTTCACATATTTTTCTTTTTATCCCAGTTATATTTAATGTTTGTCTTACTTCTAATTTTTACGCTGAATGATCATGTTCTCATTGGTTTACGTACTTTTTCTATTCATTATTTCACGTAAAATCTCGTTTCACTATCAAGAAGAAATCGGACAAGGGGGTGGAAGATGTCATGTTTATTTCTATTACATATGTATTATTAACTATATTTTTGTAAAAAGGTTTCTCTGATAATCAATTACAAAATTATTTATTATTAATTTCCTAAATCCTTACAAGATTAGGATAAAGCTATTTAAAACTTCTATCTAGTTCTCCTTTTAAGAAAGGGTGAATTTTAAAATTTTGACTTGATTTAGAGGGGCGCATTTAAAATCACAGCCCCTTTTCTTCTCGCGAAAGAAAGAAACAAGAAGAAAAATTGATCTTGTTGAATATTTAAGCTTTATAGTTTCGATGCAAAATTGAGCAACGGTTTTAATTTTTGTCGGTTTTGGATTCGGGCAAGGATATTTTAGGGCCGTGTTCTTTCGCTTCTAGTAAGATACTCCTAGAAACTAGGAGACACAAGTGGCCTATTTACTGAAGGTGCTGGTTACTTTTGGATGCATAGATGTACGATAGTAATAGGAACTTGCAAATTCATTTTCACCTGGGAGAAAGTGGAGAACGTACAGAAGAAAATGTCAGCTAAAAATGATATCATTTATTTAACATTAGTATTTATATTGTATTTTTATAACAAGACCTTTAAATATGCTGGAATACCCAATTAAATATTGAAGGAATAGAATGCCATTAACTCATGCTTCAGGATCCTTAAAAGATTTCATTTTAAAATCAGTCAGTGGATATATTAGATATGTGGACACGAGTAATTTTAAAATTATTAACTGATGTTATAGGAAGCAAAAGTACGCGGTGATGGGCTGCTGTTACCATGGCAACGGGTAGCTACCTTCAGACTGCATCGAACACGCCTGTGGGACGCTCATCATGCACTATATCCAATAGACCAATCTAGGGGCTGAAGGAGACTACTTATTGCAATAGTAATAACATGATTTTCTAAGTTAATATAATTTTAACATATATAATTCATAGATTTCATTTATTTTCTCTTCAATAACTTTAGAGCATATTATAATATGTATCTTTATATAGCTCGGAATTAAATTAAAAACATAAATTTCATTATAATGCTCAAATTATGGATAAAAGAACTAGAATTTCCTGATCGCTTTTTGACCCTATATTAAATTTATTGATTTGTTTAAAACCCAAAGAATTACAAATGGTGAAGTTCAGAAAAAAAAATTTATATATCTTATAGTTATAATAATAATAATAAGCCTTTTGTAATGCGCTCTTCAAGGCTTGTGGCATTGCCAGAGCGCACGTTGTGCTGAGATGAGAATGGAAATTCAATGGAAATTCAAGAGGGGGGAGAAGGCAATACTGAAAAGATGCGTTTTCAGGAGGCGCTTAAATGTGGTAAGAGACGAAAGAAGACCTGATTTCAGCAGGAAGAGCATTCCACAACTTATGGGCGCAGATTGAGAAGGAGCAGTCCCCCATTGAGCAGAGGGATGAACGAGGAATATTTAAAAGAGGTGCATGTGATGACCGAAGGGCCCGAGGGACATGGCGTGGCGAGAGGGCATAAAAGAGGTAAGACGGGGCCTTGTTGTTTAGGGCCTTAAATGTGAAGAGAAGTATCTTGAAGTGAGTACGGGATCTGACAGGGAGCCAGTGCAATTCATCCAGCAAGGGTTTCGAGGGAGAGAAGCGACGGGGACGGAGGAGAAGCTGGGTGGCATAGTTTTGTACAAGTTGAAGGGGGCGGAGAGAGGAGGATGACAGATTCACAAGCAGAGAGTTACAGTAGTCAAGGCGTGAGGTGATGAAGGCATGAACAGCAGTCTCAAAACTTTGGCGATCGAAGTGATAGCAAATGCGAGAAAAGTTACGAAGGAAACATAGAGAGGATTTGCTGACATTGCGGATATGAGGCTTAAAGGAGAGATGCTCATCAAATACAACACCCAGATTCCTAACGCAGTCAGAGAAAATGATAGTATTACCGCCCAGAGTAAGCGAGGGAAAGAGAGATTTAGATTTTTTGACAAGAGCAGAGGTGCCGACGAGGAGGACCTCAGTTTTGAAGTGATTAAGCCTGAGGAAGTTGGTAGAGAGCCATTCAGAAATAGAGGAGTAGGCAGCCAGGAGGTCAGTGATAGAGTAAGCAAAAGACGTGGGGGATGAGGAAACGAAAGTTTGAGTGTCATCAGCATAGAGGTGGAAGGATAGATCGCGATTACGGAGAGGGAACTAAAAGGGAGAAGGTAGATACGAAATAGCAGAGGACCAAGGACAGAGCCTTGTGGCACTCCAAAGCGAATGGGGGTAGAGTCGGATGAAACGTCGTCAATCACAACGGATTGGGTACGAGTGGAACCAGTCAAGCACTGTGCCTGATATGCCAAGGAAAGAGTAGAAACGATCAAGTAGGATGGTATGGTCAATAGTATCGAAGGCAGAGGAGAGGTCGAGTAGAACGAGGATGGAGGCACAACCCCTGTCCGCGGCTCTTCGTAAGCAATCAGACACATTGAGAAGGGTGGTTTCTGTGGAGTGACCTGAGTTGAAACCAGCTTGATAGGTTCCATCAATGTTACAGGCCACCATGTGACTGTTGATGCGTGAAGCAACCACTCTCTCCAGAACCTTAGAGAGGAAAGGAAGTTGCAAAATCGGGTGATAATTGGAAGGATCAGTGGGGTTCAGTTGTGGCTTTTTAAGAATCGGACGGATATGGGCACGTTTGAAGAGGAAACAAGACCAGTTGCAAGTGAAGTGTTGAACAGGTGAAGAAGCGTTGGGAGGATAGCAGGCAGAATTTTACATAACAGTTTAGGCGGAAAAATGTCCTCTTGGGAGCCTGATTTCTTAGGACGCGAGAGCAGGGCTGTAAGCTCCAATGCGGTCACAGCGGGGAAAACAATAAGCAGCTTAGGCGAGAAGTCAGGAAGAATGGCAGGATCGAAGTTCAGAAAATTTATAAAAATTTAACCATAGCTGCGCTTTTAATTTTAAATTTTAATCTTAGTAGCGAAGAATTATTAGAAATAGCTTTGATAAAAAAACATGTTATTTGTCCGCTAAGGAAAAAAAACATTAATTAATTTTCACCCATCTTCAAAAATCCCGTTATACATTTATAGAGTTAGTGAAGTGATGATGATAACACAACCTTCGAAACAATTTTAATACGTTAGAGAAATATTTGATATATATTTTTTTTTTAAATTTAGGCCAACACGACAGCAGTTGAAGCAATAGTTGAGGTGCTAATAGTATGTAAAAGTGATAATTTAGCAGAAATGCCTAAATTTTCTTATTAAAAAACTAAAAACAGAGTATAAACAATACTAGAGAGAGGAAAAAACTGGAGAAGGTAAAGCAAGGGAATAAGAAAATATAAATCTGAAAATCCTATGTGGTTTAACGAATTCTATGTAATTGTTGTACCTGAAAATGGTTTTATAGTTAAAAGAGAAGTATAAAATTATCCATTGTTACTATAATCAGGTTTTCTGATAAATAAAAAGGACCACAAATAAATGGAATAGAAAGGAAATTAATTTTATAATTACAAAAGAAATGAGATAAAAATATGTAAAAAAATGACTTTATATTCTGTCAGTTAAGAAAGAAAAATGTAATCCTAATTTTATAAATCCATCCAAATTACTCTAAGTATCTTTAGCTTCCATAAGATAAATCAAATCTCTAACCTTTACCTTAGCATTTGAGAGAACAAATACGTTAATAAGACCTGGTACCAGCTTATCGAACTGTCAGAGTAGATATAGAGAGTGGTTTTCTCAATATCTATCCACAGAAAAAGAAAAGTGTCTACTACCATTCTTTTATCATTAACCTTCAATATTTTTAAGAGATAAATTTGGAACTTTCTAAGTTTAGTTTATGATTTTTATTGTCTTTTAATTTAATTAAATTTTGGTAAATAGTCAATATACATTAATGTCGTAGAATTGCTCATAGTCTGGTCCAATAATTATTCTAGTCCTTGATCTGGACACACCGCTTTTGTTTAAGTCAATAGTATTGAGACCCTATGACTCAATCTACGATAATTATAAATATATAGGCTTTAATTCCTACTGAACGTGCGAAGGCTGGTTAGAGGCAAGTTGTGCCACGGCCAGGATTCTCACTATAAAAGTCTCACTTGTTACTGGGGGGAGGTTTGTGATTGTTAAATTCTAAGAGTGCATAAAACAGGTTGAATAAATTAGCCAAAGTGATTCTTAATTAAAGTCTTGCCAAGGGTACGTCAAAAGGAGGAGCTACCAAATAAACACACGTACAAAAATAAACTTTACTTTAAACAAAAATAATAATTAGTAGCAATAGTTAAACGGGAATTTAGGTAAATAAGGATTAAATATTAAACACGCATTAGTCCGAGTTGGCATCAATTATAAATAATAATATCAGGGAATGACTCACTTGAATCTCTTTAAAAAAAGGAGGGAGGATAACACTGACGTTAAGCGCCTAGATTTATAATGACTCAATGGGAGTATCAATCACCTTTAATTAAATAGGTAATTTAAGAATAGAGGGACACTGGGTTCACAGATTACCATTAATTGTGATGAATTGGAGAGACGACTACTCTGGTCCAGACGGGGTGGTTCGGGTGGCGTTAACACGAGTTCTCGGGGAGAGGAAGGATAATACGACAGGTTCAGGGCTGCTTACTGCTGCAGTTCCGGTTAGTTCCCTACTAACTGGATGTGATACTAACAAATAGTTACTTCCAGTAACTATTTGGATGTTCCTTTTTCTTTCTCAAGTTACGTTGAGCAACAGAGCGTATTCTTCTAGTCACCTACTCTGCGGGGCGGGATTTGCCTCAGGAACTCTTTGAGACAGCGAACAGGTTAACTCAGCGAGTGCACCTCGGCAGTCGATACGTTACGGCAACGACTCTCGTTTAACGTAAGGTTTACGCGAGTAGGTCTGGAACACTTCTCCTGAGGGATGAACGGCGTTGTAATTTAAACCACGGACTGTGGGAAATCGAGAGAGAGATTTCCTTTACGACAATTCGCTTATCGCGGCGCCTTCTGGACAATCTCCTTGGTATCATAAAGAAGGCAAGTAGAATTTAGGCTTCTCTGTGAGATAGGCCTTCTTTCGTCAGACTTCCTGTCGCCTGTTGGGGGGGTTTGGCGCGGATAACGAATTAGGTCAGAGGGAAGGCGAAGAAGAGCGGTAGACTGTCGGGGGATGGGGGGGGGGAGGGGAGACGAAGGTCAACTCGAACAACAAATCTCTTTCGTTCCCACGATCGCCTGGTGGCATGCGAGTATGTACGTTCCATACCCTCACAATCAATAAAATCAACAAGAAATGAAAAATGCATAAGGAGGTTTCAAGCAGAAAATAAAATAATGAAACCAGCATTTGGCTCAGCTGTGTGTTGTGATTATGAATGAAAAATAAATTCTCTCGGTGTATATTCTTTAAAGCGTTTCGTACTAAAGAGTTCTTTCTTTGGTGGATAAATGTGTTCTATCATTTGTTTATAGACGATGGTCTTTAAATATCCTAATATAATATAAATTTCAGCAGAGTTAAGTCTAAATGAAAGATTTATGATATCATTGCAAGAAGAATTCCTCTATTCTATAGGAGTTATATTTGCTTATGCTACATGACGATACAAATGTAGTAATAAATGATTTGCGTAAACCATTTAAGAATTAAAGGGATTTGAACTTCTTTTAGCGGCCAAATTCACGAGAATATGCGACTAAAAGTTATCAAGATATTAAATATAGATTTAACATTAATTCTCTCTATTGATATATGTACTTTTTTTGCCAGAATAGATTATTAAAATTAAATTGTTTCTTTTGCGACGCCTCGTCGGTAACTTATCCTTATAGATAAAATACAAAATTAATTTCTTTTATTTTTAGCAAAAGTTAATTCTTCATTCTGCGGTGAAACTTCTTTACATTTTCTCTTTGTTTCCGGCACAAGAAATTAAACGTAAAATTTCGTATTCATGGAGATTCCGAATTTCGGATATTGAGATTATTTCACTAGTCAGGGGTATATAATGAGATTTTAGGATCTCTTTATTATTTAGGGATATTTTGAGGAGTTGTAACGTTTAAAAGAGGCAGTTCTTTGTGCAAATCTTCCAGAAAAGTTCATTCTCAACCGTCACATAATGCGATTTTCACTTGTTCTTAAGGCTCCACTTGATTAAACGAATCAAACTTTTATTGAATACACTAGCGAACAAATTTTAACTTTTTGTTTGTTACAAACATGTGAATAAGTGTTTCTAATTAGTTCGAGGGCGGTGAATCCGAATTTGAAAACCAAAATTCTCTATCACGTCTAGATTTTGTGTAATGACCTCCGCCCCCTTTTCGCTATTTGTTCTGATTAATAAATAAAAAAATCTTTTTATATCTAAAAAGTGGGGGACCTTCCTTCTTTATTCTGGTTTAGGACAGACAGTGTACATCAGTGGCAAAGTTAGCCCCACCCTCCCTCCAAAGTTATGAAGATTTTATTGTATTGATTAAGTTTGTTATGCACTTAAAGTTTAAGAAACTTCTTGGTTTTCTTTTGTGAGATATCAAAGTTTGTTTTAATAAAAAACAGCAATAATTCCCCATCATATTTGGATTAAATTTTCCTTGGTACCTCGCCTCCATAACCAAATTTGTTGAGGAAAACGTTCACGATGTTCATTACTAACCGATCCCAAATTTTCAGGAAATATATCGAGATGAAAATGAAGAAAATGCATTTTAAGTGACATTCTACTCCTATCTTTCCATAGGCTTCAAGCATATTGTTTACTATTTATCGGTTTTTTGGATATTTAAAATTGCCGAGAAAGTTTTCAGTGACTTCCACAAAGGATGTCCATGCTTTGCGTTCCTTTTCATGGAGACACGAAGTGAAGGAATCATTAGAAACAACTCCGCCAATTTGTGGTCCAGTGAAAACTCGAGCTTCTATTTTTGCAAGAGTTAATGATCCTTTAAATTTTTTTTCAAATATTGAAAACCTTCACTTCTTTCACCCCTACCATTTACAAAATTCTTCATTAACCCTAATTTAATGTGAAGAGGAGGAAAATAAACTTTTGGGGGATCTACTAGGGCATCATGCTTAAGATTATGTTTTCCAACAATGTGTTCTTCTCAGGCTGGCCATTCTCACTTTTTATAATTAATTTTATCATCTCTGCTATCCCATAGACATAAAAATCACATGTACTTTGTGTATCCCAACTGTAACTTTCAAATCACTAGAGATGCTTCAGTTATGCTCTTTGTAGTCAATAAGTTTCAGCAATAGTTGAATTGATGAATATATTACTTAGAGACCTGTAACGTGGGCTACAGTAATTGCAGCTTTTTCATTCAAATTGTGCAGCAGAGTAGCTTTAAGACTTACCTTACTAGAGTCAATAAAAGTCTCCACTCATTAGGATCATAGTCACAGCCGATTTCTTGCATCAAGTCATTAATATTCTTGAGTAACATACAGTATTTTCTTGTGAATAAAATTTTGATAACTTCTGGTGACGATCTCTAAAAAAAGATACCATGATACCTGGAAGGAGAAGATTTATTTCTTGTAATATAGAGGCAAGTAACTCAGCTTTTTCTTTACTCAGATCTGAATCTCGTACCAAGTCGTTTACACTTTGTTAGCAAAATAGATTTGGCTCTGTATCTTGATCAATTAGAACATATGTTTGGTCTTCTTCAATTTTTTCAGAAACCAATGTAGAATCATCGTCTGAGCTAAAGTATTCACGTATTGTAGTAGCTGGCTCCGGTACTGGAGTAGATTCATCATATGGTGCCGGTTTCAACGCTGATAGGCAATTTGGATAAACAATTTTAGATTTGTTTTTATTTGAAAATCCAGCCACATTTGTCATGCAGAAATAACAATCATCAAAGTGATTTGAGGGCTCACACCATATCATGGGAACAAGAAATGGCATTGCCTTCCTCTTCACATTTAACCAAGCTGTCAACATTGTGTTACACTGCGTGCATCAAATATGAGGAGCCCAATCTATTCTGGTACCCTACCTTGCATCTAAAATAGTATCTGTAGGTGTGCTTCATCGTTACTGCTGTTTATATTTTTCTTCGTTGTGCCACTGGTGTTACTTGCTCACAAACATAGCAAAAATGTTCTGGCTGTTTACATATCTGCCTCTAGAACTTGAATCCATGACAAGATTTCAAATACTAACTTGAGCAAGCAAACGATACACAATATGAGATCCTTATCATAAGGTTCTTATCAGAGCAAAATGTTGATAAACCTATTAACTTCTTTACTAGTTACCAGTTATCAGTATCAGAAAGGTTATCACAAATAAGTATGCATTAATCTGAAAATATCTGAAAAACTCCGTTAATTAGAATTCAATGATATTTGAGCTTCAATATAGTCTACTTTATATATTAAAAATTTAAATATATATTAAATATATATATTATTTATTAATATATATTATTATATATATATTAATTATATATATATTAAATATATTAAAAATTGCATATTGGTACAATATTGAGCAGAAGTGTGAAATGGCTTGAAAAGGAAAATACGAATTACACAAAAACTAGACGTGATGTGCAAATTCTATAGAAAAAATTGTAATTAGCGCCTAAAGATCTTCTAGAATCACCTATTTTCTGCTCTTTAACAAAATGTCTGTTCCCTAATGTTATCGATGCCATCAAAATAAAAAACATCTTTTTTTTCTATCGAGTTATATGTCTTGATAAGGCTTTTATAGAATCACTTTTTAGTTAAAGAAGCGCATAGGGGATCGTGTTTCTATGTAAACCTGAAAAAAGGCAAAACAACTCCAATAATTTCGTGTAATGCACTCGATGATTGGTGTCATGAAGAGATATTCATATGAGTTTGGTAGCGGCGTTTCCTACTCCTGCGATGGGCATTGCCTTCTCCCGTACACTCAACCATGGATAATGTGTGTATGCCAAAATAATGCCTTTGGCATTAATTTTATGAGCTTTAGGCGCACCTGAATCGCACTCCTCTACTGTGCTTCATTAGTGAATATTAATAAATATAATAATAATTAATAGTAACAGCAATAATAATTTTAATAATTTCCTGGGGTCTGTTACGATTGTTGCGGAATAGGAAAATGCTTCGGGAGAGGTGTGCTTTCTCCAGTAAAAGAGTCTCATCGGGCTAGACAGTTTCAAACTATTCTTATCCAATCAACATCCCGCCTTGTAGTCTCAAGTGGTCTTAATGCTGCAGCTAGTGTCTGAAGACCGTCCCGCTCTCAACCCCTACCAGAGAAGTTACCTTATTTATTTAGGTTTGGTCAATTGAGGGACCAGCCGAAATTATATAGATCCACCAGATCTTGGAGAGTTGCGCCTTTGCCGGGCTCCAGTGCCTCCAGAAACATTGGGTTATCTTCCAAATCATTTTACTCCTACTAAATTCACTACGTTCCTTTCAAATCTCACTGCACGAACTTTCCCTTAGAGAAGCCTCGATGGTTTCCACATTTTAGTTTTTGGTAAATAATATTTTCACTTCGCTAGATTTCCATTTTTAACGAAACTCTTACCAAAGTTCACAAAGGCCTTCGCTTTTATCATAAATAGAATAAATAAATAGAATGAAAAAAAGAAGAAAAATAAAATAAATAATGTAAAATAAAAATACATTTTATAAATATAATAAATCAATAACTTGAATAAATAGAATAAATAAATAATTTGAATAAATAAATTAATTAAATTAACAAAATGAATAAATAGAATAAATAATAGAGTAAATAAAGAGTATAATATAAAAATAAATTGAATAATTGAAATTGAAAATAAATAGAATATATAATACAAAAATAAATTTTAAAAATCAAAAAATACAATTAATAGAATAAATAAATAGAATAAATAAAAAAGATGTAATTAATACACTAAATAAATAGAATAAAGTTCTTCAAATTGTAAGGATTTAAATACTTTAATTTGCCCTGGGGACCAACTTCAAATTTCAAATGAACCTTCATACCTTGGAAATTTCCATTTGCTCGAGAGCCACATCTTGTTATTTGCTTTTAATTAAAACCAATTATTACTTTAATACATAAATAATTACCTCTATAATATATCAAACGAATAGTAAATAATAAATATAGCTATATAACTTGCTTAACCTGAGGTCAAGAATCTTAACCCGATTAAATTGTGCCTTCATTTTAGCTATTATCCTCTAATAATATTATTTCAGAAGAAACGCAAAATGATTTGGGATCTGAATAGTCAATTGCTATTAGTAGCATCACTTGTAGTACATCTTGCATAAGATGATAAATATAACGTCAACTATGGATATAAATGCACAGACAGATACGATATACTAAAATAAAAGAATATTAACTAAAAGTGATCGAGTGCATCGAGAAAGAAAATTAAGGCAAATATGAAGGTCGTGTGAGTTAAGTACGAGTTAAGTTTAAGGTAACCACACTCACAATTATGTGTAGTTCAGCGGGAATGAGATAAAAGCACTGATGCAATAAGAAGAAACAATTGGGAAAAATTTCAGGAAGCTGAATGAGAGAGAGAGAGGGGGAGGGGAAGGGGGGGCACATCGGAGGAAGACGGCAAGTTGTAGAGATTGATGTTAGTCAAAGTTTGAAGATCCCAAGTGAAATTTGACTATTCGTCAGCCAGAAGACTGTGAAGTCATAAAAAGGGAAGATAGTACAGAAAATGGGACCCTTAATTACGGAAGTGGATGCTATCAATCGACTGGGCCACCTGACTACCATAAAGGAGTTACTTATGAGTGCATTAGAATTTTTTTGGCATCTCCTTTTCTCTCTCTCTCTGTCTCGCTTTCTCTTATACTCCTCCACTGACGAGAGAACAGTCTGCGATAGCTCCTGCACACTGGACAAACGAGCTTCACTAAAAGCATGGGAGCGTCTATAGTCAGTGGCGGGGATGCAAGCTCGGGTGAATGGATAGACCCTCTTTGTCAAAGAATAGTTAACCCAAGTTTATGTATAGCAGATCTTAGTTTAAATTAAGAGTTGGCGCTTGGCTATTGTCTTCCCCTACTGTACAGGTACCTTAAAAGAATAAATATCATAGGCAATGGAGTACTTCCTCCAGCGAGATACATCTTTTGACCTTTTGATAAAAAAAGGTGCAGGAACTCTTGTTTTCCATCGATCCCCGCATTTATAATCCATTTTAAATAAGTTGCAGTCTGCGTCCAACAAAACAACGCTTAATACCTCTCCATGCACGCTTTTTATATCCTATTTAGACCATCTAGTTAAAGTGACCATATCTCTCAGTTGGTGACTATCTATTTCACTTGATAGTATCGCAAGAAAATAGAAGGACTTGCGTGATTTCAAGCAGCTTCGATTTTCAAGGCCGAATTAGAGTTATCGATTGGCAATTGTGTTTTTTCGATCATCCTCTCATCGTTAATGAATGGGAAAACTTCCAAGAAAATAACGTAAACTAGTAGCTTCCCTTCGTTGATTTGTGTATCATGGCGTGTTTGGAGATTTTATTTGGATTTGTCAACTTTAAACCTATTCGCAACTTTGTCTTTCTTTTTTAATTACCTGAGTTCGAATCTCTTTGAAATATTATCCCTTCTATTTGAAGTGATCGAATTTTTTGATGTTCGCTAGTTAATGAGTTTAATGCTGTTCATGTGTCAAATAAGGGATAGAAAATATTTTTCTTGGGGATTTAGGTCATTTCAGGGTGTGTTCCACTGCCTCTGGTGCCTCGTGAAAATGTCATATTCATTTTTCTCTTTTATGTCAATTTACTTAATTTGATATGTTCGTAATATTCGAGATGTCAAAGGAGTAATTTTGGGTTTGTACAGATATCGCTATTGAATTTAATGTTTTAAGCGATTTTGCTATTAAATTACTTTTTCCCATTTAATATAGTTATGGGTGTCACGAGCCATGCTATTTTGAAGGGTATGGCGGAAAAATATTTGTAATTAATTAGAAAACAACAGGTTCGTCTTCCATAAGAGTATTTTTTTTTTTTAAAGTGCTCCTGGCGAAAGAGTAAATATACGTAAGAGGAGAATAAAAAAGGTGGTGCAATTAGGGAAAGAGTAAATATGTGGAAGCTTAATTACCCGAGTAATCTAGAGAGGAGACTACATGGGACGCTTGCGACTGGAATAGATCGCACTTCTTCGCGAACAGTCGAATCTCTACATTTAAGGCAGAGCCACTCACGAACATGGGGCAAGTAGGGAAGGGGATCATTCTAGCAGGTGTTTGATACACCATGCTTCCTCATTTACAGCTGATAAACTCTTGATGGAGATAAAAAAGTTAGTGGATAAAGAAAAAGAATTTAGGTAAGGTTAGGTTAGGATCAATATTATAAAATCCGTTATTTCAGCCTTAGATCAGGAAAATGAAATAGGATTATAAACGCTTCATTCTCCAATAATAATTCACTAAAGAAGCATTTGTAAATAAATACAAAAGCGCACGGAACCCACTATCCAGTTTCGTTACGAATGCTGTTATACGAGGGGCAGTCAATAAGTTTTGCAAATCAGTAGGGCAAAACAGAGGAGGTGGGATGGCTGTTTGTGGGGGTGTTAGGACAAGTTATGACAAGTCGGGACCTGCAGCCGTAAACTCCTGCTTTGTTTTTTTAATAAGCAGTAGCTGATCGAGGATCGTCTGTCACAAATTTTTCAACTATGGAGAAGGTTGAGCACCGCACAGTGATCAATTTTTTGACCAAGGAAGGCAAGAATGCAAAAGAGATCCATGAACGCATGGTTGCAGTGTACACCGACACCGCCCCTTTCTATGCAACCATTGCTCGCTGGGATATGGAGTTACTCCATAGTCGTGAGTCCCTTGAAGATGACACCCGTCCAGGACGCCCGTCAGACGTGACCAACGAGGACAATGTGGCCCGTGTGGAGCGAATGATCCTCGAAAATCGACAGGTGAAGGTCGAAGAAATCGAGCGAGAACTTGGAATATCACATGGAAGTGTTATCAACATCATCCACGACAATTTGGCCTTGACCAAGATCTCTGCCCGGTGGGTCCCTAGAAACCTCACGCCCCATGATCGACTTCAACGTCTTTAAAGTCCACAAGGCCAGAAGTGCACAAGCTGCCCTGCGCGAGTGCGGATTCAAGGAGCTCAACCATTCCCCCTACAGTCCAGATCTGGCCCCTAGCGACTACTTTTTATTCCGCCAGCTCAAGGCTACACTGCGTGGATGCCGGTTTGGGGACGATGAAGATGTCCAGCTCGCCGTGCAGGAGTGGATTGAAGAGCAGTCGGGAGATTTCTGGTTGTCGTGAATTCGAAGCCTCGGGGACAAGTGGCGAAAGTGCATTGAATTCGAGGGTAGTTATATTGAAAAATAATAAAACACTTTTCTTCATATCTCGTTTCCTTATATCCGAATTGCAGGACATATTTACCGCCCCTTGTATATTTAGCATTGGGAGAACAGAAGCACCCATGTCATGAGATAATCACAGATGGTGGTTCTGTGGTTATAGTTGCATTTATACTTATAGTTCTCTAGTTTTGGACATCCTTTGTTTAAGTACACATTTTATTCCTCTTTAGCATTTGATCATACTCAGAGTAAAAATTCCAAATCATATTCTATGCAATTATCATCTAAATTAAACGAGGAGTTTCATGAACTTTAACTCACCTTGCTCCTTTTAATTATACAGTTTGCAAAATTCCGGCATATAATGGAAGTCGAAATGTTTCTTCCGTTTCTCACTTCTATTATGGTATTTCTTAAAATTTAATTGTATGGTCTCAAACTCTGTTTTTTTTACCAAGTTTCTGGTCAATAATTTGTGCGTTGTTCTTCTCCCCTCTAAAGATTTGCGTAACATTTGCTTACTTAATGTCTTCGGGACAAACGCTTTCTTCTAACGAGTTATTAAAATTTTTGATGAGTGTTGTTATGATAAGGTTCGTTTAGGTTTTTATTACAGATGAATTTCTTCTAGATCCGGAGAGTTTGAAATTGTAATTTTGTCTATATTATTTAAGAGTTCGATGTCTAATCACTTAAGACAAGCACAAATATTTTCTTAATTACAATCAATTACAGCGGGAGAAACAGGAATGTGGATTGTGTCTTCCAGGGTAAACGGCTCCTAAATTTCCGAATTGTCCATTATACTCTTGTATCGTTGAGCAGCTTTTCTTCCTAAATTTCTATGCCCTATAGAATATGTATTAAGTTTTATATTATTTTCTTACGCATGGATTTATTTGCGACTTTCTTTACATATTTTAGAAAGATTAATTACACACTGTCATTTATTTATCTTTTGAATTTACCTTCTGATTCGGCTACGATAATATACGTAATTTCAGCAGTTAATATACTTGTTATTTTATTTTCGAAAGAATTAACAGACGTTTATTTCTTTTCTAACAAACTTTTCACTACTTTTGATCAATGGCGAGCAATGACTTTCAATAATGATGCTTCTCTTTTTCTGAATGCATTTGTCATGGTTCCTAATTAATATTGGTAAAAAAAATGTCAAACATTGCCTGAGACTTTTCATATTGATGAATTCCGTCTAGTAGATTACCCCATTATACAAAGAAAAGGCTATAAAATGACATTTATAAAGTCATGATTATTACGTACGACAGGCGGTCAATAAGTTTTGCGAATGGGTAGGGCAAAACAGAGGGAGGGGAATGGCTGTTTGTGGGGGTGTTAGAACAAGTTATGACAAGTCAGGACCTGTAGCAGCCATACCCTCCTGCCTTGTCTATTTAATAAGCAGTTGCTGATCGTAAATCGTCAGTTGCAAATATTCCAACAATGGAGAAGGTTGAGCACCGCGCAGTGATCAAATTTTTTACCAAGGAAGGCAAGAATGCAAAAGAGATCCATGGACGCATGGTTGCAGTGTACACCAAAACCGCCCCTCCCTATGCAACCATTGCTGGCTGGAATAGGGAGTTCCGCCATGGTCGTGAGTCCCTTGAAGATGAACCTCGTCCAGGACGCCCGTCAGACGTGACCAACGAGGACAATGTGGCCCGTCTGGAGAGGATGATCCTCGAAAATTGACAGGTGAAGGTCGAAGAAATCGAGCGACAACTTGAAATATCACATGTAAATGTTATCGACATCTTTAACGACAATTTTGGCTATGACCAAGGTCTCTGCCAATTGGGTCCCTAGAAACCTCGCGCCCCATGATTGACTTCAACGTCGTCAAAGTCCACAAGGCCAGAGTTGCACAAGCTGCCCTGCGCGAGTGCGGATTCGAGGAGCCTAACCATCCCCCTTACAGTCTAGATCTGTCCCCAGTGACTACTTTTTATTCCGCCAGCTCAAGGCTGCACTGCGTGGACGCCGGTTTGGGGACGATGAAGATGTGCAGTTCACCGTCCAGGAGTGGATTGAACAGCAGGCGGGAGATTTCTGGTTGTCGGGAATTCGAAGCCTCAGGGACAAGTGGCGTAAGTGCATTGAAGTCGAGGGTAGTTTTATTGGAAAGTAATAAAACACTTTTCCTCATATCTTCTTTCCTTATATCCGAATTGCAAAACGTATTGACTGCCCCTCGTATATCCCTTCTCGACTTCATCGGGAAGATGTTCGTAAAATCCTGAACACAAGATTAAATGAATATCTCACAGAAGACCATCTCTGGAACAATCAACATTTCGCCTTCAGAAAGAACAGGAATACGGAGATTTGCCCTCAGCGCGATTATAGAAAAAATATGCAAAGTGAAAGAAGAGAAATGAACTATGGACATTGTATGGCGGGACGTATCGAAAGCATTCGATAAATTCTGGCAAATTGGCATACAACATAAAATTCTAAATCTGGAATGAACAACTATTTAGAAAGATTTTTATGCGACTACCTCATGGAAAGATACGCATACAAAGAGAGGGGGAATTGCCAAAGTGAAAGATTAAAGCTTAATGCGGGCCTCGCTCAGGGAGGTTATTGAAGGCCTTCGCTCTACTCAGTGTATAACTCGGACATTCCCCACCCATGAACGAAGGCTGTGTGAACATACTCGTACAATACGCAGATAATTTCTCTCAATTAATTCCCTAAACGAGTTTGAACGCAAATGGAAAATTAAAACGAGTATCACAAAAAACTATCCGACGTTTATGTGATGGAGAGCGTTGAAGGTATAATGGTGAAGACAAGATTTTAGGCCTAACTATTACCAAAAATGGTTACAAGAAACACGTGACCGAAAGAATAAGCAAGGCGTGAGGCATGTTGACTTTACAGATTAAGAAATCTAAACACGAAAAATAAGAAAAAGAACCACCAGGCCATGATACAGCCTACATCGATTTATTTAACAATTGCCATGTATACGGTTTCAAGAAGCAATCTAATAAGAATGCAACGTTTACAGAATAAGGCAGTATACATAATTAAGAACACGAAAAGACTAGAGAGTAAAGAACAAAGAAACTTCCACATCGAAGCGAAAATATAACCAGTAAACAAAATAACTGAAAAAAGAGCCAAAAATTCATAGAAAAAACACAAGAAGAAATAAGAGAGGAACTAAATAATCAAATAGCACGAGGGACAGGATGGAGACAACATATGCTGTTTCTTAGTACTAAAAACAAAGCGGACCAAAGGAAAGAGGAGGAGATTTACGTGTAAACCAAATAAGGAAACCAGATTGTGAGAATAATTTCCCGAATAATGACAAACTCACCGGATTGGACTTGATACCCACAAGGAATGACAAAACTAACCAAAAAGTGCAAATGAAACATAAAGGAAAAACAACATGAATGAGAAGAGAAGTAAACAAATAAATAACCTAAAGACATGAGCCCACACAACAGATACATATACGAAAATTATGCTACAAAAATTACAGAAACTCGAGTTATTAACATAGCAGGAAAACAAATAACGCTAACAACAGTTTGAAAGCCATCTCATACACACATAACATAATAACAAAACAACCACATAAATAAACAAACAGACGCACTTTCACTCTAACTTATTTCGAACTTAACTCTAAAATTAGTGTATAGTACAAAGATTAGTGTGACCTCCACGCAACTTGCACCTCTCTGCAAACATCCAACTTCCTTCCACTTCAATCATCTTCTTCCTTTACCGCTATCCAAAGATGGGCCAAACATTAACACCAGGGACAGGTACAGCAAATCGTAACAATTAAAAGGTAGGAAAACATAAAAAACACCGTGGTCCGAGCCTCACGTTAAGCAGCTCCACAGGCTAACTTGGTCAACTTTCAAGCCTTTGACTTTATTTAAGTCTGTCCTATCCTTACTTCTTTCTTCTTCCCCTCTCCCCCCCCCTCTCCGGAGCTCTTTTCCCTCGGTGTCTTCAGGCCCAGAGAGAGGAGGGCGCCATGTAAACTCGGGGGAACCGGGCCTCGTCCCCTCCTTGACCGGGTCCATCCTCCTGGAGGGATTGGACGGGTTGGTGGGGTAAGGCCACTTTCCCCTTCATTTCATTTCATTCCATTACATGATAAATACACAATTATTGAAATATATATATATATATATATATATATATATATATATATATATATATATATATATATTGGGCTAATGACGTTTTTACAACCTCATATCCCTGTGTCTTAATTTGATGAGCTTTAATTAAATATTATATAAAATCTTACCCTCAAGGTGATTTGATAAAAAAACCTCACGCACAAAATGATTTAAAAAATTTTATTTGTCAGTTTTTTTGTCCAGTTTTTGAAGTCACTGGCAGCATATACAAGATTGAACACAAGCTTATGAGTCACATATATATAACATTATATAGGGTCATCAAACACACAAGGAAGTAAATTAGTTACAATAATGTCATTGGACAGGATGAATCTCAGTGATAGGTTGTCCTTGTTGCGGCAGGACCCGTTCAAGGCTTGCATAACTTTGACCCCACGCTGACAGCACTGATTGCTTGGGGCAATATTGATTAGAGATTCATCTATTTTCCAGTGGGTTTTCAAGCATTTGAGACCTGTTCGGTATTCATTTAGAGCTGCAGATAGTACAAAATAATCTTCAGCGCGGAACAAGTGGGTGCTGAACCAATGGTCAGCCTATGAGTAAGAAATGAATGAACAAATTTTACGCAGCCTGCTCCGGGTGTCAGGCATCAGAATGAACCCAAGAAGGGCTAGAATGGCACGAGAGTTCCAACGTGCATTGCTGATGTTTGGGATCTTTTGAAACTTTACAAAGGGGACCTCATTCATCTCAGAAAAGTGACGGAAGACACGCGTGAGGTGATAGAGAAACTTCATGTCGTCTCTCCAACCGCCTGTTTCCTTAATCTCAGTTTTACCGTTGCTGAAGGCTGCTTTCAATTTATCATAATTGCTCATCAAATCCAGCACAAAGAAGTACTCTATGTTTGGTGATTTAGTCGACCCATGGAGCTCATGGTCCATGACAACGCGAAGAATCCGATCCAGGACATGGTGTTGGCAACTGATGAACTTGGGTTTGAGGTGACCTATATCTTCGAACATTTGCTGCAGTCGAACAACAACGCCTGTCTTTTTGCCGGTATTCACGCTTGTTGTGTCGGCGACAAGCAGAACAATTGATCCCCAAAGGTTGAACTCCTTTTAACACACCCTGAAGCCCTTTTGCAATTGTTACAGCTTTCCCATCCTTCAATCTGAGCGCAGCCAACTTTATTTCTTTCGCTTTATCCTTGAATACCACGACCTGATATTCAAAGTCCTCAATGCGTTTGCTGTCAAAGTGTAGCTCCACTTTTCCAGATGAAGCGTGCTCACCAAGTGCTTCTTCACCTGAGCAGCTGACTGACATGGGGTTGGGATTTCAATGCCCTCACCAGAAAGCTGGCGACATACCTTTGCTGTTCTGTGGGACGACAGCTTTGTGCTTGTAGGAAGGAGTCTTGCTAAGCCTGTTGGGTTATGCTTCCTTTTCCTCGTTGATGCTGCATTCTCATCCTCCCAAGAACTGTCTCTACTGTTATTGGATGAGTCCGTGCTAGTTTCGGAACAATCAGGTGGTGCTGAGCTCGAAAGTAGGAACACAGTCGCTTCCATTGCCTTCTTTGGCTTAGATGGGTGGATGGTCCTGACACTAGCAGGTTTACAAGTGGAATAACCAACCTCGCCTTTGGTCAAAATTTGCTGTTCATAGAGGTTCTCAGCTTCTTTGCACAACCAGTTGCCTTTCACCTTGGTCACGTCAAACAGTTTATTCAAAGAATTTAAGTTTTGTTTCTTTCTGCAGTACTCATAGGCTTTCAGAAGGTTTTCTAGTTTTGCACAAATGGCTTGATCAGATACATAAGGGAAGTTCAATGTTTTGCTCCATAGGGCTTTTAGCTCCGCAACAATTAGGTCTATCCTCTCCCACCGTTCTTTGGCGGTGGATTCAAGAAATTTGAAGCGTCCAGTGACGTGGATTTTCAGGGGCATACGACTCCCTTCACTTAAAGGTGCTTCATAAACTGACACGTTGCCTCTTCTTGATGGTGCTTGAAACTGGACTAAGTTATTTGTCCAGGTTTTTTTGGTCATCTCCGTGTTAAAAAAGCTCTTCTTGAACGACATGTTTTGTACTCAGCAACTGAAATAGAAAATAAACCTGAATATTAAATATGTAACAAATTAAAGAAACTGATATTGAGCTTTTTATATATTTTACTAAAAAACAAGCCAATTACAATTATAAAAAATAAGAGAGAAGGCAGACACTAATAAAATATTATATGATATTATATTATATAATTAGTGAGAGTTAAATGTAGCTTATCAAATAATACCAGAAACTCTTTACAATAAACGCTGGAGAATAATAAGGCAATAATAATATCAACGCCGTTAAACTGAACTAGTAACTAGCCACTTTAAACATCTCGCTTATATACCGCACGCGAAATGGCTAAAGAAAATTCTGGAACTCTATAGAAATCGCCCAGGCGATGACGTGATGATTTTCTGGAAAATTGTGTACAATTCTATGGTACATAAATTATTGCACAAGTCTGTTTGTTGACTTATACATTTAATATAAATATTTATAACACATATAAAATGGCCTATATCACATTTAAAAGTGGTTTGTGTGTGACCATTTTCAATATTACAATGGAATAAAAGTAATTTTTGTCATTAATAGGCAAAAGTTAATTCATTCGTGTTACAGGAAATAATTTTTTATACAAAAGTAAAAAGTCATCAACCTAATAGATATACATATATATATATATATATACATATATACATATATATATATATATATATATATATATATATATATATATATATATATATATTTATATATTTATATATATATATATATATATATATATATATATATATATATATATATATATATATGTTAGGGCTTTCCCTATGGAGCTTCAATTTAATTAAAAATTAAAATTAAATAAATGGATGAACACTTACCAACTTGAGAGAAGGACAGGAATCGAATGATTCCTGTCCCAAGCTGCTAAGTGTTCATTCATTTATTTCGTTTTAAGTTTTAATTTTTGGTTTGTTTTCTCAGTTTGTTTTATATTTTTTCAGTGGTTTTCTTTGTAAGTTCGCATTATCTTGTCTCGGTAATTTTTGCATTGTTTTCTTAAAAGTTTTACTAAACTCTAAATTTATTCATTATTACATTGTCGCATTATTTTCTCTCAAATTCAACAAACTTTAAACTTATTGTCAGTCCTTAATATATATATATATATATATATATATATATATATATATATATTTATGTATTCTAAGCTTGCTTGATTTCATATTGTTTTACTCCATTATAGGCTGAACATGAACATCGCTAATGTTCGAAGCGTTCCAAATTATTTATGTTCCGAATACTGGTTCTGCCTTTAACCTACCTATATATATATATATATATATATATATATATATATATATATATATATATATATATATTTATATATATATTTATATATATATATATATATTAGCGGCCATAAGGGTCAGTAAGGGCAAATGTATTTAAATATTTATTATAGAATTTTAGCTAAACCTTGAGACTATATGTTGGTTTCCCAGTGCCTCTCATTGTGTTTGGCTTTCTCCCCATGTAATTTCCCCTATTCTAAATTAAACGTAATTCTAGCATTTATCGTATATTATATCTTATTATATTTCTGAGTTTTTCTTCTCCAATTTTTTTAAATGTTCTCGTTTCTCAAAATTAACCGTTAGTGCTGTTTCAATAATGCTGCCTTGTCGGTCCATTATTCATTTGTCTCTTTCCTGATTTCCCTAACCTCTCTCAGTGATTCTCTCATCCCCTTTCCCATTATCAGCTATAAATATTTTAAGAGAATGATGCTTCAGAAGCATTCGATTTTGCTCGTGTGAGGCCGACACGCTTTTATTTTACTGAAAATTGCCAACCTAAAACCATTAGGAAAAGATCCATCCTCGCTTTATTTTCCCTCATTTTTCACTGGTATAACATTCACTTACGCTTTATTCCCTCACTTCTTTTGTTTTTCAATTTAAAATACTTTTTATTCGGCAACAATAGTTGAGTATGTTTATAAATAAAATGTTAAATAGCGTCATTTGAGTGAAAGGGGTCTCTTGTAGCTTTCTCTAAGCAATACATTCCTGTTTTATGGTTAAAATTCAAAAGTATGTATGTTGAGAAGGCGTACGCGTTTTATGTAAGTTCTGTACTGTTGAAAATTTGAGATTGATTTGAGGCTTTTTTTTAATAAAGTTTCCTCAATTTATTAGGCCAGTTATGTTAATTTAACGGCACATTCTTGTGATCGACGTCAAAGCCTACTCAGTTTTCGCTTTGAGGTTTGGTCATTTTATGGCTCAAGTAAATACCTTTTATAGGCTAATTGCTATTTATCTTTCCTTCCCATTTGCTTCATCTTTCTGCACTACATTTTTTGTCAAAATCGGATAACTTGAGCATCCTTTTCCCCTAGAATGTCCAATCGAGCATCTTCCGGCCAATGGTTTTACTAGTGAAGAACATCCACACTAAACATTACTGGGGAGAAGATGTTGATGTTATCCATCTAAATCGATCTTAAAATAAATTCCTTAGTTCTGATTTTTTCATTAAATTCTTATCTTTCAAAATATTAAATGGAAGATGTGTACATATTTTCTAAAACGGTGGTCCTTCAGTGTGATGCTTACACATAGATCCTAGCCAAAGTTAAGTTGCTATTTTAAAACGTAGTCTAAGAGTGAATGTTTGTAGTCTGCTCAGTATTAAATATATGCTTATGACCTGTGGGTTTACGAACATTAAACAGAAAAACAAACAAAGAAGCTATGAAACATCCTGAACGTATATTTTAAAATTTGGTTTCGTATATTCTCTGTAGATTGCATCTTTTTCCTTCCTTTTCTCAAAAAGTACATTAAAATTATATTTTCTTACCGGTGATTGAGATTTATTAACAGTAATTTTCTTCGTTTCACGTTTAATCAAAAAGAGTTTTTAGATCTCTAACGGTTACCAAAAAGACTATTATGTATTCCCAAATATATGTTCGCTTTATGCCGGGTCTTCAATGATTACTGTAATTGTGTACAAAATATTGGAGTCGGCACGATACTGTTGGACGCAAAGTGATGCTTGTTCCAAAATCGAAAGGTTTTACAATTACAATTTTCTCCTTCGAAATCACGAATTAACTCAATTTGATCCTTGCCTAAAAAGACTAATTTCCATGAAATTTAGTTAATAGCGCAGCACACCTTTGCAATGTGGATAAAAAGTAGGAATTTTCAGGGGGGTTTTAATAAGGTGTTAAATCTTTCAATGCATATGTAAGATTGCAATACCTAATGAATATTTTAACGCAAAAATGTGTCCTAATTTCATCCTTCTATTCAGGAAATTACATTCTACGTATAATACATGATATTTTCAAAACTTTGATTGCAATTTATCCACTGTTAGCGCTTAGGGAATTTTAATGGAATGACTTTCATAAAAGGTATCCATTAACAATTAATATCTATATTAAACAGAGATATTACCAATGGGATTTTTAACGCAATTCGTAATCTCTAATCTCTATTTGTAGGTGTGAGTGTGTGTATTTATAGGTCAAGAGGGAGTGAATATGGCTTATACTAATGAGGCATGGAAAACGTTGCAGATAAAATGGTGTATAAATAAATGAATTGAAAATCGACGAAGATATTACTGCCAGAACGCTTTCCGATAATAGATTATTGGGAAGCAATTGTATATAAAAATATGTGATACGGACATAGTTGATCATAACTATTGGGTCGCTTGGGACGAAATGAGAGTGGAACTCTCCTGAACATACTGTGTCAGTATAGAGATAGGGAAAATGAGAAATACAATTATTTAGATTCTCTTTAAGATTATTTATAACACAAACCTAATTAGGATCAGCCACTGTGGTTTGAAAACGTACGTAGGGCGTCTCCAATTCCATTAAATCACAAGTTTCTTATTTCGGGTACTCATACTATGTCTCTATCACACAATTTTCTAAACTTCACTGCTTTCTTTACAATTCACAATCTCAAAGCCTTACTTAAAAGATCTATTTATCCTTCCGATTTATAATTAAAATTTACCATGATTACCATTATTTTGGGAGTATTTAAATACCAAAATAGATGTGTGTATGTTGAATACTGCGTCCTCTTATAGGACGAGAGAGGATTCTTCTTAGTGGCAGACTAAAAGCTGATTGTTCAAGATGCATGTTTGGGGCAAACACTTATCTTCGTGCACAAATAAGATTTGTTAGTGACAAAATTGTTAATACTGGTGATGTGGGTAAGGCCGCCCTACGTTCGAATAAGGAAAAAAAGTATTTACTCACAACAACGTTTTCCCTTAGCTATTTGAAAAATATTTATAATTTCCGCAAGAGCACTGGATCCACAGTGAAAATGAAATATAACAGTGATACTATTGGAGATTATACTAATTAAAGATAATATGTACCTTTGTTAAAGTCCATGCCATCACAAACCTGATAAGATTATCACGAATGACTTTGATCAATCCTCCCAAAATCTTACTATTTTCAATGGACACTCATGCATATGCAAAAAAAAAGAAGCCAATATTGGTGCAATTACTTTTCAAACTATGATGATGAACTAATATGTCGGCTTCCTTCAAGGCTATCTGGAAATTCAATGAAATATTGGGAAACTATTGATAGAAGACAGGAAAAGTTAATCTCTCCCGATGAGTTAGATGGACTATTCTTAACACCTGAGTGTGTATGTCGGTGATTACACAAAGTAAGAGATTGTTTTCTTTCTGACCAATAAGTTTTATTTTTCAAATCTTTCTATTTCAAAACAATGAAAAATAGTAATTATATGTTTTAAATTTGCATTTATGGGATGTACGATGAAATATTTACTAGAAATAGGGAGATTTTTTTTATCCTTGATAAAACAAAAAAAGATGGAATTAAATTTATAGTGTTTTATTGCAAGATCCGCAATATATATAAAAAAACAAGTTAAATGAGTAGGATGTGAAAAGTTTCCTCGATTTCTGTTTTTTATTGTAAATCTGTTTCTCGTACAGGCCAACAAATGTAGCTTCCGATAGTATTTATTATATATTCTTTGCATTCTATGTTCACTATTTAGTATATCTTAATGGAAGCGCTTCCCTTGCTCCTCTGAGTATTCTTTTATATTCTCCTGGAACTTGTCAAGAGAAGCCTCAAGGATCTATGCCTTTAAGGAAATCCTAAAGCCCACTTGGTCATAGCTTTTCACTAAGTTCTTAACCATATCCTTATAATTGTCAGCATTGTTTGCCAAAAAAACACATTGATATAACAAAAATCTTCTTCAAGATATTTTTTTGCTTTTTATTAACTTTTCATGGAGTTAGAAGCAAAATAATTTTCTTGATTTGTAGTCTAACAATTAAGAAGCTTTCAGATTTTCCTCTCAGAGTGTGTGTGAACGAAATTCTGAAGGTATTTGAAGGCTGGGACTCTTTGTTAAGATGTCTAAAAAAGAGTTTCCTTAGACCTAATTTTGAATGCAAGGAGAGAGGAGGCAACAATTTTTCGAGGTGTGACAATTGCTCATGATTGACATTATGCCTCTCATAGAGAACTCAGTGTTTAGTGATCAGTGCTTCTTTTGGCAATGTGATGTGTTATTTCTACTCTCTCAGACAGAGATGATATGAAAACTTGGTAACACTCCCCTGGAGACCCATCAAAAATGATACCATCTTTAAGTCTTTAATCACTTCCTAGCGATACTCGTTATAATTAAAATATTGTAACAGGAGCTTGACACTTTTTTATTCATTCTTGATATATACTCAATTATCCAAATG
Organism: Ceratothoa steindachneri; assembly: GCA_963969495.1. Lineage (NCBI taxonomy): Eukaryota > Metazoa > Arthropoda > Malacostraca > Isopoda > Cymothoidae > Ceratothoa > Ceratothoa steindachneri. The sequence continues at coordinate 144,897,089 of OZ018321.1, read as the reverse complement.
AAGGGTTGGCTGCTTCTTTCAATTATGAAGAAGTACAGCTTTAATGCTTCTTGAGTACCTGTCAATAAAGAGCATCTACTCGTGTGGATTACATGTGATTCCAATTGCATAAAGAATACCAGATAAATCAATGCAGCAGCTTAGCCTAGCTTGATAAGTAAAGGATTCTGATGAATATTTAAAACGTTTTATTTGGCTTATCACTTGCTTAATTTCATCCAACACATCCAACTCGTTTACCCTAGAAGTTAAACGCGCAGTATTTAACTTTAACAAGCCAAGATCTCTGACATGGGCATTGATGTCTCTTTGGCTTGATAGTATAGATTTTCCTAATAATTTGAGATGTATTCTGCATCTCAAATGATATTTAAAGCTCCTAAATTGTTGCCTTCTTTTCTGAGTGACTTATTACTTTTCGGACCGCTAGGTAGAGCATTGTTTGGTACTTGTTTACTAAAGGATGGAAGAGAGGGATAGTAAACACGAGGAGTGGTCAATAGGTTTTGCGAATCGGTAAGGCATAACAGAGGAAGGGGAATGGCTGCTTGTGGGGGTGTTAGGACAAGTTATAACAAGTCAGGAACTGCAGTCGCACGCTCCTGTCTCGTCTATTTAAGAAGCAGTAGCTGATCGTAGATCGTCAGTCACAAATTTTTCAACAATCGAGAAGGTTGAGGACCGCACAGTGATCAATTTTTTGACCAAAGAAGGCCAGAATGCAAAAGAGATCCATGAACGTATGGTTGCAGTGTACACCGACACTGTCATTTCCTATGCAACCATTGCTCGCTAAAATAGGAAGTTCCGCCATGGTCGTGAGTCCCACGAAGATGACCCCCGTCCAGGACGCCCGTCAGACGTGACAAACGAGGACAATGTGGCCCGTGTGGAGAGGATGACCCTCGAAAATCGACAGGGGAAGGTCTAAGAAATCAAGCGACAACTTGGAATATCACATGGAAGTGTTATCAACATCATCCACGACAATTTTGCCATGACCATGTCTCTGCCCGTTGGGTCCCTAGAAAGCTCACGCCCCATGATTAACATCAACGTCGTCAAAGTCCACAAAACCAGATGGGGACAAGCTGCCTTGCGCGAGTGCGGATTCGAGGAGCTCAACCATCCCCTCTACGGTCCAGATCTGGCCCCTAGCAACTACTTTTTAATCCGCCAGCTCAAGGCTGCACTGCGTGGACGCCAGTTTAGGGACGATGAAGATGTCCAGCTCGCCGTCCAAGATTGGATTGAACAGCAGTTGGGCTATTTCTGGTTGTCGGGAATTCGAAGCCTTATGAACAAGTGGCGCAAGTGCATTGAAGTCGAGGGTAGTTATATTGAAAAATATTAAAACACTTTTCCTCATATCTCGTTTCCTTATATCCGAAATGAAAAACCTATTGACCGCACCTCGTAGCTGGTGGATTTTGCCCCTTTGACGTTTTGAAGAGTCCACAAAGCAGAAGCAGCATCTGCGTGAGTGGTCAGGGGGTTCAAGCTAAATCTTGTAAATAGCATAATCTTGGCTCTATTTTATTTTCTATACTTTTCTGCAAAAGTAAATACGATACAATTTATTATTTCTTTAGCTTAAAAAACAACCTAATAGCTTATATACTTTTAACCTTTGATATTGTGCTCTTTATATCAAACAATTTTCTTCCTTTCTAAAGTTTTCTTGCAGCGTTCACAAGCAAAATGAGAAGTACCCATGTTTTTTCTTAGCATCAATTGGCATGCGGAAATATGCTTTGTAATCATCATAAATTCTCATTTGTAAATGATGTCACACCGAACACTTTTGTTCCTGTTTTGATCAATCGTCTGCTGATGAAACAAAATGCATTTGGAAAAGGATTGCATGCCATTTCTGATTTTTTCACTATGGTAACTGAAGCTAAATTGATAGCATCTATGTGAATCGCATTATAAATATTTTTGAAGTAATATTCCAGAATATTCCCCAAAGTTTTAGAAGTTCCCGAGGGTGTGCTGTGGAAAGTTCTGAAACATTCTATATTTTTCTGGAAAATTCTAGATTTTTCTCATTAAATCTAAAATGTTTTGGAAGGGTTCCTTAAAACAACTATTTTTCTACATTATCATGCTTTACAAATAAAATAGGCAATTTTCTACCATGCTTTAAAAAAAATTAGAAGCCTACAGTTTTTCATATATTCTCAATTACTCCTCCGATATTAATAATACCATTGCATTATTTTCAAAATTGGCATATCTACGAGAAGAAATTCAGTGCCCTACATACAAAACTTTAGTTACAAACACCTTGGAAATAACACTTCTAACCTAGTATTATCAAAGGTTGCTTTAATAACGCATTTATAGCTTATTTGTTAAAAAAGTGCAATCGAATAACCTGGCCAGATTTTAATCTGCCTGCAAAATCATCATTGCCAATGTCGAAGCTGATAGCAACTCATTCTTAGGGATTTAGAGCAAGCATGTTAATCTTATTATCATTATTTACATTCGCACATCTTAAACTTGGTTTCAGAAGTATCTTGCTGAATTTTGCTTTCTTGATGAATAGATACAATTACCTGGCTTGATTATAGAATGTGGTTCTATTTCATAAAATGGGATACATAATGCACCAATCTCGGGTTTTACACTCTTTCCAAATGAATACATGCAATGTCCCTTCTGGCAACTATGCAAAAAGAAGGCGTTGCTCTTTATATTCGTGAGACATTTCCATCAAATCAATAGTTAGCCGGAGTTTTAGGAATATGTTTGTTTGGGAACAGAACCTCGCCCTCAGCGAGCGCACGGTATTGCTTATGTATCCCCACAGTTTACAATTGGGGCAAGTAAACTCATAAATAACGGAGCACTTCGCTTCAGGCGGGATTCTGTCCTTACAATTAAAATATAATCCTATGTCGTGTCTATTTATGAAAGGTAACTTAAAATTGGTCTAGAAAAAGAAATTATTTAATAGAGATGTACATAATTTCCTTTGAAAAATTTTTATTTAACAAACCCAGATCCGGAAAGATTTTGAAACGGATATCTTTACAAACAGTAGGGAATTTCAATTTGGGATTGTAAATATTGTTTAAAAATTGGGCCGTATTTTTTTTTCATTTAGAGACACAGGAAAACCGATTCGTTTGAAATAGTTAGTCAGAACTACGAATTCTTGGTGAAATCCGGAGTAGGATGAACAAATATTAAGAGCCCGGAATATTAGTGTTTTGATGGCACTTATTTTGAAAGAAAAGTCACAGAATAGAAAAAGTTTCGGCCTTGACCAATAAAGGTAAGGTTACGAAAAACTTTGGTTACAAATCCAGTTGGGAAACGGGAAACGTGGATATCAAAAAATGAGATGGAGGAATTGAGCTTCTTTTCGCAAGTAAATTTAATATTAGGATGTAGATGATTGGCATATTGCAAAAATTTATCGCAGGACTCCTCAGTATTGAACATAATCTATGTATCATCGACAAAGTGGTGGTAAATTAAGGGTTCTCTGATTCTAAGTTCCAGACTGAATAATTGTTTCTCAAAACAGGACATGAAGAAATCTGCGTAACCTACTGCTAAATAGATGGGGTGGGCATGGGCAGTTCAGACATTGGCTTCGCCACTTTCCCCTACGGAGGGGGTTTGCGCTTCGCTACTAAGATAGAAATTTAAAATCTAAAAAAAAACAGCTATGGTTAAATTTGTATAAATTTCCTGAACTTCGCCAATTATAATAATTTTAAAAAGGAACTCTAAACTAAATTTCCCCCTTTACAAAATATCACGTTGCTAAAATATAGTTATAGAAGATATAAAAAATAAATTTTCTGAACTTCACCATTTGTAATTCTTTGGGTTTTAAAATTTCTCAAAATTTGGATACTTATATTTATTTCTGAACTTTGATGAAAAAAACATAATTTATCACTAAACTAAGATGAAATTATTATTCAAATACTAAAAAAATCCCCTTCTTAAATTATTGAGTTATAATATTAATTCTTCCATAGAAATATATGTATATTTGTTCCTTAAATTTCTGCTATTGTTCTATTAACGAAGACAAATTATAAGGGGATATTATTAATAACAAATTTCTTTGTTGAATATAAGGCTTAATGCTTGAATGGAATTCCTAATTTAACTCGAATATTGTTCTTAAGCCTGCTCTGTGCCTCCTAGTTTAGCTGACCTTTTTCTTTGACCGTGACTCACTTTTTTTTCTTGTTTCTTTTGAATTATTATTCCACCTATCTTGATTTTTTACCTTATTTTTATTATTTTTTATGACATTTTTGCCCAGTGTGCATTGAATTTTTCTTATTTCTATATTCCAGCTTTTAATGTCGTTTCATTATATACGCCAGGGTTGCCCTTTGTTTAATTTATCCAAAAGTTTTTACTCGCTCTAACTTCTTAGAGTAGCTTATGCATCTAGTGTCCACCTTCAGCTCTCAATATTAAAAAAAGAGTCGATTCCTCTGAAGCATTCATTCATGACGCACTTTAAGCTCTCTTTTCCTATAGTGCTGGCGGTATTATTTAGATTTTTACCAAATTTGACTTTTTTTCTACCAAAAAGCTGGTGAAACCAAGTTTAGGATAGCAAATTGATTTTTCATGCAGGAAACCGAGCAGCTATTTATTTTTTATTATCAAGAGCCTAAGAGGACTTTGTAAATATAATTGGTAACACTGAAGGAACAACACTGCATTGGACCATTTCATTGAAGTCACAGCCAGTTTTGCGAGTCAGTTTTTATAATGGTTTTAAAGTGTAAATAGGATGTTTTCTGTTATTTATCTACCGTCAATTTTTCATTAATGTGTTTAGATAAACTTGTGATTGCTAACAATAGTGTGTTTGTGTGTCTCAGTTAGTTTATTAGCTATTAGAATAAGTTTTATCTTTTGTCTTTCAGGTAGGTTTTTTAGTTGTAAATGAATTAAACTAAAATGGGTGAACAAAGTGTTTTGGGCAAATATACGTTTTCCTGAAAGAAATTAAATTAAAACATAAATAAATAGCAAAGAAATAGGTGTTTCCACTCAAACAGTCAATGTTATTAAGAAAAACAAGTTTTCCTAGCAAAAGGTCGTGTGCTCTCACTTATTCTGATTTGTGACATTACGACCTTCCAAACTTTCAATAATTTCCGGAGTAACCTTGAAAGGACCGTGGTAATTCTATCATTCGAAAGAAAATGTAAAAAATAATAAGGATTTCAAATTTTGTTATAGAGTGCAGAATAGTTATGATGTTATTGACAAAACAAAATAATTCCCCGGCTAACTTGGGAGGACTTTGGCAATTACATTGCCCCTCCAAAATAATTGCCGGGGTTGCCTTGAGAGGTATTTGGCAATTATATCGTTCGAAAGAGAAAGTAAAGCAACATTAGGGTTTCAAATTTCCTTAGAATAGACCCAATAGTTACAATGTTATTACCAAAACAAAGACAAAACAAAACGGGGACCGAACGACCGACCGACATAGTGAGATGTAAAGTCGCCCCGCTAAACTAGCAAGCGAATAAAAATGATAACGTTCAAGATTTAAACTAAAAAATGGTGTGTAAAATGTATTCATAAACGAAAAATAACTCCAAGAACAGATAGATAATTTATACAACAGGTTCCTAAAAACAGAAAGACATCTTGCAGGAAGAGTGCTATTGAGCTGGCAGCAGGGGGGTTAGCTTTGCCCGAAGAACAGTGAATGAAACAGAAACAATGATGTATGCATGCTATTGCTGGGCAAAGAATCACCTTTAGTCGACTTCAGAACAATGGGAAAAGATAAGAATGAGACATTTAGCTAACGAATTACCTGTAATTAATAAAAAACATTAATACCTACTAACTTTACCAGTTAAGCATGTTTGTAATCGCATTTTTGTAATTTGATGATTCATAACTTCACTGGCCTTTCCAATACTTCTTTGCTGTTCAACTGCTTACGTTGTATTTTTTACTATTTCAGGTCTTTTTCTTTGACGAATCAACCATTGCTGTGTGTCGTGATAATGTAAGGGCCGAGTGGTAGTGTACGTAGGTTTCGTTACGTACTTGAATAACTCCTTGATTACGTTTTCTCTAAGAGTGCTATATTATTATTACGTTATTTAATATTTGAAGATTTCTATTGCCAAGTGCCGTGATTCGAGGGTGGAATTAAATACTTCTAAAAAAAATATATCTTTAATTACAACATACAAAAAAACCCCAAAACTATACGGCTATTAATTAAACGAGTTTATGTGAGACTTACTAATTTAAACCAAATGAATATAAAGTAATGATGACCGAAAGCTCATTTAAATATTAGACGTTAATTGAGCTTCAAAAATAATGGAATTTCTTTATCTTTAAAACAACCATACGTGAATCGGCCTTCAGAGTGACCTTGACCTTGAATTTTTATGTAAACGAAAGAATGTTTTTTCGGTCAGACGCGTGGACGTATTCACAGCCCCTCAGTTGTTTGACTAGCGCAGAGATTGGATTGAAACAACAAGTGATTGCAGTGCGGGCGACGGATAGCGTTCAGCACGTTGCTTTAGTCAGATGATTTAAACAACGGGACCGTGAAGGTATGCTCTTTCCAATCTTCGGGTTAATATTGGAATGGTTCGCACTGACGAGCGATGAGCAAACAATTGAATCCTTTTACGCATTGGGGGGTATTTGAGGGAGTTCACTTTAGGGTATTCCTCAATGGCGAGGACTATCTCTGGATTTTAATATAAACCGGGATAGAGGGTTTATCTTACGAGAAATGATTAAGCTTGATCCTCAATACAAACCAAACTAATTTTCGGTATGACCAACAGGAACTGGCTCAGCATGAGCTTCTTCTGTGTTCCTTTCTTTGATTGCTGGGCACTCGCCGGACTTCGTCGTGTCGATCACTAACTCGATCATTTACTGTTCTTCTACAGTTATCCGCCCATATACTTTACCAACACACTTGGGGTATGGGAAGGGGGGAAATGAGGTCTTAAGAAATAAGCCTCTCTCCTCTAACGGCTCTTCTCCGAGCGTCTTTAGCCCTAAAAGCATCTTCTGGCTTTTGCTCGACGCTCCTTTAATTTCGTCTATGAAGTGAAATTAGATCCCAGCTCTTAGGAGAAATAGTGTCGGTTTTACCAATGTTATGATCCCGGCCCAGAAATCTGATAATTCGTACATCTCTTGGTTGTGGGAGGCCTTTCCGGTGTTCCGCGAGGCAAGGGGAGAGAGGAAGGGGGTTAAGTATTCGGGTTACGCTGTCCAATGCCAGGACGTTTTGGTGACCGAACAAAGTCTTTGGTTTTAGGGTGGGATATCGATTTCCCTACACAGTTTTAGAGGACCTCGTGCAGAGTGTAAGAAGGAGGCCTAGAGAACAGTCTTTGGCTGATTGTCTGTGGATAACAGTGATATGCACATTGTTGAGAAAAATATGAACCAAGAGAAGTATAAAGAAATTCGTATAGGTCGTTCACTGCCTCAAATAAGGCAATGGTGTGACGATAGACCTTGGTTATTCCAAAAAGACTCGGCCAAAAGAAATACAGCAAAATCAGTGGATGCATGGTTGGCACAAAATAGAGTTCAGCTGCTCCCGTGGCCAAGAAATTCCCTGGACATGAATCTGATTGAGAGTTTATAGTGTGTGTTGAAAGATGAAATGAAGTCAGAGCCCATTACTACTGAATAACAACTCATATGACGTATCATTGAAGTTTGGTTCAGGTCTAAGCGAATCCAGGAAATGTGAAAAACATTGATCAAAGCCTTGCCAAGTAGTATTAAAGTACTCATGGATGCTAGGGGTGGCCAAACTGCTTAGTAATGAATATAGAAGACTTAAAACTGTGGAAATGTGTCAAAATTGATATATTTGCAATCAATAAAATTCTTTTTATTAGCTATTTTGTAGAAAATATTTAACTTTTTTAAAAATCTATAATAATTCAGCCAGTACTGTGTGCATGCTTCTGAAGATTTGGATCTAAAATACATTTAACAACATACCTCGCCCGCCTCCACCGGGACAAAAGTGGTGTTGTTCTGTTTTCTCCAGTACTTTCGTTGGGTGATTGAAAATGGTTTTTTTTTTTTCGAAAAATAGAGTTCAGAAATTTAGTTACAAAATAATTACAAATATTTTTTCTTCATTATGGGACACGTTTAGGTGTACGGCCAATTTCTGGGTGCATTTTCTTATATCCTGAATTCTGAGTTTTCATGTTTGTGGATGTTTCGAATATTGCTTCGATAGCCTTTGTTTCTTTCGTTAGTTTTCTATTGTTATTATGATGGATTTTCAAATTTTCCTTCGGTCGTAGCCGCTTTTCCTAATTACTATTTGCAAAGGTTCATTAAATTTGCATTCTTGTCGATTTTTTACTCTTTTAACTTTCAAGTATAAAGATTTTGCAAAGTGCGCTGAAATATGTGGATGGTTATACCTTGATCAAAATCTGAGTTGCATGGGATCGGGGAGACATGAAACTCTCCTTCTCTTACCTCTGTTAAGGAAGGAAAGATATATCTTTGCAAGGTAGAGATAGAAGGATGAGGAAAATAATTTATTTCGATTCTAAAGTATATATTTCTTGAGATTTTTTTATACCACAACCTTATTAAGATCGTCCGATGTGGTTGGAAAATGTACATTTACCATCTCAGTCGCTTCTATCGTATTCATTCCGATTTTAGAAACCACGTTTTACTACGTCGAATTTACAAAAATTATTTCCGGAGCTTTCCTTCTTAGTCTTCTTATTTTAATATAAAATATGCTGTAATCGTAAGTATATTTGTGACTAATAAATGTTACTTTTCTATAAGTTTTGCTTAGTGTTTTTGCCCCCAAATGTATTGATCTCTTTTGGTTTAAGGTAAATCCAATTCTATCAACTCTAAGGTTAACCTTTTTTAACCAGCAACCAAATAAATGCTCTAATTTGCACTGATATTGCAGTCGTCAAATTGCAATTATACATAAAATCTTATTCTGAATTGAAATGCTGTTTTAGCAAAACAGCAGTTTGTTTATGGCCTCAGTGTACACGTCTCGAATCTCACCCCTGTACGGAATTTTTGCGAATAAGAAAATATTATTTCCGAAGAAATATTTTCCCGGTTTCTGTTTCTTGCGGTTTGTTGGATTCATTTTCATCATTCTTTCGCGCCTATAAAGGATATGTACATAGTATATTCGCCACGTGTTTACCTCACTTCTTCTTTGTCATTTCAATTCCCTATCAATTTTCTCTCTATTTCATAGTCGAATCAACCTTGCGAATCGTAGCTTAAAAGCTTGTTTATTGGAAAGATCTTTTGGTCTTCCTCTTAGCCAAGTGGTCTAAGAAATGATTTAATTGAGATCAAAGCGGATGCTCGCTTCCTCAGTCTCTATGGTTCGAATCCCACCCCTGTACGAAATTTTTGCGAATTAGAAAATATTATTACCGAAGAAAAAATTTCCTGTTTTCTGTTTCGTGTGGTATGTTGGATTCATTTTCATCATTATTTCGCGCTAATGAAATATTTATATATATATATATATATATATATATATATATATATATATATATATATATATATATATATATATGAGGGTGAAAGTAAGGACACATAGGAGGCTGAGGTATCTCCTTACCTTCACCGTGAAATTGAACATTTTAGACTGGTCAGCAGCAACTCATATGACTATATATATATATATATATATATATATATATATATATATATATATATATATATATATATATAACTCAAGGAATACTAGTTGTCCGGAGAATGGACGGAATAAAGTTCGAAAGTGCTCGGAAGCACATTTTCATTTTTCCCCCCGGGATATTACATTTATTGCAAACCTCACGTGCTACTTTGCGAGTTATTCATTTCATATATATGTGATTTCTTGAAATGGAAAGGTATGGATTCTTAGTTGAGCTAGCGATGGAGATTTTTAACCATTTCAAAGACTATTTTCAGGAAGCAAAATGTGAGGTAAAATGCTGGCAGTTACCATTTCTGTATTAGCCTAGACGACCTTCAACCATTTAAATGGTTATTTCGTGAGCAAACGTTGAAAATTCCTGCAGAATGTCTCTCTCAACCACCTCCTACCCATGGGCATAATAGGGTTAATTCGAGGGATCTAAGAAGCCAGAAAATCTGGTTGAGGAATTCGTATAAATTATCTTACAAACACTTCTGGCAATTTCTGGATAGAGGGCCTTAAGGCACAACCCTACCAGCTACGGTTTGGCCACGATCTCCGCAGCTCTCCCAAACCGTCTAAATTATGCCAAATACCATGCTCAAATATGTGGGACGGAATGGCCTCACCTTTACTGAAGGCATAATGTCGTGGTTTACAGCCGAGTGCGGATGTACGTTTGATTCGTATATGAGTTAATCAGTTCCACTTTTCTTTACGAGTGCTCTAATTTAATTCTTTAACCAGGGAGGCTTCGAATTATGATATATCTATTGCCAATGCTGCGTTCTAGGATGTAATTAAACAATTCCGACACAATATACTTTTAATCACATAAAAGAACGAAATATTAAATATTTACATACACTTATTCTATAGTAAGAGGGTCTAATAAAAATTAACACTACAAATGAGTAATACGAGTTGGTTGAAGCAAAATTGACTTCTAATACACGAGATTTAAGCTCAATGAATACGAGTTCTTAAGTCATTTGAAATTGAAACAGTTTGGTTAGAACTACCATATTGAAATAGTTTTGTTACGAATACACTTCCGCAAGGAATGTGAAAAAACGAAATGAATATTTGTTTTGTATTTGTTTTACATTTAACTCGGAGTATTTCGACAGTTGGGTGACCTTGAAACTGAGCCACCTGGGCGAATTTGACTGCGGACGTCTTCGCTGAGGTGAGGAGGGTCAGGAAAACAGCTGATGCTTCTCACGAAGTGCTAGAGACGAGTGACGATGCTTCTCTTGACTTGAAGATGTAACTGATGGGATCTTGGATGAATGGAAGTTATCCCGATCCCTGTGTTACCAATTCTGGCAGCTCGAAAATGAGACTTAACTAAGATGTGAATCTCTTTTCGAATGGGAATTCAATCTGGTCTTCCTCAATGGTGAGGGGTATCTCAGCTCTTTCAGAACACTGAGATACGTGGTTTTCTCTGCACAAGAATAATAGGAGAGTTGGTCTCGATACCACTGGTATGCTCTTCTAAGCGACGAAAAGAACAGCCTCAGGAGGGAAAGTTCCACTTGGTTCCAACTATCTTCTTTATTCCCTGTTTGACTCAGGTACTCGTCTTCTTCTCTCGAACTATATACGTTGATTATCCACTGGGGGAAGAGAAGATGAGGGAGTTTAGGAGGGGGCGAACCCTCAACAGCCAACCATTATGCCCCTCTCCTCGGGCATAAAATTCAAAGCTGTGACACTTTCCCCCTTCATATTTATGCACACCTAAGGTAAGATTTTGTTTATTTGGCGCAAAATAGACATAAACAATCGGGGGGACAATGAGCCTGTTAAAAGATTTTTTGCCGATGGGCCTTAGGCAGCAAGATTTTCATTATAAATGCTCTCACACTCTCCTATGTTTATATTAAAGGACGAAGGGACCAGAGGTCTTGGTTACTTGACTCCGGGATGAAAGTTTACCCCACCATTCTCGTAAATTACGAAATCTGCTGACGGAAGTCCGTCTTGGGCCATGCGGAGCGTAACGGTTGACGCTGTATAAAAAAACTAGCGTCTTGTTATATTAATTCCCCCACACATACATACACACATACTATCACAGTTTGGAGAAACTTGGTCTTCATGTTACGTCAAACATCGCATAGATTACATTGGCCAAAATTAGCTCTATTTTATTTATTTTTATAGCTGATTTAGCTCAATTTTGATGTGCAGAATCCAAAAGTCACATTGGTTTTGTGCAATCAGGTCAACATTTTAAATTATTGCCATATGCTTATTTTGTTTATTTTACAAGTATGGGTAATTTCTATTTATATAAAGCAAAGACTTTTGTAATTTCTTTAAATCAACGCTTTCTGAAGCGTTTACATGTGGCAATTTAGGCCTAACTGGTAATTGTCACTTGCAGGTGAAGAAAATGGCTCCAACAGAAGATCTTGCAAAAATAAGCCAGATGTTGTCTGTTACATCTGCATCAAATACATCATTTTCTTAACAGGAATCAGTAACAAGTTTCATGGAGCATGCTTACCATGCCTCTTTTGGTAAAAAGCCTGGTTGGTATGTTAAAGACTGCGTGCCACACATGCTATGCGAAACATGATGCGAGTATTTGCGTCTTTGGTCCAAGTGCAAGAAGAGTTGTCAGAAGTTTGGAATCCCCATGATTTGGTGGTTTGAATGTTGCCGACAAAACAGGGCAAGGACTGCTACTTCTGTGCTATTTATTTTGATGGGATAAACAATAATAAGCGGAGCAGCCTCAACAATCCTGATTTTAAATCAACATCTCGTTCATTCTGTTAAAATTCCAGTACCTTCCTTTGGAGAACTTACTGATAAAAGTAAAGAAAGATTCCTCCAGTGTTGAAGAAATTGAAGCAGAAGAACTGTTTTTTCAACGACGATGCTCCACATCATTTTTTAAAAGGAGCTAAAGAATCTAGTTAGCGATCTCAGCTTGTCAAATTCCTGATAGAAACTGTGAGCATTCAGATTGAAGTAAAATTTCTCCTATGATATTGCTCGCTTAACCTTCAAACATCAAGGCTACCTCCGTTTTTCTCTGAAGGAAAGGAACTGATGTACTCTGCAGATAGATATTGCGCAGCTTCTGCACAAGCTTGGAGTGTGATTGTAACAAACCGAATATTTGAGAATTTACTTTAACAGCAGCAAGCGATCGCTAAAATCCCTTCTTCCTCACACCGGCAACTAGTTTTCCTCTGCAACACTTGCTCGCTTGACTACGCAGAAGGAGAATATAAAGCAGGGAAGAACGTGCTGAAAAAATTAGTCATGATCTACATAAATGGTTGATTTGTGTTAATTTGTGTTAAGTTTGGAAACTCAATGAAAGAAGTGTAACCGGAAGCATGTAGGCTAGGAACAACATATATCTTTTTATCAAAATATTGACTGCTTTCAGAAACCTCGTGTGCAACATGAACATCAAAATGCATTATTTATTCTCACATTGGGATCAGTTTCCTGAGAATCTTAGATTAATGAGCAAGCATTAAGGGGAGAGATTCCCTCAGGACATCCAAGAGATGGACACTAGATATACAGGACGCTGGGATGCAGTCATAATGGCTGATTACAAAACCTGAACAGATGAAAGGAAACTGATCCCATTTTCGAATTCAACGGTGGAAAATTGTCCAAAATCAATTAAAAAAAAACATAGACGAACTTAAAGTCTTTTTGTATCCCAGTGTTATCCGAAAACTACGTGAAGAGCAGCGTCAAATTTGGTGGAGGAAGCGTTATGGAGTGTGGCATAATTTCGACGAAAGGTATTGGCACACTTGTTCGGTAGTAGATCGAGTGGGCAGCGTTATAGGCAAACCACCTGCTGTTCTGACTGTTCTGCAACTGTCCCTGGCAGAAGGTTTTTCATCTGAGCAGACCTAGATGGTTCAACGTTCCACAGCATTCCTAGCTTTGTTTGGGAGCTTTTTTGCCTTTGTCGAGGGCTCTGTTTAACCTATGGCGCTAAGAATTTCTCCCTTGCACTTCTTGAACGATTAGGAGTTAAGGTTGTTTGTAGGGCTAGCTTTATTGTGGTAAATCCAACACCATCTATCTCACCAAAGCCTTGATTCTTTTGTTCGTGACTTTCTCTTTCTTTTTTATATATATTTATGCAATTTTTCACTCATTTATTGCATAATTGTAATCTATTTATATCTATGATTTTTTTAGAAATGATTTCTTTTCATTTTAATATTTATTTTTAGCGTCTATCATTTATAATTAATTCAGTGTGCTCCATTATAGGCTGATGATGAACAGACATTTTCGAAACTCTCAAGTACTCGTATACATGTTCGAAATACACATGTTCCCAATCATGGTCCTTTTTCCAAATAAAAGCTAGAGTTTCCAAAATTAGTGAACGATAGTATGTATCCGCGGGCCCTTCGTACTTGCAATCAGACTTTTAATGAGGCGGGATTTCAACAAATTGATAGAATTGCAAATTGCGGAACAAAGTTAATTTTATAAAGTAAGTTTATTTAAAGATAGATAAATTTATTATGATGGCATCAGCGGGAATAAATCGCAAGTTAAATTTCTTAAATTTCAAATTAATGCTTCTGATAATTCAAGAAAATACATACCAAATGAAATTTAATTAGTCCCCTCTGGTTCCAATAATGTATAAAATATCGATAGGCATAAAATATCTAAATAAAAACCCAGGAAATTGTGTATAAAAAATCATATTTTTTCACTAAAACATAGGTAAATAACTTGAATTAAATAGATGAATTAAATAAGATAGACTTGATCATTAATTGATTAAATTTTAGCGTCTGAAAGAAACATCGAACAAAAAAATCATAAAATTGGTTTAAAAATACCATTCCATTATCAATATTAAGTATGTAAATATTTGAAACATAGCGAAAACATTTTATATTTTGAAAAAGAATTGATTCGAAGACAATAAGACCTCTTATATTCATTTTTGGAAGCTTCATTTCTTTAATAAAGTCTCCTTCTTGTGTGTCTGTTCAGCATTGTTTCAGACTCATGAAGATAAGTTGTTGCTATTCGAAATTCTGTCGTTAACTTTTTTAATTCTTGCAGCTTTTTTAATTGAGTACATTGTTTAGGGGTTAATATATATATATATATATATATATATATATATATATATATATATATATATATATATATATATATATATATATATATATATATTTGTGGGGAAATCACCGGAAAAAACTTACGTCCTAGAGAAAGTTTAACGGGGTTGAGTTGGCCTTCCCCGCGTCAAGATTTTGTGTTTGCTCCCTGGACTGTATTTAGAGCAGGTTTTAGTCTTGTTGCAGGTAGGTAAATTCTATACCTACCATTGCTTGGGGGAACTTTCTCCTGTGGGGATCTGAAGGCGGCGAAAGCGAAGGTACGAAACTATTCTCTCTCTTTTTCACTAGAATTCCGCATTGGTCGTAATTTCGAGTCAGTTCTGCCAAGATCAACGAAGCTCAGATAAAAATGTGACCGACCGACAAAATACCTCTTTATGAAGTCATGAATCCTGAACGGAAGCCTTACCTTTTCGCCAACTGTGGAAATCTGTGAAGATTAAGGGAACGACGGCCCTGGGATTTTTGAAAGTCTACAAACTTGTTTTAACGATTCCTTTCCTGATTATTTAAAGTGAATGGCTAGATTTTATCGAAGCATGCCGCTTTGGAAGTTTTTATAATAAAAACTAAATTTATCTTTAGCCAAGTAGAGTTGAGCGCTTTTTAAAGGTTTTACTACACTTTTGTTCATACGCTCCCTGCCTTCTATACACTTACGCGTATAAAAAATAACAACCAATTTCCTTAACTTCTTTCTAAAAACATCATGGGTAAGGATGTTTTTGTTTTCTCCTTTTTGTTTCCACCCCCAAATTTAGAAAGGAGTGAACGAGAGCAGTCACTTAAAAGGCACTGAACTGCAAGCTCTCTTCGGCAATAATTAGGACGAAATGTCGTTTCGTAAATAATTAAGCATGAATCTTAAGTGCCCTCCCATTGCACCCACAAACACTTACAGTAACGTGAGAACATACATAGATATATTCATAAATATTTCTAAACATACGATAGGCGGTCAATAATTTTCTGCAATTCTGATATAAGAAAACGAGATATGAGGAAAAGTGTTTTATTATTTTTCAATATAACTACCCTTGACTTCAATGCATTTGCGCCACTTGTCCATAAGGCTTCGAATTCCCTACAACCAAAAATCTCCCGACTGCTCTTCAATCCACTCCTTGACGGCGAGCTGGACATCTTTATCGTTTTCAAACCAGAGGCCACGCAGTGCAGCCTTGAGCTGGAGGAATAAAAAGTAGTTGCTAGGGGCAAGATCTGGACTGTAGGGGGGATGGTTAAGCTCCTCGAATCCGCACTCGCGCAGGGCAGCTTGTGCACTTCTGGCCTTGATAACTTTAATGACTTTGAAGTCGATCATGGGGCGTGATGTTAATATGGACCAAACGGGTAGAGACCTTGGTTATGGCAAAATTGTCGTGGATCATGTTGATAACACTTCCATGTGATATTCCAAGTTGTCGCTTGATTTCTTCGACCTTCACCCGTCGGTTTTCGAGGATCATCCTCTCCACACGGGCCACATTGTCCTCGTTGGTCAGGTCTGACGTGCGTCCTGGACGGGGATCATCTTCAAGGGACTCACGACCATGGCAGAACTCCCTATTCCAGCGATCAATGGTTGCATAGGAAGGGGCAGTGTCGGTGTACACTGCAACCTTGCGTTCTGGATCTCTTTTGCATTCTTGCATTCCTTGGTCAAAAGTTTGATCACTGCGCGGTGCTCAACCTTCTCCATTGTTGAAAAATTTGTGACTGACGATCTGCGATCAGCTACTGCTTCTTAAATAGACGAGGCAGGAGCGTGCGGCTGTAGGTCCTGACCCGTCATAACTTGTCATAACACCGCCACAAACAGCCACATCCCTTCCTCTGTTTCGCCCTACCGATTCGCAAAACTTATTGACCGCCCCTCGTACATACCAGTTAATAAAATGACTTGTAGAAATTATTATATATACATGCATACAGGCAGGAACATTTTATCTGTCCATATCTAAATCCACAGCTTAACTTAATCTTCTCTTTGGTAGAAATGTTATCTAAATATTTATTTCCAGCTTAGCCAAATCCACAAATAGTATTCAACATATATATCTGCATATCCATCTAGACAATAATACTCACGAACCTATATACAGCTAAATGAATTTACTAGTATTCAGCAACCATACCTACAGGCATATTGGTACGGATGCATCTCCATATTTGCATACTGCTCAATAAATCTACAAAATATAATTAAACAAGTACAGACGCATAACGGAATAAACAATCATAAAATTTAGTACCTAGATAGAAAAAGATAAAATCCACAAGTAGTATTTGGCACATACACTGGAATATCAGTCGACGTTTTTCATACCAGTACTTATCAGTACACTAACATAGGTCCAAAAGTAGTATTGAGAGCATGCATAGGCATACATATACAGACTTCTCTATGTAGCGGCATATAAATTTACCATTAGTATTTTCTCAGCATCTCTACAATTGCGCTAGGTGGGGAGGTAAAATATATTCACGACGTTTGTAACCAGCCAACACAGTGAATTAAGATAGCTCCAGAAAAGAGAATCTGTTTTCTAATTACAATATAATTCAATTCCCTTTGTGTTGACTTGAGAAATGAGTACCGGAAACCTTGGTTCAAACTTATTTCCACAGAACCCTGAAATGGAAGAATTTAAAAAATATATTTCTACCAACAATTAATAAAAATTCGGTCATGACGCTTCCTAAAGGAAGTAATTTGGGGTTTTATGTTATTTTCATTTTTTTTTCTTTTTTTACTTCTTTCTGAATATGGTGAGTAGATTAATGCGATGATTTTTGTTTTAGCTAAACGAGCTAAAGGGAAGCCAATGAAATAAATATGAGGAAAGAAGTTTTCTTTTGTGTGACTATACTGGGAGAAAAAGATTATAGTTGAGAGAAGTCGGTGGTACTGTTTGGTAATTATGGATTTTCTTTGGTGTGTGGATTGTTCATCTGATGATCGTAGTGCACACTCGAATACCTTGACCCTTTCTCCTTTTGGTCCTTTCCAAGTGGTGGGGATGACGCCTCTACGCCATTTTATACATGAGTGATCAAACCTTTGGCCCGGCGGAGAAGCTTGGGTCATTGAGGGAGAGACAATAATCTACAGATAAAAGAAAGTGTCCTAAGTTCCTACTTAGGTTATATATCATACTATACATACATAGGAGACGGTTAGGATAACGATGTGTATATGAGCTAATATAGTTAGAAAATAATAATTAAGTTTTATTACATCTAGGTACAGTGGCCAGGTGAACCAATCTCCCATCGAAATGTTGTTAATTTGAAAATTGGCCTCACTTTTCAACATGAAAGAAAAGGGAAAATCATAACCCTTTGATATACCAGCTGTCATAGACCCGGCTGGACATCTCTCTATGTCAATTTTACCACAGTATAGATTGAAACTCGCGCCTGATAATATTAGTGGTGAATATATCTGGTATGGAGGCGTTTTTCGGATTAAGGAAGTAGCCAAACAGGAGAATGAAAAAAGGACCAATTATGAAGTGGAAATAAATAAACTATTCACTGCTGGGTGGAAAGAGGCATACAAAGACATTCCAACATAAAGGGTTGGGTCTCTTATCAATAATTCAGGCAAAGAGGATGTAAAAGATAGACACGATTCTTAGGTTTGTTAATAAACTTATAGGTATTTTATATTTTTATTATGTAGTTTCTACAATTTTTTTAAATGAGAAAAAGAATTTCTCAGTTAGGCTAACGGAACCATGGTCTGAGGTTTGCCCACTCCTTTCTTTGGCTAACAGTGGAATGTATCTCACTCAAACTTTCATTTCCTCTCTCTATCAAAATCACCCACAAAACTCATTTACAAATCTTTTGATTCATTTTTCCTTGCCGTATTCCATTTTATAAATAAATAAGTGAATTCATGCAGCTCAAGCCAATCAAATGTTTACAAACTACTTTCCCCAAACCAAAATCTCACGTACAAACTATTTGAGAGAATATAAGCAAGTACCGATAGAATCGTATACATCTAACAAGGGCAGTTAACTTCTTTTCCTCTTTATGGTCCATGAAATTCATTAATAACTGTCATCAGACGCGATGAAAGTCAAGGCAAAGTTTCCAAGATTAGGGTGTTTGATTTTGACTTAGCAATGCTAGAAAGCAATGGGGTAAATTTCGTTTTGGCAAAATCAACAAATGAGCTTTTGTTTGTATTCACTACAAAACTTACTTCAAATGTCTTTTGGGTGACCAAGACAAGAAATTGGTACCTCATATAGCTTGTACGTCTTGTGTCAACCACTTGAGCGATTGGATGTCTGGTAAGCGAAGCTCAGGAATGCCGTTTGGTGTACTAATTGGATGGTGTGAACCCAAATACCACAGCAGTAACTGCTACTTCTGTCTCACAAACATCAAGGGAACAACCATCAAAATACGAGGCAAGGTGCAGTACCCCAATATTGCTTCTGCAATCCGACCAGTTCCGCACAGCTTTGAGCTTCTAGTCCCAAATCCAACGACTGAACAAGAATTAATGAGTGATTCAGATTTAAAATCTACCTCAAATGAAGACAACAACAGAATGAGTGAAAATTCCAGTCCCAAACTCTTTACTCAAGAAGCGCTTTATGATCTCATCAGGGACCTAGACTTGCCCAAAGAATGGTCGAAGTTCTGGGATTCAGGCTAAAGCAGGGTAACCTGGTGAAACCTGGAGTGCATATCACTACAGATCGTTACCAAGATAGAGAGTTGTTTGTGTTTGTGGTACAGCAGAGCACTATGTTAGAAAGGAATGGTCGACAAGACCAAGAGATGCGCCTGTAAGGTTCAACTATGTTCACAATCCTCTTGTAGATCCATAAAAGATATTTTTGCCTCCACTCTATCTAAAGCTTGGTTTGACTAAATATTTCATTAAGGCTATGGATTAATCTGGTGCTGAGTTTACAAAGCCAGGTTTAAAGCAGGTATCTTCAATTGACCACAAATTCCCATACTAGTTCATGATAGCGAATTCACCAAGGCCTTGAAAACCCTGAAAAAAAACTCTTGGGAATTATTTAGCAATGTGTCATTGCTTTTGGGGGGAAACTATCATGCTGAAAACTACAAAGAAATCACTACAACAATGCTGCACAATTATCATGCATTGGGAGCAAGAATGTCCTTGAAATTGCATTTTCTACACTCTCATATTGATTTTTTCCCAGATAACTTTGTGGGAGACATTAGTGATGAACACGGTAAAAGATTTCATCAAGACATCATCATAATTCAAAGAAGGTATCAGGAACAATTCAGTCCTAACATGGTGGGCGATTATTGCTGGATGCTGTGACAAGAAGAGAGCAAGCACACAAACAAATTTTCAAAGTTCAGAAGCACTTTTATACCTTCATATTTTGTCAATTATAAAGGATTTGAACTTATGCTTTCTGGTGCAATTTCTTATTAGCTTATCTGTGTCGTGTTTAATATCGTTATCTTGCGTAAGACAATTGAAACAATCATATTTACTATTTTTTCTGATTGCTTAAGCAAGTATATCTGATAGTTGAATAAAACATCTAAATCATACTCAACAATACCAAATTATTCATGTAAGCACAGTCACATAGGGGACAAGTTTGTCTGTTTTGAGTTAAATATCTGTTGCACGACACAAGTGAAGTAATATTGAATATTAGTACCCATTAATTTTTTTACTTAAACCTACTATAATAAACGGTCTTTCAGCAAGGACGCTCGAGCTTTTTCAAACGATCATGGCCATGTTGTTAAATCAACATTTGGCAACCTCACTGTGAACTATTTAGTATTACTTGACAATTCAGGATGGAAAGATATAGAGTTGAACAGCGTATGAAAATCATCAAATGTTATTATCAAAATCAGTGTTCCATTCAACAAACCTTCCGCGCAAAAAAATCTTCTTCAGCGATGAGGCCTTATTTTTGGATGAATGGATTTGTAAACAAGCAAAATTGTTAAATATTGAACGAAAGCGATCCACATGAGATACACCAGCACCAAAAGCATCCCAACAAAGTCACTGTTTGGTGCGGATTTTCGTCTAACGAAATCATCGGTCCGTATTTTTTTGAGAACGAAGATGGGATTGCCATAACCTTCAAAGGCGAGACCTACAGATCGATGATAAGCAACGTCCTGTGGCCTCAACTGGATTATATGCCTGATATGGATACTGATGACATGTGGTTCCAACAGGACGGCGCTACGTGTCACACTGCACACGCCACGATAGACATTTTGCACCAGCGATTTCAGGTCAGGGTCATCTCGCGCGGTGGCGACGTCAACTGGCCACCAAGATCATGCAATTTAACGCCATTAAAATACTTTATTTGGGGCTACCTTAAATCGCAGTTCTATGCGAATAATCCGCAAACAGTTGATGGCCTCAAAGTCAACATAACGAACACCATCCAGCAAATTAAGCCAGATATATGCGACAAAGTCATTGAAAATTGGGCCTCCCGAATACGTTCCACCAAGCAAAGCCACGGCAGATATTTGAATGACGTCATATTCCACACTTAATGCCATAAAATGTACTTTCAAATTTAAAAAAAAATTGAGTGCATATATCACACACAACTTGTTTTATTTACATTTAAAAACCGAGCGACCTTATTGAAAGATCCTATAGAAAAAAACAAATATCAAATTCAAATTCAGCTATATAAAATTATATGTGTCAGCATTATCACATATGTGAACTCTTTTGTCTGTTAACCAGAGTTATCAATATATATCATGCCTTATATGAAGACATTCTGTAACATCCTTCATACTGATACCAGGATTTCATACATTTTCATAGCTGCGCCCTCTTATTTATTAAAAACATTGTAAGGAAACTTGTATGTTTATATCAATGCACAGATATTTTGGACACATGCATACAAATCTATATCAACATATTTATAGACATACCCCACAAATAAAAAAAAAATCTAGTTGTCCGACAAATTTTGGCCGCAGCTTTACCTAGCATATTGAGTCCGAGCATTTTATTTTCATAGTGAAGAGAGGATTAATCGTATATTTATCCGTCTTGCTTCGAATTTTCAATTTCTATACATTATTTGATGTTACCAAAGACAATCTCAGTCATTCCAGCTTGTAAGCCTGCGTTTCGATAGGGATCAACGACGATTTTGCAGATATTATCTGTGAATTGCAAATTAAGGGTAGTCGTTTTAATTTGGGTGGGTTTTTCGGTATATATATTGATTACGGCGTTTGGGGACAAGCAAACGCCTTAAGGTAGGCCAGCTCTGAGTTCAACTTGTTATCTCTCAATGTCCTGTATTTATATTTCTCTAAATGTTTTTCTGAAGCAGGTAATCACTGATTAGCTTTTCTAGTTGTTATTAGGATATACTGTAGTTGCTGAATCGCCTATTGCATTGCGCATTGCCATAAATTAAATCGAATGCTTTTGATACATCTTGACAAAATATTTAAACGATAATAACTCATCTAAACTTCGGAGCTATTATCTACCACAATTAACGCAAAATATGACTCTCAATCGAAACATTCCAAACAATTCCACCATCCTTCTCTGTTTAATCGATGACAAACGACTACCCATCGCGAAGCAGTAACCATATGGCATCGATTCCTAACAGTAACAACTAACTTCAGTCAGAAGCCAACTTACCCATCACTCACTTCCTTATGGTCCACCTTACTACCTTATAGACGGGTTTTCTATTCTCTTTGACTCTTTCCCAACTTTGGTACTCTCACCTATCCTTTGTAATAACCTTTCTCACCATTTTAAAGTGTTATTATTTTCTGTCTTGTGTTAGATCGCAATCATTGTGCTTATATTCACATGTTTTTATTACCAAGGGTTTTTCCATCCTCCCCAACCTCGTAAATAAGATGTAATCAGGTTACAAGAGAGTTCCGTTGAGGCTGGGTCAAGGGGCTTCAAAGCCTGAAAGAAGAACCCTCATAACCATTCTCTACGGAAAACTCAAAATAGCTTAGAAAAATCTTATTGACTTCCACAATGAATATAAAGCCTTCTGTCATGAATAACAGGTTGTCGAGAAACTTGGAAGGACTAAACTTTACAAGGAACTTTGGGCTAATACCAAGGATTCCAGAACAAATTTGATCCAAACGATCCATTCTATGGCGAAAGGTGAGCCGTACTAAGAAGAATATCCAAAGGATTCTATGATCGAGATTGAGATAAAATTACCGGTGATTAAATTTTCGGCTTTTAATCATATCATTAAAATTCTCTGCATAGCAGAGATATTGCAAAGAATCCTCAATTAAATTGGATCCTCATATTTAATAGGAGTCCATCATTTAACATTAAACAGGATAAACACATAAGCAACAAAATATGCGTCTTTTCTTATCAAGAAGAAAACCACACGATTATGACTTCAAGATGTGCTCGGAATGTACCAAAACCAACTATGATTTGGCGAAATTGTTATAACTCCCCAAAATGCCTAAACTGTGGAGGACTCAAAACGAACTATGGAAATGTCGTGCCACAAGATTGAGGATATATTAAAAGAGGAAATTAACATCAAGTCTGCCGAAAAAAGAAGAAGAAATGAAACGAGGCAGGTATTGCCATGGTCCCGATCAAAGAAATAACAAAAAAAATCTTGTGCGTTAGCATCTCAAACAAACACAAGAATTGAAATTTTGACACGCATACTCTATGCACACATCAACATCTTCGAAGAGATAGGCTCATTCCGTTCAAGCTGATATTGAATAATAATGGGCTGAAAGAAATGTGGTGTCCAGAAAAATGAGCAGTCATTTGCTCTCCTTGAAAATTGTGTACCAGTCTTTTTTCTTGCGCCTTTAAAACGCCAATAGTTTATTTTCTCATAGACTCATTAGCTTTCAATTTCACTTCTCTTGTTATATATATAAATAATATATAACACATATATATATATATATATATATATATATATATATATATATATATATATATATATATATATATATTTGTCTGTAAGCATAAGCGCTACTTAGTGGAATCATTCCTATAATGTAATAGGATATAATATATGTAATAAGCGAATTCAGTATATAGAGTATATATTATATATCTATTTATTTTTATTATTTTTATACTCACTTGCTCTCACTTCTCTGTGCAATTGATTTCACCAAATTTTACTACATTTTTTATATTATTATTCTCAACATGTTTGTAATTTTTCAAAAAGTTCTGTTTTACTTGTACATGTGATAATTATTTTCGCCTTTTCAACCATTTCCTTCAAGTATTAAATTGGATTTAGTCTGGGCTTTGTGTGAATCACTCTATGTGGATGATGCCAATTTCTCTAAACTAATTCCTGTTCTGGTTGTATGTGTGGAATGGGACATTTTTAGGCTAAAATATATCTTTATTTATTCGTCTCGTATCATGTAATTCTAGGGATGTTGGCTCTAAAACGTGACAAAAGGGTGTTATAAGTCGTGAAGTTCATTCTTCGCTGTCCTAAAAAGACTTACCTTGCCCCTAATGAAGACATGCAATTGTACGGTAGCCGGAAAACACCTGGGGGTAAAATGCCGCTGGCGGAACAACCGCTCATGAGGAAAAGATCTCACCTGGAAAAAACCCTAGG
The DNA here is from genome assembly GCA_963969495.1 of Ceratothoa steindachneri. NCBI lineage: Eukaryota > Metazoa > Arthropoda > Malacostraca > Isopoda > Cymothoidae > Ceratothoa > Ceratothoa steindachneri. The sequence goes on along the minus strand of OZ018321.1, from coordinate 144,872,583 downwards.
ATAAATCCCCCAGTGATACAAAATACCAGAGAAAATATAAAATATTTTTTAAAAAGAACTCTTTGTTATGGATATTTGTACTAGATCCCATTTTGTATTTAATTAAATAAAAAAAATCAAACAAATAAGTTAAATCTACAGGGCTGACACACAATGCCTAAACATAATATATATTATTTATTTTTCCTTCATCAGTTAGATTGGAGGCACAAATTGACATTGTATGAACATTAAGTTTGGCATAAAGGAAAAACCGACTGAGGTACTCGTAAATTTAGGAATATCCAAATAGTATATGTAAATTTGGCTGGAAATAGAAGAAAAACTAAGCTGAGCAACCTACAATATGTAAACAACACGCGGTTATCAGAGATTAATGTATTCAACTCTTTTTAAATTTATTTTGATTGGGGTTGTTTTAAGGCCCTGATACTAAAATGAGCTCACATGATTAACGTACAAGTTTATATCTGTATTCAAATTTAGTTAGATATAAAAGAAAAGACAACTAATGTAAATCCTGGACTAGCCCATCCTATGTAAACAAAACGCGGTCATAACAACTATTCAACATTTTTGAAATGCATATATGTAATTATAGAACTCATAAATTTTAAATTAAATGTCTTTAAGTAAGTCCGTAAATACCAATGATTGAATAGCTTTTTTGATTAATGTTTTTATTTGGCGTCCAATAGAGCGGCTGATTTAATTTATCTCAATGCTGTTATAAATTTCTCTGTTTGGCGGTAGGCCGTTTCATCCACTTATCTGCTTGCTACTTTGTTGCCTGTTGCTCTAGTTTAAGTACTCATATTACATAAATATACCCATTATATGGATCGCTCATTAATCTAAAGGAAAATTAAAGTTATTTTACGATCAATATGTATACAAAGAGCAAGAATAATCATCAAACAGTGTTGTATCTTATGGGTGTGTAGAGCGACGTGCTAATTCGCAGTGCAAGGCTAAAGTAAAAGATAGAGATATCGTTGGAAGAGTGAATACTCATACTCATGTGTCTGATTCAAGTGCACTACAAACTCTTAATGCTTTGCAAAACATGAAATCCAAAGCTAAAGAAACGCGTGACACTCATTTGCAGATAACTTCAAAAGAAATTTTAAAAAATGTATGAAGGTGTAGCAACAAATTTACCTACAATCAGACATTTAAAAAGAAATTTGCGGCAAAGTAGACAGAGAAGTCGCAATACATTTCCATTAACTTTAAGTACCTCAGATCTTACTATCCCAGAAGAATTCAAGATCACCACAACGAATGAAGATTTTCTGTTATACGATCCTGGCACTCAAGGTCCCAGAATTTTAATCTTGGGTAATCAAAAAACCTTTCCTATCTTGAGAACAATAAACATTGGTTCATGGATGCAGTTGTAGCGTAACTCCTTCTTTATTTGCGCAGTTTTACGCAATACATGCTTTGATGAATTATAATATAACTACGTGCATATATTCCATTTTCCCCAATAAAACCGAAATAACTTATACCCTAATGCTTAACGCATTCAAATGTTTGAATGCCATTTTAAAACTGGACACGAATTTGGTAGATCTTGAAAAGTCAAAGCACAAAAGCATTCAATCAGTGTTTCCAGAAACGGAAATTAAGAGATGTTTCTTCCACCCTTGTCAAAGTATCTATCAAAAAATTTGACATTTTGTTTTTTCACAGGAATATGCCAACAATCTCAATTTCAACCTTCACTTTTGGTCCTCTTAACAAAATAACCGATGCATTTGAGGCACTTGCTGAGGATTCTCCTGAAAATGCATTATGCATATTAGATTATCTTGAGGATACCTACATTGGTAGGACAAATAAAAGGATGCGAAGAGCTCCAAAATTCTAGATACAAACATGGAATATGCATGAAAGAAGAAAAAATAGCTCAGTGGAAGGATCACGTCGTAGTTTTCGCTCAAATATTGGATATTCTCATCCTAATATTTGGGCATTTCTACAAAGCATTCAAAAAGAACACGCACTACAGAAGACACGATGGAACAGTCTTGGGCTGGTTATCCTTCAAGAGATCAGAAAAAATATAAAGAGACAACATCTAAGATTCAAAACATTATTAATACATTTGAAGAACGTCCTATTTTAGATTTTTTTACTAGGAGTGGTTTACAATTTGTCTTTTTAATAATTCATAATTTTTAACACATATTTTGATTAGGTAGTTAATAGAATGTTTGTTTATTTTATTTAAATTTTTACAAGTTTGTAAATCGTATATACTGACATTATTCAATAATTATTTTGTAATATACAACTTGACTTTTAATTTTTATAAGCTTTGCAACTTCTAATATTTGATGTATATCATAAAATAATACAATAATTTCTTGTCACTTACTATACTTTTTATATTTTATAAATTGTACATTTTGTATTTTGTCTTTATTTTTTACAAGTTTTTTACTCATATGTGTATAAAGCATTATTCTAATAATTTTTAGCACCAACTTATCCTTTAGAATTTTATAAGTTTCTAAAATAAATGTACAAATATGTTAACTATAATTATAATAAAGCATATTTCCAATGATATTTTAATATTTTATTCCATAATGTCTGCATATTTTGTGTAATTCTTTGAAACTGGAGGCTTTTTTCATCGTTTTTGTCCGGGGGGATTTTTTCCTCGTTTTTTTTTCGCCGGGGGCTTTTTCCCTCCTTGGCATTTTTGTCATAGAGACAACTGTATATGTTCATAGAAATACTCCCATACTTCATAGTCGGTATCACTCAAGCAGGTTGAAATACCTCACCAACTCTTTGTATCACAATGTCGGTCCCAGAAGTGCTGAAAATCTACAAATTTGTTGCCAAAATTTCAATTTTTTTAATAATTTCATTCAAAGATATGTATTTTGAAATGGAATTATATAAATTACTCTACATCTAAAAGAATACAATAATATTTCTTGCCTACTTTTTGGCCACGAAAACTTTTTCAAGAACTTATATCCAAGGCTTCTTTCTCGTCTTGAATACTTTTATCACTTGATGTTAAATTCTTCATCTAACGGTTTTAAATCATATGTTATGATATGATCTTCTTTAAACTCACTAGAAAGTTTAAAACGTGTAATTCTCCGATTATGTAGTGAAACATTAAATATATATATATATATATATATATATATATATATATATATATATATCTTCTCTAGCTCTAATAAGACTTTACTGCTACTTATCTTCCTTAATAGAAATCGATTGTTTTTTTATATCATTTTCTATTGCCTGTAGAGCATATACGATAGATTTTATTTTTTACAACTTCTACTTGTGATAACCATTAGCTATGGAGAAGTAGGATTTAGGTTCTCTGTGCTTCTTCTGTAAGTCATATTAATTATTTAGAACGATAATGAATACAAAAAAATTATAAATATAAGCTGAAACATAAGAAATATCGGTTAAAATCTTATTTTAGAAAATAGACCATTTTATTAATTATACACCATCAAGTATAATATCATATAAATCAAGCATATTAAAAAAATATTCAAATACATTAGCAAAATGCACTTTATTAAATATGTAAAATATATGAATATATATATATATATATATATATATATATATATATATATATATATATATATATATGAGGAATTAAACCACTTCTCCGAAGATAATTTAATTCAGAACAGTTTCGATTTATCTCACGCCATTTTTCAACTGACACTGGGTAGAAAATTTAAGAGAAGTGCATATAAGCATAACACAAGCTCCCCTCTTTTTTCCCCCAATCCCCTACTTGTGGCTAATCGAGGGGGGGGTTAGGCCTAAACATATTGAAGGGCTGACATTTAACTATTTTGTTTATATGCTTTCTTATTACAGGAATAAAAGAAAATTGACCCTCAGATAGATTTAAATTAGGAACTGAAGATATCAAGCTTGATTCTACAATTCTTCTCTTAAAATAGTTAGCCGATTTAAATTCCATTTTACTTCCATTGAAATCGATCGTATGATTCTTGTCTCTAACATGGCAAAATATTCCACTGATTTCGCTGCTCAGTCTAATATCTCTTTTGTGTTCGTACAATCTCTTGTCTAGATTTCTCCCCGTTTCCCCTATATAAACTTTCTGGCAATCGTTGCATAGTATTGCATATACTCCTATGTTATGATGTTCTTTGGGTTTACTGGCCATCATCAATTGTTATATTTAAAGGCTAGATTAATACCCGCTTTTCCAAATATGTCCTTTAAACTATTTAATTTATTATTAAATGGCTATGTTATACATTTGTTGAAGTCGTTAGTGCGGGAAGGCTTATTACCATAGAATGTTTTCCTAGCTGCAATGGGCAGACGATATGAACCATTCGGGGTAATACAAATTAGAAAAAATGGTCCTGATAATGACAATTTCTTCATCTAAATAGGAAGGATGACATATTTTGTATGCTTTAAAGAAAAGGTTAGAAATTACCGATTTTTTAACAGTATTATCGTGAAACGAAAAATAATGTATATAAGCATTCGAGTGGGTTAGCTTCCTATACACGTCAAGTTTAAATTCATGGTGATCTTTATTAATGAGGACATCTAAAAAGGGTAATCTGTTATCATATTCCCATTCATATTTTCGTTTCACGATAATAGTGTTAAAAAATCGGTAATTTTTCATCTTTTCTTGCGATATTGCATTAATTTTCATCATATATATATATATATATATATATATATATAAATATATATATATATATATATATATATATATATATATATATATATATATATAGGTGGTCCACAAAGTCTGGGTACATAGGAATTTTAATATTTTATTTATTTATGTTATTTTAACATAAAATAAATAAATAAAATATTAAAATTCCTATGTACCCAGACTTTGTGGATACCCTATATATATATATATATATATATATATATATATATATATATATATATATATAAATATATATATATATATATAAAAATATATATATATATATATATATATATATATAAATATATATATATATATATGTGTGTGTGTTCTTGTGTTCACCATGCAAAGTTTAATTGTAAGTGAAGGCTAATTTTGTTTTAAAAGTTACTTTTCATTCCGTTAAATTTGTTCAAATCGTTAATAATTTCCCAGAAGTGCATTGAAAATTAAAAGTTTCTATCTTAAGGAAAGTAATATTAAATTAATGTACTTTTCCACAATATTTTATCACACAGACCAGTTTCGATACGACACTTATCATCTTCAGAGTCAAAGTAGACAAATAATACAGGAAATGGGTTTATATATCACAATATATGGTTGCAGACTAACTGAAAACAAAATAAGAGAAGCGATTAAACGACCTAACGCGCATTAGAACAGTGGGGTAACAGGTCAATGGTGGGAATCTTCCGTCCAACGGGCAAGGGTCAGAGATTAAATTCACTAGGTTAAGCGCCATTTTTTCTCAATTCCATACTCTTTCACTTGGAAGTATCTCTTTGGAATTGAAGTGCATGTTTAACCTTGGTTGCTTTTCATGAGTAAATATAACTCCGTGGAAGAATAATTGGCGTAGATTTAGTTCAGAGTCTAAACTTTTAGTAGTTTTCTCCAGATTTTTCGGTTAAGACAAACTAGGTGTTTTTCTAGTGTATTTGTGCTTTCTGAGCTCCGTTGTTTAGGTCGTATGTTATCCTCCTTGAGAGTGTTGTCTCTATGATACCGATATATGACTGAGATAAGAGCTCACAGTCTTATAATTTACATGTGTACTCATATATTAGATGGGGCCTTTGTTTGGGTTCAGGTCTGTTGGCCTTGCCGTATTCTTTATAATAAGGTTGGAGGTCCATCTACTTTGTTAATATTTGGTTTAAAGTGACATTTTACTCAGCGCTTATGATCTGTATTCCACGGTTAATTATTTCTTTTATTTTTCTGCAGCAGTTTGGTATTCTGTACTCATAATGTTCTTGTGGAGGAGTTTTATGGTGTTTTCCTTGTGCCAGCTTACAGAGATGGAGCCAGTTCTTTATCCTACCATTTAAATTTTGAGACACTTGAACTGCATATGCAAATGCCGTGCTCGTGGTAGACTGCTGTTGCATAGATCACTCAAATGTCAGGTCCTTCAAACCCCATCTGAATCAGTATTACCCTTCAGAGACTAACCAGACCATATAGGAATTAACTCCTTTCAATGAGGTAATTTATGTGTACAAAGAATTCATTAAGTAAATATGCCTGCACAGTTATATTATAATTTTTTATTCAGATTATATGCCATTAGTATGAATAATAAGTTTTCATCTAGTCAAAGATTAATATTATTATAATTATTGATCATAACTTGAAAGCAAAATTTTAAAGAAATTTTATTTAAGATTTTAAAAGATGATGGATTGCTAGTCATTGGGGCTGAACTATCCTAAAGACAAATTTGGTAATGTCGTGATATGATTTCGTTCCGTTAACAAAATTGAAGTAAATTTGAAGAAATCAAGTTAAATATCACCACAGTCACGATCTTGTTTTTCGACCGGGCCATCTGAATGATGTCTTTGCGCTAGTTGATGCTCCAATGAGAAAACCTCTCGTTAAAAGCTTCTAAAGAGGCAGAATGTTCCCAATCAGCACACAAATAGCAATAAACTTACTGCACTAGCTTGAAAATTATGGAGCTGTAGCAAGAAGCAAGCCGATTTTAACAATAACTAATGAAAAAGAAGGAATGAGTAGGCTAAAAAATGAATGAAAAGCCTTTGGCATTATGCAGAGCATAATCTTTTAAGAGAAATCAAAGTATGCTCAAATTCCATGCAGTTGACATGTATAGGATTGAAAATTACGACCTTAGGAATTTTTCATAAACCGGTTAAATCAAAGGAGAAAGATGGCGACTTTTCTGTTATGGTGTGGGGAGAAATTTTGAATGATGGAAGGTGAGAGTTAGTTGAGTGTGTTGGTAATATCGACTCGGTAAAATACATTACAAACTTTTAAATGTTTTAAAATGTTCAGCTTGAAAATGAAAGTTATTCATTCCAGGGGAGATAGGACCTTTTAACCCTCATCATACTGCAAAATGTACAAAAAGATGAGATAGAACAAAGTGGCATTAAACAAAATCCTTGGCCGAGTCGCTCTCCTGACGCGAACCTAATAGTGCAGAATACTAGACAAGACTATGAAAGTTAAAAAAACAGACACCTGGTCGGAATTGGTTGAATGCCACTCAAAACGCCAAGTCAACAGGGCCCTCCCCCCCCCAGGTGTTAAAAAACAGATCAACTTTAGAACAGTCATTGTTCTTCGAGCCCATTTGACAAAAAACGGTTCTCGCTCACCTGATATCACGTCAGTGATAATTTACAATTGTTCCAAAGAGAACAACTTTAGAACAGTCATTGTTCTTCGAACTCGTTTGCCTTTTAACGTTCTTCAAGAGAACGCTTGGTTACACCAATAACCTCAATTGTTCATCCAGAACATCTCCGGTATCCTGTCTCCAGGATCGCTTATACTTCCGAGCCATACTTCGCTCTCACTCCTTCTAGTCAGTCCTTCCCCCCTCGTTAAATTACCCGCTTCTCAACCACTATATCAGCCTCAGAAACATTGACAGCAATGGTTTCTTTAGTTGTCGCCAGATTATTCAAGGGCTATCCAAGTGTATATAGAAATGAAAAAAGTAGAGACACCCAGTTAATTACCAAATTACCTTTATTTGGAAATTTAAAGAATTATATATATTTTGAACAGTGAAAAGACCTTATTAATACTTTGTAAACTTCCGTCTAACTGTTTCTAGCGCTGAAACTCGCCTAGGTTTTGAATTAATAAGTTCTCAGTGTACAGCTTCTGGTATATCTGTTCATGTTTGGCGAATGGCCTTCAACCAATTCCGACCAGGTGTCTGTTTTTTTAACTCTCATAGTCTTGTCTAGTATTTTGCACTATTAGGTTCGCGTCAGGAGAGTGTCTCGGCCAAGGATTTCGTTTAATGCCACTTTGTTCCTCTAATCTTTTTGTACATTTTGCAGTATGATGAGGGTTAAAAGGTCCTATCTCCCCTGGAATGAATAACTTTCATTTTCAAGCTGAACATTTTAAAACACTTAAAAGTCTGTAATGTATTTTACCGAGTCGATATTACCAACACACTCAACTAACTCTCACCTTCCATCATTCAAAATTTCTCCCCACACCATAACAGAAAAGTCGCCATCTTTCTCCTTTGATTTAACCGGTTTATGAAAAATTCCTAAGGTCGTAATTTTCAATCCTATACATGTCAACTGCATGGAATTTGAGCATACTTTGATTTCTCTTAAAAGATTATGCTCTGCATAATGCCAAAGGCTTTTCATTCATTTTTTAGCCTACTCATTCCTTCTTTTTCATTAGTTATTGTTAAAATCGCCAGTCGGACCGAAGCCATTCCTTCAAATCGCCTTCCTCTGCACGACGACCTTATAAATACGTAAGCTACGAATTGCATTTAACTTTGTGCCAACGTAACTCCGTGCTTTATCACGGATTTAGCCGCCCCTTTCCCTTCTTGTTTATTTTGTCATTTAAATCCCTCCAAATCTTAATCCTCCGCTTAGTAAAATTTATCCCATAACCTTTTTAATTTTATGTGTATCTCCCATTTCAATCCTCGGTCATATAAATATTTTCCATGTGTTGTTTTTTTAGATTAATTAATAAAATTCTATTTTATTAATGTTTGCAATATTATTTTTCCTTGTGCTCCGTTCCACTTCTTAAATATATTGAAGATAAATAAGCCCCCTCCAGGACTATTTATTAACGTAGAGTCATTCTCGGCCATCTGATCAATCCCGCACTCGAATATAGAATAATCCCCACAAAGAATAGATATATAGTATATCGTCGGAAGCCTTTTTTACCACAAAGACCTAGATGCTAAATGGCCATAGAGAGTTGAATTCGCATTTTAGACCCTTTTCCATTTTGGGTGGTCACAATTGATTTCTTTGTTTGATTAGGCTCTGAAATATAATCAAAACCCTCATTCTTAGGTCGTTTGGGCATCAAAGGTAGAAAAGATTATTGTACTCATTGTTTTATTCTTATTTTTTTGTACACATGAGCAGTCTTGTCATATGTATAATTTCAGATTCTGTTTCATCTCTTCTTCAGCGTTTCCAAAATTTTGATAACCACACTTTCAGATAATTACGTTTTTAAATGCCTCAAACTCCCTTCCGCCCTGAGCATTATGTTTAATATTTTTGCCATCTTTTTATCCTATATATAAACATGATCAGCTAGATCAGAATAAGGGGTAAAGGGGGTTTAAAACCCCATCAAAATTTAGCATTGCAATTAAATGAAAAAGTTTAAGGAGGAGTGAGGAAAAAAGGTAAGCAATAGAATGGCACCTAAAAACAAATTAGCATCAGACAATCTCCCGGACATTTTTCTATTTTCATCGTAAGATTGCGTCTCACTTAGTTTACTTCTACTAGTCCGTCTTTATTGGAGTAATATTGGTACTTTCTCAAGACTTAGATTTATAAATGACTGATAATATATTTAGTTGTATAAATAACATTCTCATTTGTTTGTAAAGTTAACCGAGAAATGGGCTCCATTGCAAATACGTATGCTTGAAAGTTTTCGATGAATTCTAGTTAACAGGTTATGTATGTCTCGTAGGATCACTGTGATTTGAGAGGCGCCCGACGCTTTTTTGTTTTATGATTGATGCAAGTCATTTCTTTAATGCATAGATAATAGATTTAGTGAATCGTGGCTTATATACATAGGTTGGAGAGTTGCGTCTAAAGGGTGCGGTGGCTAATTTGTTGCTGAACTTCGAAGTTACATGTTAAATACTTGAGAATTTTATTATTTATTCTATTCTATGAAATCACCACAGCCATCAACTGTGGCCTCTAGGCGCTAGGGTGTTTATTCCTCCCTCTCTTAACCACGCCCCACACATAATAGGAAAAGGAGTTGCAGTTTTGGGAGTTAGGAAGCAAATATTTAAAGTGATGTGGTCGAAGAAATGGTCTAACAGCCAAGAATGGGTCTTACTGCTTGTTTTGCATGGTTAAGAGTCTACACGTATTGCTTTCTATCTGCCACCTCTTGCCTCTAGGGCAATACCAACTCCTCTATAAATTTAATGTAACCCTCTAGGAAAATAAACGGGGGCAAGACGTAGTCTTTGCTACTGAGAACCTCCTAAACCATGATGTAGATCGATAATTTGGGGTACATACCAAGCTAGAGGTTGTTTTTCATGTTCTCCACATGGTCCTGCCAGAAATTCTTATCTTTGAGAAGAAGCCACGCATGCCAGGTTTCACAGAATAATGCTTCAGTTTGTTCGCAAACTTTGTAGCACGGTTTTTTACTCGTTCTTCATCTTCTCTGAAGGAAGCTGGACCTTTCTCATCTTATATAAGTAATAATGGATTCTTTTATTTAATAACTCGCTCATGAGAAACTCGAAAACCATATTATATTTGGCTATGCAGCTCAATGACTCGATGGGATTGTATTTATAATGGCCGGATCTCCCCGAAAATTCGGGGATTCTTTTAGGATTAGAGGACTCAGAGTAAAGTTTCAGAGCCGTGGTACCCTCACAATCATATTCTGACTCATCCAACTTTTTCTGATTTTCTGCACCAGTATTTGATTGAGTCCAAAGCACTTAAGGATATTTGTATTGGAACTCCCGGCGTAAATCCCAACACCTTCTCTCTTCCATTTTCCTTTGGAGGATTGAATTCAGCCATGGTGTTGCTTCCTTGACAGATGATGCAGGACTTATTTTTATATTATTATAGGAAGAAGAGAAAACCCACGCCAGACAACACGCATTTCTGGAATTCTAAAAGAGCAACCCCTAAAAATTACCCTACCGCAACTTGTAGTTCATTTTCTTTCATTCATGTTTTGTTGGCTTGTGGACTCTTGCTTACAAGAGGGGTAAAGAAGAATAGAAACAGGAGTATCGTTAAAGGTTTATTTGGTTTTATTTTCAGGTTGTATTCTCCTGTTCAAGAATGAGCAAGTTTTCCCCTCCTTACATGAGTTTAATCGAGTGGTTCTATACATTTTCATCTTATTAGACCATTTTCTTTATTAATATCATTTACAAATTTGTTCCTAGATTCTTTCAGCCGTCATCATTCTAAGATTTTACCTATATAATGTATTAGCATATTAACAAATATATGAATAATGGTTTATGTGCTCTGTCTGTGGGTGTTATCTATTCTATATATTCCTTTTCATTAGTTTAATTTTGCCTTTCTTAATTTTGAGATCGCTATGGAAAGGTCTCAGAGTTGGTCAGAGCTACGATCCTTACCAGACAATACCCAAATTGCTTCAACTTTACAACCGCAATCGCCTTCGATCGTTATACAATTTTGTTCATAGAAGTTTCTGAAAGCTCTTTTATACCAGATATTATGGTGAACTGAGGCCTGGCTATTCAAGTGCTAGTCATGTTTAACGTCTTTTATTAATTCTTTTCTTTTCTTTCGTGAATGACCAAAATGAGCCCTATGATTCCTACTATTGAGAGTTAGTGAGGTTTGGTATTATAATCTCTGTTATTCATAACTCTTTACATTACTTCTTTATTCTGTGGGTGGGGGAGTTCGTCTATCGAACGCGGTGGAACTTTTGAAGGCATGTTTGGAAGATCACTTGAGCGAGTTTAAGATGGGAAAATAATGATTAACAGCCAAATTGCTTGGGAAACAACTGAAATTATTCTTGGCTTAATTTGACTCACTGAAAAATAAAATGATGATTAAAACTTTGATTTTCTCGAGTTGTCAAGATACTATCCTCTGTCAAAACAAGTATTTACGGTACATGCTTATGCGTAAAAGGTATTGCAGACTTACTTAACCTGAGTCGTAATAAGAAAAGGACCCTCTTTTTTAAGATAAGTATTATTAAAGAAACGAAAAGCATTTCGATAATTCTCATCAATTGCGATCATAAGAAGTTCTAAGCGATCGAAACTCTCTGAGCAGGATTTTGAACCGAGGCTCACAGTCTCCTTTGAAAGAGGAACTTTGACTCACATTATGAGTCTCAAAAAAATAAAATTCTGTAGAAATGGTTTTTATAATAAAACTTGCCCCCAAAGAGCATCCTTTTATCAGTTACTTAAATTTCGTTACTGAAAAAACGTTACATCGTTTATAATCCCTGTAGACTCGTCCAAGAAAAGTCTTTAAGCTTTTCTTTTGTATAGACGTGATTTACAATTATTTTAATTTGATTATGAAGTACATAGAAAAGACCCTTATAACAACCTGAAACACTTTTGAACTTTATATCCTATGACCAGCAACTGTGGCAACTCTATGGTAATTTAAAAGTTTTATCATGCGATTGGTCAACAATTTTGATAACAAAGTAGTGCTTTTTCATCCTATATGAGATAAGCGTACTATAGAATAACACTATCTCAATAGAGACTGGCCACTCCCTCCTTCATTGTAGACTGTAAAGTAAAAGGCAGAGCTTCCACTATACTGTAATTTAAGAAAGAATTTATCATGATATTAAAATTGATCTGATTGAATTCATTTACGGGCCATGTACAGAGCAAAACACATTTCATGAACCTCACTAAATTATTTTATATTAATTGAGAGAAAGATAAAAGAAGGTATCCTTATCGATTCTCTGATTCGTGGACTTAATCTAGATAATGCATTTGACCGATCACTGTTTTCCAAAAAGAAAAGGAGGGAAATCTTCAGGTTGGTGACAACAAGATTTCTTGAAAACGCAAAACCAGATAATTGCATTTAGTCCAAAACATCATCAAGGTATATACAGTGAAGTGACATAAGTATCTTCACACTTAAACTTTACAATACATGGTAAATACTTCATTGAATATAAGGAGCATCAACTTTTAAAAACAGGTAACTAGGGTTATTATCTCTTTGTTTGGAGTTACTAAAGAATCTCTCATCACGTATTATTTATTCCTCCTTAAAATGATGCTTGTACATACTAGTAACTATTGTTTCTGCACTATCGTTTTTTGAGTGATTGAAATAGAGGCATCAGTAGTGAAATTTTGATTCTTTTTAATGTATTTTTTAGTGTTTAAACCAAACCTATGTTTTTTCTCCATGTTTATACTATTTTGGATATTTTTAATAATTTGATATTTTGATCTACATTAAGTAGGTGTGCGCTGTCACGACCTTTGCCTTAACTTGCTAACATAGTCCCATACATCTTCACACTAACACATGCATAACCTCTCCAAACACACACACACATTTATTTCAACCCTGAACATTGTCTAACATCTTTGGTCGTATTTACGATTCTGCACACCCAATTATATTGCGTCAGCACCAATGTTCAGAGCAGCCCCAAGTCCGATTTCTCCTAGCTCGGTGGATGTCTCAAACATCATACATTTCGTCGTTTAAAGCAGCAGGTGTTCTACCTAGACTTGAAAAACATCGCATTGGTCTCCCAATTAATGGTTCTATTCAAGCTGAAGGCTTCGCAAAGAGCACTCCATCTCCTGGACCCATCAGAGTAATCCCTACCTATGGCAGGTGAAAAAGAGAGTGGTGTAGGTGCATGGTCAACTTGTTCAATTACTCTTTCCCTTTAATGTCATTTACGTCGTGTAAAGGCTCCTTTGTTTGCCCTCGTATAACCTTCTCTCTTGCTCTTGCCCCATAATCAATCCACTCCTAGAAGTGGGGCTCAAACGTAACTGCTTGAGCAATACGAGTCTTACCTATGCAGAAGTTTTTCACTCGCTTCTTTTTAGCACTTGTCAGTATTTCATTGATCACAAAGGACTCGCCGCAAACCACCTTCTCATCGAGTTATTCTTTCAATTCCGTCCTGGTAACCGCTTTTTTATCTTCCTTTAGTCGCTCAGCCTATTTACATCTTAACGAGGTCTCCACATACACGACTGCTTGGTATTAGGTAACAGCATAAGTATTGCAACATTTTATCACTCGGAATATGTTAGCCCTTTAACAACGAACCTCGATGACGATGAGCAGTGGATTTTGATCAAGATCTTTTAAAAATCCGATTGGAAGAAAATCCGATTGGAACTACTAAACATTTGGTTGGAAAACGATATTGCATTTAACTTCCTCAAGTCTTCATAGTCTCTTAAAGGAAATAGGAACAATAAAATTTCACAACAAATAATATATTTTTTTTATAACTCTGTTCTCTATTAAATATGAATATTTTTAGTAGAATTGTTACAAGAAGAAAAATTTATTTATGTATAATAATATCAACCGTTAGAGACAACGAATTAGTTCTTGGGGAAAAAAATACCCTAGCCGAAACACGAGGCCCATCCACGGAGGATACTTGTATCCGATTAGTGTCAAATTAATAGAAAAATCAATTCTAAACTTCTTACCCCCGATCAGACCAAAGACGTTTACTGTGCTCAGTTGGAGCGAATAGATGCAGCACTTGAATAAAAAAAATGCCAGCCTTAATCAAAAGAAGAAGAGTACTCTTAATCAAAACAACTCTTCACCTCATATCACAAAAAATAAACATACAAAAACACCATTTCGATTTCGAACTAATGAGAAATCTTCCAAATTATTATCCGTTTAGTAGCTTAGTGAATCATCTGAACAGAATGAAATTTTCAACAACAGAAGAAGTCGGAACTCTTCTAATTTTATTAAATAAAAGAAAACGATTTTTACAAAAATGAAAATTTAGTAGAAACATGAATACTATTTCTAGAAACTAGTGAAATTATATTAATTATTAAATAAATACTTATTTAAATATAAATAACTCCAACAACAAATATTATGACATTAACTGACAAGCTACAAATTTCTAGTTCATCACAGTTTCTTCAGCATACGGGTGAACTTTTCGATGCAGAGTGACTGAAAATCATTGCTGTCGAGCATGTGTTTTTGACTCTAGTCATTAAACATTAAATCAGTGTTTGATCTCTCCCTTTTGTTTTGTATTTCATTAACTGATTTTTATTCTTTTTTCACCATCATTATTTATTATTTTACCATTTTTATCATCCAACAAATTCGAATAAATTTAATTACACAAGTTTCCTTTCAATAATAAATAGTTTAATCCGTTCATTTTTAATGATATCTTAATTCAGCCCTGTTATTCACCACCCGCTCTTCCTTTTAATGAATGCCTAAACCTTATGTCACCCCCTAGTTGGGTTTCCCCCTTATCATGTTTGAGCCCCTGAAGCGGATCTGAATCTAATGCCAATTAGTCTCCGAATTTAGACTCAAGTTATTGGGCTCTATTAGATTTTAAATCCCTTTTCATTTCATTCTTTACAAAATTTTGAAAGAAGTTTATCAACAATATATTAATAATAATAACGAGTTTTAATTGACTTAGTTTGCATCAGTATTTAGGATTTAATAATTTTTTTGCCCTTTTATAACTTGACCATTTTCCTCTATTTATTCTTTTATGCTCTTGTCTACCTGATTTGTTTGCAGCTGTGTGTGTACATTCGTTGTATTTATGTATAACTAGGAAATCATACAATTAATGTAATAAATGATACGCTTGAAATCAAATACGATACAAGACGCTTGATTCCGTTATTTAAGAAATTGTGTCTGCATTGACAACCCAAAATCGCCAACACGAATATCACGGCAGTGTAAATGGGAAAGGGCCAATTTTGGAGAGTGCAATGAGGTTGGGGACGGTTACGGACGTACAAAGGCCTTCATTATGTTAAAAGTCAAATGAATAATGTTAAAGGAATACATATATGCATTGATATATATATATATATATATATATATATATATATATATATATATATATATATATATATATATATATATACATATAAATATACCAGGCAATGGTTTCGCTACTCTACCCAACGGAGGGAAGCTTGCGCTTAGCTACTAAGATTAAAATTTAAAATCTAAAAAAAGCAGCCATGGTTAAATCTTTTAAATTTTCTGAACTTTGCCAATAATAATAATTTCAAAAAGGAACTCTAAACTAAAGTTCCCATCTTTCAAATTATCACGTTTCTAAAATATAGAGTTATAGAAGATATATAAAAATAAAATTTATGAACTTCACCATTTGTAGTTCTTTGAGTTTTAAAAAATTCATAAAAGTTCGATGCTACTATTTATTTCTGAACTTCACCATTTAGTTTTTTGATATTATAAAAGAATTATTATAAATAACTTTAATAAAAAAACATAAGTCATAACCAAACTAAGATGAAATTATTATCCAAATACTCAAAAAAATACCCTTCTTGAATTATAGAGTTAGTCATGAAGTGATATATATATATATATATATATATATATATATATATATATATATATATATATATATATATACAGAGGGTGGATAAAATAATGGTACCAGTAGAAAGAAGAAATTTAACACCGAAATACAATGAACCATTATATTACAAATATCCATCCAAATTTCATTGTGACTGTTTTATTTTTATTGTAGTTACATAATTTTATTTATTAACTTTGAATGATTATTTTTATTTGTTTTACAGATCGTGGTATAGATGCCATGATTCGTAACCTCACTGACTTCTAAAGAGGGCAAGTTGTTGAAGCTCGAATGCAGGAGATTCCGTCACCAGAACAGCTGGGCTCGTAAGATTTACGAGAGCTACCATATTAAGGACCATGACAGAATTAAAGAAGCAGGGGAAAACTCCAGTAGGAAGATTAATTCCGGCAGGACTTCGAAACTGGCTGAAAGAGACCGACGACTGTTCCCGTGAGCTCAATAGAGCCTGATATCATGGAAGAGCTTATGGATGAGTTTATGTGTGGAGGCAGCTGGGGGTAGCTTTTAATCCTTACTGCCTTCTTCCCTACAGTGAACCATGGAGGAGGGTCAGTGATGGTTTGGGCAGTCTTATATTGAAATTCTCTTGGTTTAATCGTGGCCCTGCATGGTAGGATAAACAGCAACGAATATCTGAATAGTTTGAAAGATGAAGTCCATCCCAGAAGGTGAGTGATTTTCCTAAGATGGAAATGCCCTGATAGACACATGTGATTAAGAATTGGTATGAAGAGCATATGAGTGAACTACAACATATAGAGTGGCCCACACGATCTCCAAATCTTAATATTATTGAGGATATTTAGTGCATCTTGGAGCAGGTATTGCAAGAAGAATGGCTCAATATTCCTCTCAATGAAGTCAGGAAGCTGTATGAATATATATATATATATATATATATATATATATATATATATATATATATATATATGACAGGGCCCCAAAGAACTGTCCATGTCCACCCCATCTATTTGGCAGTAGGATTTGCAGATCTGTCTTCGCAGATCTCTACATGTCCTGGTTTGAGGAACAATTATTCAGCCTGGAACTTGGAATCAATGAACCCCTAATTCACCGCCGTTTTGTCGATGATACATACATTCTGTTCAATACTGGTGAGTCTTGCGATAAATTTTTGCAATATGCTAATCATATATATCCTAATATTAAATTTACTTTCGAAAAGGAGCTCATTTCCCGCCATCTCATTCTTGGATATCTACATTTCCTGTTTCCCAACTGAATATGTAACCAAAGTTTATCGTAAGTCAACTTTTAGTGGTCAAGGCCTAAACTTTTTCAGTATTTGTGATCTTTCTTTTAAAAAAAGTGACATTAAAACACTAATATTCCAGGCTTTTAATATTTGTTCATCCTACTCCGGATATCACCAAGAGGTCGTATTTCTGACTAACTATATCAAATGAAACGGTTTTCCTGTGTCTCTGATTGAAAAATTATAGTCCCATTTTTAAACAATATTTACCATCCCAAATTTAAATTATCAACTGTTTGTAAAGATATCCGTTACATAATCTTTTGGGATCTAAGTTTTTTGAAAAAAATTCTTCTTCCTTACCATTTCCAAGTAAATTTTTCATAAATAGTCACCACATAAGATTATACTTTGATTGTAAGGACAGAATCCCGCCTGAGGCGAAGTGGATCAAAATATATAAGAAAGGGATGGTGCTATCTTTTTTCATAATTGAGTGGACTAACGTGTTGATTTTCCCAAGAAAAGTTTAAATATTAAGATCATTAGGCCACATAACCCATCCATAAAATAGGGGTTATGTTGGTCTGGAGAAGTATTTTGGATTAGCTAATACCGGAGACAAACAATTGCCCATAGTCATTTCAAAGATTTGACGGTAATATTTCTAGTCAAAGGTGAATTTACAGTTGTTAATACAGAGGGAAATAAGTTTAATAATAGTGGAAGCCGGTATAGGGAAAACAACATTAACAAGGTATTCTTGGAGCAAATTTAGGAGATCGGGTACGGGAACTTTGTAAAGAGGGAACATACATCGAATCTAATCAAGCTAAAATTATCCGGGTAAGGAAGATCATTAAATTTCCTAATGAGATCAAGATTATTAACGATGTTTGAACTAGAAACGGTCCCCGCAAAAAGACTTAGGAGAGAAGCTAACCATTTAGATAGGGTATATTAAACACACCCAACTGAGCTTATTATGGGATGGATAGGATTTTCAGGCTTATGGGATTTGATGAGACCATTAAGGTAGGGAAGGGAAGCATTCGAGAATTTAAACTTATAACTGAGGTAAGGATGACCTTTAAGCAGAGCGAGGGGTTGAATGAAGTTCTTTGTTTACATGGTCAATAGGACTCTTTCTAAGGTTTTCATATGTAGAGGCATCCGAAAGAAGGTTATTCATTTTATCTAACTATGAAGATGTGGCCTTTAGATCAATTGGAATCATTTTATAATTTTTTAACCAACTGCAATAACCTACACCCTACCAGAAAATTCAAATTTAAATGGGAAAATAATAATTGTTTACCTTTCCTTAATGTTAAAATAGTAAGAGTAAATGACCAACCTACCTTCCCTGTATACCGTAAAACCATTAATTCAAATTCTTACATCCATTTTTACTTATGTCATGGTATAAAAATTTTAAAAAGCCATTGTAATGTCTATGTTTTTGAGAGCTTATAGATTCTGTGACCGATCTTTCTTGTCCGATGAAATTACTTTCATCACCTGTACATTTATAGAACTAAAATATCCCCTCCATATCATCAATGAATGCTTATCCAAGGCCAAGTAAAACTTCTATTGCCCTAAAAGTAGGAACCTAGATACTAAAAGAAACTACCTCTCCCTTCCATTTTCTCTATTATTGAAAGGTTTAAATAGTATCCTCTTCCCTAACCGCACCACTTTTAAATACCTTTCGACCATTGAAAAATCATTCCCTACTACCAAACCTATAGAAGGAACCAACGGAGCAGGAGTCTATTTGATCCCATGTGAAGAAATTAACTGCCCTTTATTTTACCTAGGTGAAACAGGAAGAAATCTGGATAAGAGAATATATGAACACAGAGGAGATATTAGACGGGGAAACACAGCCTCTCGTCTTTTCACACACAGTAATAATTTTATTCACCCGATCGACTTCCCACTAGCCAAACTAATCTACTTGTGTAAAGACTTCGGCAAAAGAATGGTCATTGAATCCATCCTTATAGATGAAATCCTCAACTTTATCCTTTCGATTAGACAATTTAAATGCATCCCCTACGTCAAAGATATAACCTTAAAAGATATACTTTTTGAACTTAAATTCACACCCCCTGATTAGGAGCTCCAATTGAATCTCTGTAAGCTATATATATATATATATATATATATATATATATATATATATATTGTACGCTTGGTGTGACTCCATGTATTCTTAGTGTTTGACTGAGGCTGGCATGACAAACTCCATGCCGAAACTGGTCTCGAGATAATAAATACTACGCTCCTCCACAGTAGTTTTATTTACATATTTGGAATCTGTCATTGGATGTAAGAATTGTTCTGATATATATGTTTATATATGTATATATATATATATATATATATATATTCTTTTTAAAATTTACCTTAAAGGAATAGTTCCCTAGATAATAAAATTTCTATTTTGGTGGGTTTCTGGGTTAAAAATGTTATTTCTGTTGTTCGTAATTAAATTAAATAGAAAGGGTCTTTAATGTTTTCAAAAGTAGAGTAGAAATATTGTGTAAATTATTTTTAAATGTATTATAATGTGGTAGAATAATAATTGTTCTAAGGAACTATTCAAAACCCTTCTATATTCATTAAGAAATTTCAAGAATATAGTAGAATTTTATGAAGTTCAAAGAATGTTTCAGAACTTGCCAGAACCCATCCTTGGAAACTTATAGAACCTTCTGAAATATTAAGGTATATTACTTCATAAATATTTTTACAGGAATTATCAGAACTACTAAAATTTTAGCTCTAGCTACCATAGTGAACACATCAAAAGATACCAAAATGGCATCAAGTGGCTGAAGTCATTCTCCAGATCTATTTTATTATATCTGTCAACATTTCATTAAAGCAAAATAAAAAACATTTGTGTCACTTCATCTAGAAAAATGTGTAAACCTTATAAAGAATACTTTGATATGCCAGTTTTGAAGCAAGAAAAACTTTGTGCACCTCGGTTTGCAGGTGAACACTGCAAAATAACTTTTGAAAGTACGAAAATTGCTTATTGTAAAGATTAAAATAATAAATATCACAAGTATTTAAGCTAAGACGTTTGTTTGTAAAACAGAAAAACTAATAAATCATATATTTTTTCCTTACAGGATTGAATAGTGGGGAAAGAAGACCCATGAAGTTTGCCATTCCTATGATTTGGATTAAACCCACTGATAACTCAAGCAACTGCTACTCTTGCATGACCTTTTTAAAGCCAGAGTGGCAAAAATGCATCTGCTATTTCCTATCTCAATCTTACATCCTCTATTACAAAAATACCACATAGTGCTGATCTTCCTTCACTGTCCTCCTCCACAAATGAATATGCCACCCTCAGAGGAAAGTACTATTTAAAAAGCTGAAAAGATCAGTGAAGATATAGACTGAAGTGTCACAGATTGCTTGCTGAGAGGAATTCATATTATAAAACAAATGATACCTAAATGACTTTGACAGAGTTCTTGGTTTGACCAAGTCAAATCCAGATTTTTTACTTTCAGGATAAAAGAGTTAGATTTGGTGGATGGAAGTGCGCAAGTGACAAGCCAAAGGAAAGGTCATAACCATTTCTCAAGATTCTTTACTTATTAAGGTGGGCTATGCTACTTCAATGAAGAATATGGTCTATTTGATGCAATTGCGAAGTGATGGAGACTTATTAATGGCAACATTTTCGCAAAGTCTATAGAGAGGCTTCAATAGGTTTCCATGTCATATCTGTATTTGGGATAGGAGAAATACCTCAGCAGAAAACAACAAGAAAAAAAGGACACAAAGGAATGAGTTCTCAGTTGGAGAACATAATGTCAATTATTAAAATATTTAGACCCTCAAAAGTTGTCCTGCTCATTATATTTAAAGCTTTAAGTAACTTCAAATTCGCTTTAACATACTTTGTGAGGGAAAGATGAGAGCAGATAGATGTCTTTGTTGGACCACAAATCAACAAAAATCATAATTTTTCCGAATTACCTGAAGACCTTACTAAAAGAGAACAGAAGCCTGAAAGAGTTTTGTTTCGATGTGCCAAGGCTTTTGGTTCAAGCAAAAGGCGGACCATTATGTCGAACTGTTTTACAATCTTATGGAAAGCTATGGCGAAATGTGCTGCAGAATGTCCCCGAAGGTGCAGATCCTTGATGCCTGGAAGCATAATCAGAGGAGCGAGGGGAGCGATTTCACCAAAATATACTGACTTTAAACATAGATACCAAGGAGTATACGCTGGGGGCTTGTAGGGAACATTACAATCGGAAAACGAAAAAAACTGCTTATTTATAACCCTTTTGTATATTTCTTGTAAAAGTGTCAATCAAATTGTATTATTTTAATTCTGTTTTTTATCCTTACAAAAAACTCCGAAATTTGCCTAATTTTAGTAAATATTTTATCATACAAGCCAAAAAGCAAAGTTTAATACAAATACTGACTATTTCCTATTGTTTTAAAAAAAAAAGAGTTTGAAAAATCACTTACTGGCCAGAAAAAACTTTTGTTACATACTCTTAGTTTAATTATTATAATATTCAAAAATATGTACAGTTTTATTAAGAAGTCAGCAAATCCAAAATAATAAGAAAAAAATCATTCCTTCACTGAATCTAAGATTGCGCTTTGTCCTTGTTTCTGTAGGATATAGTTGCTAAAGGTATTCTATCATGGAGTACCATCTTTAGAATCATTAATAACTAAAAATGTTACACTCCTGTAAGGAAGTCTTCTGGACGCCCAAGAGCTTAAAATGAACCACAAGATCGCATTTGGTAAGCTCCCAAGACAAGAATCATGTTACTCCCAGTATCAATCTTGCTCAGGGTTGCAAGTGTGAACGCTTCATCACTTACAGTTTGGCTGAGATTTTTCGAAAATGGTCTTGAGTCGAGAAGGGCTGAGGAGAAGCCTTATCTCACTAAGAATAACTTTACCCATAAGCTGCACTTTTGTAGAAAATATGAAGTATAAGACTGTTGAAGAATGGAACCAGGTAATATTCCTTGATGGAGCTTCCTACCGCTTGCTTGGAACTGCTGGAATATCTCTTGTTAAGAAGAGAAAAGTGAAGCTCTCTCGTGACTGCTGGGTCGTGACAAATGCGAGGCATACCGAAATTCTCCATGTCTGTGGCTGCTTTTCATCTAAGGAAATAAGATAACTAAACTTTTCTCTAGAACACTGCCATGAACTCACCATCTGGGACCTTGGCTCGGGAATTCGCCTGATTGGAAACCGATATAGAATTTGTGGGTGATAATCAAACTGGCGGTTGATAAGCAGAAGTCATCAAATTTTTAAGATTTGAAGGGTATCTATTGAACAAAAATGGAACAATATCAGTCAAGATATTTTCACAAATTTGGTCTATACCATTTTAAAACTTATTAAAGCTGTCCTGAAGAACAAAGCATACTATCATCAATACTGAATGAGCACATTAATTGACAGTATTAGTTAAAAATGTGTTTGTGCTCTAATTTTTTTTTTATTTCACCTTAATATTATGGTACAAACGTACTGAAAGAAAATGCAACCTTTGATTAGTCGTATTAATTTTCTTATAGGAAAAAATATAGTGGACTCAAAACTTGTGGCTGTGACAGTAGGTATCGCACAACTTTTCTCCCTCTATCTATCTTTTCGAAAATCTCTTTTATAATAAACCCGTTGCATACAACCCAAGAATTTAAATCATCTTTGAGATACTACCATGTAGTTAAGGACGACAATTGTCCTATTATAGAAATAAAACAAACGAATATTCTTTTCTTATTCATCAATCCTGTTTTTTCCTCGAACAAACCTGTTAGTCATAATAAAAATATTTTAAATTTTCTAATGGTTTTCCTTAGCAATTTATAGGTTGTAAGATAAGCTTCAGTAAACAAATGTTTCCTTATACCTATTACAGGGACTTTCATGTTTCCAATTACCAAGCTTAATATACTATTAATTGCATTTATTTCAGCGTTTGGAAGCAATTCGAAATACAATGTAGAACACATACATGTTTCGGACGCGTTCTGTTTCAAGCGTGAAGTCGTTTATTCATCATTTGAGTTGGGGTGTGCTCCAAAGGGTTGGTTAAGAAGTATTGAAAGGAGACTTGTATAATGATCCTTGACAGAAATGACACAACCGAAATGTAGCTGATGGGTACTTCTCATATATCTCCCCCTCCCACGTAGCAAAGCAGTTATAAGTTTAGGATGTGTTTGTTTTCTCCTATCCATTTTCCCCTCGAGTTTGGTGATGGACATTTTGATAGTTAATTCTAATTTCGTTTATGTCGCATCTCATTTTAGTATATTATCTTGACCTGGTAAATAAGTCCTCGACACCACACTTTGTTTTCATTGTTGAGCTTGGCAAAGTCCTGTTGGTTGGATAGAATTCATCGACGCCAATTCATGGACCCTACTCATCGCCGTCATAATTCACCGCTGATCCAATACAAATTTACCAGCAAAAATTGTGAGTGTAAATATCTAAATTGATAACTAAATTACAGTAACTCAACGATTTTGATGCTGCAATGAAATCTTAAAACGTATAACAATGTAAAAATAATCTATTGAGGAAAATATAAACCATAACAAGATAATAGAAATCATATTGTTGAACTTTTAAATTAATTATATATAATTAAACCTATATATATATATATATATATATATATATATATATATATATATATATATATATATATATATATGCGTAAATGTGAAGAAATATTCATTTTTTTCGATGTATCTTTAATGTGTATGTTTTTTAAATGATTATGTATATTTATATGTAAGCGGGCTTGTTTTTACCTTTCTTGTGTGTGTGGTCATGTACATCTAAATACTTGCGGCGGTGTGTACATGTGTATATACATATTCTTTGATATACAAGACTGTAAGCGTGTGTACCGGCATATAGGTGTAATCAGACTTGTAAGCAGAAGCATCTAAGAAGCTCAGCACGAATGTTATCCCAAGTTTGTTCCATATTAATCACAAACATAAACTTCTTGATTACTTAGTTATCTTAAATTTTATATTAATGAACAATTTTAACAACATAATTTTAGTATACAAACAATATTATAGAAGAATATAGACAAAATCCTATTATATCCATCTATAGTTAATATAAGGAAAATGATGCTTACGGGGGTGACTTAATTCAAATATTTAAAATACCTAAAGATACCATCGTATATTTCGCTCTATAAATCAAGCCAATCTGATTCCGCGGCATCAGCATTATTGTTATTATTATTATTGTTGTTATTTTTATTTTTATTATTATTGTTGTTGTTGTTATTATTATTATTATTGTTGTTGTTATTATAATGATTTGATTATTATTATTATTATAGTTATTATTATCAACATTAATAACATACAAAGCTAAAACTAAAGAACTAAAGTGGGCATAGGGCCAGAATCTTTTCAAGTTGTTTGACAAGAGAGTTGGAAAATTAGAGGAAGTGAAAAAGTGAGGGAAACTCATAGCCCGATGACCCTAAAGAAGAGACTTTTTAGAGGTGTTAATTCTAAGAGGAATATTGTGATTTGCGCCAAGGAAGTTTGAAATGCGCTTTGCTTCTTCGAACGAATCACATTTATTTCATTCAGGTCAATTTTAGGGGAAGCTAAAGTCATTTCGTGTTCCAGTTTGGGGAATTATTATGCCATTAGCGAGAAATTGTGACAATGGGAGAGGGAGGTTGGTTAGAAAATGAAGAGACAGAGGAAAGAAGGAAAAAGAAAGTGTTTTGATCTGTGGAAAGGTGAGAATGAAGTTGCGACTGAAAATGTTCTGTGGTGGTATGTATGGGCCTGAGAGAACAGTGAATTGGAATAAACTTGTCATTAGAATATACGAGAGTGAGTGTGTCAGAATGAACGAAGGATTATAAGACACCGTAAAAGGTGAATAGATTATATGATTCAATGATTGAGAGAGAATCAGTGATAATTAGCTTTGTTGATGAGATTCTGTATAAAAATGATATTTGGAGGGATATGATTGGGGCTTCTACCTCCGAAAGATCCTTGAAAGTAAGAGCTGCTACAACACATCGTGCCTTATCTCTATGATCGGCTAATAGAAGGGAGAGAAGGGTATCTTTTTGACCATTTGAAGTGTGCCAACTCTTCCTAGTAGGAAAGCTTTTTAGTCTAAAGTTTCTAGTGCTTCTCGGATTGAAATCATAACCTAAAGATCTCAATAATATTTAGCAATGCCTGTTTCGGGGAAATTGCTCGTGCGTGTCCTTTTTCCACAAATAGATAAGTCTTGCAAATCCGAAGGTGTTCTATTACTTTATAGTTACTTAGTCCTTTTTTATGGAAGTGGCAATGGTTGTTTGATATGTAACCACCAGACCCAAAATATTAAGATTAGATTCCAGTCATCGGGAGGCTTTGTAGTCCTCCCCAAATTTCATATTCATTTTTTTTCAGGATATAATTAAGTTTATCCACATAAATTATATCTTTTAATTCATAAGTGCCAATTAAATTTATTGAATGTCTTGTATATTGATAATTAAACAAAAAATTAAGATTTTTCTTTCCTTCACGGAATGACAACACAAATGTGAGTCTTAATGATTCTATTAAATTTTCTTACTTCCTATAGGTTGTTGGTATTTAATTATTTTCTATTTTGCACCAACAAATAGTTAAATACCAATGAGTTGGCACATTCCAAGGTTCACAAAAGTCCTGGGCCTAACGGGTACTTAAACCAAAGTATACCTTTCTTTTGGAACCGTTGATTTTCACTTTAATTTTGCCTTTCAATTGCCAGTTTTTTAAGATTCTTCAAAAGTTATACAGCGGAGGTTGCACTACTTAGGTTTCGTCTTTTTTCTTGGATAAGTGAACTGAATTTGATGAATTATCTTTGGGTTCTTAAAATATTTTTTTTGTGGATCAGAATTACAAAAGGTCTCATATGTAAACTAACGAAGCAAATTTCAGTCAATATCCAAGAAATTGGAAAACAGAGAGGAAGAAGGCAATATATAAAGATTATTCTATCCAGTCTCTTAAACCTTGCGACCGAGGCTTGAACCCACTGTTAACTGCCGGGAACGTCATTATAGGGCGAGTCAAGGGAACAGTTCGGCGCGTTTGCTTCTTAATGTTGGATTTATCGTGATAAATGGAGGTAATGAAGTGAACAAAATTATTCCACTGCAAGATAAAGTAGCCGGATATTGATCATTGGGAGTTATCGGATGCAATCGTGGTAAAGAAGCAAGTAAAGGCGTTCATTTTATCGGCGACTTATGGCAAAATGTCTCGGATCTTTCAATATTTATCGGCCAATATAAACATTTATTTAGCTTCCTTACAGGAGTTGATAATTCCTTAGAAAGGAATTGCCAACCGAGAGCAAATTCTGAGGAATCATGGAAGAAACCTGGAACAGTTGGAGATAATACGATGAGGGCATTAGCGAATGGGTGAGGTTAGCAGAGTAACCTAAAGAGAAGGCTGCCTATTTTGTTTGAGATGGGGATGGTGGGTAATTCTCATGAATCTGCATATACCCATTTATGGGACACTGTATCATTAATGAAGCTAAATATTGGTCCTTCTTTAAGGAGATTTTAAATATATTGGTGAAATCAATACTAAGTTCCTTAATCTCTCTCTCTCTCTCTCTTTCTCTATCTCTCTCTCTCTCTCTTTCTCTCTCTCTCTCTCTCTCTCTCTCTCTCTCTCTCTCTCTATATATATATATATATATATATATATATATATATATATATATATATATCGAAAATTATTATTTTTGCAGTAACGCAATAGTAATTATGCGTTTATGAAGGCAATATTCTAGCTATCTCAGCTCTTCATCAAGCCCTCAGAAGGAGCTCTTTCCACAATCACGAGAGAAGAACCTATAATCAAGCTTTTCTAAGCATTCAAGAAAAGATTATTTTCAATCAAACTTTTTAAGTTGTTATCCCTGCTTTCGAAGAGAACGGAAAAAATCGCTTTACCCATTCTACCCCATTCTTGATTTACAGGGCCTGGCTAGAATGGGTAAAGCGAATTTTCCAACCCCCTTGAAAGCAGGGATAACAATTTAAAAATGCTAATTGATAGCAATCTTTTTAGATTGCTTAGAAATGCTGGATTATTCTTTCTTATCTCGTGATTGTGGGAGGAGGTCCTTCTGGAGGCTTGATGAAGAGCTGCTGAGTTAGCCATAACATTGCCTTCTTAATCGCATATATATATATATATATATATATATATATAATTTTACCTCTATAGGGTAGTTTATGTGTGCCAGCTACACTTTTCGTGGCGAAAGTGATGATGAGTTTAGCTAATGCTTTGCAGTTTAATATTTTTAAATTTACATAAACCTCGCTTAAGCGATGTAGAGTTTAGTTTTTGTTTTGCTGCAAAAATAATTCATTCGAATGTTGATTATTGGTCCTTCTGATGACACAGACATGAACTATCGTCTATAAATTTGTTGTTTCTTTAAGTCCCTGGTTTACTTTCCTTGAATTTCCCCGGAGATACCACACGCTGTAGGTAGTTGTGGTTCAGACCAACGTTAAACTGCAAGCATCCAATGAGATGTAAAAAGGTGATTGCAGATGGGTGATGAAAAGTAAAAAAACTATCATTTTATAAAATAATAAAGAATTCAGTCAGAAAAGTATCAGTTTATACTCTCTCATCATTTGTGTCTATTGTTAATACTTACATTTTTAATACTTTTTTATTCAGCTTTACATTACTCCTTAAGGTGCGTTAAAATGCGTAGTTTCGAATAAAAATAATCTGTACTTACATGATTTTGTAAACTTAAAGTGTTTCTTTCCTACCCTTTCGACCGAACCTCAAGGATTAATTTTGTAATCCTAAGCCATCCTTTTCCTCTTGATTCTTATGCATTCTACTTTTTAAATCCCCAATTGTTTGCCTCTTTCCTATTCACTCAATTGTTAAGTTCCTTAGAGGACTCTTACAGAATTCGCCTTAGAGGGGTATAGGAGAGTTGCACCCCCTTTTTTAATGATTTGGGAATTTATTTTATGATCTAATACTTACTTTCTATGGAATTCCTTTCAGCTGATCGATTTTTTTTTCTCTTTTCTTAGCATATTTTCTCTTTTTTGTATTCACCTAAGAAATGTGGGCTTGCAGGTAAAGTTTGTGTGGACAAATACAACAATGTCCTGGAATATAGTTGCTTTTAAATTAGCCTACCTGGGATTATCTTGTGCAGAAGAAGCACAAGAAGTGCTGTAGGTACCAACTGACGTAGCCATCATTATAGTCAATTGGGAGGCAATAAATTGGCAAATAACATCACGGTTTTATTTATTTTCATGGTGTGACGAGTTGTTTAGTTCTAATTAAATGTGAAAGCTCATTGGATTATCACCTAAGAACGTCCTCTTAAAGTGTTTCATAAATAGAAAGGTTTAAAAGTGAAGTAAAAGTTTGTGGCAGTACTTCCGGTATGTGACAAGAAATTTAAAAAAATAGTTCTGCTACGCAACGAAGGCAAGCTTTTCTGTTGTCCGGTGTTACGTTTGTTTTGGTGTAATGTGCGGTAAAAGAGTATATAAAAAGCATTGCCTCCTTATTTCAGTATTGATGTTTATGTGGAGCTTAAGTTTGATGTGTATGGCTGATGATTTTTAGGCATAATGAAAACTAATTTCTTTATGTTTTGAAGTTTCTTCATTTTTCTTGATTCTTAAGAAAAAAATTATCCAAGTTAACTGACATCCGATTTTTTCTCAAAGATTTTTTCTTCTGTTATGGGAGTCTAAATTTGTTAATTAAATTTTTATTACTATTTATTATTTAATCAACGATCGGGTTTTATGACAGCTAGTTCTTTCTCAGAAAATTCGCAGCCAATATCACTTAGAAGATTGGAGAGTCTAATTTCTTTGCTACAAGTTTATTTTCAAGATGGAAAGTTTTAACATTAACTTTTGTAAAATGTTGATATTCGATCTTTTTTATGAAATTTTTTTCGGTTATCTTTTCATGTGGAGCTTTTTTCCTTAGAATTTTCAATTATTCTTTTACAATCAATTCATAGGGTTCAAAAAAGAAAGTTTGTGATCTTCATTCATACCCCCCAAAATCACTCAAAAAAAGGTTCTGTAATGTATTGACTTTAAGACAAGTGACGTTTTGAAAATTCACCCGAAAATTGTTTCAATTTCATTTTGATTAATTTTGTATTTAAGGCCAATCCTCAGTTACAACATTTTTAAAATTTTATATTTAAGGCACGCGTTATTACGACTACAGGCACACGGTAGGCGAGCACAAGTGAATAGAATAATACATTCGTTAATGTTTTTAAATCAATTTATGTTTTCTTTAGCAAAATTAATTTACTTTATTTAAATATTCGAGAAATCCTTTAATCTTTCGTAATAAAATGTATTTAGTGAGCATTAGAAAGATTTTACACTATTTTCTCTTTTTTTCACCTCTACAAGAATTTAAAATAGAACTTATATTTACGCATACAAGGCTACTTTTGTACAAAATAACATACGCTCTCTATGATAAATATTTTAACTCTTCCACAAAAAGAGCTCTGAAGTTAGAAAAGACGATATGTTTCCTTCTTGAATATTATTTGGGGTGCCGAAAATGAATGTATTTTTTGTTTGATATCGCTAGTTATAAAAATGGCCCCCTCCCACAAATTTATTAATAAAAATCCAATTTACTCCACTTTTAAGTAATTGAACTGCCGTAAAGAAAAAGTGTTTTTTTTCCATTCCTGATTAGCAAATTTCGAAAATGTTGAACGCAAAACTTCTTTCTCTGTAAATATATCATGAGGTTTCAAAAAATCTCTCTTGATATAGACTTTTCCAATATTTTTGACTTGGTTACTAAGTGGACCGTTGTGGCTAATTTTCTTTAATGCTTTACCTTCAACCCTCATCAATCGCAAATTTCGGTCATTATAAAGTATTTCTGATCGATACCCATCGGAGGAATAAAAAACACACTTGTTAAACTAACAAAAACTCGTGGACTTTTGCGAACGCTCATTCCTTCAGGATATACAGTGAGTAAGTTCTTGATGACAGGTTTTAAATCGTTGTCATTGTAAAATTTTCAAAACGTGCGCTCCAAATCTTTTGTCATCCATAATTTATTTGGCAAAAGAAAAGAAAAATACGACTTGGACCAAAATTTATTTGAAAAAAGAAAAGAAAAATACGACTTGGACTAAAAAGGTGGGAAAAATAAATTTGAATATAAGTACATTTATCTCTCTATTAATATTCGCACGTTTCTGCTTTTCTAGAATCCGTTAAAAAGACAATAAAATCAAAGACAAAGACACGATGATATAGTTTGGTACATTATCAAGAAACATGCAATAAAAGAGAGAGTTCCCGGAAAATTGTGGAGAAATAAGTGTTTTTTCCAAACCTTGGCCACATACTGAGCCCAATATGGACGTTAACTTTTATTATTATACCAGGGAGGAAAGGAGTCCTAGATAAAAATGGCTGGGAATAAATACTAAATTGATTGAATAGCTGACCTAAGTTATTTAAAATCTAAAAAATCTTTCGCCCGGCATTGGTCAATCAACGTATTTAGGTTATTATTTTACAAAATGTGCCGCTCCCCGTCTTCTAGTTTGTCTGAAATACACTCGAGCGAGATCAAATTTATTCGCCTTTCGATTAAGTATACACAGTTATCATGATTCGAAGGAAACTCATAAGATGATATAATCCTTCTTCGCAAACCGTAGAATTGAGAATAAAAATATTCCGCAGTGATCCAGGCAAGAAGACAATTAAGATTCAAAATTTTTATTACAAGATTATTTAAAAAAATATAGAAAAATAAGATTGAACAAATACTATTGATGACAATATTAAAGCTGCTCTACGAACAACTCTTGCTAAAACATAGATTTATATACCTGAAGATTTGTACTGATGATGAGAAGAGTGTAATGGAAAGCAATTCTTCCAGATGATAAAAAAGAGTGATGCAGTTGAATGCATAGAAAGAAATGAAAGTAAAACAAGAGTTTACTCACAGTAGGCAAGTAGCAAAAGAAACGCTTTCACATTAGACGAATAATGATGGAAATAGGAATTAATTCTAGAAGGATGTGAAAAGGACTAGAAACCAGGAGGAGAGCTGTATAAACATCGAATATAAGAATGGTATGGCACATTTAAGGATTAAGGAGATCACAATTAAATGGCAAGAATACAAAAAGGAAATGTGTGGTGTGACTATGAAAGATAATGCAGATATAAATAACATTGGCTTCGTCTGGGTAAATCGAGTGTTGTATGGATGTATTTGAGATGATCATGGAATGGATTGATAGTGCTGAGAGAGGTCAAATATCGGGAGGCGTTTTGAGTAGATAACATGCTCGCTGAGATGATAAATGGTAGTGTTATGTTTTTGAATGGTTTTGGAGGATATGCTGTAGAGCAATTAAAAATGGAAGAATGACTAATTAGTAGAAGAATGTAGTAATAGTGCCGTTATATAAGTGCAACCGTGAGAAAGGATAATGTAAATGATACACTTAGATAAGTCCGCCCAGTATTGTAGGTAAAGTGCATGAAATAATTCTGATTAGATATATAGAAACAATAACTGGAGATTTGATAGGGAATGAATTAGGGTGGTTTAGAGTAGGTATGGAGGGGGTCTTGTGTTTCCAGTAAGACATCTAGCTTTAAAAAAAGAGATAAGAGACCCGTAGGCTGAAAAACAAGTTATAAGAGAGATTAGATGGAAAACAAAAGATGAGAGACACCGAGCAATAAAAACTAGAGATAAGCGAAAGTTAGTTGAAAAACAATGAAATAAGAGAAAATTAGCTGAAAAGGGATGATATAAGAGACACTTAGCAGAAGAAACGAGAGATGAGAGACACCTAGCTGAAAAAAATTGCTAAGAGACATATAGCTGGAAAAACATGAGATATGAGACACTACGCTGAAAAACAACAGATATGAGACACCAAGTTGAAACCATAAAAAATAAAAGACACCTAGCGGAATAAACAAGAGAGAAAGACACCTATCTAAAAATAAAAAAATAAAAGACAACTAAGTGAAAAAACAACACATAGCAGACACCAAGCTGGAAAACGATAAGAGCTGCCTTTCCGAAAACAACCGAATAGAGACATATATCTCAAAAACAAGAGAGAAGACACACCAACCTGATAAAAACAACAGATATGCGACACCAAACTTCAAAAACTAAAGAAAAGAGACACATATATGAAAAAACAAGAAATAAGAGACACATGGCCAAAAAACAAGATATAAGAGACAGCTGAAATAAACCAAAAATGAGAGATAAGAGCGACAGCTAATACGATAGATAACTGATACCTTGCTAAAAAAGTGATAGTGACACCTATCTGAAAACACAACAGTTAATAGGCACTAATGAAAAACAATAGAGAAGGGACAAAGCTGAAAAACAATAGATAAGAGACACTTAGCCGGTAAAAACTAGAGATAAGAGACACCGAGTTGAAAAATGAGAGATCAAAGAGACAGCTGAAATTGAGAGATAACTGATACCCCCCCCCCATCAAAGTGATAAGATACGTCAAGCTATCAAAACTACATCTCGGAGAGACCAAGTCGAAAAATAAAATAAGAGACACCTAGCTAAGGCAAAAGATAGGAAATACCTAGCTGAAAAATACAAAAGATAAGAGACACATAACTGAAAAAAACAAGATATATGAGATTAATGTTGCATGTTGGGATCATGTATCCAGAGAAAGCTTATGATCTTATAAAAAGAAGCATTATTTGAAGTGCTATGAATGTATGCAGTGAGTGGTAAAATGTTAGATAGTGTGAAGGTGATTCATGTTGGACTAAAGGCGTGCATTCGTGTGAAAGATAGCCAAATAATTCTCTTCACACAGGTGGGATGTAAGAGAAGTTCATGTGATTTTGCCCTTGCTATTAAGTATCTTATAGAGAGAGTGCTGAAAATAGTATCTATGGGAAAGAGGAAAAGGTGAGTATGTTTCATGGCAAATGTTTAGGGAGGTATTCTATGTTGGTGAATTGGTGTTTGTGTCAGAAAATAAGAGGGATTTGTAAAAGTTGATCGAAGCTTTTTAAATCCAGAAAGATTAAGGTAATGTATGTTGAAGTGAGAATGCGATGGGCGTCATATGCGAGTTTGTGACATCGCCTTTGAAACAATGTGAACTTTTAATTGTCTTGAATGCATGTAGGTGAAATTGGTAAGGATATAGCAGGTTGAGACCACACCCATTTCAATGGTACGAATTCTCTGAGTGTAATAGAGCGTTTATGGCAAGGGTTTGAGTGTGTAGTGCGCCAGTATAGTGTGTGCGAGAAGGAAAGACCTCGAGTAAGTGCAGTGAAAGAGGAGAAGTTGAGAAGAATGCTTGGTATGCAAAATGCAGGAAGAGTGAGGAACGAACGGGTAAGAAAATAAATGGTGCAGAGAAGTGTGAGAATGAGGATGTAACTGAAAGTGTTCTGAAATGGTGTAAGCATTCAAGGAGGAGGGCTGGATGGGAAGAGACTTATAAAAAGAATATGCTAAAGTGAGTTTCAGGGTATGAGAAGGGGTCACAGCGTAAAAGCTGGGCTGATTATGCGAATGAAGTTTTAGAGTAAACGGGATGAGTGAGGATGAAAGGATAATATTGTTTTTAATAGGGATGTATGGAGAGATATCGTGAAAGGGTGAGCTTGGGGCTGTCTTGGTTATGGAAGAAATTAGGGGGTGGTTTTGTGTTTAATATGAGCTAAAAGGCGGGGGGAGGGGTGTAGTGGCGTTGAAGCGCCCTCAATCAACTTAGTAGTAAATGAGTTGATGTTTGAATGTGGAAGCCAAATTTGTAATGTGTGGCACTCCTGTCCATGGTTTGGGTAATTCCCGTAGTTTTGGATTACAACATTAAATTGTGGCTCCACTCTGAGTGAGGAGGCGTAACTCTCATTCTGTGTCACGTGACGACACAAAAATCGTTTTCATTATCGATGCAAATTCATAGCTTTTATATGGATGCGTGGAAGCATCTATTTTAATCTATCTCGGATTTCTTTTAGGAAAATAATTTTTAGGGGTGGACGATTTCCTATATGTCCTCAGTTTTAAGGGCCTCAGAGCCCTCTTTATCCACTGACAATTTCTATCTAAATGTATAGACAGCCTCACCCCTCACAGATATGGAGGCAAGAGAGCTGTTATTTTAGATGCCTCCATTTATAGTGACATATTAGTGAAACAAAAGAGATGGTGAGATCGCTCTCTTGATCCATTCCCTATTATTTGGAGATCTCTTAGAAGGTCTGACTCATTAGATATCTTACAATATTTTTTGTTTATTCGGAGTATTTGGAAAAATTGTATATTAACTAATTTGCCACTCTATTTAGGCGGTGTTTTCATATTCTCTATGTTTTTCACTTATTCCTCCTCCGAAAATCATTGAACTATGGTAGAACGCGTAATTTACCGTTTCTCATTACTGAATGAATTTATTGTTGGAAGCTAAGAAAATTAAGAAACTTAAGACAGATTTAGTGCGAGCGTATTAATTAAACTTAACTTTCTAAGAAGTAAATTATTTTCTTATCATTGCCTACCTATATTGGCATTCTGAACCTTATTATAAGAGTTATAAATGTAGAAAAATAAGGTGTTGCACGTTTATAGTCTTTATCTAAAAATATATCTGTACCCGCCCGAGATTTTTAAGATATGTAAATATTCCTTTCTGCGTGTGATTTACCTCTTTTACGGGATGTTTTATCGATGTCAAGATGTTATTGGTCACAGTTTAGTCCTGGATATAAATCTTGTTTTCGATAGGTGACTTCTAAGTGAGAAATCATAGAGCCTTGGAAGGGGGACGTTGGTTGCCATTAATGGTGATAAATTACCCAGTTATCCCGTAATCCTTTGGCAATGACTCCGGTTGATCAGATGCTCCGGTTGATTTGAATTGCCCTTTCTTATTTTCCACGAGAGTTATTTGTTGATTGCTATGGGGTGCCCTAAACCGAGGGGCGGTCTTATTCTAGCGACGGGGTCAAATAGCCCGGAAGATCGGGATATACCACACTAGGGTAGAACACTGGTATTTCAGGAGTTATGTAATCTCAAGGAATTGCGATTAACGAGGATACTGCGCAACGTTTGTTTTCCAGATTAATAAGGCCCTAAAGCAGGGAGATAAAGGAACGTCAGGATACTGAAATCACTAAAGCAAAAATAAAATTATTATTGGACTAGATCTTATTGCACTTTACAAAAGTTCTTTAATTAAGTTTTAAGTTCTAAGTTATGACATAAATTAAGGTCGAGGTCAAGTGTGGCAAGGTCTAAAGGAGCCCGGACAAATAAAGCCCTTAAGAGTTACCCCTTAATGTCTGCCTGCGTTATGTACACGACTATATACAAAGATGAATTACGTGAATCAGAGAGATCAGGCTGAACGATATATAACGCGATATATTGCTATATAAAACAGTAATCTAATTCTTTTTGTTCTGGCTTCACACCATTATATATTCAATTTAAGCCTCGCCCTAAAAGTTCCTCGTCCAACTAAGCCACACCTCCCTCTTATATACCGGCTTGTTGATTTGTTGGTATTAACATAACTTGACTTTTGATTTGCTACTGCGGAACATATTGACAAGGAAGGCACTTCGACTTTTGGAGAAAATTCGCTGTGGGCGGTGGCATGTTGCCATGAAGACAGCTTTCTAATCTGGTTTCTATTTACTTAAGTATCCGGTTTATTCTGGGTTCTGCTTTAATTATAATGTTTGCCTAAGATTGCCTCGACCAACTCTAACAGAGATAACTGTGCTCCGTTTACTTCCGCGTGACATTCTCGTAAACGGCGTTAACTTTACTTTTCTTTCTCTAAGTACTTTATGTGTGTAGTGAATCTCGCGTGTGTCCTATTTTAGACGTACACGCAGGTCGCTAGAAAGATAACGTGGGACTAAGTCAAAAATATGTTTACTTTAGTGCGAAATATTTATCATTTTGGAAGACATGTTTGCCGGAAGCCTATTCATTATTTTTTTATTCTATTAGGATATAATAGACCACTTAAAAGAGTAAGAAATGAATTTAAGAAATGAATTTAAGTGGTTTATACTGCATGTTGACGCAGTAATTCATCGGATAACAGGAAACAAAACATAAATATGGAGACAGTAAATGAAAGATTCAGCGAATCGCAAAGCCTCCAAAAACCGACCATCAGTCCTTATTCTAGTCAAGGGAAGATTTGCTCAGCCACGAATGTCTACGACTGATCTAGGTGTAATAAATTTATGCAATAATAAATTATCAACCCGTGTAAAAAAACATTATAAAATTTCTTGCCCGTGTTGCGAGGAAGAAATTCAGTTTAAAAATGGATGTCATGAATAGTAATTAAGACAGTAAATCTTATGGACCAAATAGGGAGAAATAATAGGTTATGTTCAAAAATCAATCCTAATGTTCAATACTGGCGAAATAATTTGAATCAAGTTAAAACACTTTCGTCGACGAGTGATGGCGTCAGTGGTAGTTCTATAGGGGGGCTCACTGTCACCACTTTATGGCAAGAAGGTAAAGTAAACCATCACCAGTTATTGAGGGAATGAGGAAACCCAGTTTATGGAAGGAGAAGGACGTCACCAGTTTGAAGTTTGAAGGTTAAAATAACGCAGATATTTTGGAGAGGTCCCTCAAGTCCTACGAGTGAGGTAACAGGTGGCGTTAATTTCATATCTGCCCCTAAAGATTTTCAAATAATATTCTGACTTTACTGAGCTTACCGTGGGGTGGTAATAGAGAACTGAGAGGAACCACAAAAAAAATAAATGTTTTACTTCAACAAACAAAACATGCAAAGCTAACGGGAGGCTCGCGTTTACACGATTACGGTCCGAGAAAATTTTACTACCGGTCAGGAAAGCGAGTGTTACGAGAACAGGACTTAGGCGAGTACAACCGGGGCTACGCTACACTAAACAAACCTTAATTAGTTCTTTACAATCGATCTCTCTACCAAAGTGTGAATGAACCTCCTTCCCTTGAATCATCCATTTTTCTTCTATAAATAGTATAGGATGCGTTGCCTCTGGGCTCAAAATGTTTTTAGCTCTGCTCACTGATCGGGATATTCCTTATCCCATGGCATCCGAAAGTCACCAATTAAATGGCACCAACAATTTTACACTTTCTCGATATATTTTTATCATTCCAGAGACGCAGACAGCTGTCTCGGCTTAATTTTATTTCCAGACGAGAAATGTTCGTTTTATTACACTGTCGCCAAATTTGAATACTATCTGAATTCTCGGTTTCCCGCTTACTTCCTTGACCGGTTTACAAATAAATATATATGTATATCCCCGAGGACATTTGTTACAATTCTTTCTCTTCCTGCAAGGCACTTTGCTAGTGCAATTTTAGTGTCAGAGCCATCACCTTCACAGTTCTATATGTTTTCTATGGGCAACTTAAAGATTGTAATAAAATCCAGAGAATGAAACTGGTGGAAGATTAACGAGACAAAAAGTTCGTGAATATGTTGCTTAGATTCAGATCGAAGCAAAAAAATAGTATTAATTGTGTCTCACCAAATAAGCTAAATGTTAGTGTTAATGATCAAGGCCTATGCCTATAGGGTCCAACAAAACGGTTAGAGCGTTTTGTACATAATGAGACATCCTTCTCAGCCCTCGGTCATCTATTTTCCTTACTTCATGGTATCTACTTCCCTGTTATATGTATTTTTCACCTCTGTATTTGTGTTATTTAGCAGCTAAGGATTGAAATGAAAGCGTGAGCAATCTTGGATGTAAGGGCATTACAAACATGCAAATCTTTGCGTTCATCGCTCTACTTAGAGAAGATTTATTCTAAATTCCCTTAAGATGCTCAAATACATTTAATAGGGTAGTATAAAATTGATCTATTCATGCCTTAATTCTAGGTCTTTATTTGTTTATTTCGTTTTTTATTCTTCTCTTTGGCTTTTTCATTTTCATTTTCTTTGACTATTTCTCTCACGAGAACCATACAAAGAGGAAGAGAGTTAGTGTATATCGCATAACTTTGGTGTCAGCAACGAGTGACCTCTCCTCCCATTAGGAACCTTCCTTTTCTCAATCCCTCCTCATTCTCAATTTATTGAGTCGAAGATTAAAATGCAAATGATTATCGAGGCGTGAATTGGGCCTTGGCTCACGCATGTTTTAACATTGATGAAGCTGTCTGGAAGTTAGAAAAACTGCAGCCTTAAAACGCAACACGTATAATTAGTGTATATGTGTTACTCATTATTACTATAATGAGTACGTATGAGCTCGTATTCTCGGCTATCAAATATATAGTATGTGTGCTTATTGCAGGATTTGTGTATCTATCGGTGGTTTGTAGATTAATATTCTCATTTGTGTGTTTCAACGTATAAAGGAAGAATTTTTCTGTTTCAATCGGCGTGTATACCTTGACATAAGCCTTCTTCAAGTAGTTAATATTTATGGCTCTAAATACAAGAGCACTAGGTTGTTCATTAAAAGTTCCAATGCACTTATGCTATACTCTGGCTGCTGACGCACTTTAATGTGGTTGGACTACATTTTTTCTTTACCCAAGAGCGGAACCAAAAATCGTCTATAGGTAGGTGGTTACTAGAACAAATGCTTTCATTTTTATGACTAATCCAATATTTTTGAAGTTGTACCCTTACTTATTTTAGTGTAACTCAAAATAATTTCGTTCGATTGATTTCCTTTTCCATAATGAGCCGATTTTGATTGAGTAATTGATTTGAGTACGATATCTACAGTCAATTTTCGGATAACACAGAACTTGGAAGAAAATTAACCAGGTCCGAGTAGTAAATAAATTCAAAATTGACATGTACATACTTGTAATTTATTGATTAGATACATGAAAATTGTGATTCATGTATAAAAGTAGAGGGTCCATACGTTATATCTAGTAGCAAGAAATATATTTAATTGGCTTAAGAGGACTGTTTCAAAACATATAGAACAAGTAAGATCTTCTTTATGTTAGACTAAGCAGAGACTTGCCATTTATCTATTGAAAAGCTCAAAGATCTTAAGAAGCAATCGTATATTTTTTATAATATATGAAAAAAATGCGAGGAGGAATCGAAATACATTTTTTCCTACCTAGATAATATGTAGATATGAGGTAAGTGTTGGGGCTCCATTTTGGGAAAAAGCTGAAATGGTGCTCTTAACCAAATCTCAATGCTGACAGGTTTGCCTGGGTCAAGAGGTGTAGGGCTTGGGTTGCGGTATGATTTTACGGGCTGAAAGATGATTGATAGGGAAACTTTGATGAATTGGGTGTAAACAGATTAAGAGTGTAACTTAGCTATATTGGATTATGACAATTGAGAGGGGAATTTTTGACGATTGAAAGGAGAACTTATTTGTAGAAGCTGTAATTATATTGCACGTGTATCTTGATTTTATGATAATTAAGACGATTCAGAAAACTTGTCTTTATAGGATAAGTCTATTGATAAGTTAATTTGGGTTTTAGAATACGAATTGATATCTGAAAGATTGCGTGACTTCTTCATCCAAAATCCGCATGATGAATTGTCTTGATTCGTAAAGTTGGACAATTTTAAACCGGTTTTTTTTTACACCTAAAAACAATAAACCATTCGAATATCAAATATTAATAAGTATATTCAGCAACATGACCCAACGCAAATTATTCTCTACAAAATATCACTAGTAATAAACAATATGGGCACCAAAAAATGGTTTTATCAATGTAGCTTTTCTTGGTTTGAACTTCGAAAAAATAACAGCAGAAGAAGTTCTTAGGATTTGTTTTGCTTTTGGTGAAGAAGACGTGTTTCTGTATTTAGGTGAACAAAAAGGCTGGCAAAGGAGGCGTATGGCCGATTGTGAAGGACTTAATACCATCAATGCCTATTTCGTGTTTTTTTGTTGAGGACTTTTCACATCAACATTAAGAGAAAGAAAAGTTTTGGGCAACATCACATTCTCTCCAATACAGGAGAAAATGACAAGGAAATTATTGCAAATATAAGAAAAATAAAACGTTTGAAGGTACAAGGTATTATTGCATGTACTCTACGTCACCTAATAGAGTTAAACAACGAATTAGTAAAACTAAAGTGTGTGATTTTTAAACGGTCTATTAAGGAAAACGTTGTTCCATAAGCATTTAATACTGCTAGAGTTACGCCAATCTTAAAAAAGGAAAATATACCTGATCAACTAAACTTCATCCTATTAGTTTAATGTCAGTAATAGGGAAACTCTTAGAATTGAAAAGTAGAGAGAGATTAGTGGTTAACAGGAGTCCAATAACCTATGTAATTTTGGAATACAACACGGATTTATGGAAGGGGTGCTCGTATTTAATTAATCTCACAGAATTATTTTATAAAATGATTTTATTCTATAATGGCAATAAATCAACGGATATAATTTACCTAGCCTGTGAAAAAGCTTTTGATAGCGTTTCTCATGAGAGGCTCATGATGAAACTTAAGGTTTAAAGTTGGCAACGCACAAATGCAAATTAAGAGTAGACCGGATCGAATTTCTTGAATAAGTCTTAATCAACAAGGGCATCTTACCTCTGCCTAACACATTTCCAAACATATGCAATTTTCATGCCATCGCTACATAAAAATCTCTAAGGCAATTTATAGAACTATTCATTTTTTACAGAAATAACACAGCCCATCCACATTAAACTTGCTGCAAAGTGTTGTAAATGTCTTGTAGAAGGCCATACTTACTAGTTCTTTAGCCAACGAACGAATTAAGAGACTCATCGCAGGACGAGCAATTTCGTATTTTGGCTGATACAAAAGCAATGGGTGTGGGAGCATATTAGAACAACACCCCCCCACCCTTAGTTGAAAGAGAAACGGGTTGTCCTAGAAAAATTACTCAAAGGATAGGGAAGATCACCCGAGGTAAGGAAGTCAATGAATAATTAATTGTGAACAGCCGGCCAGCATTTCATTTCAGGCTGCCTAGAAGGTGAATAGACATGAATCTGACTCCAGACTACCCTCCAGTGAAAGTGGCGAGGCACATAACATGCTCCATTCCTAAGAAAGACTCATAAGTAAAACGAACAAGGCGTTGAGTTAGGCTTTCGCTACTGAGCATAACATGACAGATAACCCCCATTTACAAATAAGACGGTTAGATTTTCAGATGGCTGCGATATACATTAGGGCAAGATTTCAAGTGCTGGCCTCTGTTCGCTTGTCCCTTTAAGTGGTAAAGTAAATGCTGCAGTATAAAATAATCTGTTTCAGAAACATGTGATCCCCAAGATGTGATAC
Organism: Ceratothoa steindachneri; assembly: GCA_963969495.1. Lineage (NCBI taxonomy): Eukaryota > Metazoa > Arthropoda > Malacostraca > Isopoda > Cymothoidae > Ceratothoa > Ceratothoa steindachneri. The sequence continues at coordinate 144,830,530 of OZ018321.1, read as the reverse complement.
ATCAACCTTTTTTTCATGCAAAACAATGAATGTTCTCTGCCATATCTCAAAGGCGATCAAGTATTTCTTGGATGCGAAAAACATCGACGTAATGAACTGGTCTGCTCAGAGTTCTGATTTATTTGACTAGAGTAGAAAACTTATTAAAGGTACTCGATGAGATTGGTAATGGCTAAGAAACGTACCAATGTTTAAGATCTCTGGTAAGGTTTGGATAAGCATGCAATGAAATCCCTCCCGAACAATTGGACACATTAGTGTCTTGCGGCCAATGATGGACTAAATCAAGTCATTGAGAAGGAACTTCATAATTCGTATTAATATTATATTTAATTGTCAGTACGATAAGCATATTGCTTTCTGGTTATAGATTCATTTACCGAGTTTTGCAAAGGTTCTCTTACACTCGGTTTTTTGATTTTCCGAGTTTTACGTGTGTGATAGAAAAAGTTTCGCCAAACTAACTTATGGTTCTATGAAACGGTATGAAACGTTTAACAGGAGCAGAGTACTGCAAGAAAAGGTAAGGCATCCCGCGGTTACTTGTTCATCCAAGGCTTGACTATAGTGTGCAGCACCTCGGAGTAATCGTTTGCATTGACTTTAGAACTCTAGGGAAGATGTAAGAAGGTATAATGCGGCAATACCTGCTGACCACGCCCAGAACCATCAAAGTGGCGAGAACTTTGCTGTGCATGACATTAGGCACTTACGATGGTCTATGCACAGACATTAATCATTCAGCCGGGTCACTTTACTGTCCTGCACGAATATTTTCTCGTCGGAGAACAAACTAAGTAGGCAACCGCCATCGTGCTTGACTTCGTTGATGAGTGTTTGAGCGTTCACTTTAGGATTACCTTATTAGCTGTGTGAGAAGGTGGTACGCCTTAAGCAAATAGACGTAGTGCCATGGTGTGCTGGCCTGCCTTATGGAAGTTTACCATGGTAACACCCAGCTTCTAGTTAAGTTTGCTCATGGATTAATTAAGGTCCAGGAAATCTTCTACCTGACACTGGCGACGAATTAATTGTTCTTGGTGTTATTAGAGTGATGCATGTTACACTTTCGTTCAGCGGTAACTTCATCCTTATTGTTAGCCTTGCTATACTTCTTCTTTACTTTGTAAGGGAGGTTCTGTCAGGTAGTAAAATTTTTCACAATCTCCTTTACCTTTCTCCTGTTTTCGATTCTAGCTGGCATCCTAAGAACAAAAAGATTATGTTGTTAACCATGTGAAACCTAAATCTTTATTGAGCGTGTACAAAGTCAAGTAATCTAAAGTTTTGTAGTCAATAGCCCTATGCAAGCTTTTAACTTTGTATCTAATTCTTTGAGAAACGTTGTTGTTATTACCAGTCGGCCACAGGTTTTAGCCGTGAAGCAAATTCTTTGTGCAATAGCTTTATTATTTCAGAATATTCCTCATTATCGAGTACATAATTACATCGTATATTCATGACCAAGAGTTTTAAGACTAATATATTCATTTATAAAGAAAAATTAACTGTCAAATATGGAAACATGTCCCCTGTTTTTAAAAATGCTTTAATTCGTTTTGGCATGCGGGCAAACAAATTTTATATGATATCTTGACAAATATTGCTCTATTTTCGCTTAATAAGCAACCGTAATTCTCACAATTGAATGGCTTCTGTTTATTGAAGGCGAGTATAATTATCATTCACAAACTATCTATTATGTAGGTTCAAATCTGTCGAATTCACAGGACAAGGCTCTAAACTTTCGATGTTATCCCGAGATTAGAACTTGGTTATTGCTTTAGTTTGAGACAATGTGCGCCATAGCGCTAAAAAGTACAGTTATTATTCACAATTGGTCCTGAAATTAGGGAAAAAGGAGCTAATGAAGAAATTTTTGTATCAATTCGAGTTCATAGCAGTGTTATTGGACAAAATTGTTAGTGCACCAGTTCGTTTAGAAGAGAAGCAGATTCAGACAGCTCCAAGGACTGACACTCATCTCCTTCAGCGATAGAATGCATTTTATTATTATTTTTGAAATGCTAACTTTATAATAAACCTCCAAAAATTTAAATTAGAATCATTATTCTTATGATTTTCAAAAAATACTGAAAATTTCAAAACTTTTATTAGTCTCAAAACATTCGGCCATGACGAAAATAGAAACAACCCAAATGATATGGATAGAAATCAAAAGTTTAATTCACCAAAAATCATATTTAACTCTCAAAGTTAGTAGATATTTAGTAATTTATTGAAACAAAGAAAGGAAAGTAAAAAAAAGTAACATAACAATAGATAAACAAAGCTCAAAGCTAAGATAACTCAAAACGGAATGAATGCTACCATAAACACATGAATGAAAGATGAAGAGAATAAGGGAACAGAGATTATGCGGTCCTCCCGCTTCTGTATGAGGAAGATAGGTGCTAAAAGTGTGAGAAAGGAAGAAAGAATGATGAGTAAATGCATGACAGTGGTTCGTAATACATGTTAATAAGCAGGTCCCCCCTGTCCCTCGGGCAAGAGTATTCCGCCCTTTCTACCTTTGACTACCAAGGTTGCTCAATCTACCTCCTTACCAATCTGTCCTCTTTTAATTCAAAACTTTCCGTCTCCTACTATAAACACTCTTCTAAAGCTTGTTCCGGTATGCCCATTAAGCACTTCACTATCGGTTCACTTGAAATGAGAGTCAGAAGTGTGGAGAGTTTCTTCAGAAGCAGGTCAGCCCCAGGCCTCCTCCTCTTCTGTGCCCCCGTGATCGTGAGAAGGGTACAGAGGGAAGGAGTAACCACGAGCCGTACCTTTTATCCCCTTAAGAAAAAATCATTAAATTTTTTGTCATAACACGCAAATAAAGCCAGCAATACCCTATCAATAGGGACCTGTCTTTCATTTTACTTTTCATTTTCGCTTTCTTATCATTTTTTCCGAACATTTCCCTACTATTTCTGCTATTAAAATCCTCTACTACTATATTCCTCCCTTTATATGTCCCATTCCAATTTCTTCTTACTTTGAAGAAGCTCTTGCGGAGCGAAACATCAGTACTAACGAACTTCGTACCTTTCTTGATTTCTTTTATTCTACCTCTTTATTTATTGCCATATTTATTGCCATATATAAATATATATATATATATATATATATATATATATATATATATATATATATATATATATATATATATATATATATATATATATATATATATCAGTAGTTTATAGTTGTTATCTTCAAGGCATAAAGAAAAGTGTTACTTCATTTATCTTTCCACTTGGATGAAACTTTCCAAGATAGGTTCGTTCATCCATTAAGCCACAAGATTTAAAAAAGTTCTCCAGAAATTAAAACTAATACAATTTCTGTTATATCGGGTTTTTGTCTCTCTTGACTTTTAAAGGCGAGTCCGTCTCTCAGTCAATCATTAACACGAAAATATCGTGGCTTCCGTCTGACCGATTCCTTCTAATTAACCTCTCTGTCGAATGATCATTTGGAAATGAAAATGGTGATTTTAAACCATTAAGATAGCAATCTTATTTTTTTAACATTTCTATGTAATACTAGCAGTTATTCCATTGTGAAGTCGTTTTCCTGTCTCCACTATCCGGACAGTGATTCACTACTCTGTCACATCGAATAGTCGCAGTGCTCTCCAAGGTTTTATTACTTTCCTCATAAACCTTTTTTCCGCAGCATTGATGGAGAACGTTTTGTTGGGTGGAAGTTAAAGTATTTTTCTACCTGGTAACAAGTGTGCAAGGACATACCTCCACCCATTCGAGGTATTTTGCGGCATCATCTCAACTACACCAACACACACTTGTTTTCCGATTGTTCCAGATAATATAGATTGTGGCCTGGCCGCACTTGCAGCAGAAGGCATTTGCATTCCGCTAAAACTATTTAGCACTCAGGTTTGATGAACAACTATCTTAGAAAAACCCTTCAGGCTGATCCTCAGAAAGACCCCCTTACTCACATTTTCAGTGCATCCACAAATTTACCACCTCTTCTAACCCTACCTCAAAACACCCGAGAACATCCAAACATTTAACTTGTTAAACTTCATAGTAAAATCCATAAAATATAAAATTTGCAAGATTTAAAGAACTCCAATCCAAATAAATATTCATATTATTTTATATTGCACGCTAACAACCGGATTCAAATGATCAACATGAATTAGCTTTCGTTGTAAATCTCCTTTGATGTAGTTTATAGCTATGAGAATGCAAATGAAGTGCTACTGAGTATTTTGAGCAGAAAAAATGATTTGTGTATACCATACAACTCTAATACTCTGTCCTTATGATATGAACCCACTGTTGATTTCCCATACGATCCAAGATTTTATATGTATCGGAAAAAGGACCCAGAAAAAACATCTATTGTAGACGTATTTATTTTTTTAAGTAACTTTATCGATCATTTTATATTTCATGTAATTACTGTTTATATCATATTAATTTCACCATATTTATAATTTATTACTGAAGATCTTTTGTTTACTTTCACTTTAATATCGTGTATACCGATTTTACCTTATCTGCTCAAGAATTAAGATCGGTACTAGTCTAGATGGCCTCAGAGTTATAGGTGGTGAGTGAAACTTCGGGGCACTGCCCAAGTAGGTCGGGTCATACTCTAGAGTTTTATGAAACTGATAGTGAGGGGTATTTAAATGATGAATACTGGTGAAAAGAACATACTTTTGACAGAATGTTAAATTATGATTGATCTAACCTACATCAATTTGTAGTTGAAATATTGTTAGTTCCGGGTCATTTACTATATTTTACTATTACTTTAGTTACTCATAAAAGATCAAATTTACCGTTTTATATTATCAATAAATTTATGTAGTCTGAAAGATATTTGTCTCAAAAAATTAAAAAATGTATTAGAGAGACATGAGAAGTAGGAAACCTGTTAAAAATGACCCTTAATTTAGTTTGGTCTAACTCCAAAATTGCAAGTAGCCAATACTTATTAATCAGTGGAAGGCAATATTCCAGTACTGTTGCCAGTTCTGGTAACTCTTGTAACTGGTAACTGTTTATAGAGCATTTACATTTTATTTAAATGCTAGTAAAGGCTGTGGATCATTTGAGAATAACATATAATTATTTGTAAGATAAAATTTCTCAATATGAGAGCTATCTTTTGATTTCCAGATATACCTGCGATTAGTGTGACAATGGCGAAATTTAAGACAACGTACAAATGAAGTTCTCATCTGACAAGTTTCTTTGCGACTGGGCAAGAGCTGATGGTGTCTGAGTTACCAACAATAAGGGATATTTTGAGGTACGGCATCTACCTGAGGTACCAAAGTGAAGATGACCGGATAAATTATGAAGTGTTCCAGCTGGTAAAAGACATGTATCAAGGCTTGATTAATCAGTGGACAATAGCTAATGTTCTCTTCAAACCACCTGTGGTAAATACAAAGGTCACAATAATATCAAAGCTTAAGGAGGTGTGGAAGGAGGCAATAAAAGTTTCCCTTGGTAAAGGAAAAATTGAAGTAAAAAAGAGGATCATTGCAAAACTAGATAAGTTATTTGATATATTGACATGCAAATGCCAAATTTCCAGTTGTGGGGAAGTAGGTTGTAATAGCTGTGAGACTGAAGCCCACATTAACTGCTGTTTTAGTAAAGAGAAATAAAATATCTACTAGGGAACTGGCCTGTATTATAAGACAAAAGGAGAAGGTTGAAAGTAAAGATACCTTTTAAATTGGAGGGCCTGATATTCCAGAGCATAATAGACAATCAAGAGCCTCAAAAAGTAAAGAAAAAAAGGATAGCGGAAAGAAAGAGAAAACGTTAGGAGGAAAGCGCTGTTTTAGTAGGAAAAGCAGCAAGAAAAGAAATCAAGCATTTTTTTACAGAAAGTGAAGATCTGGAGGCATATAATTCTGATGGTGCACAACAGTTTGGGTGATGAAGTAACTTTTGAAGCTGTCCAAGAGCCGGAGGCTTCCACCAGGCATAGAAAGAATTATGATGAAACTCCAAATATTGCTCTTGCTAGTATAAGGTATGGTGTCGGATTAAGACCAACTGCAGCTATAGCCACATCAGCTTTAATAGATGCTGGATTCATTAGTGAGGAAGATACAAGTAAAGTAATTGATAAAAATAAAGTTAAGAGAGCACAGAAAAAGCTAATGACATTTATTGAACATGGGTTTCAGGAAAACATAAGGAAGGATAGGTGAATTTCTTGCGTTCTCTTTGATGGACGATTTGATGTGACAAATTTTATGCTGGAGGTAGATGGAAGTAAAAAATTGTTTCCAGTAAAAACAAAAGAGGAGCATTACACTGCCATCAGTGACCCTGGGAGCAATTCCCTCTTCCACTTTATTCCTGAAAAGGCTACAAAAGAAGAATCACATGCATAGAAGATCGCTAAGGCAATGTTTGGATGGCTGAGGGAAAGGAGTTTGTATAAAAGCTAAATGGCCATTGGAGTAGACTGCACGAATGTAAACACAGGTGTAAATCTTGGAGTAATGCGAAAAATTTAGCTCTATTTGGGCAGAAAGCTTGTTTGGTTGGTCTGTAGCCTGCACACTGGGGAACTCCCTCTCCATCATCTAATTATCAACTTGGATGGCCCAACACTACCTGACAACAGATATTCCGGGCCAAAAGGAAAGATCCTTGACTCTGTTACAGATTTGATTAACCCAAATTTAACTTAAATATCTTTAGGTCTTCCTCTTACCAAGATTTCTCAGGAAGTGGAGCAAGATCTTTTCAATGATCAACACTACGGCTATAGAATTGTATCAGCAATCAAAGATAGAGTGCTTCCTACAGGTCTCTCTCTCTATTGGAAATAGGACCAGTAAAACTCAGTCGCTGGCTGGCCACAGCTAACAGGCTTCTTAAGCTGTGGGCGTCAAAGCATAAACTCAAAGGAAAAGCCTTTAATAATCTAGGACTGTTATTGAGTTCATCATTTGTGTATATTACCAATGCTGGTTTAACGTGAAGATTAAGCACTCTTGGACCGAGGGAACTAGGCACATTCTTTATCATCTTTACTGCCTTAAGTCGAATAGGAAGGAGGTGTTGGATATTGTTTTGCCAACTTTTAAGAGATCAGCTTGGTATGCATACAGTGAAGCCATCCTCCACACCCTCCTATTCTCTGAAGATCAGGAGGAGAGAACTGAAGGGGTGAAAAGAATCCAGACCATCAGGAAAGAAAGGGAACAAGATACTTAACTGGAAGACTCCTTTATAAGGCTAAGAAAAACACTATACATCATTTGTGATGCTACCAGGATTGGAGATCTGATCAATTGTTCAGAGGATGTCTCTGCGCCACCTCTCACTTGCTCTTTAAGAACTTCTCAATTGAAAAACTTCCTTGACTCTCCTATGAAAGTACCTGACTGGCCTTGTCACACACAGAGCATTGAGAGGGTTTTATAAATAGGGAATGAGGCTTCTTCTAACTATTTATCAAATGAAAAGAAGGATAGAGGAATCAAGGCAAAAGAAACAAGAGACGTCTGATGTCCAAGAATGAGTCAAAGCAAGATTTGTGTGCTCTGGTGAAGTTTAACTTTTGAATATGCCTCAAATTTACCAATGCAGCTATATGTGGAGTTTTGTATACACTTTTCTCACTCAATAAACATGTAAATTTGCTTTTATTTAAATGTAAATTGATGTAGGTAGGAACAACTGTATAACAAAATAAAGTTTTTTTTCAGAATCTACATCGGGAAATCTATCCTTTAAGCACCCCTTATTAAAGGATTTAATTAAAATATATGGTTGCCCCAAAGTATGACACGCCCTACTGCCCAAGATTTTCGATCCTAGAAACTTGAGTGTTTCTGGAACCGATACGCCAGTTCACAGGATAGCTATGTTTCTTCTGGAACCGACACCGGTTTCCTATCTATCCATTTATTTGCCAGTTTACGCCACTGGCGTCCGGGTTACTCATATTTGAGACTTATGCCAGATTTTTGCATTCAAAACGTAATATTTTTAATAAAAGTAGAATTCGGACTTCAGTTTACGCGCATTGAAAAGACAAACTCCAAATATTTCTTAATCTAGAATACAGACCTTAACTTTTCCATGATGTAGAATCCAGACCCCAAATTCCTCTTAATGAACAATCACACCAAATATAAAATCTTATTTAGATTAATTTAAAACAATTTAAGCGTTCTTATAAAACTGAATATTATTATTACGAGTTTAATTAAAAGAAAATTGTGAAAATTTCCTAACAGAAAATTGCAAAAACAATTATTAATATGTCTTTCATGCCAAATAAATTAGATTCAAATGACTTTCAAACGGTGTGTCTATAGCAGTGTACATATTTGGGTCAACAAAACAAGGGGAATGATTTAATTCCCTGTGAGTAAATCGAAAATCTTTTTGAATATCACCTAGAAGCCTTACATTCAATAAGTGTGAAGTGAATTTCAAGGTTTTACTATTATTTAAATAATTGGTAACAACGTATTTGAATTTATCCACTATACTTTTTCATAAATCTTTAAGCAGAAATAGCATTTTTTGACTGGTTATTACAATCCAAAGACAAATGGCAAATATTCATGTCTTGAGAGGCAGATATGAATTAGAACGTATGCATGCTATAGTTTTGTATTTGGTGCACTTCTTATTTTAGTATTTTTATTAAAATTTGTCTTGGGCTGAAGACCATTTAGTGTAGCTCATAAATTGATCAGAGCAGCAACATTTTACACCAAGTGTTGCAAGAAGGCGTTGCTGTTTCAATTAGTTAGTAACCGTGAAAGTGTCTTAAGTTAATATCAGAGGCAACACATCATCTTGGAAAATTGATCTATCCATGGCTGTAACCTTAACTATTTTAGTGGGAGTAAGCTTGCTCTTACTACAATTCTTCTTATAAAACTGACTCATATAGTAAAAGCTTAGCTTAAAATTAACTAAGTTAACATAAAAATGCAGTATGTAATTTTACTGTAGAGGTGCCAAAATCTATCTCTTTATCGGCGGTCCATCTGAAATTCTACTAGTTAATTTGAAGCTTCCCACATTCAAATATCAATAAGGAGAGTGTTTTCTTCTCTACTGCCTTCTATTTTGTCTCCCCGAGCGACTTTCTCTCTGAGGTCGCTCTATACCCTCTTTTACTCTCTCAGGGCCCCCAAAGAAGGGAGATGTTCCATAAAAAGTTTCTCCAGCTCCTGAGGGCAACAGTTGGCAAATGTTATTTACGGTTAATGAACCATGGAAGGCAGCCACCGTTTAGAATAGCTAACAATTTTAGACGAAAGGATAGCGATATTATTGTGGTTCGTCGTGCCAGTCGCCCAATTTATCACTTTGAGGACTAGCATGATCTCCGCCAGAGTTCTAGAACAGTAGTATGCTACGGGCCTATGAGTCCTCTGTCAAAACTTCCGCCGAATTTCTCCGCACCACCATTTCCCAGTATCAGTTATGCCACGCCTGCTGTGAACCGTGCGGACGCCGAGATTCTCTTCTGCCTTGTTCTGGACCATTTTTGGATTGCGGCGAAGGAACGCACTGATGAGAGCACTAAACCGTTTACAAATAGTGAACGAACTTACCAGCATTTTGCTCTTCCTATATTTAACTATGTACATGTAAAAAATCAAAAAAAGACGTTGGGATGTATAGTAAATAGTATGGCAAATGGCTTACCGGAAGGAATTTATAGGTATGTGAATTTGGGCCTCGACTTTAAATGCACCTGACCCGTGATGCCTCGGCATTTCTGGTCATTTTTTCTCCTCCAAATCGAACAAAATTGTGAGACTGACAAACAGTGCCGTTTTAACCAGACTTCATTGCCCCTCAGACGTTGAAATTTCGTGTTTGTCTATCCAAGTTTTGCGAAGCTCCATTCACTGCAAGGATCTCTCGCCCTACCTCGAAAGGTGTGGTCCTTAACACCTTTCCCGGGGTCTTTGACGAGGCTCCTCCATAGTTTAAGCTTAATTGTCTTTTGTGTAAATGCTCGACCTCCTGAGGCGAATGAATTTAGTAGGACACTTTGACACACGAGCGTACCTGTCTCTCTTTTTCTCTATATTGGGAATTATTTCCTCGGGGTTATTATTGGTCTAGTGGTGTTTACTTTACTTGTTTTGATTTTTTCTCTCTCTTACCTTATCTGGCCTCAAGTTAGGCTAGTTTAATTTTCACCGGTTATATACTTGATGGCATTGGGCAGACAAGGCTATAAAATTTTAAAAAAAGCATTCAACTAAATGATTCTTTTCTCTGTCAGTCGGGATGATTACAGTTGTATCTGAGGCCGTTCTTCTTCGTCGGTCAGCATCTTCAACACCACTTAAGCTTCTTTGAATATCTAGTAGTTTAGCACGCCAATCTATCTACCTGATGGTCGCTCGTGTGTGGTTAAGGTATCAGAGAAAAGCGATAAGCCAATAAGCGCCCTCCTTTGAATTTCTCCAATGGGAAATCCATCGGCTGAAGACTAGATACTTTTAATTAGAATTACTATTGTTGCTCTTTAAAGCGGACCTAGGATTCTTTACTTAATGATAAGAGCCTTCTTACTTTGTTCTGGAAGAGCGTATGAAAGTCTCTGGATAAATTCTCACATGACCCTATTACTGATCTCCAGGACGCTGTTACTTCTGTATCTAAAGCACGTTGTATTTTCGGTGAATGCTGCCAACGGACTTCGTCTCCTGAGGCACGAATACTTCATTGACCAGTTCTATTCTCGCGTCTTTGAAACATACCGTCTCAGGTTCGATTATCCTCTCCCAATCCAAAGAGAATTTTATAATATCACTCCCAATCTGGTTTTCCTCCAATTTCTCTATCCTTTTTCAAGGGGGGAAGTTGATGGATAAATTGGTAAATTTTATACTAGATGATTTCCTATAAATCAGAGATACGTTGTTTCCTGCAAAGTATGTAAGTTCCACTCCTCCTGGGATGCTCTGCACCCGCTAGATATTGTTATTTGCTAATCTTTCCTTCGCAGGCTGCATTCCGTCACAGTATTTTTGATTTGGAGAAGGCCTATGATAATGTGTAGCGATACGGAATCATAGACACCGTCCATTATCTAGGAAAGAGGCGACTCTTCCTCAATTTTTGCTCTGAGTTCTTAATATATTGAAGATTTATATTTATATTAATATTGTGTTTTCAGCGGTAATGCTCCCATAGGTTGGTTCCAGATGATACCACTGTATTTAAAAATAAATCTCCTGTAGCTCACAACATGTAGCATATAAAATTCCTAAGAACTCATTAATAGCAGAAATTCTTATTTCAATTGGATGTGATACTTTACCATAAATTTGCATTAAAATATTTCACTGTTCCAAAAGTCAGTCAATCCTCTCAAGTTGTGAGATCTCAGATAGTTACCTTTCATATTGAACTAATTTTTTTACATTTTACATGCAATTAAATTTAAATAATATTATTTTATAGTTTTATCTTGATATTATTTGATATTTTAATATTATTAAAAGGTTTCACTTTTATTTCCAATCACATTCAAATTCGCTTTTTTCATATGCTGAAATACACTTTTGTATGAACTTGAATTTTCTTTTTTAATTTCCAGTAAGCTATATTTTAATGTATACTTATCTATATACTAAATGTATCATACGCATACTGAAATATTAGTTCATAATCTTCGGAAAAAAGCCAAATATTAGGCCTCGTCTAGCAATTCTTTAACACATGTTAAAACTACAATATTAAATACCAAATTATGTCGGCTTAATATAAAATAAAGGTAAAAAATATAATATTTTGATAATTAAAAGTGATTGGAATAGCATTATGGCTCTAGTCACCTGACGAATGAATTAATATAAACATGGGTTTTGGGCTAAATTTGACGGTTTTCATATAAGACTCTCCCCCCCCTCCTCAATATATGAGCCTAAAATAAATGTATTTTTATTTTTAGTTGCGTTGGACTCTGGGTGCGTGCGACTATACATCCCTTTTGATCAATCGGTCGGTCAGGCGGTCGGTCCCCGTTTTGCTATTTTTTTTTTTTTTAATAACAATATAAGTATTTGGCCGATTCTAATGAAACATAAAAGGCTTATGTTGTAATGCATTCTCTTTCGAAACATATAATGGTCAAAGTCCTCTCAAGCTTACTCCGGAAATTATCTTGTTTTGGCAATAACATCAAATCTATTTCGCCGATTCTAACGAAATTTAGAATCCTTATGTTGTTTTACATTCTCTTAAGAATAATATAACTGCCAAGGGCCTCCCAATATTATTCCGGGAATTTTGGGAAGTTTTGAATGTCGTAAAGCCATAAATAAAAGTAAGTGAGAGCCGCGACATTCGGTCGGCAGCCCTTGTTTTTACCCCAATTAGATTATGACTGGAAGATAACAATTTTCTCAATGTAGCCACCCTCACCTTCCATCACGGCTTCAAGAAAGCTCCAAAACCTGACCCATGTGTTCCTCAATGTGTGCTTAGGAAGATCTTCGAACACCTTTCTGTCTTCACCACCAGCTCGGCAACCAACGCGGTTTGCGCTTTGCTGGCAGAGCGAGGGGTCTAGGAGGCTCGAAATTTGGGCGGATGAAGTCGCAGATTCTCCTACAAAAACCTCTGACTCCAAATATGGCTTTCAAGCAGAAGCCTCTAAAGAAAGTTTCATGATGGTGACTCTAACACCCAACTTTCTTGCCAATGCACAGGTTCCCTTGCTCGAGTCTTCTATCAAATTGTCCCGCTGTTCTTGGATTAATTTCGGAATCCATGACCAATCAGACCACCTGCTGCATTCCTTTCTGCTGGCCACGGGTTCGTAGTCTCAGCTTTAGCTGCCACTGTCATTTTTTAAAACCTTTACAGTGTTAAAAGAGTATTGAACGTCAAGCACTATGATACCTTGTGCGGATAATCGCAATGACTTCCCTTGATCCATTTGAGCTAACTTTATCTTAACTAAAACTTTACTCTGCTTGCTATCCATCGCTATTGGCTATTCACCAACACAACAAGAAGAATCTGTATGTAACCTATTACTGGAATTTCAGGGATAAGGGCTTTATTTTGTTGCCAGAATATAAGAAAATTTAAATTTAAGAGTTTATTTTGTGTGAAGAACCACACGAACGTCAAGAGGCTAATATAGAAAATGATTAAAATAAGTTAATGTTACTCGTGTGGAGTTAGGAAGTTGATTTTACATATATATATTTATATATATATAAAGAGAGAGAGAGAGAGAGAGAAAGAGAGTATATCTCTCATGAGCGCGAGAGAATGATGAAATATATCCACCACACTGCATAAAAGAGTAAACGGAATAATTTTTTTTTCGGAAATAGTCATTTCCTACTTCGAAAAAATCTGAGCTGTGGTAGAATTCGAACTAAGCATACTGAAGCTCCCTTTGATTGAAATCAAAGCAGTTGCTTTGTTATATATATATATATATATATATATTTATATATATATATATATATATATATATAAGTCAAAGAACTTAATGGCTAGTTATGGTATATAGTAGTGAAACCACTGTATAGGAGCATAATGAGAATGTAATGAACAACACAAGTTACTCAATATCTCAAAATCCAAGCCCCAAAAAACCCATTAGAAAAAGGATCATTAATCAGGAGATTTGGTTCTAAGATCATCAAACTAAATTCTACAATCAGGTTCCCGCAATAGGAGCTACATTTAAATTGACATCCGAAAGATTAAAATGTGGAAATTCTCCTATTAGTATTGATTCTTTAATTTTTCTTTTACGGAAATCTTTACAATTATATATAATTTGGACCTTTCAATAATTTACTTGGTGATTGTCATTGCTAATATGGTTAAAAATACTGGATATAGTACAAACTCACCTGACATCTTTGTGATCATTATATTCATTTTTTAATGTTCCTCCAGTCTCTCCTATGTAGAATGAGGGACAGTAAGTGGATTCACACGGGGTTACATATACACCTACCTCATTTGGCTGATCCATGGGCTTGGTCGAAGGAGAAGATTTAAAGATGGGAAAAGGGTATTTAAACGAGACTCGACCTGAAGAAATAACTCTGTTTACTCCTTTGAAAAGTGGAGAGAACGGGTGGGATAGACAATTCGTGTTATATATATATATATATATATATATATATATATATATATATATATATATATATATATATATATATTTATATATATATATATATATATTATATATATATATATATATATATATATATATATATATATATATATATTTATATATGTATATATGATAATAATGTAATTTACCGAATTCCTTGTTTAGGTTGAAATTTATTCTATGTAGGCCAAACTTCCAAAAATGTTTCAATAATGACCAAACAACACAAAGATGCAGTAATTAAGGGTTATCTGAATAATGCCTTAGCTGTCCACAATTCTAAGATGGGACACGGAATTAACTGGTTAAATACTAATAATATAATCCATAGTAATGATTTTATAAAAAGAAATATCCTGGAATCATTTTTAATCTCCCACACAAAGGAGAGTAATCTCAACATTAGCCCAGGGCTGTTTTCGCTAGATCCAATTTTATCACTTTTTCTAAAATTCGACTTATCTGATAGCATTAAAATGTTGACCTCATAGGGAAAAGTGCTTTGTATAAATACTGGGTGTCTTATTTTTCTTTCCATTGAGTTTGAAAATGTCGAATAGACGAAAGTACTAACTCCAATCTGCTTTTTATTCAGTTTCCAGCCGTGGTATATATTCATATTTATAGTTATCGCGTGCTGACTTTTGTGATATTTCCCATATATATATATATATATATATATATATATATATATATATATATATATATATATATATATATATATATATATGTGAAAGATAATAGTAAACTACAATAATATTTGAATCAAGATTTTATTTATAACTATCGGACTAGTTTCAGCAAGTTACAAAATTCTATTTTCAAATAATAATCAAGAAACTAGGCAAGGAACACACTATATATAAGGTTAGCCACATCCTAAACAAAATGAAATGAAACAGGAAACAAATTTTAAAAGTTACTCATCTCCGGGAACCATTGCTTTCGGGTGTTTATCTATACGATTGGCGAATTTATTCGATATATATTTATTTAATTTGTATTGCCCTTTAGATAAATTGAAATTATCAACCTTTTTAATGATGATGGATTCTGCAATTCTCCTGTCAATATAATTGTTTGATTTATAAATGATTTTTAATTGGTTGAAATCAATTTTATGTTCGTGCTTTAGCATGTGCGTAAAGAGACTTGAAGAGTTCGTACACCTTCTGATATCGGCTTGATGTTCTTTCATCCTCTTATTAAAGTAGCCCGACTCTCCGTTGTATGCCAAATTACAATTATGTCACGGTATGCTGTATACTCCAGCATCGTGCTTGATTGGACGCAGTCTAGTCAAGGATTTTCGTATAGTATTAGAATATATAAATGTAATATTTATGTTATTTCCGTTAGCATACGATTTTAGGGTGGCCATGGGTGGAGCATATTTGGAAACTAATGCATTGTTTAAAATCTTCCCTTTGCATTGTGCAGATGGCATAGAAGTTTTGTCGTCCTTTCGAATAGCATTTATTTATGAGGTGAATTGTGTATTTTATTTCAATGAAATTGCAGATAAGGTAGTTAATTTCATTCTGAAGGAAGATTGGGTCGCACTTACTATAGGTTCGGAAAAAGAGTGAAGAAAGAACAGATATCTTAACGGATTTGTTATGTAATAATAAAAAAATGTATTTAAGCATTTGAATTTGTAAGATTTAGATAGATTGAGCCCTGAATATGATTATTTAAACGGTGGATATTTACCTCTAGAAACGGTAGAGAATTGTTCTCTTCTCATTCTACTTTGAATTTTATCGATGGGTGTAACGAATTCAGGTTGTTTAAAAATTCATTGAAATTGTTATTGTCTACGTGCCATGCCGACAGGATCTCTTCTACATATCGGAACCAGATAAGGGGTTGGGAATCGATTCTAGGGAGGAGGTTCGTTTCATAGTTTCCCATAAATAGATTGAATAGGATTGAGGAAAGGGGGTTACCCATACTTAGGCCATATTTTTGGCAAAAATTGTTATCTTCAGTTGAAAATACATTATAACTTACACATAAGCGTACTAATTTAATAACTTTAGGCATAGTTAAAGGTAGGTAAATATCTAAATTGGGAAGAAATCTCGATAACACGTCAAGCGCTTCATTGACCGGGACTTTCGTTAACAAACAAAATAAAGTCCGATGTGTGGATAATATGTGAGTGAGAGATTTTACCCACCGCTTTTGATAAGGTTTTAGCTAGCCATTTGGATATCTTCTAACTATGGGGGCCAATGCATGAGATAATTGGGCGTAATGGGATACCTTCTTTATGCGTTTTCCGTAAAAAAAAATCCTTAATCTCTCTTCCCGTGAATTAACATACGATGAAAAAATTATTCTTGGAAATGGCCTTTCGTTCTCATTTTCTATTAGTGATTCATTAAACCAACAGCATTTAGCTTCCCTTAGTAAATATAGTGAAAATCTGAAGATTAATAGTGAATTATTTAGTGGTTATCTTTGCGGTGCTTTAATTTGAATGCTTGTGTTAAATATCAAAATACACCCAATAGGTTACTTAACGCTCTAAAACTTTTACAGAAAGACCAAAACATAGTGATAACAAAATCCGATAAAACTAACCAAATTATTGCGATGGATAAAGCTCAATATTCGCAAAAACTAAATGACCTCTTAAGTGACAACAATACCTATAAAATTTTAAATTCTAATCCTCTGAATAACAAGACAAAATCCTTTAATCTGACTTAAGCCAAAAAATTTAAAACAATCAATCCCTCCTTTCCCTAAATGTACTGGTTACTGGAAACCCATAAAGAAGGTATCCCATTACGCCCAATTATCTCTTGCATTGGCTCCCATAGTTATAAGATATCCAAATGGCTGGCTGAAATCTTATCAAATACGGTGGGTAAAATCTCTCACTCACATATTATCCACTCATCGTCTTTTTTCAGGTTCTCCCTTATTCCATATCAGAAAATAAGATGGATTCTAATTTCATCATTTTCTATATTATCATAAATCCGGAAACTGAAGGCCTATTATTGGAAAGATTGAAAAGTGTAGAGCCTGAATCCAAATGAGATTTAATAGTGGGCTTTTCATAGACCTGAGCTGAGTTTTAAGAGTTGGCATTGCCTCTTCCTTGAAGAGTCTAAGCACGACATACCTATTTAAAGGCCGTGTTAATTTGTTATAGGGAGCCACCACTCAAAAGGAACTTCTACCAATTAATGAAGAATGGGTGATCATAAATTGCTTCATTTGCTCAGCTATTTCTCTTTAAGGTATTGCTCTTTTCTAGGGTCAATTTAACTAGGTTTAATGTTCGCTTTCTAACTTGTTTATGAGCTTTGGTTTGATTAGGTTCTTTTCATTTTTTATCGCCACTTGGACACGTAAGGGGATACTCCGTCTAGACTATTTCACCTGGTCCCTGGAGAACGGGCATGTTCTCTTGGCTTGCGGAAGGTAGGATCAATTAACCTCACCGGTCTCCGCTTAGCAACAAATGCTTTTAACAAGAGGGACCCTATTCAAAGCATCTTTGTCAAGACTGGTGAGCTGCAGCTCAATTTGCGTCTTAAGATGTACCATATACGACTTCTAATGCTTCCGTAGACGATCTTCACGGGGTTTTGATTCCGAGATAGGCCAATCATACGCTACGCCTTTTGAAATTTGAGCCAGGACACTCTTTCGAGAGCTCAATGTAGCTGTCAGGCCGGTGACGCCTCTGGTTCTACCCATAAGGCCACATTTGTTAGGTATAAGATTAATTACACTGTACAACCAATTTCAGTGTCAAGAAAAAAACATAGATTTCATGTACATTTTATTACGAAGTTGATTCTACTGAATTCGAATTTGATAACAAAAATAGCCCATCTCGTAGCATTTTATTGTAAATGGCCAATTTAATAATTATGTAATTGATACCGATTTCCACGATACCATAAATGTATTTCACTCCCTAAGTCAGATTAAATGTGTCCATTGTAATTACTTCATGAATATACAGGGTGTCCACAAAGTCTGGGTACATAGGGGATAAATACATACCTTCAGAACAAAACAATTTTATTTGATTATAATGTTAAGAAATTATATTTTCAATATGATTTCCATTATTTGCAATGCATAATTCGATGCGCCTTGCTAAATTCTGGAGAACACGATTGAATAGGTGTACATTGCCGTCGATTTCAGCACACTGACTGATAATGCGTTTTCTCAAGTGGTTTAGATTTGCAATCTTCATTGAGTAAACTTTCTCTTCTAACATACTCCAGAAAAAGAAATCAAGTGGAGCAAGGTCTGGTAAACGAGGGGACCACTCCACATGACCTATTTTTCCAATCCAGTGAGAAAAAGTGCCATTCAGCCAATCTCTAACATTTGTAGCAAAATGGGCAGGGGCTCCATCCTGCTGAAACCAGTCTGTAAGTCCCTCGCCTGGCGCTCAATTTTAGGCATTGATTTGTCTCTCAACATGTTCAGATAATTCTCACCGGTTACATGTTCATCATAGAAGAAGGGTCCTAGCACATGAGCTTTCCACAAACCACACCACACCATCACCTTTTCGCAGCCTTGCTGTTTGGATGGATCCATCCAATGTGGATTGTCTTAATACCAGTATCGATAATTCTGTCTGTTGACTTCACTATTAACATAAAACAAAGCTTCATTACTGAACAACAAAAGGTCTTTAGTAAAATTGATATTTCCCTCTAATTTATCTGAAAACCATTCGCACATCTGCATTCGTCTATCGGGGTCGTCTTCATTTAAGTGATGCAATATCTGTAATTTGTACGGATGGAACTTCTGCTCTACCAGGATTTTGTGGATAGTTGACCTCGGAACACCCAACTCCATGGATATCCGACGAAGTGATTTCTTTGGGCTAGCAGCAATCTTGGCCATGACAACCTTGTTCGTTTCTTCTGAAGTCTTTGGTCACCCGGAACGGGGTCTGTCCAAGACACTGCCTGTTTCTTTAAACTTCGTGACCAATTTCCCGACGGCAGTAAAATAAATAGGTTGCCGATCAGGGTGTCGAAGGTTAAATTCATCGGCGATTTTGCGATAAGACCATCCTTTTCGTCCACTTAAGAGTACCAACTCGATTCTTTCTTCTTTAGACAGAGCCATCATTCGATCTGGGGAGGAAAAATAACATAAATGAATAAAATATTAAAATTCCTATGTACCCAGACTTTGTGGACACCCAGTACAATGAATCACCATGGTTGTTAGCATTATATAATCTATTATCTACGTGTTTGTTTCTATTTCTTCGTTGTAAGACGTTTCAGGTGTGTTACGCTTCATGTTCCAGCATAAGTAAGCCAGCATAGCAGGGCTCCATTTTCCCTTATACCTATTTTACATTGATGCTAGTTTTGATGGAACCTCTCTCCATGTTCATCACTCACATCTCCTGAATTCTCTAGGGAGAAGGATAGATGAGGAAGAAGAAAGTGTATCTTCAGTGACATAATGTATCCGAGATCTTTGTAAGGCTTAATTAGGCTATCTACTATACGCTCTCGCTGGGCCCCTTGGTACTTTCCCAGAAAACGTTTAAATACATCTTTGAATGCATGCCAGGCAGCTAGTATAGTTTCATAAATTGTCGCCTCAAAGTCCACATTAACTATAAGTTGACGAATCAGAGGGCGGACGAGTATGCCTTCTTTACTCTTAGCATCAATAATTTTAGGGAGGAACGCTTTGAGTTATTGTGTGGAAAAATAAAGTATAATATGATCTGTAGGTCCACCTTGAGCCCTTAGAAGAACTAAGTCGTCTTAACATTGAAACAAAAAAACATAAGAAGCAAGGAAGCTTTCGGATGAACATGACTTTATCAAAAAAACTGTGTTTATCTTGCGAGGCCTATTTCCCGCGCCCGGGGCGATTTAAGCTCACCTCCCATACTTTTAACACGAGAGAGAACCGAAAGGATATTCAACCGGCTCCTTATCTCGGATTCTGCCCCCCCATCCTAAGCCGGTGACTTCAAATCCCAAGAGAGCACGCCGTAGCCCAAGGAAATTTCACCACCCACCAAACACCTATATAACCAGAGATTTTACGCTGGATAGTCAGTACAGCACGCCCCCCTTCGAAGACTCATTACGCTTTCTAGTCGGATCCTCCGTGGCTTCTTCGGGTACCAACGGCTAGAATTTCTCCGCCGTGAACATCGCCCAGTCAATTGGCAGCTCCATACAACGGTCATTCTTCCGTGAATTCGCGTCAGTAAAACCAGTCCTCCTTCATCACCATCCTGAAACATTATCGCCCCCCCCTCCCATCGAGAACTCTGAATTAAATTTCTTCCCTTGTTGCATCCTCGCCTGCCTGAGTAACCATCCCTTCGACATTAGCCGATGCAAGACGTCTACGCTGCGGACATAATTAATTTCCGATATTTCCAAACAAATTGTTTTGTTATTATTTGCATTAAGGCTTAGTGTAGCCCATTTAAGACTCTGTTCATAGTTAGGTAATTAACCGCTTTAATCCCTGGAATTTGCCCGTTTGCTAATATCGAATGTGTCCGTTATTTATTTGATCACTTATCTCACTTAAACTTTTTTTGTATATATTTAATATTTCTTTTTTGTTATTAAACTTTATTTTTGTAGCATCCTTTAAATAACCTTAAAAGACTATCAGCCATCAATTAACCTTTAAGTCATTCTGCACTCTCACTTGGGACAAATTTCTCCCCCAATCTATATATATATATATATATAGGTATAATTGATATACCACGACATACTAGAAACATGGCTTGTTATGTTGCAGTGCTTTGGTAAATTGCTTCATTATGCTTAGTGTAATATCCAGTGGTGGCAAAATGAAATTCTTCTTAACTAGTGACTCATAAATTACATAATGGCATCCCGGTGTAATAGGTTCCGGAGGTAACCATTATCAACCTACATAATGTTCTGATCTGGCACTATTTTTCCACTTGCAAAGGAAGCACATAATCCTGGTCCATCCAGTTTGTAGCTTATTTAGTTGGGATACTACTTTAAAGTCCGCACAAATTAGCCACTCGTGCTCCTTGTAACTTACGCTGTCATTTGGCTCCCTCCACACCATTGGTACGCCAAACATAGGGCCAGGCCCTTTGTCTTTCACCCAGAGAGAAAGCGAATTTGTATACCTGAGACAACATATGTGAAGTGCTCAGCGTTTATCCTGGACAGTCACTTTACATCTAAAGTAAAGCACATAAAGTTTTTTGACGTGTTTAGTCAACCCTCTGTGGATTGTTTTAATGTAACTGATCCACCGATATAGCAGAATATGTCTGGTTAATTTTTTCATTCTCTAGGCAATTTTACTGTCTTTTATAAAGAAAAAACACTCTAGTATGTGAAAAATACTATAATTATTAACAACAAACATTAAATAAAAAGTACAAATAGGAAGAATTTATAGTAGATTACAAATTTATCAAGCGTTATGTAAGATTTACCACGGATTTGGTCCCATATAACTAAAAAAAATATTGAGGTGTACTTTCATTAATTTCATAGGTTTGGTTGACAAATACCTTAGAAACATCCCATTAAAATTATATTAAAATCCGCTTATTACTTTTAAGGTTGTCAGTTTCGGCTGAATCGTGTATGCATTCAATAACTACATAACCATCAATGTATTTATCGTATGATGGTAATTTACAAGAAACTGGAGAGTTGCAATAAGAAAGGGATGTTATATTCGTTATTTGAGCAAAAAAGAGCCCTAGAGTAAGTTATTTTTATTTCTGTTTTTTTTATATATTCTAATATTGGCCTATTAACGCGACAAGTGGCACTTCAAGAAGTTACTTTGCTGGCGACTAGCATTCTATATATATTCGACGCAAAGTATTAAATTCTGGAGCAACAAGACTTGGTGAAATTACAAGGGGGAACGTGAACGTGATAATCTTCTTAACGACGGTAATCTAATAATCTTAATAATATAATAATCATTGTAACTCAGCTGCTCCGACTATATATATATATATATATATATATATATATATATATATATATATATATATATATGCTGATTTTATCTATGGCATGGCCTAGAATCGTCCTTAAGATCAGCTTCAGTTGGCGAGTTACAACAAGGAGTAACAACAAGGAAAGAAGGTACCCTAGGAGACCTTACGGTCCATTCAAAGAGGGTACTTTTGGACTAGCAATTGAGCGGGCACAAGGCTGCTCAATTGTTTTGCGTCCCTAAACGGCCACTTTTCAAGACTTTGTCTAGTCTTGACTTGAACTGGTCAACAGATTCACTGTTGACAACTTCCACTGGAAGTGCGTTCCACATACCGCAGATACTGTAAGTGAAAAAATTTCCACACAGATTGCGGTTGTAACGCTTCAGTTCAAGTTTGAAGCCGTGATTGCGCGTTCTGTTCTCACTCAGTGTGAACATATCCCGGTAGTCAACATTGTCGAACCCTCGAAGTATTTTGAAAACTTCGATGAGCTGACCACGCAGTCTACGGGTTTCCAGCGAGAACAGATCTAATTCCCTTAGTCTATCCTCATAACTTTTATATCGGATAGAGGGAATCAGCTTGGTTGCCCTGGCTTGTACGCGTTCCAATCTCGCGATGTCCTTTCGCAATAAAGGACTCCAAAATTGTACGGCATACTCCAGGTGCGGACGGACAAGTGAGTTGTACAGGCACAGTACAATCTCCTGGTTCCGATAACCAAACTTGCGCTTAATATAGCCTAGCATCCTTTGGGCCTTTTTCTTCGCCTCAATGCACTGTTTCGAGAACTTGAGGTCACTAGTGATTGTTACACCCAAGTCTTTCTCAGTGTCGGTGGATTCCATAGCAGTGCCTTTAAGGATATACTGAGATTGGGGGTTTCTGTGGCCGATATGCATCACTTTGCATTTGCCCATGTTAAAAGGTATCTGCCACGTGTCTGACCACTCCCCAATCTTCCCCAAATCTTCCTGCAGGCGGCCAGTATTTCCATCCTTTGCAACGTTCATACCAAACTTGGTATCGTCGGCAAATTTGGAAATCTTGGCAACCATGTCATTGTCCATGTCGTTGACGTAGATGATGAATAGTAGTGGTCCCAGGACAGAACCTTGAGGCACCCCGCTAGTAACGGGCACCCACTCAGAAGACTGTACATTTACCACCACCCGTTGCCGTCTGCCGTCTGCCGAAGGGGTGAAGAATAATAGGATACGGTTGTCGCAGCTTTGTGATACATTTCCTTTTAGTCAACGGGTGTATTCACCCAGGTGCTTCGTAGACTCTCATCTTTTGATAAATCTATTCTGAGACGCGTATTTTGGGTTTATGGGTTGTCTTATTGCCCCAGGTGGCTCTGACCTTTCGTGCGTTCGTACATTCTTGTGTTCCACGCGCACTTTCAACGGTTGCTTGCTGTCTATATATATATATATATATATATATATATATATATATATTCATTAACATATATATTTACATTCCTTATTTTTTGTATTCAAATTCTTAGATGTAAATTAATTTATATATTCTCATTTATTTATTCCAATTTTAGACATTATTTTATATGTGTAGAGTATGCTGGGATTTAATAATACCACTGCGCGTCCATTTGGTGGAGGTTTTCCCTTGGTCTATTGAAGCAATTTGGAGCCAGTAGCCTACCTATTACATAATCCGATCACCACATGTCTTCATGGCTCCACTAGAACGTTGGACAAGTATTTATCGGGTAAATTTTTTGAGTTACGTTGATGATTCGCTTTTGTTTTGGCTCTTTAAAGGCAATTTTGATGAGATCTTTACCAAATTATGCACACTACATTGCATTAAAGAGATTTACCAAAGAATAGTAAGAAAACAACTCACTCCCATTCCAGGACATAAAATTCGTAAAATATCGGCTTACTCATTTAATCATTAATCCAATAATCACTCATTTAGGCCAAATCTTACATTAATTGTAATTCATATAATATAAAATTGCGTCTAGAATTTTAAAATGAAGAGTAAAAACTAATAGATTCTACGTGTAGTATATAATCTGGTATGGTGCATACTAAATAAAATTAAAGCTCTATAAACTTTTCTTATCTAAAAAAAAACTCCGATCCTTAGAATGAAAATTGATCAAATATTGAATTTTTAATTAGAAAAAAATATACTGAATGTAACCAAGACAGTGTTTATTCAACTCATCAATTATTTATTCCCAAAAAGGAAGATTTACATCAGAAATTTAGGAAATAGTTTTTTAGAATAAGAGAGGTATTTAAGGAAATTACAACGACCAAAATCCCATTAATTTAAGGAGGAAACCAATTAAGCATGATGAAATTGAGGGTCAAACAAACTCTAGTAAACATCACAAAGATATTAGCTATTATGCTTGTTAGATTAATAAAGAAAAAAAACATGAAGCATAATACGAATCCCTTATTTGCATGACATTATAAAAATAATATACTTGAAAATAGATCATAAAGTTTAAAAAAGGATGAAAACTACGAAAATAGTTCGCTAACAATACTAGCAAAAATCAATCACCAAAGTTTTTATATCTCTCCTGAAGAAGAAATATTAATAAAAAATTCCACAGATCAAAAGCTAAATTGGAGACACTGCGACAGAATGTGAATCTCATCCATTGATAAGTTTATCCCATAGAAGGAGATATGTACTTGCATTCATAATCCACTACAACTTAGAGAAATTGAACAATTGGGACATTAACGAGGATATTACGTGGTACATTCCTAACTCAAATACCAATAGATTCCCAGACAGGAGAAAACTTACTCTCGTGAGATGAATTAATTGAAATCAGTCATATTAGTTACCAATTTATGGGGGTACCAAACTTATATGAAGGTGAATTAAATATCTGACTTTAAAGATGATTTCTTCAAGGAGTTCTCATTTTGGCTTGGTTTACCGAAGGTTTCAGGGTAATCGAGGTAAAGAACGACGTTTTTAACATATTTTATTATAATATTGGCCTAGTAATGGGGCAAGCAGAACGTCACGAAGGTCCTTTTGGGCGACTAGCGGTCTATATATATTCAACGCGAAGTACTTAATTCTGGAATGAGAAAACTTGGTGAATTCAAAGGAAGAACGTGAATGAGATAATTTTCTTAAGAACAGTAATCTAATAATGGTAATAATACAATCAACATTCTAAATGAGCTCATCGGACTATATATATGCTTATTTTCAAGAGGCAGTAGCCTAGAATCGTCAATGGGATGAAATTCATTTGTCGAGTTCATTGTTCTCCACTCCAAAGGTAGAGCTATCGAAATCTTGTATGTCGAATTCTTACATATTCCATGTTCTATCTATATAATAGGATACGCTTATCGCAGCTTTGTGATACAATTCCTTTTGGCTAGCGAGTGTATTTACCCAGGTGCTTCAACAACTTTGATCTGTTGATAAATCTATTCTGAGACGTAAATTGTTTGTTTATGCGTTGTCTTATTGACACAGGTGTATCTGACCTTTCGCGTGTTTGCACATTCTCGTGTCCCGCGCTCACTTCCAACGGTCGGTTGCCTTATATATATATATATATATATATATATATATATATATATATATGGATTCATTTTCATCATTCTCTCGTGCTACTTTGAGAGATATATACATATATATATATATATATATATATATATATATATATATATATATATATATATATATATTAACAAATATCTTTGCATTCCTTATTTGTGTATTCAATAACATGGATGCAAATTAATCTCTACATTATCAGTTCCTTATTTCAATTTTAGACATAACATTTTGTTTCTGTGGAGTAAAGCTATGATTTAATAAGACCACAGCGCATCCATTTTGTGGAGTTCTTCGCTAGGTTTATTGAATCCTGCAATTTGGACCCAGTAGCCTACCTATTACATAATACAATCACTACATGTCTTCATGGCCCTGCTGGTCGCACTTCAACTCTTGGTATGAAAGTTTATGCCCAGCTTGACGAATCTAATGAATATCGGCTGGTAGATTTATATCTATCGTTGGAGAAGTGAACTCATCATCACTAACTCTATAATTAAAGGAGGGGAATTTTTGAGTATTTGAATAATAATTTAATTTTAGTTTGGTTATGAGTTATGATTTTTTATCAAAGTTATTTTTAAAGCCCACAGAATTACAAATGCTGCTGGTTTGATTCTCTCAATATGAGTGTATTCGTCATCATCGACCTAGATGGACTAGCCAAAGCAAGCAACCAAATTTCTGCTCTGTTCGTAGATATGTAGGAATTGCGGTAAATGAGTGTGTTGATGTAGCCGCTTAACATTTTGCGAGGCCTGACTGATCAAAAGAGGCGTTCTGCTCTTCCCAGCATTTAGGCAGCAAGGTAGCAATCCGTTTAGCCCTTCGGCGTTCCTAGCAAAGAATATGGGATACGGCCAATGTGAACCTAAATTGCGCATTTTTGCGCGCATAAGTGTTGCCATGGACTTTTCTCTCAAAGCTCCGACGACTTCATTTCGTTTTTATGTCCCTAACGATTTGATGGAGCAAATCCATGCACCTTACTGCTTTTTTTTTTTCTTTGAAAAGAGCCGAGTAACTAGACTGTTAGACTACGGCAACTTATGTCCATTACGGCAGTGACTAGTGAAAATTTTTAAAAACCAGCCATCTCAGTGCGCACGCTAGATTAAACATAACTGAGCTTTATTCCTTATAGGCACCTCTCATTTCGTTTTGTGGTACTTACTTTATAGACTTCTCATATATTATTGTTTTGGCAGATGGCTAATTTTGCTGGCTAGTCGTCGAGCGGCTTCCATACACTCATGTCTTGTAGGAGCAGGGAGCGGAGGTTTCCTCCTCCTTTCTTGCGCTAGGTGCTCGTTTTAACACCCCTCATTCTCCCTACCATTTTTTTCTTCTATTTTTCTTACCTTTATTTACCTTATCCAACCAGCAATTGGTGGTCAATTATCGCATAAGCAACATGAGGTAGATGACATCTGGAGGCTTCTGCACCCTCCCTTTAGAGATTTGCAGGTGAACCTAAGGCTATATGTCTTCCTTTATCTTCACTACTTTGTTTAACAAATCTTTCCTTACACCTTTCTGTGGAATTCGCCCTCGTTGCTTTAAACACGAGAAAAAAATCGCTGTAAAAGATGGCTATTAATTATACATTTGAATGGTGTGATTTCTAGGAATTTGTTGATAAGCCAGAATAACCAGAGTGATCGTGATCAGTTAATGAACTTCGACCATCCATTATATTTCATCCCAGAGGTTTCACTAACTTGTTGTCCTCTTACTCTTCCTCTCGTATTTTTTTAAGTGGGTGAACGGTTTTTTCGATGGATTACATAAATAAGTTTCCTTCTATATAATGGGGATTGGTTCTCGAACCGTCTGTCGGCTATCACTCGTTTTAAGATGCGGATTGCTGACTGCCCATACGCTATTGCTGAAGTTCTTTCCTTGCACTTTTTGGTTGCTATTTTAACCACTGCTTCCTCTCGTTGTCCATCAAGACCTGAACTAATAACCTAGTTATTCTCCTCCAAGGAGACTTCCATTCGTTTCGGAACGGAGGAAGGTTTAGACGAATTGCGCACCAGAGTTACAAGGTCTTGAGATGCAAAGCAGGAACGAAAAGTCAAGTTTATAACACTTTATTTGGCAGAAATGAGTGCTTCGGGTCACCTCTTTTAGGCGTGTCGCCTCTTTTAGGCGTATCGCCTCTGGACCAAGTTTCTTCAAACACCCGTCCTTATGTAAAAATACATCATATTTCTTCTCTCTCTCTCTCTCTCTCTCTCTCTATATATATATATATATATATATATATATATATATATTTCAACCTCCGTAAGTTCTTCTATTCTATGGCTTTGAAATGCTATCTGTTCTGATGAAAATCCATTAATTGCTTTGCTTCCTCCATAGATACCAGTTCGAATCTTGCCCAAAGCAGAATATGTAGTATAATGAATCAAACAAACAGCAAGAAACAGAAAACGGGAAATTTTTTCTTCGGAAATATTATTTCTTAATTCGCAAAAATTTCGTATAGGGTGGGATTCGAGCCGTGCACTCTGAGGCAACGAGCATACGCTTTGATCTTAATTAAATCATCTCTTAGGCCACTTAGCTACGCGCAAGACCAAAAAATGTTTGAATAAACTTGCTTTTAAGCTACGATTCGCAAGGTCGATCGGGACTATAAAAGAAAGAGAAAATTAATAGGGAATTCAAATGACAAAGGAGAATTGAGGTAAACACGCGGCGAATATACAATGTATAAATCTTTCATGAGCGTGAAAGAATGATGAAATTGAATCCAACAAACCGCAGCAAACAGAAAACGGGAAAATCTTCTGAAATATTATTTGCTATTTCAGAATTCTTTTACGAATTAGGAAATAATATTTCCGAAGAAAAATGTTCCCATTTTCTGTTTCTTACGGTTTGTTGGATTCATTTGCATTATTCTTTCGCGCTCATGAAAGCTTTATACATGTAGCATAATGTTTACTGATCTCTGGCCCACTTTCATGTTATGCCCCCAAATCTCTTCAACACTCTCCCTGCCATCTTTCTGTTCAATTTGAAATTGGTCCTTGGTTGGGGCACATATAAAGTTTACATCACATTTCTGATTGCTATTTCGTAATCTTTGCTCTGAACAAGAGGTTGGCTAATAGAAGAACGAAGGAAGAATTTAACATTTATCACGACCTGGTAACGAAATAACTTTGGTCGTCTAATGTCTTCTGACACTTTGTAATAAATGAGCAATACAGGTAAGTGCAGAGAGGTTAATTACAATACATAAAGTATCGTGTCTCTTTCACGCAAGACGGGACAGTTCAAATCACTTGGTGTGAAAAAAGGCACTCAAGTCTTAAGAAATTCTTATTTTGGTTGTCATTAGATGGAAAAAATGACTAAAGTTCTCTGAAACGATAAACCAAAGTCTATAGTGGTTGTATTTTATGGGAGATAACAAAAAAAAAACTACGTTCAACTGGAGCTTGTAAGCCACATGCTTTAACACTCGGCGCTAATGTTGGTAGTGGCAACAAACACTCAAGGAATCCAGTTAGGGATTTAACAGCGATCCAAAACCCATTATACTGCGTGTGAAAGCCACTCTGAAAACGACCGGAAACTGGATTCCATCCGGCTACTTAGCAAACCCGATGTAACTTAACCTCCTTGCTCTAATCCAAAGTGACATTTCCCCTCGACTAAGCCCAGGAACACAGGAAGCCATAATAATCATAATCAAGATTGATTTGATTGATTTTAAAGAAACGTTCGGCGTTAAGGACAAATTAGGCTAACTGGATGTTATGTGAGGAAAGCAAATTTGGGTGGACCTCCTCGGCAAATCGAATGGATGTAAATGACATACAAAATAAGAAAAAGGGTCTTTTAATAAAATAAATAAAGCATAATTAAATGAAATTGTTCGATATCGTCGTCAACTAAAATATAGGCTTAAGAAAGCCTAATTAATGTCCCTGGGAAAAAGTTTAAATGTAAGACAATAGCGTAACCACCAATGGCATTTTTACTCGGTAAAAACAAAGAGTGGGACAGCAAATATAGAAAAGAATGTATGCATCGAAAGATATTAGAAGAACAAAAAAGATTAAAGATGTCAAAAATTTTAATAGATAATCTCGTCAACTCTAAATTTGGAGTCCGAGACCATGTATGATAAGCACCCAGGAACAAATTCGTACATCATAGAAACGAGCTTTAAAGTACGAACTTACACCCGTATATGAGAACATGACCTAATTTTTGTTTTTCGATTATTTATTTAGATATAGTTCATTGCTTGGTGTGGATGAGAAGTTTTCCTGACACAGAGCAAAGGTGGCTAACCATTGCTAAGGTAACAATTATTACATCTCAAAAGTTCCAATATATTGCGAGAAATAAGAAAGACCCTTTCATTTTAATTTTTCAGTTGAAGATGTTGCCCATTGTTCTGCAAGAGCCATTCCAAAAACCGAAAAATCGGGTCTCAGGATAATCCCATACAATTGCATCCTAATCGCACCAGGAATTCGCCCTTGAAAGATGACTGTATTAAAAATACAATTCAGAGAATTTTCTGAAAGATTTGATCTGTTTCGTGTGGTACAACCCCGCTGCAGAGAAGGCCCTTACAGATTCTAAACTTGTAGGATTGACTGAAAGTAATGTATTATAGAGCTTGAATAGATTTTCAGTTCTTTTTAACGATAAATAATTTACTAAATAAGAACGATTTTCTTGAAGGATTTACCTTAAAATTTGCGCTCGTTAGTTTTACATATAAATCAGAAGCAAAATTATGTTGTGGGCAAAATTTGGTGTCCTATTTGATGCCAACATTGCCAGTGGTCCCTAAAAATATGGGACTATAACCATGCACATTTTATCCTCAGTTATTTAAAAGCCGGGAAATAAATTCATTATGTCTGTCTCCGACCAAGTTTCATCTATCAATAACTGGTTGGAGTAGAAGTGAGGTGGTGGCTAACTTAGTTCTCTTTCAGTCACCTTAAGGGTAGTTGTTTTTAACATTCGCTCATTCTTCCTACCCTCTTCTCCTTAGACTTCACCCTTAACTCTCTTTCCCTTAACTCAGGTGACATCTCGAAGCTTTTGTCTGTCCAGGCCACAATACCCGCAGTTTGCCCTCTCGGCCCCAATATCTGCAGTAGTATATTGACCCATATTGCTTCTATACATTTAGGCTTTACTAGCTTCATCACTTTTTTACAGATCTCTCCTTCCCAATATCCTGCGTGATATATCCTCGTTTTTATTTCGCTTAAAATTCGAGGAAATTGAAAAACGAGATTATGTGTTTTGATTAAAGCACGAAAGCGTGTTGGGCGGATATTTATGTTTTTTTTTCCGGTTACGTTTGCCATACAAGTAAATGATGTAAAATTTACAATAAAAGACTTTAAAAGAGATGAAACGATATGTAATAACCTCCAGAATTGCGAATCAAAACTTTTGGCCTAAAATAATGTGAACATGGCTATTAAGCCAAAATGGTTGTGGCTAAAATTTATATTTAATAGAGTATAATAATTTTTTAATAAGAAAGAAGCTAATGGCACATTTTTGACAACTTTTGATGAAGAGATTCGTAAATAATGCATTGTAGTGGCTGATGGGAGGGATAAAAATGATAATAAAGTTCAAAGCGCTCGGGTACGCATGGGGGAAAAATATTTTCTCAGGGAAAATATCTTCTAAACATATCCATGTGTTGTAACGAAAACACCCCCAACCCCATTTCAGATATTCAATGTTTAATATAGGTTGACTTATCGAAAATATTGTGAAAAATGGTTTGTAAATTTGGATAGACACAGAAGTAACTCTCAGGTTGTTATCGGATGAAAAATATTAAACATTGACCTTATACACCGTTTTGATATGTCCCCTTACTTTTGGATGTTTTTAAATTAATGTGGTTTTATATAGTCATATAATTGAGTACAAAAATAAGTTATCTTACCAATATATTTTATATGAATAGATAAGAGGCATATTTAAAGAATAAAGTATTTTCTCCTCAGCAAATGATTCACCAATTTAATATATTTCGTAGGGCAAAGTTTTCTTAGCTTCTTAGGAAATTGGCAGAAAAACTTGGTTTGAGAAGCACCGAACAATTTGTTCTATCAATTTGGTTTTTGTTTTTAAGGGCCATAAATCACACTCTTTTAGTGCATTTTAGTTATCTTAATTGTATTGTGATCCTTTGACTAAAAATATGATAGTCATTTTGGCGGTTGCTATAGTAATGGTAAGCCTCGTTGAATCTGAATTCGTAATGCATAGACTGCGTTTCCTATCAATGCCAAGCATATGTTATTTCCAATGAAACATTATCAATTAATAGTTAAATTTCTTTATGATATTTTAATCACAAAAAAATTAATAACCATCAGGTTTACCAAAGGTAATGTACAATTTGGGGCTATATATTATAAATGAAAAAACGTATTACTAAGGAATATTTAATAATAAACATAACTTTTAGGTTTGATATGAAATATGTTTTCAAATCCTTTTCAACTTCTTTAATTGATGTCAACCTCAAACCCTCCAAATTGTTCTGTATTACCCTAAATAAGAGATAATCAAAAGTAACAAGGTCAGGAAAATATGGAGAATGAAGCCTTTTTTCTTAACCGAACTCCTCCAAGAGATCTTTGGCTATTCCTGCTGTGTGAGGACGGGCATTATCTTGATGGAGGAAGACACCCCTTCGGCGCAAAGCAGCTTTTAAACGACCAGTTGATTGTAGTAGAGATTAGCATTTATTGTCTGATTGTTTCTAACAATTAATAATGGAAAATTCCCATAATATCTCACCATGAACTTAACATGATTTTTATTGGATAAGGTTCTTCACTTCTCATCACGAGTAACAAGCCTGTACAAAAATGGTGGTGCCGGAAGGTGTCGTGAAAGCAATAACTCACATCAAGCAACACGCTGATTCAGATTCACCGTGAACATTTCGTGTGTGACCCATTTTCCCAATCCCTGGAATCGTTCCAATAACTTTCAGTTGTCGTAGGGCAGTCGTAGGGGTTACGAAAAAAATGTTCCACGAATTCCCTCGGGCCTAGAAGTATTTTCAGGATTTGCTGTGAAAACAGCTTCCAATTCTTCAGAATATAGTTTTTTTGACGACCTTATTTTTTTGTCTGACCTTTAGACTAAAATCTCAACTTCGGAAATAGGAAAAAAACCTCTTGCAACTTTTTTCATTTACCACATCATTTCCATAAGAGTTCTGAATGTATTTTGCCGCTGTACTTGCATTGGCACCTTCATGAAAGAGAGAAAAAATACCGAAATTGATTTTTAGATGGAAGGACATAGGGGTGAACACTGAAGAAGATTAGGAACAATATTTTTATAATCTGGAAGAAAAATGTATTAATTACTCATGCAAGCATTCCTAAACGATAAAGAGAGGCACTTCTTTAATAAATACCATTTAAACCTTTCTTTTAAAATCTAACATTACTCTCGTTCTAACTTTGATATTTCAAACCAAATAGATTTGGTCACAGATATTTACTCTCAATAGTGACATCCAAGTGACATCCAAGGCGGAGGCGTTTATTTTGTTACCATTATTTTATGTTTTTGTTAAGGATACTAGTTTCTATTACAAGGTTAACTGTTGGATATTAATGGTTCAGCCAACGACCATTGGCGGATCCAAATGGCGACACCAGGCAACCACTGGCGGATCCAGAATGGCGACGCCAGGCAACTTCACGCAATTCCTGGCCTATTAATTTGACACCCAGAGGAAAGGCACAATTTTGTGATTTAACAAAACTCTCGCTACTACCATTGTTCCACTGCAAGTTCCAATCTTCTCATCAATATTCAAGAAAACTGTCCATCCATTCCATCTGTCAGGCCTTTGATATGCAGATAACAAGAAGAATTTCAACCATAGGCCTTTTTAATAAACATAAATTGTGAGAGTGTTTACTTAGCCGTTGAGATAGAAATCCCAATATGGAGATATATGGAGAGAGATAAAAAGAAGAGAGCTAATCGCTTCCCGTCTCAGTGTTGACGAATGCATTGGGTAAACGTCACAAGTTTAACAAGGCCAAAATATTGCCCCATGAGAAGGTCATCACTATGGGTAAGCAAACGTCACAATGCCAACAAATGTCAGAAGATCTTTAGCTCGAAACCTAGAGAAAGATCAGAAATGCAAGGTTAACTTCAAGGGAGAGAATCGACAAGTCTATCGTCTTGCTGAAGAAAATGAGGAATTCTTATTTAGTTTTATCGAGAGTGGTGTGTGTGTGTGTGAGAGAGAAAGAGAGAGAGAGAGAAAGACTGAAAATGATATTTACGATGTGTGTTTATGATTTTGATCCGACCCCTGAAGTGAAAGGCCTCATGATATTTCCTTCATATTTGTTTGCTGATGGTATATGGCCTTTTTGTTTGTGGTCTGTCCTTTATTTGTCGATCCAAGGCATTGTATGGCGTTGGAGATTTAATAGGATGTAAAGCCATAGGCAGGAAACCGGTTTAATTATATTTCTGCTCCAAAATCATCTACTATAAGGCTCTCGCATCCTCACCGCATGCGAATGGTGGTTCTCCTGACTTATTTATATTTGCACGTAAAGATTTCCTATAAAAACCTGCCTTGCCTCCTTGCTTGTAAGGTAGCTGTAGTTTAAACGTTTATGGTTAAAAATTGTAACATACAAGATTTATGATCGGAAGGCACAAACTCTTTTGTCAGTAAAACTACAATAAGCTTATATTTGGTATGCGGCATTTATATCAGCCACTTTAACACTCCATGGAACATATCCTATGTTCCCAACGAGTACACCAACGTCTTCTATCCGCCAGGGCATCTACACGTAAAGGATAAAATTGCCACTTGCTTGGCATAGATAATGAATGAGCAGCGTCTCGGAAATGACTGATAGGGTAGTAGAAGTAGATAATAATTGTTATTGTAACCGAACTAACTTTTAATACTATTACACAGATTGTGGTTTGATGGATTAAGTATAGCTAAATGGGAACTGAAAAGGTGTAAATAAGGGAAAAGGCGTGAAGTAAGGATTCCTTGCAATGAATTAATTTTAGTTTGTAAAAGAGTAATTTGAGTGTTTTATAAAAATGGGTTTGTGATTTAAAATTATACATTTGTTTTACATAATATTTACCCAGATCACAGAGAATATTCTTGAATGCTAATCTGATACCAGGCTTCCACAACGCGTTAGACCACCTTTTATTGAAAGGATATTAAGAACTCATGACTCGGAATATTGCTCCGAAATAGTATTTTTTGGCTAAATCTTGAAATTCAAGGTTAACTTGAGTTTGGGCCTTGACCAAGAATCAGGAGATGGGTCATCACTCTGTCGTCATTGGGGTAGGCAATCAAGAATGCTGATGCTGGTTAATGTTCTTAGCAAGCGAATTATTTTGACATATAATTATCAAATTAGCAATTTTAATCGTGGTTGATATGTGTATTCTCACAGCGAAGGGGAAGCTTATGGAGGGATGTAAAAGGGGACAAATGAGAAAATACGTTTGTAAATTTTATGGAATTGTTTGGAGATCCAAAAACCTAAAGGTCATTATTAGCTTCAGTACCAATAGCTTAAATCTCCTCGCTAATCACTCCATATTTACTTAAAATATAATCGTCTTATACAAATATCTAGAAGTTAGAATTTCTGCCCTGATTCTTGAAAATGCCCTAGATCCTTTTTATTGTAGCTTTAGACCGTTGTAATAGTATGATTTTCCTTTTGTATTTTCCACTTCTATTAGAGGCCCTATGGTCCCATGTCAAAGCTAGTTCATCTTCTTAAGCTCGCTTTTGAAGCCAGAAAAAAAACAAATAAAACAATAGTAAATACATAGCGTAACTCTTGAAACTGTAGTAGTGCTGCCTTTTTCATTAACCCTCACCCTGTTCTAATAAAGAAACAGCAAATATATTTTTTACAATAATTTTCATAAATTTGTCTCTCTTCTGATTCCTTTAAGGTATTACCAGGTTTATAT
This sequence comes from Ceratothoa steindachneri, assembly GCA_963969495.1. NCBI lineage: Eukaryota > Metazoa > Arthropoda > Malacostraca > Isopoda > Cymothoidae > Ceratothoa > Ceratothoa steindachneri. The sequence goes on along the minus strand of OZ018321.1, from coordinate 144,794,754 downwards.
AGAGGCATATTAATAGTACCTACCTAACCCAACAAGTATAGAAACCTGACACATAAAAAAAGATAGAAATAGGTAGGTAACACTAGTCCTACGCACTTTTGCCATCATTCCAAAATACTTCGAATTACGACTAAATCTCTTTTGGAATTAATTGCATCATTCTTAAGCTCGTTTGCTCAGTCAGCAAATTTGATAATAATAACGGACGCACGGCGTCACTTATGATAATGGCGTCACCATTTGATGAATAGCACCGACATTGAAAGAAGGTTAAGGTAGGTTAGGATATATTATTAATATTATCAAAATCAACTAAGGCATTGGCAAGGAACATTTTTAGCATGTAGTTAGCAAATGTAATGAGGTTACGGTAAGCCAAATGCGTTTCGGAACGTACTAAAAATATATGAAAGACGTATAGTCCGAGTTCGCGAAAAAGTAGAATAATGTGGTTATTATAGACAGGGAGACAGCATGTAACTCTTCAAAGCTTGAAGGTAGAAGAGAAGTTTTGTTGTATTCACACCTATTTAATTTGGAACTAGTGAATAAGTGGAAAACACTGAACGATTTCCAAATAATTCACTTTATATTATACAGGCTAGAAGCAAAAGCGCTTTAAGTCTTGTTATGGGATTTCTTTCCTAAAGAGAAAAACCTCAGGGAGGTTAGTTTCTAGTATTTAGATAATTTTATAAAAAAATCTCTTTAAAAAATACACCATTACTTAATCAGGGAAATATATCGCAAATAATATATCTCCACACGTGTCATTAAATACATCCCAAAGATAAATTAACACCTAGTCAGAAATGGGGACAAGTTTTATATCCCAATATACAAATGTCTGTTGTGTACATACACCTCAGGACTTGAAGCCAAATCTTATAGGGGAAAATTGCGCCCGCCTTTAATCAAGGAGAAGGTTGGCTTTGAACTGAATGCAATCGTATCGACTCAAGATGCGAGGTTTCTAAGTGTGGAAAGATTATGTCAAAACTACCCTAGTGAGATTGCAATTAAGAAACGAAACCGTTAGAAATCTTTATTTTTAAAGAGAGAAAATTAGGAGATTTTCGGTCGTGTAAATAACGAGTCAAATGAATATATATATATATATATATATATATATATATATATATATATATATATAACTACATATAGAATGTTACAAATTTTTATTAAACCAGAGCGTGCACAGATTTTGGTCAGACTAATCTTTATGTTAATTGATTATGCTCTGAATTTATTTTATGATTTAGCATAGTTTTACAAGTTCACTCCTTGTTAGGGTTGCTAGCTATTAAGTTAGAATTAATAAAGTCTTTTTTATCGAATTTGCATTCAGTTGATGGAACTCACGAACTAAAGGAATCGTAACGTGATGTACGAGTTTAAAATTACGCGACTGAGTGCGGGACGAGCGATGGGACGAAGATTTACCCTTCTTAAGATCTTTGCGTGGTTTCGCCTACTTATATGCATGGGTCCATTATTGTGGAGATACCTTTAGCCTGATGTCGCCTATGAAGAAGAGATCCATCATGTTCGCTCAGCCCCAGCTCTTCTTGATTATGCCTCTGTGCCTGGCGTTTAGTCAGAGGTTGAACAGCTGTGAGATGAGGAGATTTTATGAGTTGTCTGTGCTACTCTATAGTTTGACATTCCCATGCATTTCTGGGGCTATACGTTGGCCAGTCGATGTTAGGGACGATGCTCCCCGCAAATGTTCTTCTCACCTTGAAGTTTCCGAAGGAAAGGAAAGAAAAACCAAAGTTCACGTGCGAAAGGATACTTGCCCATCTGTTGGCGCCCGCGATTCCCTGCCTTCCCTAGTGGCGTGTGATTCTCTTCCTTGAGGGACCAGGTATTCCATGTTTGCGGTTATCAAAAGCGACTGTCCTCTTATCAGTCACAAAGTAACACAAAGATTTAAACGAAAAAGGTCTATCTATCTATCCAAGAGCAATATTTGCTTTTTGGGAAGCTTCAGTTAATGGATTTGAAAACTTTAGAGCACTCGATCTCAAGACACCTTAATCCCGTTTCATGTCGAATGTATTAAAGGTTTGACTGCCCATATTGAAATATATTCAGGTATTATAATAATCACCTATGTGTATTACTTCACACTTGTCCACATCGAATTGGCTCTGCTATTTTTTCGACCACTCGACTAATCTAACCAAATCTGTTTTCAAAACGAAACTTTACAAATATTTCTACTGGAGAGGTATTCCTCACGTTGGTTTTTCCAAAGTATTATTTTAAAGAAACGAATCATATAGACACCCGGACTACAGTTGCAAGAAGGAAGAAACATAGCACGAAGAATGATTTCATATAACCCACGGCCCCACTCCGCGCCAACATATTTAATCAAAATCTTCCCTATTTTTTTTATTAAAGCTTTATTGATTTTTTATGCAGACAGAAATCGAAGTCGAGGTATTTAGATCAATCACAAGAGTAAACTATATCTTGGCAAAAATTATCTTTTACCCCGGCGGAGGGTTCACTTAAAGCGAATAGGTTAGATGACGAGGTAGAATCTGGTAATGACGAATTAATGGTAAAAAAACATTGGGAATTTCGTGGCTAATTTATTACTACTCGTACTCTTAAAAAATACGCATAATCAGTACTTGTTAGATCAAAGTTCTTCCTTCTGTCTCTGTGTTCATGTTTGCAAACATTCATGATTTTTGTGTGCCCTAAAAGAAATCCAAACGTGTTTCTTTTCCGTTATTCTACTTTTTCCTATGTAGAAGCTGTGTCCTTGTTAGATGATATAAGATTTTTTTCTATTCAAATGCCAATTTAATCTCAGCTCTAGTCGCCTTAGAAAACTATTAACTCAATGCTACAACACCTAAAACTATATTTCAGATCCTTTTTTTCTCTATTGCCACCACCATTTCCCTTAAATGTATACTAAACCATAAAATTTCCCTTCTCTATTGAACGAAAGACGCACAGTTAAATATTCCATCATCTCTCCACCACATCCATCAATCTGTCTTCTTTACCCATTCTAGCTCAGCCTTATAAATCGAGAATTATTTTTGCAATAACGTAATTACAATTATGCAGTTAAGAAAGCAATGCTATACCTAACTATGCTTTTCGTCAAGCCCTGGAAGGATATCTTCTCACAATCATGAGAGGAGCACGTATAATCCTGCTTTTCTAAGTAATCTAAAAAGATTTGTATGAATCAGACTTTTTAAAATTGTTATTCCTTTAATGTGTGTACTCTTACATGCTAAACTCTTATTGTTTTTTTGATACAACTTTCGCTGCCCCATATCTTATGGTCAGCATCTGTGATTAGTCGGGCTCTTCCTAAATATCTGCCTTTGATTACTCTATCTCGAGACACAACCTGGGCAGCTTTATCAAACGCAGTTGATCAACCATTTCTTTGGTCCTCTTTTGTCGCTCACGCTTGTGGATACACATGTACATTTACAAAGCTTATTTTATTTCTAATACAAAATTGGATCTAGACATTTAATAGGACCATTTATGGACGTATCTTTCGGGCCTACTTCTTAAGTGGAGACAAAAGGTGAGAAAGAGGAAATGAGAAAGGTAAAAGAGATGGAGAGCGTGAGAGTATTTTACACGCGTATACGCTCATGATTGTAATCATTCGTATATTGGAATAGTGGCAAAAATCAGTCTAGCGCATTCGCTTCGTGCTCACTTTCACACAGGAAGTCGCCGTTTCTACTCCAAGTTTAGTTGGACTTTTTATATTATATTCTTCTTATTATCATTTCTCATAAAGAGGACTGGCGATAATCACTAAAAGTAAAGAGAGGAAAGGCGAAAGTTATAACTGAGAGAAAAGAGAGAGATAAGAAAAGGTGATGAATACTTGAGATGGAGTCGTCATCGATGGGGAAGGAGATGGTGTGTTTGGTTCAGGTGTGATAATATTATCATGCACAAATGTTCGTAAGCGCGTGGGTGTATACAGCATTGGCCCAAATTCTGGGGCAGGTATGAAAAAGGGAAGAATATGATTGAAACTCTTTTATTCCATACTTGACATAATACAAATATACATGTTAGCGTATATCCTATCAATAATTAATATTTGATGTGTCCTCCTGAGTAGTTATGAGTAATTACATCTTGGTTATGGGAGTGACCATTCATTATGTCTGGTCGTGGCAAAGGAGGAAAGGTTAAGGGAGATTCTAAAATACCCTCACCAGACAGCCACTTACCCGGATACCGCTTTTCAGAAGAATTTTTTTTTAACGAAGAAGGAAGAGGGACAACCTTTCCTCAAGAGGGGCCATGGGGCCAACCAACCGCGATCTTAAGCGGGTCCACCTCCGTACCATCAGAGGAGCGACAGAACCAACTAGAAGTACTGTCCTACAAACCATCTTAGGAGTACTGAATCTAGCTCTCAACAGGCTTATTGAGACTCCGTTCGGTTACGCGACGTTATTCTGGACGGTCGATGATATTGAAAAAATAGTTTCAGAAGAAGCCAAAGAGACCATTCGAAAAATTTTGCTTGAGGCAACCCTATCCTAAGAAATCCTCGTATGAGGCACAATAATTGTAAGGAGGCTCGACCCGTTCTTCAGTGACAACAGTTGCGAATATATCAAGACCGAGCTAACAAAATAATAAAAATAAGGGAAATTCTCAAAAGTGGAAAAATTCGAAAAAAATATAGTCAAGATCATGTTCGAGAAAGTAGAGATGGCTTAGAAGGCCATAAAGGAGGGACTTCTTGAATTATATCTTCGAACAGCACCTGAGCAGGTTGAAGTTGAAGAATTTATTAACATCGAGAGCTGCTTCCGATGTCTTGCCGTGGAGAAACACACAACGAAGGAAGTGTACAGCGACCGACATCACTTGTTCCGTCTGCTAAAACACTGGGCATGTATGGAACGAGTGTTTGTCAGAGATACCAAGATAAGTACTCTGCGGAAGGAATTACAGGGCCTTGGCCATGAGATGCTCTGTCCGCAAGGAAGCTCTTAGAACAAATCGAGAAGCAATCAAACAGCAGAAAGAGGCAAAAACGAGAACCTACGTAGAGACAGCGGCGACGGTCACACCAAATGACTTTGGAACCACAGCCTCGAAATTCGTGTTACCAAGTAAATGCAAGGAGATAATGACGATGGGCGTCTTTGCCCACCTTGTAAACCTAGTAACCCCCAGGCACTTTTGCGGTCGAGCTAAATCGTCCCTTGCAAAAGAACTAACTATGGTTCCCGCCCAATCCCGCATCGCAGGAGATGTTAAAAATTTAATTTCTCGACAAGGAAGAACAAAAGGACGCGAAAAAAGAAGTAGAACTAAGAAATAAAGAAGCATATCAAGTCTAACATGAAGTAAGTACGGAGGAAGATCAGTTATCAGAACACGACGAGGCAGGCTGGGTTACGTCAAACAAAAAGAAGAAATAAAAAAGAAGAAATCAGTATAAACAGGAGAAGAAACAAGACAAACTCCAAGCAAAGCTGACAACCCCGGTGAAATCGGAAAAGATTATGAATTTTTTACTGCAAAACGAAGAGAGACCTCAAAATGAGCAAGAAAGAGAGGATTATCCGAATTATCCTGGAGTACCCCTAACGGATAAAAAGGACCTACTATTTCAAGGATTCTTCTTCGACGTCAAGAAACTAGACATCAATGTCTACGGCACTCCTGACTGTAGCACACCAAAAGGAAACCTGGAACAAATACTGGCAGAAATTCAACGAAGCGACTCCAAATGGACCTTCAGTGGACCGTCGTCACCGAAGGAATTAAGACAACTACTGATGGACTGCAAAGAAATTCATTCCAGACTCCTGCAATCACATCATCAATACATCCACCTTCAAAAAATAAAAAGTGGTCATAAGACCAAGAGTCAGTGATTAATAATAACTAACAATGAAAAATAAAAATGATAATCAAAGGTGAAGAAATAGCAAATAAAGGTGAATAAGGGTAGGAAATAAATAATGAAAAGTGAATAAATGAAGGTGAAAAAATAAAAATGATAACAAAAAGTGAACAAATAGCAATTAAGGAAAATAAATATCCAATAAGGGTAGAATATAAATAATGAAAAGTGAATAAATATCGAAAATTAATAACGAAAGTGAATAAATATCGACATCACGGTGATGAAAAGTAAATAAATATAGAAAAAGTGTAAAAAATCAATAACAAATGTAAATAAATATAAATAACAAAGTGATTAAAATAAGTGACTATATCTAAAACGATAAGTGCTCAGAGGAGGTTATTATCAAATACTTTAAAGTGAAACAATAAAAATAATAATTGGAAATAAAGTATACTATTAAAACCGGATTATGAGAGTAACGTTAAAACGATTCTAAAGCGATTAACAAAAATAGAAGACGCTATTAGCGCAATTAACAACTATCAGTTAAGATTTAAATAAACAAAAACAAAACAAAATAAATTGTGAATAATATGTAAATACTATAATAAGAAAAACCGACTAAGTAATGGTGAACACATTATAAAATCAATACAGCGAAAAATCACTCCTAAAAATGATAATAAATGCATACAGATAAAACTCGAAAACCAAACTCATGTAATCAGTATAAAAAAACTAATAATGTATAAGTGTTCAAAATATGATCTCCTGACAACCCCATGACAATGAATTTCTTTAATTGTTACTTTTACTGTCACTCTTCTCTGCTATATTTTTCTTCCGAACTTTCATCCCTATAACTATTTTTTTACCAATATGTATTTATATAAGGAATATTTGTGAAAAACTTGTTGTATTCTTTATAACCGCCTTTACTCGTTTATGCATCCTTGAAACTATGTTGGGTAGGTAGTGGCTCAGTTTTCTGTCACTCTTCATGAAGTTTGGCGGTTAATTCACATTTTGAGGAACATTTGTTCCTCCTCACTTTTGTGCCCAAATGTGGCAACAAATGTCCAATAGGGTTGAAATCTGGAGACTGAGGAGGTCATTGCATCAATCTCACCACTTTATTTTCAAACCAACCCTTTGAGACTCTAGATGTGTCGCATGTTCAAAGATTACACCGTCCGGTATGTCATCATTAAAATTTTTACCTAAAGAAGATTGGTAAACCCAAACTAACATACTGCATTTGAAACTCATTCTACCTTCACAAGTGAACAACATTCCTGCACCTGAAGAGAAAATGCAGCCCCAAACTATTAGAATGCCTCCTCCAAATTTGACTGTTTGGACAAAAATATCTTGGATCCTAAGCTTTCCCAACTCTTTGCAAAAGATAAACAGCTCTTGGAGTTCCAAAGATCTGTGAAGAAGTACAAATATTAATCATCCTCTTTGGTATCCAATAAAAGGGTGTACAATTGTAATAAATTGATGGAAATTAATGTAGAGAACCTAGCACAAAGTTGCTTTCATCAGAACAAACAACTTTAGCCCAATCATCAGTCAATCTTCATGCTCTTGCCCAAAACAATCCCTTCTTCTTGTTTATCTGAGAGAGCCACGGTTTCCTTCAAACCTCACATCCTTTGAACCCAGCTTCTAATAGCCTTCTTCACACTGTGAATCCTAATATCTCTTTATTTGTTGCTCCCTTAAACTCAGCAGTTACATCAGAAGAGGTTTTTTCCTATCGACCAGAGATTTTTTATTCTGGAATCTATCTTCCCTCTGAGAATTACACATTTTGCGACCTTGGTAATCACGGTTTTGAAAGAATTGGATTCTTTGTATCTTTTAATGGCTGTTTGGACACCACTTTTCGAGCATTTCAATTTCCTTGCAATTTTGATTTGGGATTATCTCTCTCTAGAAAACTCTTTGAGCTTCAGGAATCTGTTTCTTCGGAGACACAACTAACCAAATTTACCACTTGTAAGTTAGCAATAATATAGTGACTGAAAAAATAGGAATTATCTTTAATATTACATATTGAATGGCATAAGGTTGCCTCAACCACTCCTGCGCAAAAGGCAAAAACACATAAAGCGGTTATAAAAGCAAAAGGAAAACATATAAATTGCTAATTATAGATGGGATATACAATCGACTCCTTATCATATTGTTTTCAATGATTATGTTAATGAATTTCATTGTTATTCTCTATTTTTTCATATATGCCCCATAATTTTGGCCAAGGATGTATGTATAGCTACAATTAAAAAGATAAAGCGGAAGAATATATGAATAAAAGTAAGGAATAATAAAGGAATAATTGCAGTAAGAGTAAGAATATAGGAATAAAGAGAACAAAAAATAAAAAGAAGGACGCAGGTTAGATATGTGGTAGAAATTTTCAATAAGAATGAGGAAGCAGATGACGGATGAAATAGAAAGAAAGAGAAGCAGGTGAAATGAAAAGGGGAGGAGAAGTGAGGAGTCCGATGATATAAAATTTCCTTTTATTAGTACAAAGAACGTAATGAAGAGAAGGGGAAAAATTAAATAGAAAAGGCGAAAGTTATATGTAGAAGAGAGGAGGTGGGTTAAAAGTGGCGAGGAATTAAGTAGAAAGGATGTAAAAGGTAATAGAGAATAATTAATGTGTAAAGAGTGAAAGAGAAAAATATAATGAGAGTGGGTAAAGGCAAAGGTGATGGATGAGGAGGTTAGACTCATCATCGCTCATGGCGACATCATGTAATAAAGCTCCTCGTGTAGCGAGCGTGTGGGGTCGTGAGAAAAAGATAGAGGATAATGAGTACTCCGGTAGCTATATTTATATATATATATATATATATATATATATATAGTATGCCTAAAAAGTTTTAATCACATAGTTAGAAATACAGATTTACATATTTTATTTGACGCAGGTTAATGAAATTTAAAACTCACCTGGAACGTTATATAATAAATACGATGTAATTTTAGAAGAGTGTGAAGTTTGTCAATACAAAATTTCCAATACATTCATATAAACATGGTTAAGTACTTGGTTGAATGACCCTTGATGTCAATTATAGCTTCAAGGCACTTTGTGTAGTATAGTACGATCATTCTACAAGTGCTTGGCTGTACTTTGTTACATTCGTCCAAGCATATTTTATTTAAATCATATGTAGAGGTTACCCGTATTTCGTTCTGGAGCATGACTTTCAAATCCTTCCACATATTTTCGATGGAATTCAGGTCAGGATATTGACTTCGCCATTTTTAAACATTAATTTTACCTGTTTGCATCCAACGCTAGATAACAATTTTTTTTCAAGAGTTCTTCTGTAAAATTCGAAGACGTCCATTTTTTAGACATCTGATGGGCAAAAACTATCCAATGCGATGAGTGATCCACCACTAAATTTAACTATCAGGTTCGTATTCTTGGCGAGTTTGCTTCCCACATTTTCCTGAAAACCTGCCGATTGAATTTCGACCGAAAAGTTCTATTATCTTTTCATCTAACCGGAGAATTTGTTTTCAGAACCTTGTCGGTTTATTTAATGTTCATTTGCAAACACAAAGCGAGATTTACATTGAGTTTTCTTAAGGAGTGAGGTCTTTCTTGGAGTAAGAGAGAAGAGATCATAACGACGCAACATCATACTTATTGGATGCTTGATAACTTCACCCCTACTTGTTTACATATCTTTTGATTACAGCTCTCTGAGAGCAGTCTGTAGTAAACTAGATAGTCTTCTAGCAAGTTATGAAGATGCACTTTCCATTGAAAACTTTGTCTTGCAAATTCTTTTATGTTCCTCATAATGTTTTTCCTACTCAGCATTTTGCCTTTCTGATTATTGCATTGTATTTATAACATAAAGTTCCATGTACTGTGTAAATTTCATTAAGCTGCGTTGAAGAGAAGTATATAAATTTGCATTTTTGAAAGTGCAGTGTGTGGTAAACTTTCAGCATTCCAAGATAGATACATTTAATTTGATTATGCTTTCCCTCTATTCATGTATGCTGTTTAGTCTTCCTTCTCATTGCTGTATATCGGCGCTATTCATTTTCTATTTAACTCTGTCTCTAGGTAACTTCGAAGGCCAAGGAGGTGGGCATAATCGAAGATTGGCTCAACAAATCAAGTGTGAACTTTCAACATATCACTTATTATTATATAGAGCATTCAGAGACACACTGAAATTTAGGAAATTATACCACAAAGAGGTTATAGTGAAGGTCAAAGCACAACAAGAAAGAAAGGAAATATAATTAAACAGATACATGGTTATGCAACAAAATTACATTAGCCAATCTTTTAAACTTATCAAGCGTAGGAGCAGTCACAATATTTTTGGGTAAGGTATTCCACAATCTACATATGCTCCGTAAAACGCACTTAGAAAACTGAGATGTTAAATGACGACCAATTTTGAATGCCATGTAATTTACAGTCTCAGAATACCTAGTAACTCTGGCTGGTTGATAAAATTTTCGGCAAAATTTTATGCAGAACATGACTGACAACATTCACTACTTTAAATAAAAACAATAGAGAGCTCCAACATCTTTACGATGCCCAATATCTAAATCCAAATCTGATAGCAGATTTTTTACAAAATTATATGCACGATCAAGCAGTCTCAGATGAGTGTGTGCAGCAGAACACCATCGCGCTGAGTAATATTCAAAATGAGGTAGAATAGATTTATGAAGAATACCTAATTTCTGAGAGATATCTCGAGACATGTATCTTAGATGCGTTTCAAAAGTGAGTTTCGAATTTAAAGTTACTCCCAAGAGCTTGAGCTGGTCAGCCTTGTTAATCAAAGCTCCATTTATAAACAAAGTGGGATGTTAAGGTAGGAAAGATCTAAAAGGACTAATAATCGTTTTCTTATACTTACTAGGATTCAATTTCATACCCTACTGAAGAAACCATAAAGGAATTTTATTCAAATCCTCAGTGAGGCTGTCTGCAACACTTAGTCTCATTGTAGGGGATGGAACATGAGCATAGAGAGAGGTGTCATCAGTACATGCTAGAAGTTGATCAGTGCTATTAAACCAAATATCATTGGTATATAATATAAAAAGCAAAGGCCTAAGAACGCTACCCTGAGGAACTCCAGATTATACTCTAGAATAAGGATTAAAACACCCATTGACAAGAACCCGTTGTTTTCTATTATTCAAAAACTCTGTTAAAATACTTAAGATTCTACCACCAATGCCAACAGACTTTAATTTGAAAATCAAACCATTATGGTTGACAGTGTCAAAGGTGGTACTGAAGTCAAGAGAGACAAGCCTAGACTCACAATTATTGTCACTGGAAGAAATTGTCTCAAAGATACAGTAAGACCTTTAGACAGCAGACGTTCAAAAGTCTTTGATAAAATTGTTGTGATGGAAATGGGCCCACTTGGAAACAACTGTTTAAATGGTGATGCTAAACTAGTTGCTTTGTTTCTAAAAACAATACAATGATCGAGAATATTGAATTTATTATCGAATATGTTTCTAAATTAAATTGTTACTTTACACCTTTAATAAAATAAGTGACTTATGGATTATTTTTCCCGAAATGTAGCACGCTTAATTTCAAAAAATTATGTTGCATGTCAACTGTCGTACCATATACTGTAGCTAAAGTATTTATGAAAATTATATAGGAATTTAGACGTTATTTCATTTAGAAGCTATCTTTGCTTACAAGTCGTTAAACAGTTTGAAAATCAAAGCTCTGGTATTATTTCTATTTTGCATCGCAGAGGAGATGGGCGGTTAAGCTATTCATCCAGCCATCTCTGCCTTTTGTGCTATTCTGCCGTCCATTTTCACGATGGCGTGTATCATCATTGACGGACATTTACCAGAGTTCATACACAGGAGAGAGAGGTAAAAGCTACAATTGCGGAATTAAAATAAGTTCATTTATAACAATCATAAAAAAACGAACAATATTAATAGAAAACAAAACAAGAAAACATAATTTATAATAAATAATAGGATAACAAACAAAAGGCACGTTCAAATGCCTCAAAAGAGAAAAAAAATTGGGGAAAAAATGATCGTTTCTTCTGTAAATCTTGGCGTGTATGTATATAGCCCAAAGGATAGATTGTGTTTGTTGTTAAGAGAACTGCGAGGAATATTAGGATATAAAGATTTTTATTTTATTTTAGTCGGTCCGTCTGGCAAGAGAAAAAGAAACTGGCAATATTATTTTATGTTTCACCATTTAGCCGTGGATTTATGTAGATCCACCTACTTACATTTCTTTCTTTACATAAAAAATCCACAAAGCCTAAATAACTTTGTTTAAAATCCGCAAAAGTGGGATGTATTTTATTTAAATCAGCCAGCCATAGGTGGCAGATGAAACTAGTTTTCGTAGTATATGTTTCCTCTTTTTTGATATCTTTAGTCTATGGCGCTTATTTTTTCATTAATTTTAAATAAAAAAAGTGAAAACCCCCAAAAGAGTTACTACAAAAGTCTTTTGGAAATAGGTTGGTGGTGAAGGTATTTAATTGACGGTAAATACTTGGTTGGTTGATGGGACTCAATAGCATCAAAATGGCGAAATACCGGATATTTCAGAAGTCATGTTACACTCGTTACGACGCTCTCAATAAAATACACAATGATAGTTTTGATGCAGTTAGATACGTTATTATTTTTATAACATAAATATATGTTTTAATTGTAATATTCATCAATGTGGTCTCCCTCGGCCACGAACACGCTAGCAGGCGAAGTCTGAAGGCTGCGGAGACGTTGTAAATGAAGTCCTTCCTTATGCTGGCCCGCACGGAGGACTTCAGCTCGTCGTCGTTGCTGTGGTGGACCTAGCAGGCCTTGCCCCTGCTATGCGCCCATTATTCGTGCCCGAAAAGATTGAGGTCAAGCGACCAAAATTCCTTCGACCAGATGTTTATGTTCGCCCCCAACCACTCTCGCACGGTCTTGGAAGTGTGGGCCGGGGCACCGTCTTTCAGGACCTAATTCTTCCAATTTTAATTCCGTTGATTACAATCTGTGGGGCCCGGCTGAGAAAGACACCAACCATTCTCCTTGCAACCCAAAGACCACGCTGGTGATATGGCACAATATTCGGAGCAATCTTGAAGCCGCACTGTAAGCTGAGGTTGGCTAATTTGAGTAAACTGTTATCTTACCCCCAAAATCTAGTTGATATTTTAATATACTTTTTTGGCCTAGATACTTTAAAGGATTTTCCGTTAGGCAACCAGTTACATTTAGGCCAAACAGACTATATATTGTTTTTAATTCTTATTATTATCCAAAAATAAAATTTGGTCGTGGTTTTAAAGTATTATTTCTTTGTAAATTTGTTTTAAGTATTCATTTGGAGATTAATTCTCATGTTAATATTGAGTGTCATTCGCAATCTAATTTCTTGGTGGTCTGTTTAATCGTGAAAGTAGAGGTGAAATTATGCATTCAATGATTTGTGGCCCATTGTCTCAGCGTGTTCAGGCGGTGTTAGAGTGTTCTGGTTCTTATTTTGGAGAGTGGGCTGTTTTCGTCCTGTTAAGATGTTGTCAGTGTAGATTTTTTAGAAAATTGGCAAATGTGTTTGTAGAATTATGTGAGTGAAGAAAGTAAAAGTATAGAGGGGGAAAGAATGGCAACCTCAAGAACACTAAGACACACGAGTTAAGAGAACTCTCTGAAGTCTGCTCTCAAACTTAATCTCAATACTCATTAGTTTCATAGCGAGTGTGCACCGGTTCTCTCAGTTGACGTTAAACTGGCACTCCAGAAACTTCCCGCTAATTTATATTTGTGTGCCAGCAGAAACAAACCTCCCTTGGAAGCTCACTCAAGGAGTTTCCAGATAGAATTCCCGAGACGACTAAGGAGACTTTCCCAATTGAGTTCCTCTTCACGATTAGCGGATACCCTTATCTGGCATCATGTAGCAATAATCCCAAATTTGAGAGTCTTCGCCGGGTAAGAGGAGAGAAAAGTAGCTTTGGAGAGACTAAACTCCAAACGTAATCCTTAGAGGATTGAGTCGCGAATATTGAGGTAAAAAAGAGAAAAGTTAGATATTGCCTCTTTTTATTTGTGATGGGGTAGGGAGCTACAGGTACAGTCTAGTTCTTCATCGTTTCTACCAATAACCAGAGTATTCCCTTTGCTCTCAAATAGTGCTTCGCAAACTTTGTGGTATCTAATGAAAGTGCTGCTAAGTGTGTTTTACTCCATTGACTTTTAACATTTCTAAGATATCCACATTTTTTCGGGACATATTTATCGGATGGACACATGCTTCTGCAGCGTCAGAGTCTAGACAGTTTCTTTGTAGGGAACCATAACTTTTTCGTACCTAGATGGACATGTTCCGGTTTAAGTGTTAAATCCCCACCAGTGTCTAAATTGAGCATCTTGAATATCCAATGATACACCGATAAGGGTGTTGTACAATCAACTATGAGCAATCCTAAACGGAGGTAGTGACGGCCAAGGAAGAGCAAGAATTCTTACTCCCTTCTTACGTCACTAGAAAGTTACAATCACGTTTGAGCATCTAGTAAGGTAGAAGCGAGGTTTGTCTAACCTCACCATTATACTAATCGTTACTGATGACCATCGATAGCTGCCCTGAATCTGTACATTCTGGGTGGTATTTATCACTGTTTGATAGCACTCACGCCCTCATCTCAGAGTGTTTCTAAATGCCACCATCTTGGGCGTACAAGCAGGTCGGTTTGATGAACGGTGTTTTGCCTTGCAGTTTACTGGCTGCTTATGCCTTTCTCCTTTCTCTAGTATCTAAAGGGTAGATACCCGTATTTTTTCACTACCTGTTAAATCATAACTGATATAGTGAAAGAAATCGTGATCAATCTCCTTAATGTGGATGGATTTGTGCATCTATCTAAGTCCTAAAATTGCCTAGTTTTCCAGTCTTTATCTTTGCCTGTGTTTTTCTGAGGTTAAAACGGAATTTAAATGTGATGTGGCTGATGGTTTCTCTAAAAATGTATCTCCCTTTTAAAATAGAACCATGGTCGTCTTGTATTGAATTTGTCCACCACATTCAAGGAAATGACAAGCCTTTATATCTCTTTCAAGTAGTCAAGATTTGTAGATAAGGCCGTCATTGTCTAGGGCATGTTTTATCTTCTTCGATCCTATGGTCATTTTAAATGATTACGGTTTCATTGATAAACCAAAGGGCACACGGCACTCAGAGATAGGCGACGTACCCATAAGCCCAGTCAGTTCGAATTCATTCTATGCAAAATTGGAAGCGCGAATCGTTCGAGTTCGTTTCAGTTCAAAACACAACACCGTTATTCGTCTCGATCATTTCCCGATGCGGTTTGCCTTCCCAGCGACTACTATCTAACCCTTAGCTTATTTCCACGATAACTCCTATAAGAGTGATCGCTTGAGGCCATTACCCAGAGAACTAGGTCTTCCGACCGTATTCGCCTTTATGGTATCACAGGTGCCTAATTCTACTTATGGACCAATTATCTCCTTCCGATAGACTAATATTGGAGTAAATTGGCATTTTCAGACCTGCTAATATTAAATCAGTTTCCTATAAATATGACTTGTATTTCCTGTAATTAATCAATTTTGTTACTTTCAAAAATAAAAGTCAATGGATTGTTTACCTGTTGAGGGTGAAGGTAGAATATCAATTTGAGCCAATTTTTATTTACTTATTTATTTACTTTTCACACACCTTCCCTACTTTCCACTTACCCTATCTTCTTTGTTTTTTTACCTAGCACTTTTTTATAAACTTACTCATTGGCCCGTGTATTTTTGTTTTCCATACTTATATTTAGTAAATGATGCGAAAATGCCTTCACCTTCCCTCGAATTTAATTTCATCCTTCCTTAGGCTTTCCCCTATTTCTCATTGTCGACCCTCTTTATCAATATCTGCCCCCATCATTGTTTGTTTTTTTCGCGCTTCCGTTTTAAGCTCTGGAACTACGGACTCAAGAGGCTAAAGAGCTTGTGATGCCGCCATTAATTCCAAAAGGTGACTTAGTGTTCCTTACAGAAATTAACTAATGGGAAATATTTTAGATTTTTTGTTTGGTGTTTTGGGCAATGCAGCGTAATTATGTGTTATTCTTTACTCAACATAATATCTACCATAATTCTTATGTTCCGGATATTTTTTTCAGATGGCGTTGGTTAGGACTATTAAAATCTTTGATATTATTTTCTATCACCTGAGGTAAAACAGAAAACACAAATTGCGAAAAATGATATAAAATAGTTATTTATTTTGTTTCTTAGAAGGACTGGAGAAGTGTGTTAGGGTTTAATATGTTGCGTTAATTGGAATTTGTTAAGAGGTTGGCCGCGATGCATTAGGGATAAATTATAAAATAGTATTGTTTTAAGATTTATCACATATAGTTGTTATTTTTGATCAAATTCAAGCTTGAGTATAATGCATTTATCTTCAGAAGAACAAAATTCTAACCCTCTAACACTTCCAAAGACTTTTGTATTCCGAGAGATTTGATTGTTAGGACGAAAGTCAAAGGAGTTGATTTGGCTAAGGGCAAGCAAAATAGTATGGGGAAATTTTCTATTTTTTTTCACTAAATTTCCTAACTAGATTATACCAAGGAGTATACCAAAATGTTTTTTCTCCTTACGTAATAAACTTTCCTCTCTTTAAACTAGCAGCATTGGAATTACACAATATTTTTACTCGATTAAAATTAGGCAATTTTTTTGTATTTTTTTCTGAATTGAATGAGCCTGAAATTTTATTTAGTATCATCACCCAGACGACGGCAGAGTAATGACCTAGTGCTCATTTCCTGCGCCGGCTCAGAATGGATCAAATTTACTCGGTGTTTTATGCAAATCACCAAATTGTTATTTCTTTGTCTGTCTCGAAACTTCACAAAGCAAAAATAACTTTGTTTAAAATCCGCTGAAGTGCGATGCATTTTGCCTATATCTGTAAGCCGAAATTAATACTGAGGACGAATTCAAAACCTTAACCACGATTCAGGTTTCGTTCATTACGACCGTTAACGAAAGCCTTTATTTTCAACCATTTATAATAATAAAAGTGAAAGCGAAGGAGGAGTAGCCAGCAAAAAGAGCTTGAAAAACAGTTCATGAGAGAATTAGTGAAAAAGAAACGAAATAAAACTGAACAATTGCACGATTACTTTTAGAAGGAGGTTGGCTTTCTAACGTCTCCGTCTGACATGAAATGTGTTCCCTGGAGGCAGGGGTCGAGTAACCTTTTTGGGTGTTACCCCCCGAAAATTTGTAGTAAAATGAATTTACCCCTGACTTTGAAGTAGTCTTTGGGACAAACCAATTTACTTATAAAAATCCCGGATAATAAAGACACGAAAAAATTTATATTGGGATAATGTTTAATTTTTTATTTCATCTATCATTAGAAAATAAAAGTCCCTATTTTTGGCATGGAAATAGCACACATGAAAAAATTGTAGGAAATTATATATTTATAAACAGAAATAAAGCAGTCACTTTTTAGTATTACATGGCACACAAGCAAAATTATTGACTATATCACTATCATGTATTTAAAATTAGTACTAACACAAAATAGGAAAATATTATTGAATCCACTATTATGGGGAAAATAATGTTTACCCTTTCTGGCATGAGAATGGTACACAAATAAAACTAATGAAAAAATTATTGAAAACTTGAATATATCAGCTCCCTCAGGCTTTGGAAAAATGATACTGTTTCATCTTTGATACAACAATTTCAATATCAGGGATTTTTGATGTCACTGCTACTTTGATGCTGTCGTCAGGACCCAACCGGTATCTGTATTTTGATTTAGATTTACAAGGGTAGAAAAACCTTGTTCGCAAAGGTAGGTTGTTGCATAAGGTAGCAGCATTTTAGTTGCTTCCAAATGTGCAGTTTTATAAGCCTTTGCAGCTTTTGACATCCATGCTTGTTTCATTGTTGGAACGCAGTTCAATAAGCTCTTTTGCCAATCCTTCAGGCTCTTCAGGCAAAATCAGCCAGTTCACATGTGAATCAAGCTCTGGAAAGTAGTCACAGAAGCTATTCCTAAGTTTGGTCCGGTGCCTTGTGACTGATTCCTTCAAGTCACTAAGACTGCAGTCTTCACATTCTTCAAAAATTTCTGCCAGGTTTGAAAAGACAGCAATCTTATTGGCATTTAATTTTTGGTTCCAATACTGAAGCTTTAATACAAATGCTGAAATTCTTTCCCTTGCTAAGGTGAGATTGATTTTCTTTCCTTGCAATTCCTTGTTCAGCGCATTAAAATGCTCAAAGATGTCAGCCAAGAATGCAAGAAGAGCTAGCCAGGTTGATTTTCTGAACTTCCAAGCAAGTGTGTGTTTTTTATCAGTCAGAGATATTTGAAGTTTAGTTTTAAGAGCCCACACTCTATTCAGGACATTTCTACGTGAAATCCACCTGGCCCCTGTGTGGAATAGAAGGGTTGAATATTCATCTTATCCATCCTCACATAAATCACGAAACATCCTCGTGTTTAGTGCGTGCCCTTTAACAACATTGACAATCTTAATTACAAAATTTAACACAGCTTCCACTCCTGGTTCCAAATCCTTCACAACTAATGCCTGGCGATGTATCATACAATGGATGACCTGAATATTTGGATTCTGTTGTTTGGCCAAAGCCACAAGACCAGTGACGTGAGTAACCAAGTATGGCAGGAGCTCCATCAACTGATACTGCAATACAATATTCCCACTTTAAATCAACACTTTGTTTTTTGCATCAACCTTATTGAACACATCAATACCACGAGTTCTCAACTCAAGAGGAGAATATTGCAACATTTCTTCTCAAATTTCATCAGAACCCCTGTATCGAACGTATACCACCAGCTGTAAATTACTACTGACATCTGTAGTCTCATCAAGTTTAATTGCAAACTCTTTTCTCATTTTTACTGAAGAAATCACTTGTTCTCTCACATTTTCTGTCAAGATGGAAATTCTTTCTTTAATACCTCTGGCGGACAAAGGCACTGTATTCAGTTGTTTAGCTACTTTCTGCCCACACATTATTTTTGCCATTTTCATAGCCGCCGGTTTGATTAGGTCTTCACCAATAGTATGTAGTTTGTTGTTTCGAGCAACCAACCATGCCACTTCAAAACTAGCTATTGCTGCCTAACGTTGGTCAAACGTTGCACTCTTTTTATTTTCCAATCTCTGTCTTTTGACGTTTATTTTCAGATTTTCAAAGAATTCCCGTGGTTTGCAAGACAGATGTGAATGAACCTTGTCCAAGTCTTTCTTCAGTTGATTCTTTGTGAAAGACTCTGCAGTTAGTACTTTCATACAGACGACACATTAAGGTTTCACTTGTCCTTTGTCCTTTATTTCTCTGAAGTCATAATTAAGGAACTCTGCCTGATATGTCCTTTTGCTTGCTGATGCCATCTTAAAATGAAAGACAAATGTATCACTTTTTTAAGGTCTTTTGACTTCTATTTTTGAAAAATAAAAAAATATTTAGTGTCGAATTTAAGAGTTTAAATTAAAACTTTAAAATAACATAACAGAAAATCAAACCACAACTCACAACCATAAAAATTAAAACAATAAGACTTAAAAAAGTGAGCATTACATCTGTAGGGGCTGCATGAATTCTTCTTAAATAGAGTTAAACTCGTTAAAAAAACTTACTTTTAATATAAAATAATTCATTGAAATAAAAAAAAATGAAAAATATAATAGTTACCCCTAAAAAGGTGAGAACCTGGTAATTAAACAGCTGATGGGACAATTAAGCCCTTTACAAATAAACTATAATATCCTAAACTCTAAACTAATCTTATATTTATATATTTAACTTTTGTTGAATTTTAATCAAAAAAGTCTATACAGAAACATAAATATTATAGATTATATCCTAACTCACCTTATGTAAATAATTATTATATCACTTGATCAACTATACTAATTCATGAACTACTCTGAAAGAGGCATGTTCAAAGCATGGCAAAATGCCACTTAATTAGGAGAAATGTTGCCAGATTTTACCGAAAAATAGAAGAAAGGCTCCTCGAAGCATTCATTCTTTTTCTCCAACTGTCATATTCGTTTTCCTCACTTAGCACATCCACATCCATAGCACATCCATTATCCCCCCCAATTTTTCGAAAATGACCCCATTTGGGGTAATTTACCCCTGTTCTCCGACCACTGCCTGGAGGGAATAGTCTCGAATAACATTCCGCAATTTTAGAGAACCACGCTGTTAGCTAATTAAGATCAATATATAATGAAAAATCAGCCAGAACTTTCGTTGAGGCGATTTTCTCCTTTCAATTTCGGTGTCTACAAAACACCTTCCGACACTTAAACAAATATTTCAATTTTCAAAAATTTCAGTTTGCCCGATAATGATTATAGCTTCTGATGTCGAAAGATCGTATTAGATATTTTCTGTAGTCTGTGAAAATAGTCGTACTTCGTTGATAATAATTTATGATTATTCGCATCAACAAAATATTTACCTATTTCTCCATGCTATCTGTAGGGTAATGCCATCGTTTAAATGAGAGAAAACAATTAGCGGTCGGCATGCCCTCGTAGGTGGACGGCGAATGTGCTACATAGATTTTGCTCTAAGAGGCGCAAATTTATTCGTATCATTGACTTGCTCCTTTTGATTATACTTATAATCTGGTTCGTAATTTTGTGTTACTTTTATCGTTTACACTAATATTCTGTCGCGGCGTTCGTTGAATCAAACTTGTTTGTAACTTTTAGTCCCAACATTGCTTCCTAAGAATACTTTGGTTGTTTATATTCTTGGTAGTCATTTAAAAAACGTATTTCTATTTTGAAGTCTCCGCTTTTATTTATACCAAGCTTAGATATTTGTGAGTCAGTTTTCATTCATGTAAGTTTATTTGCATTTCTGAACTCCTGCGCTCATAGTACGAACTTTGTTAACTCTTGAACGTTCTTCATTTTTAATAAATCGGATGAGGAGCTCTATAACCTTTGTACAACACCGGTGTATTCAAGGTTGATAGGGTTTGGAGTTGCAGTGCTGTCAATGGTAGTATTGCCACGTTTGTACTCGTTCTGTTCTTTATGTCCCTCTTTCGTCATATGCCTTTATCTTCATACTCTTTCCACTGACGAAGAATGGATATCTGATTTCCTCTACCAATGGGGTGACATCAAACATTTCCCTCAATTTCACGGCTCTACTTCCTGACCTCCTAATAGCCTTTTAGTTAAACTTCCTGGCTGGTGATCTTTAATAAAAATAATTAATTTTCCAGACTCAGAATTTTTTGCATCCTGAAATGTGTCGGGGAAGTTCTGATGATGGTTGATAGGTTGTTCTTGCTTGGGAGTCTCAGTGATGCGGAGAGAGTGACATATTCTCAACAAAATAACACGAAAACGAACTCAGCGACAAGGGATTTAGTGTTGAGCGGCAGGCGGTAACAGTGAATGTAAGTCTCATCTCCCCGAGTCACTGATTCTAATCTGGCACTTCGCGAGCTTTGTAAGTTACTGAGCATTTTAATTGCTATGAGTACCATCATTGAAACCTAGCGAATAGAATAGGAGTTATAAAAATAACTATAAAAGTAAAACATATTAATACCTTAGACATGTCTCTCTCTCTCTCTCTCTCTATATATATATATATATATATTAGCAGAATTAAAAAAATCATTAACAAGAAACAAATAACTAACATCAGAAAAAGAATACAATTTTTGTTGGAGATTAACTAAGAAGGAAGGTTGATAAACAATAGCTAAATGAGACTTTTATATGCAGAATTTCACATAGCTGGTAGAAAAGAGGGAAGAAACTACAGTCATCAAGAATCGAGAAATAAAAGTTAGAAGAACAATGAGTAGTATGAAAAGTACTCAACAATACCATGTTGAGCCGCAATCAACCAACAACACCCAATAATCTCCAAGACGTTGTTAAATCAGAATTTAAAATTGCGAACAAACAAATCAACATCGGTAAACTACTAAGTCGGATCAACTTGGTTTCAGACATGTTGAAAGATTTTGGACAAATTAGCGATAAGATTCGTTTTAGCCCAATTACGATTTCTAAATTTTCAAAAACATAAACGTAGTTAATTCTTAAAATTATGCTCACCGATGTCATTTTCAACTTCCGGAACTTCATAACGTAGTTAGTCACTTTTCGAAAATAGATTTTTAATATGCAAAATTTTAATCTTTCTGCGCCTTTTTCCCTATTTCATTCAAGTTTGGGTCTGACTAGTTAGCAAATAGCAAGCTTTGTTATATTTGCAGGTGATCTGCCCATGCCTTTTTTGGCGATTAACCAATAGCATTCTTTTATATTTTTGTAGATTTTGGACGATTCACAAATGTCCGTGTGTTTTCAGTTCATATGGTATAATGGCCTTCGGTGGCTGTACTTTCTCGCAATACCAACTAATACGATAATTTTTGATGCCGATTGTCAGGCTTCAGAAATAGATAGGGTTCACAGTGTAATCCCGCCTGATATTACATGCCCTACATCCCGTAGATTTAGACAGGATCAGAATTTATTTTACTGTGTTAAAATTACTTCGGATTCGAAAGGAAGTAAAACCCCATACCCATTTTCCGTTAGTGTTTTTAAGGGCACGTGGCTTTCTAATGCCCCATTCCACCAAGTATCGTCATGAATTTCTAACACATATAAGGTCAGTTTTTGCCCCATTTTTATCTGATTTTATTACGTTAGTTTAGGATATGTTAACCTAGGGCTGTTTCTGGATCTTATAAATGATTTTGAAAATGTGCTTTTCTTTTGCAGTTTTTTGTGTACTTTTGAGATCTGAAACGTTTTGGCTGGAAATACATCCTTTTAGTATAATGGAACTTTAGTCAATTATGGAAAAATGTATGCATTTTCGGGGAAAACGAGTCTCACACCTGAAAAGTACACATAAAACTGCATAGGAAAAATACATTCTAATTTAATTGGAGAATATGTGCTAAAAGGAACCTTTACCCAAGTTAGTTTCCCACTTTACAAATTTTCGTAAAAATGCAAGAATCTGAAGGACTGACACAATGACCTAAGCATTCTTTAGAAAAAACAATCAAGCGGACCTTAAATTTTAAGACTAATCAGCTTTCTTTCATGTCTACGATTTTTCACGTTATTCATTACCAACAGATAGTATAACCAGCTAGATAACGTACTTAAATATCATAGAACACATATACCGAAATTAAGGATCCTACGACTATATTAGATTACATAAGGAATCAGACATCATTCCTTTACATCAAGATGTATGATGATGGGATAATATGTCTTCAAAATTTTCTAGTCCTGTACTAGCAAATCAAAGGCATTAAGATACAAGGGGCGGTACGGCGGGGCGAAACGGTAGGGCAAAACAGAGGAAAGACGATGGCTATCTGTTGGGGTGTTAGGACAAGTTATGATAAGTCAGGAGCTGCCACCGCACGCTCCTGCGTCGTCTATTTAAGGAACGCAGTAGCTGATCGCAGATCGTCAGTCACAAATTTTTCAACAATGGAGAAGGTTGAGCACCGCGCAGGGATCAAATTTTTTGACCAAGAAAGGCAAGAATGCAAAAAAGATCCATGAACGCATGGTTGCAGTCTACACCGACACCGCCCCTTCCTATGCAATTATTTCTCGCTAGAATAGGGAGTTCCGCCATGGTCGTGAGTCCCTTAGAGATGACCCCGTCCCGGACGCACGTCAGACGTGACCAACGAGGACAATGTGGCCCGTTTTTGAGAGGATGATCATCGAAAATCGACGAATAAAGGTCGAAGAAATCGAGCGACAACGTGGAATATCACATTGAAGTGTTATCAACATCATCCACGACAATTTGGCTATGACCAAGGTCTCTGCCCGTTGTTCCCTAGAAACCTCACGCCCCATGATCGACTTCAACGTCGTCAAAGTCAACAAGGCCAGAGTTGAACAAGCTGCCCTGAGCGAGTGTGAATTCAAGGAGCTCAACCATCTCCCCTACAGTCCAGATCTGGCCCCCAGAGACTACCTTTTATTCCGCCAGCTCAAGGCTGCACTGCGTGGATGCCGGTTTGGGGACGATGAAGATGTCCAGCTCGCCGTCCAGGATTGGATTGAATAGCAGTCGGGAGATTTCTGGTTGTCGGGAATTCGAAGCCTCTGGGACAAGTGGCGCAAGTGCATTAAAGTCGAGGGTAGTTATATTGAAAAATAATAAAACACTTTTCCTCATATCTCGTTTCCTTATATCCGAATTTCAAAACTTATTGACCGCCCCTCGTATATAGGAATTACATCAATCACCTGAAATTTGCAGAAGATATTGTAACAAAAGCTAATATCATAGAAACTTAAAAATAGATTGAAAAAAATGTTTCAATAGGTTAATCTTGAATTCAAAAGATTCAGCTTAAAATAAATATTGAAAAAACAAATCTCATGATACACACACACGAGGTTGACATGATTTGCATTTCAAGTGACAACATTCAAAATGAAATGGTGAAAAATATATTTATTTAAGTCCACAGATTACAATTTTAATGGAAGAATATTAAGGAATACAACACATAATCACTTTGCCCAGGAATGAATTTGGAAAAGCAAGTATCATCTTTAAAACAAAATGCTTATGCTCCTCAAATAAAGGCATACAACCAGTTTATAATCTTAACTATGACCTATGAGGTAAAAACTAAAAACCTGGCCAAAACACTCACATTAAAATGTAGAGGAACACAAAGAACACATGAAAGTATTAGGATAGGGATATATTTGAGTGATAGAAAATCATACAGATGGATAAGTAATCAAACAAGCTTAAGGATATAGTGGAAGCAATACAAACCTTTAAATTGAGCTAAGCAGGCTATATTGTATAATCTAAAGACTATATGGACCATAAAATTACGTACTCTAATCTAGTTGACAAAAGATAACCGAAAGATGAGAAAAAATTCCTCTCAGCTGCGCTAGGTAAATGACTGAAATGATATATATATATATATATATATATATATATATATATATATATATATATATATATATGCCAAGAAGGAGCAACTACAGGATCTGCGGGAGATTATACAACCACCACAGGGCTATGCCATTTTTATTTTCTGTATTTCAAATAAATTTGAAGACAGAAAAAAGATGCAGAAACCTTGTGTAGCTGACTATAAATACATATAGTACAAGAGGAATAAGAATTGAACGCGAATAAGCAAACGAGAAAAGAAACCGGAGTTTTTTAAAGGCAAGAGAGAGGGACATTAGAAGAATCCAAAATCAAAGGGAGCAGAGGGCGGCACAGTGAAGGCGATCTTTGTATGTGACATGGACAGTGAGCCTTTAAATTGTGAGCGGGTAAGAGGATGTGGCATAAAAATTCCTTGGAGGTTCCTAGCTTAGGGGGATACTGGGTTTGATGGGGTAACGCTTTGGGCAAAATATAGTTACTGTGCCTGGTAGCTTAGCGGTAAAGCATCTGACCGGCAATCAGCAGACCCGGGTTCGAGTCCCGGCCAGAAATTTTCAAAACTTTTTTCCCCTGGCGTTATTTCTGTCTTCACGGTAAAGGATCGCCTTTACTGTGCCGCCCTCTGCTCCCTTTAATTCTAGGATTCTTCTAATGTCCTTCTCTCTTGCCTTTAAAAAACTCAGGTTTCTTGTCTTATTTGCTCATTCGCATCCAATTCTTATTCCTCTTGTACTATATATATATATATATATATATATATATATATATATATATATATATATATATATATGGGGTTATGAAAGCAATGCTGTAGGTAACTAAGCTCTCTTAAACTAACAAGTAGGGGAAATTAGACCAAAGGAACCAGGATTTACACACCTTCATCTTTTTGGCGCCCTCGAGCCGTTTCAAACATTGTTTAAACTGGTTTAAGGAAATCTGTATGTTTGTGTGACTCCGTTTGTATGCATCTCAGTGTGCTACTTTTGGTATTTGTCTTGCAGACAAAAACGAACTTTCTTTATGAAATTAAATTGGAAATATCTGCTCCTAGCTGATCTCTTAATTGATTTTCACTATAGAGACCAGCGAAGCTTGTTTACAAGGAGAAAGATTTAAGATTGCAAACGTAAACGTTTCCGACCAATTCAGCACTAAATTGAGTAGTAAAGGGAATTTTATCCTTATTTTGACGAGAGAGAGGCCGTGAAAAGTTTTATAAAATTTACCGAAGCATTTGAAATTTTTCGCGAACAAACGGAAACAATTTCTCAAGTCATTAGGAACGTGAAGCTTTTGATTAAAGGTGAGTTTCCGATAACAAGATATACCTAAGTCTCCCATTTGTGTCTTGAGAGCTTTCACAAATTCAGTTATAGTAATGGAAATATCAGTAGAATAATAACTGGATAAAATTCGTGGCATCCATAGGCAGCTATAGTTAGAGAGATCTAGTCCTCAGCCTTTTTCTTGAAAGTGGTAGGCCAGTAAGATCAAATATAGATTATGCTGCCATTTATTTTGTAGAACTAGCAACCACGTACCATTTTGTTATGCCATAGAAAAGTAATTTGTTTCGTTCGTTCTCAGAGCGTAATATAGGAGATTAAATACATTTGAATACTATTCTTGCATGTATGGATTCAACTTTTGAGAAAATTGCTGCTAAAAGCATTTATCTATATATTTGCTACATGTATCTTTGATAGAGAAAAAATAATTCAAGCCATGAAATCGAATACAAATTCCTGTAAATTTCTATTCAAATCTTACAAATTAAGACATCTTTCATTGTGCATTTCTTGGATGGCGGGATTGTTAAATTGTTTTGTGCGTGTTAACGGGCAGGGTTTGCAATTAGAAACATGATACTTGAGATCTTATCGATAGATGACCAGGCAGTGTTTACTTATTAGAAACTGTGTGTTTGACACATGAGTGGTTTAATTCACGTGTAAGAGTGAATTAGTGCTATACTGTCAGCCATGTAAAAAACATTGAATCTCTAAGCTTAGTTTACTGTTTAAAGTATGGAAGTCACAAATCAGCCTTTGTGAATGTGAACCATATATCTTTAGACCTAGATGCAATGGTGACACTCATGTGGATTGAAATTGCTTAATTATACCTATGGTTTGCATTTTCAAAAATTTCTCTTTCCTGGTCTTGAGTTTAATAGGTTGCAAGCGACCAAGATGGAAGTTGAGAGGCGGTCAAATTGTTTTACCGTAGTATCAGAAGTAATCTCTGGTTGTCCACTCACCCCACACAGGGGAACTTAGGAGATGGAGTGATGCAAGAAGTTTGCTGCAAATGGCGTGAATTAGTAGATGCGCAGCTGAAAGATTGATAGTGAAACTGGATGTTTCAAATCCCTAAACGTGCGCAGTCAGAGTGATACGTGGGACATGTAAAGTGAAAGTGCCGTGATTCAATCATCGGTAAACCTCGTCTTGAAAAACAGGCTATTTCAGATAAAGGATAAGGGAGAATTATCCAGATATAGTGACGGATATGTCTAAGCAATAATAGCCAGTGAAAAGTAAATACGGCCGAAATAGAGTAGATGATTTTTTTGATAGACAAGACTTGGCTTACCTAATACAATTTGAAGAGATGAATATATTGAAGGTCTTCTACGATATCGCGAAGATGGAGGAAGTCGAATCGCTGTCAACCAGGGATTCAATCCCGTTTCAGGGTCTTGGATGATGAGGCAGGTTTTCAAACCCTGCCTCTCCCTTAATGGTGGATGCAGAGGTGGGGTCATTGTTTACCCCTATATCGAGGTGGTAGGAGAAACACATTTTTTGCCATGATGATGATTGGTACAGTTATACCAGCACATGCTCTCGGTAGGACTCTTCAGTCACCGAGGTGGAGTTGATAGCGCAGCTACAGGTTACAGAGCGTCGGGAAAGAAGGAGAGACCGGGAATTTCGGTGAATATCGATTTTCTCGCAACTAAATTCCCAAGCTGGTTCTTCGATAACTTCGATTACTCTCTCGAGTTTATTGTTGATGTGAAGCTTCTCATCAGCACGAGAGTTGCGCCACTTTATGCCAATGGGGCTAGAACTTGTTCCTACAGGAGAGAAGATCGATATCTCGATGAATTTGGTTGTACTGAAAATTATGCCTCAGGTTGCGTAGATTTATATTTGTTGGAATGGTGAAATTTGGGCACTGCGCAAATTTATCAGTCCCTGGCCTCCATACGTCTCTCAAAGCAATAAAGAGCAATGGTCCAAGGCTATTATTATTGTTTTTAAGCGTAGGCGCACCAAAAATAACAGTAGAAAAAATATTCATTGTGAATTCAAAGGATGTGTTGTTGTTGTTTGAAACCACCTCTCTCATGTGCCGCAGTGTGAAGTGATTTTGATTGGATTTCCTGATGTGGATGCCTGCAGTTCATTGAAGGTGTTTTTGCGTGTTTGGAAGCAATTTGCGATTTACTCGCGATCAGGATTCAATTTTGATCGCCGGATTTCCTAGTTACTGTTCGCGCACAAGTCCTCCGGAGTGTTGGTTTCATGATCGTTCACGCACTTTGTGTTCTTGGAGTGGTATATTAGTATTCGTTTAGTTCAAGGGGGTCACAAAATTATGGTGGCAGGTTACAGTGATTTTAATTAGGTGGTCGCGCAATGACAAGGTTAAATGCTCTGTTATCCTTCCTAAGCTTTTTAATTTTTAGTGGCAATACCCTCGCTTTTTTTATTTAATAATTATAATAATTGCGATTCCAGAGTCATAAATTCTCTAATCTTTACACCAGTTACCAGTTTTCAAAGGAAAATAATGCATCAAGGTTATACAACAAATTTAATAATTATTTAAGTTTTAATTATGGCTTCTAGGTTGGTCTCGACTGGTAGTCTCACTGATGGAGAGAAAAAGAGTGGCAACTCATAACCCACGACCAAGAATGCGAACTCAGCGACAGAAAGATTTGTTGGTGAGGGTAAGGAAGTAACGGCAAACCTCTCCTCTCTACTTGAGTTAATGACTTTTATGTGGTCTCTGCAAGCCTCCCGGTGAGATTCACTGGGAATTTGCGTTAAATGTAACAGCCCCCCCACCCCTCCAACGTGAGACAGGGCAGGAAGTAAAGAAAAGCAGAGTACCCGAAGATTCTAAGGTGTCGCAAATAAAGTTTTCTTTGACAACTTTCGGCTGTTTTGTTTCCCTTTATGTATTTTGATCCTTTTGCGAATCTTCCTCACAAACTTACTTATTTTCTTTTCTTCTTCGACCAGAATTTGTGTGAGGTTGGAGTGGATACCTTGAGTGACTACGCTCAGACGCCCTATTTTTCTATTCTCTGTTTTTCTCTAATTGTTTAAATCTAAATATAACAAGGTTTATCTCATTTTTTTAAAATTTATTTTCCTTCATATAGTCGTAAAATTAGTTCATTTAACCTACACCTTAATTAACCGATGTATCTCCAAGGGAAAAAAGACCCCAAACAACGTTTCGTGCTACTGATTTTATTTAGAAACGGGAAATTTATAGAAGTTTTGAAGAGATGTTTGTAAAGAAAATGTTAAGTTAAGGAACGTGAGAATGTGATCGTTTATTCTTACAGACGCCCTCTTTTTCTATTCTCTGTTTTTCTCTCTTTGGCTAAATTTTAATATAACTTACGGGTTATCTCATTTTTTAAACAGATCTTTTCCTTCACGTTGCTTATTTCCTAGGAGACGCATACCGCCCACACCTACACCTTTACCAATCTACTTCCACTCAATTCGATAAAGTCATTCTGCACTAAGAGCGTTTTTCATTTTGACAAAGACGCGATAGGCAGCTCCAATTTGTCTCTATATTTATTTACAAATTGAAAGTGCTGTGAGTTTTGCTCGTAATTTTGAATCAAAAAGAAATCCAAGCGTTTTCTTTTTCTCTGACGAGTCTCGTTTAAAACATCGTAACATATTTGTCAATAGCTATAGGCTACGGCGTCTCAAAGGTAAAATACCGTATCTGATTACAGTTAAGTTAATCCACATCAGTAGTGGTTAGTCACCGGATGGAGCCCATATTCGGGTCGACTTCACGGCGGCTGCCATACACTATAAGTCCCCCTGGTTGATATTCAAGTTAAAAAAGGAAGTCCTCACCGAGAAGAAAAAGAGAGCATCTTAATGAGTGCAAATCAGTGGTAAATCGCTTGCCGATTTATATTAATATATAGCCCGAGTGAACAAAAGGAATCGAAGCAGCGATCAAAGCTTGACTCCTTTTCCTCCTTATGGGGCGGGGCGAATAATTAACTGAAAATATGAGTGAGAAAATAGTTCTATAATCGAGATGAGAGAAAAGTTTTTAAGAGGTTAGGTAAGCTATTGGTTATCTTTCAACATTGATCATTTCAAAAGAAAGAATGAGTTTTGTAGGGGCAGAGTTTGTAACCACAAAATCTTTCCCTTAAGAAGATGAGGAAAAATAGAGAAAATGTAAAACTGTTGAATATCAAAACTAAATCACGAGATCTTCCCAGCCAATCTGAAAGAGGTCAAATTGAGAAGAATAAAGTGTTGAAAGATTCCATAAATCTACACAAGAAATGCAAAAATTTCCGTTACATATAAGTACATTTAAAATCGAGAGAAAAACTAGATATTTTTAATGATTCTAAAAGGAACATATCTGTATTGTATAATAAAAAACTCTATTCTGATACTGACAACTAGAAACAAATCGATGTCAAAAATATTCTTTTGTACAATGACAAACAAGCCCAATTACCTCTATTAGCTTTATGTGTCAGTTGAGGCTCACTTGTATTTTTGCCTAAAAATAAATTCTAAAAAATATTATTTTCGTGGTCAAAGTTGCCTTTAAAAATTTGTAAGAAGCCTTTCACATAATTAGCCAATTCTTACAATGGAAGAATATCAGAGTGCTTTAAATGTTTGGGAAACGGTTAATTAAACTCGACTCATTTACTGTTATGTAAATTCTGATTATAGGTAATATGTGGTCCTTTACACACTTTTAATTATAGTAAAGAAATAATTTTAAAACAATTTCATGAAACTGATATAATGAGTTGCAAATATACTAGGATAAGAGCTTAAAAATTCTTATTCAAAATTTACTGATTTTTATATAAGGGTTTTTTGGAAAAAAGCCGGTTTTCCGAAACTTTTAAAACATATAACTGAAAAAGTAATGGGAGAAGAATTCACTGTAATGAATGTAGGTTTGCGCCAAACTGTAAAGAAAACTATTTTATAGCTCACACAAAGCAAAGCAAAGGGTATCATTTTAAGCACACATGAATTAGTTTTAGATGGGTTTATGATTTAATGATGTACATTGCAGAAATTGTATGGAACATATATATATATATATATATATATATATATATATATATATATATATATTGTCTAAAATTTTAATAGAACATTCATAATAATTGCTTACCTTACGAATCTCTTTTTGACAAATCCTGTTTTGTAGATATCTTTTAAACTATGAACTGTATAATCAACGACGTCCAATATTTGACTCCATCTTACACAGCATCTGTGAAATGTGCTCTCAGAAAAGTCGGCAAATAAGTTCGATCTGTCAATGCAGTTACCTTGAAGCTAAATTTGGGGGAAATTCTCTTTCAGCTAGTCTCCAACGCCTACGAGAGAATTTGTGGGTTAAATGCTATCACGATATATAAGTCTAGAAAATGAGGACTATAGAACTGGAATCTATCAGACAGTTTTAGTGTTAACGTGTAAGTTTGTCTTTGCGCGTGGGTGTATGTATGTATAAATTAATAGGTCAGTATCGAAAAAAATTAGACTACTCGGACGGAAAATGTCTGGGGAAAATATTGAGAGATTGGGAACTATATTACTAATTTCAAACCGATTAAATTTAAATTACAACTGCCTTAAACAATATCCTAAGAATTAAATAGGTAATTATTTATTGCAGTTATACTTGAAACAAAAATATAATAAATAGGAATCACTGGTAAATTGACTGCTAAGCGGATTTGTAAAATGTGAAAAACATGACAGCATTACTATTATCTTACTAATTCCAGCCATATTCATCTGTTCAGCTCGTAGAATGTATAATTAATTAAATATTTAGTTGCCCAAATGAAATGATCACTTGAAAATAAGACAGCCTAAGGTCTCATAGGATTGCCTATATGCAGACTAAAAAAAGCTGGAAGAGTTACATTAAGGTGATCTAAGTTAACCCAAGTTTACCGATTTCTCGACCCTTAATTTTATCTAAGCCTTTCTTGCAGGGCACAAAGTTTGTTTTGTCTTGTTGGCTAACAATTCCCTGGTGCAGAAAAGTATCATTTGCATTTATAACCTTAGTCACCCAGAGAAATTAAAAAAAATTGAAAGAAGACCAAGCGATCAAAATAAATAACCATATATTTTTATTTTACGGTCCTCAGTTAACTTGGAATGTGAATAAGTTTAAGTTACTCCACTCTGAACGGTGATAATCATTGAATCAATCTTTTTAAAGTGTATCAGCGTGAATGTCTCGTGGAGTTTAGGTGGTTGTAAAACATATCTGATCGAGTGCTGTTTGCACCTATAAATGATCCAAAACATGTTTTTACGCATGTTTGGTGTCTCGTTCCAAGCTTATCATCACTTGGTAATCTAATAACTTTTGTTACCAAAATTTGCCACAAATCATACCGATTGTATTCAAACAAAGTCAATCGTATCTGTGATTTCAATCCTCACTGGTTGTATAGCTCTTGTGCTCCTTAGGAATATTTTTGTTTATATTAGAATGAAAAAAGATAACCTTCATCTTTGGTTCATCCTTTTAACTCGAACTGGATTTGTTCTCATTTACTAGGGGCTGAAATCAAACCCTTAAATAATAATTTCTCAAGCCTTTTAGTATTTATTTTTCTTTTAAGCTGACAAAACGAGAAAAACTATTGTTTAGTTGAAACATTTATAAATCGAATGTAATACCATAATTTTTCTTCTTTCCTGTCCGCGAGTTTCTTTTTCTTTCTTTTAAAATTTCTAGCCTCTTTTATTTTTTCTAGTTGTTAGTTCTTATGGAAAAAACAATGTTTTCCCACTGGTATGTTATTTAATTATAATCTAATTTCCGTCTAAAATTCTAAATTTCAAGGGAAGTACAAAACACAAGTTAATGAATAATTCTGTGTTCCAAAGTTTCTTCTGTTAAAGAACATTTGTTCTTGTCTCATTGTTTCCTATGGCAACCAACAAATTGTTCAATCCATAGGATTTGGTAATTTAATAGTTTCTCAGTACCTCGCGATTTCCTAGGTTTACGCAAGAATTGCTCATCCTTCAAAGTTGTTTTAAACTAATAATTTTTCCGTTACCAGATTTTCAAAATTAAATATCATTAAAAGCAAAAAATACATACATATAGTGAGGCATATATAGTAAAACCCATACTACACATTTAGTGGCATAATTATATATTTTGTCTTTTTTATATTTATTCGCCATTTTTTTTTGTGAATATCCAAAATCAGTACCATTTTGTTGTTAAAAATAAAACGAAAAATCAATCTACGAGTAAGTCATCGTAAACAATTAAGCTTATTAAGGTTATAATCAAGTTTATCGGCAATCCCTAGGGATCAAACGTTTGAGCTACGAGAGTGCTTAGTCATAATCTCCCAGAGAACTGGACACATTAAAGGATCCACTCACAGCGCGTCATAATTCAGTAAGGTTGTAATATGGAACCACATTGTTCATAAAGATCTTTTATAGGTGGCGTACTCGTACCCTATATTCTTTTTGTCTATCTATGCTTCTACCATGCTTCTTATTAACCGCCGGGGCCTGGATCAGGTGCTTGAAACTCGCCATTTCAATCATTTAATAAATCACAAATTTCCCCCTCAAAAAAACTATCAATACCATGTGTCATCCATCACCCTTCAATATATTGCCTTGTAACTAATATCTCCTTTACCTCTTTCTCCTTTTTCTGCGTCTCAAAAAAAGAGCCTTGTTTGCTCGTTTACAGACAAATTATTTCAATTAAACTTTTTTGCCATTGGCATATCCTCGGCATTTAACAGAAAATGAGATCTATTCTTTCCGATTTTCCCTTCTTTTTGGTTCTTCTTTTTCCTATTTGGCGGAACGAAATTACATAGAGGTAAAAAGAAAGACTTTTTGAAAAGTATGTAAATCGAGTTCATTCTAACAGGGATGGATCGGGAGCCACTTCCATTGCGATGCTAGGCAAGCTCTAAATGAAGGTAATTCGCAATGGTGTCTTGTAAATGGGATCGTTCTTTTTTTAAATGTGTATCATAAGATTACTTAACATATGTGTCAATTAACTGTTCCACGCGAGATTTGCAGTCCCCAATCCCCCGACCCGCGCTAGCCACTTATTAGAATGATTCTACCCTATTAATTTGCTATTTGTTAAATTGTGTGCCTTTTTGCATTTGTTTAAAGTACCTTTCAAAGTGTAAATCTCCACACTCAAGTTTAAGTCCCTGATTTTCCGCTAATCACGAAGTGTTGTTAAGATAGAGAAGGGGAAATTGGCTCCTTGTTTCGAAGAAATCTCTTGAATTTCTTAGACTTTAGGTTCAAGACAATTGAAAACATGGTATGACTTTAAATTCTTCGAAAGCAATAAGCGATTTTATGTGTAATCCAGTCAAAAGTGCTCTGAATGAATGCTAGGCTATGGAAAACTTTCTCTATTTTCTGTATATACCAATAAACTTCTGGCAAAAAGAGCTCAAAATGAAGTGATGAGGTAGAGAAAAATCGATGGGTGTATGGTTACACAGCTTGGGTAGATTACTTTGATAATTTGGAACTGAAGCGAGCACAAGTCCCAAACCATCGTCCTCTTCGAAACAAACTAAAACAATTTAATGGTATCAGACAAAACGTATAAAATGCGTCCGAGCTCTTTTTTATTATGCATTCGTTCTTTGAATGAAATATGTAAGATATGAATTATTTCTGTCTCCTGGAGCCATTTTTCCTTTGGAAAAAAGATGCGTTGAAATGTGACCAATGTAAGCTTCTCAATATAAATATTTTTGTGGGGAATGTATTCATTGGTTTCTTTTCAAATTGTATAAAAGATGTCTTTGATCCGCATAATGAAGAATGTAACTTGTGCAGAATTTTGAATATAGGTATATCAAGAGGGGCCCGAATGTTTAAGAGCTTGTTTACTATATTCATCCGGACAAGCCTCGTCAATATTTCTTTTGTCTGACATTTCCACATTGGTTTGGATTTATCTTACTTAATAGAATAGAATACTCATTGGGAGAGAGAGGCGCTAACCCCTAACTATGGTTGCAAGAAGGAGTGTTTTTTTCCTCCTTCTAACAACTTTTCAAATTAAAGGTCCTGAAGCTGTCCTGTCATGATTCCAATAGGAATAAAAAAACAAAACACATCTTTCTCTCTCCCCCGAAAGGGAACCAAATTTCGTTGCAAAATATCTACTTAGGATATCTCTCTTCCATATTTTATTCTACAAAAAGAGGTGAGTTATGCAAAGCGAGGGTTACAAAGCGACCATTGACGACTGTTATGTATGTCATGGCACTTTAGTATTTGCTTTGATAAATAGTAAAGCATTTTCATAGAGTACGTAATCATAGACCAATTTATAGGAGTATGATATGTAAGATTATGGAATTACAAAAGACCAGAATCGTATTTTGACGAGATTGTGATCATCACCATGTATTTCACGGTCCTGGGATAGGAAATTTCTTTCCTTATTCCACGTCTAAGTACATTCCAGTTTAATTGGAACCTTTAACATATAGTCCGCCAATGATTAAGCAAACATACCTAGTGTACTTCGATAACAAAAGAGAAAGTTAAAATTAATATACCCGAGTAAACATTTCTTTCCCAATGCAATGGGAAGGGAATTACCATTATTTTAATAACCATATCTTCCAACTAATCTTTTGAATCATCTTTTGATTTGAAGGAGAATATAGAAAACCATGTCTTTAACAAATCGGCTGCTGTAATGCACATGATATTTTTTCCTTTTTTGCCCCGGAAGAGGTTCAGTTTCATTGGAATATGGGAGCAGATTCGAAGAATGTTGAATTAAATTAAATTTAAAAACAGGTTGTCTTACTTTTGGAGGAACCAGAGCATGTCCGTACAATATTTCTTTAATCAGGGTCATAGGCTTAGATAAAACATTTCTACAAGTCGCCCGAAGAATAATGGGGTCGAAACTTTCGAGAAAGATTCAGCTTTAAGGTAAGCTGCCTCATTACCTACCGATCAACAGGAGTACTCTGTGTGTTTTCCCTGCATTAATTAAACTTAACTTGCAGATAATGTTGCAGAAAGACCAACTGAATGAGATAGTGATATGCAAGTACATGATAGTGACCTCATTTTCAATAAGAACGGTCTAGGTTAATTTTTTTCTCTAATATTTTGTTATATTCTTATTGGCCTCATCTTAGACTCGGCTTTTTAATTTGTGGTGAGCCTTATGGTAAATATCGTATTCTTTCTCAGACAGAATACTACCTCGGCCCAATAGGCTGACGTGATACGCTTTGGGCTTAGGTATCGGAGTTTGTAGGAAGACAAACGGATATTGAGTTAAATGTGTAGGGACATTGATTATATTTATTTTTCAATAGCGCCTTTCTCTTATACTATGGGAAATGATGCTTGAGTGTCTGGGAAACGACTGTTTGATTAACATTCATAGTTCGTTTTCGCAGATTTCCTTAGATTATGTAAACTGGGACTCTTTGGCACCTGGTCAATTCTCTTCATACACAATCAAGCGAAAGGATCATATGCAATTCTCCTGGAGTCTTTGGCTATGTAAACAAACAAAGGTACCCTTAAAAGCTTTGATGGTTTCTACTATCTATCCTCTTTATTCTAATAGATATAGGTCAATTTTCCTTCAGTTAGTAGTCTCCCCCACGGTTCCTAACTTTTGTTTTGCACTAGAGCGATACAATTTCTACACTTTCATTTTAACTTCTAATTTCACCAATTTTCTTTAAAAAACATTGCGTAGATATCTTCGTTGAATTTTGCTTTAAACAAATTATAAATATAATTATTTCAATCAACATGTGATTTCTATTAATTCATAAAATGATTTTTTTCTGAGCTCTACGAGTATACTGCATCCGTTAACAAAAAATGTAAACAAATATACACCAGAGCACGGAAATTTTGGAATGCTACTGTAAAAGTTCTCCTTATATAATAATCAATATATAAGGCCAACACAACTAAACGTGTACAGTGGGCCCCCAAACCACAAAATTAGACACATGAACAATGAATATTCTAAGGTTCTCTGCTCAGATGGAGGCAATTATCAGGTAGGCAAGAAAGAATAAAAAAATAATTATCGGTAACAATTTTGTATATTTTATGCACTTCTGTATCTATATTTGTGAAATGAAGAATTGGAGAGGTAATTTATCGTGCTTGTGTGGTACCAACTGTTAAGCATATAGCTGGTTCTTCCACTGTTTGAGGCGGCATCATTTTTTCATTAGAAAACGAGAGATATTTTTAATTCAGTGAAGACTGAACTACAAAACTAATACCGCTATGTTGTCACACGGTTTAAGAGACATCTTCCCTAAAATTTGATCCCACAACTCCAATAAATGAAGTTATATTTCAGCCCTCATGGAATGCACTAATCCGCACCAAAAATTGGTTTAAGTAAATGCGAATCATCCATATGGAGGTAGCGCCGCAGATCCTAGTCTGAACTACAATAGAACACTTGTGGGGACAGATTGAAAAAGCAATGAAAAGTAGCACAAGTACAAAGAAAACAACTCCTGAAAAATTTAAGCTGAGTGCAGAAAGATGAAAATATAGTGAAATCCATTTCACGAATAATTATGGCCAAATATGTATTAAAGAATTATAATAATAAAAAATAAATAAATATATAATCTATGTCATAGATAATGAATACTTGATTGGTAGCTTCAACAAATTCCGTATTCTGCTACTTCCATAGTCGAGCGACAGGGGGCGATTCCAGTCATTGTTACGATTTACTTTGGGTGAGACGCTGCTGCCATCTTGGAAAGTTTTGAAATCATAAGTTAATAGTATTTAGCTGCCTATGTAGGCCTGTTAGCTTTTGTACTTGTAAGTACTGCAGATGTGTACTCCTGCTATTTAAGTGAATAAGTTATAATGTGTGTTAAATAAGGGAAGCCAGCATATGATACATATATGTTGCTTGGGGAGGGACGCTATAATGATCTAGAAATTGCAAACCTAGCCTTAAGCCTCACAATGCACATGCTAATTTCTAAAATAACTTAAAAGTTATAGCAATAGTTACATAAATAATACACTAATTTAAATTAATAGTGCATTTCGCTACAATAGAATTAACTATTATCGAATGATTTTATTATTTATAGTATTGTATACGTTTGTAAACAAACGAGGACGATTAGGCTTAGCAAGATAGCGATCGTCTAAAATTGTCAGAAATGACATCCTTGAACACATTTTTTTTATACGGCAATAGCTCCATTCGGCAAAAATATTCTCAAATATATATTTTTTATTTTGATTTTGTTAACCTTGTATTGGTGCCGATATATCGGTATCGGCTAATTTGCATATCGGTGCAACCCTAATCTATGGTATTATTTATCCATATATAACTGTTTATCATAACTGTGATATTAAAAGTCGTGACTACGATACGCACCCTAAACTACACCTTTATAGTTCCTTTTCAAAATTAGGAGAAAATTTATAAAATTTATCAGAAAATTTATAAAAATTTAACTATGGCTGTTTTTTTAAGATTTTTAATTTTAATCTTAGTAGCAAAGCGAAAGATCCCTCCGTAGAAGGAAGTGGCGAAGCCATTGCCTGGTAAATTTATTAAACACGGGTTCAAAGACAGCAATAAAATCTGATTAATAATACTGTACTGTTATTCATATGATTACAAATGGTGTATTACTTTGCAAGAAAGGCCCGCAGCTTCCTAAAGTGTGTTTCTTGCCAGGAAGCTCTGGTAGAAAAGGCAACAACACCCTTATGCCCTCAGTGCAGATGGCTTACCCCGACAAGCTCCCAGAGACTTTCAGAGAGATGATTGAATACCAGGATCGTGGTGGTCTCCTCTACCCCTAAAACGAGTGCATCCACATGGCCATGATGGCCTTAGAAGTATTCAAGGCGACTATAACACCAGGCAAAAAAAAGGTTAAGTTCCTGGCAGCCTACTCTTCACAAGAAGTATTCATGAGTGTCTACAAGGAAATAATCAGCAATGACTTAGGCATGTCCCTGCTGGACTGTGAAAAGGGTTGCAGCCTGGTCAAAACCGTTCATCCTGCCATCGCCAGGTCCCTCTCTCATGTCATGGGCAAAAATATGTAGTCAGAAACTAAGTCATGCCTATGCAAAAGTCAAAAGAAGAGGCATAAAAAGAAGTAATCCGGATGCACCCGAGGAAGCTTCAAAGAGCAAAAGTGACTATAAGAAGAAGAAACTTTCCAGTGAGAAAAAGTCCTCGGTCAATTTAAGTGGGCATAGCCACTGACATTTTTTATGTATCTTTATTTTGTAGGGTAGATATTAGAATCCAGGTTAACCATAAAATAGGTTACTAGTACAGGGTGTCCACACCTTGGATTATTCCTAGCTATTACTTTATTATGGCTATTTCAGAATAATATAGTCAGTACTCACCCATGGGCTATAAAAAAGATTTATAAAGTTAAAAAAAATGAAATTAAATGTGGGGGTCTAGATAAATCATACCTAATGGAAATATAATTGTTTGCTAGATGGGTAAGGTATGGGCACTATAGGGATTTCTTCTTTTTTTTATTTAATTTATGCTACCTACTTTATTTTATTTATTGGAATATACCTTGAAATATGTTTGTAGTTAAATGTAATATACCCATTTTTCATTAGTTTTAATTAGAGTTTTTGCCATTAATTATTTTTTTAAGTACCTGAAAAACCTATGGAATTTTGAAATTTGATATTAGTAGACACCCTGTAGTATCTGAAAATTCCATTGTACACAGCATTATTAAATAAAATTAAATTGAATATAACCAACTTCGGTTATAATTATAAGGTTTTTAATTTTTCTTTTTCATTAAATAAGTCACACTTTCGTTCGTCACGCCGAATCTGTTCGTCGAATAAAAAATTGACTTTACAGCTCGGAGAGAATTGGTCCCAGGGTGCTTCTTGCCAAATTTAGGCTAAATATCTTTAAAAATAAAGAAATGAGAACGATTTTATTTCCTGGCTAGGCCCACTATGGAATCGCCAGATTTTCTGCTACCAATCAAGTATTCGTTATCTATGTCTATGTATATACTGAATTCATTTACCACAAATGTCTACTTACACGATATAAATTTTTCGGTATAGTAATATTTATATATATATATATATATATATATATATATATATATATATATATATATATATATATATATATATATATATATATATATATATATATATATATTATATATATATATATATATATTATATATATATATATAAATATATATATATATATATATATGTATATATATATATATATATATATATATATATATATATATATATATATATATATATATATATATATATATATATACATAAGGGAAATATAGGTAATGTAAATAAAGGACAACTCTGAGAGAATATAGATTAATGGGATATCGGGAAACGTTTATTACTCGTTAATCAGCTTTTAAATGGACTGTTACAAATCAGTTACACAGAGGAAATATTCAAATGTCGGAAAGTATGTCGATTATCGTGATATTGTAGCAAAGGGTAGTTTTACCTTTAATGGGGTCAGCTCGAGGAAGAGAGAAGGCCAGCAGACGGTGACCCAGGTCGAATATCCTGATAGTAACGAGGATTAAGGGAGGGGGTGAGCCGAAGACGAGTTCACGGTCTTTCTTGAAAACGGACGATGGTACCTCTGATCCAGAGAAGTACAACCGTACAAATCTAGACTCAGAGGCTGCTCAGCACGAATTCTCATACGGGAAACTAGCGCTCCTTGATGAGGGGGGGGGGAGGGTTAAGATTACACGAGAGGCAACGCGGCTAATTCTTCCGGAACGAAAACGATTCGAAGCTTGCTCTGAATAAAGTAAGGTCTTACAAAACAGATGGGTCTGCCTGATGAGATCCGATCTCGAGGTCCAACCTAATACCGGGTAACTTAAGGAAAGAGACACAATGATCTTAACCTAAGGCGACAAGTTCTCAACTTACCAGAGACTCGAAAACCAAAGGTATTTATATGATGGCTATTTTTGATGCTCAATTGCTGGAA
This sequence comes from Ceratothoa steindachneri, assembly GCA_963969495.1. Classification (NCBI taxonomy): domain Eukaryota; kingdom Metazoa; phylum Arthropoda; class Malacostraca; order Isopoda; family Cymothoidae; genus Ceratothoa; species Ceratothoa steindachneri. The sequence goes on along the minus strand of OZ018321.1, from coordinate 144,753,467 downwards.
CGCACAGATGTCTAGCAGAAGACTTCTGGCGCCCAGAGGGATTAGCGTTTATTGCACGACCCAGGTATTAATGGCCTCCAACGATGTGGGCGGAGACTCGGCAAGCAGCCCCCAAATACGGAGATTAGCGTTTCAAAGTGGGATTACAGCTTTTAGCGCGCTTAACTTAATTAAATGCACCTGTAAGGCAGTTGGCGAATATTTTATTTTTTTCTTTCTTTCCCCGCTTTTTTTAATCTCACGTTACTACACATACAGTTAGATTTTTAGAAGGAAGTGAGGAAAGAAATTTAAGGGGTAAATTAAGGGGATATTTCTCTTTGAATTCTATTTCCTTCTAGTCTCAGATTTAGTTGGTTTAATTTGAGGACCCCTTTTTTTTTCAAGTCCCCCGCCAGTTGAATTAATAACAAAATTTACTAAGTTGGGTCAACTTTATTTAAAGATAGCAAAATAATTTTTTTTCTATTTTTTGAGTGATCGGTGTCTTGTGGTACCCGTGAGACAATATTTAGTACAAGCTATTTTTTTGTGTGTGTGTTTTGGGAGAAAATCTTTCAAACTATCCTCCTTGTAATCCCAGTGGGTGATTAAGAGGCTATTTACCAGGTACTCATATAGTAATTAATTTAGTTATTATAATTTATTGCTGTTGTTATGTATGCGATCATAAGGGTAAGATTTCATTTAGATTTTTTTGGCAACTATTGTGAGAGCCCCATTTTCTTTAACGTTCAATTCTTGAACGCGTCGTGTGGCTACGACTCGCGTAAAGAAACAAGATATCGTCTTTCGAGAGATTTAGGAAACAGAAGAGATGGTTGGTCTATCCAGTAGAGAGCTAATTGCCTATATCCAGGATAAAAAGAGAAACGAAAGATAAGAGAAAAAATAATAAAGACAAGCTGAGGAAGGAAGGGGAAAAGAACAAAGAGAAGCTGAGGACAGAAGAGATTGAGAACCCGTCACCTTCATTTCAGATCGTTGTGTCTGTTTCCTCAAGATTCCCGGTATTCGGTTATACTTCGAGATCGGATCTCACCTGGCAGACACATCTCTTATATGAAGCTTTACTCTTTTCATAGCAAGCCTCGAATCGTTTCGTCCCCGAAGAATTGGCCGGGATTCCTCTCGACTCATCTGGAGGAATTAATATATATATATATATATATATATATATATATATATATATATATATATATATAAAGGGTGTTCCAATAACTTGGACCGATATTAAATGTGAGTTAAGTTTAAACGTCTAATGATTTTTTCTTTTTCCTTCAAATTTAACAACGTCAGTCTTTAGTAAACTCAACCATGGAAAGATTAACAATTGAGCAACGTGTTAAAGTTATCGAAGCTTATTACTAGAATGGACGATCAAACAGAAGCGCATTTCTGGCACTTCGCGATTTTGTTGGTCAACATAACCGACCAACTGAGAGTGCAATTGGGAAAATTGTTCGTAAATTCAAACAAACGGGGTCGGTGGCAGAGATGAAAAGCTCATTGCGTTTTCGTTTATGCAATTCAGCTCAAAACATTGCTGCAGTGCGCGAGCATGTGGTGGAAGATCCAGACATCTCTATTCGTCATCGCGCGCAGGAATTGAACCTCTCCACAAAAACATTACATCGAATTTTGACAAAGGATTTGTCTCTATACGCTTACAAAATTCAATTGACACAAGAACTGAAGACTGCTGACCATTCGAAGCGCTGTACATTCGTCAATTGGGTGCATGAGCATTTGGGCTGATGAAAATCCCAGAAAGATTGTTGAAAAGTCACTGCGTCCACAAAAGGTCACTGTTTGGTGTGCATTTTTTGCTAGCGGAATAAGTGGGCCGTATTTCTTCGAAAATGATGCCGGGAATTCTGTTACGGTAACAGGCGAGCGACTCCGTGTCATGATAACCAACTTTTTATGGCCTGAATTGAATTCTATGGATGTCGAAGATTTGTAGTTTCAACAGGACGGCGCCACATGCCACCAACCAAATGCAACAATGACGATATTGAATGAGAAGTTCCCATGTTGCATCATCTCTCGAAACAGAGAGGTCAATTAGCCACCACGATCGTGTGACTTGACGCCTTTAGATTTCTTCCGCGGGGTCATCTCAAAAGTAAGGTCTATGCCAACAAGCCAACAACAATTTAACAGCTGAAGGATAAGATAATAAGGCATATTGGTGAGATCGAGGAGCAACTGTGTAGAGAAGTCATCAAAAATTTTGACCATCGAGTGGAAGTGTGCCGCCGAAGCCTTGGCGGACATTAAAACGCTATTATTTTTCACACATAATTACCATGACTCAAATTACATCATCCAATAGTGAAATCAATAAATTTTCACCAGTAACAGTTTTATATATATATATATATATATATATATATATATATATATATATATATATATATATATATATATATATGTCATAGTGGCGACTGATAGAAAATACACCTACACGCCCAGAGGGCCCTAAGAGACAGCGAGAATTTCGCTAAACCGGATAAACCAACCTTAAACAATCAGCCGTTAGAGGATAACTGGGGAGAAAGGGCGAGGAGCGTAAGAAGAAAGAGAAGGTTAGGAGGTTGGTAATATTTTTTCTTTAGAGTAGAAGTAGTGGGTAAGAAGAAGAATTGGAATTTAAGGAAGGAGAACGGTATTTAATATACATCGATTCAATAATCCTTAATGATATGGGATCAGGGGTGGTTTTTAAGATTTTAAAATCGTCCGTTGTGATTTCAGTCTTACACTTAATAGATTGAAGTCTAACAGGTGAGAATTCCTTCGGAGAGAGAACACTTCTTGTTCTGTGGTTAACATCCAAATGGGAACAAAACCTCGCCCTCAGCGAGCCCACCGTACTGCCTATGTATCTTTCCAGTTTACACTTGGGGCAAGTGAACACATAAATAACGGAGCACTTCGCTTCAAGCGGGATTCTGTCCTCACAATTGAGAAATAATCTTATGTGTTGTCTATTTATAAAAATTAACTTAAAATTAGTATTGAAAAAGAATTCATTTAATAGAGATGTAATTTCTTTTGAAAATATTTTATTTAAAAAAAACAGATCCGGAAAGATTATGTAACGGATATCTTTGCAAACAGGAGGGAATTTAAATTTGGGATGGTAAATATTGTTTAAAAATTGGGCCAGAATAATAGTGTTTTGATGGCACTTATTTTGAAAGAAATGTCACAAAAACTCAAAAAGGTTTTGTGACTCTTCTTTCAACATAATAATCCCATAATATCAATTAGCTGTAAATTTCTCGCTATTTCCCCCTTTAATAAAAATTAAATACTTTCCATAAATTCATCATTTTGATTATATATATATATATATATATATATATATATATATATATATATATATATATATATATATATATATATATATATATATATATATATATATATATATATATATATATATATATATATATATATATATATTTCATGAGCGCGAAACAATGATGGAAGATTCCGTACAGGGGTGGGATTAGAACCAAGCAAACTGAGGCAGTAAGCAAACGACCACTAAAGCTCGCTACCGCAGTGGTCTAAATTCGCTGTACTGGATTTTTTGAATTAGGAAATAACTTTTTTCGAAGAAAAATGTTCCTGTTTTACTGTTTCTTGCGGTTTGCTGGATATATATATATATATATATATATATATATATATATATATATATATATATATATATATATATATATATATGCAAAAATAATCACCAAAAAACACATGATATAAGATGTTGAAATATCACAAAGGAAAATAATACACAATACTGTGTATTATTTTCCTTTAGGATATGTCAAGCATATACTCGTCTGTATATATATATATATATATATATATATATATATATATATATATATATATATATATATATATATATATATATATACATATATTCTACCAATTTCACCATTTTTTTCACAGTTCTCTCCCTACAAATTTTATGGATGAGGTGTCCTCTTTGGTTTTCGCTTCGGATCAAATAAAGATAAACCATCTTAACGGCAAAAAAGAAGGCTCTTGTTTACTAGATCAACTTAAGGTCTACTTATCATTGCTAGTCATCAGTGAGATGACTTATCTTTACTTGATTTGTCTTTCTTTAGTTTTGTGTAATTAACAACAGGGACGAAATGATTCTTTGATGGATTTTAAATTTGATTTAGTTTAGTTTTTAGAAAATCAAAAAAGAATCTCCTTATCACCTTTAAAATAATGGTAGCAAATTGGGCTGCATCATTCAAAAGGCTCCTGCAATTTTGGATTTGCGCTAACCTTAAAATGGAGGTCTGGGTCATGAGGCAAACGATTCGTTTTCATTTGTTAGAAATTGTCTTTTCCTATCGGATAAATACGACCCAAAGTTTCCCTATTGCGATCAAAAGTTTCGCTATATTTTACGAACGTCAGATTTTTATGAGTTGCCTTCGCATTTGCAATGCCGCATTGATTTCTAGGCAAGAATTTTATATTAGAGATTTCTCCAACACTCAGACGAGTTTTGTTACTCATACTTCTGATCCATCAGAGGAGTTTCATTTCGTAAATGTAAATAGAGTAATTGTTTTACAAAATGTTTTAGAATCCAAGTCTCAATCACGGCCAATAAGGTTGAAGGAAACTCCGTGGTATTAATTTTTTCAGGGTATTTATTATTATTATTAATGTTCTTTTACTGTCTTCCCCACTATTCCCTTCTCTCTTTTTAATTATGTCTCTAGTCAATGCTAGTTGTGGCCTTACAAATTGTGAAGGTTTTCACACGTATTTGTAAGTTCACTTTGAACCTGAATGATTTTGATACAACCTTTCGGTCACAACAGTTACGTCTGATGAGACTAAGTTTTGTACTATGAACCCATCATGACTCTTTTTATTTATTCCGTTGTTTTACTAAACTGTTTACAATTATTTCTACCTCAATCTTTATTCAAACAATTATTAAGCATGCTCTTTCTGTTAAAATCAACCTCTAGTTATTTGTGTACGTACAATAAAAAACGTCTCGCCGAAATTATTTGAACAGGTGTGCTTGTTCTATCCATGATTTGCTATTTATCCACTGTGTTTACATGGATATCATCTTTCCTCTGTTGAATGATCACATAAATTGAGAACTGTCGTATTGTTTTCTACACTTAAGCTTTTCAAATCATTTAATAGTGCGCACTTTGAGCCGATACTTAAATGTAGCTGCTTTATTTTCCTAAGCTCGTGCTATGTTCTCCCCGCTCGCACCCCTCATATTAGCATTCCAAGAGCTTTTCCGCTATTAAAGAAACCTTAGCTGCAGATATCGGTTATTAGGTCTACTCCAATGATCACGTGGGCGATGTTTTTCTTATTGATGTCTGTAACCAACTGTGGGGTAACGCAAATTCAATTGATTAAATTACTAATTAATTAGTCTTTTCTCTTCGAGTGTTGCCCATAGGCCCACTTCTCTTCAGTACTAGGCACTGACCTACATATGAACCTCCCATTGATCAAGGACAAGAGCTAGAATTTTTTAGCCCGCTGCAATTATAATTTGCGAAAAAGTAAATGGGACCCTGAAATCTATACTGAAGAAATTATGCGCTGATCAACCCTGAGAGTGGGATTGCTATTTGCCAGTGGCATTATTTGCATATAGGGAAATTCACCATCGTACACTGGTATTTGGCCCCATCGAGCTAGTCTACGGGCGCAATGTATGCGGTCACTTTAGTATTAGCAATGAATTATTTACTCCTATTATCTGGATCTGTGACGAAGACTGGAAAAGCGGGCAGACATCGCTTACCAGAACGCGAACCTTAATTTGGGAAAATATGTACCTACTTCGTTATAAAATCAAAGGAGAGGAGCTTCGAACCCTGAGATGAAGTTCTGTTGCTGCTGCCCATCGAGAGGAACAAGCTTCTTAGCCATTGGAAGGGCCCCTTCTCCGTTCTCGAGTCTCGAGAACCTGTGGACTAGCTCATCAGAACGCCCACATGAGAGAAACTATACTACGTCATTATGTGAAATGGATACCACCACCGCGCGTGCATAATAACATCGTGACCCTCGATGAAGAGTTAGCTATAGAGGCTGGTTACCACGCGAACTCCATTAATGTACTATAAGTCATCTGCGTGGAGCAGGATAAGGTTTATCTTCTCCATACCTTGCCCGTCCCCGCAGAATTGCCTCCAACTTGATTAAACATTGACACACGGCTGAGTCTCGAACAAAATACTGAGTTGTAACACCTTTTAAATAGCTTTGGAGACGTAATCTCCTAAGTCCCCTGTTGTGCTACCCAATTTGAGCATGACATCACATCACCTTTACTACCCAAGAGCCCATCATATGTGCTGGATCGTCTCCCTATTCATTTAAGGCAAGCTTATAATTCGGAAGCTGAAAACTTGCTGAAGCTTAATATCATCGAGCCTTTTAATTCCAGTTACTGCTTTCCTGTCGTAATAGTACGGAAACCTGATCATACCTACCGTATGTGCGTCGATTTTTGCAAGCTAAAGTTTGTGACTGTCTTCGATGCTGAACCCATTCCTCTAATCAACTAAAACCTTTATCTCTTTGAATAAGCAATATTTATCTCCACATAGACCTTTGCATGGCCTGTTACCAAATTCCCCATCGGATGAGCGTACGAAAATCTACGGTATTCCCGACCGATAAAGGCCTTATTCAGTCCAGTCGAATCCCCTTTGGATTAGTAACGGCCTGCACTAACTATAATAGTATGATGCGTAGAATCATAAATGGGTTGTCAAACTTCACCTATTATTTGGATAACATAGACGTTTCCACAAGCAATTGGGACCAAAATTTAGTTTTCCTGCAAGCACTGTTGAGTAGGCTACGCGAGCATGGCCTCATGATTGTCCCAACAAGTGCCACTTTTCCTATGACACGATTAGGTATCTTGGTTTTAAAATCGGAATTAACCATATTGGTCCTTAAGAGGATAAGGTCAGGGCCAAAGTTGACTGGCCCCTCCCGTGTCCTAAAAATCAACTAACATCCTTCATAGGATCCGTCTCGTTTCACAGGCGAATCGTCCCTAATTTCGCCGCCCTAGCCGCCATCTCATGTGAGATGCTCCAGAAGAAGTCTCCGGATCCCATAGTGTGGAATTCGAATGCTACTTTCCACTTCCACAAATTAAAGGGCAAATTAGCGTCCACCCCCATATTGAGACTGCCGAACCCTAATAAGTCGTTGGAAATAAGGACGGCCGTGACGAACGGGGGCATTGGTTGTGTCCTCCTGCAGTATGGCGACGACGGAGAAAGCTAACCTGTGTCTTACCCGAGCCGCAAGTTATTACCACGAGAAAGGAATTATGCCATTATAAAACGAGAAGCTTTGGCTATAATATGAAGTGTCCAGAAGTTTAGAATGTATCTGATATGGAAAGAGTTCATAATCGAGATTGACCTAGCCCTCTGCATACCTTTGTAATTTCAAAAATAATAACGGGCTCCTTATGCTGTGGAGCCTACTCCTTCAGAAATACCACTTTTCTTTTAATAATGGTGATATCAACGAGCAAATCTCTTGATACATTAATATTATGAACACTTTCCATATGGTTCTTAGGTTAATAAAGCGAAGATTAACAGCTTAGAAGCCATATTAATAAATAAAGATAAGCCGGCCATCAACAGTCAAGCGACAAGTTGGAATCGCACAGTAAAACTTTTTTTAAAATTCCACTCACATGATTAGCCCATTTCCTCTAACGTTACGTTTAACCTAGGCGGAATAAATACCCCTTAAAAATCGTTTTCTTTCACTCTGCCAGATCCTCACTCCACTCATTACTTCGGTAAAGGAAGCAAGAACATTTAAAAACGCTCCGAAGGTGATCGAATAAGATCGAAAGCTTAGCAATTTAGTTTTTATTTTACCAAACACATTCATTTAAAAAAGAGATGAATACTGGAGAAGTAATCCACCATCTGCAAGATGGAATAAAAAAGATAGTTAGAAGAAGAGAAAGGTGCCAAAGGAAATTAATTAAGGCAAAATACACAATGATCTTCAACGAAATTTGCATTCAAGAACTACACTAATATATATATATATATATATATATATATATATATAGATATATATATATATATATATATTTCTTTTTTTCTATGCCACGTCAGTGTACTTTAAAACACTCTCAAGATGCCAATAACCACTACAGTTAAGCGTAGAGTGAATCCAAACATAGGGTGAGCGTAAATATTTTTGACTGATCAAGTGGACAATGATTAAGTGACATGACCAGAGAAGAAACTCAAGGTCGGATAGAATTGTCTTTGTCAAGTAAATCAAAAGGTTTGCTGAAGACTGAATCCTTCAACTCATACCAAACGACCGCAAAAAGTTATCTAAACTCTTGGAATGGTATCCGACAAGTTGGTTTTACTTAAAACCTAATCCATTCCCAAAACGGTGTTAGATCTCTTAAAAATGGTGCTAGACCCATCATAAATGTTTAAAATATTCCTAAAATCGTAGTAAACGTCCTCATAATGTTATTAACTCTCAAATTGTATCTAAAATCTTCATAACAGTGCATAACCTTATAAAAGGGAATTGTTCATCATCTAAATGGTATTGGCCATCAACAAAAGGATGTGAGTTAGGGATAAAAGTCTATTAAATTCCTTTAAAATAGTGACCGATGTAAAGAAATCTAGCTTTCAATTTTTCTTGATGGCTACAAAAAAAAACTTTCTGTCCTTGCTAGTTTTTATTTTGTAATTCTGTGATTTTTTTTTAAGATTACAAGATATCTTGTCGGACACAACACGTATTGTAGGAAATCTAAATTTTTTCTGGGGTATTTTAGTGTATGCTCTTCATAAAACAATTACATCCATATTTACCAAAAACCTAGGGTCAGTTGGTTGGCTGTTGAGGACCTGCGAATCAAAAAGAATAAAAATGGCTGAGAAAGCTAGAGAGAAAAATAGAGGCTCTGCACAACGCAATTAATTAATAAAGGAACGCAAGTTAAAATGGATGTACACTAGATTTGTAACTATTAGTCTTGATATGTTTTCATTATACATAGTTTCACTGAAACCATATAAGAATTTAGATAAAAGTACAAAAGTTCAATTACACATTTTCCACCGATAGAGGAGTATATAATGAAAAATTCCATGCTACTCATATCTAGTCACCCATCGCCTTTATTACATATCGAGGGCACACCCGATCCTAATGCACCAAAGATTTTATTTATGCTACTGGTGCTAAAAATATTTTCCACATCTTCACATTCATTAACTTCTCCACTTTCATTACGAATATTTCGTCAATTGTTTTTGTTTATTTGAATAAAAGAACGACACCTGACACTATTTTACCTTACAACAAAGCTACTGTATAACACACAGACACATGTGCCAGAAGTTCCTTAAGTAAACTTTATCCCAGTTAATCTCCGCTGCACCTAAGATCCATCCTAGAGAGAATCCCTAAAACAGAGAAAAGAACAAAGTTAAATAAAAAATATAAGGTGGCGAAGTATTTGATAAAAACAATGGAATAATAGCATTAAGCAATGCCAAAATATAGTTTCCGTGAATGCCAAGCAGAGCCAGCTTTCCCATTCTCTGCTCCACATTTAGCAACTGTGGCACGGAGAATCTGTTTTTTTTTATTCCGAGAACCATTCATATGCCCTTGCTTCCTTCCCTCATAAACCGCTTCCGGATAATGAAGGAGACGGCCAGAGAGGGAAAATTCCCACGAAAGGGAAGGGTCTCGGTCGTAATGGAGTTGTGTGAATGTAGCGGAAAGCACTGCAAGATTCCTAAGATTCCCCGAAAGACCTTAATGGGTGGATTCAAACCGATGAACATAATGCAGGAGAACTGGGGAGAGGGGAAATCGAAAAGGGTACCCTCATACCATAGCAGTGAATGAAAGTTAAAATGTACCTTTAGGCGAGTTATTGGGTAGAGGATTCCCAACGCGGCAAGGGTTAGGCAAAGACTAAAGAATATATTAAAAGAGAGAGAGGAAAACAAAGATGAGGAAGAAAATTAAAGGGAATCTCTTACTTCTTAATCTGGGAGATGGTTACATTAAGAAGAAGGAGCAAATACTGGTGATTGTTAGGATTTAAGATCAAGTTCTCTATAAAGCATGGATGCTTATCTCAAACTACTTTCCCTAACAAACAATGATCTATAGAGCATTGCAGTGCCATGTCCATATTAGGTATTGTGCTGGTAAGATCATAAAGATAACTAAAGCTAATGCCATTGATCCGGGACTCGAATAAATTGATACTATATAGCCTTAGAATTTGAGGCACTTCAATGATTGGGGTATAGATTAACGGCTATGTTAGTGATGGATTGAAAATGGGTTCCATAAGGCATGTTCAATCCATAATGACTGCCCTATTGCCTTTGAGTTAGCAATGATAATCTTAAACATTGATGGATTAAACATGAATGCATAAGTTTTGTTGAGTTTGCATTGCAAACATTAGGTTTGCTGGGTTATTCTTAACTGCCATAAAGTTTACTGATTTGGTAATAGCTGCCACACAGGAGCTGCCAAGTGTAGGCCATGAATGGTCTTTTGCAGTCTCCTTCTTTTCTTATGTTCTTATGTTCTTATATGGTTTCCTGAATTGATAAATGCTGCGTGCAACATTCCATTTTAGTTGATAATTGCTATCATAATACGAGTACTTACTGTATTGATATTCACCGCATAAAAGCTAGTTGAAGTGATAATGTCCAGTTTAAGGTTTGCTGGATTGAAGATGCCTGCCAAAAAGCTTTTTGAGTCTTTAATAGCTATTATAAGGCTTGATGAATTGAAAATTGATGCTATAAGGCATAAAAAGTTGATAATAATAACAGCCCTAGGGCCTTTTTAAATGACAATGCCTGTCATCAAGCTCGTTTAGTTGATAATGAATGCGATACGGATTGTAGAGTTATAATGTATCCTGTATGACTTGTTGAGTTGATAGTGAATGCCCTAAGACTGATTGAGTCGAGACTGGCTGTCATAAAGATTCTAGGTTTAATAATGCTGCAATATTCCTTCTTGACTTTATAATGGCTCTCCTATGATTTATTTGATTAAGAATGACTAGTATAAGGCTCGTTTTGATAATAGGTGAAATAAAACTTGTTGGGTTGATATTGGGTGTCATAAAGGATTGTTGCGTTGATATAGCTGCAACAAATATTATTGGCTTAATAATAGCTGTCATAATCCTTTTTGAGTAGAGAATGAGTACCATAAGGCTTGTTTAGTTGATAATGGTCGCACTAATTCTTGCATTTTAGGATTCGGCTAGCAAGCATTAAGCAACGAGGTGGAGGATAGATGGTCAGCATCCTGTATCATCTTGGGACTTTATATCGGGACACTTTTCGCAGGTGTGTACATTATGGGAACGAAAGTACATATAAATCTGCTGGTAACGGTGAATATTAAAGTATTTTTCTCTAATGCCAACACCATTAACTCGATAAAAGAATAATAATATAATAGTATTTAGCTTGAAAGGAGGCTTTCTGGTGCAGCAAGTCTAATAGTAAACTCTGATGTGTACGGCGATTTATGCCCAGGTAAGCAGTCGCCAGATGGGCTCCCAAAATGAAAAAGAAATCTGGTGTAGCATGAGCAACCATGTTTATGCGGCAGCTCAATTCTGTAGGATCGCATGACATCAACCCACCAATGCTTGCTGATATATTTCCGGCTATATATTTTCTACACAAATCCCTTCCTTTATATTCATTACTTTTTCTACTTTCTCGCTTAAATTAAAAACACTCATGTCTGCAGATTTTTGCTCCAAGGCTGCCTGAAATACATGAATAGTTCTAACTCTTGTTACTCTTGGGACTTATCTTATTCTTATTTTGAGAGATATTCGCCCCTCGCAATTAATTGCGCCTGTCCAGTAATCCTAACCAATTAGCCATTTTGTGTTTCGATATAGCGAGGTAAGAAGGAGCTCAATTCCTGTTTCGAGTAAATAACCCAATCGTCTGTCAAGGAAAAGGAATCATCGATTTATTCCACTCATTTCTATTTGTTTTTTGTCAATAGAGAAGAAACGTTACGGTCATTCTATTTTTTATGCTCACAAAAAAATAATGTGTTTCCTATCTTTTTCAGGTTCTTATATAATCTACTTTCTACCACAACTAATCCATGTTAAAGATCCGATCTCTGTTTTATTTTTGGAATTTGGGGGGCTTTTACTCCAGAAAAAGTGGAATTATTCAAATAAATTTGGGTTTAAATCAGACACATAATAATTTTTCTTTTTTACAATTCACAAATGTATCCTTATCATTCGGATTCCCGAAATGGAAATCCAATCTTTTCCTTCTAGGTCGTTCCTATCTTTGAAATTTCAAGACTTCATTCACTTATTCTTTCCGGGCTGCGGAAATATGTCTCATTTCCGCATAAAAACCTCATTTAATTCTAACGTCTTTATCTCATCAATCCATGCTGGCGATTTATTAATTCAATGACCACATCTTGGAGGCACAGGAAGAGGCACGTATCATAACGCTCCATAGTGTACTCCTGCAGACTTTATTTGCACTAAATTGTTCTTAATGGCTTGCCATCAGCCCGCACGTTAGTATTACAAGGACTGGACCGTGTAGACTACTATACTTTGAACCTGGAGGAGTGACTGGCTACCCCTGTCCTAGGAACATTGGGACTCGAAATAGATTGAGTCTACTTGGTCTATTAATTCTAGACATTTCCATTATACACTTCTTCGACATATTATTCACAAGCTTTTTATAAACTATTTTCTTGGCTAGTGGCTAATATCATAGGCGAGTCCTGCTCCAATTTTTTTTTCTTTCATCAAGGGTTGCGTACAGGCTGGAGGGAAAGGCGGCTAGTAAACCATTTCCCTTAAATTCCAAATGGGAAAGTGGGATTTAAGATGTATTCATCGCGCACCCATATCATTCTACTCATTACAATTTGTCCTTTCATTATTATCCTTTTGTGCACTAGCAATGGAACTTCAGATAGTAACTGTAGGATTGTGGGGTCATCCGGTCACATTGCCTGCATGAAGAATTGCGGCTTTAATTTCCTCACGTTTTTATTCTCTCTAGCTTTTCCTCTTTATTTAAAGATCTCGTGTCCTAACTTTTTGCGTGATTCGGCCTCGTTACACTTGCGTCCTGAATTCGCAAAAAAATCAATCATCTCTTTGCGTATCTCGATCGCTATCGGTTATACCGCATTTGAAAGATAACTTGAACCATCTATGATGGAGCTATAAGAAACCAAACTCTCGAGGTATACCTGTGTAGACTAGCTCGGCGCTCAGAATCGTACACAAGCACGGGCAGACAGCTGACCACAGGCCGCCTGAGATAGTTCTAGTCGATTAATATAGAGTGCGAATTACGGTTGACCGGGTTTATATTAATTGCTTGCCAAGTTGCAGTTCAAACGATATATAAAGACAATACCCCCAAATATAATTTATATATACAAAAGGGGGAACAAAGTATTTATGGTAGTTAAATGAATTATGTGAAAATTAACGAGGTAATCTGAAGATGACCATACAAGATTGTTTTACCTCCAAACGAGGGCGAATTGCATGGGAAGTGGAAGATGAAAGACAAAGGCGGAGGTCTTCAACAAGAGACTTCGGTTAGTCCTGACGAGGAGCACTCGAAGATGGGGTTGGATTACTTCCTAATGAAGAATGAGATTTTCCCTGCTCCAGAGAGAAGTAATCTCAGCTTGAGACGATTCTGCAGATCGGTAGGGACTCTCAGTCTCGAAAAAACGGGAATTTTAAAGACGGGGAAAGATAAGAGGGCTGTACAATTCTCCGAAAAAAAAGGTGGCTCGATAGCTTTCCTCTGAACAGGGGCCAAAGCTTAACGAAGGTAGATCTGCTGGCGAGATCTTTGACGAAGTACGACGTTGGGTTACGGGGGTTCACGGGAAACAGACGTTAGTCTAGACGGACTGGATGGCAGGCGTTCAATCTCCTCGAAAGATGGTCAGCTTCGGGTTAAATACCCGAGTGACTGATCCTATAGAATCCTCAGGGCCTTACAGTCCCTAGGGGATTCTTGGCACCAACCTAAGCAAACACAATTCATGATATATTGTCGTTCCAGACAATGAAGATTGCCTAGTGATATGGGGGTAAAGTTATTTTGGCTGCGCACGGTATTATCGCAAGGGAGGGTTGGAGGGCGAGTGACGTCCTAAAAGGCAAATTCAGATGGGACGGGTGATTAAGCGAGTGATGGATTCTTCCTCGACTTTCTAAAAATCTCACGCTGGCTGACATAGTCTTAAAAGAATAGAGGGGTATTTCTAAGGGGCTTCCTCTCACGTGGGTCCTTTGAGGGCATACCCTCACACAGAAGCCCCTCGTTAAACATTGTCTGTTCATAACGCTGAGGTGAATTCCTTCGTACAATAAACTACTCTTTAGATTAAGGAAAAGTTACTAAATAAATTTCCCTATAAAGATTACGCTCTAACTCCAAACTATATTTTATGTTTATCACTGTCCAACTACTTCCTACTCAAGAAACTTCGATGTCTAGTATGTCTAAATGCGCTGTGAGCCCCCTTCCCCTCCGCAGGATATGGCAGCTGCAAACCTCTGTTTTACCTGCCAAAATGATAAGTGAAGGGTCTCTACAACAGTATTCAATCCCATAAATACTCGTACTTTAACTCATACCCACGCATACCCTTTTCACTCAAAAATGGAAACAAAACTTTTATTCAGCACGAGCTAATAGCCAATCGGCTAATGCAATCTAAGTACTACTCCCACATGCGTGCACTTTTGAAGAGTTTCTTCCTGTTTACTCACTAATCAAAGTACTTTCCCCTTTTTGTTCCAACTTCCATAATGCTACAAATAATAAAAATTAATACATATATAGTTTTGTAATCTAAATCTGTCCCGAGCGATTTGGGTTTTCTAATTTCCTGTCAACATCTCCTTTTTAACAGACCTTTCATATCCTTTATACTCAAAATTATTCCACCTTATTAAGGAGGAAAGGGTAATGATTTTCATAATGAATTTCCTAAAGATGATCCTTTTGGAAGATAAATGCTTCGTTTCGTTTAACAAGTCCAAAATCTCTATGAAGTGTTCAGTAGAATTATTTTGGCTTCAAATTTAAAATTCATGTTAACGAGAAAATAGATTTCCTACAAATTTTGTCCTGAAGAGGAAACCAAAATAAATTGGATGGATTATATCTTAGCTCCAATGGAAGAAGGCTTTGGGTACCTATCCTTGTAAAGAAAATATTTTTTTCTAGATTATTTACCTTCTGATGGGCAATATACTTAGGAGATTTAAAAATTGTAAATCTAAAGACATGGTTATATAAGTTTTAATGAGTGAGAACCTTCGAACAGTAATAAACTAAAAGAATATTAATTGTAAAAAAAACATAGGTTACAATGGTGATTTAAAATTAATAGGAGTAAAAGAGGGTTTACTTGTTAGTTTTTTACTCAGAAACATAAGGTATATAAACGGGTGCAGATTAGGGGTAAAACCTTAACAAATTTTTATACTAATCCCGGTCGCAATAGTTCCTTACTTCCACAGCTTCCTGTGGTTTGAGCTCTTTGTACTCCATCTAAGTTTATTTACTTCTTGCAACTTCTAAAAATTTGTTTATTAACGTCTAAAATTCTTTAATATTTTAATATTCTCTATGAAATAAATAAAAAGTCAGAGTGGTAAAATAATATTAATCTTAGGTCCAGTATGTCTCCGCCATCAAAGTTATGGTTTAGAGCCATTTTAAACCATGTGGTAATATCACGCAGAGGTTTATCCTCCTCTTGGTGAAGACCAATTGCGCAGTATTTTTGGTTGCAGCTTCAATTTTTAATTATTTGAGATAATGAACAGAAAGTTCTTGTGGAGCCAAATATATTAGCATACAGAAGATCGATGTAATTCTTTTTGTTTTTAATTTATTTAGATGATGACTCATCTACCAACAGGCATTAAGAATACAGTCACCAAATTTTGTGACTAGCCAATTATTTCGATAAATTAAAAAAAGAAAATGAAATAAGAATTGCAGACGAAATAGAGAGCTGCTGGACTAGAGCACACAATCGCAAATGTACTAATTACGCTGATAAATGAGCAGTACCTCCATAATATAGAGAAATAAGTTCTCTTAGTCGTGATGTGCGCAATGCATTTGAAGTAGATACATTAAAGGGAAGTTGATCATTAGTAGAATACCAAAATTTTGATCAAGAAGAAATATTTTGGCAATTGTACAAATTCGAGACAAAACAAAAACTCATTATACAAAGGTCAAAAACGAAAATAAGAGTTTCTTCATAAGGGAATGAATTCAGTAGAAAACCTACGAAAAGAGTTTATTGGTTGACATTCATCACTTGCATAGAACCTAACCTCTCCCTTCCATTCCTTTACGCACATTAGGGACAAAGATACGCTTCCTTGGATATAACTTAATTCTGAAGAAATCCATCTTTTGAAAAAGAAAATAAACTTTTTTGTCGCTTCATTCAAATTCTACTTGAAGTAAAAGTGAAATATGCCTCAGTGATATGGGAAACTTAATTATATAAAGAACTCTTTCTGCACTTTAAGTTTTCTCTCCCTAAACAAATTGTTAGGATCCGTACATTCACAATTATTCCTTGCTCTATGGCAGATTAATTCAATTCTGGTTTGCCATCCGTTTTTTCCCTTATCGCTATAGTTTGTCTAGTAGTTATTTATATTGAATTATCGAACACCTTAGAAGGTGACCAAAGATGCTTACAGACCTAATCTTTTCCTTGTAAACTGAGGCTAAGTTTCACTCAAATTCAATTTGAATATGGAATTATTAAATCTAATCCTTAATTTAACTATGTAGAATTTTACAATACACAGGTCTATAAGTTAAACTGTAACTATGAACTCATTCTATCATTTCCAATTGCTTTTCCTTTCCCCTTTTTCTTCATGAACGTAAAACTATCTATTACCTTCCATTGTGTAAATATTCTCACTTAGATCATAGATACAGCGCATTTTATTAAATTTCTTCACGTTTTGCGGATGTCAAGAGAGGTCTTTGGCCAAGCTTCCTTAGTATATGACTTGCATTTTATTAAATTAATCACTTCACTCCCATAAATCTCTAGTTACAAGTCATGCCAGTAAATTAAAGTCCAGACTTTGGATGATTATATTAAAATGCTTTTTTTCCTTTTACCATTTTAGAACAAATTTTATAACATGAGTCTTCTTGATGTTACTTCTAAACTAGAGTATGGCAGCTATGAGATGTGGATAATATAGAAATCGTCTCCCTACTCGACAAGCAGGTGGCTGTATCAAGGTAGGCTGTTAATTTAGTCTATTCGATTCCACCACTTAGTGGCGTGGGTGAAAAGCGTCCCCCATGCTTGCATAAAGCAATGTTGAAGAGACAAACCATTGCTATTTTAACAGTAAAAACCTTTTCCGTTTAAGGTGAATAAATTTACTATAAAATATAGAATTAATTTAAAAACCTTTAAAATCCTATGAAATATAGCAATAGGTTTTATTACAAACAGAAAGTAAAATGACAAACATGTACTTGTGACAGGTAAAATATTTAAACTATGTGTAAAGAGAGAATAATACGACAAACTTAGTATTTAAATATTTTATTTTTTACGATTTGCCCCAATTATTATATGCTTTGCTTATTTTGAAAAAATAATCATAATATGTAGAAAGGTTTATGTTGCAACTTCTGCTTAACTTTCTTCAGCGCACGCATAGGTCTAGACATCAAATAATGGAGGAGTGTGCTTAACATCGCGGTGCTAGGTAGATCTTACACACTAATAGCCAATTGCAACCCTGTTCTCTTTCCTGTCCCGCTTTCGTAAAACGAAACACTCTCTACTAACCATACAAAGTATATTTACGTTGTTTAGTTATATTTAAAAACAGGTTTAAATCTCCCCTACCAGAAATAGCTGGATAAGAATATGAAGTTGGCTCACAAACACAAGGTGTAGTGGCCCAGCGTCACATCCCCAGATGTAGTAGGTATATCTAAAACAAGCTCGGGTCAAAGAACCTTTATTGACTAGAGAAAGAGATAAGGGGATATATAAAATTCTGGGGTCAAAGTCCAGGCCCACATAATGAGCAACTCGGACCCCATTTAACATAGTAATTTCATTGCCCCGCTGACCAGCAATACTTATTCTCTGCCTAAACCATTTAGCCTCCCTAGGATCACTAGTAGTTTTCCTGAGAAGCAAACCTATTTTTTAATTATCCGTGCACTTGAAGGGCCAAAGACTCCGTTAGTTTCAATTGCTATTGGCTCAAACAGAAACCTCTCTCTCAGGCAGGGCAAAATACTTTATCCTTTTGGAATTTTCTGCACTGTCGCTTGTGAAGCGGCAGAGACAGCTGACCTGTTAATAATATGCTTTGCATAAGTGTTGACAAAAGAAATATGCCAACACACACTCTTTCCATTCCTAAAAGGAAACATTGTTATCCCATCTGGACGCTTACCATTCCCTCGGTCAAGTCCAACCAGTTACAAAACAGCTGCCAATCTCGCTCTTTTCAGGGTTCGGAATACTATGCGACTGAGGCCAGAGTGTTTATGTATCTTTCCAGCAATCAGTTATATTCATACACTCATGCAGAACAGGTCTCCTTTCAGCAGGTTTGTCAATGTTCTTACCTGATTGTTATTTGGAATTAAAAACACGAATACTTCAATAAACCTCCACCACATTGTTAATACGAATTTAGGGTCCTGCTGCCCTTAGGCTCACCAAAGATTGTCATCCTAATCTTTATTATAGTTTCCTAATCGAGTTGGGTGGTTCGGCTTTGCTATGATACTTATAGCGTAGGGTTCCTTGTAGGGTTCCTTGCAAATTTTGTTGTGGTTTTGCCATCGGTCAGATAACTAAAGGTTTATATATTAGAATCGAACAACATAAGAACAGTTTTAGGCTTGAAAAACCTTCACATACACTTATGATCCATCAGTCTATCTTAAACCAACAAACATATAGATTGGTCTAATGCGAAGTCCTTTGTCTTTTTGCCAAATGTTATCGAAAGAAATTTAGTTGAATCTGGATTTATTAACTTTTTTACTTTGTTGAACAATTGTCTTTTTTTTTACTAGTCAATGCGTTTGAATGAAATCATTGTCTTCACTATTTCTTCAATGTTTTATCTTATATTTTACTGTTCCTCTACCCCTGAATAAGTAAACATGAAAGCTTAGTCTGTTTACTATTTTCCTCTGTGATTCTTTCAGGATATATAATTAAATGCGCAACACCGGCAACTCACCCCATCACCAAATATATATATATATATATATATATATATATATATATATATATATATATATATATATATATATATATATATAGATATATATATATATATATATATATATATAGATATATATATATATATATATATATATATAAATATTTGTCATATTTTCTAGTTATCATGTATAAACTTTTTTTTTGTTTTCATATTGCATATGTGATTCCCAAACATTGCCCCGTCCTTTCTTTTGTAACCCGAAAACTTTTTTTTAACCCTGACGGCTCATCTTGTTAATAGGTTTTTTCCAGGTATCTGGAAATCCCACCCCTTTTAATCTTTATATCCCATATTTTCATTAATCAGGTGTATAAATATCTTTCTCTTTTTCCCTGTCTTTTAGTCTGCTCAGTAAAGGACCATTAGTCGAAAGGCCTCGCAGTTCTCCGTTGTTTCATTTTCCTCGTGGCTATAACGTTATTCATAAATTCCTCACGTTCCTTATTTTCGTGATTCAGTTATACATTATGAATGCCGCGTTCTCTTTCTCTATTCAGTTTCCACTTTTGAGTTGTGTAGTAACTGCGTTCTCCAAATCCCTTTGTGATGCGCACTGCACAAGAATCCGTCTCAAGTTCTTAAAAAAGTGCTTGTCTGAACAAGTTCTACCCAAATCTTTACTTCCATACCGTCTAAGAAGATATGATCATCACCCTTTTAATGAATTTAGCTCCATGATGTTAAAACGCCACATAGCCGCCGCCAAGCAAGAAGAAAAAGAAAAATTTAAGGAATTGAAGGAAGCTAGACTCACATTCGGTTTCTCCATTCCCGCCGATTGGAAGTACTCGTTACGACAAGAAATCTATGGAAAACTTCGTAGAACTACTGATGTCTTAACAAAGAAACTGGATAAGAAAGTAAAATCTCTTATTGCCACTAGTGATTGGACGAATAATGTACGTAATAATTGTGTTGTTAATTTGTCAAGCAAAGAAATTAGTGAAAACGTCGTTTGTGCACTCGGTTATGGTTTATCCTTTTCCGTTTCAAGTAGACCCTCCACCTTAACTATTGCGTCTGCCCTTTGCAAATTTGAAAAATACTGTGAGCTTCCCCCAAATCAGGTTGACATAATTAAAGGTATTGTTTATGGGGCCACCAATGTTAGTCATGAAAGTAATTTTCCCGCTCGGTATAAAAAAAGCTTGGCCGATCTTAAAAAAGATAACGCATTACATATCACAAAAGCCGACAAGTCGAATAGTATCGTAATTCTTGATAAAAATGATTACATATCGCGCATGCATGCCCTACTGGCTGACGGTGTGACTAGCATAAAATTAACAAGGAACCCCTTAGATCAAGTTATTAAACATTTCAATGGTATACTGAAAAAAATCCTTAAAGATAAGAAGGAATTAATAGGTGTTTTGTCAGAAAAATCTCCCTCGTTACCTTACTTATATGGGTTGGTAAAAACACACAAAGATAACAACCCTATGCGGCCTATTATTAACACAGTTGGTTCAGTTTCATATAAATTATCAAAATATATTACCAAACTGTTGTCCCCTTTACTTGGAACAATATCTGGTTCTCATTTACTCAACTCCCTTGACTTAGTAGAAAAATTAAATCAAATTACTATTTGCCCCAATGATAGGTTGGTAAGTTTTGACGTTTGCTCTCTCTTTACCAAAGTCCCTATTGATTCCATTTTAGATTATCTTAGTAATGAGCTTACTCATCATGAATTACCTCTATCTGTAAGTCATATTATTTCACTCATTAAGTTGTGCATTTGTGGCTGTAAGTTCGTTTTTAATGGTGAATTTTACCAACAAATATTTGGTATGGCAATGGGCAACCCCTTATCTCCCCTACTCTCAAATTTGTATATGGAATTCTCCGAAAAACAATATTTACCTAATATCATTGATATCCCCTTAAAGTGGTATAGATATGTTGATGAAATTTTAATTATTTTGCCTTTTAATATTGATGTAAATAATTTGCTTTCCAATTTAAATAACCAGGTACCTTCCATAAAATTTACTGTTGAATTAGAGAAAGACAATTGCCTTCCATTCTTAGATGTCTTAATACACAGGGAATCATAAAATTGCAATTTTAGTATTTATAGGAAACCAACCAACAACTTAACCTATGTCCATTTTTATTCAGGCCACCATCTTAATATTAAGATATCAATTTTTTCCTCTATGTTTTTACGTGCGTTGCGCATTGTCAGTCCTCAATATTTGGATCAGGAAATTGAATCTATAAGAAAAATCGGTGCAGACTTGTGTTATCCAGAAAATATACTTGATATTTGTTATATTAAAGCCAAAAAAAAGTTTTATAACGAAAGTACTATTGAGAATGAAGCGCCCAAGAATATCCTCATTTTACCTTATTTTAATGGCTTTGAAACCGTAAAAACATTGTTAAAAACACTTAATGTAAATCTTGTTTTCTCTTATACTAATACTTTAAAAAGAATGTTAATAAAAAATTGCCCTAATGAAACAAATAACGTAATTTATAAAATCCCTTGTT
Source organism: Ceratothoa steindachneri (assembly GCA_963969495.1). Classification (NCBI taxonomy): domain Eukaryota; kingdom Metazoa; phylum Arthropoda; class Malacostraca; order Isopoda; family Cymothoidae; genus Ceratothoa; species Ceratothoa steindachneri. The sequence goes on along the minus strand of OZ018321.1, from coordinate 144,731,494 downwards.
TGGATTGCCCTTCATTTTATATTGGGCAAACTAGCAAGGATCTGAATGTGCGTATTAAGCAACATAAGTACTCTGTAAGCACTGGGCAAACATCAAATGCCATTTTTATCCATTTGAGTGAAAATTCCCATCGTATTAATTGGAAGGAGAGTTCTGTGATTGCCAAATCAAATGAATTTTTTTCACGAAATCTTTTAGAATCGGCATTTATACAACTGACTTCGAATTTTAATCTCAGCCCTGGAATGTATTTTTTGGACCCTTGTATCAAAAGAATGTTTAAGAATGACTTTAAAGATAAAATTTCTGAATTAATGATTACCACATAGAAGTTATTTTAGCTTATTTATATAAAAAACCTTTCCTCATATTTTTATTTTGTCATATTTTCTAGTTATCATGTATAAACTTTTTTTTTGTTTTCATATTGCATATGTGATTCCCAAACATTGCCCCGTCCTTTCTTTTGTAACCCGAAAACTTTTTTTTAACCCTGACGGCTCATCTTGTTAATAGGTTTTTTCCAGGTATCTGGAAATCCCACCCCTTTTAATCTTTATATCCCATATTTTCATTAATCAGGTGTATAAATATCTTTCTCTTTTTCCCTGTCTTTTAGTCTGCTCAGTAAAGGACCATTAGTCGAAAGGCCTCGCAGTTCTCCGTTGTTTCATTTTCCTCGTGGCTATAACGTTATTCATAAATTCCTCACGTTCCTTATTTTCGTGATTCAGTTATACATATATATATATATATATATATATATATATATATATATATATATATATATATATATATATATATATAGATATATATATATATATATAGATATATATATATATATATATATATATATATATATATATATATATATATATTCTAAAAGTACAGTAAGTTACGTGTAACTATAGGGATAAAACCACAGTAATAGGACTAATTTTATATGAAAAACCAGGTTTCGACGGAAACCTCCGTCATTGTCAGTCACTGGTGGACAAGTGAAATACATAGTTTGCTTAACGTACAAACACACAAATCCGTAGGGCTAAGGCGGATGATGCGGGACTGTAGCGGGATTTTTTGAGGAGCAGAAGTATGGATTTATTGCTTAGTAAGGTATTAGTATTAAGTTGGCAGTCGGAATTATTTAAGTTGGGAATTTCTTTTATAAGTGCCAATCCAATTAAGCGTAGATGTATATAATTGTGAGACTTATAATCAATTTTAGCATTATCAATATCAACTTGATGATTTTCATTTGACATCTGCAGAAATAAACTCTAGGAGAAGGCACCACGTAGCATATCGTATTTATGTTCATTCATTCTCTTGGAAAATTTGCTGCTTTCACCGATATATACTTCATTACATTTATTTATTTATTTATTTATTCCATATTAATCCAATGTACAGTAAAAACATATTACATTTTGAATCTTAATGCCAAGTTACTATAAGTACTTATACATACAGGATTATTTATGGGCCCAAAATAAGTCAGTGACTTTTAGGGCAGAAACTTAAGACTAAGCATAAAATTATCAAGGCTAGAAATCCCTTCATGTTTATACAAATATAAAACAACTTAATATTCATTTGAGAACCTAACCATTGTAATGATTGCAAATAATGAATAATTATATAATTTAAATTTAGAGATAAATTAAAAAACTATTTTATTTCCAGCGATTCTTTCAAGAGGTATGTAGTTAACATAGTCAACAGTCTTATATAAATAATAACATATTTATAATGTATAAATCAAAGTAGTAGTACACAGTATAACAGTGTACGGTAACAAATAAATACACAATAACAAAAGCTGAATAGAAATTTAGTAAGCCGAAATTATATTGTTTTTAAGAGCTTTTTTGAATTGAGCTAAATTGGTTTGGGATTTGATATTTTCGTCCATGCCATTCCATATTTTGATAGATTTGTACAGAAAGCTACATTGAGATTTTGATTTTGAACACAAGGGTGAAATAAATTTTGTTCTATTGCGGGTTTGGTGATTATGGGTATTATCAGCTGTTTGTAACATATTAAATATATAGCTATTATAGGAACACTTTATTGTTTTGTAAAGGAATAAGGATGTTTGAAAAACAAAGAGATCATTTAATTTTAGAATTCTGGATTCCTTAAAATAACGATTAGTGTGCTCATTGTAGTCAAGTTGATGGATGGCTCGAATTGCTTTTTTCTGTAATATGACTAACTTATTGAGATAATTTTGATATTTTCCATACCAACTCTCTATGCCATATGTCAAGTAAGGTTGCACCATTGTCATATATAAAGAGTGGAGAATAGATTTAGGAAGAAACTTATTTAATTTATATAATATTCCAATCGATTTTAATAGTTTTGTTGAGATATGCGTAATATGTTGCTTAAAACTCAGATTTTTGTCAATAAAGATGCCTAGGAATTTGATATGAGTAGTTTCATAAATTATTCCGTCGCCCATTTTAATATTGGGCAATTCAATAGATTTTTTGTAAGAGAAAAGAATATATTTGGTTTTATCTACATTTATTGATAGTTTATTAACATTTAGCCACCTGAAGACATTTTCGAGTTCTTTATTTATTGTAGATGCAATGTTGCTCGGTTTGTCATATGGCAAGGGAGTTGATAAGGCACTATCATCCGCGAATAATATAAATTTAAACAGAGAAGATGATTTAACAATATCATTAATATAGATTAAAAATAACAGTGGCCCTAGCACGGAGCCTTGTGGGACCCCAGTTGTAATATTAAGGTGGGATGATTCATGACCATTGACGGAGACAAATTGCTTTCTTTCAGTTAAATATGATTTGAACCAATTTTGACAGTTGCCTCTAATTCCGTACATAGCTAATTTTGACAGTAGAATATTATGGTTGACACAATCGAAAGCTTTTTTAAAATCGAGAAAAATTGAGAATACAATATGGCCCTTTTCAATGTTATCATATAAATATTGAAGGTGGTTAATTATCGCGTGAATCGTTGATTTCTGACGTCTAAAGCCATATTGGTGTTTATACAACAGTGAATTAGATTCCAGAAATTTATAAAGTTTATTGAATGCTATTTTTTCAAATATTTTACTGAACATTGTAAGACATGAAATAGGGCGGTAATTGCTGACGTTTGTGAGGTCTCCGGCCTTTGGTAACGGTGTTACTCGAGCAACTTTTAATACACTTGGGAATATACCCTGCGTAAATGATTTATTGATTATTGATGCTAAAATTGGAGCAACTATATCGGAGATGTATTTTAAAATTTTAGTGGAGATTGAATTAATACCCGATTTTTTATTTTTTAGTGAACTAATGATTTTTTTTATATCGGCTACGCTTACAGGAGAAAAGAACAAGGAATTTGGTACATTAATCTCATTAAAATACGAAAGAAAAGATTTATCGACTATTTTGCAAGAGTCTGAGATTTTTTTACCTACGTTGACAAAAAATTTATTAAATTCATTCGCTTTTTCCTTATTGTCATGAAGTGGTTTACCGTCAATGATAATTTGTTTAATTTGGTTTGTTCCTTTAGTAATTTCAGGTTTTAGCACAGAATTGATTAATTTCCAAGTTTGTTTTATATTGTTTTTCGTTTGATTAAATCGTTCATGGTAATAATTTTTCTTGGCTATTTTAATTTGGTTAGTAACTTGATTCCGAAAATTTTTATATGTATGTCCTGGAATTTGACTAAGCTTATAAAGAGAAAAGTATTTTTGACGTTTTTTGATGTTATTTATAATTGCGTTTGTTATCCAAGGTTTTGTTTTGTGTTTATATGATATGGTTTTAGATTTTAGAGGACAATTAAGTTTAAAAGCATCGTCTAGCCTTGAAATTAACTCTTCGGTAGCAGAATCGATGTCATTTATATAGGAAATTTCATATAGATTCTGATTTAGAACATAGTTATAGAAGTTTGATAAGGTATTTTCGTTAATTATGCGGTAGGTTATTGTACAGTTTTGATGAATATTGTTCGAGTTGAAAAAAGACTTTTGGATCATGAATATAGGAAGATGGTCCGATATGTCACAAAGGAGAATACCGGAAGAGTAATTTTCAGGGTGAACTCTGAAAATATTGTCAATTAGTGTTGCTGAGTTTTGGGTTATTCTTGTTGGTTTTGTTATAATTGGAAGTAAGGAATGAGAATAAAAAGTATTGAGGAAGGACTGAGTTGATGCGTGGTTTTCAAAGTTTAATAGATCAAAGTTAAAATCTCCTGTAATTATTATGTCGTCATAGTTTGTAACATTGAAGTAATTGATTAATTCAGTAATCTTATCTATAAACATCTTTGAGTCACCAGAAGGGGGCCTATATACGGTTCCAATGATTATCGTTTTACCATTTGATTTTACTTCGATAAATATAGTTTCTATATAGTTATAGGAAATACTAATTTCGTCAACTTTTTTAGTATTGAGGCTGTCAGATATATACACGCTTATACCTCCCCCTATCTTGTTTACGTCGCGTAGTGAATGAAAAGAGCTATAGTTTGGGACACTGATAAGGTGTTTATTACGAGGAAATGTTCTCAAATAAAATTAATTGATTAATTTTACTAGGCTCAGATCGAAGGGAGGAACTTGACAATACTAATAATAGAGGGGGAACAAAATAAACTCCCTGTTCTTGATCAATCGATCTTTTTTTGGATAAGCTATTTCTTATCGTATTCTCGTACTGAAAGGCAACATTGATGTTGTTGGTCTGTGCCAACTTTTTGAAATTGATTAACTGGAGGGAGTATGGGAAGGTAACATAATATTTGTGTATTTTTACGTTAAGCAACTTCTGTATCTTACTTGTATCTTACTTATTCCTATTACTGTGGTTTTATCCATATATATATATATATATATATATATATATATATATATATATATATATATATATATATATATATATGTAAAAAAACAACCTCTGACCGCCCCCGCCCAATTTATTGAAGACCACGTCAGATTGTATCCCTCTATTAGGAATCTCACATCCTGTTCGGGAGCATTCGCGAATTTTCGACTCCTGAAGGCATTGAAGAAATATTGCCCAATGCTGCGTACTTGTTCCAAGCCTCCCCTCCCCCACCACACACACCCGGTGACGAGGCGAGAAAGAGCAGGTTTTTCTCGCACCTTGTTGTTAAATGATGAATCGACTCGGCCTTGGGATTAAGATGTCTGGAGCTTGTGACTCCTTTCTCCAAACTGCACCTCTCCCCTTAGAATCGGGTATACAAGTACTTGGGTTTTAGTGTAGTTCGACGATTCCAGCACGCACGTCAAGGCCCTCCCCATCGTCACGTTGGAGTTCCGTGATCGTTCATCAGACAGCAAACATTCTCGGCCGTGCTTCTACCCAATCAATTGGTAGCTTCTCTCTGATCGGCAAGCATTTGCAACAGTCTCCCTTTTTGTTAATCGAACCGAAGAAAATTTCCATCGATTACCTTTGAGAAAAAGAAGATTCCTCTTCCAGTGGAATTACGACAATTCCCACATTTCGTCTTCGAACGTCATCTTTGAAGATTGGCTATCTTCATCGTAAGGTTAGTTCGGATCGTGCCCCATCGGCCTCATTTAGACCGTGTCCCACCTGCCTCATCGGATCGTGCCCTACTTGCCTCATAAGATCGTGCCCCACTTGCCTCATCGGATCGTTCCACACTCACCTCATGGCAAGAAGGACCTTCCTCGAAGTAACCGTCCTGTAGACTGAAACCCCCTCTATTATTAGTATTGTCAAGTTCCTCCCTTCGATCTGAGCCTAGTAAAATTAATTAATTAATTTTATTTGAGAACATTTCCTCGTAATAATTATCAAGAGACTATTTCAATTTAAATAATCCCCTTATGCCATCTTTTTATTCTTATTTTGATGTTTGTAAATATAATTATATTTTTGTTAATTCATCTTTAACTAACTTTGAACGATACTGTCGACCTATTTAAGTAAATCTTGCCCCCAATTATGTACTTTGTCTGATTATTAATGATTTGAAACCCAATGCCTCAAGTTTCACCTCCTAGTCAGTCGTTAATCCCTGCGAACAGTCCTTTAACGCTTTGCTAGCAGTAGGTGATTAAGTCACCCTCCTCAATATATATATATATATATATATATATATATATGGAGCTTGACTGTTTTGAGGTTATTTGTAGGAATGAGGAAACAGACGCATTGCATTTCAGAAAAAATCGATACAACTTCACTAAGGATGTGTAATAGAATTAATTCCCTCAAAAAACTTAAATTTCTAATTTTTCAGCATCTGTCACAGGTATGTCGAGATGGAAGTAAATTTAATCGATCCTTCTGCATTCTTGCGCAAGGGCTACAGCAGGTTCAACATGTTCAAGTAGCCAAAGTCATCTGAATGAACATCCACAGAGTCGCGAACAGGGTTCCGAACGAGGAAGACCTAAAACATCGACTTCTTTCAAGCAGAGCTGAAGTTTTCTACAGTTTGGCTGTGAAGATGGCCTTCAAAAGTGCCCCGAAGCATATAATGACAGCGCTTGAAAAGTAAAAGACCATCTCGAAGGGCACGGTGCCCAGGGCCTTCAAAAGGAGGGCTACAATAGCATGAAGTGAGTGGAAAGGCCTCTGCTCTCCGAGAGCATGCAAAAATAACATCGCGGGCGCTTTTGATGCATTCTCAATAACTTGAAAAATAATGGCAATTTATTTCTTCTTTTTCTAATAAAAAAACATCCACGGTCAATCCCTTCCTTTATCCACAATCAAAAAGTTCCCATAATAAGCATTGACAAGGACATCTCTGAGATCAGCTTACTTCCCACGAACAAGCACCCGGTCTCGGTGATGATGCTCGGCATGATGCTCCATAATGATGCTCGTGGCTTCGAATGGTGAGAAGGTACCACCGCAATAACATGGTTGACGAGTTGAAGTTCTCCTTTACTGTGTGTGGGCCAGCATAAGGAAGGAAGGACTTCGTCTGTAACGATGCGCAGCCTTCAGATCTCGCCCGGAGTGCGGGCTAGCCGCCAAGAGCGTCTACAAAGATTAATATTACAACTTAAGCATTTATTTATAGCTTAAAACAATGAAAATGTGTCTAACTGCATCAGAACTATCATTGTGTCCTTTGTTGAGAGCGTCGTAAGGAGTGTAATTGTGAATTTTTCAATACCTGGTGTGAGGCCTCCTTGTTTAAATTCCAGTTTGCGTTAATTATTTTCCACATCGTTTCTGAAAGTTCTAGAATATGGAGTTTTGTGTCACGTTGAAACTTCGGTTAGGAATGTAAGAAAAAAATACATCCCACCGAACATTTAATTCCCTTAAAACAAGGGAAGTCTCGTATTTCAGGAGCAAAGTACGTTTGGAAACACAAATTCATTAAATTTCATCAAAAGGTTGGCCATCATTTCAATTGCACGAAATACAAATGAATGAGATTGAGACCACTTTTTCAGCTTGTCACAGAGCAGCAGGACACCCTTTAACAATAGGTTTTAACGCTAGACGAGGTTGTAAGTTGTGGAAGGCAAAGTTGTAGTTTAAAAGACGGGAATAGATCCATAATATACAGTATATGGAAAGGACAACTCAGAACGTGAAAGGAGAAATAATTTCGAAAAAATCCCTCACGAAAAATGAAAGGTAAATTGCAGGTACATTCAAATTTATTCAGTTGAAAAAACTCAATCTGTTCCTTGAGAATGAACTAAATAAAGATTGAAAGTTTAAAAGTATAACAAAAATTGGCTAATCATGGCGCTGGAAATTTTTCAGGGAAAACTAAGCGCTACAAGACATATGAAATTGGAAGGTTCAGATTGTCTGACTATTTGTCGCTCTGATCAAGTACTTTGGCAAAGAGGGCAAAGGAAAATCAAGTTTAAAAACATGCTTCTTTTAACGGCGGTCAGCTCGTGGGCGCCGAGATGTCGGGAGTATAGTTTCCAGGTGAAGTTGCACGTTAATTTCCAGTTTCTTTATTTGAATGATGACGGCTTCGGCCATCCGCAGTCTTCTGCGATTTTGAAGTCTCAGAATGATGAAGGTGTCTTGATTCCGTTTTTCACAGGCTAGGGTAGTGCCATGAGATTGGGCGTGTTTTTTAATCGCACCATCTTGAAGGTGAGCTATCAGTCGCCCTGACAGGGTTGTGGAGGTCACGCCTATGTACTTGAATTGCAGTGTTCGAAATCACCGACTTTGCACGAATATTCGTACACGATGTTAGTCTCCTGGAGATGCTCGTTGGTGGAAGACACCTGTTCTTTATGATGCAACTACTTCTTTTCCTGGTATTGTAGTATATAATTAGATTAATATCCGCATTAGGGTCGGTTAGGGTCACGTTATGATGGAGAATGGCTTTGAGAGCCATTTCGTCTTCACCGTAGCCGGTAATGATATTGGCCTTGTAATATAGGTCGATATTACTCTTCTTCGGAGTAGACCTGAGGCCAGGGCCTGCAGCTAAGTTTATTTTCTCTTTCATGATAGTGTAAATGGATTCTTGTGGGTAGCCGTTGTTTACGAGAACTCGGAAAACCCTCTTAAGTTCATGAACAACAGCCGTCCACGAGAATGAATGAGAAATTGCCTTGTTGACTAAGGTATTGATGACTGATCTCTTGTAACGTTCAGAGCACTCAGAAGAACCGTTTAAGCAGAAGCCCAAGTTCGTGGCCTTAACGTATAATTGGGTCACAAATTTGTACTCCTGATCACTTATGAGGATATCAAGGAAGGAAAGAGAACCTTCATCTTCCGTTTCGCTGGTCAAATTCAGATAAGAGTTGTTCTTGAATGTTTCAACTAGGCCGTTCACTTGTAAGATATATTAAGAAAATACAAGTTAAAATTTACAAGATTGCCACAGCTGTGGACTTCAATAAAACCGGCATATATATATATATATATATATATATATATATATATATATATATATATATATATATCATGAGCGCGAGAGAATGATGAAATAAATCCAACACACCGCAAGAAATATAAAACGGAATAATTTTTTATCGTTAATAGTTATTTCTTGCTTCGAAAAAATCCGAGCTGGGGTGAGATTCGAACCGTGCTCCTTAGATCACTGGGCTACGCGGAGTGGTCGAAATAGGAAATAACTATTTCAGAAAAAAATTATTCCGTTTTCTCTTTCTTTTGATGTGATGGAATTATATATATATATATATATATATATATATATATATATATATATATATATATATATATATATATATATATATATATATATGTAGTTTGAAACCAGAACCAGAATACGGAACATATATAATATATAATTTGGAACGTGTCGAAAATTAGCTATGTTCATCTTCAGCCTATTACGGAGTAAAACAATATGAAAGCAAGCAAGCTTAAGATACATAAAGAGATATATGTATTAATGACTGACAATAAATTGAAAGTTTGTTGAATTTGAGAGAAAATAATGCAACAATGTAATAATGAATAAATTTAGAGTTTCAAAAATTTTCAAGAAAACAATGCAAAATTACCGAGAAAGGACAATGTGAACTTAAACTTACAAAGAAAAACACTGCAAGATTATAAAAAAACTGAGAGAACAAAGCAAAAAATAAAATGAAATAAATGAATGAACACTTACCAACTTGAGAGAAGACAGGAATCGAATGATTTAATATGTGGGAAATTTGACCTGAGCTAAACATGGTAGTTGTTTAAAATAACTGAAATATGGTTAACCAACTAATAGAACATTATAATTATCGGGTCATTGAGTGAGTTGTTATTATATTTTAGGTAAAAATGAATTATATATCAAACTAAAATGAAGATATTCGAATTAATAGATGTAAAGTGGTGTGGACGACTGACTCGAATTTAATTCTGGATTGTTTACAATAGTTTTGACCTTATGAGTGTCCTGTAAATATTTTGTTTGTTAGCCTTATTGATGCATTTAAAACCAAATTGCTTGCTGATGTCTACTCTGCTTCATGCTACTGTTTAGAAAACGTGTCTACCGTTCCCTTTTCTAACTATCTTGAGTTCAAATACCTACCCACATCTTCCTTAGAGAAAGATAATACCATCTAATTCGATGTTACCAGATTTTCTATGAATACCCGCATTATTCTCACTATTGAGTGTTCGTGTTGAGATCTTCTAAATTCTTTCAAATCTCCTGATATGGTCAACATCTCTGGTAATCCTTAGTGTCAGGAAATCTTTTTTTCTGAAGGTGGCAGTGATTATCGGAGAGATGTTGTTGGCAAACTGTGTGCAGAGCTTGAACTCCCTGCTCGTTCAAAAAAGGTGGATGGGGTGATCCTCTGTAGAGGAGGGGCCTCAGGCAATCTCGATGCGGCCTGCAGAAATTCAGCTCTAAGGCTGGGCATTATCCTTTGAATGTAGGAGTTCATTTCCGTTATGTATTCACATAGGATTTTTTTCTACTCTTGGGCTTAGTGTTAGTCTTAATATGTTTTATTGTAGTCCCATCTAACATATTTTTTCGAATCTTCTCTGAAGCCTCTGAGCACCACTTCAACATAACTCTTCTAGCTATACCATTAGAACATTAAACAAATATTTGTATTACTGCCTGGAGGTAAAAGAAATTTGGACAAAAATGTCCATAATAGCGGTCTATTAAACAAATATGCGTCCATAACTGTATATGATTTGTAGTCGACAAAAACCGAAGTGAATCTTTCGTGGCATTGGAGGATAATTCAAGAGAAAAGTCTTGGTGAAGTGCCATGCAACTTTGAATTCCTGTCCGCCGTCTAACATCTTATTTGTCATGCCATACAAAGAGCTGGCCTGATTCCTACCATCTAGTAAGAGTCGAGAGGAGCTAAGCGCGGCCCTGTTTCTCAGTCCGTGGAGACAATCTGGCGCACTCTCCAGCGCATTTCTGTACTCATTTCTCGTTGCTTCTACATCTCCAATAACCCTTCTGAAGACAACCTCAACAACTTCATGGGTCGAAGCAGCAGATTTTTGACGGTTACTGAAAACTAGGTGATTCAGAAATTGTAATACTTTAAGTGCATTCAACATCCTCCGTTTAGCTAGTCACTATGGATCAAAGTTTAGTCATCGATCCCTTCATGATGCGAAATCTTCCATACTAAGTGACGTAGGGCTACAGGCTCTGCCGTAACGATACATGCAATAGCCAGCAAAGATGCGCCAGCTTACAACAGGGGGAAGATATCAAGAAATCTTACTAAGAATGGTTTCAGTTTGACACTATAAATCATTTAATAAATTCGAGCGCACTCCTTATGGTGCTACCTAAGCTATAGGAGCATAGGTGGGGAGACAAACGTTTAAAGTTGGTACCTCCTCTAAAATCGTTTTGCATAGAGCCAATGGCCCTAATGACCCGAGTGCTAGATAAATATTTATAAGGATTCGACAATATGATGACTGGGGACACGGCAAACAAAATACTAACCAACACCTTCCTACAAGCCGACAAACACAACATGCCACGTGGGAAAATCCACAACACACAAAAGCTACTCCTTGAACCAATCAAAAACCTCATAGCACAACAGAACAACACTAGAAAACAAAACTCATTAGACCCCAACATTATAGAACAAAACAAACAAATAGATCGCGCCATACAAGAACACAAACAAGAAATATGGAAACATCATCTAGACTAGCAATGGGACCACAAAACAAAAACATACAAACTCTGGGAAACCATTGCTGTCAAACAAACAAAACAACGCCATTACCTTCAGAAACAAAGAAGCCACAATATTCATACAAAAAAAGAACATTTCAACAAACAATTCACAAACACAACCATACACCAAACGAAAAATCAGCATAGGAAAATAGACAGAGTTACAAAAAAAAACTCCCGAAACCACAGTTTACAACCGCAACAGAACAGAAAATCAGACCAATTAAAATAAGCAAGAGACAAGAACTCAACCAGCCCTGATGACATCAACATCAAACACATCAAACAGCTAGGTCAAAACGCCATAAACCTCCCCACTCAAAAATAATCCCAATACTCAAACTAAACAAAGACAGACACAAAGGAGACTTACAGACCAATAGCGCTGCTTTTCCCTATTGCCAAAACACTAGAAAAAATCATCCTACCCTACATCACATCCAACATCCCAAACACACCACACCAACATGGGTTCAAACCCATGCACTGAACAACCACAGCATTACACACAATAAACAACATAATCACAAATGGATTCAACAAGAAAATTCCGCCACATAGAACCATAGCAGTCGCCCTTGACATGTCCAAAGCCTTCGATACAGTAGACCTACACAAACAAGTCAACCAGATCCAGAAACTCACCATACCTACCACCTTCATCAAGTACATAGCATACTACATCAAGAGAAGAGTCCATTACACTCAAATACACTAGATTGCGGATGCGCATTCTTTGCATGCCTATTCTAGAATTAAAAAAAACAAAAAGTGTGGTAAAAATTAGATTGCTAGCCCCATCAGCACCACAAATGCTGAATACGAGTACCTACAAGATGAGGTATTGGTCATAAATAAGAGCAAGAAAATGGTAGATTCTACTACATCCGTGCCAGCCCAATACAGGAACAGGTATGGATCGGGCTGAAGCTGGAGTTAGCAGTAGAGCTACTCCACCTTAATCTTCGCCAGAGCAAACATAACCTCATGCGCTTTAGAATAAAGAGGGATGTGGTTGAGAGCCGTTTGGCGTCGGTGCTGCAATTTAGGGAATCTGATCCGCACAGATCAAAATCGAAGTGCCGTCTGCCTAGAATGTGGCGAGCTTATCTTCATGGCACTACCCAGGTGACATTGTGGATAAAGATGACAAAACATGAACGGCAATAATCTTTGCCCATAATGTTTTTAGATCTGTGGTGAGTCTCTTTGAAATTAACTTCGACAGTTATTTTTCATCAGAGATAATTTATATAAATTCGATACTATTTTAACGTTGATGCAGAAACTGTAATTATGTATTTATATGAAGTTTTAGTTGTGTGATAAAGACATACAATTACACAGATTCAACAATTTGATATGGCCTAAATACTACTTTTTGTAACATTTGATTGGTTTTATTTTATAATTTATTATTTAGTTTAGAAAATCTTTTTATTTCAAGATTATATTCTTATATATAGAATCATTATTCGCATCCTCTGGCAAATAGGTCTTGAAGATTAGAGTCAAGTACGCTGCTTCGGCTCCTGCCGTGCTGGTGTTCATTTATTTCAAATCATTTTGTCAGAATAGACAACATGCCACTGAAGTGTGAAAATGATCCAGACATGTTTTGCTGTGTCTGTGGCAACTTCACAAATAAAATACAACGAACTATTATATTAACTGTTGCCACTTATGTAACCAAGATAAACTATGGGTGCCGTACATATAAGTATGTCATTTTTGCTCAAATAGTTTAAAATATTGGCTCGACAAAGATAAATCCTCGATGATCTTTGGCATGCTCACGCTAAGGAGACCAGAGTGAGATCATTATAAAAATTGTTATGTTTTATTTAGAAAGAACTTGGTGTTTTATTAGCAAAGAACAACACACCAGAATGATAATCCAAGCCAGGAGTTAGTATGTGGAAGTATTACATGATGAACCATTGCCCACAAATTCCCCCAGATTATTTGTTAGATTTACGAGTAGTTCAAAATGACAAAGATATTAATGAAGATGCAATTACCTGCATTCCAGGTCCATCTGGAAATCAAGCTTTTATATTTGTATATATAAATTGAATGGTATTTAGAAATTTACCACTGTCTAATGAGAAAGCAGAGCTTCTGTGTTTAAGCATAAATGAATAATATTTATTTGAGGAAAATGTTCGTCTCATATAGTACCGAAAGCGGAATTTTAGCTAGGTCTTGTTGAGTGGAAGGTGCTTTCTGTTATTTCCATGATATATTGAATTATTTACACTCTTATCTTAGATCCAGGTCGCATCAAACTGGCATTTCTTTATTGACGCACTGCTAAGTATCGCAGAAATATTAACATAATTTGCCTCCATTTAGGATTTAGAAGAAATTATTGCTTTCTTTGCATGTGGATAGTTGTGCTTCTACGAAACATTACGCCAAACGTGACTAGGCAATAATGTCTTCACACAATAATTGGTCTTAATGAAGAATTTTTTAAAACCAATGGATAAGTAAACTCAAGTTGGGTGTAATAATTTTCTAAGAAAATTCTGAAGGCTTATGTAATAATAGTGAAGGAGGGAGTTTCCGTAGAACTAAAAATAAGGTAAATTTTGAGAGGGATTTTTAATAATATTCAGTCCACTGTAATTGAAAGCTTTTCTGTTTAAAATAAATTGAGTTTCTTGTGTCTTAGGAAATGTACTCCTTGAATTCCCAGATATATTTGTTTCAAGAAAACATGCAATGCATTTATTCTTTCTTCGAAATTATTTTAAATATTAGGTAAAATGTATTTTAACATTTCTAAAAATAAAAGATTTTCATACAATGTAACTTTTACTCGCATACATTTATATAAAATTAGCAAAATATATTACGAGTAAATTTATATCTATACCTTCTAAAAATAATCAAACAAGATTTAGACGGTGTCATAAATGTATTCACAGAAATATATTTATTTCGACACTCGATAAGGATATTTATATATATAATAAAAGATATTTTAACTGTTTACTTCCATTTTAGGTTGTTTTTAGTATAAAATCCTCCTCTAATGCTACAACTTTAGATAAAATGTATTCATTGCAAATAGACGAAATGAGCACAAGTGTAACTTTGCAATGTGCACCATTTTTACGCTTCATTTTAAGTAATTTTCTTATTCAGGGACTAATGAAATGATAAGCTCAATCTGAGCTTCTTTTAATTCATTTGCTAATTAATTTTGGTGGATCGTGATTGGAGTAGATCACCGATGCTACTAATTATGTTACAAAGGAAATTGGATATAACAAAAGGTAGTAAAAGCCTAGCTTCGTTGCTAGAAGGTACGAATTTGTTTTTTTCCGAAAGTTTCTGCCTTTTGTACAAATCTGTTCTTATATTAAGCATCTCAAAAGACAAACCTTTAGGGATATAGGTTTGACGTTGTTGTAGCTATTTATCAAAATTATAAGTATTAATTCTGTCCTGTATTTCTTTTTTTTATCTTGGCTATTTTATCTCCAGCACCTTAATTTAAATGGTTATATGGCATTTGACAGTCGCATAAACATCAATTTTTTGCCATACTGTTTTTAGTGGTAGAGATCTTAATGGTTATAAGTTTTTTTTATGAGGATTATATCAGATTGTGTATGAAGAGAATAAATTTGTAGATAGTATATATTAAAATAGGGCCCCTTGTTATCGTTTAGGAAATGCTCTAGAGAGTAAATTATACCTTTTTATTCAGATTATAAAAATATGTATAGTCTTCTTCGGTCTACACCTTTATTTCCTGCAATCTATAGAGGACATTAGACATGTTTGCCCCCCAAAAAAAAGATGCGGTATGTAATTTCCCCTTTTTCGAATTTGGGATTTATGTCTTAAAGAGGGGCCAAAATAAGGTCGTCAAAATGAACTTGATTCGGAAGAGTTGGAAGCTGTTGTCACAACAAATCCTGCTGCAACTTTTATCGAACTCGCATAACAATTAAACGTAAAGTATTTAACAATTCTACACCAACTGAAAAGGAATGTAAATCTTCCAGTGATTAGAAAATGGGTTACACGTATCTGCAACAGGGTGATGCTTGTGCTGACTCATTGTTTTCACGACACATTTCGGCACCATTTTAGGGAAATATTGTTACTGGTGATAAAAAGTGGATCATTTCTCACAATGTTAAACGCAGCTCTTCATGGATGAATTGAAAAAGCAGAATTTCTCAACAACTGAGAGTAGGACTTCATCCCAAAAAGATCATGCTGAGTGTATGGTAGGATTGTGGCCCTGGCATTAAAATTGCAGCAGCAAAGTATCTCGCAGGAATAAGTAAAATTGTATCAAATGACCATGCGTATATATATATATGTGTATATTTTGATATTTATTTATTTGTATACCGGTTAGGAATTAAACGGAAAGCCGTGAATTCATATATCAATAAAAATTCGGCACAGAGTAATAAAAACGAACAGTTCTTCTCTGGGAAAGGGATTGAGACGAGACAGCTTTCGCCGCGCCAGGTGTTATAACGTCGGTCGAGAAAATCCAGCCCTGCGGGTAGAGTTAAAAAGGGCAGGCCCTGGAGGTAGGAAGAGGCCACGCCTTTCTCCTGCCCTACTTATAGAAGAAAAATGGAAAGCGCATCCTCATTCTTGATTTTAACTCTCGATCTCAGAATCGCCCCGTTATTAATTACGTTTCCTTCAGTGTAGCGAAGCTCCCGTCTTAACCGCCTAAGTCTTGTTCTCATTACTCTCGCTTTCCTGACCAGTAGTAAGAAATTTCACTTACCGTACTCTGTAAACGAGAGCCCCTTTTTTATCTTGCTTGTTTGTTTTGTTCGTTTGGAATTAAAACTTATTTTTTTACGTGATTCCTTTTAGTCCTTTCTCAATCACAAGCCTCCGGTAAACCTAACCAAGCTGATATATTATTCAAGTAATTTTTGGAGTCAGATACAAACTTAACGCCACCTATCACTTCACCCGGGGACAGTAGGGACCTCGCAAAAATATCCACGTCATTTTTAACCATAAATGGAACTGTTATCTTTACCCGTCTGTACCATAAAACAGCATCCCTATAGACCTTTCTCCTTCTACCATAAAGTGGTAATCCGTGATCGTCATTACATCACGCTATGAAGTTAACGGTAACGTACACGTCCTGCCTTAACATTAACTGGCCAAACTTACGTCTCTATAAACAAACTGTTAGCCGATGGTCGTTTTCCTTTGGTACCCTATAAAACCCGGATACCCCATAACTGGTGACCTTTTTCTCATCAACCTGGTGACCTAGGGTCTCCCTTATAAAGTGCTCACCCTTACGTCGTAAACAGTAAAGGCATCGAAGAAATGGACCTGCAAGCAACCACCAGACAGGACAAGGCGAACGGGCTCCGTTAACGCCATCAACTTCAAGACGCCCATCTTCAATGAATCAGCAGTCGCAGGACTGCTCTTAATGAACTTAGAAGAACTGCAAAGAACTGCCCTTCAGGTAGAAGCAAGCAAGGACTTCGCGCGTCTACTAAAATTATGCAACTTAGATTTGGGCGTTTCGTGCTCTGCTTTGATCTGGAGAAAGCATTTTTAAACACAGAATTAAACTCAATTGATCAGGATCGACCTCTTTTCTTCTGGTTCAAAAACGTGGAAAGGAAAGACTATACTATCATTGCATATAAACATACGAAACTTCCTTTTGCTCTGGTCTGTAGTCCAGCTGAACTTTGGGCCTATAATTGTTACACAAAAAGAAAAAACCCTGCCTTAATTGGGTAAACTGGCGGATGAGCTAACTACTCTCGAGCTGTGTCTTAGTGTAAATTCCGATGCATGCAGTGCCGCAATCGCGCCCGGTGCGTTTTCTAACAAAGCGTGTGATAAGTGCGTAAACAATTCGATGTGTTTTTCACGATCGGTGCATAAGGATGATTAAAGCGCGCATAATATACCGGAGGGACTGTGACTATTCAGGGATAAACGGAAACCTGTGGTTTGCGTTCTTACCTGTAATTGGCGAGGAAACCTAGTTTGGTAAGCCCTGGTGAACGTGGCTAAAAACATGAGAACGCTTGCAAATGCAACCTTCCTCCAGGCCATCTTCGCCAGTCCCACGGAAAAACTAGTCAGGCTTACCGTAGCGGGTGCGGTCGCTGGTATGCTATTAGTTTTCACCGTTGCCAGGAAATTGAATGATAAAAACCGCAAAAATTTTAATTGACACAGGGAAAAGTGTCTTATTAATCCAGGCGGAATTGCGAGAATCCACTTGCGTCAATTTTTAAATTATCTGAGGAACCTGTGGGAGCCCCAATTATAAATGACCTTAGAACCTACCCCCAACACCCTATTACAGGGGCATTCTGAAGAAATATGGGGCTTTCTACGGACCCGCTGCCGCTCAGCCATCACCGACATTGCCACATTCAGTTGCCCAAAATATCGATACTAGCAGTGCACCATCGTTCTTTGCGCGGCCTAGGCCTCTTTCGATGGAGAGATTACAGATTACCAAAGCAACTCTCGAAGATCTTTTGAAGGAGGGGCTCTCGTGCATCCATCGATTTCGATATTGGCCTCACCAGTCCACTCAGCCCCCAAGAAGGCTCAAAAAGCCTCTAGTCTCGTCGTCTTCATCGAAATTGGATGCTAAGTTCATTAAAGAGTTGGCATCGACAATGGCACAGATCGAATTTACGAGAGTACCTTTAGGGTACCTGCACTCGGTCCCTAAATTTTGCGTGCCCTAGGACGTGCAGAATGCAGCGCATATTTTGGTCCGGATAGACCGCTTTCGAAAACCACTCGGTGAGCGAGCATGGCAGCAAGTTATATAAGCTGAAAAACCCTGATGGAGGAAGAGACACTGTCTCAATAGACATATTAAGACCAGCGGAATTGACCAACCTACGCGATGATGACGTGTTGGGTAATCAGCGACTCGCAAGGACGCAGGATAAGGACAAGAGGCCCAGTTACAGTTCGCCGAGTGGAAATCCTGCAAGAGGAGAAGATTAGATCTCTGACAACGCCCAAGACGGTACAGCGAGAACCGAGGAAGAAAACCTGCAGCTGGAAATGGTCACGCATCCCGGGAGAAGGATCTCGGTCGCCATTAGCAATTTGTATTATTATTATTATTGAGCTTTGAGTAATCATAAAAAGATCCCCACTCTTGTATATCATAAGAGGCATAACTATATATACAAGCCTTGCTGGTCCATGTTATTTGTTATATACATAAGAAGTTGTATGTTAAGGGAGGCATAAATATACATACAAGGCTCACTGAACCATTTTTGCCTTGTAACTTTGATCAAAGTAATGATTATTTCCACAAAGTAGCGATATACCATGTATTTTATTGGGGGGGGGGAGGGGGCAGATTGTACAGGCCGTCTCTAAGCGCAGTTGTATCCATGAATAGGTGATGTTAATTTCATTGCCCTTTGCATATATTAGAAATGTACCTTGTCGCGGGAAGAGAGCTTGTGTGTACCTTTGACTTTTCGAGCTATGTCGGCGGGGGTACCTATTCTGGGTACCCCTGGTAGGGCTTCCCTTGTCGATTTGGTCGAAAACGAGATTCCAGACTAAGTGCGTCACTCCTTCCTTTTTCTACTCTATCATTTTCCCTTTTTACTTTCATCCTATCTCTCCCACTTATACAAAAAGAAAAAAAAAAGAAAAAAAAGCCCACTCCTATCATGTCACTCTTTCTCTTTTTTCCCTCTATCTATATATAAGGACCTGGCAGCTACCTCACGCGTCAGAAGAGAGGCTTTGGAACCTCTATAAACAACGCCAATCGACGCTCACTGGTTGCGAGAGACTAGGACTAGAGGTGTCCTAGGCGTTGGGGCACGATGAATGGGATGAGGGTAGTGCCCCGTTAACCCCTTCCCTGGCGCGTAATTATTGACCGTTCCCAGTGCCCGTTGACGGGTGCCTCTGGTAGCATCGGTCCGAGGTGACGGCCCTTTGTTCCCAGGTTGGTTGCCAGGCCAATAAAAAGCCTTGGGTCGAGTCTCTTGGTGGGGCGGGATATCCATTGAACGCTGCTCCGAGATCCTGGCCGTTGTGAAGGGAACTAGTAGGAGTTTAGTAAGGGGCGTGCTTCGTTGTTGTTCACCTGGTGAGAAATCGATGGCCCCTTCGGGGACCGTCTGTGCTGCTTGGTTGGGAGCCACGGCACGCCGAGGCTTGACGACTCGGTCGGACGAACAGCAGCACATGGAGCGTGCCTTCTGGAAGACTCCGAAACGACTCCGATCAATAGGCGGGAGCGACTCACGCGGGGAGAACTCACCAACCCCCCTTTTTTATCATTGATTGGTCGCAAAGTATTTAAAGAGAGAAAGTGTTCAGAATGACCGGCAAGAAAGGACCAGGAGCTCTAAAATACACGTGCGCAATATGCCACATAGATAAGTGGTGCGTGGACTTTCCGGAGGGGTGTTTTTCGAAATGCCACCCGGCCAGTTCCTGCACCGACTGTATTTTAAACGGCCAAATCAAGGAGCTAAAGGAAACGTGCAGGGTTTCCGAGGAAAGATCCAGGAAGTTGGAGGAGAAAATAAGCAGACTCGAATTAGAACACGCCGGACTGATTCGCAGGCTAGAGGTGAGAATAGCAGAGCTAACGCCAAGCCCTGTACCAAACACTGCTTCTGCAGTACTACCCCCAGAGCTAGGTCCGCATGCTACGGATAAACCCCCAAAGAAAAAGAAAAGGAAGCGAAAGAAACAGGAAGAAGAGAAAGTTGAAACAGAAGATAAAGTAGAAGCTGAAAAAGAGAAAGTTGAAGCAGAAGAAGAAAAGATAAAAACAAAGGAAGATAGCGCGGAAAAGATGAATAAGAAAAAGAAGAAGAAAAATAAGATGGAGAAGAAAGCGGGAACCGAGAGTTCGCTTCCGCAAGGAAAGCATCAAACCTCTGCTGCACGGAAATGTCCGAGGGTTACCCTTGTGGGCGATTCCCAAGCACAAGGTTTGTGGCCCCTGCTAGCGGCCCGCCTTCGCACTAGTGTGGAGGTATGCTGCCAGCCAGGACGGGGAAACCACCACATCAGGGTAGAGGCTGAGAAATCTCAGATCTCCGAGAATTCAGTCGTTGCCCTGATGGTGAGTGGGAATGACCTCTACCTCCGAGGAGGCAAAGTAGGCCCCAGCGAGAAAATTCTCAACACGGTCATGGGAGCCGTGGACGACTGTGGATTGAGAACTCGCAAACGGGTCGTTGTAGGGATGCTCCCAAGAAGAGGTCCTAGCCGGACAGCTCACTCTAGGAACGTGATCCTGAACCAGCGCCTGTCCGACCTCTGTACGGCGGAAGGGGTCTTCTTTCTGGACCCTTACCGCACCTTTTACGGTCGAAACGACCTTTACCAAAGGGACGGAGTGCACCTTTCATTCAAGGGAAAGGCTGTACTCTGTAACCTAATCCAGGATGTCGTAGAGCGGACGCAGAGGAGCGTCCGACCCAGAGTGAAGGCGGACATAAGAGAGTATGCCCGTGTCACTCCTGGAACGACGTTCTTAGATGTGGCAAAGAGGGGTACTACCACACAAAAGAAGCCGGGAAACGGAAGAGCGTAGGGAGTCCTACACTGGGGGACTCCCTAAAAGTTCTTCTGTTCAACGCGAGGTCAATCAGGAATAAGTTTCTTGAGCTCCGTGGCCTCGTAGCAACAGAGGAACCTGAGATGGTGGCCATAACGGAGACGTGGATTAAAACCTCAAGCCGAGATTTTGAAGGCGAATTCACGATTCCCGGTTACCAGCTCTTCCAGAAAGATAGGCCAGACAGAGAGGGTGGCGGTGTGATGTTGTATGTCAAGGATACTCTCAACTCGACGGATTGCAACATCGTATCCGACCATGAACTACTAGGTGTTGACCTAGAGATAGGTGCTGCCAAATACAGGACCCTGGTGCTTTATAGACCTCCTGCCCAACTCGTTGAAAAGGACAGAGATCTGTACCAGCTACTAGGAGAACTTGTCGAAGACAGAGTGTGTATCGTCATGGGTGATTTCAACACACAAGTTGACTGGGAAACCAGAGAACCCTGTGGCGAGAACGCACCACTCCTGGAGTTCACGAACAACGAGTTCCTCACTCAATGGGTGAGAGAGCCAACGAGAGGAGACAATATCCTCGACTTGGTTTTCACCTCTGAGGATGACATCGTTGAGGACCTCTCTGTTGGCGAAGAGCTCGGTGGCAGTGACCACCGACTAATTAGATTCGTAGTCAAAGTCCCCAAGGCAGAGTCTGCAACTAGTAAATCAAGGAAACTGGATTTGAGAAGAGCAGACTTTGCAGGTCTACGCGCGGAACTGACTGACGCGAGGCTAGAAGAGTGCGAGGCTGTTGAAGACTCTTGGAACAGTTTCAAAACCACATTCATGAGTCTTCAATCGCGTTTCATCCCTCTGAAATGCCCCCGTCGGTCGTCTGTTCAACCAAAGTGGTTTAATCGAGAAATCGGCCAACTGCTTAGGGAGAAGAGAAATGTGTACCGGCAATCGAAGATCTCGGGTGACTTTGACGAATACCGGAGGCTAGCCAGGAGAGTGAAGTCCAGCATAAGGGCGGCTAAGCGGTCTGAGGAACTCCGAGTGGCGAGACTCTGTAAAGAGAATCCCAAGGAGTTTTTTGGATATGTGAACAGCCGTAAACCAATCCGTCGAACGATTGGCCCTTTGAGGAATGAGGAGGGGACATTAAAGCATTCAGATGCAGAAAATGCTAACCTCCTCAACGACTACTTCTCTTCGGTGTTTACTGAAGAGTGTGGTCCCATTCCCCAGCCGACGGATTCCTACTCGGGGGAAAAGCTGGAGGCAATGGACTTCACTGAAGGAGAAATAAAGAAAAAGATCGCTGACCTAAAGACGAATAAGTCCCCTGGACCGGACGGGTTTCTACCCAAGGTGTTGAAGGAAGTGTGCGATGAAGTATCACGACATCTGTGCGCTATCTTTAACATGTCAATCCGGACCGGATGCGTTCCTAGAGACTGGCGTGAGGCGGAGGTGACTCCGATCTTCAAGAAAGGAGACCGTAACCAACCGTCGAACTACCGACCTATCAGTCTGACTTCGATAGTCGGTAAACTCATGGAAAGCATCATGGTGGACAAAGTGACGTCGTATTTAGAGTCAAACCTGCTACTGAGGAGTTCCCAGCACGGCTTCCGAAGGCAACGGTCATGCCTGACGAACCTTGTAGAATTCTTCCACTTCGTTTTCAGCGAGCACGATCGGGACAAGGCGGTGGATGTGGTCTACCTAGACTTTCAGAAAGCCTTTGATAAGGTACCACACCGCCGCCTTCTCCGGAAAGTGCGAGCGCTTGGCATAGACGGAAAGGTAGCCGGCTGGATCGAGAACTGGCTAAGTGGCAGACGGCAACGGGTGGTGGTGAATGGACAGTCTTCTGAGTGGGTGCCCGTTACTAGCGGGGTGCCTCAAGGTTCTGTCCTGGGACCACTACTATTCATCATCTACGTCAACGACATGGACGGTGACATGGTTGCGAAGATTTCCAAATTTGCCGACGATACCAAGCTTGGTATGAACGTTGCAAAGGATGGAAATACTGCCCGCCTGCAGCAAGATCTTGGGAAGATTGGGAAGTGGTCGGACACGTGGCAAATGCCTTTTAACGTGGGGAAATGCAAAGTGATGCATATCGGCCACAGAAACCCCCAATCTCAGTATATCCTTAAGGGCACTGCTCCTGAATCGAGTGACACTGAGAAGGACTTGGGTGTAACAATCACTAGTGACCTCAAGTTCTCGAAACAGTGCATTGAGGCGGAGAAAAAGGCCCAAAGGATGCTAGGCTATATTAAGCGCCAGTTTGTTTATCGGAACCAGGAGATTGTACTGTGCCTGTACAACTCACTTGTCCGACCGCACCTGGAGTATGCCGTACAATTTTGGAGTCCTTCATTGCGAAAGGACATCGCGAGATTGGAACGCGTACAAGCCAGGGCAACCAAGCTGATTCCCTCTATCCGACATAAAAGTTATGAGGATAGACTAAGGGAATTAGATCTGTTCTCGCTGGAAACCCGTAGACAGCGTGGTCAGCTCATCGAAGTTTTCAAAATAATTCGAGGGTTCGACAATGTTGACTACCGGGCTATTTTCACACTGAGTGAGAACAGAACGCGCAATCACGGCTTCAAACTTGAACTGAAGCGTTACAACCGCAATCTGTGTGGAAATTTTTTCACTTACAGTATCTGCGGTATGTGGAACGCACTTCCAGTGGAAGTTGTCAACAGTGAATCTGTTGACCAGTTCAAGTCAAGACTAGACAAAGTCTTGAAAAGTGGCCGTTTAGGGACGCAAAACAATTGAGCAGCCATGTGCCCGCTCGATTGCTTGCCTAAAGGTACCCTCTTTGAATGGACCGTAAGGTCTCCTAGGGTACTTACTTTCCTTGTTACTCCTTGTTACTCTATAGAGAGCATGGCCCTAGCATTAAAATTGTATCAACAAAGTGCCTCGCAAGAATAGGGAAAATTGCATCAAATGCCCACGCGTATATATATATATTTCTGTCTTCTCAGTAAGGGTTGCCTTCATTGTGCCGCCCTTACTCCCTTTGATCTTAGTGTTCTTCTAATATCCCTTTGTCTTACCTTTAAAAAACCTTTTTCTTTTCTCATTGCTTATTTGTGTCAAATTTCTCTTTTTCTTGTATATATATATATATATATATATATATATATATATATATATATCTTTAGGAATTTTCCATTATCAACTGTTAGACAATAATCAAACAATTAATGATAACCTATATTGCAAACAATTTTCTCGTTTAACAGTCACCTTGGGCCAAAGGCGACCTTGCTTAGTCAAATGAAGAAGTAGTATCCACCATCACGATAAGGCCCGTCATCACATAGCACGAGTGACCAAAGATATCTTGTAGGTGCACGGTTTTAAAATATTTCTTCATCCTCCATATTCTCATGGCCTTTCTCCAACTGATTATTATTGTTAAAGGGATTACATTACGATTTGAATGGTCTAAGGTTGTAATCAAGAGAAGAGGTAGGAAATGAGTTAAATTCAGTTTTTGCATCAATCCCAAAGAACTTTGCAAACTTTACATGTATAAGATTGTTGATAGAGGGAATAAGGATTAAAAAAGAAATGGAGGTTTTGCTTATGAGTAAATATTTCGTACAAATGAGTAAAAATAGGCGCAATGGAAATAAAAAAAGCGGTATTTGGTTGTAGTAATTGATATGATGAGTATGTGTGCTGCTGCATTGTGGAAACACGAAGTGTATACTGACTGATTTTTATCCCTTTTAAATATGTTTATATACCATTAATGAATTACTTTTTTCCTGGCTCTTTCAGGATTTAGTCAAATTTGTGAATCAAATTTAAAATTTATAGAAAAACAACACCTGGTTACAAATATATATGGAAAATATGAAACAATCGATTACCTGAATACAAGTGGGAAGACAAGGGCGATATTTTTGAAATTTTGAATCTCACTGTAGCAGACAATGTGTTTTTTAAAGCTAGAAAGCAGTTTAAGAAACATTTGGTTGTCTTGTCCTGATGATTGAGCATCTAAAATCTCATCAAGAACACGATGAACAAGATTGGGTGAAATCCAAGGAGTGCCAGACAACTTGATTTAGTGACAAAATTCAAACATATGACGATGAATATTGATGAACGATGATCTGAAACTTTGTCTAGTTTGGGTAACTAAAGGACATTTGCTCTTCAACCCCACTAGAATAAACAGAATCCAAAGATCAAAGCTGCTCCTTAAAAGATTCCTTGATAACTCACAGGCTCCAGGTCTATTGACGGGCGAGAAGTTCAACACTGTCGAGGATATTCACAAAACCAGGGAATCATCGTGTTTGGGCACAAAATAAACACAATAGAAGGTTAAGCAGCGGACATCTTTCCTAAGACAGAAACAAATTTCAGTAATGGTTTGGGTGTGCATAACATCGAAGGGCTAATAAGCACCTCTCATCTTTAAAGAAGATGCGTTTCAGATCAATTAACATGTTTATTTGGCATTTTGAAAGAGTACTTCATCCTTTAGCTTGAGGCCACCATAGGAAACGCTGGCGTACTCTTTCAACAAGTTAGAACAATTTCAAACAGCCCAAAAAGATATTTTAAGATGTGCCAAGCAAATTGAAGGATTTTTGGTCTAGGAACTTTAACCTCATAGTTGGCATAATTTAAAATTTATGGACTTTAGAGGTTAATTGATGCTGGGGCAAAAGTTCTGAAATGTAAACTGGCAAATTGATAGAAGATACTATCAGCTGAAAGCCTCCACGCCACTTGCTCTAAAGTCATACCCAGACTTCGTCTTGTTATGGAGGCAAAGGGACATACAATTTAATATTAGTTATATCATCAGGTAGCTTATTATGTTTCTTTAGTTTAACTTTAAGGATTTTGTAATATTGCATTATGCTCTGAAAATAATTGAATAAATATCAGTCTGAACTTCGTGTTTCCATCTTGTGCAATACGTTACATATACATATTATGAAAGAAACCTTTCAAACTGCTCTAGTTTGCTAAGATAAAGATTTTATAATGTAGAACTAAAAGAATGAGATAACTAGAGCGAGAGAAAGAAAGAGAGAACTTCATCAAACAAAGATATTGACTATCTGAAATTTATTTGCCTTGAATGACGAACTTTAATGCTGCGAATGGAGCTTGAAGAATAAACGCTACTAGTGAAGGAATAAAAACGAGGAATGTGGATTAGCCACGAAGTACTCGTATGTTTAAAGTATTAAAAGATTCCTGTTCAATTTTTATACGCTTGATGGATTAAATGAAATTGCTGGACATTACTTATGTAAGATGCTCGATTTTTTTTGTCTCAAGGTTTCTTTTCGATAAGAATTTTGAGTCATCAATCAAGATCTTATGGCCTTAATCTACTCTCAGGGAATGATTTGCGAGTAGGATCCCTCATAATTTAATTTCCGATATCAATTTCCAAAGTATCTCCCAAAGCTGCGCTAAATTTTAAATAACCTGTCCCCAGACAATAATATCCTTAAATCGAGATAATTGAAGTATGGTAGAAGAGAATCGAAGAAAATTTGCTAAGGGGAATTTTAAAATGAAAAGAGCTAAGAAATTCTTGGTTTTTATTTTCTTAATTGGCAACTATCGAAGAGTTACCAAAAGCCGTAGAAAACCGTCGATATTATTAAATTAATTTTTCAATTTTTCAGGAGGAATGATAATGCGAAAATGACTAAAAAACACGACTTTGTGAAAGGGGAGGTCAATTGTATGGGGATATCTAAGTATAGGTGGTTTAGGCCATAATATATTTGTTTCGACTTTTTTTTGCTGTTTGCTGTTTCCAGGAAAAAGGGGCGTTTCTTTAATATTTTATAAGAACAAGAAATGAAAGAGGCAGCTTCTATTCACATCACCCATTTCTGACCCACCCTAGCTTCTACATTCATAAATCTATTCAATCTATTCTTAAGACTTCTATCACCTTCCCATCAATCTGAATCTCTATTCGTAAACCAATTTCTACCAATTTCTTTCCTAAACCGAAAATTGTCCAGCTTAAACCCATTGCTACCCTTCCTATCCTGTTCACTAAAAATAATAATCATACATATATCTCCGCTATTGTAGCCTTTTAACCACTCGAAAACTCCACTCAATTCTCCTCGATCTCTGATCTTTTCTACCCTATATAGATTTAGTTTTCTAAGCCTTTTGCAGGAAGGTAAGCTCCTTAAACCATGAATCCTCTTAGTCATCTTCTTTGTACAGAGTCAAGCAAACTAATATACATCTTATAATACGGTAAAAAAAAATTGACTGCATATACAAGATGAGGTCTAACTAATTCTAAGTAAAGTTTTAGAATACTGTTAACACCCCTATTACTTACACTCTTCCCAATGAACTACATTATCCTATTAGCTCCATTTCTACACAGATGTATTGCTTTCTTCGCCGGAGGTCTGGTCGGAAGACACCTAAGTTTCTTTCCCAATCTGAATTTCGTAATACTCTTCCATTCAGTTTATCATTATTTAGTGGATTACGTTACCTATACTAACTACACTACACTTGTTTAAGTTAAATTCCATTTGCCATTTATTTCCCTATTGTGATAGCATGTTCAATTTATCTTGATATATCTCAGCATTAGAGTCAGACCTTATAATCCTACCTAACATATTATCATTGACAAACTTGCTCATATCGTTACTTATACCTAAGTCAAGATCAGTAATATAAATCAAGAAAAACAACGGCTTCAACAACAACCTCTGAGGAACTCCACTAGTAACATTATCCCACTGAGATTTAATTTCATCCACACCAACTCTTTGCTTTTTTTCACGAAGCCACGTCTGAATCCAACTAAAAATATTTCCATCAATCCCATTCGCTTTAACTTAATTCAAAAGTGGTAAGTGTGGCACCCTGTTAAAAGCCTTATTAAAATCCCAAAAAACTTTTACTTGAGTCACCTGTTACACACCCCCTTCTTCTTCCCCTCGGCTTTTAAATTTTCAATGTTGTTGTTACATGAAAAAATCTTGATTAAGGAAAATCCAATAGGTTCTGTCGTGAAATGTTGGGTATGAAAGAATATATGAAAAGGAGACAAATGGAAGAGTATTTTCTGTAACGACAGTTCCTTCCATAAAATAATATTAATAATAATAATGAATTTATATGGCGTTATTTCAACCAATAGTCCATCGCACAGAGCTTGGCGGAAGAGGTTGGTTTTGAAGGTACCAAGAGAGTAAAAGGAGCCCATACCGTGCAAAACATCACTCCATACATTAGAATAAATCACAGATTAAGAAGGCCTAGTCACACAAAGTGCAAGTAATAAGGCGCAGAAAAGTACTTTAAGTTTCTCTGGGGTCGACATAGGGCCAGTGAAGAGGAGATGTAAGAGGAGGCAGTAGTAGTAAAAATTAGGTAATAAATTGAAATAAAATACGGAACAAGGCAAACTAGTACAGTCCTGGTAGAAACAGGGTCGCACCAGAAAAACGACAATGAATGTATAGAGACGAGGTGCAAAGTTTCGATTTGAACTGGTCTCAGATTGAAAGCCCTCGGGTAGCAGGGTTAGAGATATTTATGAGGAAGTGGAGTTGCAGACACATGTGTCATAAGCGAAAATTGACCCTCCAAGTTTCAGAGAAGGAGTAGCAATAAGTGAACTTTAATCAAAGTTGTACCGGATACAAACTAACATCTCATTTTCCTCGTGGGCCCCGTAGGGGACGCAACACTTTTAAACCTACCTAGTCTTACGTTCGACCTTTTTAAGAGGCAAATTTAAGTTTTTCTCTGCAATCTGTAGAAACATTTTAATCATAAAGTAAAAGGAGTTACGCGCCTATAACGATGGTATTGTAACTCAGTCTAGTAAAAAAGAGTAAAAATATGAAATTAAGGAATAATATTTGGAAGCTAGCACTATCTGGTCCACTTAATTCCACCTCCATTTAATAGGTTACTCACATAAGAAGAATCCTGTAAAAAAATAACTATTTTAAGCAAGCGATGTACCAGATGATGTTCAATTCGTAGTCGACCATTCACAACAACGCAATAAGATTAAAAATTGAAAGTGTGCACCAAGTTCGTCTATTTCATAGTTAAATTGTTAATATTCAACATTTTTTTGAAATGATCATTCGAACAGTTGTTTGAACTCATTGATGGAGTTGTATTTTACAACCCTGTTTAATCCTACTGAGCGCGGACAAAAAACTAACTCGTATGCCAGGGACTGGCCGCCCCTTAGGCAGAGGCGATGAATTTAACCTTCCCTGGCTGTATTTACACCACAACATATCCACTCTCTCTTCTATTACTTAGCCCTGCCTAGGAGAAAAAAATCTATCCCATAACTTTCCAGAATGGCCCCAGGTAAGAGCCAATCACCTTTTCACTGCATAAACACAATCAATAATAATTTTGAATATTAATGGCACATTAAGATTATTTAGCGATTTGTGCGATGGCTTTTCAGTGGAGCTTATCAATTTAAGTCCACTCTTATTTAACATAAGGTTTAAAAAACGACCTGTAAGTGCCCAACTCAGAGTTTGACAGTGAGGCCGCGATTAATTGTTTATTTGTTTTTTCTGTTTGATTTTTGTGAACTCATAAGATCATAGGTATGAACCTGCGACTAATAAAACAATTGCGTTCTGCTGCAACAAATCAGAGCTACGTTAAATGGTTCAAATGGTGACACTTTTTTCAGTATTTTAATTATTTTCAATCGTTTCTTCGGTTTGTAGTATAGGGTGTTAAGGGAGATTACCATTTTATATTTTTTTATTAAATGGTTCTTTCTAATCTGTAGTATTGTACAATATCTGATGAAGTGAAATAGTTTCATGTATCGCTTGCTGTTTTGTTTGGTCAACTCTCACGAAACTTAAAATTCTACAACAAGTAAGCACGAACCATCTAATTAAAATATCTAAAAAGAAATATAACCGGACTTAAATTTCCTCCATAAAATTAAATTCTATCCACCGTTTATTTAAACTGCTACACTAGCGTTTGATTGACGTTCTATACATACGCCATTAATATCTGAATTTATTATTGCCTTTCTATATATTTGTCTTGAGTTTTAATTGTTTTCCAGTGCACAATTAGAAATTTGCCCGCTGGAGTTATTTTGAAAATTTTCCGTATTCATTACAGGGATACCTATACCCACACACCCTGAAGTGGAACCCGTGCTTATTCTTGGGGTCGGCATTTCAAGATCTGTGTGATAAATTTCGTCCACCACACGAGGAACCAATGTCGCAACTTAGCTACCAATCGCTTCTGGCAGCAGGGCGACAAATGAAATATTATGGTGGAATAGGAAAGAAAAGAAAACTAACAGGATTAAGATGATAAACAATGCAGACAAAATCATGTTAAGCCTCTATACTTGGGTCTGAAGGTGGCATCATCAGTGTCCAGCCCGTCATGAATCAGCTGGGACTCTTGCTAAATACGTGCATCATCTCTTTCTAGATTTGGTGAATTCAAACACAATTACAAATACACAATAAAACACGCGCCAAAGCACTCCTTATTTTCGTATTACAAACCTCCCCATTCCCCAAATCTCTCTCCCTCTCTCTGCTGGCTTTTTAAATTGTCGAGACTTGATTCTGGAGAAATCAACTCTATTTGTGATGTCATCTCTTCTGAGAAACTTGCCATTTTTGGCTTAATACAAAATTTGTGAGGTTTAAAAAAGTACATTTGCTCATCTTGCTCTAAGATCATAACCTGACAGGGGTATTATTTTATCCCTCTTACTAGATGCACATGAGTTTAGGAGGATACTTCTTTAATCACTGCCCAACAGATCCTGTTCTCTCTCATTTAAATCAAATCTAAGAACATTTTCGAAGCTCTGCTAGCAACCATGCCTCTAGAACTAACTCAGATCCTTAGCGTCCTCTAGGCAACCCAAAGCTAGATTCTTCGATGAGCTCACCGAATTTTTTAACATGGCTCTCTCCAATTTCTCGATAACCTTAATAATTTTATTCGATTTTACTATTCCCATGAATACTGCCTCATATCTAGAACATTGTTAATTAATCATACCTGACCTAATCACTACTATTTATGAACAGTTCCTCGTTCTGTTTTATACTTCTCTTCCATTTACACACCACCATGACGCATATCATTGCGCCAAGCCTTATTATCGGTTCTCTTCAATTAGCCAATTAGAGATGCCAAGGTTTTTCCTCTCTCTTCCCTTTGTAAAATTTGCCTTCATCTCTGTTAACCTCAACATATTCCCCTGTATTTCTCACACATCTTCTTTTATCTCAATGCTAAAAATTCCCTTTTCTCCACTGATATTCACCAATAACGTGTTTCATGGCTCTCAGCCACTCTCTTGAACGCTAGAAACGACAAACATGCATGCGGGAGACGGCTTTAGGCTGCCATTGCGCCAGCTCTATCTTTCCGAAAACAAAAAAATTCCACACCCTGTTCAATATACATACTTAAAGATCTCTCTCATCCAGAAATTACCGTGACTTAACTTATCTATCCTGCTAAATTCTCGGCTACTTCTATGACAAGCTGCTCTATATCTACTCTAGCATATATCTGCTTCTACTCTGCGCCGCTGAGTAACTCCCTCTTTCCTCTCCGCTCTGGAACTCTGTGCACTTGAAATAGGGTTTTCTGAGGTTATCACCGCCCTCTTCTCTTCAAAAAAGACTATTTATTTAGTCAAATCATTCTTTCCAACTCTTTACCCGCAGTTCTTACGTTTTTATCCCTTACCTTACTGATATTTGCATTATTTCCTCGCGTTTTAAATGTACTAAATTTGATCAAACACTCTGATATTTAATCCAAAACAAACGTCCAAGATAACACCCGATCTCTCATTTCCACTCCTTTCTAATCTTTAAAACTCTGGTTCCAGCCTCTATTAATGAGCGCCTGCCCCTTCAAACACTAATGAGATTTTTCATTCTGGTTTCAAGAAAGGATGAGACAGCTCTAATTTATCCCTCATACATGGATCGGACCATCTTGTGCGTGAGATCTACGATGGTTAAAATTCCAGTTTGGCAATTCTTTACCTATATGCCGCATTTTAAATTAGTGATCACGCTGTTCTTCTTCATACCTTTCTTAAAATGATCAAATGTCTCTGGAACTGTTCTCAACTGTTCTGCTCAAAACTTTCATCTCATTTACATTCTATTTACTTTGGTAATTGTGATAGAATTGCCTAAGGGGGCCGCGCCTCGCTTCTATCACATATTCAAACTCATGCTTCCCACGTACATCCTACGGGAAAGAGTAGAACGGCGTTCTTATCGCCCAACATTCCCGAGTATCATCTTCCCCCGCTTCAAGTTTAATCAAGGAGGTTGAATCCCCCATTTGCCTCCAGGCGTTGTTCTGGCCAGATTGAATTAGGCTTATGGGGAGATAAGATTTTTCCAAGCACTACCGGGACATTCCATGGAAGTCCCCCATTGTCCCCTACCCCGAGGGGCTGGCTCCGGCTATTTATGCAATAGAATTTCGCGTTTGAAGCAGATCCCGATAAATTAATAAAATTCTATTTTATTAATGCTTGCAATGTTATTTATCCTTGGGCTTCGTTCCCCTTTTTAAGTATATTGAAGATAAATAAGCCCTTTCCAGACCTATCTATTAACGTAGAGTCATTCTCGGCCATCTGATCAACCCCGCACTCGAATATAGAATAATCTCCACCCAGAATAGATATATAGTATATCGTCGGGAGCCTTTTCTACGACATATATATATATATATATATATATATATATATATATATATATATATATATATATATATATTCTATTTAAATTTGCTGTCAAGTGTGTAAGGTGTAACGCTATATCTTGGAAAACACTGGTCTCAGTCGAGTGAAGCATAGTGCTATACGTTATAAAAATAAAGTATATTAATTCCCTTTTTTATCGATTGCTATCCCCCTTTGAAAACTTAAGAAGCTGGAGTAGCTCAAGGAAGTGGTATAATAATTTGTTCTTGTGTTATGTGTGGTTTTTTTTTAGTCATTGGTTATCTAGGTCGAGAAACCAATTTAGAATAGGTCAGTACCCATATTTAGGTAGGCTAATTCTCTAGAAGGCATACTTCTTACCGCAAAGGAATTTATTTGGTTGACTACTGCCTACCAAGAGCAAATATTCCTTAGTTTGGAATCTTCAAAGCGCAAGGAGAATCGTTGGGACTTCCCAGAAGATAATTGATTGAGTATATCTAAGAGGTGCAACAAGCAGAAAGAGAAAAGTTAAGAGAAGAAAGGCAAAGAGAGGAGAAATTCAACGAGAAGAGAGAGAAAGAGTAATTCAACGAGAAGAAAGAGAAAGAGAGGAACGAAGAAGGCAAGCCGAGCTTCACCATGAGCTTGAAATGGCACACGTACAAGCTGAAACACAATCAGTGAGTGCATGTTCAGAAGCCCCGGTTAATCCCACACTTAAGCTCCCCAATTTCAGGGATGGAGAGGATTTCGGAGCATTTTTATCGCACTTTGAAAAGATCCTTGAAATCAACAACCTGGACTTGGAGGCTGAAGGCGTAGTGAGGTTACTGCTACTTTTAAATTCCAAATTGCGCGACATCTTCATTTCCCTACCATCGGAGTGTACAATTGACTACAGTACATTAAAAGCTGAGTCATTGGCCGCTCATAATATGACTCATGATTTCTACAGACAAGAATTTCGAGGAGGTCGTATTAAACATGGACAGACGTTCCATCAATTCGGATACATTCTCCTGAGAAACTTTAAATTCTGGTTAGAATCCTCAAAGGTTGCTCCTGACGGAGATCCGTGCGTTCGTCAAGGATCGTTGGTGCCACTCCTTTAAAGAATGTACCGAAGAAGCGGGTGTCTATGCTGCCAGCCATAATTTGTACCATAAGGAGAATAGAAATTCTCATAAATCCCCCTACCAGGAAAGTAGGAGGGATTCGCACCCCTTCACAGGAAAGCCAACGAAGTTTCTGGGCCCCGTAAAGCCCTAAAACTTCTTTCCCTCAAACCAAAAACGGGACATCAAACGGGACATCCCCCAAAATTCTTGGCTTAAAAATGGACCAGCCCATCAAGTACACCAGATTAAGGCCACACCGGCTTTCCCGGTGGTGCAGACCCAAGCAGCAACTTCTCCCCCTTCGTCAGGCCACCAGGTAAATTTTATTTTTTATAAAAGTTCCCCGGGAACTTTGAAGTTTGAGGAGGGCAGCGTAAACGGCTGCCGAGTATCTACCCTCGTCAGGAAAACAGGGTGCACTTGTTTCATCGTGTCCGACGAGCTCCCCATCCCCCGGTGGACCGTAGCCAAGAAATATTTGCGGTAGTACATGACAAACCTTAGGCGAGCGAACCGATTCCCTGTCGTTAAATGTTACCTGCAGTGTCAGTATTTTGATAGCTGGGCTGAATTCATTTCGGCATCTATAAAGTTTTGTTCAGTACTTATAGGCCAGAGCCCTCAAGTAAGCTTCGACCCTGTGTCCCAAGCCGCCCTTACTCGAGCCGGAGGGAAGAAGGAAGCACAGGAGCCCGTTCTCCTCAGAACCACGATACCGTCCGAATTCTCGGAGATCCTTAAACAGGATTTCAGGTCCACACAAAAGGAGTGTGAGACACTAACACCCTTATGAGATAAGGCCCAAAACAATGACAAGGAGACTATCCGTGGTCCCAAAATAATAAGGTATCTATAGCAAGGTGGTCTACTCTACCGATCCGCCGAGGACAGTAATAACTCCGTTACAACCGCCTTATGCCTTCCACGATCACATGTAGCTATAGTGATAAAATTAGCTCATGACAGCATCTTTTCCGGTCACTTTAGTCATACCAAAACGGGTTAGCGTATCTTTAATTATTTTTAATGGCCGGGTGCTGCAGCTGTCATCTCAAAGCATTGTCAATCATGCGATGTGTGTCAAAGACGACCCCTAAGGGACGGGTCCCTGAGGCAGTCCCCCTTCGCCGAATCGATAGTATTTCTTGCGCTAAGGCTCTCATTTCCATCTTTTCCAGGGTAGGCGTCCCCAACGAAATACTCTCAGACAGAGGACGGCAATTCACCTTCGAGTTAATGGAGTTCGTAGGGAAGCTGCTCATGGTAAAGCCCCTTTTTACCACCCTCTTCCGACCGAAGACAAACGGAATGCGTGAAAAATTAGACGGAAATCTAAAATCAATAATTAAGAAGATTTGTGCCGAGCAGCCCCGCGAATGGCACCGATATCTCCCGTTTTCCCTATTCGCCTATCAAGAAATTCCTCATCGCACATTAGGCTTTTCACCGTTCGAGATCCTTTATGGACGTAATGTACGCGGATCACTCGGCATTTCAAAGGAGTTGTTAACCAAGCCCCAACTGGACAAAGAACTACAGTCATCATACGCCTATGTCTTAGAGCTACGCCAGAGGCTCGAGAAATGCGCCAACATCGCCTATGAAAAGGGCGACGTCAATTGGGACAAATATAAAACCTATTTTGATGTTAGGTGGGAAGATAGGAAATTTAAGCCCGGTGATGAGGTACTCCTGCTCCTTCCCACCGCCAGTGATAAATTACGGAGACAATGGAAAGGTCCATACTCGGTCCGCGAGGTACGAGGACCGGTAGATTACCTCATTGGTACCCCAGCAGGCGATAAACTCTACCACGTTAACTTATTAAAGAAATACCACCGACGCGTCCATGGAGATACGTTCGTAACACTGGACGAAAAATCGGCGCTTGAAGAGGATTACCCCGTGGAGTCCCTTAATGTCATTTTAGACAGTGTGCATTCAACCTGATGCCGATTATCCTCTTCCTTCCCTGCCACGCGAGTCTTTTGAACCCTCTGACCACATCAAAAGAGTCAGCTACAACCATTACTATGTCAGTTCGACGACGTTATTTCGGAAAAGCCTGGATGCGCTACTAGATTCGAGCATGACATTAAATTGACGACCTTGGAACCTGTCCGTTCAAAACCCTATCCCATGCCGATTCATTTACGCCAAGCTTCTAACGCCAAAGTAGATAATTTTATTATTTTAGACATAATAGAACCTTCTACTTCTAGTTATTGCTCCCCAATGTCATGGTCAAGAAACCTGATGGCTCTTATCAGATGTGCATCAACTTCAGGCAGTTAAATTCGGTAACTGTGTTCGACGCC
The DNA here is from genome assembly GCA_963969495.1 of Ceratothoa steindachneri. NCBI lineage: Eukaryota > Metazoa > Arthropoda > Malacostraca > Isopoda > Cymothoidae > Ceratothoa > Ceratothoa steindachneri. The sequence goes on along the minus strand of OZ018321.1, from coordinate 144,695,003 downwards.
AAGCCCATGCCGTTGATAGATCAAAACTACCACCTTTTTGAAGACGCTAATTTCATTTCAGAGCTTCATTTGTGCAAGGCATACAACCAAATTCCCCTCCGGCCCGATGTGAAAGCATATACCGCCTTTGCTACTGAGAAAGGCTTAATGCAATTTAAGAGCCTTCCTTTTGGCCACGTGACTGCTTGCAGTAACTATAACCGTCTCATGAGAAGGTTGATAGATGGACTTCCGAATGTCTCCTTTTACTTTGATAACGTCTACGTCGCTACTCGTGAATTGAGTCATCATTTTACTACCCTACTAGCTCTCTTCAGGCAATTGCGCGAAAATGGCCTCACCATTGGCCACAGAAAATGCCATTTTGCCAACGAAACTATAAAATACGTGGGTTTTAAAATAGGACAAAGCCAGCTAGGTCAACAGCAGGACAAGATTAAGGCAATCGCCGATATGCACCTCCCGAATACTAAGAAACATTTAAGGTCATTCCTAGGATCAGCTTCTTACCATCGGCGATTTGTCCCAAATTTTGCTGCAATCTCAGCGCCCTTCATTACTCTCTTAAAAAAGAGATTCCCCGATTGATTACGTTGGAATGATGTCGCTATTTCGCATTTTAACCAGATCAAGAGTAAGTTCATTTCTGCCCCCATTTTAAAGTTGCCCAACCCGGAAAAATCCTTTGGGATTAGGACCGACGCGAGCAACGAGTGCATTGGGGGTGTACTCCTCCAATATGAGGATAACGGAACGAGTCATCCAGTTGCATACGCTAGTCCTCAGAAATTACCCAGCGAAAAGAGATATGCCACTATAGAGGAGGAAGCTCTAGCTATTATTTGGGTTACTGAAAAATTTTAAATGTATTTAATAGGAAAAGAATTTCGGATAGGAACTTTTTATCGCCCGCTGGCCTATATTCGGAATGTATGACACTCCAACAGCTGAATTATGCGCTGGAGTCGACTTTTGCAAGAGTATCAATTTAAAATAAATTATATAAAAGGTTCCCATAATCAGGTCGCTGACGCACTCAGTAGGAATGCTTTACCGAATAGTGCAGATTAATTTATAATTCGTAGGATTAGGATTTCCATGAATGTATGTATATACCGTCTTGTACGACTTAATTGGATTCTCATGTAATATAATTAGTTTAATTGAATGTAAATGTCAGAATTTCTTGGCGCAATGTCTATTTTTTTTTCTTTCTTATGTTTTTACATTTGTACCCATTAATGTACACATGAATTCTTTCGCCCACCATTCTCGAGTATCATCTTCAACCGCTTCATGTTTAATCAAGGAGGTTCAATTCCCTGTTTGCCTCCAGGCGTCAATCTGGCCAGATTGAATGAGGCTTATGGGAGGATAAGATTTTCTCAAGCGCTACCGGGACATTCCATGTAAGTGCCCCATTATCCCCTACCCTGAGGGGCTGACTCCGGCTATTTTTGCGATAGAATTTCGCGTTTGAAGCAGATCCCGATTATCTTCGGGGGCATGACGCCGATCCGGTCTCCCTTGTGCACCTAAGAGCTCTCTACCCCCAACAACCCCCTTATTGTCCAGAAGAGGACAGTATCCTCGAGTGCCAGGTTCTTGCGCCTCGAGACGCCAAGTCAACAGGGCCCCCCTGTTGTTCAGAAAGAGAACAAATTTAGAACAGTCATTGTTTTTCGAGCCCGTTTAACAAGAAACGGTTCTCGTTCCCCTGATATTACGTCAGTGGTAATTTAATTCCCCCCTTTTAACGTTCTTCAAGAGATCGCTTGGTTACACCAATAACCTGAGTTGTTCATTCAGAACATCTCCGGTATCCTGACTCCAGGATCACTCGTACTTCCGAGCCCCACTTCGCTCTCCCTTCTCAAAGTCAGTCCCCATCCCCCCCCCCTCTTAAAAACAACCGCCCTAAAAACTCCTCCTCCTGGGAAGGAAATCGCCAGTCGCACCGAATCCATTCCTTTAAATCGCATTCCTCTGCACGACGACCTTATAAATACGTAAGCCACGAAATGCATTTAACTTTAACTTTGTGTCAACGTAACTCTGTGCTTTAACACGGATTTAGCCAACCATTTCCCTTCTTGTTTGTTTTTTCCTTTGAATCACTCTAAATCTTAATCTTCCGCTGAGTAAAATTTATCCCATGACCTTTTCATTTCATGGGTATCTCCCATTTTCATTCCCGGTCATGTAAATATTTTCCATGTGTTGTTTTGTTAGATTAAACTTTCAAATACCACGCCTTGAAAACGCGAACCTCGTTCATTAACCAATTTTTTTTTTTTTAAAAGCCCATTTAAAATTAGCTTCTTTGAAAAGAAAACTTTTTAGTAATAAAGAATATATAAAATATGTAAATATTTATCTTACCTCTCTTCCGGAAATTGAATTACAAGATGAGCTTTAAATCATCATTTAAATGGCCTCGTTTTTGTTCGGTGTAACATTTGACAACAACGCACTGTTTTTCGTTTTCTCTCCCCTAATCTCTCAGCAAGTAGGTTACAATGAACGAGATCTCACTCACCGCAGATATTCCTTTAGAACTTGAACTCAGTAATGTACATAAAACAAGTCTTTTATAACTAAAGAAATTTTTCAATAAGTTCACAGATAATTGAACCAAAATATAATAGCCGTTCTACTTTTGAGTTTTTTTTTAGGGTTAAAGTATAAAATTTGGTATGTATTTATGGATGTACACAAATATACACACACTGCTTATACATAGTTTGTTTTCACATCTCTTGAATTGTATGGTATTCAGAAAAGCAGGGCTCCATGCACAGTGTCACTTGACAATGCTTGCACCAAATGTTGTTCGTTTTCTATGTTTTTTAGCACAAACATAACATTGTCTTTGAGCCGATTTCCATTCGCCTACATTTGGCGAAAAACCGATTCCTTGTAGTGTATCAGAGGAATCCACCGAGGGCCGAGTACACATTTAGTTTGAAGCACCAGAATAATGTGTCAAGTAATTGTTTTATTAATTCCATTAAAAATTCTTTGAAAGAAAGCCTTTTTGGTGTACAATCTAAATTCATCAAATGCATGTTATATGTACTGAGCATGGACACATCAACAAGTCGGTAAAAAAGCTTTTTGTACCATTTGATGGATTTTCTAAGACATTCAACAGAACTGATCGTCATATCTGATTTGTCAATTAAACGCATATTTATATTATATTCCATTATTGCATCCGGTTTTTTTATTTCTTCTCCTGTTCTATGATTTTTTCCCCCGAGCTTACTGACTTGCCTTTGTGTACGGAGGTAATAATCAAAACTTCACGCTTATCGACACATCGGATTGCTAACATTCCATTTTTTTGTGTAGTTCACCGGTACCTTTAGTTACTGCCTTGTCTAACTTAGGCATATTTTTATGGTTGCTTTTAACTGTCCCACAAAGCCCCGTATTCTGATCAAGAAGGTAAAAGCACAAAAAAGCGCTTGTGTACCAATTGTCTGTATATAAAATATGCCCTGATCTTAAATATGGTTCAATCAGTCTTTTCCCAATTGCCCCCGATATTCCTAATGGATCATTATGAACAATATCTGTGTTTTTTCCTGTGTAAAGTAACATATCTAATATTATTCCCGTCTCACAATCGCACAAAACAAAAAGCTTGAGGCCAAAGCGATGTCTTTTCGGAGGGATGTATTGTTTGAATCACAGACGACCCTTGAATAAAACGAGGAATTCGTCTATCACTAGTTTTTGGAAGGGAACAAATGCCCTTTGGAATTTGTCTTTCAATGAATGGAAAAAACGTCCTATTTTCCACATTGTCCCTCTTATTCCTCCAACCGAGTTGTCAGCAAAGTGAAGAAACCTTAAGATTAACTGATATCTATTCCTTGACATAAATTTCCTGGTAACACTTCGGATTCGGGGCGCACGGTAGATGGCGCTGTTAGTCGGCTACAATTTTGGGCTACAGCATATCTCTTATGACGTCAGACGGTAGCGTCAGATGTGAAAAATATCGGCGTAATATTTTTTTGTATATAAGTATATATTGGAGGGGGGGCTGCGCCCTCCAGACCCGCCCCTTCCCCCAATTGATTGAAACTCAGGATCATCGCAGTGATATCTCCCCCACGAGCAGTCCCCTTGAATTTACTGGGGTTTTTTTCTGCCCAACAGCTTTTTACTGGCAGAAAAACCTAACCTAATAACAAACAATTCTTACTTTTATAGGTTTCTTAAATTAGTTTATGCGCCTCTAGATAATCTAAAAGTTTTTCGCGATCATATGAAGTAAAGCTGAATTCGAATAACAAAACAGCACATGGAGAGCACGAAAACACAATAACGAAAGAAAAACATTTGCCAAAAGGGTCCTATTTATAAGCTACGATGTTGCCAGTAAGAAGCTGTTGTCGTGCGCAATAAACAAAAAATACAAAAACAAAACAAAAAACAATAAAAGACATCAAGAAACCTTACCTAACTTGGAAAAAATCTATAAACGAGCAGAGCGCAGATATTTAGTAAATAATAGACTAAAAATTACAAATCCCAGAAGAACAAAAAAATATAACGCACTGATTATCACATCTGACGCCACCGTTTGACGTCATAAGAGATATGCTGTAGCTCAAAATTTTAGCCGACTAACAGCGCCATCTACCGTGCGCCTCGAATCTGAAGTATTACCAATTTCCCGAAAATAGAAGTTTCAATAAAGGCATCAGTTGACCATTAGTCAGCTAATTTATGATTTTCACATGAGCCATTAGTAGGGTAAGGCCAATAAAAACGTAAAGCTCGCTTACAGTTAAATTCTTCCATCTATGAGCGTTAGATGAAGGGGAAAAGGTTTTTTCTGAACTTCGCTCATAATAGCGATTTGTTTCCATGCATATATCTGCTACGATTTCATGATTAATAAATGCTTCAAAATATGTGTGAGGTTTACTTTCCGATTTAAAAGCTATGTGCGCTTGAGTTCCCGAATAAGAGTCATGAAATGTGATATTTGGGGGAGAAAAGTCAAGACAGCGTTGCCGTTTCATCAATTTGTTGATTTTCAGGAATAATTGGCTCTAATTAGTAATCGGATGAGTTTGAACTGTTAGTTCCAAATCAGAATCAAGTTCATAGTAGATATCCAAAATTTTAGAAGGGTTAGCCATTTTTTAATTAAAATGGAAAAACTGATAACCACAATTTAAAAATGCGTGTGATATCTACAACTCTCTTAGAAAGACTAAACTAAAAAAAATACTTCATATAAAATTAAAAAAAGAAAGTAAATTTACCGTTACCCGAACAAAAGGAAGATTCTTAGGCCTAAAAAACATGCCAGACTCAATTGAGTCGCTGGGTATTTTGCCGCCCAGCCTCTTTTGAGGCTCTTGGTATCGTAAGGGTTAAATAATAAAATTCTATTTTATTAATGTTTGCAATATTATTTATCCTTGGGCTCCGTTCCACTTCTTAAGTACATTGAAGATAAATAAGCCCTCTCCAGGCCTATTTATCAACGTAGAGTCATTCTCGGCCATCTGATCAACCCCGCCCTCGAATATAGAATAATCCCCACAAAGAATAGATATATTGTATATTGTCGGGAGCCTTTTCTACGACAGTAATGATATATCTTGGCCGATGGAGGTAGGTTTAGTGTTCTTGATGCCATATATGACGAATGCTTCTATCAATGACGAGTGAAGATGTATTTTGTTTATTTGGATATTGGATTTTTTTAACATGAAGTGAAAAGTAATTGTATATTTGTACTTATGTTTTTGTTTTCATGTGTTTTTACAGGAGGGTACAGAGGAGAAAAAAGAGCCATGAATTTCGAAATCCCACGAATTTTGAGGGAGCCAACTAATCACTCATTGTTTCTTCTGACTGGTGAACCTTTCCAAACGACGAGCAGGTAAAATTACGCCTGTTATTGTGTATCCAGACCTTCAGTCATCTATTGTGCCAGTGCCACACAGTTATTAGCTCCCGTACCACTGATGAGAGAAACCCATACTACCAAAAGGATCTCAACGACCTTATCAGGGATCTTGGTCTTACAAAGTCCAATTCTGAGCTTTTAACTTCAAGACTCAAGCAGTGGGATCTTTTAGATGACAATGTGCAAATATCAGGTCAGAAAAAGTGTTACCAGTGTTTTTCGAGCTTTTGTACACGTCAAGATGAGCTTTGCTTTTGTCACAATGTAGCCGAGTTGTTTTAAACAATTGAAATCGCCTGTATCCCCAACGAGTGGCGCCTTTTTATTGACCACTGGTGCAAGAGCCTAAAGCAGTGCTGTTTCATAACTAAAACATGTATCCATCTCTTCCCATTGCTCACTTGGTCCAGCTTAAAAGAGGAATACAGTAGTATCGAGATTTTACTAGATACATTGAAATTTGAAAAGTACGGCTAGGAGGTTATCGGAGACATCATAATGGTGACCTTTTAGATGGGTCTACAAGGCAGATTTACCAAGTTTCCTTGTTATCTTTGCCTTTGGGATAGCAGGGACACCGTGGTACACTACCATCAGCGAGAAACAACGTTGAATGAGAGCCTTTGTTGGACACGCAGAAAGTACTGCTTCCTCCTCTGCACTTAAAATTGGGCCTTATAAAACAATTCTGTAGATCTCTAGATAAGGAGTCTGCAGCTTTCAAGTATCTCCAAGATTTCTTACCTAAACTATCTGTGGCAAAGATGGAAGCCGGGGTCTTCGTCAGTCCAAAAGATAAAAGCTCATGAACTACAAGAAGTTTCCCGAGAAGCTCACTAGGACGGAAAACTAGCGTGGCGGAGCTTTATCGCAGTGGTTCTGGGCTTCCTTGGTAATCACAGAGCCGAAAACTATGTTAAGCTTGTTGAGAACTTGTTGAAAAACTACAGCAAGATGGGTTGTAGGATTTTCCTGCATCTCCATATTCTTGACTCTCATCTTAATAAATTTAAGGAGAACATGGGAACGTACTCCGAGGAGCATGCCGAGTCCTTTCACCAGGATCTACTGGACTTTGAACGCCACTATCAAAGATCTTATAATGAAAATCTGATAGGAGACTATATTTGGGGCCTGATTCTTGAAAGTAATTTACTGTATTAGCATAAATCACGGGAAACTACTCATTTCTAATACTTAAATTGTCTCACTTATGTAATTCTAGAATAAATAAATGCTATTTTTGTATCATGTTGTTTTGTTTCTACTTTATGCAAATGAAATTTCAAATTCACCACTTCCTTCCAGAGGGGATAGGGAAATTTCATAAATATCTTTATCCTGGACACAAAAGCAAAGTTTGAAATAAATAACTGTTTTTTTATGTATTCTAAACACAAGCAAATATAAAATAACAGTTGCTACCCAAAGAAAAATATCGTACTACACAGTATAATAGGTGAATCTTGGTATATCCGCAGTTTTGGAGGACACTTTGATAATCCTTATCTTGGTAAAAGCGAGAGGTTACAACAGGTGATACACCTGATATCATAAAATGTTTCAAAAGGCAATTATTTTTTGTTTGTATATCACAAGTGATCGTTGTGATTTCATTCATTTCAGGTACTTTAAAAATTTTTAGTGTTAATGTTTTTATTGAATGTCAAACTCATTGCTATTTATGAGATATTTAACACGGGGGGCATATCAAACGCAAGGGGAAAGTCTCAACCCTCTGTTTAATTTTCTCCACAAGTAAGTTTGATTGAAGAGATTTTAAGCTTGTATATGAAGTGAAGTTTTACAAACTGACTATAGATGAAAGAAATCTGGACTGAGCTCTTTAGAAAGACAGTACCCTCTAAAGGATGAGGGCCCCTTCCCCCAAAGACTTTTAATTTCTTTAAGGCAGGAAGAGTAAGTTCACCTAGGGCAAGCCAAACCCTCTTTAGTAACCATTTGAAGGCAGCATTACCTTTAGTGTTTTACGTGGACTACAGACTGCGGATCTCTATCCCTAGGAAGGCTACGAAAATTCCCTTGAGTGTCTTCACTTGGAGGAGCGCCCCAGCGTTTCCTTTGAACTAGACATGGCGCATGTTCCTTTGGAATTGGCGTAGACTCATGGCTAAATGGAGGGAGCTGTGTAGGTTCGGCCACTTTCTGTTGGTCATACGTTTCTTCACTTAACTGAAAATCCCCCCGTGCAGAATTATGGAATCCTGCCCAATTGCATGACCACCCTCCTGACTTCCTGGTAGACTGGACCACAATTGCACACTTCCCGTCCATGGCATAAACCTCCTCAACCATTTTTCCGACTTCTCTACCAGGACTGCTGCTCCGTTAGCATTTGAAGCTTACTAATTGTGTTTTCAAATACCTACTCCTCGCATATGATGAAATGGACCATACCTATGTTTGGGTTTTAATTTTTCCCCTCCTTGTTATAATAAAAGCTTCACAAATTTAGTATACACTTTTAATTACTAATTTCACTGCTACTGGAGCAAGTCCTATTAATTAGGTAAGTTTACAATTACTCAATTTTTACTCTTTAAAATACTCATTCCTTGGAAATAAATTCATTATTAATAAAATTAATAAATTATTAATCATTTTAATCTCAAGAAAAATACAAATTTGATAGCTTTCAATTACTCGTTTTCATATACTCATAACGATTATGAAGGGAGAGCCCACCATTAGGGTATTTTTAATTGGTCTATAGAAAAGAAGTGCGACAAATTGGGTATGTTTTCATTTAATTTGTCGCGGTAATTGAAGAAGTCACAGAAATTATGTTTATTCTCAAATACTTCTTTCTTGGATATGAAATGCGTTCCCTTAAATTTTCATTCCTTTGATTTGAAATAGGGAAGCTAAAATTATTTACGTTTTTAATTACAGGAAAATAAGTTAGTCTTGTTACGCCTTGTATGACCAGAAACTTCCTACTTACATCTGAGCTTAAAAAACACCTTATGCCTCTGGGCCACTCAATGCTTACGAGAACAGTAACTATCTCGCCCAGTCAGAACCCTTCAGCGGGCTCAACATCCTCCGGGGCGCCATTCTTGAAAGGCTAGAGACGATAAGGGCTCACACCCCGCCACGGATTCAACAAGGGCTTCTATCCACACACGACACCTCTCCAAAAACTAAAAAACGGCTGCGTCCGTGTCAGAGTTAACAAAAATGACATGCCTCGCTCAACCATTTGGAAAAGCTTAGCCTAGGGGATATAGCACGGACCACAGCTGGTGTATGTGCACACGAAGCGATAGCTGCTCGCAGTTTACTTCGTGTAAACAGGTAATTTAAAAGCTTTTAGCCTCTTCGAGTAAAAATCACTCAGCAACCTTCAATGTTACATCTATTTGGTTTAAATACTAGCGGCGCAGCAGGTCGACTAGTATTTGAAGCTAATTGAAGGCACATTGAAAGCCACCGACTGACCTTTACTTCCAGAGGCTGAGAACCTTTAAATGACCTGAATAATCAAAGTGAACAGCACTACGCTGCGCTCTCGCTTCATGAAAATACATCAGGCCAAGCTTGGACAACTGTGTAAGCGAGGCATGACGTTCTTTTAACCTTTTCAATTAGTGGTGACGGATTTTATCCTCCCAAATTTCCTAAGAATGGCTACTGCGCTTACTTTTCATGGTAAAAGTTCAGAAGACCTACGAGGGTTTATACTATTAAAAACAGTACTAATGGTGTTTTATCATTGTAGTCGTCCTATATGTTTTCGGTTTGGCACTTAAAGTGCATATTTTTAAGATACTCCACCTTGATGTGGTCAAATTCAAATTAAATAAGTCCAACTTGCCTACTCTCGATGCATAAATAAGCCCTGATTTCAAACATTTGCAATACTAAATTCGACCTGATTTCAAACATTGGCAACCCTGGGTTCAAACGCTTAAAACAACGCTGATTTCAAAATGAATACCAAAACCCATTGGCAACAGTTAGTGAATGATGCCAGATTGTGATTCTCTTGCGTTTAGTTTGTTGAACTTTAATATGACTTTTGCTAACTCTTCGGAAAATTTAATTAACTTTTGTATAGCTCATGGCCTCATTTTAAAAGTGAAGAATTGCGACAGATGTGGAAAAAAGGCGCGAATCGTTTATTATTTTAAAGGTGGGGATGTGACAGCTATGTTTCCGTAAGAAAGAAAAAATGACAGAAGTGTGGTTGATCGGAAACTATTTTTAAAATAAAGATCACCTAAGCATTAAATATTAAGATTTGTTTATATCTCTGCATTCGAACCTAATGCTAGGCTCTTGAATTATCAATACTACTAGGTGATTAAAAAATAGTGGGAGAGTTGGGGTAGAATCACGACAATCAATAGGGGTATGGGGCGAAGCCCCCATTTCGAAAAAAATACAATAGGGTTTAAATTCAATGCAGGTGCCGGACGTTGTCAGGCGCACCAATGTTCATTGTTTTTATGCAATGTTCCACCCTAAGGGGTCACATATGTAGGATGTATGTGTTAGGTTAGGTTTTGTTAGGCTAAGTTGTATTAAAAAAAAACCCCGTACTAATAGTGTTTTTAGGCATTTTATTCATCATTTACGGCTTTGTTTTGGCGCGTATAGCAAATATTTTGACGATGAATCACTGCAAATAGAGCTGTAATTAGAGTGCTGGTATCTTAAAAATAAGTGTTTTCCGCGCTTAACCGAAGCCGTAAATGACTACTATAATACCTAAAAACACCATTAGTACTGTTTTTTAATAGTAAAAACACGGCTTAGGGCTTCTGAAGTTTCACCCTTTTCATAAGTTGGGGATTGACACTCTCTTTAACTTCCTCTGTGTTAAAGTTGTTGAAGATATCTATTTTTGGGCTGAAAAATGCTACTTGCGAGGTTTAACTTCGTGAAAAGCACTCTGTAGGGTATTATTTGATTTGGACAAGGCCTACGGTAGTAGTAGTAGTTTCCCAACCTGAATTTATCTAGGGGATCCACGACCAGCTCAAGAAATAGTCATAAAGGTCAGTATAAGAATTGTTGTTGAGCCCGAGAGCAACCCCACATCAGAAGTATGTGGATATAGATACCCATCGACATGATTTCTTGGAACAGAGAGTGTATTTGTGGTACTGTGAAGACGTGAGAGGAAAGAGAGTAGTGTTAAAATTGGCTATGTGTGTGATGAGAAGTGTAAGATCTACATACTCCAGTACAGGGCTGAGCACAACCCGTCCACCAAATGGTAGGCAAATCTGTATCTGCGCTGAAGTTTGTGTCCGCTCTTGCCGGGATCAAACCCGGTACCACGACGTTGGGAAACCAAGCCGTATCAACTCGGCTAGCAACGCCTACGATAACAACTGGAAATAGGGGATTATGAAAATCCTCTACATTAAGGGAAGAATGTGCGCCTCCCATCTTTCGTGCCTGAGTATCAGCGATCGTCGATTCTGCATTCGTGGGAGAACAGCTCTTTCCGATATTTTAGACCAAAAAGAGAGCATCGCAAAGAGAAGCGTCCTTATTTTGACTCTTTTTGCATTGAACATCGCCAGTATCACCACAGTGCTTCATGAAGATGTGTGCGCTAAAATCTAAGTAATCGACCTAGTAATACGTCCCAGATGCCTACCTAAGTGCATCAAATCGACTTGCTCTTAAATGCAGATATCGCTATGACGAAGCAAACGAGTTTCGGTACTGTTTAGCCAAGAGTAATGTCGTGCACATCTGTAACCATAGATGATTTCAGCTGAATCCAAATTGTTCCTATATTTAGAGGATACCACATTCATTTTCACCAAAATCATAATAACTTACGGCGCAGTTTTTGAGATACAGGCGGTTCTTTCAGAATCACCCCCCGTTAAAACCTGATATCATATAAATGGCTATAGAATTACTAAATATTAAGCATTCGAACTCATTCACCACCATAAGATGCACATATGCTTTAGTTATCATTTGAAAGAAGTTTTCTTTATTTGCATTAAAATTTGTGTTAATGGTGGGATAAAACATATATTTTTAGGACAAGGTAAACTACAGGTTTTGCTCTCAGTTGGAAAAATAAGTGTTAGATGAATAGTAGTGGTGTTCTGAATGCCCTAGAATTTAGTTCAATCTATATTCGAATAATGCTAATAATTTAAACCAGTTCTTAGGCATTTTTCACTTTTAAAAAATATTTAAAATCGCATGGTATAGTTTTGCGTTTTGTTCACAAATCAACTTTAAAAATCTACCGAGAATTTCCACGAATGTATAAAACTTTGGATTATCATAATTTTCACTATGTTCTATTCATGTTGCTAAAAGAAAATATATAGTATATAAAGTGTATAGAATTTGCAATAAAATGATATGAAAATCAATGGTGTAGTTCTGTTTGCTTTTTCACTAATTAACATTAAATATCTAAGAAAAATTTTCCACGAATGTATACAATTTTACATTATCTTAATTTTCACTATTTTCTAGTCACGTTGCTAAAAGAATTATTATACCATGAGAACTGCATAAAATTTGCAATAAAATGATATAAAAAAACCAAAAACGCTAATTTTGAACGAAAGAATTTCAAAAGTGACTAATGAATAAATGTGCTATCCTCTTAAGGTGGTGCACATCTTTCACCATACTTGGTTTCACCTGACTTGAACTTGATCCTATATGGGGCTTACCTACACAGAGTAGCGTCACCCCGTTTCCATGTTCTTAATTTTGGCAGGCCCCCTCACATTTGTAGGTGCATATTCGACTCTATAGGTCAATGTAACTCCGCAGTGGACAGCATATTTCTTATGACGCTTAGTAAATGGGGTATTGAAAGAAATATATGTTTTGCTCTTTAAAGCTTTATTTTCCACTTTATGCTAGAAAACGCATGCGGATTCTAAGCGTCGGCCCACGATCCTGAATTACAGGAGATGGACTCGAATCGATCCTTTTCACTGGTCTTTGTTTAGTGACCAGTGCCTTTTGTCCTTTCTTATAGAGAGACTCCCCACATCTCACTAATTGGCAAGGAGTTACTGCTCGCTTCACCATGTACACAGTGTATTTTTCGCTTTTACGAATGCGCGCATGCCACTTATTCTCCAATGTCTTTCCTTTCCTCGTCCGCGATCTTGACGGTTCCAATACTGCCTTCAGACGCTAATCATAACCTAAACCTTTTGACTTTAGGGCATGGAAGCTCCTTTGAGAGCAAAGGTCCTCTCCCACTGGAGTCGTTGCATTCTACATGAATGGCAACCTAATCAGGAAGGGTGCCGGATTTCACGCCACTTACACTTTATTTGAAGTAGTGTTGAACTGACTGCAATACTTAAAATGGTACCGTAGATTAGGTGTCGTACCTGATCCGGTCTCTGGCTTGATATTTTAGTGAGACACAGAGAGCACTCAGTGCCATCAATGATTTGGAAACTCTGTTCCCTTTGTTCGCAGAATCGGTGACGACATGACTACCTCAAGCCGGGAGAATGTCGAGATTTTCTTTGCCGGGTTCCTGGCCATGTATTGATTGCGAAAAATCAGCGTGTCGACGATGGCGCTAAACACTCTCTAAGAACGTGGTAAGCGGACTAGCGTTACATTCCATCATACTTTAAATAACCAACAAAAATCTAGAAAGGCTTAAGAGCTACAGTACAAAGAAGATTGGCGATAGAATCTAAAGTTGCGTGCTACTGCGCATTGTCTTTTCCTAAGGACTTAACCGCAAAGCCATGAAGACTTCATGTCATTTACAACCACCTTTGCTTCTGAGGCATTCGAGAAACGCAGCTTCATTTCATCGAGCGCTCTCCTGAACATTATTATTTCGACTGCTTGGTACTCCCGATTGCGTTGCATATGTTTGTAGAATTTCCTAGGGTGAAGATACTTCGCGCGCTTTTCTAGTCCTGGTTGCAGGTCAGACGAGCGGAGCACTACCGTTTGTCATTTCTACTCGTGATTGTTCCGTGGATCCCAGATCGTAAACTAAATAAGTTTTGGCTGTAGGTGCGCTAGTCTCTATTACATAGCCTTCGGGTGCCAGGTGGTTGCTTGGTCCCATGAGTGACGGATGCCTCCCTCCTTCACCTGAACATGCATTTTCCTTTTTTTTGTTTTTCTTATTTGGAATGGTTATTGGTTTATTAATGTTTTCTAACATTGTTCCTGTTTTATAGTTTCTAAGATAGAGGGTAATCTTTATGACTGAACTCGCCCTAATTAACTTCTTCGAACTTATATTAAATTCATTGATTTCTTTACGAAGTAAATATAGATGCTTGAGTTCACTCTGAACTCCAATGCTTGCAGGAATATTGGCCTCTATATATCTTCCACGCATTTTGACCCAGCCCATGTGCACGCAGCTCATATTGTAGATATTATAGGGAAAATGCTCTTAATGGTTTTCATCTAATTAAATGAATTGAAATGGCATTGCATAGTATCACTCCCCATCAGTTTTTAATTTAAAAAAATCATTTCGCTATGGCTTAAAACTCTTAGAAAAACACATTTATTGATACATTTATTTTTCTTTCCAGGTACGTCTTCATGGTGATTTTTTTGGAAAATTTCATCCTCAACATATTTCCAGGTATTTTCTATCTATTTTGTATTTGCGTTTAACTGAGATGGTCGTGTTGGGGTTAGGGGTTGAATACAAATCTCTCTTTTGTTTTTGTTTGTGTTTTAGGGTTTTGAATAGGGTATTTGGCTTCTATTTTATATGGCTGAGTATTTTTGATTTATAGAAAATATTAAATGAAATTTGTTCTCATATCGGTCCCTGAAATTGACCAATGAAGTTAGGGCTAAGGTAAAGGTAGTCATTTCACCCAGTAATAGCATTTATGAGTCTGAGTATATTGTACCTTAGGCCATATTGCCTTTCTTAAGTAGCTAAGTTTACACTTAATTATGTTTTTTATTAGGTTTTTAGTTTGTTTTTTTTTAAATTTGTGCCTAAGTTTAATCGTTCGTGTCCTAATGCGTTTATGTGCTGGCTAGTGGTGATTTCAACATGCCTACAAAAACTAATAAATGTTAACAGGATGGGGAGAATATTGATTAAGTATAAGAATCTTGGCGTTCTCTTTGCTACTCTTCGTTTCTACATCACAAATTTAAAATATTTATATTATTATCGGCAGTAATTACAGTGGATGCATTAATCCTCGTTATATTTTCCTTATCTAAGCCAAGTGGATAGAAGAGGCTAAAATTGGAATCGTACTCGAGAGGAATAACTCGAATGATTCATATTATTTTCTTATCTATATTTTTATGTTAAAGTGTTTTAATGTTTTATTTATTATAAATATAATGCATTTGCTTTTATTAAACCTCATGTATATAATAATTATAAGGTTCTTAATGTTAACAAATATATCTTAGAATAAAATATAGGTTCTCTCGTGTCTGAAGGAGAAGAACAATTGGGGATGGGCTATTGGAAATTGAATGATGGGATGGAATGTTGTAGATGGTAAGACTGATATTGGCTTTAGGAGATAAAGTGTTAAGGATTGATTGTAAGGGATCGTCTATTGGAAGTAAAATTTATGCAATGATTCCTGGGATGAGACGAAGAGTGATCGTGGATTAGGATTGTAGAGTCATTAAGGGTCAAAGAATAATGGACATTTTATGGATCAACTCTTTGGTATGGACTACTTGGATTGACGATTGACGATGGACTATTGTAATTTAGCATATGGAGGATTGAAGTTTGTAGATAGTTTGGTTTCTATAAAATGTTCACTATAAACTGTTGATATTAGACTGTTGGGGATAATTTGTTGGCCGGAATGATATGGTTCGACTGTCGGGTTGGACTATATTGGATAAACTGTCTTGTATTGTGTTTGATTACCTTTATATCAAAAATACTTGTATTGAGTATGATTTTATGTCGCTTAATTCTTGGAGCATTTGATCTGGGTGAAATTATTAGAAGAGATGTTGCTTCGTCGTTTCAGAGACGGTTGCCTTGTTGACACAAGCCGTTATCAGAAATTAAACGACGCTTTTCGCTTATCTCTAGTCATTAACTCATTCGTGTTAGAATCTTTTTGAGTTCAAATTCAAGTCACTCGAGTGTCTTGATTGTAAGGATTAGTTCTCTGCTTGAATTCTTGCGTTCGTTAGGAAATAAAAGTCTCTCTATAAGAGTTCCGTGCGTTCTCTGATTCTACTGATTCATGTATTCTTTTGAGTAATCGAGCATTGAAGCTTTCAATACTTTCACTTTCTTAATTCACCAATGTCAATGCGTTCAAGATTTTAAACTTTGAAACATAGATGCTCGGGATTGTTTAGATTATTCGAAGAATAAAAACTAAGTTTTATATTTTGATTAAATTTATATAATATTGTCAATCGCAAATTGCATCAACATTAGCTTTCGTCCATTCTGATGACATGAATCTGTCCATCTGATTTCTTTTAATTTTTCAGTGATTTCTCTCTTTAATTTTTCTAATCTTTTACAGTGATGGCCAGATTTCAGTAGATAATTTCCGCTGCTGTTTTTTGTCTTTTGTTCGCTAGTTACTGGCCACCCAATACCCTCGCCTTTGTGGCAGAGCAAGAAATTTCAATCGAGCTATTTTCTCTCTCTAACATGGCTCTATAATTCCTCGATTATCCGAAAATGTTGTTTATTTGAATATTGAAGAAAGTTAAATGAAACCTGGAAGTATTGGGTTGTATGTATCAATACAAAATAGCATATATTTTTTCTTGGTTTGTGACCTATGATTCCACGAGCGATGCTCTATTGCTGGCATGCAGAACGCACATATTTTAGCCACTATATATCTTATTACTGCCGGCGCCACTTTGAAATTTATGTGAAAATGCCAAGAGTCGCTAGAAAAAGAATTTCAGAAATAATCTTTAAAGTATTCTTTTAGAAAGAATGTGACTACTGAAAGGCGGTCTAAAGAAGACTCATATCTTAAGTTGTAAGCGAATTTAAGTTGTTAATTTGCGCGAGTAAACAAATGCATAGGTCAGATGTAGGCAATAAAGATTAGAAACAACACTAAGTTGTTCAAATTGACCGAGTACTTTATGGTATATTTTATTTAATTTTTTGGTTTCTGGTGAGTAATAACAAGGATCGTACAATAACCTCCTCTATGAGAAAAGAAAGACGAAGATAGAGTTGTAAAGATTGTTCGACTTGGTTGGTGTGAGTCGTACCTTCTTAACACATAGACTGCCATGAATCCAGCGATGTGAAGACACAGAACAATTAAAAAATGATACGTATTAATACTTTAGTATACGACATTTCTTCTTATTTAGTCGGTGTATCCATTTTTCTGTATACTTCCAATGGAGTTTCTTATGCTCTTTAATATCTGTGGCATGTTGGAAAAGATTTTTGAAATATAGTTCGGCATATTATGATTTTTATTAGCTTAATTTTGTAAGTTGAATAATGTTTTTAAAATGAGAGAAGTTTAAATTGAATTTTAATTAATTCTACACAAAATTGGAAAATTTTTAGTGAGATAACTTAAGATTTAATAATATATATAAAGATTATAATAAAGCAATTTTATTTCTTTATTTTGTTAATATACTTTTAGCCAATTTACTTTTGAAAACTCTTTTCTTAAATTTTTAAAAGATTATAACAAAGTAAGTTTGTTTCAGCATGTAAATATATTTTGGCCAAATAAACTTTTGTAAACAATTTCATTGTTTTAACTTAACCTTATATAAACAGAAAAATATTTTCTAATTATCATACGAGTAGTAATAATTCTAACTTTGAATTTTGACTAACCTATTAATTCAGAATTCTGTGAACTCGAAAAAAGTTATATACAAACAATTTACACAATGGGTTGAATCATCTTTCTTTCTTGCTTTATATATATCTCTCTATATATATCTATCTATCTATCTATATATATATATATATATATATATATATATATATATATATATATATCAGAGATCATAAAAAATAAAACGGTATGTCTCTATCTTGTAAACCATTGTGAGTTTGAAAATGTCAACACGTCGAAAGTACTAACTCCAACTAGTCTTTCATTTTTTCTTACGTGGTATACACAAATATACATATATATATATATATATATATATATATATATATATATATATATATATATGTCAGAGATCATAAAAAATAAAACGGTATGTCTCTATCTTGTAAACCATTGTGAGTTTGAAAATGTCAACACGTCGAAAGTACTAACTCCAACTAGTCTTTCATTTTTTCTTACGTGGTATACACAAATATACATATATATATATATATATATATATATATATATATATATATATATGGCCTGCTGAAGTAAAAGTTGCGTGCTCTCACTTATTCTGATTTATAACGTCATGAAGTTCACAACTTTTAATAATTCCAGGACTAACCTAAGGAGGAACTTGGCAATTATATCATGCGAAATAGAATGGAAAACAACATAAGAGTTTGAAATTTCGTTAGAATCGGCTGAATAGTTATGATGTTATTGGCAAAACAAAATTATTCCCGGGTATCCTTGGGAGGACCTTGGCAATTGGAAAAACAACATAAGGGTTCTAAATATCGTTTTAATCAGCCGAAAAGTTACCTTGTTATTACAAAAACAAAAAAAGCATAGTGACATAGTGAGATGTATAGTCGCCTGTGACTAGACTCGCACGCGACTAAAAGTGAGCGATACTGTCGTTAACTCTCTATTTACTGACATTTTTCACTCTCATATGCAATTTGTTGCACATTTTCATTATATTTTAGTTTACTTGTAGAGCATTTTCTATTTACACAGTGTATTCGCACTTCATTTACATTGCATTATATTCACATTTTAAGAATTTTTCAGTATATTTTCCTCTGTGAGTTTTCAGTACTTTTGATCATAATTATAATACATTTAATTGCATTTTCTCAACCTATTCGTGACAACTTGTAACTATCACGTCTCTGGGTCTCTTTTGATCGGGTCTGGAAAGATGAAGATGAGAGGATGCGTTTTTCGACTCCGAATAGATAATTTTCGCTATCGCAAAACGTCGTTTCATGTTCTATTCACTTACAATCAAAGGAGGTACCTGTTGCGAATTAATGAGTAAGAAAGGAAAGTGGGTCACTTGACCTCCCTTCAGGAAAAACAACTTTAATGAACCCTTAATCTGAATGATAGAAATAAATGACACACATCTACATGCAAGTGCGTGATGGCGGGATCTCTACTTACCCGCGAGTTAAGCATGAATTTAAATACAGAGAGACGTGTAGAAGAGACGTGTCTGCGGGGAGGTAAATATACCTTTTCAATAACAACAAAAACACACCCTAGGTATGAAAGCGTTTAGGTGATAAAAAGTACATATGGTACGGATGGTATGGCTCTGAGGTACTCACACATTTTCGTTTCCAGGAAATTTAACATTTACTTAACACGAACAAAATACTCCATTTCCAACTCCTACTTACACAAGATGTAGAATTATGTCTCCTTACAAAATTCGGCAGTTTACTGAGAACACTCGACTTATGATGCACCCTGTAGATTTTCCTATAATAATATATTTAAATTGAAACGATAGGAATGATAGTTACAGATTAATTCCATTTTTCTCTCTCTCGGGCATAGTATTCTAGTATTCGGTCGCTTATTAACGGCGAGATTGTCCACTGTCAAATCATGTCCCACTCGCGGGATATTTACCTGCCTCTTTCCGGGACAGCTAACAATAAGTAATGGCAAGGAGTGGAAGATAAAGGATGCAAAGCGCGCATGAAAATGCTTAAAATGAATGAGACCATGTGAGATCACCTTTGAAGAGGACAGGAGAATTGACTGACGAAGGAACATTTATGAATCCTGGACGAGTTTCGTTGATTAAATGAATTCTCTTAATTCTTTTATTCTCAAATTCTTTAAGCAAGTCGAGGCCAGAAATCGGGGTTTTTTGCCTTCTTTAAATAGTCGGTCGCTGGGGGTAAAAGATGGGGGGCTTATCTCTGCTCCTTGGTGTGTTTACGTAACTATAATTCTCCCATTGAAGAATTTACTACTGGACTAACCTAGCTTTTATCTTTCCCACATTTACACATTTTCTAAACCATGTGAGATGTTGCTCGCCAATTTTAGCTAATAATAACCCAGAAGATTTCATGTTGGGGTTTTATTTGTTATTCACTCGGAACTCGAGGATGTTCCGCCTCTCCAATCGATGATCGCTCAACGTCTCTCATCTGATCAGGAGAGTGACCCGGTAGAGGAGACTCGCTGGTCGCGTTGTTCATTTTTATTATTGCCATTTTGTATTTGGTGATTCAAACTTTCTCACATTCTTTTTTATCGCTTTGTTGTCCAAGAATAAAAGTTGAAAATTGTCAAACAAATAATTTAGAACCTAATTCAACTAATCTTCAAGAAACGGTAAATTAATTTCTAAAGTTAGTGAAATTTGATTTTAACACGCTACTTTGTGAGATTACCTTTGATCTTCCTTGCGACGCGTGCTTGTTCCCTCGGGCTCAACGCTACTATTCGGTTCAATGTTCTGGGTCGTAAGAGTTTCGGCGCGGGACCTGTTTGCTCCCTGTAGCCTGTCCATCGTGCTGGGGTACGGTTGCTACAGAACAAACTGCAGTATGAAAAAGTGTTTAGAAGGGGGGAGAGGCTCCATAATATCTAAGGATATTTATTTTTGTTGGCTTGTTTATTCCCCTAAGGAAAATAGTCCATTCCTAGGGCAACCAGGCTAGGCCTTTTCTCTTCTTTGTTGTTGTATTGTTTTGTTTGAAGTTTATTGCTTTATGTTATTATTTTTATTGTATTTTTTTTAGTAATGGTTTTTTAATGTAGCCCAAAGATATGCTCATCTTTGTACTTTTATTTGTTGTTTCCCTATTGGCGACCACCATTAAGTATCGTGGAATTAAAAAAAATACTAGACCCAATCAAATTCGGACCAGCGGAACTACTTTTGAACCCAACTTCATTTAGGTAATATTGCGCTCATTAGGATTCAGTGCGAAGTAATTTAAGGATTCCGTCATTCTTGGATAATTTTAATTCTCTCTGGCATTTATGAGGTCCTTGTTTAGTGTATTTATTTGCCTCAAAAATAATTACCGAGCTTAAATAGTTCTAATATTTATTCCTCATTTAACCATTTGTTACCCGAGTTCTTTGCAATCTTCTTTAATTCCCGGATCATTTTCTTGCAACGTTCTTTAATATAAGATTCATTTCTTTACATCTCTATTAGCATCAGATTCCTATATTATTTTGAAGCGGCTTTTGACGATGGATTGCATATCAAGCAAGGTCCATAAGGTCAGATTCATTTCCAAGTAACTTCGTTAAATTTAGATTAAACCCAAAGGTATGTTCAAGGTCTTATGCGCTACTACTCTTGCAAGTGTGTAGACATCCCTTTTAGTCCTACAATAAATTTGTACTCGTAGTGCTCGATCGAAGTATTTAGCGTAACCTCGAGGCTCCGGCTTTATGGCAGAAGGGATATATATATCTTGTAAAAAAGCAGAGATATAGTTAAAAACAATGTTCGATATATTAATTTCCTCTTGAAAAAATGTTTAATTAACTTTTTTTATTGTAATATTATCGAAAATATTTAATTTTTTCTTCGAAATTACTTTAGCATTAGCTCTGCTTTACAGAGTGCATATGTTATTTCTAATTTCTTCTGAAATTTCAAAATATAAGCTAACGTTATAGAACTGTCATCCAAAAATAATACTCCACATGATCTTTGCTAATCTCTATACCATCGCAATAACCCAAGGTAGAAATTTAATTTTTCCTTTATTTCAACGCATAAAATTCTAAACAAATCTCTTACAATATAAGGAAAGGTGAGGTCAGGAGAACTCAATGTGGTGACTTCCTTCTTTATTAATGTTTCTTTTGTCCACAGCTTTTTCAGAATAAAAAGGGATTTTTTTAGAAGGAAAGAAGTAACTCCACCCTACTCTCCTCTCCTCCCCTGCCTCATTTGGGAAATGGGGTATGAAGGAGAGCGAAATGAGTAAGTTGAGCGTAAATTGTTAAGTAATTTTTGATATTGGGGAAATTGGTTCGTGCTGGGGTGTCGGAGTAAAAGAATCGAGAAAAAGGGTAGGTATCAAGAGAAGACCGACTGTGCTTTGTTCGTCTCCTGTTGAAGAAGCCGAATTTGGTTATATGGGTTCCATCTCGCTCCAAGTGCTTGTTAACACTTCGATTTTCTCTGAAGTAAACTAGATGATATTCACCATACAGCACCTTGTATAACACAAATTTTATTCTTATGCTTAATTAGTTACGGACGCAAAGAATCCCCAAATTTGATATTTTCCTGAAGAGCAACTTTAGTAGACGGCACCTTCTTTCTGCTCAATTAACATTGGTACAAAACGGACAATCGACGATATGCTTAATTTGTCTATACTTTTTGCGTTATTATACTCAGAAGACTGTTCTAGTTGCTGGCGAAGAATTTTTACTTTTCATTAAGTCAAAAGCGAGTTAGTGTTTCTTGTACTCGCGAGTTCAGTGATTCCAGTCGCTAAAGTTATAACCAGTGATAAGTGAGATTTTTATGTCATTTACGAATTGTGTTAATACGTGAAATTTTCACCCACTTTTCGAGCTCTGTAGCGGGGATTGAACCTGCTTCACTTACCCACTTCCCCTAATCTTCAACGAGTCACCTTCGGACGAACTCTATCTAACCTTGGTGGGACTTTCGCCAAGCGCCTCTGGTTAAAGTAAAGTGCCTGTTGGGGGAAAAAAATTGGCGGGTGGGCTTTGAGACATATAATCTAGGAACTTCTTTCTTTTTTTTCTCTTTTTATCGACCTTGGTGATAGACTCTCTTACATACACACACACAAAAACACGCTCAATCTGTGGGGCTTCACTTTGAAATTTTATTCTCCATATGTTAAAATAAGAACAGATGGAGAATAAATGATAGAGACCCGGCATATTACACTAAAAACACTCCCTGATGGCCCAAAGCCTGATCATGGGAGATTCTTGGCAAAATTTATGCGGATCTAAGAATAGCACTTGTGAGGCTCATTGATATTCACAATGGCTATAGAGCCATCTGTTCAAGAGAGGCTGATTGCGAAGCACTTACCTCCATTAAAGCAGCAGAGTGCTTAAAAAAGATATATTTAAAACAAAACACACCACCCTAAATTAAAAGTCATCGCAGCGTCATACTTCGCCTCCTCGATTCCTCGGTTGGGGGCACTCCGTGAAAGAAATTCACGTGGAGGTGGAGAAAAACCACACTTCGGCTAAGGTTGCTGAGATAATTAAATTTAAAGATTATACTCAAGTATTCAAGGTTATCTTTTGCGAAACAGCAATGGCGAACAATGCTGCGGAGGAAGGCATGCTCCACTTTACCGTCCGAGTCTGCTCTGAGCAGATCGAACGTGAGGAGTTTATCAACCTCCAGATGTGCTTTAAGTCCTATAAAGTACGAGGAGCACACCACAGCCGCTTGCCCCAGGGGTAACACTCTTTTATGTTCCATTTGTTCTCCAGATACACATTCATGAATGGATTGCGGATTGCAAGAGCACCTCCTTGAAGTGTCTGAACTAAGCAGGAGCGCATGAGACCCTATCCATGGCTTGCCCAGTTAAGAAAGAGATGATTAAGAAGAAATCAAACGATAAAGACAGACTGAAGAAGCTAGAGTAGATAGCACCTTTGCCAAAGTTGCAAAAGCTGCGATTGCGGAGTCTCATGAAAACACATCGCGATTCTCTGCTTCCTGGGGACCTTTGCGAAAGAGCTAAATAGAATGCTGACGCATAATGGCATGCAGAAAATGTGGTTTCCACAGAACCCGCAGACCAAGGAGTTTCTAAAAATTAGTCTCAATCCCCCGTAGGAGACTAGTTGCCAGAAACTCCCCAAATACTGCAGCGCTCCAGCTCCTTCCAGAGACACAAATATTCAAGCCCAGGCAGCGCGAGATGCAAACCCACGCACTGAAAATCGAACAACACACAAAACAAACAAACACACAAGCACAAACGGTAGTGGAACTTTCGGTGATTGAGACTGCGAAGCCCGAGGGAGGGGTGCATTCACCCTGCTCCCGGAAATGCTCGCAGCCTCAAAGACGCCCGAGGTCACCCTCTTCTTTTAAGAGGGAATCTAGGCACCTATACCACTCAACTAGAATAAACTTAAAGGTCTACGCTGCCGAAAGGTCCCATTTCGTAATGGAGATGACTTCCCTTGATGTTATTGAAGGATTAATATCCGCAAAGTAGAAATGGGAATTTTCTTCGGATGACTGCACGGAAAAAGAAGTCTAGGAGTGTTTACTCCAAGGTTCAATTAAAATGGATCCCGAAACCTTCACTACTCTCACAGATTGCGAATACAGGAAAAGACGCAATAGAAAGACGATTACGCTACCAGACACTTCAGAAGGGCCCACGCTCGTTGTGGAATAAGCCATAACAACAACACAAACACAAGAACGTTACGTGAATTAGATAATGGACCAACTAAAAATATCTTATTTTAATTCAAACGGTTGGACCGAGAAAAGACTACTTTACGGTAATATAATACGACAAATTGACCCAGACTTTGTATTTATCTCAGAACACGGGGTAAATTAAGCCAGAAATCCAATAAAAAATTTTCCATACGAAGTCATAACCAGAAATCACAGTGGAGAACGATTTGACGGTTGTGCAATTGCTGCGAAAAAAGGTATTGACTACAGAAAAATAAGTGGGCTTGATGAATATCACTTAGCTTTGCAGATACGTACGGCAGTTGGGCCCCTGGTTCTTGCAACAGGACACCAGCCCCCAAAGAGAGGGTATTTACCCCTCCATAACTTTCTATAGCTTTGTGGTCGCGGCAGATTTGTTTTTTTTTGCCAGCGACCTCAATGCGAGGAATGTTGTCTCAAACTATACGTCGACTAACCCAGCAGGCATGAATCTCGAGAGATTTATTGACAGAAAAATTATTACAAGAATTGGACCAAACTCGCCAACATACATCACACATAGATCAACCAAAAAACCAGACATAGTGCTCACAAGCACTTCGTTTCCCTATAATTACTTTTTCGAACTGGGCCCTCCTGTCCTCAGCGACCATCAGTCTATCCTTATTAAAATCTCCACTCCTATTCATGTCCCTATCCCAGAACGCCAGAGCTACGCTCGTGCCAACTGGGATACATATAAACAACTCCTCGAAAGCTACATTCCTGACCACTTCATTAATGCAAATTTAAAAGAAATATACGAGGAGTTGGATAAAATTACCAATCAATTAATAAATGCCGATAAGGAAGCCATTTCCCGATTAAAGTATAAAACCCTCTTGGCCCCTTCTTGAACCGCTAGAATAAGATATCTCCTGAAGGAATACGGCAAACGGATCAATGAAGTGAACCTCACTGGCCCCACCATCACTACACCCAGACGAACAGGACAAATACTCAACGAACTAATGACACTTATTAGGGAACAGCAGAATGTACGTTGGGACAATTAAATGGGCAGACTTAACTTAGAAAACGACTCGCGTACATTTTGCCAGACTGTATAAAGAGTAAAAGGAGTACAGACACAGACGTCAATAATTATCACACGGAAAACACAGAAATTAGAGAGACTTATAAAATCGAGGAAGAATTCAGACTCTTCTGGGTATCTATTTTTAAGATATCCCCGGAGGAGAATAACAACTTTGATTTATATTTCGAAGACAGAATCATTAACGAACTAAACGACCAGATCCAAAAAACCTATCCGCATCATTAAGTGACGCAAGAAAGGAATATGGAGGGATACGGCGGTAAAATTACTGCCGAGAAACTCTCGACAACTTTAAAATCCTTTCGTCAATGAGCATCAGGGCGTACAGGACTGATAAGGGAGAATTTGATTCGAGCCGCGTCTAACATCCTTTTACGGCTCATGAATATCATGAATGCGTGCCTAAATGTGGGTTACTTCCCTGACCAATGGAATGTAGCAAAAATGATATTCATTCCCAAAGACGGTAAGCCACCAAACAGTCCAGCTAACTCCAGGCCTATCCCTTTATTATAATTTGCAGGGAAAGTCTTCGAGAAAATATTGGCCAACAGGGTGAATATGTTCCTTGAAGAAAATAATTTCCCTAACAACCAACAGCATGGCTTCCGAAGGAAGCGAGGAACGCACACGGCACTAGCCGTGATCACCAAAAAGTTATCAAAAGTAAAAGCAGAAAGAGGCCACGCAAATCTGGTGCTCCGAGACGTCAAAAAGACCTCTGACAAAGTATAAAAAAGAGGCCTAAAATACAAGCTCTTACACTTGGGTCTCCACCTCATACTTGAAAGGATACTCTGTGATTACGTGGTGGCGAGGATAGCGTATGTACAGGTAAGGCTTCAATGGCCCTGCTATTGAACTCGAGGTGGGGGTACCACAAGGCGGGTGTATAAGTCCCGTGCTTTATAATATATATACAATCGACCTTCCCTAACCTCTGACAGAAGGCTCTTTATACGTCTAAGTTGCGGACGACGTTTTAATGATCTGCACAACAAATTGACGGAATGTGAATTTTATGGCACAGAGTACGGCGGAAGAAATCGAAAACATCAACTCTTTCGAGAGGAGATGGAAGATATCTACCAATGAAAAAAAGTTTCAAATAATCCCACTTTTCCGACGGACCCTCGCAACCATCTGTGTTTGGGGTGTATGCACCTATAGGTCACGTAGGGCACGGTTCTAATACTCCAGATTACGACTGGTGGTTATATGAGTCATGTGAAAAGGATCTCGGCAAATGCACGGAGGGACTTGGGTAAATTCTATCGATTCATGGACCTAAGATCCTCTAACAAACTCAAAATCTATAATACGTGTATCCGATCCAAACTCCTGTATCTCTTGGTCCTCATTAACGTGAGTCCCAAGACCCAGATCCTTAAACTGCAAAGGGACCAGGATAAGGCTGTCTTAGTTATAATGAGAACCCAAAGGAGGTTGACTCCCATAAACGTGGAGCTTCACAATAGAGCATTAAAGATCTGGGATGACGTACAACGGCCCTTTCTCCAAAGTTTGTGCTCAACCACAGGAATTCTAATGAAGGTAGACACAAGATCATTAACAAGTAGCAGACTGCTTATCAACAATGACATAAACCCAACGTTCACGTAAACGTCCGTTCACGAATCAAACACAAACAAAGCCAACACTTTAAAACTCTTTTTTAACTTTTTTTCTTGAATCAGTAAAACTCTAATTCCTTTCCAAATAAAACAACAACAAATAAACGCAAAATCAGGACCTAAAAACCGAGATTGAAAACTCTTCACCAGCAGTAGGGGCCTAAAACTCCTCTGCTATAAAGGCTTGAATGCCTTTCGTATACGTATATATATATATATATATATATATATATATATATATATATATATATATATATATATATTTATTTATATTATATATACTCAATACAAAAAAATAAAACGCAAAGAAAGCCAGAGCTACCCTTTCACCAGGCATCTGTACTTTCATTCTTTTTTCATTTCACTTTCCTATTATTTTCCCTAATTTTCTCCACTATTTTTATCCTACTAAACAACTCTACTACTCTGTTCCTCACTTATATATGTCCAATGTACAATAAACTCGGAAGTTTCTTAGGTCTTCTTATTCTAAAATATCTCTGGACAAGCGAAATATTATTAATGAATGACCCTACTAACTTGGATTCGTCCTGCCCTCCCTTTTCTATATGTTGTTCGACATTCAATCTATAAAATCTAAGAATCAAAACTTTTCTTTATTTCCAAATCAGGTGTACTGTCATGTTTATATAAATGGAGGACTTTGAGAGTGCTATCAGTGGGTGTTATTTGGATGCATATATCACAAAACTCTTTAGATTTTCCTACATATTAATTTCATGGTTAAATCTCGTAGAAAATAAGAAAGATACAAATGATATATAAAAGTATATATCATTCGGAAGAGTAGATTTAAAATTTTATTATTAGTTTTTTTCTTCAAAATTTATATCAAGCTTATTTTTCACTTATATATCATAGCTCCTCCATAGTCTATGAAGTAATCTTAAAAGGCTAGTCAATATTAGTCTATAAATTTTATTTAATGCCTTTACTTTTGGTGGTTTTGTCTTGGTTCGATTTATATGTAAGATTTTATTAACAATTTATAGTATCGTAGTTCCAAGGCTTCCATTTTGGTCATATGTTTATGGATCTTCCCATATATATATTAAAAATATCCATATATAATTGGACACTTCAAATCACTTCGTTGTTTAAAAGAGAATTAATACAATAACGAAAGCATGATGATCTTAACATATGAAGCCTATGAAAGGCGCGGATAAAAAATCAAGAGTTAAGAGAGTTATTAATTCTTAAGAACGTTTAAATATTTTTAATATTTTTTAACAACCTTAAAAATGTCTTTGTTATTCATTGCTAAATAACACTACAACAATGCCCACCAAAATAGAAGGAAGAATAACCTTTTGTAGAGGTAATGTTTGCTCATATACCGAATATAACATCCGTCTCTTTCTGCGATCGTCCAGTTCATAGTAAATTACCCTCTTACTTACGCTTAACACACTGATGGTCCTAGGGATCGAATGCAAGAGTATTGGGCCAAAACTGACAACTCTAAAGGTTATAAGCGGAATTTGATATAATTTTAATAGTGTGTTCATAAGTGTGAGGGTATGGAACGTACATATTCGCATGCCGCCAGACAATCGTGTGAACTAAAGAATTTTGTCATTTGAGTTGACCTTCGTCTCCTCTCTCTTCCCCCCCCCACCCTTCCCCCAACTGGCGAAAGGAAGTCTGACAAAAAAAGGCCTATAAACAGAGAAGTCTAAATTCTATTTGCCTTCTTTATGATACCATGGAGAGTCAACTTGGTCGCTGTATCAAAGTGTATCAGAGTCTGTGACTAGGGGAATACGCTCTGTTGCTCAAGGTAACTTAAGAAAGAAAAGGAACATCCAAATTGTTACTGGAAGTTACTATTTGTTAGTGTCACATCCAGTTGGTAGTGAACTAACCGGAACTGCAGTCAGCAGCCCAGAACCCTTCGTCTTATCCCCCATCTCTCCGAGAACTCATGTTAACGCCACCCAAACCACCCCGTCTGGACCTTTCCTTCACCCTACAAACTATATATATATATATATATATATATATATATATATATATATATATATATATATATATATATATATAAGATGTTACATACGTTTCTGGTGGCTCTAGGATCTAGCCTCAATATTATATATATATATGTATATATATATATATATATATATATATATATATATATATATATATATATATATATATATATGTATATATATATAATATTGAGGCTAGATCCTAGAGCCACCAGAAACGTATGTAACATCTTTTAATTTCTTACTACGTTTCGAAAATACAAGTTTTCATCTTCAGGCTAGAATAGGTTTACTAAAGTTAATGCATTTGAAGAAAAAATGAAAAGGCCAACAAGACAGTGAATTGCTTTAAAAGGTATCCAATTATAAAATATCCAAAAAATGTACTATAAGTTAAAATTTTAAATATTACTTGGCAATAGTTAAATTTGCTTTAAACTGACTCAAAAAGGTATTTAATAAATTTAAAGTTTGTTTCAGAAATTTGTAAAACTTATTTAATTAAAAACTATAAGAGAAATTGACCTGGCAATAGTTTGAGATAATAAACTATAATAATAAATTTAAACTTTGTTTTTAAAATTGTAAACACTGCAAGAGTAAAAAACATTCAATACCAAAATGGGTTAATTTTGGTACATACTAGAGTGGATGCATCCTAGAGAGTTAATGGTGGGCTCGATAAGGGCTAGTATTTATAGGTTACAGTGACGCTTAGGAGAGGGGAACACCAAGTAACCAAACAGTAGTTAAAAAACAAACCAACTAACAAACTGTAGTTAAAATTATTTAATTAATAAAGATATATTGCACTTAAATCTTAATTGAGTTTAGGTTTGTAATGTTTGATATATAAAGATTCGATGGTTGTTGTTAAAGGATAATACTTGAAAAATATAAATATATATATATATATATATATATATATATATATAATATATATATATATATATATATATATATATATATATATATATATACAAAGAAAGCAACTACAGGATCTGCGGGTGATAATACAACCACCACAGGGCTATGCCATTTTTATTTTCTGTCTTTCAAATAAAATTGAAGACAGAAAGAAAGATGCAGAAACGGGAGTTTTTTAAAGGCAAGAGAGAGGGACATTAGAAGAATCCAGAATCAAAGGGAGCAGAGGGCGGCACAGTGAAGGCAATCCTTTACTGAGAAGACAGAAATAACGCCAGGGAAAAAAGGTGTGAATTCCTGGCCGGGACCTAAACCCGGGTCTGCTGATTGCCGGTCAGATGCTTTACTGCTAAGCTACCAGGCACAGTAACTTTATTTCGCCCAAAGCGTTACCCCATCAAACCCAGTATCTCCCTAATCTAGGAACTTCCAACTTCTCTTGCCTTAAAAAACTCATGTTTTATGTCTCATTTTTTCATTCGCGTCCAATTCATATTTTCTCTTGTACTATATGTATTTATAGTCAGTTACACCAGGTTTCTGCATCTTTCTTTCTGTCTTCAAATTTTATTTGAAAGACAGAAAATAAAAATGGCATAGCCTTGTGGTAGTTGTATTATCACCCGCAGATCCTGTAGTGGCTTTCTTTGTATGTGACATGGACAGTGAGCCTTTAAATTGTGAGCGGGTAATAGCATGTGGTATAAAAAATTCCTTGGAAGTTCCTAGCTTAGGGAGATACTGGGTTTGATGGGGTAACGCTTTGGGCGAAATATAGTTACTGTGCCTGATAGCTTAGCGGTAAAGCATCTGACCGGCAATCACCAGACCCGGGTTCGAGTCCCGGCCAGGAATTCAAAACTTTTTTCTCTGCCGTTATTTCTGTCTTCTCGCGGTAAAGGATCGCCTTCACTGTGCCTCCCTTTGATTCTGGATTCTTCTAATGTCCCTCTCTCTTGCCTTTACAAAACTCTGGTTTCTTGTCTCATTTGTTCATTCGCATCCAATTCTTATTTTCTCTTATATATATATATATATATATATATATATATATATATATATGTATGTATATATATGTATGTATATATATATATATATATATATATATATATATTTATATATATATATATACGAGGGGCGGTCAATAAATTTTTGCAGATCGTCAGTCACAAATTTTTCAACAATGGAGAAGGTTGAGCACCGCGCAGTGATCAAATTTTCGACCAAGGATGGCAAGAATGCATAAGAGATCCATGAACGCATGGTTGCAGTGTACACCGACACCGCCCCTTCTTATGCAACCATTTCTCACTGGAATAGGGAGTTCCGCCATGGACGTGAGTCCTTGAAGACGAGCCCCGTCCAGGACGCCCGTCAGACGTGACCAACGAAGACAATGTGGCCCATGCGGAGAGGATGATCCTCAAAAATCGACAGGTGAAGGTCGAAGAAATCGAGCGACAACTTGGAATATCACATGGAAGTGTTATCAACATAATCCAACACAATTTTGCCATAACCAAGGTCTCTGCTCGTTGGATCCCCTAGAAACCTCATGCCCTATGATCCATTTCAACGTCGTTAAAGTCCACAACGCCAGAGTTGCACAAGCTTCCCTGCACGAGTATGGATTCGATGAGCTCAACCATTCCCCCCTACAGTCCAGATTTGGCCCCTAGCGACTACTTTTTATTCCGCCAGCTCAAGGCTGCACTGCATGGACGCTGGTTTAGGGACGATGAAGATGTCCATCTCGGCTTCCAGGAGTGGACTGAACAGCAGTCGGGAGATTTCTGGCTGTCGGGAATTCGAAGCTTCAGAGACAAGTGGCGCAAGTGCATTGAAGTCGAGGATAGTTATATTGAAAAATAATAAAACACTTTTCCTTATATCTCGTTTCCTTATTTCCGAATTGCAAAACTTATTGACCGCCCCTCGTATATATGATCGTGAAACCACTGTCTAGGAACATATAATTTATTCACGAGACTAGTTTCGGTATGAATTTTACCATACCTTCTTCAGTCGTATACTGAGAATAGGTTGGATACAAAAGTCGCTATATAGCCTCAAAATCAAGACAAAAGCAAAAAAGGAGAAAAAGGTCCTTAATCAGGGCGTGGGGTTCTGAGGTCATTAATTAAATATATTGTTTACGATTAGGTATCGGGAATAGGAGCTACATTTTAATTCATGTCAGGAAGAGTGGAATTAAGAATTTCTCCTATTAGTATAGATTTTACATTTTTTCTTTTACAGAAATCTTTACAAGTCTATATTATTTGGGACTTCGAATAATCTACTTGATGGTTGTTATTGCCACCTTTATGTTTATATATTAGTTTTTTCAATGTTCTCTCACGCGCTCCAATATAGTACAATGAACAGATATTGGGTGCACACGGGATTACTTAGACACCTGCCTCATTTGGTTGATCGATTGGCTTATTCGAATGGAAAGATTTGAGGATGGAAAAGGAAAATTTAAACGTGGTTCTACCTGGAGAAACAACACTGTTTACTCCTTTTAAGAGGCCAGAAATTCGAAGGGATAGACAATTCTTCTCCATCTTCCGTAGAAGTTATAAACTTTCACCTTCCCGTGTACACGGAAAGCGACGCCAAGTTTCCATTAGACAGTGTGAGATCCTTTATGATATCCATCCCCAGAAGGATGAACCTATCATTGCAAGCTCTCTTGAGTGCCCAGGAGCTCTCAAATTTAAAAGGTTACTTTTTGGTCGGTGACTAGGCTTTAATGCTATGGCTCAACCTGAAAATATAAAATCTATATTTCCTTGCCTTTAGGAGGTTATTTATCATCCAGATATCAAGGCCTAACCAAAACCAATCTCATCGCGTTTCATCTGGGCTGGCGCAGATAAAACCTCGCGTAATCTGGCTCATACTTCTATACAATGTTTGTCGCGTGAGACCTAATTCTGTTCTCACCCACTGCCCGAAATATTAAGCTCTCAAAAAGGCACTTTTGTCAGGACAACCATATCCAACTGGCAGCCATATGCCAGCTCCTGATCCAGATAGAGAGATGGCCGAGAGGTGGCCCACCGATCTACTCCGAGGAAGGAGGTCTCTCTCTTATTTTCTTAATATTTGCGTGAGGGATGTTTTACTAATAGAAATTTTACAAAATCTAGCAAGACTCACCACCTTTCCTACAGAATCTTCTTTGGTTTAAGTGAAAAAAACGGCTGATATCCTACTCAAATTATCCGAACCTTTGGTAGAAACGGTTACTCCTTCCCAGGCCGATGAATTCAATCTTTTGAAACATAAGATGGCGCATATATCTGAGAAATTTAGGAATCACTTCACATCTTCCTGGTCAGCAAACATGTAGACTTCAGGGATACACTCTTAGATTTACCATGAGCATAGCCAGTGGCCCCGCCGCCAGCATTTTCAGTATCCATGCCATAACCTTAACAAAGGTGAAGGTGTCGTTTTTCGCATAAGAAGGTTCGCTCTTCTCGCTTTGTCTTTAGCATGTTTAATTCTACCTCCTCTTATTTTACTATTTTATTTAATTGGTAATTTCTCACTTATTCTTTATCTCCTTCTTTCTCGGAAAAGCTCTTACTCTTCGAATTATTTTCCTGGCCGCTTTACTATGATTTTAAATTAATTCTCTCTTACCTTTAATAGAAGAACCCTTCGACTTTCTCTTCTGATTTGAAAAAAGGGTAAATCACACTTCAGTTTGAAAAGTTCCTAAGTCCATACAGTTATTAATTGCTAATTTAGGATATTATCTCCGAATTTTCTCGAAAGAAACTTCATGCAAGCCAACCATTTTGTTGGTACTTGTGCATTGATTCTCTTAAATAAATTAGAAATAGTAGGACGTCTCATCTCTAGATGGACTTGAGATGACACAAACTTCATTGTCAATCGTTGTGTAAATCGAGTCTATAGATTCAATGTCTCCCATGTCTTGAAAACTCGGGGCCAGATTCAGTGGCATTTAGTGAGGATATAAAGATAAATGGAATGTGATAAGACGAAGTCTTAATTCGAATAACGTGAAAATTTTTTTTGATCATATGTGATTCAACTTTCAAGCAGTTATCGATTGATTTGGGCAGACGAAGAGAGACAAAGATAGGGCAAATTAATCAATGAACAATTTATCTAATTCAGCTTCAAAAGTTTACTGAAACTTCTATCCCATAGTTTTTCAAAAGATGTTTACTACTACCATTGTTACGGGAAGGGTAGGTTACTATTTTTGAATGGTTGCTTATAAAGGGTGTTTTATTAAGACGGATCGCAGTTAGCAGTAAATATACATTGCAGCAAAATATATATTGAGTTTTCTGCCTTTTTCAACACTACTTTCAATCATCAATATATTGTTTATTGAAAGCAGTGTTGAAAGAGGTAGAAGAACTCAATATATATTTTGCTGCAATGTATATTTACTGCTAACTGCGGTGCGTCTTAATGAAACACCCTTCACAAGAAATTTTTTTTTCCTTTATAGTTTGCTAGATTTAAAGAGGAGTAAAATGAGAAGAAAGACAACTGATGCTAGTTGCAAATATCTATACCATTGCTCTTGATAAGAGTGGTAAAGAAATTACTTTTTTTGCGATTATTGAAAGAGCATAAATTACCATTTAATGAAAAAAGAGTTTGCCTTCTGCAACTCGATAATCTGATGAACTCTTACCTTTTTATTTAGACTTATTTTATGTAGGGTTTTTATATGATTTTCCATAACAATTTGCCCCTAATAAAATATATTTCTTGTTGCCGATTAATTAAATTGCACATTCTTCTTCATTGTTGTGTTAATGTGCTGGAATTTACAATTAGGACAAACTTATTATATATATAAAATTTTCTTCCGTCCTGATATGGAAATTCGTTTTCACTAAAATTATTTTCCTTACTGGCGCCATATTAGAATATTCCTACTTTGAAATTTGGAATTAATTATCCTTGAGTCTAAATGATATTTTGAAATGTGTGATTATTATAAATTTATTTACTTCAAAAAGGAAAAAATCTGATTCAAATATCGGTGGGAAGATTTTAAAAGAATTTCATTGAAAGGGTAGCGAAATTGAAAATACAAAAATTAGTTATTTTCGGCTGTCTCATTTAGAAGGGCCTCCACTTAGCATCTGTCAATTTTCTCATATAAAAATGAAATTTGGCAGTAAAATATTGTGACTTTTTATAATCAAGCTTGAAAATTAACTAAAAGGACATTAACCTACAGTACACCATCTTTAAGTTTCAAGAACCAGTAGTTCGATTAAAATCAACTAGACTTGATTATAGTAACTTATTTTAAACTAAATTTAGCATAGGAGTATTGAATGGTTCTATATCTATTCGACATCTACAAGTAAAGACAAAAACAAAAAAATATCTCTCACTATGTGAGAGTTTAATTCTTATTGTCTATAGCACATTGATGGTTGCAGGAATTTCTTGGCTAAATATAAATTTTGCGAACTAGTTTCACGGTTTGTGGCTAGCTTTATCTGTTTGTGTGTATCTTAGAATGCTAGTGGCCACAATTATTAACAATATTCATGAAATCTTCATGGTGAATTAGTACCATCCATAGATGAGCCTCACGTGTTTTCCTCAAAATCAGGTCTACATGTTTTTCAATGTTAGCACGATAGCAACCGCAAAAATTGTATTAGGAAATTTAAAAATGGCTTACTTTTTCTCTGTTCTTCTAACGATGTCATAATTGAAGACATGAAGTCACTTGCCATCATATTTCAGCTTGCTAGTTGGTAAGGGTAAGGAACTTCCTAAAACAGAACTTCCAACAGTGAGAGTTAACCTAATATTATGGATAATATTTCGAAAACAAATTTTAAAAGACAGAAAGAACTACACAAAGAACTTATAATTGGCATGATAGCCCCTATTCTGTATCAATGAGCAACGCTAAAAATACTTTTAAAACCACCTGTTATCAAAAAGGTTTCAAACTTTTGAGCTTAAACCAACGAGATTCTGGGACACAACAGTTGAAACATCACATGCCAAAGGAGAATTGGGAAATAAAAATGTATTTCAGCACAGATTTGATAATCTTTTTCACATTTTGAACTGCTAGTACTCCATAAAATTGTGTTCTGATTCCTCCTTTTATCTCTCTTGTAAGAGAGAGAATCAGGCATAGATAGTTGATGGCCTCGTGAAAATAAGCTCCCTATTTGAAACCTATAAATTATAAAGGCACAGAGGCAGAGAGCTAAAGAAGTTTCCAAATGAGTTTATTAAAGTATTAAGGAAGAAAAAAGCAGATTGCTACTGGCAAGAGGAAAGAACAAATCCTATAGAGGGAATACGAGAAGAAAATGAATATTGAAAAGGACATTTACCAGCGGAAAACTCTGTCAAGATGTATACCACTCCTCTGATAGTTGTTCACGAGAAGAGGAAGAAACATCAGGTGAAGGATTCAAGAGCAATCTGGTCATTCAGCAAAGGTAATAAAACAGCATAAGGGCCATTCCAAACTAAATCTTGAGTGATTATTCGCAAAATTGCGTCTACTGCTTGAATATATGCATGACTCATAAAAAATAATGAAGGAAATATCTTTCTAACATGAGAAATACTTAAGAATGGTAAGGCTCTCGTGTCTTTTATTTGATGAAAGAATAGATCACACATATGTTATACTAGAAGTAGAGGGGGTGTACAGAAAGTTTTCAGGTCTTATCAAAGAATTTAGGTGGGCTAATTGTTGAATTTATTAATGTGGTTCATCTTCCTCACTGGTTCAAAATAAAGATCTATTCAATCTGAGAAAATGGACATAATCACCTTCTTTTTCAATAGCATCTATTAAAAATAAAAAGGAACAAATATAGTGACATCTTGGTGCATGTAGATGTATGTGTGTGTCTAAAACTCACAAAGTATCGTTTGAGCACAAGCAATAAATTCAACAAAGCCGACAGAAAAAAAATGAAGTTTTCAACTACTTTCGATCTCTATTTTAAGTTCATTTCTCGATAATGAACTTGGAATTAAATTTAAAGGTACTTTTAATCTTCATTTTATGTATATTAACTCTTTGATCCTTTAATAGCAAGACAAATATGGTCGAAATTGGTAAATATTCTTTCATACTCTTCTTAGCCACTTAGGATCACTAACTTCGATTATCTTTTATATCTTTCATACGCATCTTGGTTTATGTAGTTTCAACTGTCTTTTCCACTTTTTACTGTTAAACATCTCCTCTGACGAGTAAATACCTTTTTCTGAAAATAGTGTTAAATAAAACTACAATTATTTTTTTGAAGTTGTGTATTTATCTGCAAAACCTATAAGCCTTGTTTTGTTTTCCTTACATCCTTACGCTAAAATATTTAGGAAAGAAGATGCAATCAAGTATAGCGGAGCCTAAATGGGCAAACATGATCTAATATAGCCTTAGTATAATTCTTTCTCACATAATATTCTAATATAATTTTATTGGTAGCCATTCGAAATGGATAGTTCAGAGGGTTCTAGGTTAGGGGTCAATGCTTCGTAGTAACCAGAGTGCACTAATATATAATAGTATTTGAAGGATATTCTTCCTGGAAATTGATAAGCTTATTTGATAATTTCTGAAATATGACTAAAATTCATTCCTTTGGTTATTTAATTTGTATACACTTGTTCCTGCTTTGGTTTCGGCATATTTATGGTTTACTTTAACTATGCTTGCTGAATAAATCATCCTCAAATATAATCTATGCTGTGTACTCAACATCTTCATTGAATCACGTTTTTAAATTATCTAAAATGTTTCATTAAATCACTTAAATTTTAATATTATAAGAAGCTTATCAAGCGACCACCTACTGCGGCATAGCTGCCGAAAGCAATGGAAACCTCATTAATAGGCCAATTAAAAAACAAAGACAACAACAGTAAATAATAAGTAAATCATTGAAAACCTGTAAGAGTTATACTTACATAAAACTGTGGGGCATTTATTGATGATAGAAATTTGTACAACTCCTCGCCTTAGTTATGAGGAATCATCATAACCTATATAATATGTGAGCATTCGTTTGAAGAAGACTTTGCAGAACATCATCAAATACAAGATAATCCTAATATCAACATAAGCTACTCTTTAACGATCTTTAGCTAATAAACGGCCACAGCCGCTAGCATATGAAGTTGTCACTACAGTTAGAAAACATAAAAACTCTCCGTCTTGGTCAGATCCGATTTTCTACTTACCAGAAGGAAGAATTGCCACCTATACAGAATACTATAGCTGAATGTATTAATGTGCTCTGGCTTTTATTAAGGAGAAATAAGTTACATAAGACAAAAAAGACAAAAGGAAATATGAATTAGCTTTAAAGACAAATGCACTTTAACCCAAAATGATGTGAGCAGATGAAAGGTATTGGCCAAAGCTGTGCTTTTAATATTTCCCTTAGTACTTTGTTTTAGGGATAAGCAGATAAGCATGAGAAACGGTTACAGGCTTGTTTGGTTCCAACCATGTATTTTGAGGAACAAGAGTATAGAAATGACACGGAAAGTAAACTAGAATGTAATAGCATATGAATCTAACAAATTTTAATACGCTTAAATGATGAGAGGAGAGTATCCAAAGCTTTGAGCAAAAAATTCGCACGCACATGAAGGCGAACGTAGGAATTAGACTTTCTTCAAAAGAGCACGTGTGTATGTGCGTGTTTTCTCGAATTACAGCTTAAATTATCTCTTAGACTGAAGATAAATTATGGATTATGGAGCTTTTTGTTCTACCCAGCTTTCCGACTTTGTTCGGCCCAAATTTGTGATTAATTATTATTTATTTTAAAGTGGAACAGGAGTTGGAAGGGGCGGCTTTGACATATTTGTTCACCTATCCAAAGCAAAGGAAACTCTGAACCGATGACTGAACGAAGCAGTATTGTGGCAGGTAAAGATTTAGCGGAGTATCTAAATCATGACCTGGCATTTGGGTTAGGTTAGGTTAGTTCTATGGAAAGCCGGTGGAAGAAGGAGGAATATAGTTGAAGAAGAACATCTTTTGAAACAAAAACAGTGACTCTCTTTTTCAAAAGGTGACTGAATATTGGTTATTTTGAAAAGTTCTATTTAAATGTAATGACTTTGGGAGGGCACCATATTTTTTATACTTTTTGGATAAATAATAACTATTCAAACCTAGCTTTCGCTTATAAGAGACAAGAGAGAAACTAGTTTGAGAATTTTGAAGGTTTGGAAGAAACTGTCCGTTGTATAGGAACAGAATGAAGTAATGAACGCTTGGATGAATTAAACAAACCCTGTTAATTTTTTATTAAAGTGTTGAGGACAGAGGAATTTGAAAGATTGGAACGATTCTATTCACATGGAAAGCTCGTTGGAAGAACACGGTGCATTGGATTAATTGCACTGCGAAGGATGGTTGGTTAATGGAAGGTCAGAAAGCGGAGTGATATGATCGAAATATTTAAATGGTTTTATTGAAATTTAAAGTAATTTGGATGAATAATATCTCTTGTATAGTTTCTATTAAAGTAATAAAAATTGAGAGGATATGTTTGAAAAAATGGTGCAGCTGTATTAAAATGTAAAATGTATACTGTTGGTGCTTGATTAAGTAATGAACGATTATAAATTTTAATTAACCCTGATCTGAAAGTGAGTTAGTTCTTTTCGGGACTTTATATTTGGTCGTTAATTTTATAGAGAGGCAACGGGGTGCGTGGCCAAAGGAGTCAATGATTAATTTCTACGTGTCATCTTGAGACTTTTTATTTTCTGTTTCTTCCAGTTTTTTCTTATAGTTTTTTATCTGATTACTGCGTGCTTGGTATTCAGGTAGTCGTTGCTATTAAAATGTACCCGCGCTAAAATATGGGTCTAAATTGTGATACTTTGTATATTAAAACAAATGAGGGAGGAAAGCTGTTTTGAGGACACCGCCCACTGATCAACATGTCAACAACCTTAATTAATAAAAATCTCTTGTACGATTTTAATTAAAAATTCAATTTTATGTGCTACACATGCTCTCTTTGGGGGTAATAACATTCCCTTAATGCCTAAACACTTAAGTGTCAAGGCTTGTTTCACCTTTAGAACACTTTTTAAACCATTCCGTATCCTCACATAAGCAGAAGCAACTTATAATTAAAAATCAAGGGTTAAGTTTATGTACTACCTGCCTCGATTCATGCTTCTGCTTCCGAAACATAAGATAGGAGGAGGCACAAGTCTTAAAGGCTTCTAAAGGTTTAGATAAATAGATAATGATTACATTACTAAAGACTTTTCATTACCAAAGGTATTGCAGATATTTTAGAGTATATTGGTGGTGTTGAATCAGATTAGGGCATTGATTTTGCTGGATTGACTCTAACTTTTAATTTAGTTAAAGAAAGCCCACATATTTAAGAAATTACCTTAGTTACCTTTTCTCACCCTCGTCAATTTCACGATATATATTACATGCCGAGGTGTTTGTAAGGATAAGGCTAGCTAATTTAATCCTAAGTCTATAAACAAAAAATTTAATAACCTTGACTAATCAAGTATAATTAATTAATAATAATTAAAGTTTTGATTTCCTTTTAGTTCAGCAAGACAAGTACGTTAAACACTCGAGCAATAGTCTGCCACCATATATCTGTACTATTTGCCATTATAACTTCTCTTTTTCACCTTTATTTTCTGATGGAATCTCTCCCATTGTTCCTCGTGAAATTTAATGAAATTGTATCTAAGTTTTGAGGATCTTTTGCAAATATACTTCATGTGTATATGGCTGCTTTGTTTACATGTTAGAATAATTTATATTTCTTCCAAGTGCATTTTTTTCATACCAATACTGTAATACATATTTTCTCTCTAATTTCAACCCGGCTAATTTTTCTCATTCGAACTTAATGATCCATGTTGTAGACTCTTTTAATGCAGTTGCTCATGTTTCTCTGGAGCCTAGATTAGTCATCTTTTTTTAGTCTAAATCTAATAAAGATTAGTGCAGAGTGAAAGGTATAGGATTTCGTACCGTTTTGTTCTAACATAAAATCCATTCTTAATTAAAAAAAAATCAGGCAAAAATACTTATAATTCAGGACATAAAAATATTATTTTTCTCATATGACGAGAGGAATTATAAACATTAATTTTCCATTCAAACAAATTACTGCCTAAAAATGATGTTTTTTTTTAAACATGACTGCGCAATGAGAAAATATTGTTTACTACAAGCATATTATGGTACCAATCCGTTGATTAAAGAATTTCAATAATATAATCGCTCTTATCTTTAAAGGGAACTCTCAGACCAGATTTTCAGGTTTTACTGGGAAAGGTAGAGGGTGGAGTAATTGGGGTTCTGAAGAAATATGCTCTTAAATAAGTTGCTTATGTGCTTTGGTTTTAGATGATAAATGAGAACTCTTTTACGTGTTGCGAAAGTTAGGTATGGTTGTTTGGGTTCGTTTATTTTTATTTAATGGTTATATGTTGTTTGATGTTACAAGTAGTTTAAGGAAAATTGTTTGAGATTGTTGGTTTTATTTGCAAGTTATGAGTTATTTGTTGTGTCAGGTAAATTTCACGTAGTAATGGTTATATCTAATAGATATTAATCAGCTAACCAAATTACCAGGTCAACCTCTGCTCCACACACCCACTTCTCTCTCATTTTAAAGATCTTCAACGCGTGAAGAAGATTCTTGATTCACAATGGATTGGGGCCTAGCAAACTGTGCCCCTCACTAAAGCTCAACTACATTAAGCCACTCCTCAGTTACTGGATCTTTCTTTCCACCAAAGTACCCATAAAAGTATCGTGTTGCCACACCTCCCTCTGAGTCAAACCAGGCTATCCCACGGATACCTTATATCCCGCGATCATCCTATGTTAAAATGAAAACCATGTCGTACTAGACTCACTATATCCAAAGTACTTAGTTTACTTTTACTATATTCACCATCGCCGCTGCTTTCCTTTCGCCCAAATTTACCGTTAATCTGACTAATTACGTCCGATCTAATTCACAAACACCCGATTCATACAAATAACATTTTTACCTTCTAAAGTCTCACTCGTCTCTTTTCTCTGATAAATTCTCACTTGTGGCCTTCTTTGGCTCTCCTGCACTATCTTCTTCTCGTTATTTAATCCTATCTAGCTTCTCTGACTGTGATGTATATGCGGTAATATGCAGCCAAGCTTCTCATATTAAAAAACAACACCAAACATATTTAGACATCTGTCTCCATATTTAAAACAAAGAGTTAAAAACAGAATTTTGATTTCGCCAAAATGACTATTTTCGATCTAATGGCCTAGCCTCAAAATTGCGTCTGCAACAAGGTAACATATATTTATTGACATGCACCGCAGGCTTTGTCCATGAAATTTACTATCCTTATTATTATTATTATTATTATTTAATTTTTTATTTTAAAATTATCTTTACAATTGTTTTTTGCGTATATATTAAATGATTATTTTATTATTGTATATTATTATTATTATTATTGAAAGTTTATATGATTTTCTTCTTTAACACATAAATGCGCTATTCATAAAGGACCTGCTTACAAAATTCAGGTCAATTTAATAATATTTGTAACGAATGCATTCTACAAAATCAGGACAAAGTTATCAATTACTTTTTAAAAAGGCATCACTTGCTTATTTATAAGTGAACTTTGCAATCAAAGATAATATATAGGCTCTCCACAAGGCTTTTATATTCTAAGTCTCGTAAAATGCCTTTGGATGTAGAAAAAAAAGAGTACAAAATTTAGTCCGTTTAGCGTGCGAAGAGAAGCACAAAAATATCACAATGGTTGTTTTTTGTGTTGTGAATATGAAAGGCAGCTCCAATTATCAGAGTAAACATTAATGGGAGCATTTGAAATTTGGAGTCAAGAAGGCAATCTCTGCTGCATAGCGAAAAACTTACAATACCAGGGTTTATCTTACCTCCTGATCCTCCTAAGTATGACGTTGACTAAATTAAGGACTTGAACTGTCAAAGAGATGCTAGAAATTACGTGGAATATAAGTGACTTTTATCTATCCTATCTTCAGAAGGGTTCTTCTCGAAGACAACTAAATAATTTGATTCAAGCCTTTAGTCTATCAAAATAATAAGATAAAATTTTAGTACCCAGGTTAAAAGAAAGGAACAAACTACAGCTAGAATGAAAAACTTGTCTACTGTAATAACATATCTGCACTTCTCCAAATAGCATTACCAGTATATTAACCACAAGATTCGAAGAATTTTAGAGACTGTTTCACCAATAGAGTGGAATGTTTATTGGACAAAGATAACCGGTATGTATATGTAAAAATTACTCAATAGAAAAAGCTTAAAGAGCTCTATGAAAATTTAAAAAAAATATCTTCCAAATATCATCAAAAGATTTGCAAAATCTGCTTGTGGGATTTTAAAACTGGTTTCATTGGGAAAATTTGACGTAAATTTAAAGATATAACATAATCTTAGAG
This sequence comes from Ceratothoa steindachneri, assembly GCA_963969495.1. Classification (NCBI taxonomy): domain Eukaryota; kingdom Metazoa; phylum Arthropoda; class Malacostraca; order Isopoda; family Cymothoidae; genus Ceratothoa; species Ceratothoa steindachneri. The sequence continues at coordinate 144,651,373 of OZ018321.1, read as the reverse complement.
GCGACGATAATCATTAAATAACTATTTGTTGCTGAAAAAATTCTTCTTTCTCCTCTCCAAATCAAGCTTATAGTGACTGATGAAGCAATTTGTTAGGGGCTTGGACAAAAACATGATCGATTCAAATATATTTGCAGATCTTTTGGAATGATTTATGATTTATGTAAGTATATCTATATTTATATATATATATATATATATATATATATATATATATATATATATATATATATATATATACATATATATATATATTTATATATATATATATATTCTCATTATAGCATGTTTTATTAAAAGCAACCGCTAGTTTCGAATTAATAATTATTCTTTCAATATTCTCGATTTGTCTTATATTCGCCTTTTCTTCATTGTTTAACCTGTGGATAAGCGTACTGAAGTTCATCGTGGACTGATGTTTGTTATTTTGCCAAAGGTAGAAGTAAATTAATTTAATTTAGCACTTTCTTCAATTTAACTGACGCGTTTGGATACATCGAGTACCATCTTCAGAGTTACAATGGGGAATTATTACAAAGTATTTAGTTTAAATATGTTACAAAATGTATTAACAAAATTACGAACGAAGCTATACACGTATAGGCAGGTTGAATCCAGAGGATAAAAGGTCGGAGAAGTAGGTAGCCATGGAGGGCAAGGAGGGGGGGGGGGATTAAGCCTCTTGCCAGAGAGGATTAGTGGATACTGGCAGCTCTGAATACACCTATCCCTCTGTTTGCTTTCTTGCGCTGGGCAGGGTTCATTAGAGTTAGACTCTAAGTTTAAATTCGGTTGATTCTTCTAGATATACGAGTATATAGCTTCAAGGAAGAGCAGTTGGCGCCTGTTGGGAGCATAGTCTACAGTTTTGGTGTTTTCTTCTATCATTTTTCAGTTGAGGCATGTTCCGTGTACTTCCCTGTGTATGTTTTTCAGGTGCACCATTGTTCAGGTGGTATGACATTTTTCTTGAGGGATTAGTTTCGGTCATGCCTATATACGAGTTAGATAAGAGCTCACAGTCTGCTAGTTTACATGTGTACTCGTATAACAGATCTGTCCTTTGTTTCGGTTGTAGTGGGCGTTAGGGTTATTTTTATTGAAGAAGGTTAAAGTACGTCTATTTTGATAGTAGATGATTAGTGCGATCTTTTTCTCGGATTTTATGGGTTTTATTCCTCGGTCTATATTTTCCTTGATGGCTCTTTCATCTGCTTGGTGTTTTGTGCTCATAGTATTCTTGTTTAACAGTTTTATAATATCATCATTATCAGTATTCCTGTTCTTCTGGGGTTCTGAGAGGTACCATATGTCCATTTTAATTCTTATGGTTGTTTGTATTTCTTTATTAGAGAATCGGTTATTTACGAGTACCTGAGTGGCTCACTCGAGTTCGTTGTGTGTATCTTTCCATGTGGTGCAGTGGGTAAAAGCACGATTGATGTACGACGATATTACGCTTGTTCGGTAGCGCTTAGGGCATTTGCTGTCCCCATTCCTGCAAAATTTCGAGTTGGTGGGTTTAAAATAAACTTCAGTTGTTATTGTTTAATTGATATTGGTAGTGATGATATCTACACTGTCATAATCGGTCTCTTCTCAGCCTCAAATATTCAGACCGTCCATTGAATTTAGCTTTGGTCATATATCATCCTTCTGAATCACAAAAACCTCACTTCAGACAGGACTGCTATTTAACCCTTTTGTTCTATTTGTTCATTAACGCCAACTGCCTGGCTGAAATTTTATAAACATTTCCCAAACTTTCTCCCGACTTTATCATCACTCTTTTTTTCTCTATTTATCTATCCCCTTATAAATCACTTTGTGAATTACTACTCTGCTCTCTCTCTACTCTCTCTTTCTCTCGAAGAAACATCAGTAACATTCTCTTCAGACAAAGCTATTCCACAGAAACTCCATTGGTCACGCCTAGTTTCTCTAGACATATAAAACAATCGGACGATCAAATCGCTTCAGAAAGCACAAGTCTTTCCATTCATCTTTAGGTTTTGCTCCATCCACCAACAAAGGACTTTCTCCCCCCATTCACTTCGTCAAGCACTCCTCCCTGGATAGGAGTCACAAGTATTTTCATCTGCATTCACATTTAATCCCTCTACGGAAAAAAAGGCTTTAGGCTCAACAATTACAGCCATTCATCTTATTAAACGTCAAGTTCAAAATAGTTATTTTTATTAACCTCGTCAGAGAGAGAAGTTTACCCCCCCCCCCCTCCCCACACATACGCACAGAACCCAACGTCTACCTGTGGCACCTGAAAAGATACAAGTTCTCGCCCTCGACCGTCTAATCGGCAACAGACCAAAGGTGCCAATGGCCTTTGCGCAAAGCTGTGAGGCCCGCCGAGACAATCCTACCCCCCTTTGGCCTGCCCATTCTAATGAGATCCCCGTCTCCCATTTTGTGGTTCCCGGCGACTCGCTTCCGACGAGGCAGTATAAATAATTCGAGAAAAGCTTTGAGAAAGCAGGACCATACAGCCCCGTCTTGGTTAGCAGTCAGGTACAATCTCGTCCGCCCTGCTCCGCCTCAAAACGGATTCCAGCTACGAAATCAAGGCGTCATCTCTACCCAGCCTTGCTCGTACCTAAGGACAGAATTCCCGCCCAACAAACATAGACACGGACAAGAATCTATCACTCGGGTATAGACTTTGTTCTCGCCTGGAGTACTTCAGTGTTCATTTTTCAGCGAGGTTAAAGAAAAAGGAACTTTGCAAGTGGAACTTTGCTGCGCCCTGTTTAATCGTTGTATCCAAGCCTCCAGTCAATTAGTCTTTACATGACCTTACCCGATAATTGCACTCTCCCATTTTCTCTGGAAGCAATCACCGTCAATCACCGTACATCCTCTCTCGGACTCTCGTACACGTCGAGTAATTGGTATCCACCCCCATTCGCATGGTACCTAGGGGCTCATTTTTTTATAGTCATTTATTGACTTGCGCTATTAATATTTTATTTGTATAGAGTTAAGTTATTTTTCTAATCCAAGAACCACTAAGAATTGATTATTCAGGCTAATCGCACCGGTTTTGTTTATTTAACTCTCGCCCTGGGATTTGTATCCAAATTTTCTGTCATGTCCTCTTTACGGTCTTCCTACGACAAACCTGTTGATAAATACAAAATCGATCTTATTTGGTGAACACCATTAAAAATAACTCGAATTCCGAACTTGGATTCATATAGCAGAGAATAAATATTTCTTCCCACTTGGAACTGGTGACCCCCGCCACAATCAAGCAACCTCTCTTCTCGCTACAAACAACTTCTTTTATATATCTCTCTCTTTCTCTCTCTCTCTTTTATATATATATATATATATATATATATATATATATATATATACAGTATATATATATATATATATATATATATATATATATATATATATAAATATATACATATATATATATTTTTATATATATATGTATATATATATATATATATATATATATATATATATATATATATATATATATATATATATATATATATACAACCTTAGCAAAAAATTATCGTCAGATATGAAAAGGTGAAAAATATGATTGAAACTCATTTATTTCCCACTTGACATACAAAAATACAAAAATAAACATTTTTGCTTATATTCTGTCAATGATTAGTATTGATGCGTCGTTATTTTGCTTTTATAACCGCTTTAATGCATTTTTGCATATTGTGCATAAATGGTTGCGGCAACCTTCTGAAATTCAATATGTGATACTAACGTTTATTCCTATTTTTTAGGGATTATCCTATTGTTAACTTACAAGTGGTAATTTTATGTTAAGACTTTCTCCGAAGAAACAGATTCCTGAAGCTCAAAGGGCACAAATCATTGCATTTTCCGGAGAGTGATTATCTCAAGTCAAAATTTTAGGAAAATTTGAATGCTCGAGAAACCGTTTCCAAACAACCATTAAAAGGTACAATGAGAACACTTCTTTCAAAAACCGTGATAGTCATTATCGCCAAAGGTGTACAACTCCGAGGAAAAGAAGGTTGCTGAAAAGGAAATCTCTGGCCGATAGGACAAAAAACGTCTTCTCATGTATCTAATGAGATTGGGGTAGCAAAAAAGAGAGAGATATCAGAACGCACAGTGAAAATAAGGTTATTAGATGCTGGGCTCAAATAATATAAGGCTTAAATGAAACCGTGGCTGTATCAGGTGAGCAAGCAGAGGCGATTGTCTTGGGCAAAGAACATGAAGATTGGATTAAGGATGATTAGGCTATAGTTGTTTACTCTAATGAAAGCAAATTTGCGATATGTAGGTTCTCCAAATTAGTTTCCATCAATCTATTACGTTTGTAAACATTTTTATTGGATACACCAGGTTTATCAACCTTTCTTTGGTAAAATTTTCAATGATGACATTTCAGATGGTGTAATATTCCAACAAAACAATGCTCCATGCCACACATCTAGCGTCTCAAAGGGTTGTTTTAAAAGGAAAGACGTGACGTTGATGGCATGCCGCCCTCAATCTCCAGACCTGAATCCTATTGAACCTTTCTAGTCACACTTGGGCAAAAGAGTAAGGGTGCTCAAATCTTCCTCATAAGGTGAATTAACAACCAAAATTCATGAGTGGTAGAAATATGAGGCAAACACCTTTGCCAACTTAGTTTCAATTATACAAAAACGCATAAAAGCAGTTATAAAAGCAAATGGACGACACATCAAATAATAATTATTGATAGAATATACGCAAAAATGTTTATTTGTATTATCTCGAGTAGGAAATAAATGAGTCTCAATCATATTTTTTACTTTTCCTACCTTCCCCATAATTTTGCCAAGGTTTTAAATATATATATACTCGTATATATAGAAATAACCCTATATTTTTAGAAAGTTTTTTTTGGAATATTCACCCCTCTCTCTCTCTCCCATAGTAAGGGCCTCTTGCACACCAATTTGTTCAATATGTTCATGACTTGAGTTCCCTGTGTATAGTTCTTTCTGAAATGGGTGGTGAAGGACCAGAATTGAGTTTTGTATCAATTCCTGCCTCGAAGCAAATCGATTGGCAAAAACAAGCCAGGAGATTCTAAGACGGTATCTGTCTGTCAACTCCTTCTGGCTATAGTTTTTTGCCTAAGGTTCGTAAACGCTTCAGATGTTAAATTATGTTTTCTCTCCCTAGGTGACTAATTATTTGTCCGGTGAGCTTATATATATATATATATATATATATATATATATATATATATATATATATATATATATATATATATATGGAAGATAATGGTAAACCACAATATTTTTGAATCAAGATTCTATTTATAACAATCGGTCTAGTTTCGAAAAGATGCCATTTTCTGTTCCGGTTCCATTTAATTTGGCTTAGGTTGTCAATCACGCCAAATTTACTCGAGTATATATTTTCTCCAGATTGTTTCCTGCTGTTCCATTTTGTGTAGGATGTGTCTTACCTTATATATACTGTGCTCCTTGTCTAGCGTCTTCATTATTAGTTAAAAATGTCATCTTGCCGACTAGTCCGATAGTTATAAATAAAATCTTGATTCAATTCTTATAGTTTACCAGTATCTTCCACTGATATATATATATATATATATATATATATATATATATATATATATATATATACTTATATATATATATATATATATATATATATATATATATATATATATGAAAATTAACCCACAGGAAAATGAAAAGATGAATCCAAGCACTTTCGAACTATATTTGCAATTTCATTTTCAAGGAATAGCATAAAAAGGGAGAAGACAACCTTATATAGGGTACTAAGACACGAAGGGAAGGCCCATCACGTAGTACAAACCAATGGAAAACACAATAACAAGACAGAAAAATACCAATATAAAGAAAAATAGGCCACTAATAACAGACATATGCATCCCTAAAACGATATACACACAACAACGCCGTGTATATGAATGGGAATGAAATGGTGGGTGAAAAACCAAAAAAACATTTTAAAGGATTATCATTAGAACGAAAACATTTAGGGCTAAGAGTTAATCCACGATTATAGCAGAGACACGTGGTGGGGGAAGCAATGCGAATAATATTACACTAATAAAGAGTGACAACAGGCTGCATTATGAAATTATTTCATTTGGTACAATTTTTTTTAAAAGAGAGTCGAATTTAAATAAGCCAGGGGAAATATTTATATTAAGCAACATGCCAATTAATGAACACACGTCAATATTTCTTTTTGTGAAATCAGCGGAATGATAAAGGAATTTTGCAGAGTACCAGTATATGGGGTGGTTATTTTCCGATAAATGTAAAATTAAAGCGCTGTTTAGTTCACCTCTTCTAAAATTATACTTATGTTAGTAAATTCTAGTAGATAGAGATTAACCAGTTTGCCCGAAGTAGGGAAAATTATAAATAGAACATTCTATAAAGTATAGTCGACCTTTTTTCCTTGTATTATTGTCGACTAACATTTTATATAAAGTGGATTCATATCTGAAATTTACAGAGATATTAAGTTGCTTAAAAATTCGGGTGAGACCAAAAAATGGTTCAAAGTAGGGCAAGATAAGACAATTTTTGTAATTGAAAACCGGTTGCTTATCAGTTCTATAAAAGTTCTCTTCGCAAAGTTTAATGAAGTATGCAAAAATTGGCGAGGTTAACAGGTTTTACTTATTTCAAAGATACTGGACAATTCCTTATCCAAAAATTCCGGACTAACAAGGCATAATGTGTTTGTTGCTTCATTAGGTTTAGAGATTTTGCGGAGACTTTGTTATTGTTATTTTGTTTCCTCGTATATTTCTGTAGTGTCTGTCGTGTGTTTTTTTTTTCTGGTATATCGCTGGGGTTTTTGAAGTCAAAGGGATTTTCACGTTATTCTTTATGAAGATGACACTGGAATTAAGGAACAAGTTATTTACTATCTTATCCGGCTTTTTTTCTTAGTGGAAGTTTTTTTATTTTTCTGAAATTTAATTTTTATTTTACAACTTGTCATCCTGAGTTCATTACTTTTTTTTTTTTGGATGCCATTGAAATTATTGAGGGTCATATTTTGTCCACCAAAATGTAATCAATTCTATTGTATATATCATAGTTTGGGCTTATCAATCTCCATCTGTGGTGCTGCTTCTTTTTTAACATATTGTTGCTAATTTTGAGGTCTTTAGGTAGTATAGGGTAAATCAAAACCTGTTTACTTTCATTTCCTTCCCCATTTAGAACTTTCCCTCGATTAATTCCTTAAATTGCTTAACCATTGCATTAAAAACTCAAGTTGATATTGAAATCTGCTTGGTTTTTTTTAGGCATATCCTGATATCATTATAGAATCCAAGTTTTCTTGTGTACTATCAATGGTCAGTGCAAAAGAATAGGTGATAATAATTTCAAGCACGTCCAAGATTAGGTATACGTAGAACTTCTTGTGATTCTTGATGAGAACATGGTAGAGAAATCAATAGAACAAATCAACTGTGGAGTGGTAGAAAAACATGGCTCTATCTTCGGAAATTACAGGATTCTATGTTTAAAATCCAAAGTATTTAATCAAAGATTTCCAGGACCACTCGGAGCATCATGGAAAAAACATCTTAAAAATAACTTAAAGACATCCATATAAGGATTATAAGTCTAAAATTGCGTCGGTGAAATTCCTCATGGCTGGAAAACGTAGCAGACTTGTGCTCTATGCTTTGATCGATGGAAACTACATGGGGACGCTTTTACCCAGTAGTATGATGAAAAGGCTGGTAATTTCGATATTGAAAAAAGTATAGAATTAAGTAGAGGGTGAAACTAATTTTCTTCATCGTTTTATTATTATTTAAAATATATTATGTTCTTAATGGATAAGAAATATCTTTAATTCGAATGCCGGTAAATGAGGAATTCCAGCCGTTGTTTTCCTATTTGCAGTGCACCATAAATAATCCAGTCCTCATTTCTCATTCGAAAAGTTATAGAATATTAACTGGGACCAAAGCTAAAATCTAGCACAAAGGCAGAATTCTCTGTCGGTCACTCCGTACCAAGTCCAGTACAGTAGGAAAGGGCCTGGAGAGAAATATTGTGCTTTCTTACAGCATATTATTCACCCTAGAAACCTGCAAAAAGGAGTGCAACGATAGCAAGATATAAAAGGCAAGAGTATGAAAGTAGAAATATTAGAGACCAGGATAGGTTCAGAAAAGTAATACAGGTATTTCTTCCTTAAAGAGGATGAAATGCTGAGTAGCCAGTGAAGTTCGCGAAGTAAAGTATTGAACGAAATAAACTTGATCGATGACATAACAGGAGCTGCAAAGTTTTTAAAAAGTTTAAGGTGTAAAGGGAAAAAACATGAGGTCCAACAATATAATTGGTGCACTAGTCATACCTACGGGCAATGAAAACGTCGATGATAGTCTCGAAATTTATATAATCATAGTGGGAGGGAAGAGGGTGAAAGCAGAAACAATTTTCAGATATTAGCGACATAATCGCAGTAAAAGGGTTGACTGTCGAATGTGAATCCGCATTTTTAGCAATGCTAGAAGAGCTCTAAGAAATTACCACTAGCTTCTGCTTAGTCGTGTCATGGTTAGCTCTCAGAAAGTTTTCCAAAAGGTATTCAGTATTGATGTTGTAGGTGAATCTAAATTTCTAAGACTCTCATAAAAATAAGCTGGGGATAAAGATAGGTAGGTTTGTGTATCATCGACATATAAATGCCAATGGCGACGAATAAAAATAGTAAGGTGAAGTTACGAAACAAGAGTGGGCCAAAGTTCGATTCTTGCTGAACACCGAAAACGCGATCTTTTACATAACCTCAAGAAAAAATCACGCAGCGTAAGTTCTGGGGATATTGGGGGCCAAGCGCAAAGAGCAAGGTGTTGGGTCCCTTTCGACCAATTCATCGCTGGGGCACTTTTTCATTTAAAAGAACTCGAACCATCAGGTGCCAATGGGGTGGTGCTCCATCTTGTTGAAAAATGAACTCATGCAAATCTGCTTGTATCGAAGTGAAGAGCCAGTTTTGGAGCATATCGAGATAGGTTTGTCCTGTAACGGTGTTTCTTTCAAAGAAAAAAGGACCTTAAACCTTATTCCGAGCCACAGCACAGCATAGACACACCATCTCCAGCATCGAATCGCAAAATTCCATCCACTTTCTCATGTCGTCTTTGGTAAGTGCTGAATGAAGAGTAGTCTGTATGATTTCAAATATAGACGTCTTCTTAGAACACGCCAGATAGTGGATTGAGGGATCGCAATCTCATGGTTAGCTCGATTTATGGACTTCCGCTGGTACCTTTCAAACGCAGCACGGATTCTTGCTACTTGTTTCGCCGAAACTCGTGATTGTCCTGACCTTTTCCTTTACACATTTACCTAATCTTTTGAAATTGTCGAAACCACCGTCGAATGTTCTTAGGAGAGGGCGGATTATTGTCAAATCGCTTTCGTAAAGTACTCAGTAGAGTGACAACCGAATTTATTTTCGTGAACTCGAGGACGCAGAACGCCTTTTGCTGAGGACTCGCCATTCCGAGGGTGTACAAACAACTGAACGTTACGAAAGGAACGACGCGATGTGGCAACAGCACCCCTGTGGCAACCATTAAAAACTTATAAAACTTCTCTTTTAAATAGTTAATGGCTCATTCCATAACGATGCTAGAAAAATGAAGTAATACGTCATAAAATCGGCTCATTCCCTTAGAATAACCCTGTATATGAAAGAATCTTAGGAAAAGCGGCTAGATGTGTTAGATGGTTATTATAAAAGATTTAATTATGCTCGCACTATTAAATTTATGCTATTTAGGATACAAATTTGTTCCAATTGATTATAATTCCGCATACACACACACAATCTCTCCCCAGTATTCATGATAAACTAACAGATCATCATCTTTTTACGCCCCTCACTTGAATTTCCGTAGGTGCAGGAAACTTTCCTTTGCAAAAATGTCCTCGATCGTTCACACTAGACTACGATACAGGCAAAAATAATTTCAATATCTGTGTCCTTCAACTAGTTTTCTTCATATTGCAGACGTCATCTTGTATTACACATTATTTAAATTGAATTTAAGACTGCGATAAAGATTCATTCATTTCTATATTTAAGCATAATAAAAGATAAGTCAACGAGAGCCTCTCCGCATGATACCCGTATTTGCTAGGGCCCAAGAGTCATGAAAGTTCAATTGGGCACACTCGATCTACGCGCCGCGATTTTGATAAAGAATTCCCCTGAACTGAACCTCGACGACTGCGTTTTCTCCCAGACTAGCCGGCAGATTCTTGTTAAATATCCCTAGCTGGGGACATTTCCTAACTGTGGCACCACATATGGGGTCTATTTTATTCGCAATCAGAATAAATAGGACGCTAGCCTATCAGGGTGACATGGTGTTTTTTTTTGTCATTTTTGATCACGACTTGGGCGGAATTACAAGGACTAGTTCAATAAAATTATAAAGAACAAGGCCTGACTATATTGAGTGCATGTTGAAATAGCGTTCTTCAACCTTAAGATGAAAAAGATGGCTAAAATTTCAGGTCATCTTTGTTTGTGTAGATGTGCCTTGTTTATTTAAACCTATTAAATTTCTACTTCAATAGATGACCGCGACAGATGGAACTTGATGCTGCTCTTTAATTGGATCAGAAGAAAGTCTGGTGCTATGGGGCTTTTATTTAACAAAAGTTTAAGATAAGGAATTAATAGAAGTAGAGATAAATTAGGTGGGTGATTGTTTAAATTGAAAAAATAAATGATTAAAAGAGGAATAAAGTGATGAGAATTAATCACAACATAATACGATAAAATGAATCCAAGGCATCTATGTATATAGGTAGCTTAATCAAGACGCTATCATCGCCATTGAGGGAGTCGCTAACACATTAACTTGCTCAGAATGTACCAGCAATGGATAAAAATCTCACCTAGTCAGGTCGGGTCGTTTGGTGAAAGAATGTGAATGGCAGTTTCGGTTCAACACATTAAAAAATAAACAGAAGATTAACGAAGTGACTTAATGTCGTCAGGCGTGGAAAGGTGTTTCAATTGGTGGGTCATGCTGATGTCTAAGGGTTTACATCAGGAGGATTATTGCTACGAAGAATGACAAATGAACAAAATATCTTGCTCTTCAACTTCGAAACTTCCGTGTTTGTTCATTTCGTCACATTGCATTATATCTTGGCAACTGGCAAGTGCCAACTACTTCCAGTTTAAAAAGCTGAAGCAAGAAAGGGGTCTCTTGATAAATTTAGTTTGCTCAAGTTTTTTTTTTCTTACTTGCATATTGGCGAAAAGATAATTTACTGAACCCAAGGTCCCAAATTTCTCTAGAAGGGTTCTAATCCAGATATTTTTACTCACATTGGAACGCACCACAGTCAACCATACATTTTTAATTCCATTAACTCTAAAACTTGATTATAACACACTTCTGTCGAGATATCCTTTTTGATTTGGGTTTTTAAAGAATTACTTTTCTGCATTATAACGCCCTATATTGTTTAATTTTATCTTTAATCACACCAGGACCATACTGGCAAACCCTCAAAGATATTAACTCATTTTACAAGCGATGAATGTTAGGTGGTAAAGAGAGATAGAAAATTTTCAAGTTTTAATTTATTTGATTCCTTAAAATTACTATTTATAATCTACGCTGCAAAATTGGAAACATTTATTGGTAATTCAGGTGCTAAGAAAGAAGGATAAATTTATAATTATAATTAGATAAATTTACATATTTAAGTAGAGAAGAAAAACTTGGACTATAAAAACTATATGGTTGTACTGAAAAGCCTGAGTCACTTAGCAAGAGGAAATAAAACAACAAAATTTTCTCAAGCAATATCAACATTAAGTTAGTTTAACCCTACTCATTCGACTACCAGCCTCCGTACGCTGCTGTTGTTTGTTGCTCCTGCGCAGTTTATTTCTCTTTGTGTAGGCCCTAAATGACAGAAATTAGTTTAGGAGAAAGTAGGATTTAAATTTTGCTTTGCTTCTGTTATAAGCGAAAACTTTCTACAAAGGTTGCTGTGAAGGAAATTTGTGATACTGAAGGAGAAGGCACAGTCCAGTTAGGCAAAAGTCTCGAGGTAGTATATACAGACGTTTCAACTCCTGGGATTTTACCCTTGATGATCAACTACATTCCGGCCGACCATCATGTTGGTATCTGGGACAGATTCCGATGCTGGCTGATTGCTGAAGAAGACCTTACAGAATGATGGAATTGATTTTGAAGAATACATGTTGGCGTTGCTCCCAAATATGTTGTTGTTATCTTTCCGCTTCCGAAATGAGTCAGGATTTTCTGGCTAACCTAATATAAACAAACACATAAATGCGTAGCTAAAATGCTTGCCTTATCCTTCAATAAGGGCATTAAATGGTAATAAAGGATAGTTATTTTTTGATGGCATCAAAAGCATTAACCTTAGCATGTGGAGAAAATGGTTATATGCCAATGCTAACTAAATAAATCCTCGTGACTCTTAAAAAGTAATCATATAATTATAATGGGTAATATTTTTCCAAAACCTACACTATATAATGGAATGGGAAAAAGGGGTGATGAAAAAAAGTATGGCACGGTGCCTTGTTGGGACTGGATGTCGCAATTTGCTACAATCCAGCCCATACTTACCTCTATTAATTATCAATAATCGTGCCTTAAGAATTCACAATACTCTTAACACCATTTGGTTGTTAAGGAAAAGACTTTAAGTAGAGTACTTTCAGTCACCTCATGTAATGCACATAAACGAGTCCATTACTTTGTTCTATAACTAAAAAGCAATAGGCACTCAGCAATATCAAGATTTTGTGAAAGAGGAAAGTGTGTTATATTTTGCTTAAACGAGATGTGCCCTCTTCTCAGATAGCGCTTTTAAATAGGACCGTCTATCTGATTGATGGTAGTATATTTTGAACTGGTTTCATCCTGTTCGACACCACTAAATCAATATCTTTCTATCTTTTCATTCTTTGAAATATCCATTTTTAATCATGAGTTACTATTTATTCATGGATTCCTTCAAGGGGCTGAATGCGCTTTTCTATTTAATTTTACAAATTCACAACACAACTCTATATTTACAAAGTTGAAAGAAAGAGAAACCATCGTTAAACCCACCTTCTCTTAACTATTTGAAGCAGTTTAGAAAAGCGAAACATTCACCAATCCATCAATATAAGATTTCAAATATAACTAATGCGTTACCATAATAATTATAAAATTACGATGAACTTAGGCATTTCTTTAAGGACAATTTCAATAATGAATATTTAGGGTGAAGATGTTCGGCAGTACCAAAGAAAGAAAAATATGAGGGCGATGATTCTAATAGTGACAAAAGCATGGAAATGATAGGGAAGGAAAGGGAAACACACCAGTATCCTACAGGTAGAAGCATTTCCATAAGGCAAGTAGAAGAGCCGACCTAATGTAAAAGGAGAAAAATGAATTAAATAAAAAATAAACACATCAACCTCAAATACAAAGACAAGAAAGCCTATCAAACGAGCCTAGTTTTAGTAATGTAAAAGAGAAAAATCACTTAGATGGACTTAAGATGAAGAGTATAAGTTGATTATCAAGTATAATAATTCACGGTTATAGAATCGATTTTAAAAATAGAACTGATACACTTTCCCCATGAAAAACCAATTGCCTATCTGAATTTAATTGATATATCTAAGAAGATGCTCCTCCTACTAAAACTCAAGGAAAAACTCATGCAACAAAACACCCGAAGCACCATACTTGAGAGCCTCTCTGTCAGCCAGAGGCTTAAAGGCAAAATAGGAATATATTTTGGCATTTATTATCGATTAATATCTACCCCAAAATATCAAACATACAAAATAAAAATATCCTTTGTTTCTTTTATATGATGCGCTACATTTAATGGCGTCATAAGAGGCAAATTATGTCCTTCCGCTTCGTATTCTTCTTTTTGTTCTGCCACAACAAAATTAAATGAGGAGTTGCCTCCTAGACACAAAATTCACGGAAGCAATATCTTTTAAGTGCAGATGACTGAGAAAGGAATTATCCCGCTGTAGACCCGTCTATTTGCAAATGAAATTGCACAGAACGCGACAGTCGAAAAGTGGTTGTTTTGAGATAATAGGTTAATCTCAGTTCGGCTCCAAATCTGGCTGAAATATTTTGTGATAATTAGGCGACCATTAAAAGTTGATTCTAGAGAATTACGGCCCATAGATGCAAAAAAATACACAGAAATGGAGAATATATGTACAAGAACAAAATCATAAATATCGAATTTGGAGATCTATTGATGCATTTGATATTAAAGCAATTTTAATTCCTTTATAAATAGTATTTCAAAATCAGGTTAAATTACAAAACTATGGTGATAATGGTGGAGGAATATTGGTTATTTGAAGCAAGGGTGGGGATGTAGGGAAGTGAGTAAAAGTATGGCCGAAGAAAGCAGGTGAGCCGGGGCGACTAGTGGGCTGTTAGACAAAGTGGTAATTTGGGGGATAAGGGTCGTACCAGCCTCCCTGTAGCTTTAGTATACGAGATCAATGGGCAGGTATGTGTTTCACCTCCTTATGCCTCTCGCATAAGTCAAGGAGAGATACCTTTTCAGCGGACACTAACCTCCTCTCGCGTGGGGTGCCAGCTGAGTCACACCAATTGAATGGAACCTACATTCACTTGAATGTAGTCGTAGAACTGGAAACTATTCATGACTACTCGTAATTCGTACCTCATGGTCAAGAGATAAGGAAACTTTAGGCTGAAGCTTACATGATGGGAAGCTCTATTATCAGCACTTCGATAATATTAAGACAAGAGAGAAGTATCTATGATAATTTATTCTTGGTAGGGGAACTCAGCAGATACACAGGAGCTTCAACTCGTTAACTAAGGATTGCCGGCCACGCACATGCGAGCTCAATCTTGACTTGAGACGACTACGTTGTTCGATCCTGGAATTTAGTAATCAAATTTATGGGCAATAAGAAACCAAAGGCGTCATATTCCTGAAAGTTTGCGTAGCTTCAAAAGATAAGGTTGCGTGTGACCTCACTACCCAGGCTACCGGGATAAAATAAATTGCTGCCATCAATGACACCGGATGAAATCAAAATAGGTGGGTGACTTATTTAATGTCAATGTAATATCTCCGTTATTTGTAGAAAAAGAGTATTTCAAGCCTCGGTTGAGGTAGTAGCAATCTAGCTTAATATGAAAAGAAAGTATTTCTTTGTTTCTATATATAGTTCACTGTAGCTATGCTTCGATAAATCGAAGTAGTGGCGTACCATATTGCGTTCGCTAAGTGTGTTTTACCTTCTTAGGCTTTCAAGGTCGGGGGCGGAGCGGTAAGGTTTCCTGACCCCACTTCCTCTTTTCAATCTCTCACTATATATTATATTCTCGCTACGTCTTTTCCTTGCCCCCGTAACTGGTTGAATGGTAGCAGCGGTAATTTTCCTGATACACCGGATACCTGGAGGAAAAAGACGCCCCACATATACCAGTGCCTCTTCTTGTGCACATCCCACCTTCTAGGCTTGGAGAAGGATCTGCCTCTATATAATTTTTACTATATTTACTATATCCACCTTGACTACTTTGCTTACATATATCTCTTTAATAACTTCTAACATGGCGAATCCCCATTTTATTGCTGTTAAAGTTTTAATAAATAAAATCTTCGTCTGGAAGACACGAACGCTAGATCCCCCTCTTTTGGGTCTGCGCGTTCAACCCCATGGAACAGACATTTGCTGAACTGATCGAAATGGTTGATATCGATGTCCTTAATGTTGAGATCTCTGCTCTTTACTCTCTTAGAAGCGCTTAGCTTTCAGGCCTTGAACTCTCTTTATGCTCTTTAACTGCACACTCGGAGTTTCTTTGGCAGTTGGTCAATGTGCTCTTTGGTAACGATGAATTTTCTATTCAAATATCTTAATCGTTTACTAGTCTCCTAAAACCATTTGGGTGGTGCGGAGATCAAGCAAGTGGTCCGCATTCTAAGAAAGTACTTGTTCTTTATCTCATTCGAGGAGCTTAGTTCGGTTGATGAAGACGTTGAGTAATTCTCCGATACCACCATGGGAGCGGGACTAGCTACTGTTTTTTGAGCATCTGGCAATTTTGCTAGGCGTCCACTTCTTTGGGAGTCGGCCTAGTGTGAAATGGCCCTCAGAGAGAAGTAATATGGTAAAAGTGCTTTAAGGTCCGTCCAAAAGATTACACCCATTATGGATTTCATAAGGCGAGTGCTAGATCCCGTTTCCTTTCGAACTACGCTCGCCGCTCTTCATGCAGTGTGTACTTGTTTAAATAAATAGAAGTAGTCCTCTTTCATAGGTAGTGGAAGCGACTCATAAGGATTATCAGTATGTTCCCTCAGGTTCTCCCTCCCGTTCACTGGGAAGACAGGACATTATTTTGAACTCCGAATCTGTGACTGAATCGTTGCGACCGCTCTCTGCATACTCTTGGAAAAGAAGGGATAGTATTATGTTAGAATTTAATATGAATACTTCTCTACCAGCAATGTAAGTATTTCATTCAATCAGTTAAGTCCGTCGACTGGACTTCATCTCCAGAGTCATAGATCCTTCAATGACCTAGTTTGGTTGCGCGACTTGCGTTCCATCTCTGCTTCGTGCGCGGATACCTTCTCTGTTCAGGATAATATACCGTTAGCAATGCTTGAACATCTAAGTGAAAAAGGCTAGGCATTTTAGCTAGATTCCTTGCGAATGATTAATGTGCACGCATTTTGAAAGCCCGAGTTGGGTCATTCAACCCTCCCCCTTCTCCGTTTTAACGCCCAGGTTCTTTGAAGAGCTATATGTGTAATTTGATGGAAAAATCGTAAATATTAGTTTAACTTATTTCCTTGGAAATTTGAACCTATATACGTAGTGCAGAGTGCAACTTCTGTAAGTTTAACTTCACAACGGATGCTCTCTCCAGGGTGGAGAGGGCTGCATTTCTCCACATTTTCCTTGGATTTTGAAATCTTCCATATTATTTGGGCAATGAGATGCCTTCACATTTTTCTAATTTTTTTCGATAACGTTGCCTACGCTTATGGTTATGTCAGGACCCTCATTGAGACTCTGCAGCAAATATATCGTGTTCGCTCAACAAGTATTCTCAGTGTCACTCTCTTTCCCTTGACTATGAACGGTATTACCTTGGTCCTGCCGAATGGTGTTCTTGCTATGATCTCCATAAACAACTTTTTGATCTCTCTGAATCGCGTCTCTCTTTATGTCCAAATTCGTCTCTTTCATTTATTTTTGGCAAAACCAATGTCTTTATTTCTATTCTAATACAGCCACCACTTAGACCAAGACATTTTCTTAAACGGCAGAGACAAATGAGACTTCACGAACTGCATTGAAAATAATATGAGAGACGGCGCTCTTGAAAAGGATATCACATGCCATAACGCTAATACAGTCTCGTTGACCTATCACCGAATACTTCAACGGTGACAAGTAGGTTTTTCTCGCGCCTCAATCAGGCAGAGTCGAGAAATTCAGTAGCTTCAGAATCAGCAGTTTCCTGAACATTTATGTCCAAATAGCTTGACTTCCTAGACGTTAAAACACCTTTTCTAGTTCCATCCTTTTTCGAAAGAGTTTTTGGAGCGTAAGTTTAACATCATTTACCATTTATTTATTTAAACTGTTTACTATAAGTTCAAGTCCTTGAGTGAAGCGGGCCTTGCTTAGTCACCTGAGCGTAGCATGTCGATATTTGTTGTTGCTTTTATATTTTCTTGCGTTTGGTTTTGTCTTGTCTTAATTCCTTTTTACCCTTTATTTTTTTATTGAAATAATGAAGATCGACTTTTTTGCAATTTAGGCAGCTCTGCCTTTCCTAGCGGCCCTCAGATGAGATAGAAAAAATAAATAAAAAACGGTAGTGAAGGAAAAGCAGGGTCGCCTGTCTTTAAGACAACGAATAGTCTTTGATTAAGTTAACCACTTCCATTATTTCCATAGCTGCTCATAATACCAAGTGAATCCAAACAACCCCTAAATCTTTAAGGATACCAGATAAAAACATCATCTTCTTTGTTATATATTTTTGGGGTTTTGTTTATTGGTTTATTATTATTTTTATTTTTAATTATTATCTTTATTTTTAAGTCACCTGAAGATATGTTAACCTTTGTGATGTTGGCAACAGTGCTCTTGCTGGAATACGTTAGAATGGATTCTGATTAAAAGAAATAAACGTCTTTTTAATTGGTGGCGATCCGGAGGGAACCGAGGGCCAGTCCTTCTTTGGGCGAAAGGCATACAGAGCGGTATTGCTGTGTTTTAGCTCCGCCTCCCACCGAACAGAAGAACCTTCTTGACATATGGATAAGTCACCCTCCGTCAAGGGTTTTGTGATATAGAGACATCTTGAGCAGTTTCTGGGAACGAAATGTCATATAGTGCGTCTGCAAAGAGGTGGGATGTAGAGAGAGCGGTGGTGTGATTAGCTATATATGGATGACGCATGAGGGTTGGTGCTGCCTCTGCTCACGCCTCAAGATCAGCGCGATTAAACCTTATTTCTTAGGTGTGGGAATACGACGCCCTGATCCACTTGCCTTACGATGTCTAAAAATGTCTTTGTTTGAATTGAATATTTTACTTAAATGCTAATTAGTGTTTCGGTTGGGAATAGAGTTTCCAGCTTTTATATTTAGTCATTCTTTTAAACACTTTTAAACTCATAAACTAAAATATTATATACTAAGTAAAAAATAATAATTAAATCATTATTTTCAAGTATTTTATACTAAAATTTACAAATCATAGCTACAGATTATGATGGTTAAAAATCAAATTTTAACAGTTTGTGGCCTTGACTAATGGTTAATTTTATTACTTTGACTATTCAATACTTTGCATTGACAATGGCGTTTAGAAAGATGATTTTGGATACGTCCACTTATTCTGTGTACATCCAGTTAAGGTAGGACATGAACTTTTTTACTCAAATACCAGTACATTTTGCCACTTTTAATCAGCCAGAAAGGTTAAAACAAACAATTTCACCCCAAAACCTCTTGACTATCCATTCTTGGTGTTGTTTACGCTCGCGAATTTAACGTTAGTTCAGATTGTTTCATTACTTTGGAGTTTAATGAAGAATGTGATTGTTTAAAAAGCACTTTTTAATGTAAATGTGTCCTTTCTGACCATTGAATCTGGCGTGGTTGGTGAACTGAGGAGTGTTTATGAGATTTATGTGAGCTCTTGGTAATAGAAGTTACCAGCTAGTATCTTCTTTTATCCAATCTGGCTGAATAATTTGAAGACACTTTACCCTACTCGAATTTTACTCTTATTATGCAACTCAATTAAAACCATTGTGGTAATCTTTTCGACGGTTTGCTTTATTTATTTTTAAATATATAACGGAAAACAATATCTTTTTAGTTTGATAAAAGATAGGAATTCCGTTTTCAAATACCTCCAAATCACTTTCTTCCTCAATCGACCTCTTAACTCTCGGTATATAATTTTCTTTCCAATTTCAAAACATTCTAGTCTAACGAGTCTCGACCAAGGAAAATATCGCAAAATTTGGAGAAAAATTGCAATTAGGTTGGTAATAAAAAGAAATACCAAATCGCACGAATTACTTGCAATATGTCTACAAAGGGATGGAAAAAATTATGCTGTGGCTTTCCAAATAAGAACGTTGGAACGAGTGAGGTTTTTCTTGGGCTCCTTAAAATGATAGGATTTACGGACAGAAAGAGTCTCTGACTTAAATAGAGTAAGTAGCTTACAGTTTTATAGTTAATTAGGTTAAACTAGTTTGATTGTTATTTCCTTAGCGCCCATCTAGCGTGTGCCTACAAGGGTATAAATTGCCAAACTACGAGTCGTTAAATATATTTTCCGTGAAAGTTTTGTTTTCTCTTACCTTCAGAGGCGAGATAGGACTCGAGTTCTAATTTTGTAATTAGTTCACACATTTGGCCAGTAGTTTTCAGTGTTTGCTAAAGGAGGAGCAAGAAGTGCGTTGTGCAACATTAGCAGGACTGTTGGCAATACTAGAAGCAACCGCTCTCTACTATATTTTTCTTCTAGTCTCTTCTTTATTTTACCATCTTTATTCTGTTGTTTCACTATTATATATTATTCAAGTTACTACATACTTTTTTATTTACTCGTTGTACAAACTTGTTTTAAGAAAGGTTATAACCTAATCTTTCCCCAATATTTAGAAGTGAAGAGGATTAGTGCGATAGAACATCATCCTTAACCGCTATCACTCTTCCAGTTTTTTCTGTTTATCATCTTTATTTGCCCCATCTTTATCCATGCACTGTGAAAATCTGTTGATGTGCATCGGTTTCTTCCTATTTGATCATTAAGAATAAGAAAGACTCAATGGAGGATAGCAAGACAGGCATTCATTAAAGATATTCTCTCGGCAAGAGTAAGGGACGATAGAATAATGCGGTGATTTTAGGCAGGACAAAAATTAGGAAGTGGGAGAAAGTTTCACACCGCAAAAATAGGGGTCCTTTGGGTGCGATCAAATTTAAGTTCACATCTTATTTTTGCAGCAGGAAACTATTAAAGTAAAAATATCTGAAAATTAGATTTTTACTCTTGAAAGAGCTATGATTGTAGATGGGAGAGGAGAGTTATGAATGCTTTGCAGACATGGCGTTTATATCCTTATTCTTAATTAAATCGGTAAAAAGACATTTTGGATGCATTGGTCATCACTCACTGATTGCTTCTCCATATATATATATATATATATATATATATATATATATATATATATATATATATATATATATATATATATATATATATAAATATATATATATATATATATATATATATATATATATATATATATATATATACATATATATATATATATATACATATATATATATATATATATATATATATATATATATATATATATATATATATATATATATATATATATATATATATATATGGCGTGCGGTGAGGTTTGAAGATGAGGACGCAAATCAAGTTTTACAAAAATAAATGTTAATTGAAGTAAATATGTTGTTCATTAAAATTAATTTAAAATTGTAAGCTACTCACTCTATTTAAATGTTAATTTTATTTTTCTATCCTTTTAATTAAATAAATCGATGACTTCTTTGGAGAAACCCTCTGTTTTTATTTCTTTAGTAGTTTTGGGGGGATGGCGTAGGCCTAACTGTTTTAATAATAGTTTCTCTTTCATTATAAAAGTCTTTGCATTGAACTTCTTTTTAAATAAATTTTGAATAATGCAATCGCATTTTCTCCCAACTTCATTTGCATCCATTTTGTTTAAAAGGGAGTTATCATTCAGAAAAATGAATAACCAATACGCCACACTTATTTTATAAACAATACACTCACACCTCCTCGCAGCTATTGATCTAAAAGATACGAGGGGTGACTCTAGTAGGGCTGCCAAAATCCAGGAAATATTAACAAAATGCTTAAGACACAAGAGCGTAACGATCCTATGCTATGTAGCTGGTTTCATTCTCAGAACCATTATTTAATATAAACTAAAAATTGTTTAAGCTTCAGAACATAATAATAGTTTCGTTATAAGGTTGTAGTGTACAATAACTGCACACACACAAAGAAAGATAAAGAAAGAGAGAGAGAGAGAAGGACAAAGACACATTTTTTGCCAGGTCGAAGTATCAAAGATGGAAGGGTAGGAGCAATAAAATAAGGTCGTTTGGAGACAGTTTGTGAATCAGCGGAATCAGCTCCTCCCCTCATCCCCTATTGTGAGAGCAAAAAAGGCAAAGAGGGTAATTAGAGCTGTCTGTAATCGAAACAGAATGTGCGACAAAATATGTTTCACCTTAATTTAAAATTTGATGAGGTCATATTAGCTTTAAGCAAACGTAGTTTATGTGATACCCTCGCAAGGTAAAGAACCCCAAAGTAAGATACGAAGTGGAGAATTTCAGCCAATCACAGGCTAGACTCCAACCAATCACAGGCTCTGCTGGGCTGACAGGTTACTAAGTACCGCCTCTGCGACCAAAGGAAGTCCGAGCTACGCGTCGCCTCCAAAATGATGCCCGGTATAAATAAGAGAACATTTTCTTTCAAAGATCATTATCATATCTATTATTGTTATTATTTTAGGTTATTATTGACCCATTCATTGATTCATTATTAGACTATTAATTCACCGCTCTGCGAATCTCTATTATTCCTGCTCTTGAAAATATAAGCGGATTTAAAATATTCCGTTTGGCAAATTAAATCTTTACCGTAAGTGTAAACATTTCGAAGTTGTATAAAAATACAAGTTTTTAATTCCTTGCACAAAGGAGGCCTTTTTTTTTACAAAATTTGATTAATTAATACCTCTCGTACCGTACGTCAAGAGACCTGTAAGCAAGCCATTTTACCAAACACTTATAGGATCGCCTTGCAATCAAAACAAGGCCTACTTAGGCCAATTCTTTAGCTCGCGACCCCATATTTAGTGACTTATAGGATCTCAGACATTTTGTTGCTATTTTCTAAAATCTAGAATCCCTGTCGTGTTGCCAAATGGAAGCGACTGACTATAAAGCTATGTTTGATTTCTTTACCGAATACAAATAGGTTATTTTGTTTTGTTAATTCTAACACGGCGTTGAAATATCTAGATAAAAATCATAAGACTCCGATGTCTGTATATTATTGCTAAGAAAAGCCGAGCTATTATTGAAATAAAGAGAAAGAGAGAAAAGAAAAAGAGTAGAAATCTCGACGAAAAGAAGGAATTTCTTCAATTGCAGTCAGCTCATCAGGAACTATCGGCAATTCGATTGAAAGTGAACGGTACCGTATACACTATACAAGTATAGGCAAGCATAAATGTGAGAATTTTTTTTTTTTTTTGTCATATTAATTGTTAGGGTGTAATTTCTTTTTCTTTTCTTAAATAGGGGAAGTAATGCTTCCCTTGCATCCATTGACCCTATGCCACTGATATATATATATATATATATATATATATATATATATATATATATATATATATATATATATTGTAAGAAAATGGACCATGCATTTGTGGGGGTGACCTTCCTGCTCCCTAAACTTTCTAGGACGCAGTGGAATGAAGCTTCCCCTCCCCATACCTTGGGTCCCTTCCTGCTTTCGAGATTGTCCCAAGACAAATTTTGCTTCATCGCCCCTCTTATATACCTCCCTCTTCAAGACTCTCGACTCGTTCCATTTCCTTCCCTTCAAAGTACAGTCCAGTGGTTTCGATGGTAAGGTCTCAATTCCAAAGCTACTCAAGGTAAGTACACAATTTCACATTTCCGTAACAATGGACTCTGTCCTTCAGATTTTCCACCTTCTGATCTCTTCCCCGTTTCATTTATCTTTCTAAACTGTAAACTAACGAGGGTTCTCTGAGTTTAAATTGCTTGGAGGATCTCCCCTGCAAAGACCACCTGTATCTTTTTCAAAAACCTTATTCTTATTTATCGGTTTCTCTTTTTTCCTGGCCTTCAACCAATCCCATTTTTGTTAACAACCCTAATACGGCGGTTTCGCGCTATTTAAGCTAGGCGTTGAGAATATAATACATAAATATCGAGAAGTAATTTTGCAATGTCACATTTGTAATTATGCTGTTAAGATGGCATTGTTACTGCTAACTAAGTTCTTAATTAAGCTCTTGGAAAAGGCATTTTAACCGCATAGTTATAATTGCGACATTTCAAAAATAATTCTCGATACGAGGGGCGGTCAATAAGTTTTGCAATTCGGATATATGAAAAAGGGATATGAGGAAAAGTGTTTTATTATTTTTCAATATAACTACCCTCAACTTCAATGCACTCGCGCCACTTGTCCCTGATGCTTCGAATTCTCAACAACCAGAAATCTCGACTGCTGTGCAATCCACTCCTGGACGGCGAGCTGGACATCTTCATCGTCCCCAAACCGGCGTTCACGCAGTGCAGCCCTGAGCTGGCGGAATAAAAAGTAGTCGCTAGGGGCCAGATCTGGACTGTAGGTGGAATGGTTAAGCTCATTGAATCCGCACTCGCGCAGGGCAGCTTGTGCAACTCTGGCCTTGTGGACTTTGACGACGTTGAATTCGATCATGGGGCGATCAGCTACTGCTTCTTAAATAGATGAGGCAGTAGCTTGCGGCTGTAGGTCCTGACTTGTCATAACTTGTCCTAACACCACGACAAACAGCCATCCCTCTTCCTCTGTTTTGTCCTACTGATTCGCAAAACTTATTGCCCGCCCCTCGTATATATATATATATATATATATATATGAAATGAATAACTAAAAAAGTAGCACGTGATTTTAGCAATGAATGATATGTATTGCAATGTTGTATATATATATATATATATATATATATATATATATATATATATATATATATATATATATATTTATATATATATTTATATAATTTTTTTAATGTTTAGTTAGAACCCCTTTTGTTTTATTCACAGCCATGATTCTTTTTGCCATAGATTTAACCATTTTTCCTAACTCATCTTGTAATTTTTAATACAGTTCTGTTTCATTCTTTCCTCTGGTATTTTTTATTGCATTTCGAAGAAATACATCAATGTTCTATTTTATTTAGGTCTAAGCTCTGTTGCAGCTAATCTATGATAATTATCCCCAATTCTATAAACCAATTTTTGGTATGGTTGGATGTATGACGGTGACTTTTTTTCTAAAGAAATCTAACATCATTTCTTTCTATTGTGAAATGTAATTTCTTGATATATGGCTTTTTAATTTGTGACAACTTTTTGGTATAATTATGACGTTTATTCTTCCCTGGCAATGATGAGGTTAGGCAATCTCATGCAATGATAAAACTTCTTTGCTGCTTTCCAGTTCGTATCATTGATACTGCATGAACAGGATGAAATGCCCCTGAACAGCTGCAAAATGTTCGCCCGCAAAATAAATTGGAAATCATTTTCTTCTAAGATATATTTTAATTGAATTATATAAATTACATTGAAAACACCAATACATAATTCTTTCTTACCTGATTTCTACTTTTATCCGTCATGATAACTATAGACCAATAATGTTTATGTTACAATTTATCTGATCTTTAGCCCACTGAAGTCATGTCTTTTGTTGACTTCCGATATCCACCTTCTTTCTCCCTTTACATAATTTTACCCTTTGAACTCTACTGTCGTAATACACTACTCTAGACCATACACTACTCCTATATTATCTAGTGGTTGACTTAACCACCTACTGCAACGCGAACCGTTGAAGGACTGTCCGCAGGGATTAACGACCGACTAGGAGGTTAAACCTGAGTCGTTGGGTTTCAAATCCTTAATAATCAGACAGAGTGCATAAATGGTTGGCGAGATTTACTTGAATAGGCCGAAGGAGTATCCTTCAAGGTTAGTTAAAGATGAAACAACAAAAATATAATTTTATTTACACAGATCAAAATAAGAATAATAGACAAAAGGGAATTATTTAAATTGAAATAGTCTCTTGATAATTATTATGAGGATGGATTCTCAAATGAAATTAATTGATTAGCGTTACTAGGCTCAGATCAAAAGGGGGAACTCGACAATACTAATAATGGATGGTCTTTAAGTCTTTTCCTTTTCCTGTGGGTTAATTTTCATATTATTGCTTTCCTCACGTGCCACTTTGTGAGTTTTTTATTATATATATATAGGTAAATGTAATCAATTATATACATAACTCTTCCTATTTGGGGGTTTTTGAAAAATTAAACAAATAAGATTTACTAGGCAAAAAATGTATGTCGTTGTATGACCAGATGTACGCTGTCATACGCACACTAGCCTACTTGTCGTCCGAAATTAAGGCTCCACCTGGAGATGGCTCTAAGACTGCTTTAATTACATAGTTGCTAGTCTAAGGAATATTCAAACACGCCTACAAAAATATACTTTAATATGATTAAGGTTTACATACACATATAGAGCAAGTTAAATGGCAATGCAATTAAATATTGACAGTTCACGGCTAAGATTATTCACACTATCAATTAGGTTTGAACCGAGGGATAATTAATTAAGAAAAGATCTTACAATTATGCAAGTTCTAGAGAAAGGGGATCCTTGAGGTTCGACGTGATAAAGGTGGGAGGAGCGTGATGAAGCTAGGGTTAAATCCAATTTACCTTGATGTGCGGCGAATAGGACCAGGGAGGTAAGTTCGACCTTGAACTTGTGGGTGTCTCACGAGACGCTGAATCCAACTTCGGGAAATTGAAGAGACAAACGGAGGATGCTTAGAGGATGGCTTTTCCGATCCTTAAAATCCGAATACTTTGTGAGAAGAGGTGAAGCGCCCCTAAAACTATCTCCACGAAGAACACTGTATGACGACTAGCTCTTCCTTGGCTAGTCGACAATCTCTCAACTCTTCTTTGGACGAGAATGTAGTCGATTCCCTTTCAACTAACGAAGACTTTAACGGCTAACGTACTGGATGGCGGCTTCAGACACTTTCTGTCTGTGAACTCCGAAGTCTCGAATATATACTCCGAAATTATCTAGACCGACTTCCATATCTGCAACAAGTGCAAGGGAATAATTGACGGCTGTAAAGCAATTACTTCAATGCACTCTCCTACGGTACTTCGTGCTTTCGAGCTCATTAGTCAGTACATTAATGACAGGCTGTTAACGGGAAAATATAATGATAATGGTGTTCTTTCCCGGGCACACATCAATGATTGTAACATGCAAATATGCAACAGGCAACATCGACACTCCCTGACACTTGCCCTACGTAATATATGCAATAATACCTAGCACTATTACAGGCTGACTTTGCAATAGCATACGTATCAATATATCGATTTAAGCATTACTTCATTTACTAATATTCATAATGAGTCTTCGGCCAATTCTCATCATTCTGATTAAGAATTTACCTCTTTGAGCACCCTTCTACGTCACATTAGTTTCATTAAATTGCCTTACTCTCCTCAAATCACTCCATAATTTTTGTTCTATTAAAAGTCTTTGTCCAATCTTATTTTACTTCTCTATAGTCACATTGTGTTATTAATTTTTACTGTAATAATATTTTCATCCAGTCGTAATTTTCAAAATTATGAACCAATCTGCTCCTTGACGCTTCCATTGTATCTAGGACCAGAACTACTCTAAACATGTTCTGGAATTCGGTTAAAAAATTTTCTTATGGTTATTTATTTACCCAAATCTTCTGTTAATTTATAGTTGTTGTGAAGCGAAATGAGGAAAATTGGGGGTTGTTTTGTTCTTTCGACCTGTTTAGAATATGATGAAATTAAAACAAATCTTTGGATGTGGCCGGTGGAACCTCTCTTACAAAAAGGGGAGTAGAGGCAGAGCCGCCCCAATGTTAGGTATATATAAAAAGTTTTTATAAACTAATAATTTAAAATTGAAGGCTTAGTTATCTTATCTCAGGTTCCGATTTCTTGAACATTTTTTTGTCGTTTGTTCAAATCTGTTCTTCATTTTTGGTGGTCTAATGGTGAAATTTGGCCAAATCGAGGTTTCCTCCGAATTTAACCCAATCAGTATAAAACTGTTTTCCCGCATTTTGCCTTCCGACTTCCCCCAAAAGGCAGAACTGATTTAAATAAAGCAGAAAATATAATACAGTAAGAAAATGTAATAAAATGTGATTATGGTAAGTAAATTATTTTTTGATTTAGTAATATCTATTTCAATGGAAGTGGAAACCTGTATTGTTTCATTTTTCTGAAATGATTTTAATGATTCACTATGAACTGTGCAAATGCAAACACTGACAAGCATGAACTTTAACAATGCATAATTTGTAAAAAAATTACGTTACTTGAAAATATTTATGCTAATTATTCAATAGTATTTATTTAGACAATTATATAATTAAATAAGTGTACTTCTACTCGCAATTTTCTGATTAATGAGAATTTCTTCCTTTTCCTATTCTCCCTTTGTCCCGCCTGTTTAATTTTGCAGCTCAAACTATGGTAATGAAAATTTGATCAAATTAAGTAAGTAAATATACAAATAAATAAAAGTCAGTATTATTTTAGTAATGAATTATTATAATATTTCTAGGGTAACCTAATTAAAACACCAGCAAAGATCAGGATCGATTTCCCCTTTAACAAGAATATAACAAGAATTCATTCAAGTTCACTATTCCTATTAAATATTACAAGTTGGAATAAATGAGGTTTCATAGAAGAGTACTTCATTAATGGAAAGTATTTTTCCTTGTGATAAATGATCCATCACCGATCTTTTTTTTATCCGTTATGGTCATCATACTCGAGTTTAATTCCGGCTTTGATTTGACGAGAAGCAAAATATTGCACATACACAGACTGAGAGGCTAGGCTCTATCCTGCTTTGGGCGAGGACACTATCATAAGAGTAGGGCAATTTATATTTTATTGTAACAACTTAATTCCACTTTTATTTATTACATAGAAGCTTGCATAGTATGTAAAGAATTAAAAGTATCGAAACCAAATTAGAATTTTGCACTGGATAGTGGATAAACTAGATAATGGAGGGCTTAAGTGATGTTACACACTCGTTCCCATAAATCCATGATTTCTATTTGATTTAACTTGATTTGATATTATGTTTGGTTTTAAATCTCTATTGAAGAAGTAGGTATGGTTACCTTTTCAACCTAAAGTAACTGACTAAAACAGATCACAAAAGCGATCGCAATAAGGTTGAAGAATTCTCATCACTAAAACTTATCAATAGACGGGAGATTTATATTTGTAATAAAGAAAGTGCTAACAAATCAACACGAGGGAACACGAAAATAGAGACAAGCAATTATTAACCTCTCAGATGACTAATTCGCCTGTTCCGTATTTAAGCCAAATTTATGCAAATTCAGCGTTCTCCCACATTTGCCAAAAGGAAAAATAAAGAATTTGTTCATTTCCGATGAAATTATACGTAAAAGAGAGTGACAAGAGACGGTCAAGAATTTGAAGGATTTGGCGTAAAAACATACGTAAAAATATGGTGAAGAAATTCAGGAAGTTACACACAAGAACATTAATTGAAGGATGTGTGTGCATAAGTTCTTTTACAGACGACCACATTCGTAGCTCGATTGAACTAAAATTGGCAAGATGAATATATTGTAAGAAGAAAGTTAAATGTTATTTTATGTTATGCCGATCCCCATACATTTCCTATCCTCCAGTCCATTGGGCTGAAAACATGCTATGGGCCTAGTAGCCACATGTATGGACTGATAAAGATGATATCTGGCAAGGCTATGTAAGGAGAAGGATATAAGCTATGTAAGTTTCTCCACTCCACCCTATTTTACTTCCCCTAATGGGATGTGGTAACTCCATGGCTTGACTGAATGAATTGATATTTGGCGAGAAAAATATATCTGTAAGGAGAGGGTTAAATGCTATGTTAGGTTCCGCCAGTCTATATATCAGCCTTGCAGAGGAGATAGTGGAATAGGAAGTCATTGAAACCTAAAATCAAGCCTAGGCCTTTAACAAATGTTTCTGTTAGACTACCAAAGCATCTGAACATTTACTGAATTTTTATAATAAAATGTAACTAACTCAATGCGGTCAATGTCATTTTTGCTGGTGGTTTATTTTATAAGCAATAACTACGAAAGGAATGATGTTTGTAAATCCTGAATACAATTTTCTATTAGATATCATAAAGGAATAAATGGAGATATGTAGATATTTTCAGGGTGTATGCAGGGTGAACTGAAAGATATATTAGATGTCTTTGCAATAAATATTGAAGTTTTGCGAGTTTGTTAAATGCTGAGCAGCCAGCTTGCCATTAGTTTTCTATAGAGAAGGTTCGAATGGTAAAAATGAACACGAAATTTTCGTGGCCTCTCTCACGTTTAATTTCACATCTAGCCAAATCTTTTGATTGTCTTATTACGAGTTATTGTAGAAAAACCCATGGATGGGTAAATTCATATTAAGATTTAGCTATAGCAGGTACCAAGGTCAAACCGAGAGGCAAGAAAGAGTCAACAACAGAGCCAAAAGGCTTAAAACGATTAATGGTTAACGCGATATTCTAAAGAGTCGGATTAGGAGAGACATGAGAAGTAAATTGATATGAATGGGAGAGAAAGAAGGAGAGAGGAATATAAATAAAATAATGTTAATACAAAATCAGTGCAATAATTAATTTGACAAATCGGATTCCAATAAAAATGAAAATTGTTAAAAAATTAGGAACATAAGTCTAAGCTAATTTTTTTAAAGATGAGTTTTTTCATAACCACATCAATTTTCAAAAAGCCAGGGTAAATTTTAAAGTTATTAAATTGGCTTATACATGAACATTCAACAAGGTTTCTTTTAATTGAGTCATTTGAGCTAAAAATTAATTTTGCTGAATTCCAATTAAGTCCTTATTTTGGGACATATGCCCCAAAAACGCACTTTTATTTACAGCTCTCCTAACAAGGTATTTATGCTGATTAATATAGAGAGATAATTGCTTTCTTGTCTGTCCAAAATATTTCCTTGGACAAACAGAACAGTAGACCAATAAACTCCCCCAATATTATTACAATTATTGTGAACTAGAATGTTTTTTATAGTTGACTCGTATTCGAAAGCAACTGAAATGTTAAAGTTTTTTAAAAGACGGGGAAGGTTAATGAAATAAACAGAAGGGTAAAACCGAAATGCTTTTAACATTTAAAGAGATAGCAGGAACTCTATTATAGAACGTATTTTTTGCAGAGGAACGACAGTTTAGTTTGTAGTTATCCTTGACAATGAAATGAATAAGGTTCTAAATTACTTGGAAGAACATTTTCATTTTTCCTGTGGGAGATTGCATTATATATATATATATATATATATATATATATATATATATATATATATATATATATATTTATATATATATTTATATATATATATATATATATATATATATATATATATATATATATATATATAATTTGAAGGATATAGTATCAAGGTTGGTTTTTAAGATTTTAAAATCGTCCGTTGTGATTTCAGTTTCACAAATAATAGAGTGAAGCCTAACAGGTAAGAATTCTTTCGTACAGAGAAACTTCCCTGTCCTGTGGCTAACACCTCAAATAGGAACAGAACCTCGCCCTTAGCGAGCGCACCGTACTGCTGATTTATCTCTCCAGTTTACAATTGGAGCAAGTAAACTCATAAATAACGGAGCACTTCGCTTCAGGCGGGATTCTGTCCTTACAATTAAAGTATAATCCTATGTGGTGTCTGTTTATGAAAATCAAGTTAAAATGGGTATGAAAAAAAAAAAATTTTATAGAGATGTAATTTCTTTTGGAATTTTTTTATTTAAAAAAACAAGATCCAGAAAGATTATGTAACGGATATCTTTTCAAACAGTAGGGAATTTAAATTTGGGATGTTAAATATTGTTTAAAAATTGTGCCGTATTTTTTTCAATCAGAGACACAGGAAAACCGTTTCATCTTAAATAGTTAGTCAGAAATATGCCTTATTGGTGAAATCTGGAGTAGGATGAACAAATATTAAAAGCCCGGAATAATAGTGTTTTGATGGCACTTATTTTGCAAGAAAAGTCACAAAAACTGAAATAGTTTCGGCCTTGACCACTAAAGGTTAGCTTACGAAAAATTGGGTTACAAATCCAGTTCGGAAACGGGAAATGTAGATATCCAAAAATGAGATGGAAGAATTGAGCTCTTTTTCGTAAGTAAATTTAATATTAGGATGTATATGATTGGCATGTTGCAAGAATCTATCGCAGGATTCTTCAGTATTGAACAGAATGTATATATCATAGACAAAGCAGCGGTAAATTAAGAGTTAAATACTTCCAAGTTCCACGGTGATTAATTGTTCCTCAAACCAGGACATGAAGAGATCTGCGAAGACAGGTCCCAAAGGACTGCCCATGCCCACCCTATTTATTTGGTAGTAGGTTTCGTTGTTAAAGGTAAAGTAATTATCCTCAACGTCTAGTTCCAGCGTTTCTTTTAAAAGTGGAGGGGTAAATCCCCCCAAATTGGAGTGGTTAACGGGAAATGCACGTGGCACAATTATGTCAATGTTTTGGTCAAGAGGAACATTAATAAAGAGAGATGAAACATCAAAACTATTCATAAAGGAGGGATAAGAAGGATGAAAATTTTGTAATTCTTTAACAAAGGCGAAGCTATTTTGAATTTTGAACTGGTTTGAGGAAAGAGGAGTTATTAAAGGAACCAAATATTTGGCTAGGTTATAAGAGGGGAGATTAGAAGATGCTAAAATGGGGCGAAGTGGGATGCCCTCCTTGTGATATTTAGGGAGTCCGTATAAAGAGCGTAGGTAGGAACCTGAAACCTGCAGGCGGTTGTAAAGAAATGAATCCAAAATATTAAGGTTTTTTAATTTGAGCAAAAAGCAGTTTATTCTCTCTTCTAACTTGATGGACAAAGATTAAGGGGGTTCAGAGATCTTTGTGAACTTAGAGTTATTGTACAAAACAACATTTATTTTCTCTATGTAAGCTGATTTGTTAAGAATAACGACACCTCTACCCTTATCAGGTTTGGTGATGACTATCTCCTTTCTTTTTCTCAATCTCTTGAGTGTATCAAGGTCATTTGGGCGTAGAAAAATCGAAGAGAATTTGAGTTTGCGCGAGAGATGGCGAAATTTCTGCGCAAAATAGGTTTTAAGCGAAAATCCTTAAATTTGCCGGTAATGAGAACGTCTTTTAATTCGCTTAGCAGCTCCTCAAAGGGGGAACAAATAGTCAATATGGCTAAGTTTGAAAGGGGAAAGTTTAAATTCAAATCCCAGAGCAATTAAAAATGATTCTCTCGCGGTTAACTTGTAATCAGAAAAGTTTTTTACTGCATTGTCATTTTGGAAAAAGCAAGGCCTAGGTAGGTTAAGTTTGAATAGATTGCGGTCAGGAACCTTGAGGACGGAGTTTGCGTAGCTCTCAGTAGTTTGAGTTATAAGAGTATAAAAACAAGTATAATCACAGGTAGAAACAATTGCTTTAAACTTTCTTTTAATTTATGGATGCCCTGCGTGAGTCTATCGATGGAGAAAAACTTAAAGTTAATTTCATTATTTAGAAGTTGTTCAAGGGCAAAGAAATAGAAATCAGTTGAATAAAGGCTTTTACGGTAGAGTTTAAAGTAAATAAAATTTGGGAAAACACGGTTAAAACGGCAAATGTCCAAGAGTTCCGAATCCAGTTGGGCCTTTCTTAGCTTTCATGAAGTCTTCTCAAGAGAAAGGTAGTGCTTGATTCCTTCGGGTCAATAAGGTAAGGAAAATATTGGTTAGGGCTTCTCCTATGGAGCTTTAATTTAATTCGAAGGATGAACGAAAGGACGGAAAAAAGGGAAATTCATTTCATTTCCTTGATAGATACAACGTTTCGGGTGAACTTTTCGCTCATTCTCGGGTACTGGAAAATACAATTCATGGAGTAGACAAACAATTTAAATTAGATTTAGCAGACAATCAAAATAATGAATTTATGGAAGGAATTTAATATTTATTAAGGGGGCGATTGCGAAAATTTACAGGTTATTTATATTTTTGGATTATTATGTTGGGAGTTAAAAAATTTAACGATTAAGGAAACAGTGGAAACACATTGAGATAAACTACCCTTAAACAATCAGCCGTTAGAGGATAACTGGGGAGAAAGGGCGAGGAGCGTAAAAAGAAAGAGAAAGTTAGGGAGTTGGTAATTATTTTGTTTAGAGTAGAAGTAGTGGGTGAGAAGAAGAATCGGAATTTAAGGAAGAAGAAAGGTATTTAATATACATGGATTCAAGAATCCTTAATGATATGGTATCAGGAGTGGTTTTTAAGATTTTAAAATCACCCATTGTGATTTTAGTTTTACAATTAATAGAGTGAAGCCTAACAGGTGAGAATTCTATCTTACAGAGAAACTTCCCTGTCCTTTGGCTAACACCGAAATTGGAACAGAACCTCGCCCCTTAGCGAAGTTCTTCTGGAGAGAAAGCGAGCCGTTACTCCTCTCCCCTTCCTACCTCACCCTTTTTGGATTTGCCGCCAGGTCACTGAGAAATTCACACCGAGGCATGATGCTGAATTTGAAGGTTACCTCTCCCCGGTCTTAATCCTACCCCGGGTCGTGAGATTACTCATCTATTTTGTAGATTTGCCTCAAACAACTTTTATGGCTGGTCGTTCCGTCAGACCCGCTGATTCCGACATCTTACACTTTCCCGTAAGGACACGCTCGGTTGTCCCGGCCGATAACGAGGGTTCGAGAAGGCCCCCCTCTCTCTCTTTCAGTTTTTCAGAAATCCAGGTATATATGCACACTCCAAAGGATTACCAACAGATTCGGTTAGACGACGCCTCCCCAAACAAGTTTGATTCAACGACGCTCTCTCCCGAGAACTGTTAATTGACGGTCGCAAGCCACTGAAAAGCTGGACATCACACTCATTTCTTCGGGTGAGGGTGAGGGAGAAGAGTCTCTTGACGCAAAACTTATGATTTTACTAAATTTTACACGGTATAACATACAAGTTGAAATCACTTAGCATAACAAGTATAAATTATTTAACTTTAATTGTGTGTGAGATATGAAACGTTATCATATGGTACACACTATGAGGATATGGATATAAAAATTGAAGAGAGCGTGTATTGGGCAGAAACAAACGTTCCTTGAAACTAATTTGTATACGTGAAAATATCATCTAACTCTAAAAATTACAGCGTGCATGTTTCCGCTCCTCAATTATATTGATGGCATGAAATTTTTTTATGATTGTGCTACAAATTAATATAAAATAAGTATAATAATTTTCGGTAAAACAAAAGAATTACTTAAACGTGTTTTATAAACTTCTATACAACTAAAGAAGTAACAAAATATATTACTTCTCCTGTATGTCCGGTCTAGGTACTTAATATAACATATAATTATTTAGTATGATAAAGAATGAAGCATGATACGCCTAATCCAACATAACATTCGGAAGATTCAGTACGTCCAACACCTTTGCAGCCTGATCAGACACAGCATCTTCTCTTATTACCCTCTGCACTTTTGACTAAATGACATTTAATATCATATTGTAATTCATCTTTGAATGAAGATCTTGCCGGTCTTTGCCCAGCCTTCTTCGGAGGTACACCATATTTCTCAATATTTCCTTGGACAAACAGAACAGTAGACCAATAAACTCCCCCAATATTATTACAATTATTGTGAACTAGAATGTTTTTTATAAATTGTTTTTGACGTATATCATTTCCGAATTGTTAAGTCAATATCTATGCATTATTTCTAAAACACATAACAAACTCGTAAGAGCCACGGGATTTTTTGGACATGTGCTTTACATTTGACAATGTGCACTCTTTTCGAACGGGATTAGCTTTGATAGTTCCAATGTAATTATAACCGCAAGTGTTCATTTCAATCAATAAAGGCAGTGTAGTAAAGTATTTTTTGCAATATAAAGTGTATGGTAGATTAAACTTTTCTCCACTGCATTGGTTCAATAGTTGAATCACTGTTGCAGCACATTTTCCGAACTTATTTGTTTCATATATATCATCCATTGTGCTAAATTTTCCTTGATATGGTTCAAAAGTGATCAAATATCCTGAGGGAGAATTTTACACCATATTTTATAGCCGAAACAGATTGTTTTGTTGCGAATTGATTAAACGTTTGCAACCATGCTTTCGAAAATATCTCACCATCGTTTCATCATGAGAGACACTTTGAGATGGCATATAATGTTCTATGAAACGATATTGCACAAACGTATTTAGTGGTCGAACCTTAGAAAGTTTATCTTTGCATTCAAGTTCTGAATTGTTTTGAAAATGCAATTCTTTCAGGATTTGGCAAACCTGTTGCGACGCATCGCACTTCAAATTGCCTGATTCATCAAATCATCTCCATCACTCCAATATGCTACTTTACTTGAAGTACTACTATACCCCGATAATATCAAAATACTCAATAAAAATTGCAGCTCGTGTAAACTCAGATTTATGTAAGCTTTGTAGATTCTTTTGAGAAGCATAAAGATTTAATTGGATGACGATATGATTACACACTTCATCATAAAAAAAATATTGGAGAAAGTACTTCTATTTTTGATGACACCAATTGAAAAATTAAATATTTTTGATAGGTGAGCTAGAGCTATATCATCCTCAGCATCGTCGAAGTCATCCGAATTAGGTGAAAGCTGATTACCTTTCTTTCGACGAAGTTCAACTTGCTCAAGTATCTGATTACTACCCAGAGCTGATGGTATGTTGGTACCTTCATCTCCACTATCCGCTGAATCTTCATCTGTTAGATGGTGAGGCTCTATATAAATATAATCGTCGCTGGCCCCGTCCGAAAGACTTAACAATTCATTCAGCATCAACTTTCTGTGAAGGGATAAAAAATGTATCCATATTTTAATAGTTTGCTAATAGGGTTACGCGGAAAAATGATGTTATAAACATAAAACTATATAATTATATATTTCATTATACACTCAAAACAATAGTTAATTAGTCTATCTGTGATGTGCATATTCCAAAATATTAAAAATAATATTGCCTTTTTTTTACTTCCGGAAAACATCTTGTCCTGTCGGCAATAAAGAGAACGAGTGAGTAACAGCGCATTCAGGAGGATCTCATTCACATACCATTAGAAATACTTGTTCAAAGACGTTATAAAGACTTTTCCATTGTGTATGTGTGTGTTGAGATGGAAGTAAAAAAGAATAGGGATCTCTGCTCAACGTTAGTCAAATGACCATCTCCAGAGAAAGGAAATCTCAATAATGGAGACGACCTCAAAGACCGTTTTGTTCAATTAGACCTAAATTTTCCTACTGTTTGGCTCTTAAAAAGGCTTTCAAATGTGGTATAAATTTCAAATGATTGCGCTTACTAATAAGAAAATCCCGTTGGCCACAGTGTCCATGGCCGTCAAATATTTGGGCTGCTGGGGATTAATGTGCGTGTCAAAGCATCTGCGCACCAACCTTGTGAGAGAACAACGTCTAGAGCGACGGCGGGGCTTTCCCAAGGATTTAAACAGCCATAGCAATGGAATTCTCTACTTTTCTGATAAAAAAAACCTTCACAGTCAATCTGGTAATCAATAAGCAGAACAACCGTGTGCTATGCTTCCTTCATGACATCTCCCGAAATCTGTTCCGTGTACAGGACCAAGCCCCTGAACTCCTAGATGGTGGTCGGCATTTTAGCTTTGAATGTAGAGACGATACTGCTTGTGTTGTTCGCTGTAGGTTACAGCCTCACCGCGACCGATCACGGGGACATCTTAACGACGAAATCCCTGCCCTGGGTAAGAAAGATCCCGAAGAAGGCGGACTCGCCTTTCAACACGACGATGCTATGACCCACTTGAGCAATACCGTGCAAGACTGTTTGGTGTATTACATGCACTAGTGTTGTAATGAATTTTGGACACTACACTCGCCAGGCTTCAATCCCTCTCACTCTAAGGTGTGAGCGCATATCGATGGTAAGTACTGAAATGTCTGCCACAGCAACGACGATGAGCTGAAGTCCTCCATCGACTGCGTATGGATCACCATTTGGAAGGAGTACGTCCGTAACTTGTGCACCACCTTCTGCTTTCGCCGGGAGTATATGCTCACCACGAGAGCGGCCATATTGATCAATATTATAATATAAACACATATTTATATGCGAAAACAATAAAAATGTATTTATCTGTATCAAATATATAATATTCTCCTTTGTTTAGAGTATCGTATGGAAAGTAACAGAACTTTTATATATGTGAATGTTGTGGTGTTTCTTAATGGCTTAGAAACTAGCTATACAAAATTTATGTGGTTGCCGGGCAAAAAGGACATCCGAGAAAGATCAGAACATAATGTTTGTTCAGTATAGATCCCTTAAGACTCATTAATATATTGATCCCACGATGTTACTGATGATCAATTTTATATATAATATTGGGCATAATGTAATAGTTTTACGAAGCTTTGCAAGATCATAAGCTGTGGTTCCAGTACTCCAAGGAAATATTTAGAAAACATTAATGATGCTTAAATTTAAGGAAGCATCTTTGTCTTTCCTCAGATTCGATAACTTATAACTGACAAGGATTTCAAATTAACGATCCATGAAACTGAATTAGCTGTATGTTTTGCATACAAAAGTATTGCATTGGACTATTGTCAAAACATAAAATAGAGCCAACGTAATGGAGTATTGGAAGAATTAATCAAATGTTACCAAGCTCTTGGGTGAAAAATTTCACTGAAACTTTATTTTATGCATTATTATCCATTCCTTTTCCTAACCAGAGATTTCACTTATACGCAAAAGTAAATACTAAGTACTGAATGTACCAAATCTTTTCTATTAGGTTGAAAAATAAGTTCTTACGTTTTTTAAAATTTTGTGTTGATTTAAGTTTTGTTGACGTGATTTGTGCACATATTA
This sequence comes from Ceratothoa steindachneri, assembly GCA_963969495.1. Taxonomy (NCBI): domain Eukaryota; kingdom Metazoa; phylum Arthropoda; class Malacostraca; order Isopoda; family Cymothoidae; genus Ceratothoa; species Ceratothoa steindachneri. The sequence goes on along the minus strand of OZ018321.1, from coordinate 144,612,807 downwards.
AGAAACAATAATAAATAATGAGAGCAAAATTTGAAAAGATTAGGCTACGTCTCTTAATAACGTAGACTATTAGGCTTTTGCTTAGGCTACGTCTTGAAGTTGAATAATAAGTCATTGCGGGTTAATTAAAAGTTGTGTTAATTTAATTTTTGTTCTATACCCTCAAAATGGAATGTCAAGTTGAAAGAAAGTCGCATTTTCGACACTTGTTGTTATTCATTTTAAATCGAAACGGGAACAATGCAAAGGCAGCCAAAGCTCGTCGCGATATTTGTGCTGTGTACGGAGAAAATGCTTTATCAGAAAGGACAGGTCAATGGTGGTTTTCACGTTACAAAAACGGTCATTTCAATTTTAATGAAGAAGAAGGTTCTGGTCGCCCCATTAAGTTGGATGAAGATTGATTGAACGACCTTCTCCATGAAAATCCTCGTCAATCAACTAGAGAATTGGCTGTACAATTGGCGTGTAATCAGAAAACTAGTAAATCACCTTCATTTAATGGGGAAAGTTCAAAAACTCGGTGCATGGGTTCCGCACGCTTTGAGCGAAAGCAACAAACTTCAACGCTCCACGATTGCCACAGGTTTGCTTGCTCGTTACAAGGCTACTCGTGGATACAAGGAGAGATTTCTTCACCGCATCATCACTGGCGACGAAAAGTGGTGTGTTTATGTCAACATGAACCATCGAAAACAATGGCTTAGCCCCAATAAAAAAACACTTCCGCGATTAAAGCAAGGATTTCATCCACGAAAACGATTCTGTGTGTGTGGTGGGATTGTGAAGGCATCAATCTGAATGAACTCCTCGCAGATTGTCAATGCAGAACTTTACGTTCAACAAATGTATCCACTCGCCGAAGCTATTCGTGAAAAGTGACCTCATCGACGTTATTGAGTCCTTCTGCTCACATTGCCAATATGACAAAAGACGCCATCCAAACGCTTAATTGGGAAATCCTGCCGCATCTTCCATATTTACCAGACTTGGCTCTATCGTATTTCTATCTGTTCCGATCACTCTCCAACAATTTGCACATTATTTCGTTCAATACTGATGTGGAATTAAGAACCTGGTTAGACGAATTCTCCGAGTCAAAATCCCGAGATTCTTATTGCAGAGCCTCGAAAAACTAGTTGAACGTTGGGAAGAAGTCGTAAATAACAACGGAGATTACATTATTGATTAAATTGCATATTGTTAGCAATTAAAGATGATGTTTTTCTAAAATTGTTAATGGTAATGAATAAATTTGATAAAACCGCAAGAACCTATACCTTAACCCATTATAATACCTGTTAATTGTCTATTTTATTAATTGATATGGAATATTAACAATGGAATCATTTCTTTTACCATACATAATATCCTAATTTTATTTGCTTAGTCTCAATATATGAATGATTAGGTTGCATAGTACGTAAAATGTAACGTGATAAGGCTATTTATATATCATAATCAGGTTGAGCTCACTTGAATTTATAGTAAAACATACAGCATACTATGTTTTATTCTTGGCCCTGGAGTTTGTTACAGTGCTATCAAATTTTAATGGGTAAGAACGCAAATTCCGAGGTAATGATGTGTAGTCGTTCGCTGTTTTGAGGAGAATGCAAGTCTTTTCTGCTTCCAGGTCAGAAGATGATGCTGAATTATTGGTATAAATATTGATCCCGTGTTAATAAGTCCTCGATGTTTTCAATGGGATCGTTAATGTGCAAGCGTTTGTAATGGGTGTAAAAGGTGCGTTCCTAAATAACTTCCAATTCTAAAAATTCCCTGTTTTTAATGGCGTGTGTGCTTCCCAGCAGTATTTGATTGGCTTAATTTCTAATTTTTTATGGAAACAGCAAACTATCGTATAGATCGGTGCTACTAAGGCTAAATATAGAAAAATATTCGTCTCGAAGAGAGATTATCTTGTTCCAATTTTTGGTAGCCTCTTTGAAAGGATAACAACTTCTGTGGTGGGGGAGGCCGTTGTTGTCTGATTTCCAAGCATTTATTTAGAATTGAATATCCTCGATTGGGGCGACCTATCTGTGCTTCACTCTTTCCACAGTGCTGGCGGTACACTTAGTTACCTATCGAGGGGAGTTTAATGCGACACAATTCTAAGGGCTTCCTGTATATTTGAAAGCAGCTGTTTCACTAAAGATTCTATGAGGCAGTCCGAAGTAAAGCTTTTCCCAAATGTATTTCTTCGTTTCTTAAATATATCTACTAGCTGCAATGGGCTTTGTGTGTGTTCCAATGAAGCATCTTTATTATCTGAGCGTAGGTGCGAGCATGCCGTTCGACATTTTGCAAGGAACTATGTCGGTCACCATTAAACCGTGAATACTTTCTAGGGTCTTATAAGAGAAATTGGTAAAGTTAAGGGAGAGACAATTATATGAAGTAAAATGGTCACAAGGGCTATAATAATATTTCCTTAATAGAATTTGGAGCTCGCTCTGTATTCCCATCCACAATCACTTCCGAATACTTCGTTTTATGTAAATTAAATGCCCACTTCGGATTTTGCTTTTATCTAAAATAAAATATCATTGCTGAATAAAGGAAGTAGAACTCGATTCCTGTCGAGTTATACCTATGTAGACTAGCTTGGCGCGCAGTCTTACACAAGGACAGGCCACAGGCCGCTTGAGTTATGTCTTGCTATTAGTAAAGAGTACGAATTACGGTTGACCGGGTTTAGATTATGGGATTGCCAAGTTGCAGTTCAAAGGATATATAAAGAGAAGACCCCCAAATATAATTTTAATATATAAACTAAAGAGAGATATTATACACATTTGTTTATTTACCACGCGTTTAACTATTCCGCATTTATTTTTTGAATTCCCAATTAATTTTTTATTTCTTTCATAGTTTCCGTTTGAACTTGCGAAAAGTGTTCCTTAAAAGATATTCTATTCAGAGAACTTTTTGGTTCTCTACGTAGCGTAGTGTACTAACGGCATACTTTTAACTGTGATCAAAGCGGTGCTCACTGCCTCAGTGTCCATGGTTCGAATCGCTTCCCTGAACGAAGTTTTTCGAAAAAAAGGTAATAAATATTACTGTAAGAAAAAAAAAATCCGTTTTCTCTTTCAATATGGTTTATTGCATTCATATTTATCATTTTCTCGCGCTACTTTGAGAGATATTATATATATATATATATATATATATATATATATATATATATATATAAACAAAAGTGGGAAAAAACTACTTATAGTGGTTAAAGGAATTAAATGATGATTAACGAGGAAATCTGAGGAGGACCATACACGATTACTTTACCTTCAAGCACGAGTGAGTTGGAAATTGGATAGGGCGTAGAAGATAACGGGGCAGGTCTTCAAGAAGATACTTCACAGAGTCCTGACGATGAGGGCTTGAAGATGGGGTTGGATTGCTTCGTGATAAAGAATGAAATTTTCTCTGCTCTAAAGAGACGTAATCCCAACTCGATACAATTTTACTGATATGCATGGTCTCAATCTCGAAAGATGTGATTCTTGAAGGTGTGGTGAAGATGAGAGGGCCATACATCTCTCTGGGAATAAAAGGGCTCGATAGCTTTTCTTTGGACACGAGCCAAAGCTTATCGAAGGAAGATCTGCTGACGAGATCTTCGCCGACGTAGGACGACGAGTTACGGGGGACACGGGAAACAGACGGCAGTCTAGACGTAGTGAATGGTGGGCTTTCAATCTCTTGAAGAGATGGTGAGCTTCGGGTTAAATACCCGGATGGCTTCTCTGCTAGATGCCTCAGGGCCTTGTGGTCCTCAATAAATTCTTGGCGCCAGTTTAAGTAAACACAATTCAAGATAAGGCGTCGTTCCAGACGATCAAATTCGCCTCGCGATATGGGGGTAGGGTTAATATGACCGCGCACGACTTTATCGCAGAAGAAGGGTGAGAGATCGGCGTCTGAAAACAAACACAGCTGGGACGGGTGATTAAGCGAGTGACGGATTCTTCCTCGACTTTCTAAGATTCTCACGCTGGCTCACGTAGTCTTGAAAGAATAGAAGGGTATAGCCAAGGGGCTTCCCCTCACGGTGGTCTTTTGAAGGCATTACCTCACATTTCCTAATTGAGTTTTTTTATTTCCTCCCACAGAGAGGTGAATCCCTGAGTGTTGAAGGGATGCTACGTTTATTTCTGCGTCGAGTAGTCCTTGGACAGATCCTGCTTGCCGTTGTCGCTGAAGGTAAGAACGAAGAAAAGGGATTTTGGTGCCTGAGTATCTGAAATGAGTTATCACTCAGCTTCCTATCTTAATTGGTGCTATAATGTGAGTTAGAATCACCCTCGCTCTCACGATGGGGCACAAATATGAGGTTACACTAACTTTTCTCTCTTCATGGGGCTTAAACTTGAATTTGAACTTAACTTCTTTGTCGTTAGGAGTCCGAGGTGTCTCATCTACCTTCTTCTCTTGATTGAACTTAAACGTGACTTTAAACTACCTCACTTTACCCTATAGATTGTGTTTAAAATTGAGTTCCCTGTTCGGTGGGGCTTTACTGTAAGTTCAAACTCATCTTCCTTTAGAAGATGAAATCAGGGTACATATTTTGATTAAGAATAAAAAGAGTGGACTTAGCAAAGTACAATACTTTATTATAAAAAGGTAAATTAAGAAAGTAAAAAATTTGATTTCGATTAAAAGAGTGGAAATATTAAAGTGAAATTTTGATCTCGATAGAAAAAAATAAAGCACGAAAGTACAAAATTGATTACGATTAAATAGAGTTGAATTAGGAAGTAAAAATTTCAGTTTTGATTAAGAAAGTAGAATTAGGGAGAACAAATACTAATTCCAATTGAAAAAGTGGAATTAGGAAAGTAACAAACATAAACTCGCTTTAAAAATTGAATTTAGGCAGAAAAAATTTTGATTTTGATTAAAAAAGTTGAATTAGGCAATTCCAAATTTGATCTTGATAAAGAGTGGAATTAGGAGACAATTTTTATATTTCAAATTAAGAGTGGAATTAAAAAAATACAAATTATTACGTCGCTTTAAAAAGTAGAATTAGTAAAGAATAAAATTTAAATTTTGAAAAATATATAGCTGGAATAAGGAAAGTAAAATTTTCAATTTTGATTAAAAAGTGAATTAGAAATTAAAGGTTTTGATTTCGAATATGAAATGTAAAAATTATGAAAGCACAAAATTTGATTGCGATTAAAAATTAGAATTAACTTTTATTCTCGATTAAAAAAGCCAAATCGCAAAGTACAAATTTTGATATTTAGTAAAAAAATGGAATTGAGAAAGTAAAAATTTTGATTTCGATTAAAAATATAAAGAATTATTGTGTAAAAATTTGGATTTTGATTATAAAAATGTGGAATAAAGAAATTACAAATTTTGATTTGGGTTAAAAAAATCAAATTAGTTAAGTCCGATTTTTTATCTCGATAAAAACTGGAATAAAAGAAACATAATATTTTATTTCAATTAAAAGGTGGAATTAGAAAAGTACAAATTATTAGTTCGCTTAAAATAGGAGAATTTATAGAGTATATTTTTTTAATTTCGAGAGAACGAAGCTGAAATAAGGAAAGTACAAATTTTTAAATTAATTGGAAAGTGAATTGGGAAAGTTAAATTTTTATTTCAATTATATAAAAGTTAAAATCAGGGAAGTATAAATTTTGATTCCGATTAAAAAAGTAGAATTAGTAGACTAAATATTTTATTCTCGATTCAAAAGTCTCAATCAGATAAGTATATAGTTTGATTTCGAGTAAAAATGAAATAAGGTAAGTTCAAATTTTTTACTTCTATTCAAAAAGGGAATTAAGAAACTATTAATATTAATTTCTAGTAAAACTGGAATTAAGAAAGTATAAATTTTGATTTCGATTAAAAAAGCAGAATTAGGGTGTACAAGTTTTTATTTTGATTATTAAATGGTGGAATAAGGAAATGGCAAATTTGGATTTAGATAAAAAAAAGTGGAATTCGGAAAGTTTAAATTTTGATCACTATTAAAGAAGTTTATTAGGCAAGTACAAATTATGACTTCCATTAAAAAAGTGTTATTATAAAACTATAAATTTTGCTTTCCATTAGAAAAATGGATATAATAAAGTGCAAATTATTTTATCGAGTAAAAAAGTGGAATAAGGTAGAAAATTGTTCTTGATTATAAAATGCTGGAATGAGGAAAGTATAAATTTTTCTTTCAATTCAAACGTCAAGAGGCAAATGAAAACTTTACTTTCAATTAAGAATCGTGAGAATTAGAAAAGTAAAAAGTTTGATTTCCATTAAAAAAGTAATAGAATGAGGGCGAGTTCAAATTTTGATTTTGATTATAAAGAGCTGGAAAGTCATGTACAATTTTTATTCCGTTTAAAAAAGTGTAATTAGAAAAGTAAAATTTCCGACCTCGATTAAAAAAATCAATTTGGAAGGTACGAATTTTGACGTCGATTAACAAACTGTAAATAGAAATTTAAAATTTTGATTTAGATTAAAATAATGGTATTATAAAATTCAAATGTTTATTTCTATTATAAAAGTAGAATTTTGAAAGTATAAATTTTGATTTCGATCAAATAAGTCGAATTGGGAGAGTAAAATTTTTGATTTCGATTAAAAAGTTGATTTAGGAAAGTACAAATTTTGATTTCGATTAAAAAATGGATTTAGGAAAGTACAAATCTTGATTTTGATTAAAAAATGGATTTGGGAAAGTACAAATTTTGATTTTGATTAAAAAAAGAAATTGCGAATGTTAAATTTTGAGAGCGGAAATATAAAAGTACACTTTAATCTAGGTTCAAAAGTGAATTAGGGAAGTATAATTTTGATTTCGCTTTAAATATTGGAATTAGCAAAGTGAAAATTTATATTTCGATTAAAAACTTGTACTTAGGAATAGTAAGAATTTTGATTTCAATGTAAAAGGTGGAATTAGGAAAATAGAATTTTTTATTACGACTAAGAAATTTGTATTAGGAAAGAGCAAATTTTTATTTCCCTTAAAAAATTTGAATTCGGAGAATAAAAATGTTTATTTCGATTAAAAATTGTAGTTACGAAAGTAGAAATTCTGATTTTGATTAAAAAACGGAATTAGGAAACTGTAATTTTTATTTTTATTATCAAAGGTAGAATTGGGAAAGTACAAATTTTGAACTTGATTCAAACAGTGTATTCGTTTTTCCAAAAAGTGTAGCACATATGTATTTAGATAAAATTAAAAAAAAAACTGAAGAAATTATGGTACGTGAATTTCAATGGAAACAAACGATTTATGGTATAAACTTTTTATTTTAAATTTTTATAGATATTTTCTTAAATTCTTGACTGTAAATGCTATCTTTTGTGGACCAAACACGTGGAGACATTTGTTTCATCCTTTCGTTGTTTTCCATCGTGCCTTTTTTGGTGTTATTTTCTCCTTCTTTTTATTATCTCTATTGCAATCGTTCTACTTGCTCTTCTTATGTATTATCTTCGACGCTTTTACAATTTTGTCATCTCTTTGATCCATTTTTTGTATTCATTGAACAACTGTCGTTACTCTTCGAAGAAATGTAAGAATAACTCACTGTTTTAATTGCTAAAAGAGTGTGAAGATGTTATATATATATATATATATATATATATATATATATATATATATATATATCAATCTTTCATTGAATAGTAAAAAAAGTGGAATATTTTCGCGAACAAATGTTTTCTGTTCTTCCTTTGTTTCCAAGATTGGCTTTCTTGTGTTCGTTGACTAGTTTCTATTGCCCCAAGGTATCCAGTCTTTGTTCCTACTCGTTGTACAGCATCATTTTCTTCGGAGAAATAGAGGAAAGGTTATTGATTAAGAGTGATCTGGCAAGATAAGATGCTTCATTGGGTAGAGCGAGAGAAAAGGCAAATAAATACAGAATATACATCCGAATTATACGATTTCTCAGGTAAGAAAATAATATTTAATAAAGGCAATGAGCGTAACGCTGAAATTATATTTATTATAAGTTAAAACTAAAAATTCTAGCGATTTATACCGCATGATTAATGTAAATATATTTACGTTTTGCGGAAGATTAGTTTGAATATTACCTTTGCTACCTTTCTTCTGCTACTTTTCATAATATATTTAAAACTTGTAAAGTCCAATTAAAACCTTTTATTGATAAGAGAAGAAGAGACCAGAAGCAACTTTCTTCTCAATTAATACATATATATATATATATATATATATATATATATATTAAAGGATACAAAACATACATAAAATGCATAATCGTCTAATACATACGCGGGAACTATTCCATCAAGTTATCTCCCGTGTCAAACAAACCCTCGTGAACAACCGTTTCCCAAACAGCATGATAGAGCAACTTCAATCAATTTTAAGAATATAATTCGCAGAAAAAATAGAAAGTAACTAGAAACCAAAAAATACCATTAAACTGTTTTATAGAAATCAAATCTCCACAGCCTACAAAATAGATATTAAAAACATAAAGGATATTGTATCCGTAACATCAAAGTCATAGGTCAAACGAACAAGATTGAGCTTATTATATATTATAAGGCAACAAACGTTAACAATCTCCTCATGAAAAATAACATTTGCCCAGACTCATCGAAACTTAACTCCACCAACATATGTAGTTTACGAGTTTAACTGCATTAAAACTGCAAGCTTCATAATAGCTTGAAGTATGTTAGTATGGCAACCAACAACTACTATTTCGAGGCGTTTAACCATGCACTTTCAAATCGAAGTGCCTAAAAATCATATCGAGAGTATACATAACACTAGCGTAACCAGCGATATATTAGTTGAAAACACCACAATAAAAAGAATGGAGGGAAATCAATCTTGATTGAACACCTTATAAGACATCTTAATCAACGAAAAAAGACCAACCACGAACACTCAGGCTACAAGTTCGAATCGAACATTAACTTTGTTTTAAAAATTCCCCCCGCCTAATTTGCCAGTTGCCCTTGACATTATGTTCAAGCTAGAAGGAATATATACTCCTAAAAACCTTTTTCATAAAAATTGCACACACCGTAGCAAGAGATGCATCAACAGCCCTGGAAGCCACAGATCAATGGCTATGTCTTGCCCTAAGAGAAAGGCAGCAATCAATAGAAAAGAAAATTAAAACTACCAAAGAAAAGAGGCAAATAAAATCCAATATGCAGGACTAGCCTCCATAAGCCAGAACCAAGCTACTCACACCAACATAGACGTAACACTAAACGTAAAGTTACTGACGTGCATTCTTCACTCGCACATCATGAATATAGCTCGACCCGGAACATGCGTAAACAGATTGAACGCAATGCTAAAGGAAAATAGATTAGAACCAATGTAATTCCCTAAAGAATTAGACTCGTCTGCTATCTTTAAAATTAACATGTCAGAAGAGACAAAGAAATCAATTAGCCAACAAAGAAAACAAAGAGAGAAAGAAACCGAACCAGAAGAGGAAACGGAAACCGAAGAAACTGAATCTGAAACTAAATCCTAATAAAACTTTTAATCACGTAACAGTTCCTTGTAAATTGATGAAATAATAATTATGCAATTGATACCGATTTCCACGATACCAAAAATGTATTTCGCTCCCAAAGTCAGATTAAATGTGTCCATTGTAATTATTTCATGAAAATATAATGAATCAGCATGTTTGTTAGCATTATATAATGTATTAACCTATATTTTAGTATTTACTTCTTCGTTTTTAAGACGTTTCAGGTGTGTCGCGCTTCAGGTTCCAGCAGAAGTCAGCCAGCATAGCAAGGCTCTATTTTCTCTTAAACCTGTTTTCTATTCATGCTATATCTTGAAGAAACATCTCTCCATGTTTAGCCCTCACTTCTTCTGCATCCTCTGAGAAGAAGGACGGATGAGAATGAAGAAAGTGTATCTTCAGTGAAATATTGGATCAAAGATCTTGGTAGCACTTGATTAAGCTCTCCACTATATGCTCTCGCTCGGCACCTTGGTCCTTCTCGTGAAGTCATTTGCACACATTTGTCAATGCATGCGAGGCCGCTAGCTGAGTTTCATCCAGAGCTGCGTCGAAGTCCTTATCAGCTATAAGTTGACAAATCTGAGAACCTACAAATATACCTCCTTTCACCTTTGCATCACTTATTTAAGGGATATCGCTTTGAGGTACTGGAAACATGGCTTGTTATGTTGCAATGGTTTGATAACTTGCCTCATTATCCCTAGCTTTATATGCAGTGGTGGAAAGATGATTTTCTCATAAACTAGTGTCTCATGAATTACATTATAGCATCCAGGTCTCATAGTTTCCCCGAAGCGACCATTATGAGTCTACATAATTTTCTGATCTGGCCCTACTGTTCCACTTTCAAAAGAAGCACATCAACTTGGTGTACCTAGTTTGTAGTCCATTAAGTAAGTCTGCTAATTTCAAGTATGCACAAATTAGCCACTCATGCTCCTTGTAACTTATGCTGTCTTAAATAAAAGCAAGGTTCTCATATGTCTCACTTAAAATGACTGATGGAACAATTAGTACTGAAGGCATGGCGTTCCAAATGTGCAACAGAATTGCTTTGGGTTCATAGGTCAGCTCAAGGGCATTGACGAGCCTCTGATATCATTACAATAATTCGAATTGTTTTAAAAATTAAAGAATTTCTGTAGAATGCAGAACGCTTCATAAATATTGTGATTCGAGCGTGTTTATCTAACAGGTTCTAATCTTGCAGACATGAGGTCGGGAGTTCACTCTGCTACTTAGTAAGTGTTAGATCACGAATTAGGTCATTAATTTCCGGTTAGGTAATGAGGTTTGATTTCTTGTCAGATTCAATCTCTACCACATATGGTGTATCCTGAGATTCTGAATAGTGTGAGTTGCTCGTGTCATCGTTTGGTAGTTCAAAGGGCGGCTGTGGAACGGAAATAGCACTAGAATGTCGAACCTGGTGAATAGCGGACTGAAGATTTAGGTACATGGGAGATGTATTACCTTTTCTGTAGCGACCTGCAGTGAAATAAAATAAAATCAGACTAAAAATGGATATTACTGACTTAGATCACTTGCAGAATTAATGGAATTACAACATTAAAATTATTTTCAACTTTTTTATTGGTACATCCCTTGAAAATATATTAAAAACAAGGAAAGAAAACATATTGAATACTCACATTTTATATCTGTTAAGCAGAAGTAGCAATCAGTTTAAGGATCCTTTAGGCCCGCTCCAGACTATTGGTACGCCAAACATGAGGCCAGGCCCTCTGCCTTTCATTCTGGCAAAAAGAGAACTTGTACATTTAACACAATATATGTGAGATGCCCAAAGTTTGCCCTGGTCAATCACTTTAAATCCAAAGTATAGTTCCTAAAGTTTCTTCACATGTTTAGTCAACCATCTCTTGTATTGTCATAAAGTAACTGATTCACATATATAACAGAAACTGTCTGGGGAATCTTTGCATGGTATAGGCATTTTAGCTCAGTGTCCTGTAAAGAAAAAAAACACTATTATGTGAAAAATAATATAAATAGTAACAGCAAAAATATTAAATAAAAAAGTAAATAAAGGAAGCATTTATAATAAGTTAAGAAATTATCAAGGATTAAATAAAAATATATTGATTATACTTTCGTAAATTTGATAGGTTAGGTTAAAAAATACCTTTGGAATACCCCATTAAATTTATAACAAAATCCGTTTATAACTTTTAGAGTTATTAATTTCAGCCCAATCAGGTAATTAAGCGTAAGTAAGATAGCAATTAACGAGAAACTGAAGGGTCGCAGAAAGAGACGGATGTTATATTTGTGATTTACGCAAAAATACCTCTATAAAAGGTTATTCTCATTTCCTTTTTTTCCCATTGTTTTAGAAACTTTGGCTCTCTCGTACATATGTACTTTCAAATTCTTCAAATTCCTTTCAGTCTGCAACGTTCAGACTTTTTTAAAGTTTATTAATTTATGCACTTATTATCGAACTCGTCTTGCTTGAATTTAAAAATTTCAATCGAGAGATTTTTCGACCAAGACCAAACCTCTCTTTCAAACGTGGGAACTTGCAGTCTGACGCATTCAAGGCCTTTAACAAACTTCTAACACTCCTCTTTTTATATCTTTAATGATTCAAATTCATCTCTCCCTACAACTATCTACTTACTAACGAAAGAATTTGGGACTCAACTCTTCATAAAGTATCTCTTGAAAAGGCATTTAACTTTTTCAAACCAATCAATCCGAATCTTGGCTACTCTAAAGCTCTTTAAAAACAGTAAAAACTACCGCTAATAAATCTAGGTAGGTCACTACTAACAATAGTAATAGTTGATCCTCGTATACAAAATGTCTTTGAGTATAAGTACTGTTTTAACATATCCATTAATCTGCACACTTTCGAAGAAGTAATAAATCATAGAGAGATGCTCTGCTTTTCGCATGACTATTTAGTCATACATGAGCAAGGGGAAAATATCTTAAAATAATAATTTGGAAAGTGTATTTACAAAAGATTTAATAAAAAGAAACACGCACAGTAAATACACAGAACAGGAATATGTAAAGTATAATATTTTACAAATTGTAAATACAGAAATAAAAAAATTGGTATTTATATATATATATATATATATATATATATATATATATATATATAAGTGGAAAACTGACAAATTATCGCGTGAGTAAACATAAATGAAACAAAGCCCACGGGGCTTTGTTGCAATTACTTTCGAACTTTATTTCGAGTTCTTTATCACAAAATAAAGTTCGAAATTACTTGGAATTCTCGTATTAATTTTCCTTGTGGGTTTGTTGCATATATATATATTTATATATATATATATATATATATATATATATATATATATATATATATATATATATATACATATATATATATAAAGTCAACAGCCACGAAGGAAAATAAAACACGGGAGAACGGACTAATCGTCCTTTACAAAGAAGACAGAAATACATATATGACCGATGGGGACATTAGGATTATAGGCGCATTAACAGGTACATGGAAACCGACCCTATTAAAAAATTAAACCTGCCTAAACAGAAGATGACCATTGAAAAATGGGGTTTACAAAAACGAGGAGGGGAGTAAACTCAAACCGTCCAAACTAAATCAAGATTACAATTTTATAATTCTCTATTTGAGAAGCAATAGCAATTTATAAGAGATGAAAATTATCAAGAATAAAAACCGAAAATATATTAAACATAGGAATAACTAGAAAAGTATATACCCGCATATATGACAAATGAAGAATATAGGGAGAAATAAGCCTGACGAAACAAAAACAATTTCTAAGAGGTGATCAGTATTATGAATAAAACAGAAAATTTATTAACCATAGGAATAACTAGAAAAGCTAATTATTAATTAGGTCAGTAATTTTTATTTTTAAGGGTATTCCTGAACATTTTTTTAATACAAGGGTCCAAAAAATACATGCCGGTGCTGAGGTTAAAATTACAATTAGAAGTAAGCTGTGTAATCGCAGATTCTAAAAGATTTCGTGAAAAGCAATCTTTCGATCTGGCGATCAGGGAACTCTCGGTCCAATTTATCCGATGAGAGTTTACTCAAATAATAAATATTGCATTTGATCTTTGCCCAGTATTTACAGAATAGTTATGCTGTTTAATAGGTACTTCCAAATCTTTGCTAGATTGGCCGATATAAAAAGGGACAATCTAAAGATGGAATTTTTTATATTATGTTGTTTCTTACATTATGGCTATTTTTTATTAACATTCCTTTTAATGTATTATCATAGCTAAAGCAAGGAAATAGCCCTAATGTAAGCATCAACATAATATATAAAATTCCATGTCTGGATTGTCCCTCTTTGTAAATTTTAAGGACAATCTCCTTGTTTCGGAAGCGAAATTGCCTCTTTATAAAGGGTGTTCCATTAAGACGGATCGCATTTGGCAGTAAATATATATTGCAGCAAAATATATATTAAGTTTTTCTGCCTCTTTCAACACTACTTTAAATCATCAATATATTGATAATTGAAATAAGTGTTGGAAGAGGCAGAAAAACTCAATATATATTTTGCTGCAATGTATATTTACTGATAACTGCGATCCGTCTTAATGGAACACCATTTATATCTCTATAGTCTTTGTGCTATATTTTCTTCATATATCGGCACGCTGCATGGACAACTTTAGGTCGCTGCTGATTTACACACCCGAGACATTTTTCAGGTTAGTCACCTAGAGAATTCTACCTATCAAGTGGTAGTCTTCTCGAGGATTGGCATTGCCGATGTGTATCTCCTTGCACTTGTCAAGGTAGAATGGCATCTTTCAAGTCTCATACCACTCTGCTATTCTCTGAAGGCTGTTTTCTAGGCTTTCCTCCCCTTCACGTGAGCTCACGCCGCCTCCTAATTTTTCATCGTCCGCAAACTTGGATATAGAGCAATGTACGCCAACGTCATATCCTAGAAGACCTATGCCCTGGCGAACTGGTTTCTACATATATACCTGCCGAAAGAATTCCTTTAGTTTATCTTTGCAGATGGACGACCTGAAGTTACTCGTCGCGTTTAACATGGCGCATTAGAGTTTGACACTTGAATATTTTTTTTCTGTATTGCAGGATATTGCAAGCGAGTTAAAGAGAGGGTGGATTAGTGATTTTGTGAGAGAGATGGAGGTGTGGTGAGAGTGTGAGACATAGGGCGTGTAAGTGCGCAAGAGTGAGAGAGGTGATGAGCTTGTAAGAAAGAAAATAGCTAGATAGAGGTGTTTGGGAAACAAAGGGTTTAGGAGAGGAGGTTTGGCAGAGAATGTGTGAAAGAAAATGAGCGAGATAGAAAGATAATTGTCTGAGAGAGAAAAATAGAGTAAATAAGAGAGAGAGGAGGTGAGATGGAAAAAGGGGTAGCAATTTCGAGATACAGTCAGAGGGTGATAGAGAGAATGATTTTTGAAAGAGGTGAGATAGATGAGTGTTGAGAGAATGGGAAAGTTTGAGAGGGAAGTGGTGAGTGAGAAAAATAATTACAGCAAGGGGGTGAACGAGAGGGTAGAAATGAAGTTTTAAGCAAAGACGAGAGAAGTAGGTGTGCTTGGAGGGTGAGAGAGTCATAGAGAGAAAGAGACAGATTGAGGAAGGATTGAGTTGAGATTATGACAGAGTAAGAAAAATACGGCCGAGTAGAGGTGATGGTATGAAAGAGTAAAGAGAGTAGGTTAAATCGTGAGAAAGCGAATGCGTGGTGAGTTATAGTGTGAGACTGAGAGAGTTACAAGGAGTTACAAGAAAAGAAAGTACCCTAAGAGACCTAACGGTCCATTCAAAGAGGGTACCTTTGGACTAGCAATCGAGCGGGCACATGTCTGCTAAATTGTTTTGTGTCCCTAAACGGCCACTTTTCAAGACTTTGTTTAGTCTTGACTTGAACTGGTCAACAGATTTACTCTTCACAACTTCCACTGGAAGTGCGTTCCACTTACCGCAGATACTGTAGGTGAAAAATTTTTCACACAGATTGTGGTTGTAACGCTTCAGTTCAAGTTTGAAGCCGTGAATGCGCGTTCTGTTCTAACTTAGTGTGAAAATATCCCAGTAGTCAACATTGTCGAACCCTCGAAGTATTTGGAAAACTTCGATGAGCTGACCACGCAGTCTACCTGTTTCCATCGAAAACAGATCTAATTCCCTTAGTCTATCCTCATAAATTTTATGTCGGATAGAGGGAATCAGGTTGGTTGCCCTGGCTTGTACGCGTTCCAATCTCGCGATGTCCTTACGAAATGAAGGACTCCAAAATTGTATGGCATACCCCAGGTGCGGTCGGACAAGTGAGACAATGTGAGAGTGAAAGTGAGGTTGGTGAGAGTTTGTGAGGAAATGTATGGGTAGCAGTGTGAGATAGAGAGAGAGCGGTGAAAATCTGAGTAAAAGAGGAGCTCAAGAGAGAGAGAGAGAGTGAGAAGTGGTGAAAGAGAGATGTGTGAGAGAACGTGAGATGGGGTGAGAAGGAGGAATAGAGGAAGTGAAAGAGTATGGGAGGGAGGGAGGGGGAGAGTAGACAAAGGGAAAGGCGAGAGAGGAAGGCAGAAAGTAAGAGAGAGGGACAGATAGATCTAAGAAGGCTTTTATGGATTATTATTATTATTATACAAACCACTTAAGCTCCATAACAGGCTGAAGGTTACACAGGGTAACCCTACAAAACACCAAAGGGCATGTAGAGGAGCATAGCTAATATAAGAAATGACTAGAATACACCAAGTAAAGACAAAAGAATTAACTAAAATAGAGTAAAAACGATTATTTAAAATTAAAATATGTATAACAATGTGTGTTCTTGTCCCAGTTAATCATTCCTGCAAGCATATAAATTATGAAAAAAGCATTAACAGCAGATTTAAAAGCATTTATGTCAGCACAATGAACAATTTCATTTGGAAGATCGTGCCATAATTTTTGGTATATGTAATATGGAACAATACATTTGGAAAACTGATTAGTTCTGAGGTTAATATTGGAAAATGTATAGTCATTCAGAGCTAAGGTACGCCTAGTAGGTCTATTGTGAATAAAAGGAGCTACTAGTCTCAAGTATATGGGATGGTTAACATTATGGAAAATCTTGTAAAAGAGAAACAAACCATCAATCTTTTCTATTTTCTCCAAATCGATAGTTAAATCAGATAGAATTAAACGAATACAATTTAAAGCACCGTCTAATAATTTAATATGACAGTTAGCTGTAGAAAGAAATATATTCATTAAATGCATAGTAGGATGAATGCGTAAAAAATTTTTAAAACAGCGTCTTCATTACCTAGTGCCCTAAAGCACTTAAGAAAAAGTATATTTTGGGGGGCAATAGAGAAAACCATAGATCTTAGATGCGTCTCAAAGATAAGCTTATCATTTATCAAAAAACTCAAGTGTTTAAGGGAGCAAGAGATCATCAAAAGAGGCCCACAGAGAAACAATGGTGGATGAGGAGGGTCATGATTCCTCGATCTACTAACCATTATGGATTGTGTCTTGCTTCGGTTTAGCTTCATAAGCCATTTAAGTAATCAGAACTGTATTCTAGTAAGGTCACTATTCAGGAAATCAGCCACAGAAGCACGATTAGTAGGAGTTACATGAGGTAAAAAGTCACTATATATTATCAGCATAAGCAATTAATTTATTTTAGAAATTTTACCACATGTTGGCAGTGTACAATATGTAAAATGAGAGACCCAAAACACTACTCTATTGTCTATATTCGAAGGAAAATTGTGTAAGAGAGTCTCCCTTAGGATTTGGAGAAACATTAGCACTTCTCCAGGACACTGGAAAACTATCAGAGGCCAGAAGACTTTTGAGTATCTTGGCAAGTTTAGGAGCCCGTTGCTTAGATAAAGTTTTCAGAAAAAGTAGAAATATTTCATTTTAATTAGTACCACCGAATGCCTCCAAATCATCTAAGTAATATTTTAATTCTGGGGACTTAAAGGCAAAATATGAGGATTCTGGATTAAGATAATAAGAAATATGGAGATCCATTCTTGATCACCTTGCTTCCTCTGAAACTCAGATAACAAAACTTCAGCTTTAACAGATGGATCATGGATTACTACTGTTTCATTATCTATTCGAATGGGAGGTAATGCAGAATCAAATTCAGAAAGGAAATTATTTAAAGTGGACAACCATTTGTGCAGGTAGGATGCATTGGTCAAATTTCATGTAAATAACTATTATATTCTGCTTGTGCAGAATGAGGGGTAACAAGGAGTAACAAGGAAAGGAAGTACCCTAGGAGACCTTACGGTCCATTCAAAGAGAGTACCTTTGGACTAGCTATCGAGCAGGCACATGGCTGCTAAATTGTTTTGCGTCCCTAATCGGCCCCTTTTCAAGACTTTGTTTAGTCTAGACTTGAACTGGTCAACAGATTCACTCTTCACAACTTCCACTGGAAGTACGTTCCACTTACCGCAGATACTGTAAGGGAAAAGATTTCCACACAGATTGCGGTTGTAACGCTTCAGTTCAAGTTTGAAGCCGTGATTGTGCGTTCTGTTCTCACTCAGTGTGGAAATATCCCAGGAACCAACATTATTGAACCCTCGAAGTATTTGGAAAACTTCGATGAGCTGACCACGCAGTCTACGGGTTTCCAGCGAGAACAGATTTAATTCTCTTAGTCTATCCTGATAACTTTTATGTTAGATAGATGGGATCAGCTTGGTTGCCCTGGCTTGTACGCGTTCCAGCCTTGCGATATCCTTTCGAAACGAAGGACTCCAAAATTGTACGACATACTCCAGGTGCGGCCGAACGAGGGAGTTGTACAGACAAAGTACTATCCTCTTGTTACGGTATCCAAACTGGCGCTTTATGTAGCCTAACATCCTTTAGTCTTCCTTCCCTGCCTCGATGCACTGTTTCGAGAACTTGAGGTTGCTAGTCATAGTTACACCCAAGTCCTTCTCAGTGTCACTCGATTCAAGAGCAGTGCCCTTAAGGATATACTAAGATTGGGGATTTCTGTGGCCAATATGAATCACTTTGCATTTGTTCACGTTAAAAGGCATTTGCCACGTGTCCGACCACTCTCCATTCTTCCAAAGATCTTCCTGCAGGCTTGCAGTATTTCCATCCTTTGCAACGTTCATACCAAGCTTGGTATCATCGGCAAATTTGAAAATCTTGGCAACAATATCACCGTCCATGTCGTTGACGTAGATGATGAATAGTAGTGGTCCCAGGACAGAACCTTGAGGCACCCCGCTAGTAACCGGCACCCACTCAGAAGCCTGTCCATTCACCACTACCCGTTGCCGTCTGCCACTTAGCCAGTTCTCAATCCAGCCGGCTACTTTTCCATCTATGCCCAGCGCTCGCACTTTCTGGAGAAGGCGTGCGGTGTGGTACCTTATCAAAGGCTTTCTGAAAGTCTAAGTACACCACATCCACCGCCTTCTCCCGATCGTGCTCACTGAACACGAAGTGGAAGAATTCCACAAGGTTCGTCAGGCATGACCGTTGCCTTGGGAAGCCGTGCTGGGAACTCCTCAGTAGCAGGTTTGACTCTAAATACGACGTCATTTTGTCCACCATCATGCTTTTCATGAGTTTACCGACTATCGAAGTCAGACTGATAGGTAGGTAGTTTAACGGGTGGCTACGGTCTCCTTTCTTGAAGATAGGAGTCACCTCCGCTTCAAGCCAGTCTTTAGGAACGCATTCGGTCCAGATTGACGTGTTGAAAATTGCGCTCAGGTGTCGTGACACTTGTTAGCGCACTTCTTTCAACACTTTAGGTAAAAACCCATCCGGGCCAGGTGACTTATTTGTCATTAGGTCACTGATCTCCTTTTTTATTTCCCCTTCGGTGAAGTCCATATCCTTTAGCTTTTCCACCGAGTAGGAATCCATTGGCTGGGGGATGGGACCACAATCTTCAGTAAATACTGAAGAGAAGTAGTCGTTGAGGAGGTTAGCATTTTCTGCATCTAAGTGCTTTAATGCCCCCTCCACATTTCTAAAAGGGCCAATCGTTTGACGGATTGGTTAACGGCTGTTCACCGATCCAAAAATCTCCTTGGGATTCTTTTTACAGAGTTTTGCCACTCGGAGTTCCTCAGACCACTTAGCCGCCCTTATGCTGGACTTCACTCTCCTCCTGGATAGCCTCCAGTATTCGTCAAAGTCACCTGAGATCTTCCATTGCCGGTACACAGTTCTCTTCTTCCTAAGTAGTTGGATGATTTCTCGATTAAACTACTTTCGTTGAACAAAAGACCGATAGGGACATTTCAGAGGGATAAAACGCGATTGAAGACTCATGAATGTGGTTTTGAAACTGTTCCACGAGTCTTTAACAACATCGCACACTTCTAGCCTGGCGTCAGTTAGTCCAGCACAAAGACCTGCAAAGTCTGCTCTTTTCAAATCGAGTTTCCTTGATTTACTAGTTGCAAGCCCTGCCTTGGGGACTTTGACTACAAATTTAATTAGTCGGTGGTCACTGCCACCGAGCTCTTCGCTAACAGAAAGGTCCTCAATGATGTGATCCTCAGAGGTGAAAACCAAGTCAAGAATATTGTCTCCTCTCGTTGGCTCTCTCGCCCATTGAGTGAGGAACTCGTTGTTCGCCTACTCCAGGAGTAGTGCGTTCTCGCCACAGGGTTCTCTGGTTTCCCAGTCAACTTGTGTGTTGAAATCACCCATGACGATACACACCCTGTCTTTGACAAGTTCTCCTAGTAGCTGGTACAGATCTCTGTCCTTTTCAACGAGTTGGGCAGGAGGTCTATAAAGCAGCAGGGTCCTGTATTTGGCAGGACCTATCTCTAGGTCAACACCTAGTAGTTCATGGTCGGATACGATGTTGCAATCCGTCGAGTTGGGAGTATCCTTGACATACAACATCACACCGCCACCTTCTCTGTCTGGTCTATCTTTCAGGAAGAGCTAGTAACTGAGAAGCGTGAATTCACCTTCAAAATCTCGGCTTGAGGTTTTTATCCACGACTTCGTTATGGCCACCATCTCCGGTAGATAGAGAGATATAGGAAGGAACGGAGGGAGCTAGGATGGGAACAAGAAAAATGAAACATGGAAGAGGGAGAGTAGAGAGAGAAAAGAGAGAAGATGAAGGGATGGATGGTTGGAAGGAGGGAGGGGGATTCGGAGAGAGTGATTGAGAGGGTAGGGTTGAGAGAGTGAGAGAGAAAGAGTTGGTGAGATTGTAAAAAGCAAGAGAGTTAGTTGGTGCCAGTATGAGAGTTAGAGTGAGAAAAGCGAGAATGACAGGGCGAAAAATGGTGAGTGAGAGTGCGTGAGAGTGAAGGCGGTGAGGGCGTAAAAGAGAAAGTGGGTAGTGAGTGTATTATAGTGAGGAGGGTGAGAGAAAATGATAAAGGCTGAGAGAAAAGAGGTGAGTAATAAGAGTGAGAGGTGAGAAAAAGTGCAGCGGAGATAGGTATAGGGGCAAGAGAGATAAAGGGGGTAAGTGAGATGGGAGTGAGAGAAAGGAGGTGGTTGAGCATTGGGAGAGTTAAAGAAAGAGAGAGAGGAAAGGAATGAGCGAGAAGAACCGAGGGATAGGTAGGGAGATGGTGGGCTAGACTGGCAGAGAGGAACACAGATAACGGGCGGTGGGAAAGAGAGAGAAAGCAAGGGTAAAAAGGCAAAGGAGGGGATAATAAATAGAGGGCAGTGAGATCGGGTGGGTGAGTAATAGGGCTGAATGAGAGGAGGTAATAGAGAGAGGCGGTAAGAGAATAAGGGTTAAGAGAGTTAGAGAAAGAAAAAGAGAAATTGAGAAAATAAGGATATAGGGAGGCTGGGGGGGCGAAGGAGAGATAGGGAAGGCTAAAGAGGAAGAGAGGGAGAGATAGGCAGAGAGAGATAGAGATATTGAGGACCCGTGAGATAGAGAGAGAGGGAGGTGGGGGTGAGAGTTAGAGCTAGTTGATAAGTAGGTAGGTTGAAAGATAGGGGTTGAGATAAATAGAGAAAGAGAGAGGTACGGATATGGGAGAGTGTAGAGAATAATGAAGAGACAGATGTAGGGGAGGAGAGATATATGTTTGGGAGGAGTATAGGGAGAGAGAGATTGGGAGATTGAGATAATGGCGAAACAAGAGACAAGGTGAAAGAGAGTGGGATATTATATATATAGTTATGTAAGAGAGAGAAAGTAAGAAATAGTGGTGAGAGAGAGAGTGGGTGATAGAAGGTGAGAGAAAATAAAGAATGGAGCTAGTGAGGGTTGAAGGGAATGAGAAAGGTAGTTGTCTGATTATAGGTTGTGAGAGGAAGAGTGCGAGCGAGAATAAGAGAGAGGGGAGGTAAGAGACATAAGTGTTGAGATCCTTTGAGAGTTTAAGAGAGAGAATTACAGAGTGCAATGAGAGAAAGGTGGTGAAGTTGTGAGGAAATGAAAGAGAGTGTGGAGCAGTGGGCGTGAGAGAGCCTATGAAATAAGATATTGGCTAATATTCTGAGAGAAAGTGAATAAGATAAAGTGGAGTAGATGGAAAGTGAAAGATTAGGTTATAAGAGAGAGTGATACGGGTAGTGGATGTGAGAGTGTGAGAGCGAGAGTGAAATGATGGGACGATAGTGTGAGAGGAGAGTGAGCGGTTGAGAGCATGTGAAATAGAGAGAGAGGGAGGATAAATAGATAAAAGGAGGGTAAGAGATAAGGTGGGTGACAGATATCGATGTGAGGCGTGAGAGACAAATAGACAAGGTGAGAAAAATATGGGGTGACAGATAGGCAGAAGGGAAGTTATATAGGCAGGAGAGAAGCAGATGATTGAGTGAGAGAGAAAAGGGGATGAGAAAGTGAGGAAGTGACATAGAGAGACGGAGTTGTGAAGGGTGAAATAATGAGGGAGGGGAGAAAGAGAGTAAGAAAGAGCAGGGAGCAGAGAGAGGGGGGTGATGAGAGTGTGTTGAAGGAGAGAGAAGTGGGGGGAGGGTTGACTGAGTGATTAAGCGAAAGAGAGTGAGAGAGAGGGGCGTGTGAATGCAATATAGCTATAAACATGGTGGTGCTATTGTGATAGTAAAAAAGTGAGAAACAGAGATGGGTGATAGTCCCAGTGTGAGAGTAATAGGGAGGAGCTGAGATTCTGAGAAAGTGTGGGTGAGATTAAGATAGAGAATGGAAAGTGGCTGTGAGTGCTATAATAATAAACGCATAGGACAGACAGAAAAAGAAAAAGGGAATATACATTCACTCTAGGCCATACTCTAGGCAGAGAGAGAGCACCGAATACCCAAAATAGTAACTTTAAAGGAGAAGCGTCCAAACATTTCCTTTATTATAATGCCAAAAAATTGGTATATTTTCAAGATTATGTTAAACGTTTTATGTATTTACTCCGTTATGAGCATTATCTTTCATATTTGTACTTTCTCTTGTGCATTAATTTTATATTTTTGGATCAGTTGTTCAAAAACTGTTTTTCCTTTGGTTTGTGGATTGCTATTCACCACAAATGCAGAGGAAAATAATCAAATATAAGTCTATACGGTGGTTTTCTTTTCTTGAATGACCATTAATATTAAACAATAAGACACCGATTATACGTTTATTCGGTGTTTCCACTTTGAATTATTTACAACATTAAGCAATCAGACTTAATTATAATTATGGCAACCACATTATATTATACATTCATCACAGTTCTTGTTTATTATTAGAATTTTTAGCAAGTTATTTGGAAGGTATAAACAATCCTATAAATTTATGTAATTTTTATTGATATTTTGAGCATAAAAATACAAACCAAACAGAATTTGGAAAAAATACAATGAATTTATCTCTCTATTTACCTGTTAATATTAATTTAAAATATCCTTAATTTAATAAATTAAAATAGTAAACATAAAGTCATTTTTAAAACTATCTTAGTAAAATATAAAACTTCACAAAAACTGTAGTTATATCCCTTTTTAAGGAAAAATGACTAAATACACAAAATGTAAATCCATTTAAAACTTAACGGGAAAATTCATAACACCGTGATGTTTAATCTATCCTAGAATTTGAGAGATCGGAGATAACATCACTAGTAGTGAGGTTATTCCAAAATGCTCGACGGGGAATTTTATTCAATTTTTCTTTTAGAAATCCTCTTACGAGTAGCATTGATGAATATTTCGCCGAATAACTGAGTGGTATAATTTCCTTCATAACTTTAACTTTAAGTCCAGAGACCTGAAATGTTTTTTTATAGATCAGTCTGTGCAGACCTTTCTCAAATCGAACTTTACATAAATCTAGTAAAAGAAGAATATTATTCTCAGAAGACGCTCTTCGGGTTGTTCTCAACTTTGACAAGTTTTTGTAGGCATTAACATCATAAAGTTGCATTTCTAATACCATTGTTCTCTTCGTTGAAAGCTCCAGTGAATCACAAAGGTCTCTCATATCATACATTCTTCTTTTGCAGAATTACTTGTTCAATTTTTCCATGAAACCATCTGTGGCAAAGAATGTGTGACCGGTGACAAGATATTTCATCGTGATTTCCGAGGGTTCAAGATCTTTATTGACAAGTAAAGCAAATGCCGAATATAATGTCGAGTTTTTATTCTGAGCAACGCAATTATCTGTCCAAAATATAAACTTCTTTGTATATATCCTTTGCTTAATTACTTAATATAGGATGATGCAACATCAGAAGCATTCCTACCTCGAAGACTTTCATTTCAAACTACATAATAGTGATTTCAATTTTTCTTTAAAGAAGAAATTTTTCATTAAATACAACCATTCTCGAGCACAAAAACTTTCTTTCACATCAGGAATCCTTGGCAGGAGCAAAAATCTTTGCATATAGACGGCAAATATTAGGAGTTCATCCATTTGTTTGTATATCTCACTATCTTTATTGGATTATTTTCTTGCTTCCTTTTGCATTTCATTGTGCAATTGAGCCTTTTTAGCATTTTCTTTATTCATATTGAATTCATAAAATAAGTATGTGGAACCTTTGTCAACACCAGGTTCAGAAAACTTATGTTCATTTTCTCTAGTATACTCCGATTGGATTCATATGAACAACTGACTGATGCATGTTTTTCTTGAAATATTTTATACATTGAAGCAACGAAGAGATCTTTTGGGAGGTATCTTACATGTGGGAGCATGGTCTCTTCTGAAATGAGAAATAATTGGATTGAAAGATTCGATGTGATTCATTATTGCTTCTCTATTAACTCAATTGTTAGGTTCACGTTTTCCTCTTGACAAATTAGTTGTTGATGAAGAAGTTGCATCAATGGAATGAAATAATGATTTTATAACCTGATATTGACTGTACCCTAAAGTGCTGAGAAAAGATTTCTTACAGACTGATTGTTTGTCCTTGGGCATAGCTCAGTGTATATATATACGATGACTTCTTCCTTGATAAACCTTCCTGAATATGCCTTCTTTTTACTTCTTTCCTTGTTAATTTGCTTGACCACCATGTTCGCCTCCTCATATCGTAGCAGTTTTTGCAAAATTCTGAGTGAATGTGGTTTCGCATTTCATCAGAAAACTTGTCATGGCATTTGTAAGGGCATTATCTATATCACATCCATTTAATATTTGTTTTTTCCTTTATATTCAATATTATTTTCTTGTTATGTCATTGATTTACTCCTTTTTTAACCTCATAAAAAACAGAGGTGTGATGGGAAGCCATTGATTGTCATACACTGCTTCATGAGTATCAGAAACTCTAGGAGATTGAACTTCAATAGCAGCTGCTGTATTATTCTCTTGAATTCATGAAATGTCGTGCTCTCTGTCCTTAAAACACCTATGAAAAAGGATAAAAATAAACAAATATTTATACCCTGCATTTACAATAATTTCGTGAATTACTGCATTATTATAATGATGATCATCACTCTCATCATCTTCCCTTACGTCCCTCACCAGCACCTTAATTTATGATTGTTACCTTGTATACACAGCATAATGGTGCAAGTATTTTTGTCTTAACAAATGGAAACACATATTAATTAAAATAAAATAAAGAGGCCAACGCATTTTGTGATAAAAAACAAAACTAACTTTAGAGCTTAAAACGTTTTCTAATAGTTGTTCTTTTAAAAATTGGAAAACGTTTGATGTTGTATTAAAATTGTAAGCCATGGCTACCACTCCTTCTGCTTTAACGTCTGAATGATTTCCGACTGAATTAATAAGATAAAACTTGGCATAGGCAGAAAAAAAATCTATCTTGTCCATTTCAGTACACATGCGTAGCTCACAATTTGTTCAGGAAAATCACGTTGCTGCATGAGAGGAGCTGCAATAAATTGATAGAAAGCTTGCATATTCGGTGTTTTACGTCTGGACATCGTGCTACATATAAATGAAACAGACCGAATATTCAGTATAATCGGTGTTTAACCTCTGCATTTTGCATATTCGAAGTTTCTTCTATGTTAACCAAGGTAGTGTCCCGTATAACTCAAAACGAGTGAAAAATGGGCGTAAACCAATGCCAGTAATGGAATCTACGGGTTAAACTACTTAAGAGTCAATATATAATTGAAATTTGGAAAATTTGTATATCAGTGTTGTTCATTGGCACGGTAGAGGGAGACGTCGGTGACATCTTTTTATTGATCCTTTCATTTTATTCCTTAACTCCTCATTATTAATAAAGTTTTCATCAATGCTCCTACTATGTTATATTTACATTATTGAAATACTTATTAAGTCGACTTTTTAACATATTTACTGACGTGCTTCTATTACACGTTGGAAAAGGATATTCCACGTTTGCGTGATCTTGAAAGTGAGGTAAATTTTGGGCTATAGTAGAGTTAAAGCACTTATTCACTAATTTCAAACCGTTTGGGCCATTTCGCCTCGCTCGAACAATCTTCTCTACTTAATTTTAGTAAATCCTTTTATGATTTTGAATAACTTGATCAACTGCTCACGTAATCATCTACTTTCAAGGGAAGGGAAGGTTTAATGAGCAGAATCTCTCTTCGTACGTTTTGGTCCAAATTACAGGAATTAGTTTAGTAGCCCTACGTTGCTCTCACTCTAACTGGGTTATATCCGTGTTTAGGTAGGGAGCCGAAAATTAAACTAAATATTCGAGGTGTGGGCACACGAGAGCTTTGTATAGTGGTATGATTATATCTTTCGATTTGTAAGTGAAATTCAGATAGATATATCCTAGCACTCGGTTTGCTTCCTTATAAGCTTCTGCGGTTTGTTTCGATAATGTTATGGTCCTCTTAGATTAAAATTCCAAGGTATTTTTCTAGGTAAACGGAGTCGAGCATTTGATCTCTCATATGGTATACTACTTTAAAGTTATGACATACTAAATGCAGCACCTGGGATTTACCTATGTTAAAACTCATCTACCATTTGTCCGCCCACTCGAAGATTTTATCAAGATATCTCTGCATTTCCTCTACATCAAATCTAGAAAGGGCTCGGCTTCGTGGTTTTGTATCATCAGCAAATAACTCCATTATCTAGGTCGTTGATGCGAACAATAAATAATAATAGACCCAGAACTGACCCCTGAGGAACCTTGCTGGTGACTGGGGCCCACTCTGAGCATGCTCCATTAACAACAACCTGCTGTGAACGATTTGAAGGCCAGGTTATAATCGCTCTTATTTTCATAAATATCCTTTCTTAAGTGACTGTTAAAAGGCCTTTTAAAGTTAAGGTAAATAATATCTGCCATATTTTAGTCGTAGATGCAAATCATGCTATGAAAAATAAAAATCGAGTGAATTGGTTAGGCACGAGTGCCCTCGTCTGAATCCATGCCAGGTGTCTACGATTAAAATTTTCTTTTTAAGATAACTCACAAATATATCTCTAATTATCGATTCAAAGAGCTTCCAATTTATATAAGTTTGTCTGATGGGACGGAAATTAACAGGGTTCCCTCTTTAGAGTATTGGCCTAACGTTTGTTTGTTTGAACTCTATTAGAATTAGACCTTCCTACATCGATCGAATGAAAATCGTGCACAGCGGTCGTGCTAATTCATTTTATGTTCTTTAGGATAAGTTGGGTACCTCTCATTGTGCACAAGTAAATTCGATTTTTTTTATTTTAATAATGTATGTGATAATCTCCGCTTCATTTATACTTATGGTGGATAAAATATTTTCTGTGGTGGTTTATTTCCTCGGCTAGTGTAGCTAATTTTGTCACGTCTTTCACAGTAAAAACGCTTTGGAAGTTCTTTTTTAATATTTGAGCAATTTTGGCGGGTCAAATGTGATAACACCATCTTTACTTATGATCAGCCCTATTGAACACTTTATGGGCTTTCTACTGGTGGATCACTTGCCCTGTATTATCTCTTTTAAATGAATGTGTTCAGTAAGAACAAAACTAAATTGCTGAAATCGAAATCTCAGCAATTTAGTTTGGTTTTTACTAAACACATACATTTAAAAGGGATGAATAAAGAACAAGTGATCCACCATCTACAAGATGGAATAAAAAAGATAGTTGGAAGAAGAGAAAGTTGACAAAGGAAATTAATCAAGGAGAAATACTCAATGATCTTCAACAAAATTTGCATATATATATATATATATATATATATATATATATATATATATATATATATATATATATATATATATATATATATATATATATATATACACGAGCAAGAGAGAATGATGAAAGTAAAATAATCAAACTAAGAGAAGAGAAATGGAATATTTTCTTCTTAAGACTGCGAAAAAGTCCTTGCAGTGATAGGAATTGAACTAACTGCACTTAGGTAACCAGCAACCGCTTCGATATAAAATTAACAATCGAACATTGAAATAATTTCTCTATCATATCTAAAATTAAATAGTACCCGTTAGGACAAAAATAAATTCCGTTTCTGTAGATAGAAAACTCATATCTTTTCTGCCTAGTACTAATTATTTTTCATATATATGAACCCGTTTTACAAGATCAGCTGTGAAATGCGTATAAATTGTGTTTTGACGGATTTTCTTTACGAAAAAATGTCATACAATAAGGAATGTTCTAATTAACTTATTCGTAACACCATTGCTTGGCACACTGATTAATCGTTTTCTAATGAATGACCTGCTATTACTCTTCTATAATTGGATATTTGAACAAAGAAATTGTGTGTTAAAAGGTTTAACATCATATCTCTTCCCAATTATTAATCTTTGAGTTAAAACAGTTGTTATCAAAAGTTTATCGCCATACAAACTTTAACTTTATCCAAATTAATACACTATATCTTAAAAGATACATGTATCATTAGGAAAGAGTCTCCATGCAGGTAGGTCCTCGGTTGCTTACCAGGTTCTGTATGTGGTTTACAAACTCTCGGAGAAGCTAATTCTACACTATAATTTAAACTGGTGATCTGTAACCATAAAGGTGTTTCTTGTTATACAGATAGAACCATTGCTAGACCGGAATTTTCTTCAGTCTGAAACCATTAAAATTGTTGAAACTCCTCATGTCCCCATAAAAATTCAAAATTTTGAGTTCTGCGGATAAATCCTTAGACCTCAAGATTTTATAATCATTATTCATCCACAAGTTAAATCCTAAATTAAATTTAGTCACTCTTTAACTCTACTTTATATATCTTAACATAATTTTAATTCAACTTCTAATTTATTTTACATTTACTTTTCTACAACAATTAGCTAAAAGACGCAGCAGTTATCTTGCTAGATGGTTTGGTTGTCAATTATTCGAATTATTTTAAAACTGTGCAAGTTTACCATTGTTCAAGTTTCACTTTTTCTATGATTCGTTTTTTTTTCTTGCCCCCAAGTAAGTAAGTTTGTATTTTAGTTCAATTTTTTAGTCATTGTTTTTTTAATATTTGCAATTTATCTTTTTTGTATTTTGTCTCCCCTCTTAAGGGTGTTTCAGACAGGGAAGATAAAATCACCATAGATACCCACAGAGGCCATAACCATCTCTAAACCTTCAGCTTATCCGGCAGAGGCTGGAGCTTAGCAAAACAGGAGTTAAACTTTGTGGATGGTGGGCTTGATTGGATGGGAGCAAAATCTAGTTGGGCTAGGCATTAGTTAGGAATAAGATAGGGTTGCCAACACACCAGAGAAATAGGCTCTTACCTTATTAACTGGATCATAGCTGCACAATATTATCTCTGGCTTTTCTGTCACTGTGCATACTTGTAAAGATTAAGTTAGGAAGATATTAATGGATGAAGACAGCGAGGAAGAAATAACCCAAATTAACTCGTCTAAACGGGTCCCTTTTCCTATTCTAAAGGGTGTGGCATCGGACGAAGGGAGAGAAGTACTTAGAATCGTCTATGGTGAACTAAGAAAAGATTTGTTCAGGCTATTAGTCTATGCCGACATTTATATAGCAATATATGAAATGGAGAAATATGTGAACAAGCTATTATCTGGAAAGGCCACCAACGAGCTAAGCTCTCCACTGTAGACAGCATGGGCCTAGGATATGTGAAGAAAGTTCACCAGAAATAAAAAAAATAAAATCGAGAGAGGACAAGGTTGGGTAAAGATCAAATAAGTGATTAAGTTTACCAACTAAAACACAAGTAGCAAATACCATCATAATATAAAGTTAGTATTCAGAGAGAATGCAATGGCCAGAAACACCAAGGAAACGTTTTAGACCCAAGGAAACCTTCCCGCAATTGTAGAAACACGAAGCATTTTGAATAACGAAGTGTAGGTTTTTATCCAGTGAGAGACAAGACAAGTGTTTTACTAGTAGAATGGGCAGGGGCTTTTTTGTTTGTAATAATTGAAAATCACATGACACGTGATATATAGATGTATTTATGGACCCAAGGGAATGGAAATTGGTAAGACAACCCGGAAAAACGATAAGGAGAATATCACATGAACCAATGAAAGCTTAAGTAGGAAAATAAATGGGACATGCACATCTCCCATTTTGCTTCTTAAGCTTTAAATACATCTATATATCATCTTTCACGATTTTCAATTATTATTATTATTATTATTATTATTACTATTATATATATATATATATATATATATATATATATATATATATATATATATATATATATATATATATATATATATATATAAAGAGTGAATCACGGTTTATTTCAGGCCAAATTTGGGCTGATATTTTTAAGTCTCACAGAAGGCTTATCTGTTGGAAAATTAGCCCAAGAGCTTGCGGAATACAAGGAAATTAAAGCCGTATGTGGAAAACCCCATCACCAAGCCAATGCAAGATAAAAGTACGAGCAGAAGTGTATTGCAGCGTGACATCAGAAAAATAGGTAGACAAGTAAGAAAAGACATCGGTAGCATAAGTGCTGCCATATTTGAAAAAGTACTGAAGTTGCTCCTTTGTCCAGAGCAATTAAGTGTCGGTGCGTGCTTCTTCTAATGGCGCTCAATTTGGGGACGTCGAGATGTTGGGAATACGTTCTCTGACTGGAGCTGCACGTTGATTGCAAATTTCATTGCTTGTATAATTAAGGCTTCGGCCATTCTTAACCTTCGTTAATCTTTCAACCTAATGATGATCGAGGTGTTCTTAGTTAGCTCCTCGCGTTTCAAGACAGTTCCATGGGAGTGAACGTGCCTTTTTATCGCTCCGTCTTGAAGGTGAGCTGTCAACCGCCTTGAGAAGGTTGTGGATGTTACGCCAATATACTTTGGGTTGCGGTGTTCGCAGTCACCGACTTTGCACGAAAATTCACACACGACGTTGGTCTTCTGGAGCTCACCTATAGGCGGAAGGAAGCTATTCTTCATTATACAGCTGCTTGTTTTGTTTTAGGTTTGTAGAGTATAATTAGGTTAATATTTGTATTCGGATCGATTGGTGTCATTTTCCGATGTAGGATGGGTTTAGAGCCTTATCGTCTTCACGGTAGCGGGTGTTCATGTGACCCTTGTAATAAAAGTCGGTATTGCATTTCTTTGGGGTAGACTAGACATTGGTAATGTGGCCAAATTCAATTTTTCTTTTATAAGTTCGTCGATGGATCATTGTGGATAGCCATTGTTGATGAGGACTCAGGATACCTCTTTAGTTCGAGGACAACGGCCGCTCACAAGGATGAATGGGAGATAGCCATGTTGACTAAGGCATTAATAACTGATCTATTATACCTTTCTGGACACTCCGAAGAGCCGTTTAAGCAGAACCCCAAATTCATAGCATTGAGGTATACCTCTGTCGCAAATTTAGAGCCTTGGGTACTTATGTGGATATCCAGGAAGGGAAGTGATCCTTTATCTCCAAATTCGTGGGTGAAGTTTAGGCACGATTCGTTCTTAAATGTTTTTACAAGGTTGTTTACTTGGTCAAAGTTATTTGTGTTCATCTAACCATTTTTACACACACACACATAGGCATAAGATAGATTTTCTTTGTATAGAGAAACAATTTAAAGAAAGGGAAAAATTGAAGATTCAGAAATTCATATTAACAAATTGATGTAAACTGCCGAATATTAGCCGCGTCATTTATTGATAATAATGCATAGAAGTAGGACGTTTGTTTTGATCAATCCCGAAGATTAACGAAGTTCCTCAAGCTAATTGACGGCAAATAATTGAACTTTCTTCAGATTAATTTTCCTTTAGGAGTATTTCTGAGCGAATTAAACTGCCATATTTTGTTTTAGTCTCTATAATTCGAAGGCATCTAGAGTATGGAATCACATCTAACTTACCAAAAGTCTCGATGAACGGACTCGAGGATATATAGTTCGAAAGCTAAAGAATATACCAATGATTACTATGAAAGAACTAGAAAAACATCTGGATGTGTCTATAGTTTGCGAGTAAGCATCTCGTAAAGGGAGTGTCTCTTGAAACAATGTTATATCATCGGATAAGAGTAAAATAGAAATTTTCGGTCAAAATGATGCTCATCACATTTGTAGGGCCGAATAAACTACGTATGATCCTAAGTACATCATCCAAACGGAGAAATACGAAGGAGGTAGTCTCATGGTTTGGAGTTGCTTTACAGCTCATGACACGAGAGAACTCCGCATCGTTTATGGAAAATGGATTGTGCTACGTATCGACAGATACTGCAGAAATCGCTGCTCCCAGGCGCGAAAAAAATCAATGGGCGAGTTCAATGCATATTTCAGCAAGACAACGTTACTGGGCACACAAATGGTTTAAGAAGAGAAAGTAAACTTCCCTAAATGGAAAGCCAATAGCTAGAACTTAATCATTTTTTAAATTTAGGCGAATACTGAAGGCTAGAATCGAAAGTTAAATCCTTAGAACCTTGGCTTTTAGAAGGAGATTTGTGTAGAACAGTGGAACAAGGTATCAAGAAATGATTGCGAAATTTATTTAAAGTAATGAGAATCGTCTTCGTGATGAGATTGCAAACCTAGGTATGCTCCGAAATATTAAATGAATGAAATTATATTGGTTGAATGCTTTTTCCGCACGCTAAATTTTGTTTAGTAGCAATTGTTGTTATATAAAAGGAAAATCTGTCTTATTTATGAGTATTTCTTCTGCTAAATATATGCCCCTGAGTACCTATTTCAGAAATAGTGAAAAACTAGTTGTGCAAATACTTGTGTCGCTAATATATATATATATATATATATATATATATATATATATATATATATATATATTATTGTAGATGATAGCAGTCTTCCTTGGATGCAAATTTTGTTGAAGACAAATTGTATATTTCGCCTTTATCAATTTCCTTTCCAACTTTCTATTTTTCTTAGTCATTTTAGTCCATAAATTGCTAAGCTTTCAATATATTCGATCATCTCCAGAGCGTCTTTAGTTATTCTTTCCTCCTTTACCGATGAAGTGTGGTGGAGTCTGAATCAGGTTGTATGAAAAGAACATTAACTTTAACTTTATTATCAGAAAGATGAAAGCTTCAGTACCCCAGCACACACACACATACTTTCGTGGGTTGAGATACTAGTAAAATGGAAGGAATGAAAATTCAATAAACCTAAAATACAGTATAAGTTATACATTTGCACCGAGGTAGGACTAGTCAACTCTTTAAAAGATTACAGTAACATTTTTAATAAATATTAAATTGATAATTGTATACATTACTATTTTTTATAAATTTCACATCTTTCAACAATATATTTCGCGTATTTAGTCCTCACTTTTATAAATTGCCAATATTGATTTACTTATAAATATATGCATAAATTTTATGCTTTGATTCTAATATTAACTATCAAAGTTTTGGCTATCTTAGCTACTGTCTGCTACCACCGGTAATTTTTCTTTATTCGATTAACTCATGACACCCGCTTTAAATTGAACTATTTCTCCTTTCCTTTACTGGTGGAGTTCTTGTTTTTAATTTGAACTTTAACAATTATATTTACTGTTAGTTACTTTCGTAACTTTTGGGGTTATTTCACTATGCCTTTAATTTAAACTTCTATCATAAAAGAAAACGGTTCTTAGGGAATATTTATTCCTTCTAACTTGAGCGTAATGTCAAGGAAAACGAGGCAATCCGGTGAGAGGAATTTGTAACACAACTTTAATGTTCGATTCCAGCTCGTAGCCTGGGTGTTGAGGGCCAGCTTTTCTTTGTTTATAAAGATGGCTTCTAAGAAGTTCAGCCTAGCTTTATTTCCCTCCACTATTTTAATTGTCATTATCTTTCCATATGATATTTGGGCCCTCCGCTTTGCATCTGCAAAGCGGAATCACCTCGAAATGATGTTGGTTGTCATGCCAATATATTTTGAGTTAGTATGGAGCTTGGAGTCTTCATAGAGGCAGTTAAACTCGTAAACTATGTTGCTTGACTTTAGATTCCAAGGAGTTTTGGCAGCTGTTTTTTTTTCATAAAGAGATTGTGAACTTTTGTCGTTGTGAGCTTTTATAGAGCTTGGAGGTATGGAGATAATATGGAGTTATTATGAATTTTGTCTATTTAATTCTTGACCTTGATGTTACGATTAACTATCTCCTTGCTGTTATTTTCGTCTATTTTAGAGGCCGTAGAAATCTGATTTCTGTAATACAATTTAATATTATTTACTGCTTGCTGATTACTTTTTGTTTTATCCGTATCTTTCAATTGTATACTTAAAAATGATTTAAGTTGTTTTTCAATCATGCTGTATGGGAAACCGTTGTTCACGATGGTTTGTTTTACGCAGGAGATCTATTGATGGAAAAGTTCCCAGCTTCATTTTTCTGCTCAGCTTATATATTAGCCGATTACACTTTTTTTGGTACCTTTCAGGACAATCACCATCCGCGTTGAGGCATCTTCCCATGTCGGTACTTTTTCTATATACTTTTGTGATATAGCTTCCATTGATGTTTTGTACTTCAACGTCCAGAAAAGGAAGCTTATTGCCCGTTTGTTTGTTTTGGGGGCCGGGGGGGGGGCTAATGAGCTAGGTAGTGAAATGTGTTGTAGGGGTAATAGGGGTGAAGAAGTTTTTGAGTTTTAGTTGCTCTGGTTGCGAGGGAATCACCTTTGTTTTACTTCCATATTGTTCATCTTTTTTTGTTGCCTTCTTGCCTCCACTGCTCCCACCCACTGTTGCATTTTTGACCGGCAAAGCCTATTTGAATCTTCCTTTTATATATATATATATATATATATATATATATTTATTTTTATTTACAGTATTCCTCTGTCGTACCTTTCTAGCCTTTCAAGTTTATTTTTTTGCTAACCGTATTTATGGTAATTTTATTTCGGTAAGCATTTCGCCTCCTTTGTTTTTATTTTCGTCTATTATTATTTTATTTTTATTTCTCTTTCTTTTTGTGGGCATTTCGCCTCTTTTTTTATTTTATTCTTAAATTAGTTTATACTTGTTATTTCATCTGCTTTTCAAGGGCTCTTCGCTTCTTTTGTTTAGTTTTAGTTTTATTTATTTATTTTGTTTATTTCTCGTTTCTCCACACCTTTTATCGGCATTTCTCCTCTTTTTAATTTTGTCATTTTATTTTTTATTCTATGTGGTCTTATTCGATATATCTCTTCTGTGCCCCGTTCGCGTTTTGTGGTTTTAGGCTATATTGGTTGTTTTGGGGGGGATTTCTTCGGTCTTATATTCGTATTTCTCGATCTTGGTTATGTAAAAATCGGGTTGATTGCCTCTCCCGTGCAGTTTCTTTCCCTTGGGAATAATGAAGACCTTGCAACTTTGTGTCACTTCTGCTGCGGGAATGCAGTGTTCACGTTGTCGAATGTGGGGATAATTGTTTACTGTTTCTTTTCCCAAGTCTTTTTCCATAGCCTTTGAACTTCCGTATTGACTGGGTTAAGCCCTGCTGTTGCGTGCAGGTCTGCTTGCCTTATACGGTCGTTTCTTCTAGCGCCGGCTTTATGTGGTAATATATGTATCGTTCTAAGAGCGGTACTGCTTTCCTTCTGCGTTATTACTGCTGGGTGCACCAGGATGGAGCATACCAAGGTAATGTATAGATTTTTCTTGTTTTAAGGCGTTACGTTTTCCGAAGTTGCCTCTTATCAACGAAAATAAGCCAAACACATATTGCCGGTACGTAGACGACTTCTCCATCAACGTCAAAAACACAGGACATCTAAAGAACATAAAACAGCAATTTGAGGAGAATTCCGTCTTAAAATTCACTAAGAATTTGAGCACGGGCAATAAAATCCCTTTTCTGGACAACGAGGTACAAAACCTCAATGGAAGCTATATCACAAAAGTATATAGAAAAGAAACGGACATGGGAAGATGCCTCACGCGGATGGTGAATGTCCTGAAAGGTACAAAAAATGTGTAATCAGCTCATACATACATCAGCATACAAATGTTGCTCCACATGGGAACTTTTACATCAAGAGATCTCCCGCGTAAAACAAACCCTCGTGAACAACGGTTTCCCGAACAGCATGATTGAAAAGATACTTCAATCATTTTCAAGTATGTAGTTTAAAAATACGGATAAAATTAAAACTAATTACAAGGCAGTAAATGATATCAAAGTGTATTACAGAAATCAGATGTCTACGGCCTATAAAATACAAGAAAAAAACATTAAGGCGATTTAACCGTAACATTAAGATTAAGAATTAAATGGACAAAATTCAACTTACGAGGGGCGGTCAATAAGTTTTGTGAATCGGTAGGGCAAAAAAAGTTATTACAAGTCAGGACCTGCAGCAGCACACTCCTGCCTCGTCTATTTAAGAAACAGTAGCTGATCGCAGATCGTCAGTCACAAATTTTTCAACAAAGGAAAAGGTTGATCACCGCGCAGTGATCAAATTTTTGACCAGGGAAGGTAGGAATGCAAAAGAGATCCATGAATGCATGGTTACAGTGTACACCGACACCGCCCCTTTCCTATGCAACCATTGCTAGCTGGAATAGGGAGTTCAGCCATGGTCGTGACTCCCTTGAAGATGACCCTCGTCAAAGACACCGGTCAGACGTGACCAACGAGCACAATGTTGCCCGTATGGAGAGAATGATCCTCGAAAATCGACGGGTGAAGGTCGAAGAAATCGAGTGATAACTTGAAATATCACCTGGAAGTGTTATTAACATAATCCACGACAATTTTGCCATGACCAAGGTCTCTGCCCGTTAGGTCCCTAGAAACCTCGCGCCCCATCATTGACTTCAATGTCGTCAAAGTCTACAAGGCCAGAGTTGCACAAGCTGCCCTACGCAAGTGTGGATTCGAGGAGCTCAACCATCCTCCCTACAGTCCAGATCTGGCCCCTAGCGACTACTTTTTTATTCCGCCATCTCAAGGCTGCACTGCGTGGACGCCGATTTGGGGACAATGAAGTTGTCCAGCTCGCCGTCCAGGAGTGGATTGAACAGCAGTCAGCAGATTTCTGGTTGTCGGGAATTTGAAGCCTCAGGGACAAGTGGCGCAAGTGCGTTAAAGTTGAGGGTAGTTATATTTAAAAATAATAAAACACTTTTCCTCATATCTCGTTTCCTTATATCCGATTTGCAAAACTTATTGACCACCCTCGTATTATATACTATAAAGCGACAAAAGTTAACAATCTCCTTATGAAAAACGACAGCTGCCAAAACTCCTCGAATCTAAAGTCAGCCAACATAGTTTACGAGTTTAACTGCCTCCATGAAGACTGGAAGCTCTACAATAACTCAAAATCTGTTATCATTAAAACCACCCCTCGTCCGAAGCGTTTAACATGATTGATAATTAACCGTTAATTCAAAAGTTTGGTGTTTACGGGAGAGTCGTGCCCCCGCCCGATCCTGAGTGCCACAAGTAAGCTTCTCTTAAGATAGTTTCAACACATTTTACTTATTCTAACTTTAGCGCTCAACACACTGTTTTACTCTTTTTCACAAATTGTTATGCCTGTAAGATTTTGTTTCTTAGTTTGAAAAATAATGAAGTAAACAGTGTTTGGTTGAAATAGCTTAAATATAAAACAACACGGTCTTCTTTTTGCATCGTTGTTAGAAAGGTCATTGCTTGTATTTCTTAGGAAATGTGTCAATTGCGTGATTAGCGTCACCTTACATATGTACATATGTACGGGTTGCTCTTTTTATCAAATTTCCTCTTCTGCTTTATGCTCGCATTTGCACGGTTTCCCACCTTTTAAGGTAAATATTTATTTCCTAACAATATTTTACTTTGCTTTTTCAAAAATCAAATTTTAAACGTTTAAGGTTCTCATGGTTTGCTGTTATCTTCTCTATTTTCCTAAAAAATATGGTGTCCGGAGTATTTTTTTATCTTTTCTTTCTTTTTCACGATAACCCTGAGTGAGTTATTTAACTTCTGTTACCTACAATCCATTTGAAGCAGATTTTTCGATTTATTTGGGAGTTTGTTAGTAATTTTGATTAAGCGGAGGTACAGCCTCGGATTGTTATGGAATAGATCGAAATAATTTTATTTAATGAGACGCTAAGAAAAACAGAAATGCAATATGTGAGGGTGTACGTTTAAAATAAATATTTTTTACATTTATATTAATTTAGCATTATTTTATTGTTGAAATGGAATAGATAAGGGTATTGCAATGCCCATAAGGGATGTCTGCAGAGAGAGAGGAATCATTTTAAGCCATTAACAATTACCTACAGATGATGAATTCTCGAGAGAATCAAGTCAATTTAGAAATTAACTCCTTTTATGAAAAAGATATTTAGCAGTTTAATCAATATAAAGTCGTTTTGCATTTTTTTAATACTAAATACCCTCTCATATTAAACCTAGTATTCAGAGAGACGGCAATGGGCAGAAACGCCAAAGATACAGGAATCCTAGCGTTTAACCTAAAAATAACACCCGAACAAATCAAATGTGACAAGTTTATCAGCATTCTCACATGTTTCAATTGTCACGAACTAGTGAAGCATAACTGAGGGGACTGCCTGTATAAAGCTACTAAGGTTGATTGGAATCTTGTTGTGTTCCTTTCTGCTGGTCACGGCTTCTTAATCTCCGTTGCAGCCAACCCTGCCACGTTTGCAGCCTCTACGATGTTAACACACCATTACACACTACTCATGATGTCAGAACTTTTATGCCAAGTGCCAATCAGCAACATGCATCATTCTTCCTCTCCTCAATGTCAGCTAACTTTTTTTAATTAAAACTTTAATCTGTATGCTATCCAACTATTTGACTCTTCCTCGATGAAACATGTTCCTGAAAAAATGAGACAAGAAATATCGTCAACTTAGCCCAAACTCACGCTACATATGTAGGAAATAAAAGGCTTGAAGTAGACATAAAATAATGTAAGAAAATTTAATATAAGTCATGAGTTTCAATACTATGAAGCCCCTTACAATAAAAGCAGGAATTTAGAACT
Organism: Ceratothoa steindachneri; assembly: GCA_963969495.1. Taxonomy (NCBI): domain Eukaryota; kingdom Metazoa; phylum Arthropoda; class Malacostraca; order Isopoda; family Cymothoidae; genus Ceratothoa; species Ceratothoa steindachneri. Next base: position 144,573,482 of record OZ018321.1, on the reverse strand, counting down.
TTTAGATCAAGTGTTACTGAAGATCAAATCAAAGGGTGGTGAACCTAAGCACGCTCTACTAGATTATTTGAATCGAAAATACGCTAAATATTACCTAGAGGAAGCCTCAATATTCTTTCTTTTTTTCAAATTTAATTTTCTAAATAAATGTCATTTTTTATTAAATTGAAGCAATTTTTAACATATGGATATACCAAAAATTTTCCTAAAAGAATTATAATTTATAGTGAATAGTTTATTATCATTTTCAACCTAGTATTAAATGCTGAAAATTACATAAAATGGTATTTATTGCCAAAATAATTTTAGTCTATATATTTATCTTTATTATTTAAAAAATATATCTTTACATTTTTAAAATTTCCTACCAAACTTTTTCACATTCAAAATATATGTAAAATTCATCGACTCTACACATTTATTTCAATCTTCTGGCTGAATTTGATTCTTTTGTTTGCATAGTTGTGACTTCAAACTTAATCGCCTCCCCCCCATTAAATTGATTGCTGCCATTAATTCCTAATTATAGCTTCTCATAATTAAATATGAAATTAATCTAATTTTAACTTATAAAACACCACCCCAAAGGCGTAGTGGTTTGAGTCGGTGCGTTCTTAAGACTGAATTGTATTTTTAATTTTAGTTTATTTGAGTATTTAAAATTAATTTTAATGGAAAAGCGCTTTAATCTTTGGAGAACACTAAGGGGTAAAAAACTCTGCTTTAATTTTTTATATAAATGAATATGAATGGACTGATATATAGGTATATATAATAAAAAAAGGATGTTTTTTAATTTTCTGAATCGTTTATACCAAGTTCTTCAATATTGAAGCGTTTTTAGAAGTGGTTCATTGATTTCCGGTTCATTTACCACCGCAATTAGAATAAATATCCAAAACAACTTGACTGACCAAACTATCTAACGATCCTATCTTTCAAACTTTCTAAAACATTTGGCTGTTGAAATTGATAAACTATCAATTTTCCAAACGCTCCAGCTTTTAAAATTATCTAACCATCAAACTTAAAAAAACTATCCAACTTTGCAAACTAACCGAAATGAAAATAACTACTGCAGCGAACGATTTCATTCGCAAAACTTGGAACTAAAGTGTTCATTCCAAACATGTTGCAATAAGTAGCTACAACTGAGCAGAGAAACTTACACTCTTGTCCCGCCAATTTTTTCAAGATATGTTCATCTAACCTCCTCTCTATGCACTTATCCCCCAAAAGAAATTAATCAAAGTTTAAATGCTTCCTTATGTCAACAAAAGAATGATTTTGAAGACGTTCGCCTCTCTTTGCCACATTCCTTTCATTTTCAAACCCATTTTCCTTATTCTCGCCACTTCCGGCGTTTATAATAACCCTGCCGCCCCCAAGACACATTTGTAGAATTTTAGCCCCATTCCTGTAGGACAAAGGAAAAAGAAAGATCCCATCACACCCTCAGATCCACTCAGAGTAAATCTTGCTCTTGGACCGGAGTAAATTGTTTGTAATTACACAAATCTGATTTTCATTAAGGATTTTTAAATCATAGAATAATTTTCTGAGTAAACTTACTTGTTTTTGTGACTTGAGTAAAAATAAAGTCAATAAAACAGTGAAATTTTTTTTTTTTTAACGACATCCAAAATTGTCCTTTTCTAACATCTCCCACTTACGCTTAAGATATTTATCGCTATTTCTCGGACTTTTGATTGAACGGTAACAAGGCTGATTCAATTTGCCAGAGAGAAAATTGTGATTGAAGTTGATATAATTTCGGTGTAGATTGCAATAGGATTCAAGTGCTTTTTGATGGCGAGAAGTTCAAAAACTATTATAGGTGAGGATAAAACCATGCATCATTCGGGTCAGGTAATGTAAATTTAGGATGAAGATTAGAAGAAAATGTGAGTCGTAGTACTGTTTCCATATTAATTCATCTCTGAAACTTGTCAAGTTAGTACATTCAAGCACATAGTTTGCTTTTGCATATAGCTTCTAGGAACTTTAAAATACATTCCCATTGCTTACCAAACAATATAAATGATGTAAATTTCTGATTTAAGAATCGCTGTGTGATCTACATGTCTAATTATGCAACTTCTATGTAAACGTCATATTTCTCATTTAACAACCAATAAGCTAAGATGGCAGGCCAGTTTTAACATATGCTAAAGGTGTATGTTTACCTATGTTGGAACATCGGGGGCAAAACAATTTCCACGTCCATGTTCATTAATAGTGTATAAGGCAGTATGATGTATTAGTTCTGACCATTCACCACCCTATCACACTATCTCTTTAATTCATTTGTTATCTTTTGCTTATTCCATCCCTGTAGATGGGCCATGTTTAGTTGATACGAGAAAACGGATTGTACCTGTGTAATTCATGAGGAAAACGTGTCTCTGGTGCGTGGTCATAAGTGAACTACAAGGGGAGATCGATGGGGTAGAGCTAAAAGTACAAGTACAGTTATGGCCTCAAACAACACATGTGCTGAGAAATACAAATTTCCAGCTCACTTTCACCTGGCTAAATGGGTTGACGCATACACTGTTTGCAAAGTGCTTAAAAGGGCTCTTTTAAAATATTTCTGGCTTAAAAGATTAGAGTAAAGACGATTTAATTCCTTTATCTGGATAGGGAATTGTTATTTATTAGAAGATGAAAACAAACGAGGAGATCACCAATATCTTTTTGAAAATAGGTCTTTGGAAAAAATATTGATGTGTTGAGAAATGAAAATGTTTAGAAAGAAATAATTAGACTTATTGGCACTAGCAGGTGGAAAAGCAAGCAACTTCGCCTATTCTTTGCATCATTTGTGGTGAAGGCAAATCACCACACTTAAATCTATCAAATCCTCATTAGATGTATTGCATTTTTATCCAAGAGGAGTTTTTGCATCACCTCGGGCAGTAAATCTGGCTTCCCCTCGATGCCTCCGCTGACACTTTACGTGGGCCTAAATAAAGACCTCAAATTTTGAAGAATAACTTAAACTTTGCGTCCGTAAAGAAATTTAAATCATGGCCCAAGCTACGTTTTGACCTAAAATACTTTTAATTTTCCATAAAATTCTAAATAGAGGAGAATTTTTCCCGACAAAGCTATATAGGGTAGTTTTTAAAGCATGAAAAGGGAGTAAAAAACCACATTAAATGCCAAGGGTGGTAATAAGATCCTTGGAAAAGTATATTAAAAACATGAGAGTGAAAGGAACGGGAATGATAATGGAAGTGGATAGAAAGGGACTTGGCGGTGCTTAGCGGCGAAATGAGAATATATATATATATATATATATATATATATATATATATATATATATATATATATATATATATATATATATATATATATTATATATATATATATACACTAACAAAAATACCCGTCATTGCCCGTGTAAAATGTGCGTTCGGAAATAAAGTAAGACTTATTTTTATCTTGGGTGTTGCGTTGGATAAAGAGTCGTATTAAAAAAATATAAATGCATATTGTTTGAAATTCTCATATTGTGACAAAAAAAATATCTTTACTTGCTGATTATTATTATTTTTAATTTGAAGGCAGATTGAGGAGAGGTGCGGACTCTCTCTATCATATAATAGAGTTAAAATGAATAAATATTTCACGGCGCGCGGCCGGCAGTTTAGACTCCCGCGTGACTGACCGTTAATTATGAGCGAGTAACATTCTGACTAGAAAAACAGGTCGAGCGTCTTAATTATAACTATATTTAAAGAAAGGAGGTAGGTTAAGGGGTCGGGCTACGCCACCAAATATGCCAGGATGGTGTGGTTAAGGAACAGGGACTTAGTTGTGAGTATGGGGTATTGATTCCCCTACATATATATACATTTCTCTATTATGAAATCCAATGATCAGGTGTGTCAGGGTCTTTAAAAGGTCTTTTGAGAGATTTTTTAAAGGCAAACCTTTAACCCTATTCTAAATTTCAAAGCTGAGTACCGTTTGAGTTGCAAAGACAAAACAAAACAGAAAACAACCCTCCCATGTTTATTTATCGATTAGGGTTTGTATGTGTGTTTGGACCGAGAACGTTTTTAAAGGAAAATTTTGTCACGAGACATAGCTTCTCCCCTGGTCACTTTAATCCCCTAATCCCCTTTAATCTTATCTGACGAAGACTCCATTACTTTTTTTATATTTGTTTAATCGTGTATTATATTAGGGTGAGTATTTGAATACCGAATCTTCTGCGTTTAAACAAGCATATTCCTTCCTCCCTGTGTCAGTAATTTGTGACCCAAGTTTTCTCCGTCCCGTGCCGAGGGTCCATTAAACCCTTTCTTTCTTAGGAAGAAAATGTCGTTCGAGAGATTTAAACTTCAACGAGGATCCCTCGGTTTAAGTGGCAAAGATCTTGTCATTTATGTACAGGAACAAGAGAGAAAAGAGATTAGAGAAAGAGATCAACGAGAACAAAAAGAGATTAGAGAATTAGCTGAACAAAAAGAGATTAGAGATAGAGAGAGCAAAGAGCGCGAGAGAATTCCCCAATATGAATTAGAATTAAATCCTGATCGGCTTAAGACCCTTTCACTAAATTCTCGTGTAGGAGCCCCTTAATTCACCTCCGTTAAACTACCAATGTTCAAAAAGAAAAGGACTTCGGATCTTTTCTCACTCACTTCGAGAAAAATTTTTAAACTAATCGTTGGTGAATCGAAATGGTCGGCGCCACTAAGCTTCTTCCCCTCCTTTGCTAGTAGCTCCAATACCTATTTGTATCCCTACGGTTAATTATGCCACCCTCAAATCTAAACTTTCGCGGTGTATAATATGACACTTGACTTCTACCGCGCCAAATTTCGCCACGCCCGCATACAACCAAATATGACCTTCCGTCATTTGGGATAATATATTCTTTCACGTAATTTCAATTTTTGGTTGGACGCATCGAAAGTCCCCCACGATTATGAGTCCCTGGTAGATTTTATTCTAAGGATCATATGCTGGCGTCACTAACAGCAGAGATCTGCTTCTTCTTGAAGGATCGTCTGTGCAACTCCTTTAAAGAATGCATAGAATAAGCAGATATCTATGCGGCAAGTCGCAACTTATACACGAAGAAAAATAAAAACGCGTCCTCATTCGTCCCCCAAGAATAAAATTAATAACTCGCGGTTCCCTCCTAAGAACTTCCCCAAATTTTCCAAGGATACTGGCCCCTTTAAGCCCAGAAGTTTCCGTCCATCGGAACCCCGTTTTGTCAAGCCCCTTATATCTAATCTCCTGGCGTTAACTTTTCCCTGTAGGTCAATCGTATGTTTTGCGTGTGGTGTCGAAGGCTACACGCTCCCAAATTTCCCCTCCCCATTCACCAAATCCACCAGCTAAATGCTGCTCCCACTCCCCCTCCATCGCAACTAGAAACCCCAGCTCCCATCTTGTCTCCTAGTTCCCTAGGGCATCATGTTAATTTGCTCTTCGACGAGAGTTCTCCCGGAAGTTTGAATTTTGAAAACGGAAGCGTTAATGGGTGCCGATTCTCCACCCTCTTTCGCGATACCAAGTGTACCTAGATCGGGATATAGAATTAACTTCTTTCCTCGTTGGCTCCCGACCACAAAATGTTTGCGGTAGTCCATGACTACCTGGGACGCGCAAATCGCTTCGCCATTGTAAACAGTTACTTGGAGTGTCAGTACTTTTCAGGATGGGCTAAAGTCACGTCAGCCGCTATCAAATTCTTATCTAACCCTGTGACTCAGCCGTTATTACGAGAGCCCAGGCAGAGAAGAAATCCCAGACGCCCACTGTTATTGAAACGCCCTTAGATTCATATTTCAGCGGCGTTATGAGTGAAGAATTTGCTCAAAGACAGAAGGAGTGCCCAAATCTCCTTCCCTTGTGGGAAAAATCTCGGAGCATCGAGCAAGATTCGTTCCGCGGTAACAAGACAGCCTCTTATATCGTGAAGGAAGGCTTGCTATATCGCGTTATCTCGGATGGCGTCAATCCCGAGACTCACGCCCCCGTTTGCATGTCCCCCTGGTCCTAAAAATTGCCCACAATAGTGTGTTTTCTAGCCATTTCACCCATTATAAAGCTGGTCAGAGGATTTTCCGGTTTATTTACTCGCCTGACGCTGAAGTTGACATTTCTGAATACTACTAATCCTATTACATCTGTCAGAAAACCCCGGCAAAATGGGGTGTTAAACCGACCCCCCTTCGCAAGTGAAAAATCATATCAAAACCCTTTACCCCACTAGCCATAGACCTTGTCGGCCCCATTCGTTCCCCTCCCAGCGAAGGGCATAGTTATCTCCTTACCATCGTAGACTGTGTTACGCGTTTCCCCGAAGCTGTACCTTTAAAGAGAATCGACAGTGTTACGTGTGCCGAAGCCCAAATTTCCATCTTCTCTAGGGTAGGTATACCAAAGAAAGTATTGTCCGACCGAGCACGGAAAATTACTTCTGAATTGATGGACTATATCGGGAAACAGTTGATGGTAAAACTGCTCTTTACCACCTCATGTCACCCCTGCGCAAATGGAGTTTACGAAAAATTTAGTGTGACATTAAAGTCAATATTAAAAAAGCTGTGTGCTGAACAGCTCTCTGAGTGGCATGGCTTCTTGCCAATGGCACTATTTGCATTCAGGGAGATTTGACATCGTGCGCTTGGATTGGTTAGGTTCGAACTAATCTACGGACGTAACGTGCAAGGTGCCATTAGCATCCTCCAGGAGTTATTCTCTAACGACAAGTTTAACAGGGAAATTCAATCTTCCTACGCGTATGTTTTGGATCCTTGACTAGGATTAGAAAAGTGTGCCGAGATTGCATGCCAAATGCTGACGTTAACTTCGAAAAATATCGGACGTACTTCAAAGTCAAATCGAAGGAGAGGAAATTTAAGCCTGGTGATGAGGTTCTATTGCTACTTCTTACGCAAAGCAAGAAACTTCTGAGCCAAAGGAAAGGCCCTTTCCCAATTCTCGAAACCTGAGGACCTGTAGATTATTTGATTAAGATCCACACAGGAGAGAATTTGTTCTACGTCAACATGTTAAAAAGATATCACCGCCGCGCGTGTTCCAACAACGTTGTTAGTACGGGCAAAGAGACAGCTTTTGAGGCCGACTACACGACGGATGCCCTGAACCTTGTACAAGCTATGTGCGTCGAACCTTTTTAAGGATTACTCACTACCCGCTTTGCGTGGCTCCTTTCATTCACCCTTCCATTTACGCTAGTTTGCATATCAATATGCGGCTAACCCTCCGCGTCAAATTATTTTTCCCTAATACTTATGGTACGGAAACCAAATAACTCTTATCCCTTGTGTGTAGATTTTCGGAAAATTAAATTCCGTGACTGTTTTCGATGCGGAACCCATTCCTTTAATTGACTGAAACCTTCTCTCATTCGAAAAGGCAAAATTTATTAGCGAGCTCGACCTATATAAAGCGTATTACCAGATACCCTTGAAAAAAAGAAAAAAGGAAATACACCCTCTTTCCCACCGACAAAAGCCTTATGCAGTTCCGCCGACTTCCTTTCGGGTTAATGACGGCCTCAGAAATTATAACCGGATAATGCGCAGAGTTTGGAAGGATTGGATAATGTCACCTTTTTCTTTGGCAACATCTACGTTGGCACTTGTGACTGGGACCAACACTTGGCCTCTTTTCAGGCGCTCTTAAGACCTTTGCGAAAGAACGGCCTTACGATAGGTCCCAGGAAGTGCCACCTCGCATATGATTCGATCCAATATCCATGTTTCCACATTGGAAACGACCAACTTAAGCCCTAAGAATGCAAGGTCGAGCGATAGTTAAGATGCCCCTCACGGGTACGAAGAAACAGCTCCGTTCTTTTATGGGGTCTGCCTCATTTTATAGGGGGTTTTTCCCCAATTTTACGTTTTTGACCGCCCCGTTGTGTGAACTACTCAAAAAGGAGTCGCCAGACCGCATCATATGGAAAAACGAGGATTACTGCCCATTTCCAGAAATTAAAGGGTAAAATGGCATCTTCCCCAGTCCTCATGTTGCCTGGCCCCAGTAGGACCCCTTGGGATCCGAACGAATGCGAGTAACGAGGGGATTGGTTGTGTCCTTCTTCAGTACGTAGACGACGGTGAGAGTCACCCTGTTGCCTACGCGAGTCGCAAATTCCTCCCACGTGAGAGGAAGTCATGCAGTGATAGAAAAGGAAGCTTTAGCTATTATCTGGAGTATACAGAAGTTTGATGTACTTTGTAGGTCGAGAATTCGTTATGGAAACCGATCACGGCCTGCTGGCATACCTCCATAATATTAAACATCATAATGGCCGAGTTATGAGATGGAGCTTATTATTGCAGGAATTCCATTATAGGATGATGTATATAAAAGGGTCGGGAAATTGTATCGCCGATACCGTTAGCCGAAATCCATTGGGTGACGGTCCTAGCTAAATTTTAATTCGATTGCTCCATAGCTATTTGGCCATCTTGTAATTATTATAACCGCCAGCTAAAGATGAACTTATATCAATTATTTCTGTTTATATATTTATTTTTCTCGATGTGTAGGTCTAGGACGCACATCGCCCTTGTAATCCTTCTGTCATTTATGTTGAATGTATCATTGAATATCCATTTCATTCTTTTTTTTGCTTTGTATAGCTTAGTGTATAACTATTATTTTCATTTTTTTTTATTATGTCCCCCTTAATGCCCCTATGGTCGGCAATAATTCATTTCCTTTTCAGTTCATATGTACATGCAGTCGGGTAGAATTAGCTTGTACATTTGCTCGACGTCAAGTCAGGAAAACCCTTTCTTCCGCTTATTCTGTTGACCACTCGCGTGAAAAACTCCGCTTCATCAAATCATTCGTCTTAGAGGATGTCAGTTTTCTCCCCCATCACCGAAAGTGTTATATTTTGCATGGGAGGGATGTAGCAGAATAAAATTAAAGTGCGACCAGTGCCCTTCTGTACCCATGTGCTCCTGAGATCACCGCATGGAGATTTGAAAGCACGACTAAATCAAACAGAGGGTGCGGCCTACGCCGTTATTACGCCCCAGCTGTATTTGCTTAGGCACGGATTTCTTCGTCTCCTATGGCTACCTTTAAGCCATTATTCCTGTCTTTTGTCATAAGATCGTAGTCTGTTGAACATTTCACGTCAACGTTATCACAATCCCTCCCCCCGCCCTCCCAGAAGGAGTCGCCGACATTTCCCCAAAATCGCACGTGTATGTAGAGGCAGCCGCCAAAGCCAGCAGAAGCCACCTCATTAGTCGTCTATATAATCCTTCGACTTAGTTTAGTAAGCAGCACTAATAGTCCTTCCACCTACTATGATTAACGAGCTGAATGACGCTCGCCTCCCCCCCATCGGCGATTTCGATTCGAGACGAAGGCTAAATCGACATCCGTCAACTCTGCCATAGTCATTCGGCGACTATCTGACGAGGATTTCCATCTCCAAAGGCCATCTAGGAGTTCTCTCTCATCTGAAGTGAGAGGTAACCCGACTTCCCCCTTTGGAGTCATAGTATATCAACTGGCCCTTTTCTTCAACTAGCACGTAAACAATTGTAACCGTTGCCGCATGCAGATTGATTTAGAATCTGGCTTACCCAATAGATTCATTCTTTGTGTGTACGCCTCGGTTTGAAATCTCCCTTTAAATCATCGACTTGAACCCACTAATTAACATACCTGTATCTCGCATAGACATTTAACTCCATCTGTACGACTATTCCATTTAAACCCAATATTTGTGTATATTTAAATATTATTTTGTTGCTAGTAAAGATATATTTTCGTCATTGTTTTCCGCTTGCAATCTCGACGCGTACCAGCTACCTGTTAATCTTTGGTCAATTTGCACTCTGAAATAATTGTTTTAAAAAGAACCTCGCAAAGTTAATACTAAGCTATCCCCACTGGACTCATTACAATTTTCCCATACACTAAAGGTTTTCAACCAACCTCGGCCCAGAGCCCCAAAAGTACCTACGCATATATCTATAGTCTGGCCATTCCACGACATAAATATATATATATATATATATATATATATATATATATATATATATATATATTAAAAAAATGAAATAAGTCTGTCTGGCTGTGTGTTAGTATCTGTCCATTTATAACAATCAAATATTCCCGTTCTAACCCTCTGCCCGCCTCTCTCTCACCTTTTCCCCTTTCACCTTTCCTTCCCCTCTCTCTCCTCCTCTTTCCACTGCACATACCTGCTCTATCATCACTTTTCCTCTCACTCTCTTTCTCCCCAAAGCAAAGGACATCCCATCCCATCTCCCTCACCCTCTTTTCCCTCCTCTCATCTCCCCCCGTACAAAATGACATCCGAATCAAGAGAAAAACTATTTCCATCTGTCCCCTCCCTTACTCCCTCTTTCACCCTCTTACCTAATCTCTTTCTTCCTCTTGCCCCATCTCCACCCTACAAAAAGGATTCTCAACCATAGGTAAAAAGTTTAAAATACCGTTTTTAAAATATAAAGTCGCTCGATCTGTTTGTGTAGCTCAAAAGTTGTTCGCATATAATTAACGGTCACACGTGAGCATAAACATTCCGACAGGTATCTCTGATAAGATATATATATATATATATATAATATAAAGAGGCCATGTTGGCCGCAGAAGAGGCATTTTTTAGTTTCTTGACACCTTTCATAAATTGGCGTGAAATCGAGTATTATTTCAGAAAAAGATGTGTTGGTTTTGCTGTTTTCTTCTGTTATTTTTTCTCAAATATGTTCGTTCTAAATAGTTTCATTTTAAATTTAAAAATTTTCATTTTGATCTCAAGTTTATTTTTTATATTGTACTCCTCAAAATCTTGTAAAATATCCACATATATTTTATATTTCTAGAGCAGAAATTCTTTAAATTAATCCGTATAGCCACTGAAGATGACCAAGGTGGTTGAAATGCGCCTCGGGCGAATAATAAATAATGTTTAAAATGATATTTATGTTCCCCCCTCCTTTAAGGGATAATCATTTATGAAAGTTATCAAGAAACTAGAAAAGGCCCCTTCTGCTGTCAAATATAACAATTACTATATATATATATATATATATATATATATATATATATATTTAGGTACGAGTTTCTCTTTTATTGCATGTTTTATTAAAGAGCAGGTCCAGCTAAGGTTTGATTAACTCTCTTGTTTGCTCCTCTAATTTTCTCTAACTATAATTTAAGAAGGGGATTGTTTTGAGTATTTGAATAATAATTTCATCTTAGTTTCGTTATGACTTATGTTTTGTTTTATCAAATTTCAGAAATAAATTTAAGTATCGAAACTTGGTGAATTTTTTAAACCCCCAAGAATTACAAATGGTGAAGTTCAGAAAATTTATGTATATATATATATATCTTCTATAACTATATTTTAGCAACGTGATTTTTGAAAAGGGTGAAATAGTTTAGAGTTCCTTTTTAAAATTATTATAATTGGAAAAGTTCAGAAAATTTATAAACATTTAAGCATGGCTGGTCTTATTATACTTTTTTCGCCTTGTGAAAGGTCAGGAATAAGCGTTCTAATATTCATAGTTTATTGCATCTGAGGTTTCGGTCACATTTGACCATCTTCTGAGCGAAATCATTTTACATTTTAGAGATTTAGAAACCATACATTTATATACTTTTGTTAATCCTGTCTTTAAATTTAATAAATACTAAAAGGTCAAAGAACGTGGATATCAAAAAAGGGAATGGAAGCTCTGGCCATAGGAGATCTGGGGAATGAAAATTTTATTGCTATTGACCATTTAATCCGTTAAGAGTTTTAAGGTCCTTTTGTAGCCGACTGTTGGCCATTATGCCTCGATCTCTCCTCTTGGATTAAGATAGCTTCCATGATGTGATGGAGGGTGCGGTCAGTTCTCCGTTTGATTACGATGTTCTCCACTAAAATTTATTCTGAGAGATGGGTTCCGTGTTGGATTAACTAATGGTTTTTGATGGTGCCGTTTTGAGAATGCATGTTGAGTGGACGAGATAAGGATGTGGTTGTCATTACAATGTATTTATTCAGGGCATGACGCTTCCAGTCTTCATGGTGGCAGTTGAATTTGTAAATTACATTGGAGGTTTTTATTTTTTTTGTTATGCTTGTGTTATTGCTAATGAGGTGATTGCTAATTTTCTTGGTTTTGTAGTATATTATCCGTTGTAACTTTTCCTTCAGATTCGTACATTTTGTAATTAGGTGTATAATATTTTTGATTGTTCTTTCGTCCGATTTATATGATTCACTCCTTTGGTTTTTATAGAAGACATTTATTGGATATTTCTTATTATCTTGAAAAATATTTCTGTTTCTTTGTCTACCATAGTGTAAGAGAAATCTTTTCTAATTAATACAAGCTTTATTAGTGGAAGTACTTTATGGTATAAATGGCATGAAGAACTGCATTTGTATACGGTCTGATGTCTGTTCGTATGACACTTATTTTGTATCTTTCTGGACATTTCCCTTATCCATTAAGACAACTTCCAGAATTTGTTAGTTTTTTATACACTTGGGATTGTACTTAATTTCACATTCTATTAATTCAACATCAAGGAAAGATAATCTTGCGTTACCGTTTAATTCATAAGTAAATTTGAATACGGATTGATCTTCCATTATCTTTTTTCTTTTTTTCAGTTCATTTTCTTCTTTAATTACAAGATATATATCGTCGACAATTTGGCAGTAGGTTGAATGATTCAAATGATTCTCCGTCGATGTTTCTTTGTCTAATTGACCCATGTAGAAGTTATCAAAAGTGGGTCCTAGTAGTTAACCATTGCAACTCCATTTATTTGCTTGTACATTTTTCCATTGGGCGCGCGGAAGGGTGCTTCCATTGTACATGCTCTCAAAAGATTTCTTAGTATGTTGGGATTTAGTTTGAAGACAAGTTTGTTTAAGTTATGATTAACATTTTCAATTATTATATTTATCGTTGCTTCAGTTGGTTCGTTGGTAAAAAGTCTTTCCACATCCAGTGAGGGATTGATTTAATCTTGCCTGGTTGTATGTATTATATCTATGAATTCTTTCATCGATTTGTTAGAATATTCATTTGGGATATAACCACTGATGATTTTGTTGATTTGTTCTGAAATTTTATATGTTGGCATTGGAATTTTGAAATTATAGTTCTTAAGAGGTTGTTATTTTTATGCGTTTTTACATTACCATACATATATCCTGAAGTAAATTCGCCGCTAAGTTTCTGAAAGTTTACACCTCCTTTCACTTTATTTACTCCACTTATTTGCCGGTTAATATCTTTTTTGAGAGATTCCGTAGGGTATCTTTGGTTTAGGGTAAATTTGGAACTGTCTTCCAGTATGTTTCGTACTTCTGTAATATAATCCTCTTTGTTCAGTATAACGTAGACTTTTGATTTTTTAGCTTTGCGGATGACTATAGCTTGGTTGTTTTTAAGATGTTTAATTGAGTCGCGTGAAGCTTGTGTAATGATTTTTGAAGAGCCAAAGTTGCGTTTTTTCGTTGTTTCTGCCAGTAGTTGTTCTTTTATATTTCGATTTTTTCAATTTTGTATTTATCTTGTAGTTTGATGAGGGAATGATAGTACTTAAATTTCAGTTTTCGGTTTCGGTTCGATCGAACTCCAGCTGTGTGTGACAGTTAAGTCCAAGGTCCAATACAGCATCTTGATCAGGTGTAAGATGAAAGTTGAACAGGTTTATGAAGGAGTTTTTATTTTCTGATAAGAACACTTTCCGTTGTAAATTTTGTTTAATTTCTTGTTTTTCTTTATCCTTTCCGAGTTTGTTGTGTGTTGTGCAATATCGATAAGTGCTGTATCGAAACGGCTTTAAACAGGTTTTCATTATTGAGTTGATTGAAGTGGATCTCAGTTTCTTCTAGTTCTTGCTTTAATTTCTGGGTGCTACGTTTGTGTAGCCTAATTTATCGTTCTGAATGCGATGGTAGTGAGTTTTGTTCTATTTTTGTACATTTAGGTTAGAGACCAGAACCGAACAGCATCGCCTTGAGAGAAAGTGACCAGCACCGACCTACAACAATATTCCTTCTCTGTCACATAATTTGAGTTCGTTCTTGAGGGTGTCCAACAAATAAGTTCCTATTTGGATTTTTATAAAGAACTTGATGAAAAATAGCTTTATTTTTGAACCTGATTTAAATGTATATCCTATTCACCAAGCTTCATGGGTCACGGTGACGAATGTATGAATAATGTCCATCATATTTTTGTGAATAATATGTGCTTGTTTTATATGTGTAGAGAAGGTGGGCATGACCAATGGTTTTTTTGGGGAGGAATTTTGTGTTTAAAGTCCATGTTTGTTCAGGAGGGAAGGGGAGAGAGATGATATTTTCTATCAAAAGGATCTTATAGATAGAATGTGAAAAACGATAACTTAGTTTGGGAAATAGGATTTCAATGTTACAGACAGGCGTTAATAAAAAAGTGGAATGAAGATGGTCAAATGACAGTTTTCTGGAAACGGAGTTTTTTGACCTACAGTAAGATAAAGGGACCAAGGCGAGATCAAATCGGTCCTGTCATAACAAACGAGTGTGAGAAAGAACTAAGATATGATTTTTTGCATACACACACACACACACACACACACACATATATATATATATATATATATATATATATATATATATATATATATATATATATACGTGTATGTTTCTGCTTCTAGCAAGCCGAATCTTCAGCAGGGAAAGGAGAGCAAGTACTGAATATAACATATATTGCTAACGTTTCGGGCTCTGGCCCCATCTTCTAGGCTAGAATATTAAAGATTTAAATAAAAACAATTGTTTAACAATTATGAGAACAATGATAATTAATGGCTTTAGACTAAAAATGTACTAGGCTGTAAAACAGAAAGAAAAATATCAAAATGCAATATAAAAGAAAAAAATCTGTATATTAAGATAAAAAATAAATAAATTCAAACGAAATTAATGAGGTTATAATTATAAGAAAAGGAAAACCTCAATAAATACACTAAAATTTGTTACCTGATTCGGAGAAAGCTGTGAGCTGAATGAATGAAATTTAAAAATTATACTACCAGGAAAGATGTGATTTAGTATTAGTTGGTTCTCTGATCGATGTATGTTGTTGGTCGAAAAACAATTACAAAAGAAAATGTTAGCTAGTTGGTTGTTTAAGTGGTAATTAATTCAGCTCACAGCTTTCTCCGAATCAGGTAAGAAATTTTAATGGTTTTAGTTTAAATACTCCTATTTCGTGGGTGATGATGTGGTGTATGCAGATCTGGAAGAAGGCAATATCCATAAATACACTAGGGTTTACAAGTTTTTGCAGTAGACCCAAACCAGAGATGGATGGATTCGCTATACTTTATGATGTTGAGAGGAATTAAAAGAGCTAATATTCAACGGAATAGAATTACGGTGCTGGGCGCCCTAGGTGCCGATTACACAATGAACCTGTACCAAATAGCCTCAACTCATCTGTTAATTTGCTCAGTTGCGCAGGAATACCAGGAAAAACTTGGAAGAACTTATGTGCGACAAGATTTTCTGACACTCCAACAATAATAGCAATCAATTTTATCTCCCGGAGGTAATCAGATGGCGTTAAAAATATTGGTTTGTTAAAAAGCTCCATCTCCATCTGCTCAAACAGAACAACACTTCACGTTTGAAGACTATGCATGAGCGCCCAGTTGTGCATAATGCTGGAAGACGAGTAATGGTGCTTGGCAGAAGAGCAGAGAGAGCATGGAAGTACTTGATTTGTTCCGATGTTACCCAGGCTAACTCGTAATGGGCTTCCAGTATGTTTAACTACATACGGCTTTACAGCCAGGTAGAGTGAGGTAACGTTAACTGGTTGCCGCTTCTTGACATCAACCAGTCCTTTTAATATAGTCCTAACGTTATTCTGGTTATAAAGCGGAAGAACTGCAGCTTGCAGAGATAAGCAGAGGGATGGAGGTGACAGACGTCAGAGCAGCATTTCATTTTTTTCCTAGCTGAAGCCTTGCACGGTAGAAAGCCCGCCTAGTATCCAGATTGGAAGACTTAGACATTGTTAATTCCAGGTGTCACCAATACTACTCCACGAAGGAAGAGAGGACGAAGTAGTAATAGAATTGATGAATGGTGACAAGGATAAAACCATTTATCCGATGTCGCTGAAATCAAATAGAGCAGTCAGCCTACTTACTATGCCACCCTGCAGCTAATTAATTGCGTTCAAAGCAAGCCTATAAGTCGCGATTGGTGAGAAGAATACTTCTCACCAATCGCCATAGGGCTTTAATATATCATGTTATGTGCGTAGACATTTACTAACTCGGAATCAATAGTACGAGTAAGTGTAACTCGCTGCAAATGTGAACGCATATCTTCAATATTGCTGTCATGAAGAGAGCTATCCGAATCACTGCCCTTCAGAAGCTTCAGAAACTGAATTTGCCTTTACTGTGAGGGGCAAGAAGAGCCCACCCCTCCAAGTCTTCAGTGCCACAAGTAGTCTCATCTTTAGATTCCTCGTGCTGTGTATTGTATTTCCCCCACCTTTTCACTACCCACAACTTCACAACTATGCACACGATCCCTTGAAATCGATGTCACGTTGATGCACTCGTTGGTTTTCGCTTTTCCGTTTTACCTAAATATCAAATTTTCTTCAGTGTTCTTCTATTTGTCTCCCACTCCGGAACTTGTCTCCGTTGGAGACAATTTTCAAATAGCCTAACTGCTTAAAGGAAATTGAAAGCTAGAGTAAATGGCAAGGGACAAACAGACCCCCCACAGTAGTTTTTTTTCTTTAATTATTCATTCGTTTTGTTTTAGTTTCATTCGTTTTCTTTCTTATTACTAAATTTAAAATTAACGGCAAAACCAACGGTGGCAGTTCCCTAACATTTTTACAAAAAGAAATTGGTTGCGTTGTCGGAGGCAAAAATATTTCTACGAAATATAGCGCAAGATGCTGTAGATTGGGATACTCTTGAATCTAGCCTATTCAGCCAGGAGGTATTGCCCTGGAATCTGGGAACGATGAAATTAAAGGAAGATGACCAAAAGGAATTAATAATGAAAGAAGAAACGTTAAGGAGGTGAGAATCAGACTGAATAAAAATTGACGAACGAATAATAAAATCTCCAATATTTGGATAAATGTTAAATTATTTAAAATTTTAATTAGTATCTCTAAATGTATTAAAAGCTTCGGTGTCATTTTGCGCAATAGAAAGGTCCGTCGAACATTCCCTAAAAGTTGAAACAAACTGTTCTTGGGAAAAAAACAAGTAAAGTCAAGATGGCCACACAAAGGTCTGTTTCGAAGGATTCCATCAAAGAGTATAACATCAGAAGTGATGCAACGCGGGTTACATGCGATGGACGAGATGAACGTAGTGATCCTAATTCTCTAAAGAAGAGTAAAGGATTTTAATTTGGAAATGAGTCATTTAAATATGCGCCTCCTGCAGAACGACGGGAAGGAAGTAAGGGCGATGAGCTGAAGTTCAGGATTCAATTAAATCCAATCTAACAGTGTGAAGCTATTGATTTGATGTTTACCGATAGAACAAACCGATCTGCCTGCTTGTGAACCACACTAAAAATATAACCATGCTAGACTTCATCAAAATAATCCCCCAACAAGACGAACAGTCGTTATTCCCCAGAGTGAATCTTGGCAAATACTTCACCCTTTTTTCGAGTAGCGCCTCTCAATTAGTCGCTACGTATTTGCGCAGGTGGGCATCGGGTAATGGATCATCCACTCTCTGTAATTAATATATGCTCAACAATGACCTGGGCAGGCAACCAACCCTCGGTGCAGAGCAGATTCTTGGAGAGTTGTGTGTTCTACTAGTTTCCAGTGGCTCGAAAGACGGGATATGTGGACCTTGTACGTCTTCCACATTTTTAGTGTCCCTAGCCAAATCTCCGGTCTCCGTTCTGTGTATACTATTAGACATGGGAGGGACATGTTTTTCCCGGATCAGTGATCATGCAGTCTCAAATTAGAATGAGAATACCTGATATTTAGGCCTTCTAGGTATTTCATTATACCATTTTCCGCAACTTTCTTCCAATGCTATTTTCATCATTTTATCTTGATCAGAGGCTAATTTTCTAGGCTATTTGCCGACAAGCATACTTCCATTTATCCTTTGTCGGGGGCCGACCAGCTCCTATCCATACCAGCTAGGTGCAGAGAAAGGCAGATTGAATCTTATTTTCAAGCACGTTTGCTGCTCTTTCTGCTAGTTATACTTATATTCTCTTAATAGGGACAGTCCTCTTGCAGAGGATAATGGGTATATTTACCCATGGCCGATCTTACAAGGTCCAGGGAGGCAAGACTCATATCTACGACACTGCGTTAATGGTGGAATCCTTAGCTACCACTGTAGAGGAATTGCAACATAAAGCCTGCCGGAGGGCCAGGCGGAGAAAGCAGGAGAATCGAGCCACATGAAGAGAGTCGTGGGCAAGTTAGCTGGTGAATAACAGTCTAACTGCCTACCCGGTTTGATATCCCCGCCGCATAGGTAGTTTGAGCGACTATATGTGTTAAGGTAACCCCCAAAGGCCCTCAAATGGTGCTCAAAAGATTAAATGACCTACGAGATCAATAGGCCCATGGTTTTATCACCAAAAAGCGGTGCCAGTCAAAAGGCAAGCCAAGGATGGTGACGGTTGGTGGTGTCACTAATTAACAAGCCGACTTGGGCATCTCGGTGCCAACCTCCTCACTTCTCGTTCTCCCCGATGCGACCTCACTACGCACTCTCCCCTCTGCGGACTCGCCCCTTTCCCCTTAGATGTGGCGGTCGTCCGCCTATAAATAAGCCCCTGAAGGAAAGAGAAAGGATTATTATTCGGTGAAAGACGATAGAGGATCAGTTCGAGAAGATCGATCCTTCAGCCAGTCAAGATTATTCGAGTAGAGACGAAAAAGGATTAGTTCAAGAAGATCGATCCTTCCCCTCCATGGTCGAATTAACATTGAACGTTAAGTTTTGTATCGGTGCCATACCGAAGAATCCTTTACAGACTTAGAAGAAGTCTGACTGGAGAAAAGGAAACCCGCTCACACTCGACTGACTCTCACAGCTCAAGCTCCGTAAGAGTGAGAGGAGAAGAACCAAGCCCCAACGGGGTTCCAATTGTTACGTACGGTAGAAATCCCCTCGTATAGCCCAAAACTAGTTGGGCACCCGGTGTTAAAGAAAAGGACACAAATAGGCTTCAAGAGCATCCAGAAGAGGACTCTTTAAGATAGAGAGCACAATAACTCTCTCCGTCTTTCAAACGTAACAGGAGGCAAAGTTTCAATGAGAAGTTGACATCGCCCGCCCCCCTTACCTCCATCCTATCTCGGCCACTTCAACTCTCCGAAACGCGAGAAAAGCCCTCCAACGACATCCGGCAACCCCCGATTGCTTAAGTCATGTAAGTTCGAATAAAAATTTATATTCATATTGCGTTAGTATGAGTTTATTACGTTACTTGATTTAACGGAAGGAGAAACAATTATGCTTGAACCCCGTTATATTTACTAGTAGAAGAGTGTAATTTAATTTGATGTTTAACGCCAATCAAAAAGGGTCACAATAAAATAACTAATTGTCAATTGGTTTGTTTACGTGAAGCCTATTTGTTATTTTTTTACATAAAGAGAGATTGTAATAGGCCCAGTTGCCAGCTATTTAGCCTCGGTTAGCTTTGTAGGTGGATAAACATGTGTTTACTGTTTTTTTTTGTAGTTAATTGTTAAATTTAAAATATGCTCGTATGTTTATTTTAGGATAATTCCTGGGTGTTTCACTATATCCTTACGTGTTTGAAACGGCTCTTCCTTAAAAAAATAGCATTCTTCGACAAAAGTATACCTCGACAAAGGTATTTTTCGACAACCATTTTCTCTGCATTTTGCAGCAGGCAGGCTGTCAGCAATGATTTCAAGCATGTCAGGCAGTGGTAAATAAGGAAAAATGTTCTTCACTTCAAGAGGCATGTGCACGGTGATTTTTCAATAGGTAAATGTTAGGTGAGTTTATTTCTCGCACCTCGAAATAACATTACTTCTGTCTCAAAGCCTTCCAATTCTACTCTTACAACACAGTCATAACAGAGCCTCTTCCAAGTAGAGTAAAATTTCTGTGTTGAAACTTCTCCAACACGTATTAATTGTCCTTCACACACAACGGTGGTTGTTGAAGTGACTCTTCTAAAGGTTTTGGAGAGTAGTATTAGTGTTAGAGGTAACTTTAAAGTGCTTTGTCAAATCACTTATTTGGGAATACATATTTTGGAGAGAATAATAACAAGCTTGGGGCTTAAAACTCAATCATTTTTTTTTTCTCTAAAACGTTGCCTGTTCTTTATTTTATCCTAAATTTTCTTCCTATTATTTGTTGATGTTTAAGGATGACATGCGCTTATTGGTTACTTTTTAGTGTTAAATAAAGAAAATAAGCATCAACTTCGTTCTACAGAATTAGATTGCTCGACCTTGGAGCAACAAGAAACACCAAAGCAGCATTCATATATCTAAATAGCCAATGAAATCATCTCGTTAATTCACGAGTCTAAAACACAATATTCAAGTTACCATGAAGACTAACTCGGAATCTTTACACTTAAATAAATTTCACAGGCCTGCGTTTGAAAAAAAATATTTATGTTCCTCAGGATTTCTTTTTGGTTTCTTAATGAATCAAACCTCCTGAGTTCAAAAGTGAATGTATTTTTGTTTAATCAGGTCAGATTTTCTCAGTAGAGCATACTCCATTTTCATCGAGATTACCCCATTTTTCCTGAAAAAAATTCAAAAACCTTTCCTAATCTAATAATGCATTATTATTTTTACATCATAGAAACAAGAATAAACGTATGTAAACTATAATCCTTTTAATAAAACAAAAATTCCCGCATGGAGCTTAGCGTCACTGATTTTTGGAAATTTTTGAAGGAGAAATTAAAAACTTGGCCTTCTTTATTAAGGGTTTTGACATAATATTTCGTTATGCCAAGCTTTATATGCGGTGGAAGAAGCAGTATTTTGTGAGGAGGCACTAAAGGTTTAGCTATCACATTGTTTGATCAACTCTAAATGCTTCTCGTGGAGGTCAAACCTTCTTCTCATAGTACATACTATCTGCACGAATGTCCCATAAACATAGAAAGCAGGGATGCTTCAGGGAGCCTGTTTGCATTCCAACTATAAGAGGCACTACCTGAAAAGAAATTTAGCAGGGTATGGAAATTCAAAGTGTTATATTTCTAAAAACAAATTCAAAGTAATATTTATTAAAACAATAAGAATATTAATATGTACTCAAAACTACTGTATGCTGATGCATTAAATCATTGTATTGGAACTAATTGGAAATATGTGCATCTTATTTTAATTTTATTGAGTTATGTTGTATACTCTCTCAATTTAGATAGTTTCCTCATTAACTCAAGGAGATGCATTAGCCTATAGGGACACACTTCAACAAAAAAATATAATGATTTACAGATTTGCATTCTTATAAAATGTAAGTTGACTAAAAGGTATATACAAGTATTAACAAATAAACATGAAAATATCAATATCAAAAAGCTTAGAAATGCCAAGTGTAAAATTATCTTACCTTTAAGTCATTACATATCCTCCAATTGTGGGTAGAGTAATTTATTGCATCAAGCAATTTTATCATATTTTCGTAACTTTCAGTGAGTTGGATTGAATGGCCTATAGAAACAAAAGCGAACTATGTCAGTTTTTAATTTTATGCTAGTGCTAGATCTATGCATAAAGATCACATTTTCAGGAACCAATATAATACAGAATGCTTAAATACTTGATACAATATTACCTTCAAGATTTTTATGCTAAAATAGCATTCCGTAGTGTGGTCCTTGCCATCTCTCCACACCATGGGAACACCAAAAGAGAGGGACTTCTGTTCGCCCTGACTCCAGCGTCTTAAACTTATGTAGCATCCCTTGCAGCAGATATGTGGTGCAAAACTTTTATCTTGATCTCTTAGCCTTACTCCAAAATATGCATGATACAAAGATTTAATTACAGGAGAGATTATACATTACTGCTCGGAAAAAAATCACTTTGCCGCAAACATAGCAAAATCTGTCAGAGCTATTCTTACATTTTCTGTTCATTTTTAACTCAACCACTATTATTATTATTCTTATTATTATAATGCTAAGCAATTTCTAACCTGAAAAATTATAAAATTATTAACATAATTACTTAAAATGTACACAAAATTTACTGCGAATATAGTAGTGCAAAAACTATTAAAATTTGGATATAATATAGGACATGTATAAACTATAGAATTATTATCCTTTCCTGTATCACAAAAACTGGACCTGATAAAGAAAGACGCATGCCAGATTCGGATTTGAATGTCAATTTTATTAAGAAACACTAAAGATAACCTTAGGTATATTTTAGACGAAGACCAGTGTTATAAAGCATCTCAGTTGCAAAGGCGCGGAATTGCAGATCATGTGATTGCTAACTTTGGTCTTGTAAACTTCCGCACCGTAATTATGATGGTTCGTTGAAGATATGAAGGGCTTGGGATAAAAGAGATTATGTGCCTTTAAGAGGAGCTCAACTCCTTTAGATTACTGCTCGGACCAAAATTTCATCGTTTCCTCATTAATGGACTGGATATTTGGCTAACAATTTGTCAAGCAGTCGTTTGTCCAGACGGTCAAGAGAAATCAGAATTTTGTAACATTTTTGTTGCTGGAGAATTTCGTCTCTCATCCAAGTTCAAGTACTAACCGGTGTTAGTTTGTTTCTTAGAAACTTTAGATTATTAAAGTGTATCATTGTAATGTTTTTTATTGCAGTATGCATGATAATAAAAAACTATGTATGTTTCTCATAGAATCAAGTCTTTTCTGTAGCACTTCTGCAAGTTGTCCTTGTAAGCTTTTTATCTTGTTGGAAGCACCTGCATCACTGCCTAAATAAAGCTTTAGGATTACTAAAATTCTTTGATTCCTCTTTTTAATATTTGCACAGTTACTATCTCAGTTTCTATCAGATTAAATTTTTAAAGTGTTAATGGCCCCAAGATTTCATTATGATGGTGTATAAACGATATTTTTCAGCTTGTTTAATATTTAACAGCGATTTATGCGTTGGAACTCAGGAAAACGAAAAAAACCTACATACATGCTCTTATGTTGTCAATGCAAGTTTTTGGAGAAAATTTGATTACACTCTTGTTCGTACTTGCATTCTTCAACTAAACTAAGAACGTTTTAACTCTGAATAGAAACAGGCTTTTACTTTGATAGGCACAGGATTCTAAATGTATCTAAAACAGTGGACAATTTCTAAGCCATTCAAAAGACTACTTCCGAGTAATATCTTTCTAATATTTTGTTGCTGTTCAATCATTGTACTTTTTCTTTAATGTTTGCCAATATTGACATTTTTCTCGTTGAGTAATGACTTTTTGCTACTTTTTCACAGACCTTTTGCGCAAATGTATAGGAATCCATATTTATGGATATCTATGAATGGCGCCTTTCTTTATTTAATGGCAACGAATTTAATTATAGAACCACATCCAGACTTTTATTGATTCTTACCTCAAAGTTCTTAGAACTCAAACAAATGTTAAATATTAAAGCATCAGAAATTAGTTAATGGCACTTTTAATGGAGAAAACTTGTATTTAACGAAATGAATTGAGAGATGAGGATCGCGTAAAATTTCACAAAAAAACATTTTCTACTTCGATTTAGTAAAGAGGATCTGTTGTTCACGATAATTTAACTTCCACATACTTTTGTGTAAATACAGATCATACACACAAATGCCATTAACTTTTTCACTCGGTGATAATTTACCAACTAAACAATGACGAAAAGGAAAAGAGAGGGTTGGGTGGAGAAAGAACGAGAGAAAGTAATAAATTAATAAATGCTCGAGAGACAAATGAGTAAACAGGTAAACAAGAAAATATAATTGATACTAAAGTGAAAGAAAATTGATAAAATTAAGGAAAAAACAAATTAAATATGATTTTTACCACCGATCTACGCTCTTTTAAGAGCACTTTTATTTCTCAGTGGGAACCTCGGGTTTAACGTGGGATCCGAACCATGGGTATATTGGGATAATGGCAGCCACTGTGAAGACGACTCGAGGCGCGACTCCATCCGGCCACATACCTTAAAAGATGTCGCTCAACTTTGTTAAAATGGAAAGGGGTGGCTCCACTCCGGTAATCGGGAACCCATTGGAGGAGAAAATCAAATGAAGGAATCAACCAACATTAGAGAAAGATTGGGGAACGGGAACAAATAAAGACGACAAATA
Organism: Ceratothoa steindachneri; assembly: GCA_963969495.1. Taxonomy (NCBI): domain Eukaryota; kingdom Metazoa; phylum Arthropoda; class Malacostraca; order Isopoda; family Cymothoidae; genus Ceratothoa; species Ceratothoa steindachneri. Next base: position 144,549,114 of record OZ018321.1, on the reverse strand, counting down.
GAGGCATGCAGTTAATCATAAACTTCAAAAAACAATTTTATACAGTTTTATACTTTAAAAACTTTCTTAGGAAGAGACAGACAGAAGCAGAATCAGTTGACAAATTCTTGTACTTCAGAGCATTGCTGCCAAGAAGATCAGTGTGATGTACTTTGACATTTTGTAATCTGTTTTTTACCACAACTCATTCTCTGTTTTAACACCTATGATAAATTAAGAGTCTATGCCTCTCATTGGCCTTTTGATGTTTATCCGTGGCACATCTTAACACTGAAGCGTAAAATTAAGTAACAAATACCCATTATATGACAAGTGCAACTTTGCTTCGCAGTAAAATGTTAAATTTATAATCTGATCGACTACTCTGCTTTTCTCTTTTATGTCCATTTCATCCATTTGTCAAATTCTCACTTGGAATCTGAACAAAATTAACAAAAACTCAGGACCTTGCGAATTGTTAAAATTGAGTTACGACCAGAAAGAAGCCTCTCGTGGGGATTTGCCAACAGACGGAAATGAGGGAGTGATTGAAAGTTAAGATCCGCATCACAGAACGCAAAAATTCAAGCCCAAACCTGCTTTGTGTTTCAAACTGTGAGAGGCTTTAAGAATGAAATCTCTTCGAAGAACTGATTTTTACCTATCGAGGAGAGCTGCAATAGGGAAGTTGTGCTCTAATAAACAAGATTATGCTTAACTGGGGAAAGAATAGGAAACATTAATGATAAATAAAATAACAGAAATAATTGTAAACGAGCAAGGATAAGGTTGGCATAGTGTCGATCATTGTTTGTGTGTATACTTTCTTGTTTGATTTTTATGCACAACTTCATTCTTTTTAGAGTTAACCACTGAATGTTATACAAATATTTGTTAAGTTAATGAACGCAGGATTTTTTAATTATGAGGATGTGTAGATGTATAAAATAAAGATAAACTACTGTTATTCCATCAAGAAGTCATCAGGAAATTACGAAGTAATGACAAATACGAGTATATATTGCAAATAAAGGCAATTACTTTGAGCATCTTTCTATGCCTGAAGATTAATTGTTTGGTTTTTTATTGAAATTCATCTTGTTTATCCAAATCTTTTATATAGAATCCTGTACATATATACATTGCTGAGATTTTCAATAGATATTCTTATATTTTGTATAGCTTTGTTGAAAAAGTATTGCACAGTGATAACTATAGAAGGACATACAGGAAGTATATTTACATACATTTACTACATTCATGAGGTACATGTATTATATACCACGGTCGTAGTTAAAATATGTGCTCTTTAACCCGACTAGTAAAAAAGGAGAATACTTAGAGCACACTGACCAAGCAATGTGCGCATAGCTCGGGAAAGTGCTCAACTTTCCGAATAGAGTGGAACTTACTGCAATCGTTAAGGGCAGGAGGATAACTTATCCTGCAAGTGTAAGTTGCAACATGTATGTCCTATGTTAGATCTGACAATCCCTTGAGTGCAAAATTACTTATGTATCTCATAATATGCGTTTATTCTTGGAACGGAATAGTACCCGATTTGAATCAATACCATAGAAAGTGAATCCAATAATAGGTGTCCAATGATTCTTGACGTACACTGTGTAGTTTCTAAAGATCTAAACACATAGGTTTAATTTTAAGAGCTTTTGAAGTGATGAAAATACAGCACTCTTCTTTCTTAAGCTAGCCTTGAGGCCTTTGAAGTTATTTGCTAGTTCCTACTTCTGCAAAATAAAGCTAGTTTAATTTTGATAATATAAATCAAGCGAGTGAACTAATGATAATAAACAACAGGTTTGTAGCTTTTTCGCAAAACAGGAATTGATCAGGAAGTTATGATCAGTTTACCGACAGATTTACCAGTTATTTAAATACGTAAACAAGGAAAAAAGTGATAATAAAGCTAAGCGAGCATTAGAAAGGCAAGCCACAATAGTTTGAATGCCTAAAAATAGCACAATTATAGTACAAAGACATGAACTAACAATTAAGGATAGACTGATACTCAGGCACAAACTCGCAAAACTGACTTTTTTTAAATATATATCCTCTACTAAACGGAAAGAGATTAGCATGACCTTCATGCAACCGAGCATCCACTTTTAAATCTCTCCCTAAACTTTTCATAATATCCTTCATCCTACGCGGGCTGGACACTTCATACGTGAAACAGGAAAAATAAAGTAAATAATGAACAGGCAAGGTTAGAGTGTGCACCCTGGTTCGGCTCCCACATAGATCTGTAGGTCCACTGACCAACTAGCCCACCTGTTCAGTCTAGTCTCATATTTTCAGCTTACCTATCTTTACTCTTTACTCTTCCTCTCTCTCTCTCTCTGTCACCTCCCTTCTTTGCCGCTCCTACCGGAACGGCGAAAGGAGCTATTTAATCTCTAACAGTGGATACTATGCAGCTGTTTGCCTGTCTAGCTGTACGTCTGGCTGTACATATGTTTATCTTTCCATTTTACCTACATACGCGCTCCTGTATACTAATTCTAACTCTGCAACTTAAACTTTGCAAATATTTTCCTCGCTCTAATGAAAAATCTTTCGCTTCACAGTGAATAATTTTGGTTAAATTTATTATGATTCAATTACAAAGTGTTTTTTAAACAAGACAAAAAGTCTATAAATTCACAATGTGCAAATAAAAACGACAGGTAAGGTAGCTTTTTCTTTAATTAATGAAGAAGAAACGAAAAATACCGTTGCGAGTGATAAGTTAGAGCATACATATGTGGAAGGAAAAATGCCTGAGCTAAAGTTGTAAGTAGCAAATAAAGAAGGGAGACATGCTTTAAGCGGAAAATCCCATTTGAGCTTGCGAGATTAACTTGTTGCACGCACTTGTTAACCGCAGAAGATATTTCAATTTAATTGAAATATCGCTTCGTCAATAATTTCTCAGAGAGGCAAAGACTTATTCTATCTTTAATCATACGCACTCTCCATTCCTCATTCATCATGTCACAAACATACTTCTTCACGGGTGACTAAACTAGATTAAGTTTTTATCGTATTCTAATATATTATTGTCAATGTAAGTTCATCACCCTTCCTAGCCCAGAGGGCCGATGTCTGGTTAGAGAAGCTTCAGGCGCCTCAACACTGGATTGGGGAGCACACAGCAGAACATATAAACACAGAAAATGAAAATAAATCAAAGTGGGTAAAGTTTGAAGAAGTCATCAAGTTTGAGAAACCATCAGAAGAAGACACGCACATTTCTCCAAAGTAATAGTCAAGGAAACGGAAATTGACTCGAAAGTCTCAGAACAAGGATTATCGGCGTTTTTCACGAAGAATGCTCCATACCAGATATAGATGGAAACGTTCATCCCTGTCCAATTCTGTTTCAAGTTTTACGAACTGAACCACCATATGAAAAATGAATGCATCTTCAAAGACAAAAAGTGTTCTGAATGCGCAAGTCTCGAGAACAGAGAGGAACACTGCAAGAGCTTGACTAAAAAATGCCTTAACTATAGAAACTCACACCCCACTTTCGCAGTGTCGGGCCCAATGAAGGGTCGAATTACTTCAAACATGAAAACTGCAATGGTTTAAGAAAGTGTAAAAAAGAAAGACAACCATATTAAGAGCAGCAGCAAGGTCCATCACCGAAGCAAAACGGTCGTGAACATCGAAGGCAATATGAGGCCATTTTCCTTCTTCAATACAGGAACATTGTAAAACATGAAACTACCGTCTAAGAAGTTTATAAAATACTCAGGAAGAATGGCCTAAAACAAATGTTGTTCTCTGAGAACCCAACATCACTCAAACTATAGTTTTTTTAATGACTACCGAAAGAGGAATCAAAAAAGAAAGCATAGAGAAAGAACAGATGGGAAGATATACAATGTCCACAGACGACAGAGTGAAATCTTGGACAAAATCACGCAAATACACGAACATTTAGTCAGAAAAATACAGAAGAAAAATACTACATTGTCAAAATAAAAATAAAAATGGGATTATGAGTCCAAATGCAATGAGATAGAAACTAATAATGCTCTAAAACAAGGACTTATCGAAACTTCATCAACCATGAAAAATCTTTCAGGCTGCGTAATGTCACCAGCAAAGATAGAAAAGAACCAAACAGGAAAATCACGCAAAGAATAAGATGGATCTAGACGTGGGTTATCTAAGCAATTGCAAAATCTTTACTTTGAACATAGATTGCCGTAAAACCTAAAGACTAATTTAGGGCAAAATAATCAGGAAAATTGATCCAGATATAGCAATAAATACAGAACACGGAGTTAATCTGCTAGAAGATTCGATTATAATTTCAAATAATAATATAATAACCAATTATCCTACCAGCACAAGTTACGACGGAACATCAATATGAATCAGAAAAGGACTAGCGTTGTCCAGAATAATGGATATTTAATATTTGTACATAGATATCAAGCTGAAAATGACTACAGGAGACCTAGCAATAGCGAGGGCATATCAACCTCTTCACCGCTTGCTTCATCCTTCTCTCAACCTCATCGAGATCTTTCGCTGCCCATCTTCAGCAGTCATTCTTAGGGACACAATTCCAAGATGTAGGGAAGTGGGATACACAAGCATCACTACCGCTACCGGCAAAACCTTAAAATTATCATGCGAAGAAAGTCTTTAATCATCACAAAACTCCTATTCCCTGAACCCCATCACACCATATTGGGTTTATCAAGAAAATCTCTACCTCTCACCTACAACTAAAAGTAATGCAAAGAAAATCTATATAAAAATCTAATTGGGATGGATTCATGTAACATCTCGCGGACTACAACATGACAGCCTTAACAACAGCCCCAAAGAAAAAATAGATGCCCACTTCGAGAACAGCCCAGAGTTGATTATATGTAGAGACAGCCCCCTCTATACACCAAAGATGAACTACAGACAATACCAGCACTGCAATGGAACGATAAAAGTATAAATAAATTGGAAGATAAAAAATCCGTCGAAGGAATCTAATAACATTAAAACAACAAGGAAAGATGACAAAATCCAAGAAAATTGAGATTACAGATAAGTTAGTTAAGAAGAACAAAAATAAACCTAACCTGGATTTAACATATTGCTAAAATGAACATCAACAAAGACCCCAGTCGATTTGGGGACAAATATAGGAAAACTAAGAGGTTAAAAAAAAAACGAATGCATGTAAATAAAAGATGGAGAGGACATGATAACCACCAGCAAGGATAATTTTCTTACCCAAACCCGGCAAAACCAACGATTACATCAAAAACTCGAGTAGATCTCACTGTTAGACTTTATCGGAAACATAGAAAAACGCTAAAATGAAAGATTAGGGAACCACTTAGAAGATAACCACATACAGAACCGACAAAAACATGGGTTCAAAAACATGAAGTACATATGTATATGGCACTGGCGCTCATAATTCAGGGTTGGAGGAACCTTTTGCAAAGTGGAGGGGCACCCAGGGACCTGACCTTGTTAGCGCGCCACGTAATATCTGATTATGTTTGAATAACACAGCTATACAGCACATTAATGTAACAAAAATAGTCAAATTTAAGCAGTTTATTCCACCATAGATTCACAGTGCAAAACAAACATTAAATTGTATTCAGAGTCAAGAATTATATTTCAAAGACACAAACTCACTGAATTATGAATAGAATAGATAGACAACATTATTCTAGCTTCTATAAGAGTATATGAAATACAGTTTGTTTTCAATATGATATCCATATTAAATGCAAGTCTTACAAATTTATTCCCACCAAATTGAATCCTACGATCATTGAAAGTGCAAGGCCTGGACTAATCAGGAAAAAACAGCTGTGATATGCATGTTAGGCCTATTGGAACTATATTTTTTAAAATAGCCTACACTGCTTAGAGGTACCATTAGGGAGATTAATTTATAGGCATATATTTTTACATTTCTGGATTCCTAAAGTGAAGGGCCCTTGCCCCCCTGTTCCTCCATCACTCATTACTGAAATGCTCGCGTCGAATTCACTTGAGGCAAGAGATTAGACTTGACACTGTGCCATGTTGCCAAAATCTATTGATAAGGTATTGGTTCCATGGCTGAAAATAAAACTTAGCGAACTCCTGATGGAGAAGAACCTCACTCGAATTCTCTGAAAGCCTATATTGGAAAGATTCTCATCCCCCCCCCCCCCAAAAAAAAAAATTACTTCAACTAGAACACCGGTAAAACGTTCACCCGCACGGCTGGGGTACCCAGTGAGGGCTTCTCAGTCTGACCCTCTACACCGAGTAAACGGATGATCTACTGCAACCAAATGAAAACTACGTTATGTATCTCTATTTGGTGGATGGAATCTTTCAAGTGTCTGCAAAAATCTTAGAAACAGTGCAATGAAGAGGAATGAAATAAAAAAAAAAAACGCCACTAATTTCGAATTAAAACAAACACTCACAAATTTAAAATAATCCCACTAAACAAAGGAAAGACGCATCACATAATCGCTGACAACGTTGATTAGCCGTATGACACAGAGACCAAGTCATTGGCATAAAAATAATACATAATGGATACAATTCGAATACAAACAAAAAGATTACTCAGGCAAAAGAGCTTTGTCGTAGAATTGCTCACAGTCTGGTCCAATAATTATTCTAGTCTTTGATCTGGACACACCGCTTTTGTTTAAGTCAATGGTATTGACCCTATGACTCAATCTACGATCATATATGAATATATAGGCTTTAATTCCTACTGAACTTGTGAAAGCTGGTGAGAGAATGGTTGTGCCGCGGACAGGATTCTCACTATTAAATTCCCACTTGTTACCGTGGGGAGGTTTGTAATTGTTAATTTCTAAGAGTGCATAATACAGGTTGAATAAATTAGCCGAAGGGATTCTTAATTAAAGTCTTGCCAAGGGTACCTAAAAAAGAAGGAGCCAGAAATAAACACAGTAACAAAAATAAACTTTACTTGACACAATAATTATAATTAGAAGCAATAGTTAAAGGGGCATTTAGGTAAATAAGGATTCAATATTAAACACTGACGTTAAGCGTCTAGATTTATAATGACTCGAATGGAATATCAATCACTGTTAATTAAATAGGTAATTTGAGAATAGAGGGACACTGGGTTTACAGATTACTATTAATTGTGATGGATTGGAGAGACAACTACTTTGGTCCAGACGGGGTGGTTCGGCTTGCGTTAACACGAGTTCTCGGGGAGAGGGGGGATAAGACGACGGGTTTGGGGCTGCTGACTGCAGCTCCGGTTAGTTCACTTCTAACTGGATGTGACACTAACAAATAGTAACTTCCAGTAACTATTTGGATGTTCCTTTTTCTTTCTCAAGTTACGTTGAGCAACAGAGCGTATTCCTCTAGTCACAGACTCTGCGGGGCGGGATTTGCCTCAGGGAACACTTTGAGACACGACCATGTTATCTCGGCGACGCGTTGACAGTCGATACGTTACGGCTACAACTATCGTTCAACGTGAGGGTTACGCGAGTAGGTTTGGGACACTGCTCTAGCGGGATGAAAGGCGTTGTTATTTATACCGCGGACTGTGTGGAATCGAGAGAGAGATTCCATTCACGATAATTTGCTTATCGCAGCGCCTTCTGGACAATCTCCATGGTACCATAAAGAAGGCAAATATAATTTAGGCTTCTCTGTGAGATAGGCCTTCTTTTGTCCGACTTCCTGTCGCCTGTTGGGGAAGGGGGATGAGGAGACGAAGGTCAACTCAAACGACAAAATTTCTTTCGTTCCCACGTTTTTTCTGGAGGCATGCGAGTTTTTACGCTCCATGCCCTCACAAGCTTTCTTTACTCTAAACAGTTTTAGATGTCTCTCCAAGGGTAACAAAAGAAGATTTAACCTCGCCCTCGTAAAAAAAATATTAACCTAGCCGATTATTACAATCTACAACATATCCAAGACCAAATCTACCAAAATCAAAAGAGTTCATAACCAAGCGACTCTATTTATAACTATCACAACAGATCTGAAAGAAACTCGTCACGAGAATTTCATATAAGTGCTACATAAACGCATGAAATAAAATTGGGGAAAAAGAGAAGAAAACTTCCAAAACAAAGTTTTAAATAGTATAGTAATAACCAAAGAAGAAAGTAGCCGAATGAAGATCTCAGAACTGAATTGATCTACAACCAACAAGAAAATTAAACAAAGCAAACTGAAAATATCAAATGCACGCAAGTGCACACAAATATAACTAAATATAGAATAAACAAATGCATTACTTATGTATTCCCAAAAAACTCAATTGAGTTAACACTGAGAACAAAGGCTCGAATGATAAAAAATGAAAACAAAACATCATCAAACCTCAAATAAAAACAAAAGTAATTGCAGCGTTTGCAGGCAACTTGGCCAAACTTTCATCACCATCATCCTTATCCTCTTCATCATTTCACCTTAACATATTTATCCGATTACACAATATTTCTAAATATTTTTCCTAATTCTCACCTATATTTTACCACTTAACTCATTTCAAACCCAATCCAAACAGGATAAGCAAATAGATGTACGAGCGAATACAGACTACCGTGAGTACAGTAGGGATGACCGATATAAGGATGACAGAATTTAGTCCTAAAGAATTATATTAGGTGTGGGCTCAAACGGTAAGTCTGTTAGACTAGCGAGCATCTTATTGGAGTGTTGCGTTGAAATCAAAGAGTTTTATGATCTATTTCCCTCCCTCCAACATGCCATAATCTTACATTGACAACTGAATTATGATGCACACGAGCTACGTAGGCGCAAGTGGTCTTGTTTTAGTATAGTTAAAGTTCAGCTCTTTCACATGATCCCTTCTGTTAACAAGTTACTAGATGTATTTCCCCTCACCATCTTGTTTGATCCTAAAACTACATATTTCTGGTATATAAAAATAGATCTTCAGGTGACACTGTTTTAATAACTAGTCAAGCAACAGAATGGCGTAGAGATCTGGCTGGTAATGGCAAAATATGATAAAAAGATCGTAAGGTGCAAAAAGAAAAGAACCAAAACACACAGCGAATTTAAAAAACGAGGAAGTAAGGCAATGTGTCTGTCATATCCTTGAAGGCGTGAACAGAGGTTCTTCTACTTATCAAATTGGGGATGTTCTAGGGGCCAAAGCCTTATTATGTATGATGGTGGCTGCTGAGTACTAAAGTAGAGTGGAAATTAATTGCACACATTAAAGTTTAAGTAACCTTTGTGATTCTTAGTTAAACTTAACATTTGAAAGTTCTTTTTGGGAAAGTTATTTTGGCGTATTAGATACGAGGGGCGGTCAATAAGTTTTGCAATTCGGATATAAGGAAACGAGATATGAGAAACAATGTTTTATTATTTTTCAATATAACTACCCTCGACTTCAATGCACTTGCGCCACTTGTTCCTGAGGCTCCGAATTCCCGACAACCAGAAATCTCCCGACTGCTGTTCAATCTATTCCTGGACGGTGAGTTGGACATTTTTATCGTCCCCAAACCTCCGTCTACGCAGTGCAGCCTAGAGCTGGCGGAATAAAAAGAAGTCGCTAGGGGTCAGATCTGGACTGTAAGGGGGATGGTTGAGCTCCTCTAATCCGCACTCGAGCAGGGCAGCTTGTGCAACTCTGGCCTTGTGGACTTTGATGACGTTGAAGTTGATCATGGGGCGTGATGTTTTTAGGAACCCAACGGGCAGAGACCTTGATCATGGCCAAATTGTCATGGATCATGTTGATAACACTTTCATGTGATATTCTAAGTTCTCGCTCGATTTTTTCGACCTTTACCCGTCGATTTTCGAGGATCATCCTCTCCACACGGGCCACATTGTACTCGTTGGTCACGTCTGATAGGGGTTATCTTCAAGGGAGTCAACACCATGGCGGAACTCCTTATTCCAGCGAGCAATGGTTTCATAGGAAGGGGCGGTGTCGGTGTACACTGCAACCATGCGTTCATGGATCACTTTTGATTCTTGCCTTCCTTGATCAAATATTTGATCACTGCGCGGTGCTCAACCTTCTCCATTGTTGAAAAATTTATGACTAACGATCTCCGATCAGCTAATGCTTCTTAAATAAACGAGGCAGGAGCGTGCGGTTGCAGGTCCTGACTTGTCATAACTTGTCCTAACACCCAGAAACAGCCATCTCCCTTTCTCTGTTTTGCCCTACCGCTTCGCAAAACTTATTGACCGCCCATCCTATGTAAACAATCGATGCACCTAAACTATTTCAACCTCCACAACACATAACACGACCAGAAATTATACATTTTCCACAAGCTCACACAGACAACAAACAGTTCCTTGTCAATTCATTATCGGATACCAAAACGACAAAGAAATTGCTCATTAAATGGTATTCAACTCTTAATCGTATACAGAGATAAAGACTTACGACTAACAATGTCGAGTGACCTAAAACCCAAGCAGCAATGTTTAGATGTCATAATGAAAGCAAAGTAATAACTGGATTCGTTAGTAGAGCATTTGAATATAAGTCCAAAGATACAATCTTTACTCTATATAATTCATTGCTGTTGTTCCTATAGAATATTGTTTTCATGCCTGGTTAAGTACGAACAGAAAGATATAGCGAAATATGAGCGAGTAAAATTACTAAAATAGTACCAAGTTTAAAGAACAAAATGCAAAAATAGCGACTTAGAGAACTAAATCTATTTTCGTTAACTCAGCGTAGATTAAGAGTGGACTTAATTCAGGTGTTTAAAATGATCAAAGGCATAGACAATATGGAATGCAATAAATATTTTACAAAAACGGTTGCGAAATTATAGGTAACCATTTTAACTCGCATTCATCCTAGAATTTATTTTTGACTGCATCATCGGCTTTTTTAGAGGCTCTGCTCCTAAATTAATGCACTGCAACATTGTAAATACTTTCCATCGCCATTATATTTAAATATTTTAAATCTAACTCCCAATTTCACAGTGTTTACTAGCAAATAACATTTTAGCCTTCAGGTGAAATTTTCACCTAATTTCCATCCCTCCTATAAAGTTTACCTTGAAAGTTTTCCTACTAATCCCGCAAAGTATTTACGTATTTATTTATAAATTGGTTCCTCTATAGTAGGGGTCCCCAAACTTGTTAGCTCATTGACCCCTTCATTGAATCTTTGATTTCCCATTGACCCCCAGGGATGAACTTCTAAATAAATAAATAGGAATTAGGTTTATGTGATATTTCTGATGTATTTCAATTAGGAAAACTGCATACCAAACTCTACGAAAATGTTGTTCTGTTTCTCTTTCCTTTGTAAATATCTCTCATTAAATATGAGGGAAAAATAAAAAACTGTTTATTGTCATTACAAACCTAAGATCTTGACAGTTTTAGTCAAAATCTCGGTAATTTAAATTAAAAATTGACACAGCTTAGGCTGGTCAGCATTTGATTCTTCAGGATTTTAAATTCTCTTACCAATGTCTTCTTTTGACCCCCAAAGTTAAATTGACCCACCATATAATTAATCAACCCCCTTTGGACCCCCATGTACTCCTCGGCCCGTAGAATAGTCTCATCGACCACTTTGGATACCTTTGCTCTAGAGCCTTTGCAGGAGATATTATTTATTTTCTTATTAAGCCTTATTCCAAGTCACCTATATAGACTGTAGGGTATGTTACGACCTGTATATTTGGATAACTCAACAAATGCTCAGTTTCTAACAAACGCTCTGACTATTCAGCTTCTTACACAAATACAATATATGCAAAGTCCTCATGCCAGGAACAAATTTAACACCTCAATATATCTATATTCTTCAACTATAAAAAAATTGATTTCTCTTCACTAACACCACATCGCACATAAACCATTCCTAAACAACGACTAAAAAATGAACTAAACAGTTGATATAAGGATCAAAGAAGACAGAATCACAGAAGACAACCGAATAAACATATACCTCACCCTCACATCGAGGATAAATATTCCCAACTACATGCATTCCAAGATACAATCACCAAACTTCTAAACCTATTCAATTTCGGCCACTTCAATGCACACCTCTATTTACACTCAACAATTTACCCACCAGAACTACATACAACGAAATGACAGACTTGCCTCAGACCACCTCATAATAACTTTCCAAACAATCCAACCTCACTCATATCACTCAAACACATGTACACCAAATGTAAAATAATAAACTGAAACAAATACACCAATTACATAGATGAAAAATTAAACCTGCCCCACGATCAAAAACTACCTAACCTTAGAAAAAAAAACCTTGATAACAAACCATACACTTGAGCACAAACAAAACACTAAAAGTAGCTAGCAAAAAAAACATGACCTACGGCCGTAAACTCCCCGCTAAACTTCACAAAAGAAATCACTAACTGCAGAAAAGACGGAAACAAATTAAAACAAAAGATAGCAGCCATGCATCAAGCATTATAACAAATTCAACAGCTAAATTCCAGCATTACTGATCTAATTAAAAAAAACTTAAACTCTAGACGAATACAAGTACAGAATAAATCACAAAATTAACTCAAGGTAACTTCTGGAGAACGCTAAATTACTTACATCACACTCAAGTCCATCTCACACACATGAGTCACTGATTACTTGAAACAAGAAAATTAACTCACCAAAGCAAAACTGCAAATTATTATTAAAAAGTCCTCACTAGTTTCCTACCCACATACGGCCCAAAATAGACAAAGCCATTTGCACATAAATTACACATAAATTATAGCCAAAGACAAAGTCACCCACCCATTCCCAACATAAAATGTTGAATTAGCTCTAAAATCTTTCACAAAACTGAAAAAATAGAGTTGCTGACAATATATAAAATATACATTTAAAACATCGAAAACACATAAATCTCAGCAATCACAGACATCTGCAACCACTCCTAACTCAAAAATATCAGCTACCTCAAATCAGACCACATCATACCAGTGATGGAATCCGGAAAGCTTCCAACACAACAACTCATATCATCCCTTCTCACTGTGAACTTTATCTAAACCAAGAGATATTATCACATAGCAAAATACCAGAAGCAATTGGCATAAACAAAGCCTTTGTCACAGTAACCAAAGATATCCTTGCATGAAAAGTCTTGACCACCAAAATCACGATAATATGCCAAAAAAGGCCTCAACATTTAGCAACTACATTCCCCAATCATCCTATACAAAACCAACACAGCTGCCATATCTTTAACAACTCTCCCTCGCCAATGTTAAGAGAGTAAGCAGAATACTAAAACGATACGTAAACACAGTGGGACAATGAGTCTCTGCCTTCAAATCATCAGTAAGAGTATTTACAGTAAGCTTTCACAAATAAACAAAGTTAAGGAAGAATTTCCTTTGTATCCCTCAGATAAGCACAAACTCGTGCGTATGAGTGATTTTGCCTTTTTTAATAATTTTATAGTGGGTTCTCATTGCACTATGTTGCCACAGCATGGCTGAGATCGTTTTCTAATGGGATCATTGCCAACAGTGCTGTTTCTGACTAATTCAATCCATTTAACTCCCTATAATTCACTCATTTATAGGCTATTCCAAATGAGCGATCAAAAGAAAGCCTTTACAATTTTAAAATTAGTTGGCTTTTTTATTTATGTGGAGGAAATAGCACCAGCAATGGATACCTCCAAACCAATTTTCTTGTGTAGCTTCCAGATTGGACACATCCGTGTTGGGGAGCTCCATTGAAAAAATCGGCTTCCTCAATCCTCGGGCGAAGACTCTATCACCATCCTGGCTACACCCAACATCTTAGTAATATATCTACTTGATTGGATTACAAATAGTGGGAGCACTGCTCACTCTCTTTGTTTCTGGAGAACTGGTTGCATTCGGATTAAGTAGTCAGGAGAAAAAAATGACCTAATCAAATTTACTAACATATTTGATTGATCTGAATATTTTAATCATTTTGCACACCGCCTTTTAGCATATTTGCGTTAATATTGTTTTTGTTTTTTTAATGTTTTGTACTGTATTTATTTTTAGGGTCATGATGAATTTATGCCCGGATTATGATTTAAAGGTGCTTAACAGAATTTCATATAAGGTTGTATCTATCTAGGACTAAACTAACATCATGACGGAATTTCTTTCCTGTGTGTCCATTACACATAACCCTATTTGTTATTTTATCAGTTCTTAAATTATGTATTTTTTCGTCTTCTGTCTGTACCATGTTAACTTTTCACTGAATGGTTCTCGGTCTATTACGCAACTCTTGTCCAAGTAATGAAATACCTATCATTTCGCTAAAGTAGCTGGTGGAATAAACTCGATCATTTCTGGGAATCAACCCTCTTAAATGGGGTACTAAAGCTTTTTATTTTAATTAAATTTACAGTGAAAACCAACATAAGTATCTAGTGAAGAAAGTTGGTAAGGGAAGATCTGTAAAGAAAGTAATGAAAATATAGTAAGTGAAACTATGTGAATATATAGTATTTTTATAACGCAGTTCTGCTCGCTGACATTTAGGCCTGCAAAGCACTAAATTGCGAGCGTGCAGACTGGAAAGACACAATACGCCAGATGTCAGCCACATTATGGTCACCCATACTACAGGCACCTGATAATCCTTTGTACGTTGGAGCTGTTGAACTCAACATTGAAATTATAGTGATATTTAGGCAATGATTTATCCACAAGTAGATATACTGTAGGAAGAAGGTTGGTAAGTGCTTTGAGTAATACGACGCTGTAACTCCTCTGTTTGATGTCAGCGGGGCTCTAGCAGGTGCTTCTTCTGTCTTAACTTCCAAGCTGGTTGCAATAGACCACTCCGTAAGAGAGATTATGTGGGTAATGTTGCCAATTTATAGCGAGGTAAGCAGTCTACACCGTTGAACGTTACCAAATTCACCAGTTTATGGCTGGTTGGTTACCAGTTTATATGAATGGCGAATTATCTGACTCCAAAGACGATTCTTCATGGGTATTCTTATTGTTGGCTGGGCTTACCGAAGTTTTAAGGGTTATCGAGGTAAAGAAGGACTTTGAAAAAGGACGTAGCAAAAATATATTTTTATTGTAATAAAAGACTATTAAAAAGACAAACGGAACGTCAAAAGTACTTTGCGGGTGACAAGAAGGTTTTCTTATTCAAAGCGAACTATTGAATTCTAGAGCGACAAGAATTAGGCCAAATTAAAGGGAGTTCCGTAACGCTAAGATGATAGCGAAATCATCTTAATGTCTTAATAACAAATCTAATAACAATGCTTAATACTTAGTGATAATTATTTTCATTGCTCCCCTATATATACCGTTTTATCTTTTATGGAGCGTAGCCTAGACTCGTCCGAAAGACGAGCGTCCAGCATCAAGCTCCAAATTTCCACCCTTAACGCAAAGATACTAAAAAGCTGTGTATTTCTGATTTACTTACATATCCAAATAGTTTTATCTCTATTGATTGTCACACATCTCTGTTACAATTTCCTTTGTTCAAAGTCTGTATTTGCGCAGCTGCTTTGTACACTCCCGTCTTCTGATAATTCTATCCCGAGACGCGAATTATTGTTTATTAGTTTCCTCTTATTGTCTTGGGTATCTTGACCTATTATCCTTTTCTCTTGTTCGCCCCTTTTTGTATTTCCCACGCGTCTATTTTGTTGAGTTCTTCCTTGGTTAGTGAATCCTGCAATTTGGTGCCAGTAGTCTACCTATTACATAACCGATCACAAGATAACGCGTCCTGACTAGTTTGGAGAGGAAATTGTGATCTTTATTGACTCATAATGCACCTTGAGTGTTCTAGGAGTATTGAAGTCTCCACATTCCCTGGTTCGCGGAATCACTGAGGCCACGTTTTTCGCGAAATGGATGGATGTCGAGATTATCTACTGCTAGGTCTCTGGTTATGTGGAAATTGCGGGGAATGAGTTTACGAGGACTACGCGACAAGACCAGCGTTTCGCTCTTCTTCACACCAACTGCCTTGCTGGAATCAGGACAGACCTCCGAGCTCTTTGGCAAAGAAGATGGGAGACCGCCCAGGGGAATATAAAGTTGCATGCCATTGTGCCGAGACTGTCCAATGGCTCTACTTCCCAATTCTACGATGGTTGTCAAGTCCCTTTCGTCGTCTTCGAATTAAGTATACTAGTGAGACGCACCGCCATTTGATTGAGCGAGTGTCAGAAGTGAAGTAGATTTCGCCTTGCTGTAGGCCATCATCTACCCCAACTCCTGGAACAAATTTGTCATATTACCACTTGTATTTTCCTGAGTTTATGACTTTGCTTATATCTTGGATAGGAATGTCACCTGGATACCTTATTCCTTTGAGGAAAAAATCTTTATATTTAGTTTTGTGATGAATAAGCGTATTTATTTTTTTATGGAAGTAACGGACGACGCTCGCGAACTTTGGATTCACCCTGCTCGTGTAAGTTTAATAATATGTTCGTAATATATACAAGTCATTAACATGGTGAAGTTTTCATTTTCTATATAGAGATGTAAATTTTGTGATATAGCTCGTCTACTGCAGATTTAGCTAATGGCAGTATGTCTTGTATTGCTTGTTTTATTCCTCTAGTGTTCTAAGTTCCGTTTTTTTTACTGGACATGGCGTGGAGCAGGTCCGGTCAACTCCACCGCAGTTCAAGGAAGTTTTTGGTTTTTGAACAAAGTTTTCACGTGTGGCCATAGCATCCACATTCTGAACCAAATTCTTTAATCCCTTGAGGGCAAGCCTCAGCGGGGTGATATTCTATGGGGTACCACCTGAAATAAATTTGAACGTCTACAAATTCTTCTCTTTTGATTTTCTCGGCACAGAATGACGTGAAAATGAAACAGTCCTGTTTCTTTCCTTTTAAGTGCCATGAAAGTTACTTGACACCAGATCTTAAATATTTTTGTCTATGTTTTAAATTTAATAATTTTCATAACCTTGGCAAAGTTATAATCACGTTAAATTTGCTGAAGAAGAATCCAAGGAGAATGTGTAAAACTTGAAAAAGTAAAAGGACATACTGTATAGTTTAAACAAATAGGAAGTTCTGATTGACATTATTTATTCTTCAAGTTTCAAGGAATTTAATATCAAAATGTATTTGATGAGATCACTAGAAAACTCTAAGAAATCTCGAAACGACTGACTGTCGGCTGGAGCGACGTCAGCGGTTATCGCAAAACATAAACTCGTTCGAGCGGAAATGGAAGATCAAGACAAAAATTAATTTTCACCGTTAGCTTCATTAACCAAATCAATTGGTTGATATTTATTTTGGAGATCAACGTACCGTCAATCTAGAAATGGCACCAATAGATAAAAATAACATATCTATAACCGAGTCAGCTTGGTGAGCTGTTCAAATTCACCAAGCTAAGTAGTATTAGCCGTGGAAAGCTATACTTTTGCGGTGGTTACACAAGCAGCCAGTGCAATTGCCTTAAAGAAAATAATAAGGGCCCGAAACAAAGCCTCATTGCTAATAAACCACACAAAAATAAGGAAAAATATTATACAAAGAGCATCACCCAAAACACGCCAGAAAGATTTCGGGCAGAATATAAGGAGAAATATTATTAGGACTAGACCAAAACATGGGAATAGACGTAACTAGACAAAAACAGCAAATGTCCAGAAGAAGTGAATTCCCGATCGGGAAGATAAGTGCCGCAGATAATATGATCAAAATCTATGCATTTGAAACTATTTGTAATAGTTAATAGTTGAGAACAAAAGTAAAATAAGAGCCAGAACGCCTAACACATGTCATAACGGACGACCCTCACCCGAGAAATGTTAAATAGCAAAAAAACATCATTTCCAGAAATATTGATTGAGGATGATTGCCCATGGCTGAAGCTGTTACACTAAGCAAGAGAAGATCTAAATATCTATATATATATATATATATATATATATATATATACACGAGGGGCGGTCAATAAGTTTTGTGAATCGGTAGGGCAAAACAGAGGAAATAGGATGGCTGTTTGCGGGGGTGTTAGGACAAGTTATGACAAGTCAGGACCTACAGCCGAACGCTCCTGCCTCGTCTAATTAAAAAGCAGTAGCTGATCGCAGATCGTCAGTCACAAATTTTTCAACAATGGAGAAGGTTGAGCACCGCGCAGTTATCAAATTTTTTACCAAGGAAGGCAAGAATTCAAAAAAGATCCATGAACGCATGTCTGCAGTGTACACCGACACCGTCCTTTCCTATGCAACCATTGCTCGCTGGAATAGGGAGTTACGGACGCCCGTCAGACTTGACCAACAAGGACAATGTGGCCCGTATGGAGAGGATGATCCTCGAAAATCGACGAGGGAAAGTCAAAGAAATCGACCGAGAACTTGGAATATCACATGGAAGTGTTATTAACATGATCCACGACAATTTGGCCATGACCAAGATCTCTGCCCGGTGGGTCCCTAGAAACCTCACGCGCCATGATCGACTTCAACGTCGTCAAAGTTCACAAGGCCAGAATTGCACAAGCTGCCCTGCACGAGTGCGGATTCGAGGAGCTCAACCACCCCCCCTACAGTCCAGATCTGGCCCCTAGCGAAAACATTTTATTCCACCAGCCCAAGGTTGCACTGCGGGGACGCCGGTTTAAGGACGATGAAGATGTCCAGCTCGCTTTCCAGGAGTGGATTGAACAGCAGTCGGAAGATTTCTGGTTATCGGGAATTCGAAGCCTCAGCGACAAGTGGCGCAAGTGCATTGAAGTTGAGGATAGTTATATTCAAAAATAATAAAACACTTTTCCTCATATCTCGTTTCCTTATATCCGAATTGCAAAACTTATTGACTGCCCCTCATATATATATAAATATATATATATATATATATATATATATATATATATATATATACATATATATATATATATATATATATATATATATATATATATATATATATATGTGGAGATTGTCTAAGAAGTTCTACTTCTGCTCATATACAAGGTTCCCTTATACCAGCAAACATGTAAGCAATTTTCCCACGCCGTCTTTAAAAAGGAAAAAAGGAGCGCTAAGAAAAGGTTCCAATCTGAGAAAGACTAGATCAAATACACCATGGAGGATATAAATAATAGTCTAAAAATACTAACACTTAATGTTAATGGATATCAGGAGAAATCAATAGCGTATGAAAACATTCCGAGTGCTTGACCCCCACCTCATTTTATTAACACAGCTCGGTATTGACACAATATCTGGAAAATCAAAAATACCAGCCTATAAAGTGCTCATGAGGAAGTACTCCCAGGAATTTCTTGACCATGCTGCGATAGCAGTAGCATATCTAACAGCTCAACACGCCTCCCTTTCCAACAACAGATTCTATACCTAATTAGGGCACCGGAGAATGTCACGCTTAATGGGTGATCCCACTGCATTATGCCAAACCTCCGACTATTGTAATACAAAAGAAAAAGGTTGAAACTTGGGTATGATATATGGAAAGAAAAATAATCAAAGCATAAGGCCTGATTTTCTGACCTATATCCCTTACAACTAATCCTAACATAATCATTAAAAGTAACGACTTCCCAATTGATACCATAGCAAGCCGAGCTCAGACGACCTAGTAACTACATAGTGATCCTGACAAACATCTTACTCACACCGATCCAGCTTCCAGTAA
Organism: Ceratothoa steindachneri; assembly: GCA_963969495.1. Lineage (NCBI taxonomy): Eukaryota > Metazoa > Arthropoda > Malacostraca > Isopoda > Cymothoidae > Ceratothoa > Ceratothoa steindachneri. The sequence continues at coordinate 144,529,472 of OZ018321.1, read as the reverse complement.
TCTTCACAAATACTACGCTGCGGCGAACTGGTAACGTTACAGACGACTACTCAGGCGAAATGTACCAGCTGACCTACGTGAAGCAAAGTTGGAGGAGATTGAGGAGGATCTGGAGAAGATAACTGCTTTAATCATAGAAAAAGACTACTAATGTGTACTCAAAACAGAGACCCCCCCCCTCCTTCCCTTAACCCAGATAGAACGAGCAAATAAAAGAAACTGCTCGTGTCTAAACGGACATCAAGAATTTAAAAGGTTAGCCAAGAAGGGAAATCACTAGAATAAAGAAGAACGGGGAGTATATAGAGACCCCGGCGTTTCTGGAGGAAAGATTCCGAACATTCTGGAAAGAAATCTCAATTATATCAGAGAACGATGAAAAGTTCGACCAGGAATTTGAGGGAGAACTGATAAAAGACCCCAAACCGATAATACGTCGATTGCACCCACAACCCCACGCCGAAGAAAGGAGGGAGATGGCAGATCATGGTCGAGCAATAAAAACAGAAGAAGTGATGGTAACTGTTAAATCCTTTATACAAAGGGCACCAAGCTGGACGGGCAAATCAACCTGGTGTATTGCCCAGAGCAGTTCAATTAGGGAATCTTTAACATCTTTAATACTTTCGTGAATATGAGTTACTTCCCTGACTGTCTAAATATAGCCAAAATTATATTTATACCCTAGGTATGTAAACATAACTCCTATTCAAATGGTTAACTGCAGGCAAATCTAGCTCCTAGACTTTGTGGGTAAATATTACGAAAATCTCATGTAAAACCGGCTCCAAGATCAATTAAACGAGGTGGGAGGCCACAGCGAAGCAGGAGGCCTTCGATAAGGTTTGGCTGAGAGGCTTTCAATACACTATATTGAACTTACAACTAAACACAGTCCTGAAAAGGATTCTCTGTGTTAATATCATGGAGAGGAGTCCCCAACTAATGATCTAAGGCTAGAAAAGCATGTAATGTTTCTCCAATTCGCAGACGATATCACAAAAATAATAACCATTTCCTATTGGAGCACATGAGTACAACAAGAGATGCAGCTACCGAAATTTACAACATCAATAAATAGAAGAAGAAGTTGCAGATAAAGATCAACCGCCAGAATTTCCATATCTCCCGAATGAACCAACTAAACCTCGAGGACGTTACCGTCAAAGACGAATAATACTTCTACTCTAAGGAGGGCAAAAACATGAGTCTACGGATTATCGCGACTGGGAATAAGTCTCACATCAACTCCAGAATCTACTTACCCAAAAGAGAGCTGAGGAAGCTATACAGGTTCTGAAGCCTTGATGCGCAGAAGAAAAAATCTGTGCACTGCACTGGTAAGCTCTGTTATAGTGTAGCGGCAGTGGCAACGCATTCTGCTAGTTTTACATCTTCTCAGATAATGCAGGTAATACAGAATAAGTCCACCTTACTAATAGCTGGTGCAGGGATGGACGGACCATATTAGGCAAACAGTCTTGCACTACGGAGTAGGGTTGAAGCGGCTAAGTGAAAGTTCAACCATAGGAAGAAATACATGGGAAAATTTAGGATAAATTCTCCCGTCTGTGGAAAATAATATCGACAACCCACAATAAAAGCAAGTAATACTAACGAGAAGAATTATTTCTAGAGGCCAAATAGAGAACAAACTGACCCAATCGACAATATTAATAAAAAATAAATGCAAAAAACCCCCACAAAATTGATAATTTGCTAAAAAATCACAAGAAAAAAGAAATAATAACAAAAAGTAAAACAGTCAAAAAGCTCACAAGAATAGACCAAAAAGAAAGGTAAATTATAACCATAATGTACGAGTAATAATAAAAAAAGATGAAATGCGCCAAAAAATGAAGAACAAGACAAATTAAAAAGCAATGAAAGATAAGCTAAAGGTTATTATGTTAGGTGTGGTTTGGCTAGGATATGCAATACCAAGCTAGCTTGTAGTATGCTAGCCTATTGTATGGAAGTATATATTGGCTAGGCTATAGTAGCCTATTCTAGCTTGGCTATACTAGGCTAGGCACTGACATGCAATGCTAGGCCATATCTGGTTAGGCTAGTCTAGGCTATAGTAAGCTAGACGACATGCTACAATGCTACGCTATGCTATACTATAATATGCAAGGTTAGACTAGGGTCTACTATGCTAAGCTAGGCTATACTAAGATACAATAGTTTAGGCTATAATAAGCTAAGGTAGGATAAACTAGGCTATACTATGCTAGGTTATACTAGGCTAGCTAGATTATACCAAGCTAGGCTAAGTTAGGCCCGGCACCGCTATGTTTTTCTAATTTAGGCTAGGCTATCTTATGTTTGACTAGGTTTGGCTATATTAGGCGAAAACAGGGTAGGTTATACTATGCTCGGCTTGGCTATGATATGCTATGCTATACTATGCAAGTTTAGGCTAGGCTATACTAGTCTATGCTATGCTAGACAATACTACGCTATGCTAGGCTAGGCTATTCTCTACTATGCTATGCTAAAGTATGTGGCTATAGTATACTATGCTATACTATTCTGTACTATGCTATGCTATACTATACTATAATATACTATGCAATGTTATACTATGTTATGTTATACTATGCTGTGCTATATTATGCAATGCTGTCCTATGCTATATTGTAATGTGCAATAATCACTAACTATAATTTAAGAAGGGGACTTTTTTGAATATTAGTATAATAATTTCATCATAGTTTGGTTATGACTTATGATTTTTATCAAAGTTATTTCTAATAATTCTTTTATAATATCAAAAAAACAAAATGGTGAAGTTCAGAAATAAATATAGGTATCGAAATTTTGTGAATTTCTGAAAACCCAAAGGATTACAAATGGTGAAGTTCCTAAAATTTATTTTTATATATCTTCTTCTATAACTATATTTTAGCAACGTGATATTCTAAAGGGGAAAAATTTAGCTTAGAGTTCCTTTTTAATATTATTATAATTGGCGAAGTTCAGGAAATTTATAAAAATTTAACCATGGGCGCTTTTTTTTAGATTTTAATCTTAATAGCGAAGCGCATCTCCCCCGCCGTAGGGGAGAGTGCCGAAACCATTGCCTGGTTTATTTGCAAATTTTGAATACTTCGATAAGCTCACCTCGCAATCGCTTAGTGTCGAGACTCGGTAGTTTTAATATATTTAATCCTTCGATATGCGACTTATTTCTAATCGAGGTAATTGTTTAGTTGCCCGTGGTTGAGTTCTTACCATTTTATTGATGTTCACATGTGTACATGTATATACCTATGTATATATGAAAATTGAAAGAGAAAATGAGTAACATAAGAGCAAAGGGGAAAGTGGTTAGACCAACACTTATAGGGAGGGGAAATGTGGGCAATAAAGAAGACGCAAGAGAGGAAACTGGAAGCCACCGAGACGAAGATGCTGAGGTGGGCATGTGGAGTGATGAGAATGGATAAGATCTGGAATGATCGAATAAGCAGAACAATAAAAGTGACAAAAATTTCGGAGACAATACAGGAAAAGAGACTACAGTGGTATGGGCACGTTATGAGACGAGAGAATGAGTATGTAGGAACGAGGGTAATGCAGACGGAGGTGGGGTGAAATCGTAACTGTGGAGACCCGAAAATACGTTGTATGGAAAATATTAGGAAAGACCTGGAAGGAAAGGGACTCACGAGACAAGACACGCAGAACCGGAGCGAGTGGCGAAGGCTTTTAAGAAACGCCGACACCACGTAAGAGTCAGTAAAGGTGAAGAGAAAGAAGAAGAAGGGGAAAATTACGACTAGTGAACTAGAAAAGAGAATTGGGAAGATATAATGAATAGAGAAATAGAAAAAGGACAATATCGAAAGGGAAAAAGGAAACTAAAAAAGTCGTCTTAATTTTCATGGAATTGAAAGCTGAAAACAATCGAGGGCAGGAAGATGGTAAAGTGAGATCTGGGAAGAAAGTGAAAAGGCTGGAGAATCGAAAATGTGTGGAGGAGATATGTATGGCAGCATATCCTCCTACATGTAATAGGGCCAGGAGGGCACTAAATGCTGCAGTTTTCAGCGGCGGAGAGAAGGAGGAGAAGGAGAAAAGAAATAGGGGAATATAGAAGAGGAAAAAAGGAAGTGGGGTGGGCAAACAGAGAAGAGAAAAAGACGAGAGTAGCGAAAATAAAGAAAGAGGGGAGATCAAAAAGAGAAAGAGTGCTGAGGTATGAGGAGAAAAGAAACAGGGGTGAGTAGGAGGAGAAGAGATAGAGGGAAAGTAAATGAGGCAAAAAGAGGGGAGCGGAAGGAGAAAAAAGAGGAGTCAGTAGGAGGAGAAAAGAAAGAGGGCGTGAGTAGGACAAAAGAGAGACGGTAGGGCAGAAGAAGAAAAGAAAGAGAGGTTAGTCGAAGGACGAAAGTCAGATGGCCTAAGTAGAGGTAGAAAAAAATACAAGGGGTGGATAGACGGTGAAAACAAAAAGAGGTGAAAAGAACCAATACCCGACATGAGTACATTATTTTGGTGGGATTCAAATTGACTACCACGGTCATTCATGATTGTGTAAGGGACACAGAAACTAGCAATCCAGCATAAATATAAACGTGAGCAATGGTAGAGGCTCGGAGGTATGGAATGGCTAGAGCTTCTGGCCAACGAGTGAAGCGGTCCATCATGGTGAGAAGATTGGTACAACTACGAGAGTAAGTCAGAAGGCCTACAAGATCGACGTGAATTTCGCTGAAATGGGTCAAACGTAGTGCAAAAGAAGCCATAGGAGTCTTTCTGTGTCGATGAACCTTAGCACTCTGACTAGGCACACAAGAGCAGGTTCATTATCCGTCTCTCCGCCTTACTGTGCGCGACGAACCGTTGATACCTGCTTAATTCCAATCGTATGCAAGCTTAGCTCTGGAAGAAGCCTTATCCTTGAGCTAGGATAGGACCTCCCTAGGAGGCGATCTTTACATTCATAGGAAGCTCTTGGAGTCCAGAAGACCTCTTCACATGAGAGTAACCATTCTTTTTAAAATCATCAATGATCCTAAAATGGTACTGATTGATGTCATACCTTTATCAGCCCGCTCCTTGAATTTCTGGCCCCTTTTATGAAAAGCAAAAATTATTTCAGGTTTTTATTTAGACCGAACAATTTTTGGAATTGAAAAAGATGCATTTATTTAAAATAATATTACTAATAACAAATAATTGCACAGCATCCTTTATTTAACCCTAAAATCACCTCTTGCACAAACTAGACCTTAGTGCAATTTTGATTCATCGATGGAATGCAATTTTTTTCTTATTTTCTTTTAAATGATCACTTTTTAATATACCTACAATAATTGAAATATTAGATTATTGCTATCATGTAAATTTTAAAAACTAATGAAAAAATTAATATATATATATATATATATATATATATACTAGTCTCAAGACCATTGGCGATGACTGTATAGTGTTGAGATCACCTAGTTTGAGGTAGATCTTGGACGCGAATTCTTCTCCACCAAGTGCTTTCCTCAAAGGAAAGCTTACTATTTATGGTCGACACAGAAAATGTAATGCTTCGTGATCATGCAATGACTCAATGACTTTGAAAATTTCTCCATCCTCTTCACGAAGCCTAAATGAATGTTCACCTTTGACTTCACCATATTTATTTCATTATGAAGGAGGGCACACGTTAAGCTTCGCCTTGAGATTTCAGTGAACAGTCGCAATTCAGTTGAGTTGTATATCGGAATTCCCAATTCCTTCAATAAATCCTCTATGTTATGGTATGCACTTTCTCTTGATCAAAAGAAAGATACCTTCACTCATTTTCTAAAAGGTTCTTCTCATTCACTCCTGATGGTAAGATAGCTGAATCCTTTTTTGCTACTCCAAACTGTCGTGCCAAATCATTGAACACATGCTAATCGAATCCGTGGATGGTCAAGATATGTATAAATATGTATTTATACATATCTTGACCATCCAGGGCCATCATGAAAGCGTCAAAATGAAATATACAGCTTTATATATACGGCATTAGCTAAAAAGAATTAAAAACGAAAGAAAAAATACATATAAATATTATATATCCATTTGAAACGCGAAAATTTTGAGTTAAAGCTGCCGAATGAAGATCAATACTTTAGCAATAACCGTCACAAAATCTCAAGAATATACTTTTACCGTTTAATGCAACTTCCTTTTGTTAGGCCTGAACCAAACTAACTGGATTAGCTACCCATTCTTCTTTGAACTCTAATGAAAGTGGCAAAGTCAACGATTCCTTTTCAATTGCCCCCACCTGCGAGCGAATATTTTTGTCAATTTGACGTTTTCTTCCTTTGATTTATTTTGCACTACGAAGCCTCGAAGCATAAGTAAACTCATAATCGTAGCATTCATTTATTATGTGTTGTGATCGACGGAGTTTTCTCCGTCAACATTTTATTTTTGCACTTATTAATTTATCGTCTGTGTTGCCATTCTTTAATAATTATTTCTCTTCACATACGTATACATACTTTAGTTTCTCACATATGTTTTATTTTTAATAAAAAACAATTAAAAGGCCATTCAATCATCTCCTTTATGAGGTATGGATTCCTTCATTAATTTAAAGTTTTATACTATGCCAAAATTGCCAAGATCTATCTTGTTTATCTGTGCCTGAAATTGTTTGATTCTGATGGTCAAGAGCCAAAACTGATTCTGATCCAATAGTTGTTTTGATTTCGTTTTGTTTCTTGTCATTTAAAAAAGAAATTACATCACATAGTGATAGGTTAAATAGATAAAAAAATAGAGCCTGTACAATTGAAAATATCATAAAATAAAGGTGATATCAAAATAAGATGGCCCCAAAATATTATATCGAACCTATCAGCATATCTCGTCCTGCTTCTGGCAAAGTCTTACCAAGGCAGTTTTCGTTGGACAAAAGCCAACGCTAAAATTAGCCAAGTTAGTTTCTCCGGCAATTGATCAACTTCATTTTCCACCTCCTGCCAGGTCATCTTTTGAATTCCTTTATGAATAATAGCCTCCGTTTCAAAGATTTATTTCCCCATTTTTAATTTCTTTGGCAGTGTCTGACATTTTTTATCATTTCGAATTTTTATTCTAATCTTCTTAACTTTTTTTGCCCTATGCTCCCTTTTCACAATATCTCAAGATTCTATCACGCTCCTCCTCGTTCCAAGATCAAGTCTAATGTTCGATCTCATATAATAATAAATGGATATTTTAATCAAAAGTAAAATATATTTAATTTTAATTAATTCTATGACATTTAATAAGGTTTGCAGTACAGGAGATTATACACAATCTTTAGTTAATAGGAGATCTCTTTCATTAGTTTTCGTCTGTCGATGTGTGTTCTAAGTCAACTACCGTCTGACACCTGAAAGTTTCCCCTATGATGCAAATTCCCCCCTGATAGAGAACCCCTTCTTTTATATTTTAGGACCTTTTATACAGTAGATTCTGACAGCCAATATATTTGAGACGCCAGGCAAAGAATGAAAAGGTTTATTGAGGATGAAAGTGAAAATTACTAGCTTGGGCCAATGAATCTTCGAGGGTTTTATAGATTATTTTAGACATAATTATGGAGAGCTCAGTCAGATAAGATAAAAATAAATAAACATTTGGAAATAAGAGAGGGTTTGAGATTTGATCAGCTAGACTTCGCCTTTTGTAAGTAAATAGTTGCAGCAGGTTGCAAAGAATCGCAGTTAGTTCCAAAGGCGCGATGCAAAGAGAAAATGTGATCTACTGTCCAGAATAATCGATATATACATATATGTGTAATACGCTTTTATCGATGGTGGTATCAGTAATCCTTCTAGTATTTGCTAGGAAAGTAACAAAAGAATCAAAATTTAAGATGAATTGACGATGGCTAGAAACAGAAAAACAAAATTAACGATTTGAAACCTTGCAAACAGGCTGGTTTGAGTTCATACACAGCATTTTCACACTGCGGAAAATAATGCTGAGAATAAGAAATTTTAGGAATGCAGCCCTGAACAGTGAACTCTGTAGATTTTTACGACGGATACAAAAGGCGGAAAGTCATTTTATCTCCAAACCGAACGATTCTCCAGACTAGCTAGGTAATTAACAACCTTTCTGTTGTAGATAGTCGGTAAGATTATTGGCAAGATCATAATCAACATTCTACAAGCAGAACTGTGCGATTTAAGACCCACAACATACTGGTTTACGAAAAAAACGAGGCACAGAGTGGCCTTTGGGTCCATGACAGAAAAAAATGCCCAATGTCGAGAGGAAGGAAAATAGATAGGTATTGTAGTGAGGGAGGCGAAGAATGCCTTAGATAAATTTGGCTCAATGGACTGCAATACGAGTTTCTGAACCTGCAACTAGACTAAATTATGGAGGGCTTCCTTAGTTACTTCATTTTACTTGGTGTACAAGATTGAGCCCACCACGTTAGTAAAGTTAGACTTGATGTATCTTAAATTGGCCAATGACATCACGCAGATCATTTCTAATATATATAGGAAGGCGTAGAACAGGCATGAAAGACGGTAACACAAATATCAAATATAAATGAATATGGAAAGATATGAACGAGAAAGAACAGGATTTTCAGAATAATAGTAATAATAGGTATTTATAATTTGCCCTTCAGGGCTGTTAGCTTTCCCATAAGGCAGGCTGTGTAGCAAGTGTAGAGAAAGTTTACAGCGGAGAGAAGGCAATTCTGAAAAGATGAGCCTTCAGGAGACGTTTAAAAGTAGCAAGGGAAGGAAAGGATCGGACTTCAGCAGGAAGAGCATTCCAGAGTCTAGGAGCACAAACTAAGAAGGAACGGTCACCCATCGAGCAGAGGACAGAACGAGGAGTGTTAAGGATGGGAGCGAGGTCAGACGGAGTGCTCAAAGAGTTTGACGACGGGAGAGGGCAGACGAGAGATAAAGTTAAGCCTCGAGGTTTTAGGGCCCAGTAGGTGATATGAAGAATTTTATAGTGGGTGCGGAAGCGAATAGGTAACCAGTGTAGCTCCTGTAACAGAGGAATCGAAGAAGAGAACCTGGGGTGGCGAAGGAAGAGCCAGGCAGCAAAGTTTTGAACTAGTTTTAGGGGATGAAGTGACGAAGAAGGGAGATTCACTAGAAGAGAATTGCAGTAGTCTAAGCGTGAGGTGACTAAGTCATAAATAGCAGTCTCAAGGCTTCGTCCATGAAAATGTGATCGAACACGTGACAAGTTGCGGAGGAAACCGAGGGAAGACTTACAGATACGGTGGATGTGCAGTATAAATGAGAGTTGCTCGTTGAAAATAACACCAAGATTACTGACGTTATCAGAGAAGGCGACTTGGTTTCTCCAAGGTTAAGGAGGGGAAGCAAGCTTTAGATTTCTAAACCATCTATGACGTACCAACAAGGTGATATTGAGCTTTATCGTGCTTAAGTTTGAGAAAGTTGGCAGATAGCCATTCGTTTATAGAGGTGTAGGCTAAAAGGAGATTGTTAATTGATTGAGAAGAGGACACAGGAGATGACAAAATGTATATCTGAGTGTCATCAGCATAGAGGTAGAAGGACAGGCCCAAATCGCGAAGAAGGGGCCAAGAGGAATTAAGTAGATGCAAAAGAGGAGGGGGACCAAGGATTAAGCCCTGAGTAACCATAAAATGAATGGGCGCGGGCTCGGAGGAGAGGTTATCGAGCCTGACCGACTGAGTGTGAGCGGAGAGGTATGAGCGGAACCAATCAAGTGGAGTGCCCGAGAGACCAAGGAAAGTGTGAAGACGATCAAGGAGGACAATGTGGTAAAAACCAGAGGAGAGGTCTAGGAAAACTAGAATGGAGGTACAACCCCTATCAGCTGTTCTAATTGGTACATTGCATCGATATTGCAGTTAGAAATATGGTAATTAAGACGAAAGAAAACCACTCTCTCGAGGATCTTAGAGAGGAATGGAAGCTGTGAGATAGGGCGATAGCTAGATGGTTCAGCGGTGTTTAGGTGTGTTTTTTTAAGGATAGGACGAATTAAGGCTTGTCTGAAGGAAGAAGTAACCACCCATGTGGCAGGTTAAGTGTTAAAGAGATGAAAAATCAGTCGGAGGACAGCAGGGAGAATTTGATGGATGAGTTTAGGTAGAAAGACGTTTTTAGGGGATCTAGATTTTTTTTAACGTCTTTACTCGGGCGTCCTCAGAGGACGCCCGACTGAGGACGTTAAACGGCAACAGAGTATGGTTGGGGAGAACAGCAAGGGCTTGTTCAGATGACTGGGGTAGTACGGCGCGAAGGTTAATAACTTTATCATAGAAAAATTTAGAAAGAGTAGATGAGTTGATAAAAAGAGAGGTGGGAGAATGGGGCTAGGCGAGGAAAGGCGAGAGACGAGACAAAAGATAGTCCGAGGGTCATTCCTGCTCTTAGACAAAAGTTTGCGTGAATGAGTCTCACGCGCTGATTTTAATTTGGAGGAATAAGTCGAAGTAGCAATGCGATAGGCAAGCGAGAAGGAGGTCGTGTCCTGCCCACGGGAGCGTGATTTACGAAGAGCTCGTTCATGAGCAAGTAAGGACCTCTTTAAACGAAGGAGTTCCATGATGAATCAAGGGGCGCGGTGATGGATGTTTGAAGAAGGAGTCATAAGGGGGAGTGCACGTCAAGGCAGGCGAGATAGTTTAAGTTTTCGTCAGGTGAAGCAGTTTTATCAAAACTAGGTAGGGCAGAAACAACGTCATTAAAGAGAGATCTAGTATCAATTGACGATAGTCGCCGTAAAGCAGTAGGATCTCGGGACGAGCGAGGAGGTAGATGTTAGGGAATATAGAATTTAAAATTGACCAAGAAGTGGTAGTAAATCGTACTAGAAAGGTCAATTACTGTTAGATTAGAGATATTTAGGCTCGAGATGACTAAGTTTAGGGTATTACTATGTATGTTTGTTGGGATGACACATGTTGTGTAAGAGAGAAGAGGTCGTTGATGTCTATGAATGCACTAAAAGTCTTACTGTGGCTAGGAAGATTGAAGTCACCGGGAATAAGAAGAGAACCAGTAGAGGATAGCTCGGAGTGTAGGCTCCTGAACGCCTCGAGAAATAAGGCTGGAGACGAGCTGGGAGGACTGTAAAGGACCACAATAGTCAGAGCGGCCACAGTACGTGAGACAGCAATGAGAGACTCAAATGAGTCTAGAGGTGATAGAGGGGAGATGTTTCAGGTAGAAGGATGAGTTGAAAATCAGTGCAACTCCCCAGCCACCGCGGTCCCGTAGATTACATAATACAGATTCACTTAGGAAACAAATTGTTTCATGTAAATATGCTTAAGCGCTATCACCGCTGCGCCTGCATTAAGAATATAATTCCTTTGGCCTAGAGGTGCTATTGAAAGCCTCTTATCCATATAAACCTGTTAATTTAATCTAAATTGTATGTTTCGAAGCAGACGAAAACTACCCTCTCCCTTTGCTCCCCAGTTCCCGTGTAAACTCCGCCCCGGAACTGGATTTAAACGCCCAGTTAGAACCCCCTAAGGAGGTGCAATTGACTCTTTCGTTAACTGAATTCCCCGATGTAATTTTTGAGAAGCCTGTTTGCTGTTTGTATTTTCAGCATGATATAGCCCTAACCACCAAGGAACCTATTAGATTTAAGCCCTACCTCGTACCCGTTCATTTGAGGCCCTACTTTTAAGGCGGAAGTGGAAAACTTGCTAAAGTTAGGAATAATTGAACCTTCCACGTCAAATTATTGCTCTCCCATTGTTATGGTCAGAAAGCAGGGTGAGTCTTTTCACATGTGTGTAGACTTTAGAAAGCTGAACTCCTTAACAGTTTTCTACGATGAGCCTATCCCTTTGATAGTCCAGAGCCTAGATCTATTTGAAGATGCCAAGGTAATTTTAGAGATAGATTTGTGTAAGGCCTACTATCAAATCCCCCTTAAGTATAGTGCCTGGAAATACACCAATAGAAAAAGGCCCTATGCAGTTTAAACGCCTACCCTTTGGTTTACTTACCCCCTGTAGTAACTATAATCGAATAATGCTCAGGATACTGGATGAGCTGAGTAACATTTCCTTTTACTTCGATAAAGTTTACTTAGCCACCTGTACATGGACCAGCATCTTACCTCCCGACAATTGCTCATCAATAGGCTTCGTGTAAAGGGCCCCACTATAGGCTCTAATAAGTGCCATTTTCGCCTACAGCATTATTAAGTACCTCGGGTTCCACATTGGTGAAAATCAAATGGCCCCTCGAAAGGAAAAGGTAATGGCTATCGCCGACATGCCCCTTCCGCGTACTAAAAAGCAATTACGCTCTTTTCTCAGGGCGACATCCTTTTACCGACGTTTTGTGCCAAATTTAGCCGTCTTTACGTCAGGCATTAGCTCATTAGTAAAGAAACGTTCCCCGGACTCTCTCGCATGAAACCCAAAAGCAACCGCCCACCTCCATCAGGTAAAAGAAAGAAAAACATCATCTCGCATACTAAGACTCTCGAACACGAACAAATCTTTTGGGATACGAACGGATGCTTTTAATGAATGCATCAGTTGCGTCTTGCTCCAGCATAAAAAAGACGGCGACAGTTGCCCCATTGCGTACGCTAGCTGGAAGCTCTCATCACGCGAAAGGAACTATGCGGTCATAGAACTTGAAGCTCTAGCGATCGTATGAAGTGTACAGATATTCCAAACATATTTGTTAGGTAAGGAGTTCGTGATCGAAACCGATCATCACCCATTGGCTTACTTAAAGAATTTTAAAAGCCAGAACGGAAGGCTTATGCGTTGGAGTTTACTTGTAATGAAATACCAATTCCAAATAAGGTACATTAAAGGAGCAGAAAACTGTGTTGCAGACTCTCTAAGTAAGAATCAGGTCGATGATCCTCCCCCTGAGAAGTAAAATGTGTTAAGCATTGTACTCCCGTCCACATTATCAACTCTGTGTACTCGTTTTGTTTTTATAATTCTAGAACTCTAGCTTAACCCTGTATGTTTATGTTCCTTGGTTCTCATGTGAAATTTTGTTTTCCTTTTGTACATATTTGTCCTTTGCGTGTGTTTTTTTTGGATGGTATTTTCTTTAATTTCTTTCATATATGGTTTCACTACCCTTTTATTCATGAATCCTTTAGATTTCTTTTTTGTAACTTGCATTTATTTACTTTGTATGTGTTTTTTTTTGGCGCTGGTTAACAACCATACCCTTTTTAAGTATACCCTGCGCCAAGGATTAAAAGGAAGTAATTCATTCATTTAGTGACCACTGTGTCGAATTAAATTTGAATGACCACCCTTATTGGGCACCTGTAGACTCAGGTCAAAATTTTCCATAAGCAACTCATACCATGTTTAAGGATGCCCTTTTACCTCCTATTCAAATCAAGAAAACGTCAACTTCGGAAAGGGGGGTGTGTGAAGCAATGCCCTCGAAGAACCACCGTGAGAGAAGCCCCCCTCAGAAATACCCATCTATTCTTTAAGACCACGTGCGCCAGCGTGAGAATTTTATAAAGTTCGAGAAAGTATCGGTTCCTCGCCTAATCAACATACAGCTGTGTTTGCTTTCAGACGCCATACGCCCCCCCCCCCTTCCCTGAGAAAACGCCGTGCGCAGCCGCATTAATTCTAACTGCATATCGTGAGGCAAGTTTCATCGTCTGGAACGAATCGTTATCATGAAATGTGTTTGCTTAGATTGGCAATAAGAATCCCTTAGGGACCGCAAGGCCCTAAGGCGTCTATCTGATCAGCCACACGGGTATTTAACTTGAAGTTCACCATCTCTCGAAGAGAGTGAGAGCCCGCCATCCACCCCATTCAGACTGCCGTCTTTTTCCCTTGAACCCTTGTAACCCGTCGTCGTACTTCGTCATACATATCGCCAGAAGATCTACATTCGTTAAGATTTGGCCCCTGTTCACAGGAAAGCTATCGAGGCCTCTTCTTCCCGGAGAGTTGTGCGGACGATTTATCTTCACCACCCATTCGAGATTCCCATTCTTTTGAGACTGAGACTCCCTGCCGATCTGCAGAACCGTCGCAAGTTGAGATTACATCTCTCTGGAGTAGATAAAATCTCCTTCTTCATCAGGATGTAATTACAACCCCATCTTCGAGTACTCCTAGAAAGGAGTCACCGAAGTATCTTCTTGAAGACCTGCGCCGTCGGCTTCCACCCCCAACCAATTCACCAGCGCTTTAAGTTAAACGATCTTCTTTGGTTATCCCCAGATTACCTCGTTAATCTTCACGTAATTCATTAAACTACCATAAGTAAATTGCTATCCCTTTTGTATATACATATATATCAATTACCCCGTTTTATTATATATATTAAAATGATATTTTGGCTATTGTCTGTTTATATCCTTTGAACAGCATCTTACAAACCATTAGTCAAAAACCAGGTCAACCGTAAATCACACTCTTTATTAATCGCCCCGAACTATCTCAAGTAGTCTGTGGTTAGCTGTTTGCCCCTGATGGTCTACGACTCCGACCTCATAGCTATCTTACACAGATATACCTCGACAATTCATAATTATTATTGTCAGAGAGTAGTAACACGCGAACAGTCAGAGTAAGCCAAAACTAGCCTTATACCAAAAGCAATTATTGAAACCGAATCATACTTTCACTGTCCATCCTTAAACAAACAACACATGCAGAAATCATCTTAGGAAATAGGTTAGAAAGCCCCTAAGTGTCATTCAAAACTATTCTAGCTAAAAAACATATGAACCACAAATTTTCTACATATTTCCATAAAAAAACACTGAAAAAAACACCGCCTAAAGGTTTCCAATAAATGGAAATACAATTTTGAGAAAAACAGAAAAAAGCCAAATTTATTGTAAACTTATGCTATAAAAGCGAATCTAGAATAAGAATCTCGCCCTTGAAAAACCAGGGGTGGAGTTATCAAACGTTATGAAATAGTTTTAAAAACAAAGAGTCATATTTAAGCAAAATTCCTTCAATTTCAATGAAATTTCAAACAAATAAAAGGTTGCAAACAAACATTGAATTTCATTACTTATTTTCAGGATTGAGAAAAAAGCACTTAAGTATTTGATATAAATTTAAATTAATAGCATTAATAAAAGAAGATATTGGCAGAATAGAAAAAAGAAATGGAGAAACTAGAAAAAAATATATAAAACTCTATATCGTGAAAAAATCAGTGAGGAATTCTCATTAGAATTATAATTTACAACCATAAAATATACGCACATATTTCTAACAAGTAGTTGCTGACAAACCTGTGCCTATTTAAATGTCTAACCGAATAATTATAACGTAAATGCAGGGATTTAAAGCACGTCGCCTTTTTAATCTACTTGCGCAAAAAAACAAAATGAAATCAGCCTAGAAATTATGTACACCCGCTTACCTTCTTAACAAATCCATCGAATTTCATATGCCCCTACTATGCATGGTGTATATCCTAAATGAATCTTTCTTTATGGTTTAACCATTACCACACTCTATATTCCTTTCCTATACTCCTTTCCCTTAATGCTGCTTTCAACGTTTCACTGAAAGCAGTACTCTTTCAGGAAAAACACCTTTCTGCTTGGCACTAATTATACACTGGGTAACACTAGTTTTGTTTCTGTAAATGTTTTTAGTGTCTCTAAGGTGGTTTTACCTCCTGATTCCAAAAACACCATGGGAAATTGCATAGCATCGATATTTTTTTAGATAATTGGAATTTTGTATAGAAAACTAACCATTAATAGCTGCGACAGTTTACTTTATTTAGCATATTTACATTGTCCATGAATAATAGCTGATAATATTTTGTCTTGCATTATTTTTTAAACTATGTAATGAGAAAATGTGATTATAAGAGAAACCTACTAAAAGTGCACTGAAGAACGTGCTTTACTACTGTGAGCTCCTTGATCTTTACGCACCAGTGACTATATATATTTGCCCATTATAGCAGTGTCCCATCTTCCTTGATATCTTTTCTCCACTACAGCAATGTCCTAATGGAACCGCTTACCATGCTCCTCACTCACTTCTCACAAATTTTAAAGAAAAACTCCAAATGTGAGTGCAAAAAGTGCACCTTTAGTGACATTCTTAATTTTACATTCTAAATTCTTATAACTTTTTTAAGGTTTTGATACCAGCTGCTTGTATTTTAAGTCTTTATTTTTATCAACGAACCGATTAACTATATTTCGGGGGAAAGCACATTTGTTCATTAGTCACTTTTCAGATTCTTTCGTTCAAAATTCGAAGTTTTTGAGTTTGTATATCATTTTATTGCAAATTTTATGCTTTTTTATATTATAAATATTTGTTTTTTAGCAATAAGACTAGAACATAGTCAAAATTAAGATAATGCAAAATTGTATAGATTCGTCGAAATATTTTCGTAGATATTTAAATTTAAATTGTGAAGAACAAAACCAGACTACACCATTGAATTTTATATCATTTTATTGAAAATCTTATGCAATTTTTTATATTCTATATTTTGTTTTAGCAACATGAATAGAACATACTGAAAATTATGATAATTCAGAATTTTAGACATTTGTGGAAATTCTCCGTAGATTTTTAATTTTGATTTGTGAACAAAACTCAATTTCTAAATATTTGCTAAAAAAAACAGCGCCTGAGAACTAGTTTATATTTTTAGCATCATTCGAATATAGATTGAACTAAATTCCAGGCCATTCAGAACACCACTACTATTCACCTAATAATCCCTTTTCCAATTGAGAACAAAACCTATAGTTGACCTTGGCCCCTTAAATCTATTTTTTTCTTCACCATGAACACAAATTTACATGTAACTAAAGAAAACTGATTTCAAATGATAAGTAAATCATATGTGCAACGTTTGCTCGTAAATTAAGTTCGAATGCATATTTTTTCGTAATTCTATAGCCATTTATATGATATCAGGTTTCAAGGAGTGGGTTCTGAAAGAACCCTCTGTATCTCAAATACGTCGACGTAGCTTATTATGATTCTGGCAGGATTGAAAGAACTTTAAATGTGGTTTAATTTTATATATCATAATCTAACGTAATAAAAGGTTGTAAAAATGAATGTGGTATCCCCCTATCTGAAAGCTGTACTCTTTCAGGGAAAATACCTCTTTGCCTGCAGCTAATTATACATTGGGTAATACTAGTTATGTTTCTTTAAATATTTTTAGTGTCCCTAAGGTGGTTCTTCTTGATCTTTACGCACCAGTGATTATATATAGACCCCCATCATAGCAGTGTCCCATCTCCCTTGGTATATTTTCTCCATTGCAGCAATGTCCTGATGGAACCGTTCACCATGTTTCTCACTCACTTCTCCCAAATTTTCAAGAAAAACTCCAAATGTCAGTGCAAAAAGTGCGTCTTTAGTAACATTCTACATTCTAAATTCTTATAACTTTCTAAAAGTTTTGCTATCAGCTGCTTTTATTGCGGGTCTATATTTTTACCAGGGACTCCTCCATTAAATATATTTCAAAATGCACACCACGTCTTACTTTCGACATTACTCATTGCATTCTCAAGTTGTACAGACTTCAACATTTTCCTTACTCGCTGCGCAGTAATTATACCACCCTTAACTTTGGCCTCTGGTAGCTTTGGAAAGAGTAGACGAATCTCTTGAAATGCTTCTCCAATTGTGATTTAATACTTTTATAAACTGTTTGACCAAACCAAGCTTCACATGAAGTGGAGGTAGCAAAACTTTGGCAGGCTCTAAAAGAGGCTGTCTAATAACATTTACTATTTCTGGCTGCAAGTCTTCTAGAGGGGGCACTCAACCTTCTGGTAATGTTCATGATCAGCCCTACTGTCCCATAGGCAAAGAAAAAAATGAATACTTGGTGTACTCAACCTCCGATCAAAGAAAGAAGGCAAACGTTTTAAAATCACCACAAACATCCTATTTAAACTTACTATAGTTCACCTTTTCGATAAGTTTTTTACATTCTCATATTCTTCCTTCATCTGTATCAAGTATGCTATAGGCAGGGTGGATCCTGATTCTCATTATGTAGTAAAACAGCTTTGAGGCTTTTTGTAGAACTATCTATGAAAAGTCGCCAATCTTCAGGGTTGTGATCAATTCCAATAGCTATAAACAAGCCATTAATATATTTGCAGATGCAGAGATCCTCACCTATATCAAAGTATACTGCGAAATCCTCATGGTGCTTTTTGTATACTGTTAACCTGCAGTCTTTTCCCAACAGATTCCATTCATTAAGTCTAGATGCCAAAAGCTCAGCTTCTGACATAGTGAGACCCAAGTCTCTGATGAGATCATCCAGTTCACGTTGATTTGGAAAGTGCAGGCGGGTACTCATTTTTGGCTCAAACGTTTCATCCATTTATTCATTGTCACAACCTTACTACTCTCCTGATGAGACCTACATCATACCCTCTATCTGAAAAAATATATATAAAAAGAGATGCATTTAATAGCTGGAGTATAAATATGTATTGCATGTGTAATCACATTACAATAAACCTTAGCTAGATATTTTGAATATTTCAGTATTGATTCTGTTACAAAAAATATAGCTTAGAATTTTATAGGATTTACTCCCATTTTCTGGCGGCCCTGGAACCAATAAGGTATCATCATGTGGCACAGGTGCAAGAGAGCATGAAATGTTGGGATATGGAAGGGATTTTCTTCACTTAACTTTCCTGTACTTTGATATGTAAATCATGCCTAAATAACAATCATTGTGATGAATTTTTGACTCTCTCCACACTCTTGGGACATCAAATGGCATTGCTTTTCTTGCAACTCTCAGCGATGCATCCAAATTTTGTCGACAACTTCCATATATCACATGAGGGGTCCATGGTTTTTCTTGGTCAGCCATCCTCATTTCAAAGTACAGTCTATAAGCAATCCTGTACTTTGCACCTTTCAGAATTTTATGTGATACATGCTTAGGTCCAACATAGAAAACGAAATACAAAACAGAATTAATCTGGTGAATATCTGAATCCTCTTGTAGCCATAATCAAGAAAGTCAATATTTATCATATAAACCTGAAAAAGAAAATAAATAAATTAGTGACTAATGTAAGTGTGCGTTACCCGTACCTCATACATTTCTTTATATTAGCATAATTTGTTATATCTTTCAAACGGCTGATGGTAGAGATAAGGTAAGGACATATTTGGAATCAGCGCAATAAGAAAAATAAGAGAAACAAAATTTTGTAAAAATTTGTAACCCAGTGAATTATTACTCATGTTTACCATACTGCTTCAAAATATCATATGTAACCTGTAGAATAAACCATGCTTTTAGAATATGCTCTGACTGGAATTATTTTCATAAAGAGATGTCTCATCTGAAATATTTTTTTTAATTTAATTTATTCCAAGCATCACTACTCGCCAAATTAATTAAAAGTTTTCTAACTAAATTACATGTTATTCCTCTCGTTAAATTTGATATACCAAAACAGAAAATGTACGTGAAAATACCCTACCATGGCTCGCTTACTTACAAACTCATGTTAGACTTAATAACAACAATTATCTAAAGTTTATCCGCAAATCAAATAGTACTGTATCCCAATTAATACTCTCTCTCTCTTAAAACCTACTTGTCTCATCGTTTGTTTATCTATTTTTCTGTGCGAGTTGCCAAACTCGTTACGTAGCTAAAACTACTCTACAATGAAAGCTGAGCATCTGCAAGTACAAAGGGTTTTCTCACTATACAGAAAGACCCATTGCTATACTGGAATTCTATTCAATAAGGAACTTTTGAATACTTGAACCTCGTCATTTTCTTATTCAGATTTTAAGTGTTTGGGTTCTGCGAATAAATCCGAAAATCTTAACATTTTGGAATCACTATTTATCCAAATGTTAAATACAGAATTAAATTCTAGTCCGTTTTCCATACCACTGCACATTTCTGAATTCAAATATTTTTAATCTTAGTTTGATTTATATTGATTTTTACCTAAAATTATTAACAATCGACTCAATGACCATATAGTTACAATATTCTATTAATTAGTTGCCCATGGTTTCAATTATTTTAAGATACTATCATGTTTATCGCTGTATAAATTTTCCACCTTTTAAATCATTCAGTTCCTGTACTTCTCCAAGTTGGTAATTGTTTATTTTTATTATTGTTTTGTTTTCTTAGTTATTTTTTTTTATTCATTTTTATTTATTGTCATTCATTAATTTATATATATTTCTTTATGCATTCTAAGTTTGCTTGTTCCATAATCATTAATTTATTTTGCTCCATTATAGGCTGAATATGAACATAGGTAATGTTCGAAACGTTCACAATTATACTTCATCGAACTACTAGTTATGGCTTTGACTTGAATACTAAAATCAAGGTTTCGGAAGGATGTACCAATATATATATACAGTTGTAAAAGCCCGACATCACTTCTTTGAGCGGCCGAAAGCTATCTGCTGGTGTGGTTGGCGCGCAAACTAGCACGAATCCACCCCCAAGCTTAAACGCTTGATAACAGTATGTGTGGAGAAGTAATACGAAGAAACAAGAGAAAAGAGATCTTACTGGAGGTGACCCCGAGAAAATTCAAAGAGAATAAAACCATTGCCCGCAAAGGACTTGAGCCTCAGACCTCTGGTTATCTAGATCGTGCTCTACGACTGAGCTAACAGGACACGTAAGCCATAACAACGCATTTCATCAATTTAACTTTTTTGTTCGCACCTGCAAAAGCTACCTCTCAAATGAAACCGTGCCTGTAAGGACGGAGAAGTTACAGTTGTAAAAGCCCGACATCAATTCTTTAAATACCCGAAAAAGCTGGCAGAGATATGTAAAGTATTTGCGCAGATTTCAGGTAGACCCACGGCAGTGACACGATAGTGATACAAGCCAGCACGCACTGTCTTATGTAATCCGCCCAGTTCCAATTTGACGAAAAGTTTAGAGTTTTGTCTTGAGAATACTCCATGTTTCCTTACCACACATTTGACCTTGATCACGCATTAGTATGCCAGCTATTCGGTGGTTTCTTCCAATAAGTATTACAAGAGCTTTAGCGCTTGGACTAATACATTCACCAGTGTCTGAAGGGCAATCCTGAGCAAGTTCAGCCGCATTCATAAGACTCGTCCTAACCAAGAAACTGTTGAGTCTCGGTTCTCTACCAATTTCCTAGCTAAATTATGACTCTAATTTTAGTCCTTACCTTTGGTTAGCATGTTACGTTCAGTGGAC
Organism: Ceratothoa steindachneri; assembly: GCA_963969495.1. NCBI lineage: Eukaryota > Metazoa > Arthropoda > Malacostraca > Isopoda > Cymothoidae > Ceratothoa > Ceratothoa steindachneri. The sequence goes on along the minus strand of OZ018321.1, from coordinate 144,508,257 downwards.
TGAATGATAAATAAGCGTTTGAGACAGCAGACTGCACGTTGATGGAAAGGTCATCGATGCCGGGACTAGATGCCCTTGAGGAAACACTCACATTAGTTGTATTCTTCCATTTCTTTGGTCATACCTTTCCCACCAAAAGGTTCACGGAACCGTAATTGTTGTCCTTGCCATATCTCCATGGCCGCCTGCAAAAGCGATTGGGGAGGACTCTAAATGGTTATCCCACTTAAAGTTTCGGGGATTGGACCAAGAATTCAAACGGCTTGTGGCTTGCATGCTGACATCCATTGGAAAAAATGGAGTGTTGCTATGCCAGTCCCCAGCAATGTCATGAATATTGGGTCAATTAGGTGATGGTACAAGGCACAGGAAACCAGGCCACCTTTTGCGCCTCTAAGGAGGAGTTGGCTAGTCCACCTGCCCCATTACAGGAATGAAGACCCTATGAAGTGCTGCCTCTGCCTCATTCTTTATTTCGCGGGCCTCGTAGAATGAAAGGGTGGGGTGCTAGCACTTGCAGAGAGTAGTCAGGAAAAGACTCTTTAGAATGGTTCAAAGGGAAAACCGCCAAACACAATCTCGGGAGAAAAGAAAGTGACTTCTGCGCTAATAGATAGTTAAAAAGAGCCCTGTGGAAGAACATAAAACGCCTGAAAATAAAAACGATGCAACCCGCTCCCCACAATGACTTGGGACTTTAAGAGAATAGTCCCCATGAAATTTAAAACATTCAGAATGGGATCATGTACCCATACTCAGTCTGGAGCTGTGAGCTAAGATCTTCCTTGACAACTCAACTTTCCAAAATAGCGAGTTTGTCCTTTCGTTTTAACTTATAAAGGATCCAACTGGCCTAACCAGCAAGTAGAGACCTCATGGTGTAACCGTGTTGTCACGCTAACCAGATACTCTATTGGACATAATGGAAATAAGTGATTATCATGATATATTCTAATACAATAATTTAAGATCCATTGTTATCTTTTTCCTCAAGCTTCTACCTATTAAACAATGAAGTTTGCCGAATCTTGATTCCAAATAAAGAGACAAAAACATAACCTAATAAACCAAGATAATTGAAAGATTAAACGCTAACGTTTTAAAGAATTCCACCATAAATTATATAAGACTAAAACAAACAGTTGAAATGGAAGTTATTCCTTTTTGAGAGACAATTGATAACTTCTATTAGTAAGTCATATATATATATATATATATATATATATATATATATATATATATATATATATAATATATATATATATATATATATATATATATATATATATATATATATATATATTATATATATAAATATATATATATATATATATATATATATATATATATATATATATATATATATATATATATATATATATATATATATATATATATATATATATATATATGCATATTTTATTAAAGACCATTGCGTATTTAGCCTTAATTAATTTCTTGGCAAACTTTCTATTTCCCTTATTATTTTCTTTGCTTTATCTTATTTATCCTAAGATCATTTCTGTTTTTTCAAGTTACTGTTTGGTTAACACAAAACACACAGAAACTAGATACTATGTTTGGTATAAACCAAACACGGTAACTTGAAAAAACAGAGATGATCTTAGGATAAATAATTTACCAGTCCACAACAATGGCAGCGTTATTAATTTTAACTTGTATTCTCTTAATTTTCTTACAAGATTTATGCTGTGGACTTCAACAATATATATATATATATATATATATATATATAGGTGTTAGAAAAGTTCATCAGAATTATCAAAAGGCCTCGCCGGTTCTGGCGTTGTTAGTGGTATCCTTTCTATCCTGAACCAGTGCCAGAAGTCGGGTTTTATCATCCAGGCGCTCAGGCAAAGGACGATAATGACTATTTCAGTCGTTTTCTTTCCCCTTCTCAGGAAAGGCTTTTTACCCCTGGAAAAATCGATCTCTTAGGTTATTGAGAAAATCTTGGTGTTTGGGGGTCTTAGGGGAATTGGCACTTCCCTTATGATTTTATTATAGACTTAGAATTGTTCTAAAAATCTTTAAAACATAAGGCCCCTTTTTCACAAAGGGTTCACTTGTATATTAAATTAAAGGCCTGCTTTAAATTAAGTAACTTTTACCCTGGATTGAATACATACACGCATACTTCATTTTCCTTAAATAAATATAAAATATGGCACTTTTTTATGTGGTCTAATACGAAACTTAACAAACCATCGGTAACCTTGTTTAGGTTAGGTTAAGTTTGATTTTCCGTTATGTCAAATATCTTTTTATCTTTTAAAAATTTAAAATTATTCCTAGGAAAGGTTTTTACAACACTAATCAATGAAATGTAAATTACGTAATTCTTGATCTTATACCCGTTTTGAATTAAGAAGAAGAATCGTGGTAGAGGAAGTGTCTGTATCTTCATTTCTTACAATTAGGTCCAAAGGAGTAGAAGCAAAGAGTGAAAGATCTCTAGATATTTTTAAGGCTTTTATTTACTTCTTTTCATCAATAATCACTCTTTACTCCTAAATAAATGCCCCTGATATTTTTTTCTCTGTATTCAATTCTGCAAATCGCTCAAACAACAAACTTCAAATGTTTACAGTGAAGATGGTACCTTATTACCTCTTTGAGCATTATTAGAAGAATCTTTTTTTTCTTTCCAAATATCTTTTGCTACCTCACTTCACCCGTCAAGTTTAATCACAATCACTTATCATCAAGATACTTCGTAATTTATAGTAATTAATGATTAAGGTATAAATTATTACCCACTTACACCTATTATTTCTCCAAACATCTATTGAACAAAATGTTACTTATTTTTAAAAAAGTTTCTTTACATTTTACTTCCAATTTTAGATCATTGCAGCAGATACACACCCATACACAAAAACATATGTTGGTCAAACGTTTAAGGGAATCCACCAACGAATAAAACAGCATAAATAAAGGTTAAGAACAGGCCAATTATATATGGCATTTTCTTCCATTGCTTACTTGCTTATGGTTGTCCATCAATGCGATGACGACTTCTCCCGTCTCGTCTCTCTTGAGCTCTCACGTGACTTAGATGACCTGATCTTGCGATAAAGTCCCGAGCATATCTGTGATACAGGAAGTCTCCGCCCCACTGGTGGCCATGCTGATAGAGTTGTCTTCTCCACTACCTCTCATCTCTGGTTCTCCTGATGTTTTCTTCCTGATAGTAGACAGCAGCAGAGACAGCTCTTCCCCATTCTGAACTGTCTGCGCTCGTTTCAACGGTGTCCGTGTATATGTTATTTTTCTTCAGTATGTTCTTGAAGTGATCTTTATATCGCTTATTATGTCATTATGTCCAAGGGATGTAAGAGCACCTTGATGGCCGCTGATCATTCATTCTCATCGTGTGTCCCGTCCCCTGAAGCATCTTCCCTGCAATATGTGTATCCAGACTCACAGCTCCCACTCGAGACGAAACTTCATTATTCGTGACTCTATTTTCTCTTGACACCCCAAATATTCTTCTGAAATAACTCATATAAAATGATTCATTCATTTTTAGGTATTTCACGTGCATCGTCTATGTTTCTGCTCCATACAGGAGGGTCAAAAAGACTTAAGAAAACACGATGACGGACAGCACCTGGACTCTAGATCTAAACTGTTATTCATCGTTCATTTTATTCCGTCATGTGTTTGCGACACACCTATTGCCTCAATAAAGCAGAGTTCTTGGAATAATGAGGCTTTAGAATGTTAGTCTTATCGCAGAAGTTTTTTTAATTATTACCTTTCTTTCTGACTATAGAAGGAATATTACGTCTTGTGTAAATTTGTTTGCTTGTTTATCAGCTATTATTGTGTAGATATACTTGACATATCTGAACGCGATGAAGCCTGATAAATTCAACCATCACGACGTCTGTGAAGCATGCAGTCGTCTATGTGCGTGTCGCTACAGACTTCCCCTCTCTAACACCCAACGAAGTAGTCTATAGCACTACAAAGGTGACCAGAAAAAATTTCAATCCATGATCTTCAATCTATCTTCCCCTTACTCCCCTCGTCGGCTATTCTCTCGCAATGAATTTGTTAGAGGCAAATTCCCATATAAAAATGTGATCGGTACTTGATGAAAGTCTTGGTTGGCTCCGAAAGTCGGATATTTTAAAACAAAGTTCGAGCGCGTCCTTGCCAAAGATAGAAAGCAAATATTTGCGGACAGGGAAATTTAATATAAGGTCCAGGCGAAGAATTCTGTTGATATTGTACAAGAGAAGAGCGGTGTTGTCCTCATATCGTATCTACAGTTCTCTTCCAAGGCCCAACAAAACCCGAGAAAAAGTTCAGGAGGGTTTTTAATTCTCCCGCTATTACGGAATATGTAACATTCATACATTTTTACGTGCCCCAACCCCACGCCTACTATTTTTTTATAGAAATCCCCCTCATTGGTTTTTACTTTTAGATCAAAATTTGTTTAGCCGAATGTCTTCCTTTATATCCTAATATTTTGCGTCGCGTGTAAGTCTAGTTGCAGGCGACTTTACATCTCACTATGTCGGTTGATCGGTCTGTCGATCCTTATTTTGCTTGTCCGGTTTTACATTTTTTTCTTTTTGTAAAAATATTCTAACTATTCTACTGATTCTAACGAAATCTTAAACCCTTATGTTGTTTTAATTTTTTTCAAATGAAATAATTGTCAAAGTCTTCCCAAGGTTAGCCCCGGGATTATATTTTTTTGTCAATAATATCATAACTATTAGGCCGATTCCAACGAAATCTGAAATCCCTATGTTGTTTTACATTCTCTTCCGAATGATATAATTGACAAAGTCCTCTCAAGATTAGTCAGGGAATTATTTTCTGTTTGCAATAACATCATAACTATTCGGCCGATTCTAACTAGATTTGTAACTCTTATGTTGTTTTACATCCCCTTTCAAATTATACAATTTACAACGTTCTTCCCAGGTTATTCCAGGAACAAATTAAAGTTTAGTACGTCATAAGGTCATAAATCAGAATACGTGAGAGCCCGCGACTTTTTGGTCAGCAGACCTTGTACCCCTAACTCCAGCGTTTAATCCAAATCTGCTACTGCTCTTGATGGCATTTTTTTCTCATCTCCTTTCTACTCGTTCTTATTCTTTCTTATACTCTCTTTTTTGTTTCCCCCAGCCTCATCGCATAACATTTAAAAAAAAAACAGATAAACGTCCAATCGGATCATATATAAAAATAACAGGTCAATGCATTCATATTCGGAATGAAACGAAATAAATCAACTAGTCTTTTGGGGGACACTGTTTAAATATCTATGTACGATCTTATGGGAAATGAAGAGTCCCACTCTGGAGCAAGGAGTGATTCTCCAAATGAACGAGAAAGACGACATTCGAAGTAGTCATTTATACCCTGTATATCGCCACTTACTGACAGGTGGATCAGTCTTACGGCTCCTTGGCCATCTGTGACAGCGGCCAAAATTTAGATAACTTACTGAGCAAGAAATTCGGAAGAAATTGGAAGAAATTGCATTAGTATAAAGTCCTACTACACGTCTCTGATCAAACATCAGGTTTATAAGATGCCTAAAAATTTAACCCTTAAACGTAAATGAGAATCAAAAAGGAAAAACATACTTATAAATATTATCAGACAGATAAACCTGGATGTCGTCCTCTAATTTCTGAGTATTGACATAATGAAGATAGGAACGATATTAAAATTTGCAATTAAGATGTCACTATGGCAAAACAATCAGCGGATGGTACGATGTTGTACACATTGCCACTTGACGGGCCAATAAGGTTAAAGAAATACAGGACCTGTGGGAAACTTACCTGATGATTATCAAGGACCTAATAATTTAAGTAGAAGTCAATCTTCCAACCTCTCAATTGCACCAAACCTAAGAATCTCTAATTCCCTACACCAGTTAAAAGGAAACGCTCTATCATCTTGATTGGCCACCTAAATGCCAGCTGCAAGGAAGCTGGCACACTATTACATTCAAAGGTGCAACAAACACATTAGGTTTTCTTATTTGTCATGATATATTACAGAGAAACGGTTTACAGTTTACAAAGTACATAACAAGAATATCTTCAACGACCCAGGATATCATAATCATAAATCCAAATTTTTTCCTGAATCTTGTAACAACAAAAGGCCTATATATACCATCGAATCACATCAGCATGATCACAAATATCTCTATATCACCAATTCCTACAATTCCGAAATACAGGTGCTTTCCGAAGACCGATCAGACCGCCTATAAACTGCAGCAACAGGGTTATAAACTAGATAAACTAAACGGTTCCCTCACTAAAATATTGACCAAAACCTTGGTCGTCTAATAGCCAAACCACGTAAGTAGACAGGTTAGCTATCTCCAGATTAAACAGAAATAGTATACAGTTGAATAGAAATATTCTAGATAGAATGGTCCGACTAGATGATAATGATTACTTTCTCAGCCAACAACATGAAAGAAGACGCGGCACCGACAATACTATAGCCTTATTTCTTGGCAACTCTAGCTAAAGCTAAGAATGAGGGTGAATATTGCCTCGTTGTAATGATAGAAGTTCAAAAAGCCTTTTATAAAGTTTGCTTAAATACACATACTACCAACCTGCCCCCCATTTTATGGTTAATAAAGACTTTCTGTGAGTATATTAAGGAGAGGGCCGCTTAAATCTCAATATACGAACAGAGTGGACCTAGATTCGAGCTATTAAAGTAGGTACCGCAAAGATGTTGTAGTCCAATTTGATATACACTCTATATACACAGGAGATTCCTCACCCGATAAATAAACCCTAGACATCCAACCAATCCGTGGACGATGTAACGCTTATCACCTGCTCAGCATACAAACATGCATCCACCATGGTTTGGATTATGCTGATGAGATAAGAAAGGTAAACCTGCTTGAAAATAATGGAAAATCTCAACGGTAAAAATAAATTCAAAGCTCGAACCATCCGACGCAAAAAGAAGGCACATATTATGATAGACGACGATATCTACATGTTTTGTAAAGAAGGCCTCTTATGAAGATTGACCATAAGACCAAGCGGTTATACGAAGCAGAGTGACTAACAGATAGCAAAAGCTCGCCAAATCTCAAGAAATCATAGCAGTTTAAGGGGCTAATTACAGCAACCAATTGAAGATCTACACTATGTTAGTAAAATTGGTATTGTTTTACCCCCATCCTTATACCATTAAATGTAACAAGAGAATTAGCTACATTAAAGATAGAGAAAATCCAATACAAGAAAGTTATCTTCATTATTAACTAAAGCAAGAATGGGAGACAGAGTAAGACAGTCTGTCGCACCGAAAGATTAATGTGAAAAACCAGTTAACTATTTATTTTATAAAGAGGCATACGGAAAAGAGAGAATACTAAACGCTATTATTTATCAGGAAGAAGAGATCCTATACATATCTCGCGAAGCCAGAGAACTCAGATAAGGAAACTTCTGCAGCGCGCAATCCCACACACAACAATCCAATCAGCACGCAATACGTATGAAGAAGGCAGAATGAATTTATGAGTAGAATATATGAAATTTATTCTTTATATTCACTTATGCGGAGATGCGAGTGAGCCATTATTACCATGCAAATTAGTTGTGTTAATTGTATGACTATACATGTTTTTACTATATGTTTGGACTATATTTATAAAACCATCCAGTCTCATTCTATAATTAATTAATTAAAACAAAATCACAAGTTACTCAAGAAGAGCGGAAAAAAATTGGATTCTCTCCAAAGCATTTCATTAGAAAAGCTACACCATTTGGTCCTTCAATTTTTCCAGCTTAAATAATAAAGTTACGAGTATATCTCATCAATAGTAGTTTAGTAGTAATAAAGTTCAAAATGTTAATGAACCATTCTAATATAATTGTAATACTAAATCAACTAGTAAATGCTGCAAATAATATAAACATATGATCCTATATTACATACTCTATTTCTACTCTATTAGTTTTAACATTATAAGTTTGCAATTAATCTTTAGAAAGATCAAAGGAGATAACTTAAAAATGATGCTCGAAAGGGATATTTTCAAAAGAATTGGAACAGACTTTATTACATGTGTCCTCATGGGTGGAATTCCACCACCCCCGTTTCTATTACAGATATCGTTGTTGCCCTATAACTAGCTAGTTAATGCTTGATGTTTCTAAGACTTGAGAAAGATTCAAAGAGCGATGTAAACTCGATAAATTTCATTTCATTTGCACCTCGCGAAAAAGATACATGCCTAGTTCATTACTGAACTTGATCCGGTCAAGATAAGTTTGTGCTCGTCTTCTCTAACGTAACTATTGATTATAAATTATTTGATTTTTTCATAAACTTCTTTTTTTACGTTACCTTTTTCTTATAGACCCAAACTTTTTCTTTGTAATTATGGTAGTTTATTTTGGGGGTAGAATTATGACCACAGTAGGGAAGAGTCGCTATACGGTTTCAAACTTTTATATCTCTCTCTCTTTCTCTGTGTCTCTCTCTCTCCATCTCTCTCTCTCTCTCTCTCTATATATATATATATATATATATATATGGAGCTCGGCCGTGAAGCCTGCATTTAATATTGAGGATAAATCCCAGAGCCACGAGAAACAGATGCATCATCTTTTAATTTATCACAAAGTTTCGAAAACTACAAGTTTTCATCTTCAGGCTAGAATAAGTTTACAAAGTTAATACATATGAAGAAAACTTAAAAAAGCCAACAAGACATTAATTTAAAAGGTGACCAGTTATAAAAAAAAACAGTAAAATGTACTATAAGTTAAAATTTTAAATATGACTTGGCAATAGTTAGATTTGCTTTAAAACTGACTCAAAAAATTAGTTAATAAATTTAACGTTTATTACAGAAATTAATTAAAATATATAAGAGAAATTGACCTGGCATTTTTTAAGGATAATAAATTTAAACTTTGTTTTTAATTTTGTAAACACTGTAAGAGTTAAAAAACATTTAATATAAAAACGGTAAATTAGGGTACTTACTAAAGTGGATCCATCCTAGAGAGTGAAAGGTGGGTTTAACAAGGGGCTAGTATTTATATGTTACAGTGACGCTTGGTTTGTTGAAAAAACAAACCAACTAACAAACTGTTGTGAAAATTAGTTAATTAATAAAGATATTGCACTTAAATCTTCATTGAGTGTAGGTTGTAGTGTTTGATATATAAAGATTCGAGGGTTCTTAGGCAATGCTGGTTGTTGTTAAAGGCTAATATTGAAAATTATCAATAGAAATGTCAGTTTTACAGCTTATGGTGTGTTCCCTTATTGAAGACTTTTCCTTTTTATTTAAGATTTTGCTTGTGCGCCAATAATCCTCATATGAGTAGAGAACCTAGCTCCAAGAGACCTGACAGTGCTGCCAATGTAAGAGGCTCCAGTACAAATGGGCATTTAAATAAATAAACGTTATCACTGCGGTAAAGATTTTATCTCTTTGGAGTCGCGCAGTGATAATGTTTATTTATAAGAAGAGATTATGCAAGTATATACAACCTGCACATTTATTGAATTAAATTATCGCCACCACTTCCTCAATGAGAGCTACTCGTAATCTAAAGCCAAATCTACTGTACATACTGTCCTTTAAAATTTCTAATATATATATATAAAAAGAATAAATATATATATATAGTGATGATGGAGTCGTTCCCATTTGATAGTTTAAACATTTAATTTCCGGACGTTTCGATCATTAACAACGACCATATTCAGCAAATTAAATTCTTATAAGAATACACTAATTTTTTAAAGAATTACATGTTAAAATTGTAAAACCAACTCAAACAGCTTAATATCAGCTGAAGTATGAAAAATAAGTTAAAATCAAGAAGACAGGACTCAGAAACTCAACCAGAAAGAAAAAGCAAGCAGTAAAATATAATTTAATTTACCATATTTGATAATGAAAAATTATAAGGTAAAAAACAGTTGAATAAAAGGGGTAAAGCGATCAATAAATATGAGTTTGACCAGGAATCAAAATTTAAAACCTAATTAAACAATATAGCACTAACAAATATTAATAATTAACATGAATACAATAGGTAAAGCGATCAATAAATACGAGTTTGACCAAGAAGCGAAAATTTAAAACTTAATTAATTAATATGGGAGTAACAAATATGAATAATAAACATTAAATAAACTCTAATACGAATACATAAAATTTCTTTTAAAGTATTACACAACAATATTGTAAAAGTCGGGTGAACAATGAAAAATGTAAAATAAGTAAAAAACAAAAGGCTAGAATTAGAAACGAAAACAAAAAGCAAAGCAAAACAAGAAGTTTAATATTTGTTAAAATACAAATATATGACAGTGACAACAAAATTCTAAGTCAAAAAGTTGCAAATAAGAATCATAAAAATGAAACTAAGGGGAAAAAAATTACATATAAAGTCTATCGATTCAAAGGGGGCCAAAAATAAAAATAAAAACGAAACAGAAAAATTCAGACAGAAACTAACCTTATTTCGTTGGAGCTAATAATATTAACTAATTACTATGGTCGTAAGTAGCCAGGGGAAAAACTATGTAAGGGGATTTATTTGGTTGTACGTTTCTCTTTTTGCCTATATGGAGAATGATTTGAGGGAAGATGAATAATCATTAAGTTCTGGGTTTATTTGTTTAATGAAATGAGATTCCAGAATTTTTAATTCCAGAGAAGAGGTAGCGGAAGATAATAAGTGAAAAAAAAGGTTGAAGCGGTTGGTTAAGATTTTGGGAGTGTTGTCTTAGAGAGGAATGTTCGGGTTTAGATATAGGAATGTCAATTCTATATGACACTTCCAAATGCATAGCAATTTTACATTTTAATTGTAGAGTTGTTTCTCCAGTTTACAACTATATATATGTATATTAATATGGACGAATTTTTTTTAACGTTTAGTGTATTTATTTATTTTTGTTTTTTTAGGAAGATCAAAGAGTGTTTTTAAGAACTAATTAAAACCTTTATGAAATTCAGTTGTAAAAAATAGTTTTAAATGCCGAAGCGCAAGCTCCTCTCGTATGGGTGAGTAATAGGTAATAGTGCTATGGATTCTCTCTCTCTCTCTCTCTCTCTCTCTCTCTCTATATATATATATATATATATATATATATGACATCCGTCTTATTCAATCGATGGCATATATATATATATATATATATATATATATATATATATATATATATATATATATATATATATATATATATATATATATATATATATATATATATATATAAAAGATTAGCGTGATATATATCAGTAAGAAGATAGAGTAAACCACAGGACTAGTTTTGGCAAAGTTATAATTGCCGTTTTCAACTAATTAATGAAAAAAGTCAAACAAGGAACCCAGAATATATATTGGCGAACAAACTACTTTGAAGTTTAGCGATGGGTGTAACGAATTCAGATTGTGGAAAGATTCATCGAAATTGTCTCCAGCGTTTTCATTTAATTTAGTATTTTGTTTGCCTTATATATATACTGCGTTCCTGGTTTGGCTTTTTTCATTACTTAGTTGAAAATGACAAATATAAATTTGCCGAAACTAGTCCTGCGGTTATAAATAAATCTTGATTCACTTATTCTGGTTTACTCTTATCTTCTCATATATATCATCATCAGCACTAACTCTATAATTTAAGAAGGGGATTTTTTTGAGTATTTGAATAATAATTTCAGGTTAGTTTGCTTAGGACTTATGTTTTTTATCAAAGTTATTTCTAATAATTCTTTTATAATATTAAAAAACAAAATTATGAAGTCCAGAAATAAATATATGTATTGAAATTTTGTGAATTTTTTAAAACCAAAAGAATTACAAATGGTGAAGTTCAGAAAATGTATTTTTTTATATCTTCTATAACTCTATATTCTAGCAACGTGATCCTTTGAAAGGGGGTAAATTTAGTTTAGAGTTCCTTTTTAAAATTATTATAATTGCCGAATTTCAGAACATTTATAAAAATTTAATTTAAATTTTAATGTTAGTAGCGAAGTGCAAGCTCCCCCCCGTAAGGGAGAGTGGCGAAACCATCGCCTGGTATATATATATATATATATATATATATATATATATATATATATGCAGCCTTGGTCAAAATTATGGGACAGGTATGAAAATATACAGAATAGGAATGAAACTTATTCACATAATATTGAAAACAATATAATAAACAGTCAAGTATATCTCATTTATAATAGTATTTTATATGTTTTCCTTTTGCTTTTATAACCGCTTTAATGTGTTTTTTTAATATCGTGTATAAAAAGACATCTCTGGCCGAGGGGAAAAACTCTTCTGATGTAGCTGTTGAGTTTCGGGCAGCAACAAACAAACAGATCACAAAACGTACAATGAGAAGAATGTTATTAGAAGCTGGGCTCAAAGGATGTAAGGCTAGAAAGAAACCGTGGTTGTCTCAGATGAACAAGAAGAAGCGATTGTCTTAGGCAAAAGAGCATGATGATTGGTCTAAAGTTGTTTGGTCTAAAGAAACCAAGTTTGAGGTAGGTACTTCACATTAAGTCCACCAATTTATTACGGTTGTACACATTTTTATTGGATACCAAAATTTTATTTTCCAGCAAATATGATCAGTAAAATTTATATTTCTCTTCAGAACTTTGGAACCCATGGAGCTGTTTGATGTTTGGCGAACAGTTGGGGAAGCTTATTTTTCAAGATGTGTTGTCTCAACATTCAAATTTGGACATGGCACTATAATAGTATGGTGCAACATATCTTTATCAGATCTAAGATTGTTGTTAACTTGTGAGGGCAGAATGAATTTCAACACATACACCATCATGTGAGACGAGGTTTATAAACGTTCCTTAGGTAAAATTTTCAATGATGACATACGAGATGGTGTAATCTTCCAACAAGACAATTCTACATGACACACCTCTAGAGTCTCAAAGGGTTAGTTTGAAAAGAAAGTGATGACGTTGATGGAATGGTTCCCTCAATCTACAGGCCTCAACCCCATTGACATTTCGGGTCACACCTGGGCTCAAGAGTAAAGGTACACAAATGTTCCTCAAAAAGTGTTTAGGAGCCAAAATTCCTGAAAAGCGGCAGAAAACTGAGCCAACCACCTAACTAGGGGGTACAAATTTTTATATTAAATTACAAATTAAAGTTTTTAAAGAATTTGTAGCCCATAGTTAGGGTTTTGATGCAGGTAGGCGTTTTAACCCCCTACTTCTTACTATTTAAGACATTGTCTGTCCTGACCTACGTTATTCCATGAAGAGGTCTTTTACGTAGAATAAAGAGGAAAGCTCTCGGAACATTTCTCCATTTTCCTTGTGGGTGTTATTTATCATAATTCTGACTCACGTGCAAGTTGTGAGTTTCTTTATATATATATATATATATATATATATATATATATAAATGCAGGGTAGGCCCCCAAAATTGGACCTATTTGAAAAGCAATCTCTCAATAACCATTGCAGCTGAGGACATGAAATAACAAAAAAAGATAAATCCTTAATCTATAAATGCTTATTTGGGGCATTAATCGTCTTATTGTTATTTAATGGGTCAATTAGCCTACAAAGCTCATTTTGGGACTACATTGATATGGGCATCTCCACTTCTTTCATAATCTACCAGAAGATTTTTGAGAAAACAAGTCGACATAACATAGAGAGACCTTCAAAAACACTACATATTTAGGAGAGCACTTTATTACCCTCTTTTGAAACTTTTCATCCAGGAAAAAAGCCTCTTATTACCCTCTGCGATACGCCTACCAAACGGCTCACAATTCTTTGTGCCGAAAATCATGTGCATTGAAAATACGGTTAATGTCAAGAGGAAATAGCATCATAGAGGATCTATAAAGTGCATAAGAACAAGAATGAGAATTGCTGGAAGAATAACACTCAGATAAATAGTTTCCTAGGCTTTGACCCAAATAATATTAATTCTAAAGATCCTTTAGTTTCTTAAAAAAATTCTTTAGTCGTTTTGTTATGGATTTTTACTTCATATTTTAGAAAAATAAATTTCGCTACTTGGCAATTTTACTCTTTATAACTTTTTTTTCATAATAGTATATGACAGTCAAATCCTAAAATATGATATATAAACGAATGGTATATGTCGGGGTATAGCTCTATATATCCTACATACATCCCCATAAAAGAGGGGGAGGGACTATCTCACATCGTTTGAGTCATAGCGAACGCGTCCCGAAAAGCGATTGTCTCAACCCCTCCCAGCGTGGCTGAAAGGGGGGGAGGTAGGGTAAACTTCTAGTCTTGCTCAAATACTCGCCTTGATAAGGGTTACATTCCATGAACCCGTTCCTATAATTTCTCACGCTTTTGATCTTCGAAAATTGTTTGTAAGCTACACGAGGCCCATCACGTGGAGGCAATGCTTAAAAGCGACGTTATTTCCCCCCTCACGTGCTTGTTCTCTCATAGTATATATCAGCCAGCCGACTTGAGATATTCTTAATTAAAAATCGCTTCCAGCATAATTTCTAGCATAACTAAGATTTTGAATTTTCCCTCTTGAAGGTCGGGATTCCCTCCAAATATTCGGCCAATGCTTCCTTATAACCTTTTTGTCATTTTTTCTGAATAATATTCGTCTCCTAACATAGCAGTTATCACATACGAGTATCATTTCACATCCATATATAACCGGTTACCATGGCTGGCAGTGACCATATTGGAACCTTATTGTTTATAAATTAATATCAAATGCAAGAGCCAGGGTCGTAGAGAAAGAGTACAGAAAATTCAACTGCAAATGTTACAAAGAAAATCTCTGTAACTTAGGGAGGAAAACAACCAACAGATTAATATGAACAAATAACAAATTCTACATAATTGTGCTACTGAGATCAAATAGTACATATTCTTGTTTTAGCATATACTCACAATGAAAATTGATTTTAGGAGGAAATATATAACATTCCGTATGCTTAACAATGCACAAAATCAGTGCAATAAAGCCCAAATAGTAAACCGTTTAGAGATTGTACATTATTTGTGTTTCTATTAATTATTCTCCTTCCAAATTGTTTATAAATTGTTTTTAAAAGACGTTATTATGAATGTCTATTCTTAAACTGCTCAAATATATAAAGCAATCATTGTTTATATAATTCACTATCCAATGGCTTCCGGCTCTTTTATTCTATCAAAGTTTACAATGTATGTCTTAGGATAGCCAGTGGGAGAATCAGATATATCTTTATTAACGAAACATACATCGAAAATAGCACATGTTATATTATCTTTCCCCAAAATATTATTTAATTGATGCTCATCTATTTCAATAGTTGGTTGAAACATTGAGTGACCTGTCAAGTTCGGCTATTCAAGTGTATTCGCAATATTATAATATAAGAGAAATCGCTTCTTGGATCGCTTCTCTAAGTTCAAAACAAATATACATGTTCGCTGTTTTACCCAATTGATATGATCGGAAATACACAAATTTGATTGATCTTGAGTCAGATTAAAGCATTATACATTTTTCTTGGTGATCAACTCCTCGTAGTTTATACCTATACCATGATCATCACAGCATCCTTAAGCTTTATGAAAAGAATAATAACTTCTTACTGCCGGTAAAAGTTTAACAGTATTGTACTACATTTCATATGGTATAATTTTTAATATAATTTTTTTAGCAATGATTCTTTTTATTTTATATGTAGCAGTATCACTTATTAACTCTTTATATGGATCTAATTGTGTAGAAGAAGATAGTTTTACGTTGATTATATATAAAAATGTTTAGAAATTACCATAACTGCATCTCCGTTCCATCCCTTTCTTTTTAGTGAAAATGATTGTGGCGATTATCTATTTTATTATGTATTTTCCCCTTGCCAATTCATTATCTTCATAATATCCTGCAGCAGATTAATATCTATCTTGCAAGATCCGAAAAAATTAAGTATTACTTTTGAATGTGCTATCTACAAATAGATATTCTGTGAAGAGGAAACATTCGCCCACTAAAATATCTCATGGCGGCTGAATATAGAATGTAAGATATTTTTTTTAGATAGAATTTCTCTCTCCTCCCCAAATCTTCACAATTTTTACTTTGAATTCTATCTTTTACATAGCAAAAAATACTGCTTAGATCAAATTAAAGATCGTTACTTCCCTAAATGAAAATCTTTCTTTGACAGAACACCAAAAGCAGAGCTTATTAGCCTAAATAACAATAAATCGAATCAAGTATATCAGTCTGAGTTGGGGGAATACAGAAATAGATCCACCTCACATTTCCAAAGTTGAGATTGTGTGAGTGTATGGAATGAATAATGTCATTTCTACTTCAAAGTTATGCGCGGAAATGATTTTTTATTAAAATATGGGATCAAATATATATATATATATATATATATATATATTTATATATATATATATATTATATTAATGTAGCTACTTAAAAATCAATATATTGTCGATATCTCTTCTCCTTTCCACCTTTTCTCTGCGTCGCTTGCTTTTTTACTCCCATTCCTCTCATTTTTGAAACTACATATCTTTTCGCATCATGTTTAATAATTTATCCATTTTTTTTTAATTCAAATCTTAAAGACTTATTTAGATCATTAACATCAGTTATATCCTATAAGCTGTTCATTACTGTTTTAATCTCTCTTTCTTGAGAAATTGCAAAGCGGTTTTCCCTAATTGCATTGCTGAGCAGATAAAAAGAGGACAATATTGATCACTGTCTATGTCTTGTCTGAAATTGTTCACATCGAAACGCTTCTCCCTAATTAATCATAATGCAAGCTTCTACCTAACACGCAACGTTCTAAAAACAATACCTTCTTATACAAATATTCTGATATAAGATATTTCACAAGATGAAATTTGTAAATGCAGTGGAGTATCGTAAATGATTGAAGCTGAACCATCAAAATAAGGGATATGTGTAATACGGAGAAATTGCAGTTGAGTTCCACTGTCAATCTAATGTTCGACTATGTTTGAATAATAAAAGAAGTCTTTGGATTATTTATTAACTTTTAAAAGTGAATCTTGTATATTTTACTCGAAAGTTTACCAGTAATTTTAAAAGCTGCAACATTTTTAAGCTAAAAAATACCATCAACTCATCCGTACAAAAAAGTCTCCTATTTCTTATATTATGACCAGCTTCCCACCAGAATTCGAACATGTTGAATTGTTTAATTTGAAAAGCAGATTTTTTGTAATATGGCCGATCTGTATCTTTCAATTAATATTTCTGATACAAGTTTCATAATTCCTGTAATATCCAGGAGCGATTGTGATTTCTTCCTTCAAATATGTTTCTCCTATAAAGTGAGCTACATTCCCATCTACATTTCTGACCATATTACCTATTTTTAGCGAAAATTTACCTCCCAACCCCTACTTTCAAATTTTGGAATTGGGAAACATTTGTGAATATTGTAAACGCGGACGTATTCTTTTAATGTTGAATACATTTCTTGTAAATTTAAATTCGCAAATAACTATCTTAAACAGTTCAAGACGAAAGTGAATGGCTTCTAAAGTTGTATATAAAATCAGAAAGGTTGTAAGGAAAATAAATCATAACATAGGAGTATATGCAATACCATGCAACGATTGCCATAAAGATTATATAGGAGAAACGGGAAGAAATCTAGACAAGAGATTGTATGAACACAAAAGAGATATTAGAGCGGGCAGCAAAAGCATTGGAATATTTTGCCATGTTAGAGACTTGAATCATTCGATCGATTTCAATGGTAGTAAAATGGTATTTAAATCGGCTAACTATGTTAAGAAAAGAATCGTAGAATCGAGCTTGATATCGTCAGTTCCTAATTTAAATCTATCTGAGGGTCAATTTTCTTTTAATCCTGTAATACGAAAGCAAATAAACAAAATAGTAAAATGTCAGTCTTCAATATGTTTAGGCCTAACCCCTCCCCCCTGATTAGCCACAAGTAGAAGATTGGGGGAAAAAAGAGGGGATCTTACACGACCTGACCCTGTGTTATGTTTGTAAGCACTTTTTTTATATTTTCTATCCATTGTCCGTTGAAAAAAGGGTGTGAGATACACCGAAACTGTTCCAAAAATGTGGTTTAATTCCTCATATATATATATATATATATATATCTTATGTATAATGAATACATTTCAATAATAGTTATTTTTCAAACCAATGTTACATTTTAGAATGGTATTTTCGTTCGTATTTTTTAAATACATTAATAGTTTACACCCTCGTTAAAAATAGCAATTCCCACATCACCCTTAATATCTGGTGTTGAATTAAAGGTTAGAACCGATTGGCTAATTATTATAATCGATCTCCTGCACATTCATTTTCTTAGCAAACTTGCGCAAGTAGATTCCTGAAAGTTATGAGAGTCGATCACATAGAAATCTCATTATAGATTTCGTGAGGGAATAATTATCAATCTACGGATTCTTGATGTATTCAAATGGAACAGTGTGAAATAAATTTTGCAATTGATAACGCTTTCTAAACGGTTTATAAATAATATATTAGTGTGCATTTAACTAACCCCTACATCTTTCTCCGCAGGTAAGTGGTACACCCACAACTTCATCCTATTCTAATCCATAGCTAATTATTTTACATTGTCAACTTTATGAATTAAGATTTAGAATTATTCAAGGTAAGCGCTTCAGGGTGAATAATATATTTTTCTTCATCCTGACTTTATTTTTTAACGATATGATTTATGTCCAGCATCACAAACTCAGATCCGAATGATGACCCTCCAAACCCATCCTTACCTTCATCTGTTAAATCGCCCAGAAATTCCACCGGTTTCTGTCATAGAATCACCTTCGATTTTTACAAATATAGCTAAAACAGTGCCACAAAAGAGAAGGCATTCGATCAATAAAGAGACTAATCTATATAAATTTACTCGTGCCTCTGCCGTAATAAATGCTGCAATTATGATATTTGTAACACGAGATTCGTTGATGAGAGAATATTCAGTTGACTTCGATTAGGTATATGGTTCCGACAGCATAAAATCTCGTTACTTCATAAGCCGAATCTTGGAAAAAGAGTAATTCCTGCGGTGGTCGGTTCACAAACCTCATACTATGAGCCACCACTTTTTTGAGCGAACTTTTCTCACAAGTTGAAATAATACATATTGATCGTGTGTTAAAAAATTACATAAATGTCGTTTTAAAAGGAAATATCAGAAATTTTATGCGCTAAATATTGTAAGCGCTTAAATATGAAGTAAGATAGCTTACTAACTGATCAAAACGAATTTCCTCCAAATCGTTTTCCAGCAGTTTTCTCGCCATTGTCTGTGCATAGATATTCTTTCTCTTTCGTTAACTATACGTAGGCAGTCTTCATCTGACCCTCCCTGACAACCTCAGGATGATAAGTCGAAGCTTCTATCTTCTCAGTGAGGATTTCAATTATCTATCCGGTGAACAGCCTATCAAGCTGTTGAAAAGCCCAGCTCTCACAACTATTTACAAGTGAATATCACAGCTCAATCTCAAGAACTAGTTCATGTGTCTATAAGAGTTAAATTTACTAATTATCCGTTCTTCCTCGTGATGATTGTAGTTCCCGTAATATTCTTCTCCTCATTTTAGACACAAGGTAAAGAATAAATTCACGTTGATGTGATTCGGTAATACATAGATGGAAAGATTCGTAGGATGGACTATATCGATTATAACCAACATGAAGTATTCGCTATCAATTTTATAATATTTGTAATATACATTTATTAATGGGAGTTCTTTATCAATTATCTTGGTCACTGGAAGTAAAGAAGATGGGAGTTCTTTTCATAACCAAAGGATAAATAGGGCAAATGTCAACATAATGAATCTTCTTACCATGGCTCGTCTTATAAAGGATGAATGGCATCTACCTCCCGAAAGAACATCTGAATACAATAGAACATTGTTGATTACAGGTCCAGCAAGTTCGTTATTTTTTTCGTTTTACCTCAGAGCGTTTAGCTTTTATCTACTGTAATTCACACTCCCATATACCTACAAAGTTATATTCATGTCTGAGATTTTCTTTCATTAATATTGTCTTGCGATATCTATCTACACTGGGTTCATTACCAATAACTACTTGGTATCCAATTCGCAACCATACCATACGCAGCCATGAAAAAGATAAACCGGGTGAGTTTGATGATTAACTTCGCCTGGGTAGTATATTTTCCCTAACATTTTTAGAATGAATTACCCACCGTTTGAACATGCTGAATACGCCCCTCACTGCTATTTTGCATCGGAGTACATTATATGAATAGTGTTTTGGAGTATTCTTATCAATTATCATTATAGTTTTTTCCAAAAGGAAAAAATCTCTAAATAGTTTGTCTCAAATAGATTCAATTTTGGTTGAAGATTAAAATAGATTTATTTTATATTTACTTCCAGATACGGATTAAATTTCTCAACACATTTTCTTAACCTGTTACATCCTTATTACAATAGTATATGCACTTGTATTTTAAATTGGATTCCCCTTTGCGGAAGCACTTGGAGAAACTATTATTAAAAGCTTCTTTTCATCTTGTGTCACTTTTTCATAGCCGAGGTATTATTCATCAAGAATTTTTTAGTTTTGTAAGCGACGATGGGAAAAAGAGAAATGTGTCTTTGAAGATTGCATTATCTAAAACATACATCTAACAAAAATTTCACTCAGATTTGTTAATATCGCAGCAGATATTTGCTTTGAATTCTATCAACCTCTATTTTAGAATCAAATAATAATCAAATTTTTAACTTTATGGAAAGAGAATCTATACATTCACGCTGTCGTAGTATTATTGTTGGTTTTTTAAACCAGTCTGATCCTATTAGTTATGCAAGACAACAATACTTCAACATTGGCTGAGTGGACTTTTTAATTACCTTATTGTTGAGAGAGTGTCACAGTGTTTACTCCATTTTAAGGAAAGAGCATAATTGTCTTTGTTGTTTTAAGGGAGAGCCGTCTCAAACACCTAAGGATTTAGTGAAACGCCCAGGAATTATCCAACAATAAATACATATTTTAAATTTATCAATTAACTACAAAAAAACAGTAAAAATATTTATATTCACCTAATAAGTTTCACGAGGACAAACATACTTGAAGCTGGGCCTATTACAGAATCTATTAATGACAAAATAAAAAAATAGGCTTCACGTAAACATACTAACTACCGATTAGTTATTTTATAGTGACTCTTTTAGATTAGCATTAAACTCCACTTTAAGCTTCACTCGTCTCCCAGTAAAGAAGACGTGGTTCACTAAAAAATTGTTTCTACTTCAGTTAATTTGGGTACAGTAATAAACTCATACTAAAGCAATACGAATATATGTGGTCATTCTAACTTACATGAAAGGAAGGATCAGGGGTTGCCGGAGGTCACTAAATGGCTTTTCTTGCGCTTCACGGGCTGGAGCGGCTGATGATAGATTTTCCTCGAAATGGGATGTAGGCAAAGGAATCCGATGTCTAATTCTTCGGTTTTAAGATCGAAATTTGAGAGTCACTCAAGGGTGGCTGGTTCTTCTATTATCTCACTTGCGAAATTCCTGTTTGGCACTAAGAATGTTGGTTCTGCCAAGCTCCTTACTGAGCCTGTGCAGGATGATTCGGGCTGTCACCGAAATCATCCTTCTACTTTTGCTGCCGAAATTTCTGATATGGCACAAGGAAAGGTAATCCAGTCAGACTTTTTCTAAGTCTGTAAAGGATTGTTCGGTCTGGTACCGATACAAAACGTGACGTTTTTCTATCTTAATTCGACACTGGGTAAAGGTTCGATCTTCTCAAACTGATCCTTTATCGTCTCTCCTCGAATTAATCTTTCTTCTCTTGCTGCCAAAATTCCTGGTTTGACACTAGGAATGGTAATCTAGTCAGACTTCTTCTAAGTTTGTCAAAGATAGTTCGATCTGATACCGATTCCAAACTTAACTTTCTATGTTAATTCTGCACTAGGGAAAGGATCGATCTTCTCGAACGGATCCTTTATCATCTTTCCTCGAATTAATCCTTTTCTTTCCTTCAGGGGACTTATTTATAGAAAAGGGGACCACCCCGTCTAAGGGGAAATGGGCGAGGCCACAGCGGGGAGAGCGAGGGTGAGGCCACAGAGGTGAGAGCGAGAGGTGAGGAGGGTGGTACCGCGGTGCCCAAGTCGGCTTGTTAATTAGAGTCACCACCAACCGTCCCCATCCTTGCTGTTCCTCTTGCCTAGCACAGCTTTTTGGCGATTTAACCACGGGCCTCCGGATCTCCTAGGTAATGGGATCCTTTGAGCGCTGATTAAGGGCCTTTGTTAGTCACCTTAGCACAGCGGCTCGCTCCGACTCCCAATGCCTCAGGGAGATCAAAAAGGGTAGTCAGTTAGACGGTTATTCCGCCGGCTAACGTTCCCACGACTCTCCTGATCGGGCTCGATTGTCTTGCTTTCTCCGCAAGAGAGGGAGGCGGACTTTAATGTATACGTCCGCCTGGCCCTCCGGGAGGCTTTATGTGCTAATTCCTCTACACACGCCATCCCGTGTAGTGGGTTTATTGATCCAATAACTAATAAACGGTTAAATAGGATTAAGATTCTTACTGTTAAGGAATATTTTAGTTCCCTTTCTACAGGTTGTGCAATAATAATAATAATCGACTTGAAATTCATCAAGGCATTCTTCATAAAATTATTGAGATACAATTATGTAATTCATTACTTTCATTCCTGTATATGTTTCAATATCATAATAAATAACATATCCTTATGTATGGCTAGATTGCTTGGATTTTTTATTCAAACATAAGTGTATTGCATCATCGGCTTTGAAATAGATAACTTCTTCACACGAGAGACGTTTTCTACCTTTGCCATCGAGACAAGTAATTTTACTACATAATCTAGACTGATGAATTTTATTGAAAGTTTTATTGACCAAATACAGATTATCACATCCGTTATAATCGTGCAGAGGTTTTGTTGTTTTATTTCTCGGTTGGTGACAAGTCCCATCCATACATTGAGTGCATACAGATACACATTCCATTTTAAGCATGATTAAATTTTTCCTGACCAGTGTAACACATTGTTTACATACCATAATTACTCCCGTAAAACAATTCAGAAAAAATATGACTTAAATTTCGAATGGACAAATTATCGTTCAGTTGTTATCCTTATAACAACGAAGGCGATGACCGATTAAAAGATCTTGTTAGATAAACAATATCAAATTTAGCCGCCCTTCTTTCGGTAGTAGAAATTAAAATTCTCCCTCTAACAACATGTTTTGTGTGCCCTATTCTGTATATCGGTGGATTTTTTAAAGGTAAGATTGCACCTCCGGGCAAGTTTAATTCCACTTCTTTCTAAAGTGTAAAACGATGTAAACCGCAGCTTGCAAGCAAAACAAATCTCAAAGCCCTTTTTCTCACTGGGTAGTCAATAATATCTCGTTATTTCGCATCAGCCTTACGAACTAGCCAGCCTTATCTGTATTCCTCCCAATATTCTTTCTCTTTAGTTGTAGTCCTAATCTCTTGCACTTTCTCATTAGCCTTACGAGCTTTAGAGTGAAGTGTATCTCATGCTCCTTTCCCCTCAGTTGTACTCGTAAGCCTCTTGCTCTTTTCACTCCTGTTCTGCCCCTTTTGTTTTCTGCGCTTATATTTAAAGAATCCGTTTACGAATCCATAATAAAGACTTGGGGATTAACGAAAAGATTTACCCGATTAGTTCCTCTGGCTTTAATGAGATTTAATCAAATATCATTAACTCCAGCATTCCGCCGCTTTTTCTCCAGACGCGAAAATTTGCTACACAGAAATTAGATTCCTTAATTTATTTTGTTTTTCATCACAAAATCAATCCACAAAGACAAACTACATAATTCCATTACCTTTTCATGATTTGAAGGAAAATTAAAGGATGTTTCAAATTTCTTATTTTTATTTTGTATAAACCGACTCATTAATTTTAAGCAATCCTACTTAGTTGAAATAATACAAATTGATCAGTTTACATATAATCAAATAATTTCTAAAGGAAAATTACATACCTAATGCTAAACAATACAAAAAAAAGAATGCAATAAACTCGACATAGTGAACTGTTTAGAAATTGAACACAATTTTTGTGTATATGAATTATTGTCTTTCAAAAATTGATTATGCGAGGGGCGGTCAATAAGATTTGCAATTCAGATACAAGGAAACGAGATATGAGGAAAAGTGTTTTATTATTTTTCAATATAACTACCCTCGACTTCAATGCACTTGCGCCACTTGTCCCTGAGGCTTCGAATTCCCGACAACCTGAAATCTCCCTACTGCTGTTCAATCCATTCCTGGACGGCGAGCTGAACATCTTCATCATCCCCAAACCAGCGTCCACGCAGTGCAGACTTGAGCTGGCGGAATAAAAAGTAGTCGCTAGGGGCCAGATCTGGACTGTAGGGGGGAGATGGTTGAGCTCCTTGAATCCACCATCGAACGGGCAGCTTGTGCAACTCGGATATGACCATAATATCAGGCATTGAATAGTTTGGAATTTTGTGCTCATATACTTTATGTAACTATATCATCTCCTGTGAAAAAGCCGATTAACTTAGGAAGAGTGATCTACATTTTACTATCCAAGATAGAGTCGTGCACCGCCTAATCCTGATCTCTAAAGAGATGCTGGTAATGCCTAGCGGTTAAAAGAATTTTGTATTTTCTTTTAACAATAGACGAATTGGTTATCAGTTTTCTAAATATTGCTAATTATTACCATAAAAAATGCTCTAACATATATATACATAAATGATGTAATATTCTATAAATATTTCTCTAATATGTTATATATGTATATATATATATATATATATATATATATATATATATATATATATATATATATATATATATATATATATATATATATATATTGTTAAAAAATCAGGTCGTATTTTAATTTTATCAATTTTATTTTGGAACGTTCCAACCGGTTAATGCAGTTTTTTTTTGTATCTGGTTGGAGATTAAAGATCAGTTCAGGAAGATCCATTTTATTGTTTACAACTAATTTAAGTTTTGGGCATGAGATTTATATTTTCTTAAGACATCTTCAGACGGAACTCTTCGATATTGTTGAGGCTGTGATGATTTGGTGTTCACCCTTGGTTTTGCCTCCTTTACTGGTAAGATAGCTCATTGGTGGTCGTGAGCAGTTTAGAATGGAATTGATTTTAGGTTCTTTGGTGCTTTTATAGTTAAAATTCAGAGAACCATGTTTGTTTAGCAGAAAAGGTGAAGTACTCGCTCAAAATTGGTGCGTTTGGTGTTAAGTTTGGGGGCCATATTTTCGGAATCTTCACGTGGCGAAGGTAAGGGTTTCTTCTGAGTATGGTAGTGTTCTCGACCAGAGTTGCTCTGGTAATTTGTGCATTATGCTTTTCTTTGTAGTGTGCTTTTATTTTTTCATTCTTGCAAATGCATCGTTAGGTGCCGGCTGATGGTAGTAATGGCCATACATATTTATTGATTATTTGGATGAGGTTTGCAGTCCTCGAAAACTGGTTTGATAAGGAGCCTACAGCAGAAATCAATTTCAGAGGCTCTCCTCTAACAGGAACGGACTACAAACTCAGTTGATTTAGCTTTTAGCTTTATCGATAAGGGTTTACCGCCAAAATCATAAAAGGACAAGCAACCCTCTCTATGCTATGTAGGATGCAGTCGCTAATTTTAAACCCCAAGGGGGCGGCATCCCCGGATGAAGGAAGTTGATTCGGCCCTAACTTATCATAAAGTCTGCCATAATTCTCCCCTTGGGAGGATCCCTTTCCGGGTCCATCCCTTCATCATCCATCACTCCATCAAATGTAATACTGGTTGGCGGAAGCACTTGGCGTCACTACGGTGGGGGACACATATTTTCTGAATTCTCATATCGCTCACCTAAGCACATAACATTAATATCTTATTAACAAAATACAATTCAAGAAAGAAGACTGGAAAAAAGAAGAAAACCAACTTGGAACTAGGGCATCTCCCTTTCAGAGGAGATGGATACGACGAAGGAAGTCCCCATCAGGGGGCTAATAGGCCATGCAATTCCGGCCAAAGCTCAGGTATGCCAATTTCTGTTTGAAGAACTTAAGGTTGCACTGATCCGATTGATTGACGTGAGCAAAAGGAACATAGCCCTTAGCTCATAAACCAAAGACATGGAAGAAATACTACCCACTTGAGAAACACAAGCCCTAAAGAAGATCGGGTTTGATGCAAGAATTCCCCTCCCCCCCAGAAGCCAATATGAGCGTCATCTGACGTAAGTTAGAAAACTGGATTGGAAAAAAGAACAACAGAGGAAATCAAGAGAGAGATTTAGGCACAAAAGCCATGGGCGAAGATTAAGGAATTAATCAAATTTAATAATCACACCCATGTGTTTAAAATCCCATACCAGACCACCAAAATGGCACACAGAACCAAAAGAGTTCAGATCCCAGGTATCAACATGAGGATTCCATCCGAAGACATCGAACAGGAAAAATTCCACAATATACAAATGTGTTTTTGCTGTTACAAACTGGAAAATCATACAACCCACTCCTTCCCCAACAAGGACAAGAAGCTATGTTCTGAATGCGGGCAGGATGGTTATAGGTCTAAAGAGTGTACCATAACGACCAAACATGCTAAAATTGTAACGGAAGGTTTACATCGTGAGCTGAATGCGGGCAAGGTGGTCATAGGTTTAAAGAGTCTACGACCAAACATGCTAAAATTGCAATGGTGGCCACCAAATTTTGGCAATAAATTGCCCAAGAAGAAAAGATGTAATAAAGAAGAAAGAAGGAGAAACTCAAGCCCTTCGTGCCCAGGAATACGCAGCTGCAGCATCACGACCTAACCAAACCTCAACCATAAATCAACTTACGATGCAAATCAACTCCGAAGTGAGCTCGAAGATCCTCACATGCATCATTATGAGAGTGAACGCAATTCAGTACTACAGGCAAACAATCTACCAACAATTAAAGAACCCAAATCTCCAGACTCATTAAAAATACTTAATATGAGTACAACCTCATCTAAACCCCCCAAAAAGAAGATGTAAAGCAGGTAACATCTGAGAAAGATTCAGATGAAACCCAAGAAGAGTCTTCAAGCGACTCGAAATGTGAAAAAGAGGAAAATAAAACAGAACCAAGAACAAGATCCCAGAGGGCCTCTAGGAGTAAATCGAAGACTACCAGCCCACAACTTCCTCTTACCTTTTAATCATCGCATACGCCCTTAAGTGATACCTTTTAGTGACCATATAGGGATTAATCTTTATATCAACGTTAACCCTATATTGACCCCATCACATCAAATGAAGAATTACGGCATGGCGAATTGGGTTTATTACGAGCGAATGCTAAGAAATTACATCCCAGCAAACCTCAACGAAGCGACGTTTGAGGAAAAAGACGAAGAAATAGAGCGGCTAGAGGTCCAGATAATCGAGGCTGACAAAGAGTCAATTCCCAAAACTGCATACAGAATGATCTCTGCATACAAATGGACCGATCGTATGGAAGGTTTACACCGTGAGCTGAGGGGATGGTATCAAATGATCATCACCACAGGTACATGCCGTGAGATAATGTACCGTATGATAGAAATAAAGGAAGAAATAAAAATTCTAATTTAGGAACAACAAAATGATAAATGGAATGAATCTATTGAACAACTAGATAGCGAAGCATCACCGAAGTACATCCCCAACCGGATACTTAAATCAACATAAAATATCATTATGACAATAACTTTGTGCAGGCCAGCGCGCCCCAGGGGGTTAAAAACAGCATGAGAAGCAGGCCCCTTCTCAGTATGGCGCTAAGGGTAGGTAGAAGGTGCTGTTCTTTGACAGTTATATCCATAATGCAGCTGCGCAGACCAACAACATGCACGACAGGACCGCCCACAAATATACATATATATTAGGGTGGTCCAAAAGTATATGCAAAAAATTGAAATTAGTTGGAAATGTTCTCCACATGGCTAAAATTATGCTCGAGTATAAGATGTTAAAACAGCTGATGCAAAATATTGACTAAATTGGTGAATATTTAGAGGTCGCTATGTGTCTCCATATTTTTAAATATTAGTCAAAATATTGGAACTTTTTAATAGAAGGCATTTATTGGTTGTCATTGATAACTTATTCTTGATGAATTACAATAATTCACAAAAAAATCAAGATATTACATTATCTGAAAAGTGGAATGACATTCACATACTCGGCGTATGATGCAATAATAATTGTTGTTTCAGCTTGTTGATTTCTAAGCTCATTTGTAAAGTGATGACGCAGTAACGCCCCCTCGTTTCAAATGGTAATAAGTCAGCGAGGATTGATTAATTGTTCATTTGTAGTTTAAGGTATAACAGTTGACGTAATACAAATGAATACAATTGCTGGTTTATGCAAGTATATATATAATTATTTAGGTATGTAATATACTTTGTTTATTTAGTGCATAGATAATTTGCATTTTTTTTATCAATATCAGACTTAACTAAAGAATATTAAAATTATATGTTAACAAACTTTATGTTCATATTTTAATTCACAATATATATATATATATATATATATATATATATATATATATATATATATATATATATATATATATATATATTTATATA
The DNA here is from genome assembly GCA_963969495.1 of Ceratothoa steindachneri. Taxonomy (NCBI): domain Eukaryota; kingdom Metazoa; phylum Arthropoda; class Malacostraca; order Isopoda; family Cymothoidae; genus Ceratothoa; species Ceratothoa steindachneri. Next base: position 144,479,500 of record OZ018321.1, on the reverse strand, counting down.
TATATTTATATATATATGTATATATATATATATATATATATATATATATATATATATATATATATATATATATATATATATATATATATATATTAAGCATGACTGCCGTAATTTTTTACAAACACAGGAGCCTATATATTTATGTCAAATTAAATCTTATTCTTTCATGAATATTGAATATTTAGATATTTTAGAGTATAAAAAATATCTTCTAATTATAACTAAATGAAAGGGAACCATGAGCTCACTCAGTTACAATAAGTTTTATTTCTGTTGTTTCACATTATGGCTGGAAGTACTCCTTTATCTGCGGCAGTCTCGCTTTTAGGACATCCTACTAGTGAGCTTTCATATGCAAGACTACGATCATGTGGTCATGTGCTTCGTGTTGTTCAGTACCACCATCAAGTGGAGTCAATGACTTGAAAACAAAGTTACAACCTCGCTTGCAAAAGAGTCATAAAAGTATGGAAAACAGCTCGAATTTCCACACAGCGAATAGACTATTGCGTTAGGAAACTCTCAACGCTGTATGAAGAGTACCTTTCTTTGAAGAAGAACCTCAAAACCGAACTGTACTCATGTAGAATAAATGAGCGTAGTTTAGAATCTATGTACTTTTTCAAAATTTTTTGTCATAGCCTCAAAAACTGCTTTAAATGTTGTAAAAAATAAAGAAGACCGCTAAATTCTGTTGATGCAGAGAGAGAACATTTTCTCCTGCAGTATGTCGTGCCGTGATAAGATTACTTCAGCCAAGGAATCCCGAAAAAGATATCGACATGAGAAGGCTTTACAATACCAAGAAAAAGTATATACCTCTAAAAGTCAAGCAGAGGCTGCTGGTCATGCAGATTTCAAGTAATCATCATCTGAAGAAGAAAGTTTAATTGTGTCAGACGAAGAGTTTTGTCCACCATCTTCAACTAGAAAAAAGAATGCACAATATAGTCATTCAGATTAAAAAAATATCTTTACAGCTTCAGGTATGGCTGCTGTTCTTGATCGTGCAAATATCACGGATAGAAAAACAACAATGGTTGCTGAATCAATAGCAAAAGTCTTAGGTCAGGTTATTGCAGCTATGACACTTTCCAGGAGTTCGAAAAGACATTCCAAAAAGCAAGTAAGAGAGACAACATACATTGAGGACAAAGCTTCGTTGTCTGTTGAAGGACCTATCCTTCTTCACTGAGATGGAAAACTAATACCTGCTATTGATGAGGCAAAGGCAACAGTAGAACAAATTGCAATAATAGCTTTTGTAAATGAAATGGGAAAACTTCTTTGTGTGCCAAAAATAACACGAGCAAAAGGAGAACAATAGGCTATGCCATGCATTTCATCAATTAATGACTGGAATCTTCGTAAAGAAGTTCAAGGCCTTGTATTTGACACAACTGCATCATCATATTTTTGAAATTATGTTGTCATGTGCTTCCAATATTTTACTTGGGCTTACAAGTGGTCCAAAGAGGATTTTCTTCGAACGTTTTAAAGAACAATGGTTGACACTTAAAAAGGATTCTTTTTTAGAGTCGGATAGTAGTTTATTCCTCTTTCCAGTAATGCATAATCTTCGAGGAGAAATAGTCCCATATTTTCAGGAAGCTTTGAAATATCTTCAGTTGCGTGACGATTATGAAGAATTGCTGCGACTCAGTCTTATCTTTCTGGGGGGCATTGATAAGACAGAAGTTACATTAAGAGCCCCAAGAACGACTCATCATGCACGCTAGGTGGCTAAGGCTATATTTATCCTCAAGTACAACTAACGGAACATGTAAAGGCCAATATTACAGAGTGCTCTCTTTTTATTGATTTGGTCTACTCGCGTTTATGGAATGAAGCCTATTTTGGAATTAATGCTCCTTTAAATGACATTCTAATTCTTAAAACTTTGCAAAAGTACCCAAATCAGACAATATCTAAAGAACAACCACAGCACTTCACAGACACCTTTGGTATCTTCTAGAAAATCTTTTTGGTCTTGCATTTTTCCGATCATAGAATTAATGCTGAGACCAAACAGAAGTTTTTCTCGAATCTCCAACGTAATGAACACACCAAAGTTGTTCGCCGATTGAATCTTACAAAAAACATCGAGGATTTGGATTTGTATGAACTGGTAACTCAAAAAACTAAGCTAATCTTCTGTCTCCTAATGAAAGATGAATACAAGTTTGCAGAGGATACATTCCTGAAGACTAACCCAAGTTCTTGGGAAGAGAATAAGTGCTTTCAAGAATTTCAACGTTGAGCGATTAACTTAATAGTTGTTAACGATCCAGCAGAAAGAGGTATTGCACTTATAAAATCGTATAATGCATCTCTAACAAAAGATGAAGAACAGAAACAGTTTCTTCTCAGACTTATGGCAAAACATCACAAAGATTTTCCCTCATGGTCAAAAGGATCAATGTTTAATCAACAATTTTAGTTATAATTTGTGTCAAAAAGAAATCATTTGCCATTTAACTAGTTTCTTTTCACTTTATTATAAATATTTAAAAAAAAGTGTCTATCAACACCAAGTTCTGTTTCAAATAAACTAGTATTTGCAAAGACTGTTCATTTCTATCCATATAACGACCAGTAATATTGTTCGATTTTGATGAAATTGAGTATGTGACCAACTTTTTAATGTGGTAATACAATCAGGCATGTGGAGATGATAAACAAAAAAAAAATTCTTTTTTTGGACCACCCTCATATATATAGAAATAGAAATGATTATTTTTCTTCTGTTGGAAAATATTTCCAATTAGATTAAATATATATAGTAACCGACATATATTCAGGTGGATAATGGTGTTAATCTTGATTGATGAGTGCCATCTGAAAAACTAAGAGCTTCATCACTGTTCTCACGGAAATTTGATACAATATTTGCTGATTTACAAATGTAAACCTTTAAAGGGGGCTTGACCTAAAATTGTAAAATTCAAAGATTATCAGTAATGTTTTGGATTTGTTACTGAAAGAATATCAGCAATCATCTTGCAGGCCTAAACAAAAATTGGCTCATCTTGTATACATAAATCACACTTATTCATATTTTAGCCTAAATATTGCCATTATTTATATCTTTCATGCTAATTTTGTAAGAAAACTACATAAATATACTAAGAACAGTATAAAATGTAAGAAATAAAATAACAGCGAAAAGGACATTATTTCACAGAATAAAAAATTCAATTAGTCTTACCTTTCAGTTTTCTTTTATTTGACCTTGAAGCACTATGTATGTTTGAACATACACAAATATTTATGTCTGTTCAAAAGAAAATAGTATGGAGAATGTTTGAAAAGTCGTTATTCAAAACTTTATAACTTCATCAAACAAATAAAAAAAAAAGTTTGAATTCATTGGCACTTTTTATTGAAATATTTGTCACAACGTTTTGTGTAAACATCACCTGTACTGAAAAAGTGAGAGTCATAACTCTTTTGATGATAGTTTACTACATAAAGGTCATCAACTGCATAACCTGAGTAATTATTGACGGCATGTGCCTGATATATATATATATATATATATATATATATATATATATATATATATATATATATATATATATATATATATATATATATATATATATATATCAGAATCTCTATTTATTCAAATGCTTAATCCATAATTAAATTCGAGTCAGTCGTCCACACCACTTTACATCTATTAATTAAAATATCTTAATTTTAGTTTGTTTTATAATTCATTTTTACCTAAAATGTAATAATAACTCACTCAATGACCCGATAATTATAATGTTCTATTAGATAGTTAACTATATTTCAGTTATTTTAAACAACTACCATGTTTAGCTCAGTTCAAATTTCCTACATAATAAATGATTCGATTCCTATCTTCTCTCAAGTTGGTAAGCGTTCATTCATTTATTTCCTCTTAATTTTTCCTTTGTTTTCTCAGTTTGTTTTATAATTTTGTAGTGTTTTTCTTTTGTAAGTTTGCATTGTCCTCTCTCGGTAATTTTTGCATTGTTTTCTTGAAAGTTTGACTAAACTTTAAATTTATTCATTATTACATTGTCGCATTATTTTCTCTTAAATTCAACAAACTTTAAACTTATTATCAGTCATTAATACATATATCGATTTATGTATTCTGAGCTTGCTTGCTTTAATATTGTTTTACTCCATTATAGGCTGAACATGAACATAGCTAATGTTCGAAAAGTTCCAAATTATATATGTTCCGAATTCCGAATACTAGTTCTGGCTTTAACCTACATACTAAAATCAAGGTTCCCGAAGGATGTTCCAATTTCTACATTTATATATATATATATATATATATATATATATATATATATATATATATATATATATATATATATACATATATATATATTTTGAGATTCAGAAACTGATAAAATAGGGAAAAATATTTTAACCGCTATAAGAAAGGTTCATATCTATCAGATCCACGACGCTCATTGACTGAGGTAACTATCCTCAACTCCAGAAAAGGTTGATTCAAGAAGACTTTTGTGTGTAGGTTTTATCCGGTGAGAGACAAAACAGGTGTTTTAATAATAAATGAAAATCTCATGACACATAATAAAAAATGGATGTAGTTTCAGGGCAAGAAAAGGAAAAGTGGTATCATGACCCGTTAAAACGCTGACGAAAATATCACGTGGTCCATTAATTGCATAAGAATAAAAATGGGAGAATTAGAAACGCAGGAATTAGAGAAAACTATTTTAACGCCTATAAAAAAAAGAAAAAGAGAGTTGAACTTGAACCTGTGTCATCAAGTGCTGATCGCTATAAGAATCACGAAGCTCATTCACTGAATTAATCATTCTCAAGCACAGAAATGTTTGATTCAAGAAGACTTTTGAATACTGAAGTGTAGGTTTTAATCAAGTGAGAGATAAGACAAGTGTTTTTCTAGTGGAAAGGGGCATGTTTTTTTTTGTCTATAATAAGTGAAAATTACATGGCACGTGATGTAATTAATAGCCCAAAGAAAGGAACAGTGGTATCAAAACAACGTAAGATTTTAATCGTTCACGTTATATATTTACTTATGGATAAAAACCTACACTTCTTTATTTAAAGAGGCTTCGTGAATCAACCTTTTCTATGGCTCAGGATGGTTAGCTTAGTCGATGAGCGTCGTAGTTCTGATAGCGATTAGCGCTTGACAACACAGGTTCGAATATAACTCCTTTATTAACATTTATATAGCGGTTAATAAAGTTTTCCCTATTTTCTGAGCTTCTTAATCTCCCATTTCCTTTCTTAAGCGTTTATTGCTTCTCGTAATATATTTGTCAGCGTTTTTCTCGGCTATGATACCACTTTTCCTTTTTTGGGGCTGTTAACTATATATATATATATATATATATATATATATATATATAAGAATCCCCCAAATAGCCAGTGAGTAGAGTAGTAAGTGCAAAAAATCCTACAGCAAAATGACAGGTGGATTCCAAGTACTTTCGAACATTTTTGGTTCATTCTCAATGAATAACGAATTACTTTACAGAGGTTGTATATAAACGGTGTTCCAATAACTTGGACAGATTTTAAAAGTGAGTTAAGTTTAAGCGTCTAATGATTTTATATTTTTTTTTCAGATTTAACAACTTCAGTTTTTGGCAATTTCAATCATGGAATGATTAACAATCGAACAACGTGTTAAAGTTATCGAAGCCTATTATGAAAATGGACGTTCAAACAGAAAAAGCATTTCGGGCACTTCGCGATTTTTTTAGTCAACATAATCGACCAACCGAGATTGGAATTGGGAAAAGTATTCGTAAATTTAAACAAACGGGGTCGGTGGCAGATATGAAAACGCCATTGCGAGCTCGTTTATGCCGTTCAACTGAAAACATTGCTGCAGTGCGCGAGAATTTGGCCGAAGATCCAGACACCTCTATTCATCATCGCGCGCAGGAATTGAACCTCTCCACAACAACGTTTCATCGAATTTTGACAAAAGATGTGTCTCTACACGCTTACAAAATTCAATTGACACAACAACTGAAGACTGCTGACCATTTGAACCGCTCTACATTCGTCAAATGGGTGCACGAGCAAAGACAAGCCGGTAATGATTTTCCGCGAAAAATCATCTTTAGTGATGAAGCCATTTTCATCTTGGTGGATTCATTAATAAGCAGAATTGTCACATGTGGATTGATGAAAATCCTAGGATGATTGTTAAAAAGCCACTGCATCCACAAAAGGTCACTGTTTGGTATCCACTTTTTGCTAGCAGAATCATTGGGCCGTATCTCTTCGAAAATGATGCCGGGATTTCTGTTACGGTGACAGGCGAGCGATACCGTGCCATGATAACCAACTTTCTATAGCCTGAACTGAATTCTATAAATGTTGAAGATTTTTGGTTTCAACAGGACGGCGCCACATACCATACAGCCAATGCAACAATGGCTTTATTGAATGAGAAGTTCTCAGGTCGCATCATCTCTCGAAACAGCAAGGTGAATTGGCCAACACGATCGTGTGACTCGACGCCTTTAGATTTCTTCCTTTGGGGTCATCTCAAAAGTAAAGTCTATGCCAACAAGCCAACAACAATTTAACAGCTGGAGGATGAGATAATAAGGCATATTGGTGAGATCGAGGAGCAACTATGCAGAGACGTCATGAAAATTTTGACCATCGAGTGGAGGTGTGCCGCCGAAGCCTTGGAGAACATTTAGGTGATATTATTTTTTACACATAATTGCCATAACTCAAATAACTTGATAGAATAGTTGAATCAATAAATTTTTACGAATAATACGGTTTTATTTGCTGTTAACTTCGATCTGTATTAATGGAACACCCTTTATAACAGACAACGGAGTGGTGCCCTGCCCATGTAGAGCGAAATGACACAAAATAGAGAAATATTATCATAGACGGAATTAAATACCGAATAAGAAGCGTAAAGACATAGATAAGGTCTACTTCTGAAATTTTCATCTGTAAGAAAAGAATGTAGACATTTACGTCACTGAATTTTTTATTTGACACAAACCTACAAGAAAATTAAATTTACTCGCAGGAAAATGAGAAATTATTCTAGTAAGCGTGTTGTTCTTTCTTTAACAAGACCTTATTCAGAAAATTAACAATAATCATATACACACACACATATATATATATATATATAAAAATTATAGAATAAAAAATGTTAAATAAGGCAAAAGCGCTCGCGTTTATACTTTCTTATTTTCCTCTAGCCAATCTTTATCTTTATCATCACCCGAATTTTGTGAGCTTCTTGTCGGCTCTTAGATGTGGCATGAGAAACTCTTACGGCGGCTCAAACCTATCTGTAAGACTCCTCTACTCTCTCAATTCTTTCCTAAGCCAGGAGCTCCCGAAAGCAATAAAAAGGGACCAGTAAAGCACGTGGGGCACTAAGGCCTCGGACGATTGGCCACTCTCCTGTCTCCTGTGCCTGAATCCTTTTACACAAAGTAGCTGGTAAACTTAAAGATAAATGAATAGATATATGTATATAAAATGATCACCTTCATGCTTGACTTGAAATTTCTAAAATGCTCTTCTTTTGTATTTCAGGTAAGGGTGAACGAACTACGCTTTTCTAATAAGAGCAATGGATTAACCAGGTAACACTTATATTGTTGAGCGGGATTTTAATCCTGATTAAAGTTACTTTTTTATTATTCTGTAAATAACTAAATTTGTATAATTTAGTGGAAATTTGGGGACTGGTTATTGGCCCTGAGAAAAGCTACAAGTTTTGGAATATTGAGACCAGAGTTGCCTTGACTCGTTTCATCGGAAGTCAGCTTTTGTCCATAAAAGAAAGTAAGGCGATAGAAGGAGTGAAGAATTGCGATATTGATAAAGTTTGAATAATTAATAAAAAAAATGTATTAAAATTTCACTAGCGAGGTAATATTTTACAAATTTATTTTAGACAATACAATTTATTGGAAATATTTAATTGTTTATAAATCTGAAGCACATTGCAAAGTAACACGGAGTAAAACATTTGACATAAGAGCCACAAGTTAAGGCATCCATGGTTCTAAAGCTTCAACAAACCCTCCTCGAGGATGAATTTTCATCGTACAACTTTATCACCTTATGTGGGATGGCAATGTCTGTTTCTTTTATTGAAAAGCGAACATAACAGCATAGAACCACTTGGCCCTGTCCCATTTTACTTTTTTGCCTCTTCAAAAAGATGCATGATTTTTAGGTCATTTTACTTATGAACACAAACTCACACACAAGTATACAAACCACGATATCTGTAATAGAATAATAGCTTAATAATCTATCTACGTAGAATAAGTAGTTCCATATATAAACTGCCTAAAACGATGGTGTTTTGTAATTCTTTTCCAATGTTTTGCGTATTTTTAAAATCCGCTCTCCCTCTGGTTTTTGGTATTATTATCGGTCGTCTTTTATCAAGAGCATCCATCTTTTTAAGAGCTATTCTATGTTGGAATTCACCCAACCTAAACTTTGATACTGGCAAGGGGTACCTTGACAAATGCATAGATATGCACATGCTGGCATAAATTTCTTGAAAATTATGCCTCCCATATCACCCTCTGACCAAATCCATCAATAGCTCAAATTATGATGGTAGACAGGGAGCAGAGGAACTGAGGAACTTTACTAGCGTGAGTCGTTAGGAAAATCTTTGCCTCAAATCAGGTATACATATTTGTACGGTCGAGATTTGTGCGATATTCCTTGCTTTTCGCATCATGCTTAACCTGTATTTTACTTTTTTATCATTTTTAAATCCTTGAGAAGCGTTTTAGATTCTTTTCACCATTTTATCGCTCCCCATCTTCTAATATATAAAATACTTGTTAGCAAAATAAAAATTCATAAGATATAAGGTCTCTTATTGCTGAGCGTTAAGTCATATCAGAATTCAGAGTAACGAGCAGGCGAAAAACCTGCTCGTTTGGCCACTCTTAAAACTCTGGTGGATTCTGGGCTACCATATATGGACTTCTTCCACTTTATGTGTGAGGTTTGTGGAAGAGTGAGTGGCATAATTCCGTAAATTTTAAACTGCAGACTATAACGAATTAGAGTTGTCGAGTGACGAGAAGTACCAAATATCTGAGGCGGCTGTTTGTTACCAATGAATATTTAAACTCTCATTGACTCATGCTGGAAAAATTAGCCTTTCAATGTGAGGTCGCTGGTTCGAATGTATTTAAATGGAAACTGAATTTTTCCATCATTAACGAGGCGGGCAATTTTGCCGAGAGTCTCAATGTTACACTGGATACTTTTGAATTACATAAATATCACTCACTACCTATCGGTAGAAGGGAAGATGTGTATAAGACTTCTGGCAATTAATTTGTTATGTCATTCGTTAGAGATCTTGAGAGTTCAGGTGGGTTTTTTTTTCCATCTTGGCGTCCTAGGAGTCAACACCCGCCTCACGCACAATTGAGGTCATGGGTTCGAATCCTGGTGGAGAATAATTTTCCATATATATATATATATGTATATATATATATATATATATATATATATATATATATATATATATATATATATATATATATTAAAGTCTAGGTTGTATTTGTTTTGGAAAGTTCTTACTGGCAGATAATGGTATTGGTGTATGATGGAGATTAAAAATCAGTTGAGGGAGATCAACTTTATTTATTCCTATTTAAAACGAATCCATATTTTGGTGGTCATTTTTCGCATTTTTTTCCGGCATCCTCAGATTGAATTCTTTATTGTTGTTGAGGCATGATTAATGTCAAGTTTTCCATTCATGTCGCTTTCTTTAGTGTCGTGGTAGTTGTTTCGTGGTCCTGAGCAACAAAGAATTAATTTCGATGAGGTGAGTGAAGTAAGGGGAGAGAAAGATAGCTATATAATTTTTTTTTCGGGGGGGAGGAGTGCAAGGTGATTTAGTGTGTGTCAATGTAGTTTGCCAGGAAACTGGTTGATCTTTTTATCTGATTATTCTTTTTAATTAGTCCTTACTTATTTTGTTCTAGTTTATTATATTTCTTGTTTCTTTCTATTTGGTTTGCTTTATAGTCTATTCTTTATTTTGAGTTATCTTTTCTGGTAAGGTTCGTTCTAATTCATTAGTGTAATTAATTTTGATCTATATATATATAGTCTTTGTTATATATATGTTGCTTATAATTGTTTTTACTGATTTTTCTTATTCATGATTTTCTGTTTATATTAGGCATTCATGCCTTTGTTTTTGGTATTTACTTGAAGTGCGACCGAATTAATCATTTTTATATTTTTTTTCTATTTTGGCTGCATTTATTTGAGTTTTGCTTTTTCTGCTTGCCGTCTGTGGAGCCTACCGCTTGGGAACCTATTGTGTTTATAAGTTCTTTATTGGATCCTTATTAGTCTACTCGTCTTGTAATTCTTCTAATTTTGTCCATATATTCAGAGCCCGTTATTCTAGGAATATATTTATTGTTTCTATTCCTGCTGTCTCTCTAATCTCTCTAATTCCTTTTCTATCTCTTATTCTTGTATCATTTGATAAGGTATGTTGCTTTATTTTGGATACGTTGCAGTGTTTTCTTGCTCGTTGTTTAGGTTATGTGTATTGAGACCGGTGAGTAAACTAATATTAATTCGATGAATGCTTTATATAGCCTTCTCTTTCGTCGACCATTCATTATTACTAGAATGTATAGTAGTCTTATTCCCAATTTTGCTTTAGCTTTTCTTGCCTTCGTTTGTGCGTAGAATCCTTTTGTTTTAATATGCAGTCGCAACACATTTCTCTCCGTCGATGTTAAGCTGGTCTTTCTTGGTTCTCAGTATTGGGATAATTTCGAACTTTTGTATGTTGGTTTTAATTTTCTATTTATTTTCATATTCATTAATGTTTTTGTTTTCTGTCTTGTTGTCAGTGCTTGCAAATTAAGTGCAACTAATTTATTTGAGTGATATTGTCCGCATAATATATATTAATACAGCCTGGTGTTATTGTGGGCGGAAGGTCAACCGTATGAATCGCAAAGATGCTGGGACTCATGCACCCTCTTGTGGGAGAAGGTCTTAAGACAGAAGGCTGGTCCTTTGTGGCCCTCGATGATAATGTAGGATTTCCTATTTCTGATGTAGTTAGTTAGTCAACACTCTCCCAATCTTGATGCCAAGATCTAGTTGTAACAGCATATATTTAAGTGTTTCAACCCATACCTTGTCTAATCTTTCTCGAGATTACGAAGGAGCAAGTACAAAGTATCTTTTTTTGGCCTTTACTTCTGCTATTTTTTCCGTTAGTATGGCTAATGCTATTCTCGAATCCCTGATGTTCATTGTATTTTCCTTTTTCTTCGAGGAATTTGATGATCATTTATTAGGTTACTTTTCGAAGTCTTTTCCCAGAAAATTCACTAGCGATATCGGTCTGAATGTCGAGACTAAATGAGATGGTTTACCATGTTTCGTTAAGAATACCATCTTTGCTAATTGGAATATTTCTGAGAATGCTCCCATGTTTAGATACAGGTTGAAGAGGTTGGTTATGGAACGTGTTATATTTCAGAGGGATCTCTCGTAATTATATTTGGTTAGGCCTGTCTTCCTGGGTCCCTTCTTTATGAAGGAAACGATGGCTCTTTTCAATAATCATTGGTGCTTGTCCCTCAGTTTCTCCTGATCTTTTATCTACTCTTATCCCTGGCGTCAGTCTATTTCTGATGTTTGTTCGTATACATATATCCGTCAACTCTTTCTTCTGTATCTTTTTGATATCCTTCGTTGTCTATATATTCAGTGGTGTAGAAGTGTCTCCAGTGCTTTCTAAACTTATATAATATTCCTCCGTTCTTCTTTAGATATTCTTCTTGTTCATTTTTAATTTGTATTTCATTTTGGATGGTATGCCTATTATTTTGCTGAACACCTCTTAAGCCTCGCTTGGTTTGTCCGTGTTTTCTACCTTCCTTATGAACTCTTTCGATTTTTTATTCTGTTTTTCTTTCATAAGGTAGATCATTCCGCTCGTTATTCGTTTCAGATATTTAGTTTTTGCTGGTTTATACCATTTATTGCTATTTCTAAGTATTTACTTTTCATGTTTCACGCTTTCCTCTTCATCTTATTTGACCATTTCGGGTACGGGAGTGTTTGTATTTAATTCTTTGTAAACATTTTTTATCTGCTTTCATGATGTTATTTATTATTAGTACTGTAACTTCCTCCATTCCCCGATGTTTTTTCCTTACAGTTCTGGTTTTGCATAACCTTCCATCATTGCTGTATAAATTTCTCAGTTCGTCCTTTTATACGATTTCGTTGGTCTGAATGGAACCTGTATTGGATTCTGGTTGATTGTCACCAAAGTTCCAGATTCCCGCAATTCAGAATCCCAGTAACAGGGTTAAGTTATTCCTGTTGAATATTTTCATTAGTGAGGGGATTTTGATGTAAGAGCGGCGAGGAGGGGGCTGGTAAGCTGCTGCTATTGTAAGTTGGGTATATTCCATTTCTACTGCCACAGCAGCATACGCCTCTTCTCCATCTCGTTCCTCGACCTACTGATTACAGTTTTTTATTGCGATAGCTCTTTCATCAAAACATTCCCTGGTCTGTTTCATTTTCATAGTTATAATTAGAAATTTTAATTCTTTTTTTCGCTTCGTAGATAGCGATGATGTCTAGGGCAGGTTAGATGAAAATGTCACCATATTGTATGGTTTTACATTTCCATTCGTCTGTGTTTATATGAAGAATTTTTATTATTTTAATGGCGTAGTCCATTGTTTTTATATAATATTCACTTTTACGTACCCTTTGCTTTGCTTTTGCACGCTTTTACTTCCCACTTATTAGCAACTTGATATCGCTGGGCTAAATCTAATTCACTTCTCATCTATTAGTCTTCATGGATGTTTGTTCATGCTCGGTAACATAAGTCCATTTAAAGATTTCGTTTTTATTCCTTTTTATATGTGGGTTGGCTTGGCCTCTTTTAGAAGGGGGGGCCTCGTGTACGAAAACTCGAAGTTTATAATATTAGCTTCCTAGCGGCAGCCTTTAACGCTTACGTTTTCTGTATCAGTGTCTGTTAAGGATGGTATTTTTTATTTTCCTTTTTTCATTTATCTTTCTTTATTCTCTTGTAATTTCCGCTTCCTCGTCAAAATTGTCAGTTTTCTTTTCTTTTTTGTTTTTTCTTTCGTTTCTTCTGCTTTTTTTTTGTCTGCTAAGGTTGTATGTCCCTTGTTTGTTTTGGACGGACCCGTACCGGTGGATTAGTTAGACTCCCCACCATAGGTTTCAACCCAGCCCCTTTCCGGGGGCACCACTGGCACTGGTATCTGGCAGTAGGATACTCCTCAAACCTGCTTTTTCCCGTGTATCCATTTATGAAATTGTTACTGCAATGATTAGTTAGGACGAGGTTGAGATGACAGTGTCAATTAGCCAAGGCATTTGGCCTAGGATGTGAGGCGGATGAGGGAAGTAGGCAGTTTTATTGTGGATGACTACGAGGATTTTGGGTGTAGAAGGGAAAAATGTTGAAGCAAAAATGAAAGGTGAAAATGAAAATTGAGGTTGAAAATAAGGTGAAATTTGAATGAAGTGCACCTTGCTTTCTTCTTCTCTTAGTTTCTCGTATTATCAAACTTCTCTCCCTTCTCTATACAATTCGTTGTATTATAAAACTTCTTGATTAGTTGACGATGAAATTCTATTGCGCGGCTACATTTACCAAGCTGAATGAATTCCGAGTGAAGACGGTCCAAGCGGTGAATTCAGAATAAAGTTCTCTTTCGTTCTTTGATGCTTTAGAGGTTGAAGTTAGAGTGTAGTTTAATATTACGTGAAAAGTGCAGTACTCGCTCCCAGCTGGTGGGTGGGATTTAAGGTTTCAGCCCATTTCTTGATGATAAGAGCTTCCATATTCTTCAGGCAGCGAAGATCCGAGTTTATTCTGAGGATGGTCGTGTTTTCAATCAGAAGTATTCTTGTAATTTGTTCGTTGTGCTGTTACTTCTAGTGTCTTCTGATTCCCTTTGCTTGCACCTGCATGTTTAGGGCTCGGCTGAGAGTAGTAGTGTTTTCTTCTAGGTTTCTTCCAAACAGATATAACTCCCCTATTTGAAATAGCAAATCTCCATAAATGCATTAAAAATAAATACATTTTTCAAACAATAAATCTGGCTAATACTTCGTCATCACTATTTCATGCAAAGTAAAAATAAATTATTTTATGGCAAATTCATGCCAAGCTTCTCTGTTAGCCCGGATAGATGAAAGATGATGTAAAACACTTAACCAACACTTCGTCCACCCGATCATTCTCTAATCTTATCTAGAAAGGTAAATCTTTTAAAAATCCTTCCAACATTGCCTAAGACCTTAACTCTTATTACATTAGCATTGCCACAGAATTTTTTAATTATATCTCAACAACCCATATCTGCCACATGAGATATATGCCTGACAGAAACATTAATTCCTTCTTCGCTTATCCATCTGCCAATATTGAGTATTGTTAACTTTAGTGTAAATTAAAAATAAACCTTTCTACCCTTAATTCTTTTGTATCTTTCATTACAATTTTTTGGCTGATATGACAAGTTTAATAATATCTCTTCTTTTTAATGAATCCTAATGACGTGTTATTTTCGTCAATTCTTGAAATTTTTTTTTTTTATCTCAATCCAAATTCTAGGTATTTTTCCTCATTTCTACCTTTCCTCAGGATATTTGAAAAAATAATCTACATGGGACCAGTTTTTTATTTCTGAAATTAAAACCTTTCATCCACATAAATATTGATTTCCTTCAAACATGGGCACATCTAACGCAATTTCTAAATTTTTGTCGACACTTTTGTTGCCCTAAATTGGTCCCACTCACTTATTTCAATTTTTTTATTTTCTAAAGCATTTGATAAAGAAAATTATAAAGGTTTTCTCAATTAGCTTGCTAAAATAGGAAACCTTGACATAATTAATCTCTGGTTTAAACAATACCTAACAAACCAATCAACAATCAGTAGCAGTTGACGGTGTTCTCTCAAGCCATTCTCTTTCTAATTTTCATTAACGATATTTCCCTTTCTTCAAATTAATAGATTTCATACATTTTTGCTGATGATACCTATGTATTTATTACGCACATCAACCACCATACATTAATTACTAACCTTAAAACTTTCTAACCCGCTGTTTTAAAAACTAACCCTGAACATCAATAAAAATCACCTCTATAAATTTTTTTCTTGATAAGCCCATCAACTTATTTCGCATACTAATTGAAATCCGATCTATTAATCGATCTTTACTGGGTTCATTAATATTTACATTAATGATAGACGTGAGTTAAGGAACCACGAATAAATACACCTCAATGTCGTGGTATAGCAAGAACCGAGTGGTGGTGTACGTACGTATAGGTTTGGTACGTACCTCAAAACTCCGTGATTAAGTTTTCTCTAGTAGAGTGCGATATTTAATTATTATTATTACGTTATTTTTAATCTTTGAAGGTTTCTAGTGCCATGCTCAGCGTTTTGATGATTGGATTAAATGCTTCTAAGAAACTAGACCTTTAATTAAAACATGAACAAAAATTGAACTCTAACAAACAAACTACACAGTTTTTAATTATACAAGTTTAATGAGTCTTACTAAATTACACAATAGAATATACAGTAATGTTTTACACAAAGCTCACTTTAATATAGAACGTTAATTGACCTTCTCCTAAAAAAGAGATAATGGGATTCATTTACCTTAAAAAACAAACGGGAATCAGGTTTGAGACTGACCTTAGCATCAATTTTTATGTCGCCTCAAAAATGTTGTTTCGGAAAGGTGCGTAGACTGCCATTCCAGATGTTGTCTGATGGGGGATAGTTTTAAACCCACAGATGAATTCGAAGCGTGCGACGGATGGCGTTAAGCACGTTGTGTTTGTAAAACGATTTTACTAATGGGACAGGGAAAGTAGGCTTCTTCCACTCTTCGGGTTTATCTGGGAATAATTATCACTGACGAGAGATGAGCAAACGAGTGAATCCTTTAACGAAAGGGAGTGCTTGAGGAAGTTCACTTTGGGGTATTATTCCTCAAGGGCGAGCACTATCTCTGGGATTTGTTGTACACCATGATAGGATATTTCTCTGACGAGAACTAGTTAAACTTGCTTCTCAAATACAAGTTAACTTAAAGTTCGGTGTGACCACCAGGAACTGGCTCAGGATGAGCTTCTTCTACGTCACTTTCGTTGGTTTGCCGGGCACTTATGCCGGACTTCGCTGTCTTGATGACTGATTCGAGCTTCCTCGTTCTTCCAAAGCTATCAGAATATATATACTTCGCCACCCCACTGGAGGTAGGGGAGGGAGAGGGGGGGGATAAGGACTGCGGAATTTAGTCTCCTCCTCTAACGGTTTTACTCAGAGCGTCGTTCATCTAGCCTAAACGGCACTTTTGGCATTTGGTTATCACTGCTCTAATTTCGCATAAGAAGTGAAATTAAATACCAATTATTAAGGGAAATCTTGCTGGTTTAACCAATGTTTGGCTCAATGGGGTAAAAAATCTGATGATTAGTCCATTATCTGGTTTTCTGCGGCCTTTCTGGTTATCCTCAAGGCAAGGGGAGAGATAGAGAGGGGAGCTAAGTAATAAGGTTACACCGGCAACAATGCCAGGACGTTGCGGTTACCGTAAATGGCTTCAGTTTGGAGGGTGGAATATCGATTTGCATACATTCCATCTTTGTAAGAGCTTAATGGGGGTAAACTCCAGTGAAAACCCAAACAATTCAACAAACATCATCGACAAAAGCAAAGTTAAAAATCTTAGACCATAATACTGATTCTTACGGTTTGCTTGGGTCAAGCATCTTATACTCTTAAGTTTCTTTGAACTTAGGCGCACACGCGCGCGCGTACAAAGGCCACCGATCGACATAGGCCTCACGAGCCTAGTGGGGTACGTTTCACAACACCCAATTTACCAGATAAATAAACAAAAAACAAATAATCGATTACACCAAGAAAAAAGGAGCTTGGCTCTAAAGTGGTATTTAGCCAGCTACTTCCTTACATTTCTAAACCTTAAGAACTTAAATATATACACAAAACACGAACACAAAAATGAAGAATAGTTTTAAGATAAGCGGGAGATGAAATAACATTCGTTGGGGTTTCGACTCGGGTTATACAACGGATTTACCTTTTCGGCACCTTTGATATAATTAATATTAAATTAATGCTCGATGACCAACCTTTACAGCGCATGAGTCAGCCGTATGTCACAAACTGGTAATAGTTTTCCAACCTACTCGTACTACCTTTTTTATAGCAACTGTCTAACTTTGATCTCACCCTTATGGGTAGGGGGGCCTGTTGCAGGGTTGCATAAGTAATGGGAACGGAATTTCCATCTTCATCCTTTATCAAGCTAAACTGGGAGATCGAGTTTAGATTCAATTAAATGGAGGTCGGAGAAAAGTTTCACTATGGGATCATTAATGGGCTTGGTTCTCACAACGAATTGGGGTTTTAATTGTAACTCCGTGGACGTTTCGTTCTGGTAGAAGACTACTGAGGGTATGGATAATCATTATCTGCTTCTACCATCTGACCCTTTCTAGATGCACTTTCACGTGCGAGCAATCTTTCTTTTTCTTCTGTCTCTTCTGTTTACGTTTGTGCTTGTTCTCTTTCCTAATGTATTCTTCTTTCTTCCACTTCTCTTCTCGTCTGTATTCTTCTTTCTTTTATTTTTATGTCCACCAGTATTCTCCTTTCTTCGCTTTCTTTTTACATTTTCGCCGCCTTCCTCTCCAGATGTGGGAGGGTCGGACCTACTTCCGGGGCCGTATCGAAGGCTTAGAAACTAAGCTCTTCTTTTACGTAGTTCTCACAAGGAGATAAAGGGGTCGGGACCAGGGACCTCTTATTTGTAGGCATCCGGGTAACTACGAGCTGAGCCACCGGATTTGGGGAGAGCTGCGCGCTCTAGCCTATTAATACTGAGCAGAATCTAATAGGCGCAGCCACTACCTCGATCCAACCAGTAAAATACTTCGACTGAATGTGGCATATGATCAACGGGGAACTTGGTTGGCCAACCAAAGAAATCCTGGACGACCACGAGCTTCTGGTGCTGGGGACTGACAGGGAGAAGCAATTTACTTGACACCACGAAACAGGTGCATCCCGTATCGGGTAACAAGATTGAGACTCGGCGACCATTTATTCGGCGAACTTTATTCCTTCAGGAGAATTTTTGTTGAGCACAATGTTCACCTGCTGGTCAAGGGAATTCGATGTGGCCGAAGCAGGCGCAGGATTAGGAGGTTGTTCTTTGTCAAGCATTGCCTCGAGGTTATGTAGCTGCTGGCTCTAGGAAGACTTAAGCCTCGAATTATAACTAATGTGTCTTGGGGGGGCCATAATTAAAGCAGGTTATGGGCTTTCTGGTGTGTAGGGTGTTCTTTACGAACTTAGGGGGTAGTTTTGCGGGGGTTTCTGGGGATACTTCCCTTTCTTTGGAGAAAAGGGTTTTTGAGGATACCCAGCTTTCTTGGGAGAAAGATGGTGGTTCTTTTTTACCTCTTGAGGGTATAACCTATGGTTGGAAGCATGCAAATCTGCTTCCTGCCAACAGTCCTTGAATAAGGCGGTTCGTCTGTCCTTGACGAAAGCGCGTATTTCTGGGGAAAAGGTACATAGAAATTGGTCCCGCAGCATGAAATTGGTGAGGGAGTTGAATTCATTCCCCACTTGTTCTGTCTCTAACCTATGTTTCCATGTTATTGGAAGTTTAAGAACCATCAATTGCTTAATTACATCCTAGGGGGTCAAAAAACAGTGTTATCTTTCAACAGGACAACGCTCCATGGCATGTAGCTAAGAATACTCGTCAATGGTTTGAGACACAAGGTATTGTTTCCATGGTCTGGCCAGCTCAAATCTCCGATCTAAATTCGATCGAAAACCTATGGGGAACTCTTGGTATAGCTACCAAGAACACAACAATTAAAAATAAAGAGCATTTGTACCAAAAACTTAGAGAAAAATGGAGTAAGATTGCGCCTAGCACCTGCAATAAACTAGTTCATTCTATGCTTAACCGTATAAAAGCGGTAATTAAAGCTAAAGGATGGTCAACCAAATATTAAAACTAATCTATATTGTGAAATATACTGTAAACTACCATGCCACGAGTTTCATTAACATTGAGATAAAAGAAACCAGAAACACTAGGGTGGCCCAATACTTTTGGCCAAGGCTGTATATATATATATATTTGTAAACTGTTCTGGTATCGAAACCAGAAGCCGTGAATTTAGATATCAATAAAAATTTGGCGACTGAGTTGAAAACGACCATTTCTTGTCTATAAATTGGATTAAGACGAAGACAGCTGGCGGCTTATCAGCTATGACAAAAATTATAACAAAGGAGTGAAAATGGGAAGTGTTTTAAACTCATTAGCATCGGGAGAGGAAAATTCCCCCCCATAGGCGAAGCTAAAAGTATTGTGGTCCAAGTGACCGCAAGAGGCCACGCCTCCTATACTATTTATAGAAGAAAAATGGAGGATTCGAGAGGAGATTCATTTACAGTTAGTAAAGAACTAATTACGGTTCGTTTAGCGTAGCGAAGCTCCCGTTATAACCGACTAAGTCTTGTTCTCGTAACACTTGCTTCCGTGACCGTAATCGTGTAAGCGCTTACAAGTCTTCGGTAAGCCTAGCCAAGCCGGTATATTATTTGAGTATCTTTTTGAGTCAGATACTAGATTAACTCCACCCTTCACCTCACTCGTGGGACTTGAGGAACCTCTCCAAAATATCCACGTCATTTTTTACCTTTCAAACTGGTGACGTCCTTCCTCTCTTGGGGTTCCTCATCCTCGCCCATAAAACCGGGTTACCTCCTACCTTTAACCACTTCCTGCTATTAAGTGGATGACCGTGAGCCCTACACAAAAGAAGTTTCTTATACCTCTTCAAAGTGGTGACCCCCCCTACGTCGCGAACAGTGAAGGCATCGAAAATATGGACTCTTCAAGCAACCATCAGACAGAACAAGGCGAATGGGACTTCGTGAACGCAATCAACATCAAGCCACCCATCTTCAAAGAATCAGCACTCACAGGTTGGTTTCACATTGTGGAGGCGCAGTTTCACATTTCTGGGCTAAAAAATGGAGGAGACCAAGTTTTTTCACATATTAGCCTTAATTCCGCCTGAGACTGTTAACCGTCTTACAACATCCATTTTGGCTCGGCAAAACTACCCAAATTTGAAAACGCAAGTGATCTCCCTTTTTAAGAACACCAAGCCTGAGGTATTCAAAAAGCTAATTGCATCCTCCGCACTCACAGGCCGGCCCTCAATCAACCTAGAAGAACTGCGAAGAACTGACATTCATGTAGGAGTAATAGAGGACCTCGTTCCTTATAAATTTATCGAGTCCTCACCTACGAACATTGCGTCTATATTTGCTACACAAAAAGAACTAACCCTGGCCCAATTAAGTAAACAGGCGGATGAACTTAATATGTTCAATGGAGAGCGGTGTCGTAGTGTAAATTCCGAAAGATGCAATGCCGTACTTCGTACAGTGCGTTTTCTAACGAAGCGAAGGGTAAGTGCGTAAATAATTCGGCGGGTATTGCATGATCTGTGTCTAATGATAATTAAAGTACGCGTAATATACCGAAGGGATTACACCATCCCCGCGAATACAGAAACCTGGCGAGGAGACCAAGTTTCTTAAGCCCTGGTGCAGGTGCCAAAAAGAAGAGAACGCTTGCAAATGCAATTTTCCTTCACGCTATCTTCCAGACTTGAGGGACCTCTCTAAAATATCAGCGTCATTTTTACCTTTCAAACTGGTGACGTCCTTCCCCCATGGATTTATACATCCTCGCCATTAAACCGGTTAATCCCTAACTTTAACCTCCTTCTGCCATTTGTAGGTGACCGTGAGCCTTCCAAAGAGGTGATCGTGAACCCCTGAAAAAGTGGTAACCCTACGCCCTTTATAAAGAGGTGACATACCTTTTCACTATGCCTGAAGGGGAGGGGGGGGGGATTTAAAAACTTAGGAACATAGGAGATATCATATAGGGTTTATGTTGTGTACCAGCCACATAGTTCGCATTTTGCGTTAATAAGCTCGCAAAATCCTTCTAAACTGAATAGGGACCAGGAAGAAAGCAGCCTGCATGTGCTCTTGTAGGCACCCTCTTCGAAAGGGAGACTGACAACTTCAATAGATAATGCCAGTGGAATGCACCAAAGTTGCTCTTGCCTTCGAGATCTTCATGGACTAAATTTGACTTGTCACAAAAGATTTCTGCCACGTTCTCTTGTCCTGATCTTCCGCTGGCGAGAGACATTTGTGTTGGAGCCCGTTTGTTATTTCAGAGAGTCAAGCTATCATTACGCTAGGACTAGCTTCTGGCCGGGGGTAGAGCTAGTTAAGAGTTTTCAGTTGTGGCTCCAATGCCACTTTTGTGTGTTTTACCTTCTTGGGAATAAAGTGACTCACTAGAGGGTGTTGGCAGCTTCACCTTCCGCCAAGCCTTCATGATTTGCTTTGAAATTATGGCTATTTTGGTCACAGTATGGTTACTCTCTTTTTAGTTGTCAAACGGATTCAATTGCCAGTCATGAAAGGTAGAAGCTGTAGAAAGATTACGAAAGGGGCGTTATTTTTTGCTCTATTAGGCAGAAAAGAGCCAGAGTTGAGGATGCTTTTCTAATCTTAGAGGCTCATAAGGGGGAGGGTACACGAAGACAGCAATATGACTATCTCCTTGCCTTTTGGTAGGAAAATAAACAAATTACTATGTTTAGAGTAGGTGGAGGGCAATCAGCTGCAATTCTCGTACTTGGCTGTGAATAAGACTGATAGAGGGTGAGAGACCTTTCAACCTCGAAGCCGGTTAGAAAATTTTGGGTTGAATCTACCTTGCATTTCAATAAGAGGAACTTGTATGGTTGACGCGTTGAAAGAGGGAAGATTACTGTGGATACTGCACTAGTGTTTTCCCACCGTACAAACAGAGCGCACAAGTTTTCCTTTGAGTTCTAAAGATCACTCAATTTGGAATCATGGGTGGGATCAGCCACATTCAACAGAAGGCGCCCATTGGTTCAACGCTTTTTTCGATTCTCTACCAATATCGAAGCCTAACTCCGATGCTGATCGACCGTGCAACCACCTAACTTCTATGTTCTCTCAGTCATGCGGATGACCAAAAAAGAAACAGAAACTGCCGTAGAAATCGAAGGAAACCGGACACCGACCCTCCCATAAAAATCACTAGTCTTTGGTATTTAATAAAGGAAATCTCATTAACGAGGCAAATAGGTGAATATGAAACCACTTTACTATTAAGAATCACCTCTATTATACAGTAGCCAAACGTTCAGAAAGATTACGCAACACCGGAACTTGGGCATAAAGACCGCAACCATGAATAGAGGTGCAATACCCTCTTTAGTCCCCAAGTAATGGTTAAATGGACAAAATTTATCCTCTGGTCAGAAAGATAATGGATTTAAGAAACCTCAAACAAAAAATGGAAAGAGGACATTGTCCATAAAAATTAAATCCCGCCTAATCTCAATCTAGTCTAAGATTCTCAAGGGGAATGGCGCCGGGACAGCGTCCTTTCCTTACGATGGGAAGAAAAGGGAAATTATAACAAGTGTCCTGCACATTACACAACGTGAATCATCCTCATGCCATTCATTTGTAGGAATGGTTCACATTCAAGGCATTCTGCTTTCTCCAGATTCTTAACCAAAACAAAGGTAGGAACAAATAGTGGCACTAAAATTTCCTAAGAAACCAACAATAAACAATCCAAATTTATTTGGTAATCACCTTTTTGCGTTTGTAAGCATAACATACAAGGTTCGAAAATTAATGTAGTGACATTTGATAGATAGCCTGAAATCGTCTCTGACCTAAGCCTCATCAAGAATATATGTGCAGTGCTAAACGTGAATGGGGATGCAGAAACTTCCAAAATGGAACAACCTTAGAGTTCGGTGGACGAATTGCATAGCATGATATCATGCAAGCTATATTGAGTTGAAGAAATCATACCCGATTGGCCAATCGCATTATTCCTAACTTGATGAGTTATCTTCCTTTTTTCAGTGTATTTTTGCAATTTTAGAAATTTTATATTTTATTTTGATTGTCTTGTACATATTTAACTTAAACATCATTCATAAGTTATGGGTTAGTATGAAGAAGTGATGCTTAAGAACCACAAAATTTGTCTCTAATGAAACTTATCCAAGCATATCAAGGTATATGAGTTAAATTATAATTTATTAGTCCAATTTTGAATTCTATAATTTCCAAGGAAGATATATTAATAGAAATTAAAATTAATAGATATGAGATGAGGTAATACGTAGTAAATATGAAATTTGTATAACTTAAAGTGACGAGAAATCACATATAACGAGCACAAAACAAGAATTTTGTATCTCTGTTGTAAACATTTCCGAAAACAAGATTCCCTTTTCTTTCTTACTCACTACTACATTCATTTATCAGTATTTTAGTAATAGCAATGGTCCTTCGAAATACGAACCTATAATTACGCATCTACCTTTCACGTAGTCAAAACAAATAAAAGTATCAAAGAAAATACTCGGGAAGATATGAGCTTTTTCTCGGAAAAGGGTAAAAATGTATTTTTTTCCAGTTCGATATTCTGGTATATATAATACCACTTTTATTTCTTTTGTTCTGTTTAAGTTTAATTTCGTTCCAAGATCGTTTCCTATGGAAAACGTATACTGTTGCCTAAAGGGACACACCAGACATATGAATGTGTGTGTTTAACTAATTAGTTGCTTTTCTACATATAATACCTCTGTATAAATTTTAATTTCAAAATACAAATCCATTGAATGTATGTAAGAGTCGAATACTACACGCCGAGCTCAATTTTATATACATATCTTTTCTGAATAAATAATAAATCATATAATGCAATTAGATATTTGTCGTAAATGAATTCAGTAAATATATATAAATATATATATATATACATATATATATATATATGTATATATATTTAATAAATATAATACTTGGTTGAAATCCTTTTTGTTTTAATTATAGCCAAAATTCTTCATAGCGTGAAACCTAAAAAAAATTACCATTTTTTGAGGATATTTTCCGCCACTAAACTTGTAATTTTTATACTGTTTTTTTTAGTTGTACCTTCGTACTTTTTATTTCTTTTGCAAGCACTCCCCACAAGTGTCCAATTGGATTTAACTCTGGGCTCTGTGATGGCCACTCCATATGGATAATCTCCATTTATTCAAACCAACTCTTGAGGTGCGTTTGGATGTATGAATGGTGCAAAAGGTCATTAAACTGTTGAAATATGACTTCCTCTCTTGGTCTTCCAGGATCCAATTTCTTTATAGATGGCTTTAATACTAGTGACAACTTGGTGCTCTAAGCTGTGTTCATTGTTCTTAGCATAAATACTTCTACCCTGGGCATGATAAAATGATCTTCATGCTTCACAGTTGGTAGCAAACAAGCAGAGACAAATGCTTCTCTAACTCTTTGTATTATACCAAGGTAGCCCTAGAATTGCTAAAAATTAAATAATTAAATAATTTTCTTCCAAGATATATTTGAATAGAATTACATATCTGTATTACATGTAAAGGAACAATAGAAGTCTTTCTTATATATCTGATAATTAATTATTTTAATCTGACTAGATAAATTTAGGCCATTGTTCTTCTGTTCAATTTTTAGGATGTTTGGTCCCTGAAGACGTTTTATTTTCTCTCGGCCTCAGATATCAATGATTTTTTCCTCCCTTTGCATTTCATCTTTGAGCTTTTGATCTTTATGGTTCCTTATAACGGTTTCGGATGATATTTTTTAACTTAAAGCTTTTTTGTACTCCCGAGCAAGTTTAGAAGATATATTTCTTTTACGATTTTATAGTGGATCCAGAGTAAAAGATGTCAACACTAAGTTTAGTAAATGTTTTTTGGACACTTCTCTTCCTTCATTCAAAGCTCTTGGTATTCTGATATGGTTTAATTTGGTTTGGATAGCATATCGTGAACATTGTAATTTTTAGTAATTTCTAATTGTGATAACCTGGCTATGGAAAAGTGGCTTAGTGGTCTCTATACTTCTCTAAGCTAATTAGTTTTTGTCATATTACCCAATTAGACGTTAATTAATACTTTCTATAAATTTAGGCATTGGTTAAATTCTCACTTTAGAAAACATACCATTTTATTTATTGTACACCATTTAGTAAAATGCTAAGTAACTCAAACATATTAACAAAATACACATTATTATCATACCTATTTATGAATATCATTAAGACTTCTAAAATTTTTAATATATATGTTAAATATATAATCTATGATAGTTACTCTCTACCTTAGCCATATATATATATATATATATGAATCCAGCATACCACAGAGGAGTTATTGAAGGAGCATTAAAAATATTTCTTTTAATATAGTCCTCTCAGTGAGACATAAACTCCTCTCCTAACCTTAATATATCCCCTAGTCTCTTTAAATTGATCCTGTCATTAAAAAGTTTATTTTGAATAAAATTGTGCATGTTCTTCTAAGGTCTTTGAATTATTTACTGTGTTATAATCGTATGATTTATTGAATAATGTATTTATATATGCGCATTTATGTATTTATAGTTTTGTGACCTATGTGTTCGCATATCACACACTCTCTGTCACCTATATGTCTTTACTGTTACTGTACCTGCTTTTAATCCCTCTATTTATCACAATGTATTTCTATTTTTTCACGCTCACTGTTTTTGTGTCATTTCGTTGCACTTAGGCAGAGTGTCGCTTATTTTTCTCTTATATATACGATCTAAAATAATTCCTCATCTCTTCGCTGGAATGAACTGAAGAAAGTTTAAAAGTACTTGGATTCCTCTTTTCATCTCTTCTGTGAGATGTTTTGCGCTATATATATATATATATATATATATATATATATATATATATATATATATATATATATATATATATATATATATATATATATATATATATATATATATATATATATATATATATATATATATATATATTATTGAAAACTAAATTGTATTTTGAAAGCTATCTTCCTGATCTTCTCCATTAATTTATAGAGGTTTAATTTTAAATATTTGAATATACATACTTTGAAAGAGATTAAATTTCATGCACACACAACTTATGTGAAAGCTCCCAAATTGTTTCAACGACATTTATTTATTCAAGGTGTAATCACAGCTAAAAGTTTCACGATAATATTGTGGACATGTGCACATATTCTGTATATTCTCAACATATGTATGCTATTTTTGTGGGAAGAAATATCCAAAGGTGTAATTAGCAGAATTTAGGTTATTTTGATGTTCTGGCTTTAACTGAGATTTAATTTATTGATTCTTACTTTTTCATTTTAGATTTCAGTGTTTTGAATTTTTTTTTAAATATTCTGAAAGTAAAAAGACAAAAAGATGGGCTTGAGAGAACGAAACTGATTCACTTTAACCTCCACTTGTCAAATGAGAAACCAGATTTTAATGATTAAATATTTTTTGAAAATTGTAAATTTAAATTTAGGAATAAATTTTCAAAATGAAACATTAAAATTAGCAATGCCGTTTAAGGTTTATTATTGCTTCGCCACATTCATTTTCACTGGTGGCAACCGGAGTTTGAATCCTTTGTGTCGACATCTGTTAGATATTTCCAGATAAAAGCAAGATTTGTTTACTTTTTCGTACAATTTATTCACTTTCACGATTGTGTTGAATTCATTCCCGTTGTTACGCGCTACTGCGCCCCTCCCCCTCCCCTTCGAAGATTATATAGGGTGGCCGATAAATTCCAGGACACTCCACGTACAACTTTTGTATCAAATATGTTATTAAAGGAAAATAAATGTAATTTTTTTATGTAACTATAACTGTAGTGTCCTGGGACTTATGGACCACCATGTATATCTAATGCCATTTGGCTTCATTACGGTGAATATTTGTTTCACTCTTTTAAACATCTTTACCTCCATTAATAATCGATGAAAAGGTGGGAATTATTCGTTGCTATAACGCTAAATATTTTGAGTAGAATTGAAATTTTTTTTCTTTAAAGATTTCCTACAATTATTTCTAAACTATCATTGTATGGTTATATATACACAAATTTCTTTTCCACAAACCAACCCACCCTCTTCCTACATTATAAATTGCTACTCCATTATTTATCAGGCGTCTTTTTTTGTTCTTCTTTCCATGTAACATCTCTTTTCCTTTTTAGTCTGTCGCTTTCCTTATTTTGTCCTCCAAGTCAAATGACTTCGATGGCTATGACACTAGTTTCCTCTGCCATGTCGCTGCCCCCTGCGTGTACCGAACTTTCATGTGTCCTTTCTTACAAGGGATCAAACGTCGTACTAGGGGGTGAAAGTCCAATCCTTTCTCCAACTGGCTATCGAGAGCACCTTGTTAGAAAAGTTGAGTAGTTAGATTTTATAGTATGTAGACATATAGCCCCCAATCTACCCTCGGAGCATTGGGGAGAGGATGGCAAGCAATCATCTAGATGTCGGCCATAACTGACGTATGACTTGGCATCTTTGCGCGGCGTTGCCAATCTTTCAACATTTCGAAAATTCTTCTTACACACATTTTGTTTCTCAATTGGTGTAGAAAAATGGAAAAGCAACGCCACAATCTCATAGAGAAAGACCAATCGCTGATTTGCCTCATAAATCATCAGGAATAATATTCACTTTACTCTCTAAGAGAAATCCATCTCCATGTAGTTTCCATACTGTCCTAAAATCACCAATCAATTAACCAAACTTCGTTTCTTGACACTACCTTAGGATAAATCCCGTAAATAATGCAAAAAAATCTCCTTAACCAGTGATTCGTGCTGCAAAGAATGGTTTAAGCCACTGTGTCTCAACTGCCTTGGTAAATACTATATACTGTAAAATTATTTATGATATAAAGGTAAATAACGCTCTTCGTACATTCTTTTATTATTAAGTTCTATACCATCCTTAAGTGGTATATAAAAAACTTCAACTAAACTCTGCGTGGCGTGACACGACAAAACCACGAGCAGCTTAATGGATAAAGAATTAAAAGAGAAATAATGAGATATAAAACTTTTGCTCAAATTGTCATTGAGAAGAAATTGTCCCTCGGAAACCATGAAACGCGCCTGTTATTTCTTCCTCATCTAACCTAACCTTTCTCAACTTGCAAACACAAGCATCCAAAATATTAGGTTATGTATAAGATTTTACGATTTTTACGCATTTTCTTGGAAGATGAAACGTATACCAATCAATCAGTACCAAACACTCATAAAAAGGTACATTATTAGGAGTAACACGTAATATACAAGAGTAATAAGTGAGCCTAATATATTGGCTGAACAAAGCTTTACTTATCACTTCTCTATCGGCAACGTAATGAAATATTTTTCAATTAATTGCTGACTTAGATTGAGTACTGATGGAGGCGTGGTGCTGGAAGACTGTCGTAAGTGCCCTTATTTTTGGGTTAAAACCAAGTGAATCTCAAACATAAACTCATAGGGTTGACATAACCGGGAACTGATGATTGTCGTTTGGAATAAGAGCTCAGGTACGGTGCAATTTCAACCAGTAAATTCACTATTCAAAGGCATAAATCCTATATAATTGTAGAGATTTCCGTAAAAGAAAAATAATAGAAACTATATTAATAGGAGCAACTTGCAATTTTATTTTTCAGATGGGCAATTGAAATGCAGCCCCCATTCTCGTAACCTCATCGTAAACAGCTTGGTCAACAATCTTAGACTTACACCACCTGATTAATGACCTTTCTCCCTCGTTTTGTGTTTCTTTATGTATTTTTATATTGTTTTTTTCTGATCCGTACGCTATTAATAGACTTTTGTAAAAATTGCATTCTCAGTATACGACTCAAGAGGGTATGATAAACTACATACTTAAAATAGTCTCGTAATATATATATATATATATTTTAGAAATATGGTGCTAGGTAAAGTTGTTTTTTGGGGGGTTCTTTTTTTAAAGAACTTCTAAAGAAACTATCTTTTAAAGCCCCCCCTCTTCCCCCAGTCATTGTTGAATTTCTAACTGCCAGGTATATTCAAGTGACTTTAAGATGGTTGAACGATATTTTCGTTATTGTGATTGTGTGTGTGTCTTCATGACCGAAATTTAATTTGCGTTTCGGAGACGAGCATCTCCTGAAAGCAGATTAATCCATAGGAGGATTATAAATCTTGAATCTTTAATCTCGTGTGTACATATAGGGATTAATTAACGTTTTTTTCTGCAGTAAAGGATAGGATATCATTAGGTAACTTTATTTTAATTTCGCTTTCGAAAGGGCCCCACGACCGTATCCGTAGGTTCTTTGCACGTCAAGTGGCTGAAACGAGCTTTTACGCAAAAGACGATGTCTTTCTTTGAATGCTTCAAGATTCAGAGAGCAGCTTAAGGACTCTCCGGCAAGGATTTAATGTCCTATACTCAAGAAGAAAAAATAAACGAAAGAGCAGAAAATAGAGGGAGAGAGAAGTGGGAGATAGGAGGAGAGAAATGGAAGAAAGGAGGAGAGAGGGCAAGAATAAGAAGATAAGAAGATAGATATGGAAGAAAGGAAAAGAGAGCATTAATTAGAAGAAAGGAACAGATGGAAAGGTTTCGGCATCATGAATGCCAACTTAATCGCAACTAAAGAAAAACCCTTTCCGTCAGTTTTAGAACCAAAGCCCCTCAGTCCCCATCCATCAAATTGCCATATTCAAAGATAGTAAGGACTTCTGTGCATACCTCACGAATTTCGAGAAGATATTTGAGGTCACCTTTGGAATATCGAAACAGATGGTGTCTCTTGGTTGCTCCCGGTCCTCAATACGCAACTTAGAGAGATTTTTATTTCCCTTCTTGCCGAATCAACGATAGACTACTTACCCTTAAATCAAAACTTCTATCGGCAGTTAACATGAGCCCCGAATTCTACCGATCAAAATTCCGCCAGGCCAGAATCCAGCCCAGAGAGACATT
Organism: Ceratothoa steindachneri; assembly: GCA_963969495.1. NCBI lineage: Eukaryota > Metazoa > Arthropoda > Malacostraca > Isopoda > Cymothoidae > Ceratothoa > Ceratothoa steindachneri. Next base: position 144,449,365 of record OZ018321.1, on the reverse strand, counting down.
CCGTCGGTATGGGTTCACTCTCCAACGAAGTTTTTCTTTCTGGCTAGATTCCTCCCATATAACCCGTGAATATGAGTCCTTCGTAGACTTCTTCTTTAGGGAACAGTTGATGGCAGCGCTGCTCCCAGAAATCCGCACATTCCTGAAAGATAGACGATGCACTACTTTCAAAGAATGTATCTAAGAGGCGGATGTGTATGCGGCCAGCCATAATCTGTACCCGAAGGACCCCAGGAAATCCCATCCCCCGTCTCCCCACAGTAAGAATAATAACTTGCGGGTCCCACTGAGGAACACTTGCAATTTTGTAAAGATTCCTGGTCCCCTCAAACCGAAGAACCATCCTCTGGGTGAATGGAGGGATATCATACCCCTCATTTCGGCTCCTACATTTTTGATGTACCCCAGAAGGACCGTCGTCTGATTTTTCGTTTGGCGTGGAGGGCCACGTGAAATATAACTGCCCACAAAATTCCTAATTCAAATCTCCTCCCAACCACTGAGTCCATCAAATCAACGCTGCTCCAATTCTCCCGCCTTCTAGTCCAAAATCTCCGGCAACTCTCTCAGCGAATAGTCCTTCGAGACACTAAGTGAACTTCCTTGTCAATAAGAGCTGCCCTGGCGGATTACATTTCGAATGTGAATTTGTAAATGGATGCCGAGTATCTACCCTCCTGAGGGACACTGGCTGTACTTGTATAGTAGTGTCCAAGGAATTACTTCTTCCAGTAGGTGCTGACCATACTAACTACCTTGAAAGAGCCAACGGATTACCCGTCATCCGATTCTACCTGGAATGCTAGTTTTTACTGGATGGGCGGAGTTAGTCGTTGTCCCGATCAAATTCTGCGCCATGTTGGTAGGCCAGAATCACCAAATAACCCTTAATCCATGGGCACAGCTAGTCATTACCCGAGCTTAGGCTCAGAAGAATTTTGCACCTCCCGTTCCCCTAGAGGTCCCCTCTGATCTGGAATTCGTAGCACTCCATAACGAAGCCTTTGTGCAACCCCAAAAGAAGTGCGTAACTCTCCTAACCCTTTGGAAAAAGTGAGAAGTCACGAGATAGGCCCTGCTCGCGGACAAAGTGAGGTCTTCTACCTCATTAAGGAAAGCCTACTTTACCGCGCCTGCTCGGATGGGATCAGCCTTGATATTCATCCCTTGTATATCCCCTAATCTTACGTCCCCCAAGTCCTTAATCTCGCACATGATGGTTTGTTGGCAGATCATTTCAGCCATAACAAAACAACTCAAAGAATATTTAGATATTTCTTTTCGCTCGGCGCTGCAAACAAATTGCCGACCTTTGCAAGTCTAGTGACATCTGCCAGAAGACTGCAGCAAAAGGGCGTATACGACCTGACCCCCATCCAGAAAACCCAAAAAATTTCGGAGCCATTTTTCAGAGTGGCCATTGATTTAATTTGTCCGATTCCCCCACCCCCGTCCCTCGAAAAGCACTCTTACGTCTTAACTCTACTAGATTTCGCGACGCGATTTCCCGAAGCGGTCAATAGATAGCGTTACATGTACACAGGCACTAATCTCTATTTTCTCCCGCCTCACTATCCTGAAGGAGATCTTGTCCCACAGACGTAGGAAGTTCACTTCATAATTATTGGAATACAACTCTATTTCACCCCTTAGCGAATGGGATTCAGGAAAAATTGAACGGTACCTTAAAAGCCGTATTAAAGAAGATGTGCCATGCTCAGTTCCTAAAATGGTATCGGTACCTTCCATCTGCCCTCCGGCTTGCAGGGAAATCCCTCATCGTACCCTAGGATTTGCCCCATTTGAGCTCCTCTCTGGCCAAAATATAAGAGACCCAATGAACATCCTTAACGAGGTATTTGCCAACCAACACCTGGATGATGAAATATAATCATCCTACTCTTATTTATTGGACCTCCGCAATCGTCTAGAAGAGTGTGCCGACATAGCTTACAAAGAATGCCGATCTAAATTTTTAAAAAATATCGCAGCTACTTTGATATCCTGTCAAATAAAAGACGATTTATTCCCGGCGATGAAGTACTCGTTATTTTGCATACGGAGACGAACAAGCTCCTTAGCCAATGAAAGGGTCCCTTCCCCGTACTAGAGGCCCGTCGGCCCGTGGATTATATTATTAAAATTTAATCCGGAGATAATTTGTTCCACGTGAAAATGTTAAAGCGATACCACCACCGCGCCTGTATAAATAATATAGTCGCCCTTGATGAAGAGATAGTGATGAATGCCTCTTACCCCTCCTACTTTCTTAACGTTGTCCAAACTACGTTTGTTGAGCAAGATAATGATTAGCCTCTCTCCTCTTTACTATGCTCCCGAGAAAATTCCGCCCCTGTATCATATATGGAACCCTAACTGGTATCCTCCCTGAAAACACAATTATTAGGTTTGTTAAATAAATTCCCCGACGTGATATCGGAAAAACCTGGTTGCCCGATACACTTTGAGCACTCGATCACACTCACCACACAAGAGCAGTTTCGATCAAAAACCTATCCTCTTCCAATCCATTTAGGTCATGCTTTCAACAACGAAGGGGAAAATCTTTTAAATTTGCGAATCATAAAACATTCTAATTCGAATTACTGCTCCCCCATCGTTATAGTCCAAAAACCTGACCAGTCTTTCCGTATATGTGCAGATTTTCGGAAGCTTAACGCTGTGACCACTTTGGATGCTGAACTTATTTCCCAGATAGACCAATATTTAAACCAATTCGAAGAGGCAAAATTTATTTCAGAAATAAAACTATGTAAGGCCCATTACCAAATCACCCTGAAGGAAAATGCTGGCAAATATACCGATTTCCCACCGACAAAGGACTTATGCAATTTCGGCGCCTTCTATTTTGACAGGACAGTGCTTGCAGTAAATATAACCGAATGATACGTGGAATACTGGACGGGTTGCATAATGTCTCGTTCCACTTCGACAAAATTTACGTTGCTACCCACACCTGGAATCAACATCTGATCTCCCTCTTAAGTAGGTTTCGTTAGCACGGACTGACTGTAGACCACAGTAATTGCCACTTTGCGTACGGCACAATTAGATATTTAGGATTCAACGTCAGAGAGAATCAAATTGAGCCCCAAGAAGAAAAGATAAGGGCCATAGTCAGCATGCCCCTCCCGCGTACGAAGAAGCAGTTACGCTCTTTTATGAGATCTACGTATTTTTACCGGCGAATAGTCCCAAATTTTACCCACTCGCTGCTCCCCTTTGCTCTTTTCTTCAAAAGAAGCCTCTCGATCCTCTTTACTAGAACACCAAAGCTACCACCCATTTTCATAAGTTGAAAGACCATCTTGAGGCTCCCAACCACAAACAAGCCTTTAGCATTCGAACCGACGCCAGTAATTATGTCATCAGAGGTGTATTCCTACAATATAGAGAAGACGGTGAAAGTCGCCCTGTTGCTTACGCCAGCCAGAAGCTCCTGACGTGAGAAAAGAATTACTGGGTTATCAAACGTGAAGTTCTCGCAATTGTTTGGAGGGTAAATAGATTTCCCATGTATTTAGTATTTAATAGGAATGGAATTTATTTTAAAAACTGATCAACGCTCCCTACCCTATCTAAAGAACTCTAAAAGTCAAAATGGTCCTTTGAGGAGATGGAGCTTGCTCCTCCAAGAATATCAATTTCAAATTCTCTATATTAAAAGAAGTGCCAATGTCCTAGCAGATAGTCTTAGTAGAATCCCAGTAGAGGACCCCCCAGCTAAAGTAGCAATGCTTAGTCCTATTTTATTCTCACTTTTTACATAAAATTTTGTTCCCGACTCGGCGTACTCGCGTTATAAGCCTCAAAACTGTTGTTATATTGACCCATTCTATGTATACCATTTGACGCCTCTTTTTTTTGCTATGCTGTAATCTTCAGTATTTTATATAATATAATGTTTTGTCGTTTCCGTTCAACTATCATTTGCATGTTTGTTTGTTTAAGTATTTTTTTTATAAGTAATGATTTATTTTATTCAATGTATCAGTTTGGTAAAAATATTCATACATGTAAACACCTTTTCGAAGCAGGTTATGAATTGCTTGTCCCCACTCATGATACCCTACGAGCACGACCCCTTTCCAAAGTTTGTGGATGCCTTTTTCGATACCCTCGCTCCAAGAATAGGTCATATTTCGAAAGGAGTAGTATAAGGGAACGAACCCTTAGGTCCATCTTAACACCCCCCCATCCGTTCAAGCAGAGACCACCTGGACCTAAGCTAGATCTCTAAACACAAGGATAGAGAACTATTCTCGCGTGTGAAAACTTCAAAGCGGCTTGTAACAGCTGTGTTTGCTCAGTCGGCCTATCCCAAGCCAAGACGTATTTTTCCGACCCTCCTCTGCCTGGAAGCCAAGATCAATCCGAGAAGAAGAAGAAGCTTCCTAGGTCGTCTTAACTTGTTTGGGCCTAAACAGACTGACGCCACTGGTTACTCCCAAGAGACTGCCAGGCCTGGAGGCTTTCTAGTGAGAAATCCAGAAAGGTATTTAACCTTAGGTCAACCGTTACTCGCCAGGGGGTACCACCTCCCCTTTCGAGAAGATACAGCCCCTCGTATCGAGTCGAACCTCGGAGTTAGGTCTCGTCCGCCAGAGAGATTGTTGTGAGTTTGGCCACAGCCAATCGGGAAATTCGTGAAACGACTTTTTCTTTGAAGAATTGCACGAATCACTCTTCTAATACCGTCAAGGAACCTCGAACCTCGTCTAAGATTATTTATCTTAATTAGAAAGTGTCTCATTCAGCCTGGAAATTATCTTACTCGTACACCAGGTAATTCTGACTACTCCGTCAAGAGTACAAGGCTCCTCGAGCCGCAAGACTAGCTCGCCTGGTAAGAATCGCTCTTCTCATCAAGACTCAAGGTAAAACCCCTTTACCCCTTTTCGAGGATAAACCTCCCTTTTGTCCTCGCCACCTGATGCCCTCCTCCCGACTCTTTAATTGGAATTCCCAATGTTTACCAACATTTTTCATGTCTGACCTAATCCCATGTTTTGATCCCCGTTAAACTGATTAGTATTTGATTTATTATTTTAGTGGTAGCGACATTATTATACCATTTCTTTTTTTGCCTATGTAAAGATTTCCAAAATTAGAATTATTACTGAAATTAAAGTTAATTTTTGTTTTTAATCTGTCAATAACCTTGAATGAAATTTGGTATTTAAATCTTCCCTTTGGCCAACCATTAATCTCCTCGCGCACTCACCTCTTATTATTCAGGAGGGCCAGATGGAATATTTCTTCATTGGAACTTTCATTGACTCTAGATTAACTTGAAAGAGATGAGGATATTCGTCTCGTCCGAGTTCTCGTTAGATAATTCCAGGAGACCATACTGGACTTATCCCCCTGTGCCACCCTTCTTAACCCCATGATCGCGGCATTGGAGGTGGGGAGGAGTATGTTCGATTTACATTCGATATGATGTATTTGTTTTTCTACTCGATCAAATCCCTCTTTTTAGGCAGTAGCTTTGTAGATACACCTAGATAGGTAGTATATATTTATCCGTAAATTCGAGCCTAAGGTAACTTCCACACAATGGAATTCCGCTGTGTTAAGTACAAAAGTCTAGTCTATTTTTCTTCCTCAGGTATTTTAACGAGAGGCACCCTCTCTGGTGTATCAAAAGATCAGCCCAGGATTATGGTCCTTTACTATCAAAGAGTTAGAGATAAGTTTTATTACTGTGGATGAATTACCGCATAAATGTTCGAGAACCACTTCATTTTCTTGTTTTTATCCATCCATGTGATTTCTGATGTCACAACCTGATTTTGCGGGGAGGTTATAGATTACATTCATGGTAGTGACTAATTACCCATTTAAATATAATATTCTGGGCCACTACCCATTGGAGAAAACTCCTGACTGGTGAATGGAGCCGGAGCATTGGCCCGCATGTAAGAAAATGCGGATTTTTCTGTCCCAGTCGAGCAGTGTAGGTCGGTGAATGAGGTCGTTGAATTCTGCTCCGGCAAACTGATTGCCTTGATCGTAACTACCGATGATATAACATCTGACTTATTTTTACACCATGCACTTTATTGTTAGACAGTTAAGTGTGAGTTGGCATTTAAAATAAAGGGATATGAATACATGCGCTATAAATACCGCTTGAACGATTTTCTCGTGGAGAATTTCGCTAAGTCATGACTAGGTTCCGTTATATTTCATAGCACAAACGCAGTGTTTTCTTCACTTAATGGGTACACACCACTTTCTGTGTTAAGAAAACGAAGCCAATTCTCCGAGCCCCATCCTCTCTTCCTTTCCTTGCAGGACGTGAAAGTAATATTTGGCCCTAGTTCGTGAGGCAGTCCTACCTGACTCCTTTCTACGCCTGTTTCAGGCACAGTCTCCTGCCTTGATCAAGACAAATGGTGTATCACCCGTTTTGATTCCTACATAAGGAAGGCATCAAAACTTTGTTGGAGTGGTTCAGCACAATTTTTACTGATATTATTCTGTCAAAATCTTGGCCAATGCATACTGTGCTTGTTTTTCACAAACTAGGGATAGACCACTTAACTCAGGTCGCCTTTTGTAAAAAGTCCATAACCTCGTACGTGTGCACGTTGATGGTGAAATTAGAAAATGTCAGACTATCCTTTTTCCTGGACAGTGGATGTTGCAGGTATTATGAGCTATGCAGCTTCCGAAAGGTGCAATCCACGTGGAATGCTCAGCCTTGCCTGCACTGCTATCTGTGAGGCCTTCCTTCGTAGGCAGAACCATTCCATAAGGTTTTCCTAACTGCAGAAGGTCTATGATATCACACGGCGATGAACTATCATGGAGCTCCTCGATATCATAGGAGCGGAAGACACCTCTCTATTGTGGATGGCTGACCCCTCCTTGGCCCAATAATGGAGGAAGAAGGCTTCTCACAGCAAAGTTCCTCTCCATAACACTCTTTGCTTCTAGTGTTAACGGTATCACCCCTATGGTGGGGGAGGACACTCTCTAGACGCTCTACGTCTACGTAGAACATTTATTGATCTCTTTTGTTGTCTTCCAGATTCTAATTCAGGAGCGTCGACTCCAAAGGGATTGAACCGCATTTCTCTCTATTCCGAACTTCACGGCTTTGGTTTTCCTCGGCCAAGACTAAAGTATTGAACCTCTGCCGCCATATACGGCACTGACCAGGACATTTTCCTAACTTGTGTTCGCCTGGAAGTGGGAGATCCATATCCATAGCCTTAGAGACTCATGTCCCTTTGACAGGGATATTCTTTGTTCCGTGACATTAACCACTTGGGTTGCTGATAGGGAAACTGCATTACTTTTCCGCTGATCTTTTGATCAGTAAGTATTTTATTTTATTGTACTCATATTCAGTTTTTCATTAGAAAAATGGAAAAAATAACCATGAAAATACGAAAGAGGGTTTGGAAAGGTTAAAACAGTCATGATCCTTTTAATTCAAGATTCGTAGATCAGGCGGGAAATCTTGCAAAAATCTAGTCGTAGTTGTCCCTAAAGTTGTAGCTGCATTTATATGCCTTGTTAGGCACGTAATTAAGTGGATTTAATTCGTAATATAAGAACAAGGAAACGGACTCAAATATGCCAACTTTATATCCTTAAGAGGGATGATTGCCTTGCTAGATGTCTAAACGGCCAAATAGGCATATTTACGCTGCATTCTCAAGAAAACGATCAAGTTGTAGTTGTCCCTACAATCGTGGTTGCATTTATATTCCTTGTTAGGAATGTAATTAAGTGGATTTAGTTCGTATATAACATCTTAACTAATCAGCTGATTCAAACAAAATTTAAAACCCTTATGTTGTTTACATTCTCTTCCGAATGATATAACTGCCAAATCTTCCCATAGTTAGCACGGGAATTATTTTTATCTTGGCAGTAACATCATAACTAGTCGGCTGATTCTATCAAATTTGAAACCCTTATGTTGTTTTACATTCTCTTTCGAATGATTGAATCCCAAGGTCCTTCCAAGGTTTGTCCGGGAATTATTGAAAGTTTTGCAGGTTGTAAGCTCATAAATCCGAATAAGTGAGAGCACGCGACTCACTTGTTATTTAATGTCCGAGTCAGAGATATCTTTGCACACGTTACCTGACTCGATGGCGGAACGAGCTGTGTTGCTATAACTTGTCACTATTACCAGGGACGAATTCGTGATCTCCGGTTTATGATTAGGCCTGAATTTACATAAATTTATAAAGTTTTTGACATAGGACACAGCCTCTGCTATCCTCTCCAATCCCTTGAAAAATATCTTAAGTTAGTGAAAAAGTCAATTTAACGTTTGACCTTTAAACTCTTTTTTAATAAAGAATATTCTCGTACTTTCTTTTGATCTAACTATAGCTCCTCTCACTCCTATTATAAAAAGATTAAGAAATACTATTGTATTTAATTATAAAAACTACTATATATAAAGTTTACGTACATAATATCTTTACCACTATTGGCGTTGTAAGTTCATAAAAAGTCAAGATAGATCTATGGGCAATCGGACAAGTGTTTGTCAAAATGTTTATCTCAACACATTTTAATGTCCGACCTTGCGAATGGGATGTGTATCTCATTATATATAAATAAAAATGAACTAAATCATAGCATCAATTGGAACAAGGCTAAAATTATCTGTCAGACTGAAGATACTATTGTGCGCATTTTTTATCATTATTATTATAATTATTATCATCAACCACATGACATAGTGTGCACAATGTTATCGGAACATCCTTCAAGGGTAAATTCCTTAATTTTACTAGTGGCTTGTTTGAACTCGATGATTATATTTGAAATTGAATTGAAAGAACAATGTTCAAAATTTAGACTGCACTCTGTTATTAAAAGGCTTATATATATCAAAATTGTCCATTTTAAATGTTAGCTCTATGATTTATTAATTTAGTTATGTTTCTCTTGTTAATTTTTATGTATTTACAATTAGGTGTGTATGTTCTTATTTTTCTGACCTAAATGTCTAAATTCTTTGCTCAGAGTTGGAATTTCCGGAAGTAGACCTTATCTATTTGGATTAATACTCCATATCTGTCTTTTATAATATTTTTCTATTCTGAGTCCTGTCATTGTACATGGGCTAGGCATTAATCTGTTGTTTCTCATATATATATATACCACCTTTGTAAAATCTTTCGTTATTTCTTGAGAATGAACTGAACAAGTTTGAAAGTACTTGGAATCCGCCTTTCATTTTCCTGTCGGGATTTTTGCATATATATATATATATATATATATATATATATATATATATATATATATATATATATATATATATATATATATATATATATATATATATATATATATATATATATATATATATATATATATATATATATATATATATATATATATATATATATATATATATATATATACGAGGGGCGGTCAATATTTTTTCATTTCGGATATAAGGAAACGAGATATGAGGAAAAGTGTTTCATTATTTTTCAATATAACTACCCTCGACTTCAATGTACTTGCGCCACTTGTCGCTGAAGCTTCGAATTCCCGACAACCAGAAATCTCCCGACTGCTGTTCAATCCACTCCTGGACGGCGAGCTGGACATCTTTATCGTCCCCGAACCGGTGTTCACGCAGTGCAGCCTTGAGCTGGTGGAATAAAGCGTAGTCGCTAGGTGCCAGATCTGAACTGTAGGGGGAATAGTTGAGTTCCTTGTATCCGCACTCGCGCAGGGCAGCTTATGCAACTCTGGTCTGGTGGACTTTGACGACGTTAAAGTCGATCATGGGGCGTAAGGTTTCAAGGGACCCAACGGACAGAGACCTTGGTCATGGCCAAATTGTCGTGGATGATGTTGATAACACTTCCATGTGATATTCCAAGTTCTCGTTCGATTTCTTCAACCTTCACCCGTCGATTTTCGAGGATCATCCTCTCCACAAGGGCCACTTTGTCTTCGTTGGCCACTTTTGACGGGCGTCGTGGACGGGGGTCATCTTCAAAGGAATCACGACCATGGCGGAACTCACAATTCCAGCGAGCAATAGTTGCATAGTACATACACTGAAACCATGCGTTCATGGATCTTTTTGCATTGTTGCCTTCTTTGGTAAAAACTTTGATCACTGTGCGGTGCTCAACCTTCTCCATTGTTGAAAAGTTCATGACTGACGATCTGCGATCGGCTACTGCTTCTTAAATAGCCAAGGCAGAAGTATATATATATATATATATATATATATATATATATATATATATAAATATATATATGAACCATTGTTGAATCCAATGACAGATTCCAAATATATTAATAAAACCACTGTCTCGAGACCAGTTTCGGCATGGGGTTTGTCATGCCAGCTTTAGTCGAACACTAAGAAAGAATACATGCAGTCCCACCAAGCGTAGATATACAAGATGCGGTCAATAAGTTTTGCGAATCGCTAGGGCAAAACAGAGGAAGGGGGATGGCTGTTTGTGGGGGTGTTAGGACAAGTTCGAGTTTCTCCGTGAGAAAAACGGGCAATCTCCTTCTACGAGTCAAATTCATGATAAGGGCCAGGAACTTGAAAGAAAGAAGAAAAGTAAGAAGAAAAGGAAAATTTCATTGGTGGGGAAAAAATAGAAGAATCCGAAAACGAGAACAAAGACCCCGAGACAGAACGAGAGTCATCTACTGCGGAACTGGTTCAACAAGCCAAAAAGAAGAAGAGAAGGTAGAAACAGAAGATGAGAAGCTAAAGGAAGATAGGGAAAAATGAAGAACAAAAAGAAGAGAAATATGGAGAAGAAAGGTGAAACAGACAAGTCGCTTCTCAAAGGTCAGACTCTGTCCTCTGCAGCGAAATGTGCGAGAGTAAACCTTATTGGAGATTCTCAAGCACGGGATCTGCAAACTCTGCTAGCGGCCCGCCTCCCGCAAGTGTGAAGTTAAGCTGCCTGCCACGACAGGAGAACTACCAAATTAGAGTAGAGAGAGGACATATCCGATTTCTAAAAAGCTCAGTCGTTGCTCTGATGGTAAGTGCCAATGACCTTTATCTCTGCTGGTTGAAAACTCACAGACGTGTCGCAGTCAGGATGCTCCCAAGACGAGGTCCAACCCAGACCGCTCACTCAAGGAATGTCTCTTTGAACCGACAACTGCTAGATTACTGTACGGTGGAAGAGGTCTCTTTTTGTGGACCTTTACCGCACCTATTATGGTAGGAACGATCTCTACCAAAGGGATGGAGTGCGGTGCTCAACCTTCTCCATTGTTGAAAAGTTTATGACTGACGATCTGCGATCGGCTACTGCTTCTTAAATAGCCAAGGCAGAAGTATATATATATATATATATATATATATATATATATATATATATATATATATATATATCATTACCATTGTTGAATCCAATGACAGATTCAAATATATTAATAAAACCACTTTCTCGAGACCAGTTTCGGCATGGGGTTTGTCATGCCAGCTTTAGTCGAACACTAAGAAAGAATACATGCAGTCCCACCAAGCGTAGATATACAAGATGCGGTCAATAAGTCTTGCGAATCGCTAGGGCAAAACAGAGGAAGGGGGATTGCTGTTTGTGGGGGTGTTAGGACAAGTTCGAGTTTCTCCGTGAGAAAAACGGGCAATCTCCTTCTACGAGTCAAATTCATGATAAAGGCCAGGAACTTGAAAGAAAGAAGAAAAGGAAAATTTCATTGGTGGGGAAAAAATAGAAGAATATAAAAACGAGAACAAAGACCCCGAGACAGAACGAGAGTCATCTACTGCGGAACTGGTTCAACAAGCCAAAAAGAAGAAGAGAAGGTAGAAACAGAAGATGAGAAGCTAAAGGAAGATAGGGAAAAATGAAGAACAAAAAGAAGAGAAATATGGAGAAGAAAGGTGAAACAGACAAGTCGCTTCACAAAGGTCAGACTCTGTCCTCTGCAGCGAAATGTGCGAGAGTAAACCTTATTGGAGATTCTCAAGCACGGAATCTGCAAACTCTGCTAGCGGCCCGCCTCCCGCAAGTGTGAAGGTAAGCTTCCTGCCACGACAGGAAAACTACCAAATTAGAGTAGAGAAGAGGACATATCCGATTTCTAAAAAGCTCAGTCGTTGCTCTGATGGTAAGTGCCAATGACCTTTATCTCTGCTGGTTGAAAACTCACAGACGTGTCGCAGTCAGGATGCTCCCAAGACGAGGTCCAACCCAGACCGCTCACTCAAGGAATGTCTCTTTGAACCGACAACTGCTAGATTTCTGTACGGTGGAAGGGGTCTCTTTTTGTGGACCTTTACCGCACCTATTATGGTAGGAACGATCTCTACCAAATGGATGGAGTGCGGTGCTCAACCTTCTCCATTGTTGAAAAGTTTATGACTGACGATCTGCGATCGGCTACTGCTTCTTAAATAGCCAACGCAGAAGTATATATATATATATATATATATATATATATATATATATATATATATATATATATATATCATTACCATTGTTGAATCCAATGACAGATTCCAAATATATTAATAAAACCACAGTCTCGAGACCAGTTTCGGCATGGGGTTTGTCATGCCAGCTTTAGTCGAACACTAAGAAAAAATACATGCAGTCCCACCAAGCGTAGATATACAAGATGCGGTCAATAAGTTTTTCGAATCGCTAGGGCAAAAGAGAGGAAGGGGGATGGCTGTTTGTGGGGATGTTAGGACAAGTTCGAGTTTCTCCGTGAGAAAAACGGGAAATCTCCTTCTACGAGTCAAATTCATGATAAAGGCCAGGAACTTGAAAGAAAGAAGAAAAGTAAGAAGAAAAGGAAAATTTCATTGGTGGGGAAAAAATAGAAGAATCCAAAAACGAGAACAAAGACCCCGAGACAGAACGAGAGTCATCTACTGCGGAACTGGTTCAATAACCTAAAAAGAAGAAGAGAAGGTAGAAACAGAAGATGAGAAGCTAAAGGAAGATAGGGAAAAATGAAGAACAAAAAGAAGAGAAATATGGAGAAGAAAGGTGAAACAGACAAGTCGCTTCTCAAAGGTCAGACTCTGTCCTCTGCAGCGAAATGTGCGAGAGTAAACCTTATTGGAGATTCTCAAGCACGGGATCTGCAACCTCTGCTAGCGGCCCGCCTCCCGCAAGTGTGAAGGTAAGCTGCCTGCCACGACAGGAAAACTACCAAATTAGAGTAGAGAAGAGGACATATCTGATTTCTAAAAAGCTCAGTCGTTGCTCTGATGGTAAGTGCCAATGACCTTTATCTCTGCTGGTTGAAAACTCACAGACGTGTCGCAGTCAGGATGCTCCCAAGACGAGGTCCAACCCAGACCACTCACTCAAGGAATGTCTCTTTGAGCCGACAACTGCTAGATTTCTGTACGGTGGAAGGGGTCTCTTTTTGTGGACCTTTACCGCACCTATTATGGTAGGAACGATCTCTACCAAAGGGATGGAGTGCGGTGCTCAACCTTCTCCATTGTTGAAAAGTTAATGACTGACGATCTGCGATCGGCTACTGCTTCTTAAATAGCCAAGGCAGAAGTATATATATATATATATATATATATATATATATATATATATATATATATATATATATATATATATATATATCATTACCATTGTTGAATCCAATGACAGATTCCGAATATATTAATAAAACCACTGTTTCGAGACCAGTTTCGGCATGGGGTTTGTCATGCCAGCTTTAGTCGAACACCAAGAAAGAATACATGCAGTCCCACCAAGTGTATATACATATACAAGATGCGGTCAATAAGTTTTTCGAATCGCTAGGGCAAAACAGAGGAAGGGGGATGGCTGTTTGTGAGGATGTTAGGACAAGTTCGAGTTTCTCCGTGAGAAAAACGGGAAATCTCCTTCTACGAGTCAAATTCATGATAAAGGCCAGGAACTTGAAAGAAAGAAGAAAAGTAAGAAGAAAAGGAAAATTTCATTGGTGGGGAAAAAATATAAGAATCCAAAAACGAGAACAAAGACCCCGAGTCAGAACGAGAGTCATCTACTGCGGAACTGGTTCAATAAGCCAAAAAGAAGAAGAGAAGGTAGAAACAGAAGATGAGAAGCTAAAGGAAGATAGGGAAAAATGAAGAAGAAAAAGAAGAGAAATATGGAGAAGAAAGGTGAAACAGACAAGTCGCTTCTCAAAGGTCAGACTCTGTCCTCTGCAGCGAAATGTGCGAGAGTAAACCTTATTGGAGATTCTCAAGCACGGGATCTGCAACCTCTGCTAGCGGCCCGCCTCCCGCAAGTGTGAAGGTAAGCTGCCTGCCACGACAGGGAAACTACCAAATTAGAGTAGAGAAGAGGACATATCCTATTTCTAAAAAGCTCAGTCGTTGCTCTGATGGTAAATGCCAATGACCTTTATCTCTGCTGGTTGAAAACTCACAGACGTGTCGCAGTCAGGATGCTCTCAAGACGAGGTCCAACCCAGACCGCTCACTCAAGGAATGTCTATTTGTACCGACAACTGCTAGATTTCTGTACGGTGGAAGGGGTCTCTTTTTGTGGACCTTTACCGCACCTATTATGGTAGGAACGATCTCTACCAAAGGGATGGAGTAGATCTTTCCTTTAAAGGAAATGTTGTACTCAGGATGTTGTAGAGCGGACCCAAAGAAGTATCAGGCCCAGAGTAAAGACAAAGGTGCGCTAGTACGCCCGTGTCACTCCTAGAACGACCTACTCGGAGGTCGCTAGAAAGGGTGCCACCACGCCACTAACAAGAAATAGAGAGACGAATAAGACGGGAAACGGAAGAGCGTAGGGAGTCCTACATTCGGAGACTTCCTGAAAGTTCTTTTGTTTAAAGCGAGGTCAATCAGGAACAAGTTTCTTCAACTTAGTGGCCTCGTAGCGAGGGAAGAGCCTGAGAGGGTGGCCATAACAGAGTCGTGTGTAATAACCTTAAACCGAGATTTTGAGAGTGAATTTACGTTTCCCGGTTACAAACTCGCCTTAGAAGTTAGGCTAGAGAGAAGGGGTGTCGGTGTGATGCTGTATGTTAATGATACATTTAAAACGAAGAACTGCAACATTGAATCCAACCATGAGCTACTAGGTGTGGACCTAGAGATAGGTCCAACCAGATACACGACTCTGCTGCTTCATAGACCCCCTGAACACCTGGTTGAGAAGGACAGGGACATGTACAGGCTGCTGGGTGAACTTGTTGAGTACAGTCTGTTTCGTCATGGGAGACTTCAACACTCAAGTTGACTGGGAAACTAGAGAACTCTGTGGCCAAAACGCACTGCTCCTGGAGTTCGCGAACAAGAAGTTAGACTTATTGAGTGAGAGAGCCGACGAGAAGCAATAATATTTTCGACTTGGTTTTCACCTCTGAGGATGACATCGTTGAGTTGCTCTCTGTAGGCGAGGAGCTCGGTGGCAGTGACCACCGAGTAGTTAGATTTGTATTCAAGGTCCCCATGGTAGAGTCTGAAACTCGTAAATCGAAGAAACTTGATTTGAAAACAGCATACTTTGCAGTTCTTCGTGCTGGATTGGTTGATGTGGGGCTGGAAGGGTGTGAGAATGTTGAAGATCTGTGATAATAGTTTCAGAACTACATTCCTGAGTCTTCAATCACAATTTAGTGCTGTGTAAAGCTTGTGTCAATCTTCTATTCAACCAAGGTGGTATAATCGAGTAATTCATCAATTGCTGAGGGAGGAGAGAACTGTGTTTCGGCAGTGAAAGGTTTCCTGTGACTCCGATGAGTGCCTTTCGCTAGGTAGTAGAGTGAAGTTTAGCATAAGGGTGGCAAAGCGTGCCGAAGAGTTCTGAGTGGTGAGACTTTGCAAAGAGAATCCAAGGAGTTATTTGGTTATGTAAACAGCGGTAAACCGATCCGTGGAACGATTGGCCCTTTGGTGAATGAGGAGGGGGCATTGAAGCAGTCAGATGCAGAAAATGCAAACTTCCTAAACGACTTCTTCTCTTCAGTGCTCACTAAAGAGTGTGGTCCTATCCCTAGACCCATGGACTCTAACTTGGGTGAGAAGCTGGAGGAAATGGACTTCACCCAAAGCGAAGTAGAAAAATAATAAATAACCTAAAGACGAATAAGTTCCTTGGCCTGGACGAGTTTCTACCTGAAGTGTTGAAAGAAGTGCGTGATGATGTTTCACGACATCTCGGCACAATCTTCAACATGTCAATCGGGATTGGATGCGTTCCTAGAGACTGGAGTGGGGCGGAAGTGACTCCTATCTTAAAGAAAGAAGACTAGCCAACCATCGAACTACAGACCTATTAGTTTTACTTCGATAGTTGGTAAACTCATGGAAAGCATCATGGTTGACAAAATAACGTCATATTTAGAGTCAAACCTGCTATAGAGGAGTTCCCAGCACGGCTTCCAAAGGCAACGGTCATGCGTGACGAACCTTGTGGAATTCTTCCACTTCGTTTTCAGTGAGCACGATCGGGACAAGGCAGGCGATGTGGTTTACTTAGACTTTCCAAAGGCAACGGTCATGCCTGACAAATCTTGTAGAATTCTTTCACTCCGTTCTTAGTGAGCACGATCATGATAAGTCGGTGGATTACAGGGGTATTTTCCAGCTTAGCGAGAACAAAACAAGAAACGACGGCTACAAACTTGAGCTGAAGCATTACCACCGTGATCTGTGTGGGAAATTTTTCATATACAGCATCTGTGGTACATAGGACGCATTTCCAGTGGAAATTGTCAACGGCAATTCTGTAAAGGCATTTCAGGTTACGTCTAGACAAAGTCTTGAAAAGCAGCCATTTGGGAACATAACCGTTGTTTGAGTGTTCTTCGAGGACTGCGCCTGCTCAACTGTTACGCCAAAAGTACCCTCTTTGAATGGAAGGTAAGGTCTACTAGGGTACTTCCTTTACTTGTAGCTCCTTGTATCTTCTCGCTCTGCCTTATGTGTACTTCTCTGCAGGAATATACCACTAAGAAGGCAGAATTGCTCTATCTGTAATGGCGTTTTTCTGGTTAATCACTTCGTCGAAGAGAGAGGAAGCTGCAGGAGCTGAGAAATAAAAAGGGATCTAGAAGTTAAAGCTGTCTCTCGGAAAGGAAATGAAGGTATTGCGATTTTATGTGCAGTCCTTAAGGGGGCAGGTCGAAACCAAAATAGGGTCCGAGGCACTCAGTTTGGAGATGACCGGGCGGATTACCAGCGACAGTCAGCCTTGGTTGATTCCGATACTCGGGTAACGGAAGGAGCACAGCAAAATAAACAACAACCTTCAACCGCGGCTAATCCAAGCCCTCGATATAGCCTGCCTGGGTGGCTTTCTGGAACCAGGGATGATGATTTGTTATTGTTCAAGGAAGGAGATATTATTATTAGGGGCCAACTTGAGGAATTCTGCTGCAGAAAACCAAACAAACGGAGGAGGTAATCTTATTCTGGAGGCAGAGTTGAGGATCTTATTAATTCAATGGAAGATTTTACAAGCGAAGATACCCAAGACACAGATTATATAATACATATCCTCACTAATCATGTTTTATCTATAAAGTCCGAGGATTATCTAGCAAGGTACCGTCTACTGATGACAAAGCTGAAAGAAAGGAGTCGCAACGTGGTGTTTAAGGGTATCTTTCCGGGAATGGATGCGGCAAATGCTTTCTATGTAAGAGCATCCTATATTAAAAACTCTCTTAAAGTTCTTTGCCAGGAAGTAGGAGTGTACTTTATCGATTTATGGGATGATTTTTACGAACAAATAAAGCTATTATGGCGAGACGTCCTTAATCTAAACGTGGTGGGCGTCGCAAGGCTAGGAGGAATAATTAATAAGTCTTTTGTAAATTTTCAGACAGAACAGCATCGGAGAGTAGAGAGCAAATAGGGTGGAGTGGCTCGCCACGCTGTAATAATAATGTAGTCTTTTGAAAAACAAATTTACTTGTCTACTACTGTAACGCGCGTAGTATTTGAAATAAGCTTGACGACTTTAAAGGCTTGGTGAACTTATGCATCTTTGATATTATAGCAATAGCGGAATCATTGACGGAAACATCGAGTAGAAACTATATAGGCGAATTGCAACTACCAGGATATAAGATAAACAATAAAGGATGTACGCAGAAAGGTGGTGGAACAGTACTTCTGTACAAAAAAGATGTTATAAGTTTAACCAAAATTAAAATTGACTCTCCTCAAAAGGTTGACGTAATATGCACCGAAAATCAAATCAAATGGTTTTCCAATAAAAATCTTTTTAGTCTATAGACCTTTACCACAACAGATTGAGATTAGCACTAAATTACATAACATTATTGAAAGTAACATTAAAAATAATTACACAGGATTAATTGCACATTTATATTGTAAAAATATTAACTAGTCATATGAAACGTTTAATGCTGATGGGGAGGGGAGAAGGCTATTGGAGTTTATGGAAGAAAATTTTAAACACAATTAGTGAATGAACCAATCCGAGGAGAATATATCCCTGACGTCATTCTAACTAACAACGTTGCTCTCATCTCAGGTATTAGTATTGGAGAAGGTATAGGTTCCAGCGATCATAAATCAATAGAGTTCGATATTAATATAGATCATATCAAGAAATATAATGATATTAATGTGCAAAATCTTAAATGTGTGTACTTTAATGGCTTTAACGGCAAGTTTAGAGAGATCAAGTGTGATGGAACGTTATGAAAAGTTAATCAGTTTTGGTAACTTATTCACCGAGCATTTTAGAGAATTAGATGAGCAATTAATTCCGCAAAAACAAAACAAAAACGAAACGCCTCAAGATAATCAAAATGGTGAAATCATGATATCGAAGTCAAATTGAAGGATAGGAACTGTCCATACAAGCCTCATAAATGTAATCCAGCAGAAAAAATAATCCAATTACTTTGCCAGCCGAAGGGAATGCCGATTATGTATCGAATAGAAACGTGATAAAGGAAACAATAGGACATATCAAAAATGACAATTACGAATTAGTTTCGGATCAAGAAAAAGTGGCCAATATATGAAATAAATATTTTGCATTAGTTTTTATAAAGGAAGACGAGCATAATATATATATATATATATATATAGAATGACATGATAAAGTTTAACGAGCATAACCTTTTAACCGAAATCGAATTCTTCGAAGTAGAAATAGATTTTTTTATCAGTAGGATGAAGTTCAGTAAATCTCCAGGTCCTGATTTGATCTATCCAGCGCATTTAAAAGAAATTCGAAACTTAGTAGTGGGACCGCTAACGAAATATTTTTAACGAATGTTTAGAAGAATGTGTCGTGCCATTAGATTTTAAGCTAGCGAATATGAATCTTATTTTTAAGACGGGAATAAGAGAACTTCCAATCACTTCTCGACCATTAAATTTAACATCCATCGTAGGTAAATTAATGGAGTTCCTCATTTTCGATAGAGTGATCGATCTTTTGAAAGTGTATAATCTCATAAATGATAGTCAACACGGCCTTAGACAGAAACGTTCATGTTGAACTAATCTTTTAGAATTTAACGACAGCATGATTAAAAGCTATGACGAAAGTAGATCTTTGGACATAGTATACTTAGACTTTGCTAAGCCATTCGACGCCGTTCCTTATAGGAGAATACTAACTAAACCTTTTGCTCATGCAATTATGGGAATCCTCCAACAATAGATAGAGTCCTGGCTAAGTAATCGTAAGCAGAGAGTAGTTTTAAATGGTAAATTTTGGTAGTGGAAAAATGTAACTAGTGCCGTACCCCAGGGGTCTGTGTTGGGACCATTGTTGTTCCTTATTTATGTAAAAGATATGGACACTGGCCTAGATGGTAACTTATCCAAATTTGCGAACGTCACAAATTTTGAGGGGAAACTTTAAATGATAAGATAGCAAATTAATTCAGGTAGATGTAGCTAAATTTTCGAATGGTCTAATAAATGGAACATGAAATTCAATTTAGGAAAGTGGAGAGTTTTGTGCGTAGGTCGAATTAACCAATTTTTTTTCTATAAAATGGGTGTTATAAATTTTATCCCTGTGGACGAAGAAAAAGTTTTAGGGATGCGCGTTTCAAAGGATCTTAAGTTTAACAAAAAGTGTGATGAATCGTGTAACAAGGCGAACCAAATGCTTGAATTTATTGCAAGAAGTTTTGAGTACAAACACCAAGATATAATCATACCTCTAAAATAAAGGTTTAGTAAGACTACACCTAGAATATGCGATACAATTCTGTTCACTTTATTCACATGTAAACATAAATAAGATGGAAAGAATTCAACGAGGGGCAACTAAACTAATTCCCACTATTATAAATGTCTTATATCGGAAGGTTAAATATATCCAATCTCCCGACTTTTGAAAATAGTCCATTGTGAGATGAGTTTTTTGAAGTATTCATTATTTTTTAATTTGAAAACGTAAATTATAGAATCTTTTTTAAGTACAACCATGGTATTACACATAACAATGGTTTTAAACGGAAAGGATGGAGGTTTCAAACGAACATAAGAGGGATGGTCAATAAGTTTTGCAATTCGGATATAGGAAAACGAGATATGAGGAAAAGTCTTTTATTATTTTCAATATAACTACCCTCGACTTCAATGCACTTGCGCCACTTGTCACTGAGGCTTCGAATTCCCGACAACCAGAAATCTCCCGACTGCTGTTCAATCCAGCCCTGGACAGCGAGCTGGACATCTTCATCGTCCCCAAACCGGTGTCCACGCAGTGTAGCCCTGAGCTGGCGGAATAAAACGTAGTCGCTAGGGGCCAGATCTGGACTGTAGGGGGGATGGTTGAACTCATCGAATCCGCACTCGCTCAGGGCAGCTTGTGCAACTCTGGCCTTGTGAACTTTGACAAAGTTGAAGTCGATCATGGGGCGTGAGGTTTCTAGGGACCCAACGGGCAGAGACCTTGGTCATGGCCAAATTGTCATGGATGATGTTTATAACACTTCTATGTGATATTCCAAGTTCTCGCTCGATTTCTTCGACCTCCACCGGTCGATTTCCGAGAATTATCACTATTCCAGCGAGCAATGGTTGCATAGTAAAGGGGGCGGGGGGTGTCTGTGTACACTGCAACCATGCGTTCATGGATCTTTTTGCATTCTTTCCTTCCTTAGTCAATAATTTGATCACTGCGCAGTGCTCAACCTTCTCCATTGTTGAAAAATTTGTGACTGACGATCTGCGATCAGCTACTGCTTCTTCAATAGACGAGGCAGAAGCGTGAGGCTGCAGGCCCTGACTTTTCATAACTTGTCCCAAAACTTCCATAAACAGCCATCCCCCTTCCTTTGTTTTGCCCTACCGATTCGCAAAACTTATTGACCGCCCCTCTTACCTAAAAAATCCACTTTTAAGATCATCGATGAATGGAACGCAGTCCCCACGTAAGTAGTAAATGATACGAGTGTAAATAGTTTAAATACAAAATTGACAGTTATTTTACATATTATGATATTTCATAAATAATGTGCCATACTGTGGATTGAATATTGCGTGAGTAAGCATCGTGGCGACAATGTCCAAAGGATACTACTAGCATACTATGTACTATATAATGGGACTGGCCTTTGAGTGGACGAAGTAGTCCTTGTTTGCTCTTTATAACCATGTAACTATATTATATATATATATATATATATATATATATATATATATATATATATATATATATATATATATATATATCTGTGTTTGTGGTAAGAAATAATAAACCTTAATATATGAATCCGATTTATTCACGGTCAGAACTTGTTTCGGATTTCGCCATTATCAACTGCATAATAATAAGTATGATTTTTGAGTCCTGTATATACAGAGGGAAAATCAGACTAAACAAAATGAAAACAATGTAAATGTAATGAGAGATATAAATATATTTCAAAGTTCGGGAGGCAACTTAAATTTCGAGGAATGACAAATCCTGGTGATTTATAAATGGATTGAGCAACAGTGTTCGAGATATATAATTTTTGGATTTATGAATAAATTTGGCCTGGTTAAATTTGATTCTATGGTGATATGTTTGCAAAAGGACGGAGAGGCCTGAGAAAAGTCTGTATCTCCTGATATCTGCACCTTGTTCTTTAATCCTTTTAGCAAATTGACCTGCTTCACCAATGTAAGATTTATTACAATCTTTTCAGGGGATTTAATATATGTACACCTGAGTCTTGGTTAGGTGATAAGTGAGTATTTGAATGATATATTCATATATATATATATATATATATATATATAAAGAAACACACAGTAAGGAAAAGTGAAAAACTATTTCGAGCGCTTTCGTCATTATTTTCCACGACCTTTTCAATGAATGACAAAGGAGAAGTCATACAATGGCTTAAATATTAGAGAGAGTTGGGATTTGGGGTTACATTTCTTCAAACTATAATTAGACTGTATGACTTAGTGAATGATAATTTTATCCTACTGTTGAACAGAGGTCTTTCCAAGCAAGTAACTCGCACCAATCGTGTCTTTATGGCAATTCTGTCCTCCCACCCTCCGTGATTTCCTCTTCTTGATCATTTTAAGTATAAAAGTTTACAGCGTATAATTTCTTTCGTACAACGGGACCACTTTTATTTACCCTAAAAATGAAATGAAAAGTATAGGAAAGATGGATTATTAATTATTATAATAGACCATAAGATAATATCACCATTTCAAGGGGACTTAGGCCAAGCAGAAGAACTTTTTCTCCCAGTAGACAATATTTTAACAAATAATAGTCGTGCCCAGCGCCATACAGTGTAGTGATAAATGTTTAACCAACGATTTCTGGTTAGTGAGATTTGTATTATAGACTATATACTCTTTAGTAGTTTCATATGCGGCAAAATTGAGGACAACACCAATCCAAATCACTTA
Source organism: Ceratothoa steindachneri (assembly GCA_963969495.1). Taxonomy (NCBI): domain Eukaryota; kingdom Metazoa; phylum Arthropoda; class Malacostraca; order Isopoda; family Cymothoidae; genus Ceratothoa; species Ceratothoa steindachneri. The sequence goes on along the minus strand of OZ018321.1, from coordinate 144,426,489 downwards.
TATAATATCATCTCGGATGGAAAGATAACATGAAAAAGGCCCCTCTGATTATAAAAGAAGAATATGCTTACTGCCATAATTGTGTGACCTAGACAAATAATCCATTTTCTACTATAATAAACTTTTGATTGGGTCCGGATATTCGCCACCTGCAACATCGCATTAAGATTCTATTCTATCCCTCCTTCCTAAATATTTCTTCTCGTGTCTCAAATTTTTCATCCTCGACCAGTTTCGTTGAGGTAAAGAAAGAATAAAATATATTTTTTACCTAAAAATACAAAAAGTTAGTAGCAGAAATATACCAATAAATGCAAACATGTTCTGAAGTTGGAGAGAAACAAATGCCGTGACCTAGACAAATAATCCATTTTCTACTATAATAAACTTTTGATTGGGTCCGGATATTCGCCACCTGCAACATCGCATTAAGATTCTATTCTATCCCTCCTTCCTAAATCTTTCTTCTCGTGTCTCAAATTTTTCATCCTCGACCAGTTTCGTTGAGGTAAAGAAAGAATAAAATATATTTTTTACCTAAAAATACAAAAAGTTAGTAGCAGAAATATACCAATAAATGCAAACATGTTCTGAAGTTGGAGAGAAACAAACGCCGCGAAGAATATCAATATAAAGTAAAAACAAACAGGGGGCAAAATATCTTTTAAAAGACTTCCTAAGCTTTTATTTACCCACGTTTTTTCCCGCACCATAGATAACCGGTTATCATAGGGTACATGTAACGAACTGGTGTGAACCCCCTTACAAGAAATGCTCTATGGTTCCATATCCCATAACCTTGTAGATCCAAAACCTCTGAGTTGTTCTCAAAAAGATGTAGCGAGAATCATAAGCCTTCAGATTATGACGACTTCAAACCGTTATAAAGCTAAGAATGACTATTTATCGAACAGGATATGCTGCTGATGTCAATCCTGAATTAACTACCGTTATAAGTTATTCAGCTTTAACTTTTTTGGCGGGGGAAGGGGTCGTAAAATCTAAGAAACTTAGAAATATATTTTCTATGTCCACTCAGATACAATACTCTCAGGAAGATGTAAATTCTATACTTAAATAATCTTAACCATTTAAGCTTAAGTACCATTAAATTTATATCTGCCAAAACTTTGCCCATAACTGTATGTATATACATAGACAGAAACTTTTTCGTGAGATAAGGAACGGAGGTTTTCAAAGTATGACATCATTTTTTCCGGGGAATAAGTCACACAAAATTTTATTGACTGTGACAAGTGATTGATAGGAATAATTTATATATGTAGTTCAGATTGCATTTCGCAGGACCTGTCCAACTCGCTGCCAGTCCATTGTTGTCATCTGCAATTGATTATTCAGTGTTCCGAGAAAAAATGCCTCCTCTCCCTCACACAATAAAGAGATATTATTTTATTTTTTTTAAGAAGATAGATTAATAATACTCTACTCTTTTTGCCCAATACCCCTTTTTATCATATGTAAAAGTTATGGCCTCATTTCCAAGATTGTGCAACTCAATAAGTCTATTCCAAAAATTCTTAAAAAATTATAATATAAATGGAATAATTTTAGCTAAATTTAAAAGATGTGTCTTTATTTTTAATTACCTCTGCCAATAGAGTTTTTTCGGGAATGATGTGATCACTCGTGTGTTATTGTCTACATGATTATATACATCGAAACTCAAAAAGTTAGTGACGGATTTAAAAGTGTTTTATGTATGAGCTGTTCTTAAGCCGAAGCACAATTAATTAAATATTTGAGCTGATCCCAATCTGGCATTTGGCAATACCATAAAATAATATTGGTTTGGTGAAAGTGAAAGTACCCAGGGATGGACAACTTAAGAAGATCTACCAATATCCACAACTTAATCCAGACGAGGATCAAGAACAGTGAGCAATTTTTACCGAATCAAAGGGTATTAATGGAGATTGTTAGACACAAATGAGTGGCCCATAGAAAGGAGCGAAGATTCAATAAATTTAGTATGCCTCAAGGACACCTGTGGATCTTGATAAGGTAAAAATTGATTTCTAGGCGAATACAAGATCCAGATCCGCTATTTTGGCAAATCAGTCTTTTGTTGATAATTCACAAACTACTGAATATTTACACATGGTTCCTCATACTACTGCTAGATTAACAGGTGAAAATATTGTATAGTGTGACTTAATTTGACCTACGGTTAGTACTTTTTACCATTACGGAAAAAGTTTCAATGATTGCTTTCTAGTTCAATCTGTAGCACTTAATATATTATGATGCCATATATATTGTGTAAAATATCTAACCTTATTATTGGAAATCCATTTTGTAGATAAAAACTATGATAGAAACTATCTCAAGTCAAGTTGGAGGCAGTAATGCACCATTTCATTCGAGAGTCACCTAAATATTTTATATATTCGTGTGTTAAGCGAGATTGGATTATTACGCTTAATAATGGTTCCATAACTACATGTATTCTACTATTTTAACTTATTTTACGTATGGCTGCTGTATACATCTTATAAGTGAGTGTTAACCATTAACAGATTGGGTAGGAATTTTTAGGTAGAGGTGATGGATTAATTTACTCTAAATGAGTGGAAGGTTTTCTTCTCGTGTCAGGACAGAAGTCACGATTAGCTCAACCAAAAACTTTAACTCCGAAAGTTTAGTTGAATCGGTTAAAAACGCTGTTCTTTCGTCCATTGGAACATCACCTGGCTTAATAGAGTCACACGGCACTCACTGTTAGGTACATTTATCAGGTCACTCATGTGTTTGCCAGGAAGAGAGAAGGCAGAATTAGTTAGGTCCATATATGGGAGATTCAGTGACTTTAACCTAGAGCAGTGAATTTTGGGCGTTTTTTCAGGATTGCCATTTAATCATAATCTTCGTAACATGCAAATACTGATGTAAATATGAAAAAATTATGATTGCGTGTTGGAAGTACCTAAGAGTGTAAGTGTACATGCAGGCACGCGGAAAGTGTAAACTAGACTATTTTACGGAAATATATTTACTTTAACTTTTATAAGTGGGGAAATGGTATAACGAACTGTTAATGTAACTGGAATTTCTCATAATGCAGTATTTGAGTGTTTCAATTTATTTTCAGAGATTTACGTTGTGGTTGAACTGTAGGATAGTGACCCTCGTTGGTAGCATTGTAGAAATAGATGAAAGTATTTTCGGCAGAAGAAAATTCCTTTTGCTCTGTGAGCGTTTGAGGAGTAGAACGTGGTTCAGGGGGTCATGTTTAAGGGGGGTGGTTAGATTGAGGCTGGGTATATTTGGGCATAAGAAAGATAAATCTTAAACGTATCGCCCTTCCTAGTATGTCTTCATATCAGGCTTACCGTTGCTGTGACTATGGTACCAAAGACGATTTGGTTTGGTATCACATTTTAAAGTAGCGAATACTTGATTATGGTTAAAACTTATTTTATGAGGAAATCGTAGAGGTATTTAATGATAATTTTGTTGCAATATTTACAGAGTAGAGTCTTAACAATTTAACTTATGACAGTTATATTTGAGGTAAGGAGGTGTTAAATGTGATAAATGTGATAAATGTCGATAGGTAAATAATAAAAAAGACACAATTGAGTTTAATACTATCAAAACCACTAGCTCGGGTAAAATTTATTCTAGATTATTTAAAGCAGGTGCAGAAAGCGTTGCATTAGGTCTGGAGAAAATTTATCTTATATCACTAGATTTTGGAGATGTTGCAAATTATTTGAAAATAGCGAATGTAGTCCTCATTTTTAAGAAGGAAACTTAAGGGGACTAAACAAATTACACCATTATATTTTACTTCAAAAGATTTACAATCTTGAAGAGTAGTTATAGTGTATATTTCTGAGCATATAGAGAATGGGTGTGTTACACAACGTTGCTCAAATTGGATATGGTTCAGCAACTCATGTTAAAAAACCTTATCGATAATGTAATATAAATATTTAGTTAAAAGAGATAATTTTGCTGCAATTTTCATAGATTTTGACAAAGCCTTTGACAAGGTTGTATACAGGAAACTGTTAGTAAATTAAAAAGGCTTTGGATATGTTTGAAAATATGGAATTGGATAACTGAATCGCTCAAATATATGAAACAGATGTTATTATTAAATGGAGTACATACAGTCACAGTGGAGGGATGTTGAGGTGAGGTACAATAGGGATCACTTTTGAGTCCAGTATCATTTGTAATCAATATAAATGACCTTGTGCGAGCAGTTAATAGCAATGTCAATTTTTCTATTTAAAAACAAATTGGTATCTTTTGTAAAAGAAGTTGAGGGTAAACTTAAAGTGCAGAGTGACTTAAACAAGATATTTGCTGAGACAATTAAGTTGTATATGACATTTAGCCCTCAAAAATGCAACGTTATTTAGGTTCATGAAAACAGGTAATAGAGAAATAGTCTAAGAAATGCAGGGGTTTGGAGTGAAATTAGTAGAGAATAAAAGGACTTAGGGGTAGTAATAGAAGGTAACTGAAGTTTTCTAAGCAGTATATTGAGGAAGAAATTAAGTAAATATAGTGTTCGGTTTCATTAAGAGAAATTTTGGTTAAAATAATTAAGGATATTATCCATAACTTTATAACTCATATGTCAGGCACATCTTAAGTATTATATACAGGACTGTTTCCCATAATTTACATGATATCAAACAGCTAAATTCAGCGCAAAAGAGAAAAACATAGCTGATACCTTCCCTGAGGCATCTTGAATTATTTATATATATATATATATATATATATATATATATATATATATATATATATATATATATATAAAATATATATATATATATATATATATATATATATATATATATATATATGTATGTATAGAGAGAGAGAGAGAGAGAGAGGGTATTGAATCTGCTCTCATTTGAAAGGTGTGTAAGATGGGATATGATTGCGATTTCTAAACTAAATTCTGGGATGGATAGAATTGGATTTTTGAGTCTTTGACTTGGAAAATTGTAATAGAATTAGGAGCACTACTAGAAACTTAGAAAATAGGGGTATAATTTGAATATTAGAAAGTATTGTTTCCACAAATAGTGGTAGATAGTGAATGATTTACCACAGAAGGTAATAGAGAGTAGAAATCTAAATGTTTTAAAGCGTAGTTTGGACGAGTATAAAGGGAAGTAAGGTTATTGTATTTTTCCTAGTTTTGTCCTCTAGTATGAATTCTAAATATTCTAAGATTGATATTATTGTATTTTGTAGTTCCATGTTAGAGCTATGGACGAGACTTGAATGGTGATAACTTTAAAGCGATTTTATGGATACTAGCCTATGGGGAGATATGGAGATTATGGAGAGATATTGAGGTAGAGATTAATTCCCATGTCCTTTGATAGGCTCTTGTGGCTTTTGTCATCCATGAATAATATATTATGACCCGTATCGGAAAATCGCCTTGGCTTAACTGATCGAGAAATTTTTCTCCTTTCAGAGATAAGATCACTGGGTATTTAATGTATTGATTTTTAAGGGATATGATATGAGTTGTTTTCAAAGGAGATTTAATTTAATTATTTTAGCTAAGGAAATCAATGAATATAATAAATTTTAATTAAATGAATAATGAAAATCTGAGAAAAAGATAAATAAAAGAAGAAAACTGAAAAACCCATAGGGAAACTGGTCGGGAGGAAGTATTCCAAACATCCTCTGAACAGGGGCCAAAGCTTCACGAAGGGCGATCTGCTGGTGAGATCTCAACGACGAGGTACGACTCGAACAGGGATTGCGAGACTTCGCGGGGAAACTGACAAAATGGTCTCAACGGAGGAATTGGTAGAGTCTCAATCTCTTTGAGGTATGGCGGACGCAGGGTTAAATAGCCAAGTGGCTCGTCTGTTAGATAGCTCCAGGGCATGGCCGTCCCCATAGGATTCTCGACGTCATCTATGTAAACTTACTTCGAGATAACGAGTTGGATCGCCAAGCGAAGTTTGCCTTAGGATATGGGGTTGGGTTGGTACGGCCTCGCTCGCGAGGGAACAGACATCCTTGTGAGGTATGAGGGCGAGAATTCGGCGTTATCGTGGGGGAGGAAGAGCGAGGTGCTTCCCGAATAAGCAAATACAGCTGTGTCGAATGACTTAGCACAGGATGGCCTCCTTCTCGATGATTCTAAAATTCCCACGGCAAGGAGCATGTGGTTTGAAGCGAAGGTGCTAAAAAGGGTATTCCGGGGGGCCTTCCTCTCACGCTGGTCCTTCGAGGGGCATCCCCTCACAGGATTCCCTTTCTGAAGGTGACACTTTCCTAATAAGTAGAGTAGGGTCTACAGCTGTACAATAATATCAGGCATTTAGATTTGGGTCGACACAGCAGTCAACAAATGAAAGAATGACTTTCGTTTAATTCCTGACGCAGGGTACATTTGAAAAGAGGTATCGGCATTAACCAGCGAACAATAAAATAAATAAATAAATGAAATAGTTAAATGCATGTCACAAAAAATATCAATTTAAATAAAGACTCATTCATGTAAAGGGTAGTGGAACAATATTCAAGACCAAAAAATCAAAAAATAAGTGAATATAAAATACATAAGAGAAAAATATGTGCCAAAATTTTGTGTACAGGGAAACCAAGGAGCATAAAACCTCCCCCTGATAGGGCATAGTCCGAGGATTACTAAAAGGGGGCGAGTCCACAGACTTGATTATATACACGGGAGTACAGGGCTTAAAACGATTTACTTTACAGGGAGAGGATCCTCTAACGGATTACTACTTAGACTGTCTGCAATAACGTTTTCATTCCATTTTATGTGCAAAATTTGGTACTGGTATTCCATTATAAGTAAGCTCCATCGCTTGGGCCTTCCGTTCTGTCTTTTACATTTTTTTTAAAAAAGCCAATATGCAATGATCGGTTTCAATCACGAATTCTTTGACTAGCAAAGACATTTCGAATTTCTGCAAGCTCCACACGATCACGAGAGCCTCAAGTTCTATTACCGCGTAGTTCCTTTAGCGTGACGAGACCTTCCGGCTGGCGTACGCAATGAGATAACAATTGCCATCTTTTTCATACTGAAGCAAAATGCACTCGATACCTTCACTACAGGCATCCGTTCGTATTGCAAACGGTCTGCTGGTGTTCTGGATTTGCAGTATGGGAACTGACGTTAGTTGTTCCTTCAGCTGTTGGAAGTGGGCGGTCGCCTCGGGGTTCCAGACTAGGAGTTGCTGAGAATTCTTTTTTTTGCAGGGCGCTAAGGGGGGACGCTAAAGCGGCGAAATTCGTGATAAAGCGCCCTTAAAAGAATGTCTATCGGAGAAAGGAGCGGAATTATTTCTTAGTACGCGGAAGGGGCATGTCGGCGATGGCCTTCACCTTTACTAGCTGGGGTGCCATTTGTATTTTACCAATGGGGATCCCAAGATTTAAATGGTGCCGTAGGCAAAGATGCCACTTGCTGTGGCCTATAGTAAGGCCGTGTTCACGAAGCCTACTGAGGAGGGAGCGTAGGGAGACTAGATGTTGGTCCCATGTATGGGTGGTCACGTAAACATTATCAAAGTAAAACGAAACGTTATTTAACCCATTAGGTATCTGGCGCATCATGCGATTATAATTACTACAGGCAGCAACTAATTCAAAAGGAAGAGGCCTAAATTGCATAGGGCCTTTTTCTGTGAGGAAAGCGGTGTATTTCCTTGCACTAGTTTTAAGTAGGATTTGATAGTAGGCCTTACACAAGTCTATCTCCGAATTAAACTTAGTCTCTTTAAGTAGATGTAGGCTCTGGTCTATTAAAGGGATATGCTCAGCGTAAAAAAAAACGTTACGGCGTTCAGTTTCTTAGAGTCTACGCAGATGCGAAAAGTCTGGTCTGGCTTCCTGACTATAACAATGGGGAAGCAATTATCTGACGTGGAAGGTTCAATGATTCCCAATTTTAGCAGGTTTTCTATTTCGGAGTTAAAAGCCGAACGGGAGTGAAGGGGCAAGGGGTATGGTTTAGAGCGAATATCCTCCTGGGTGGTTAGAGTTATACGAGTTTTATGCTCAAAATGAATAGAGCGGCCAGGCTTCTCGGAGATTGCATCCAGGAATTGGGTCAACAATAGAGCCAATTGCGTTCCAAATGGAGATCTAAGTCGAGTTCCGGGTCGAAGCTTTTTTAGGGAGGGGAAACGATTGGGTAATTGTTGTCAGACTCGACACATACGGTTTGTATTAGGTTAAGAGGCTTAGAGGGATAAGAGGCTTCCATTACTGCCTCTTCGTCAAGGGCAATTATATTATCAAAGCAGGCACGACGGTGGTAGTGCTTAATTATATTCACATGAAATAGTTTGTTACCTGAGGTGGTCTATATTAAGTAATCCACGGGGCAGCGCAATCTAAGATTAAGAAGGGGCCTTTTCATTGGGACAAGAGCTTATTTGTCTCTGTGAGTATGAAGGATCAGCACCTCGTCACCGGGCTTGAATAGCCTTTCTTTTGATTTAACGTCAAAATAGGTCCTATAATTTTGCAGGTTTGGGTCTGTATTTTTGTATGTTATATCGCGCATTCTTCTTAACGTCCAAGAAGTAAGAATATGAGAATTTGATCTCCTCTTCCAGGCGGAGATTGGCCAAAAGTTTATTTAATATGCTCATCGTGCCTCGGATGTTTCAGCCATAAAAAAGATCGAAGGGATCAAATCTTAAAGTTATGTGGGGGATTTGTCGGCAGGCAAACAAGGCATCCGGCAAGTACCAATGCCATTCTCGCAGCTAGGCAAGGCATAAACTTTTCAAAATGGTCTTCAATGTACAATTTAACTTCTCGCAGACGCTGTTAGCGGCGAGCTGAAAGGGAAGTGGTGAATAGTGGCTTAATCATAAGCAGCTTGCCGACGTATGCCATTAGTTCAGAGGTGAACTTCTACCTTTGTCCAACAAGATATCCTTCGGCATGCCTACGCGGGAAAAGATAGAAATCAGGGCCTCCGCATAGTTCACACTATCTATCTTTTTAATGCAGACTGCATCGGGGAATCTCATTGCAAAGTCGACAAGCGTGAGGACGTAAGAGTGTTCTTCACTAGACTGGGGGTGAATTATGCTAATCAAGTCTATGGCTACTCTAAAGAAAGGCTCCAAGACAGTTACAGTCAACTGTAAGAGGGCAGATGGTATTCGCCCTTTTACTGTAGTTTTTTGACAAATGTCACACGACCTGCAAAACTCGGCAATTTCTTTGGCAGCACCAGGCCAAAAGAAATAACGGAAAAATCTCTGGGCGCTTTTATTGTGGCTAAAATGACCAGCCACTACTCCATCGTAGGCAAGTCGGAGGATTTGGGGAACATGAGAACGGGGGATACATAACGAGCGAGTTGTGAATTTATCCTCAGCCGCACTGGGACGAAAAAGGGGCCCGTCACTAACGAGCTAGGCGCCTTCCCTTTGACCGCGGGAAGATACTCGTTCGTTATTTCTCGCTTTTTCCTACAAGGGCTGGAGGGTAGGGCACTCCTTCTGAACGGTTGCAAATGTTTCGTTCTGAAGAGCTGCAAATTCTGGGAAATATGGGGGTTCTAATGGCATGGGGAGCGCAGTGTCCTTTAGAGCCTGGCCCATTGTGATGACAGGCTGTGCGACTTGGTTTGGAAAGAGCTGTGGGCTCTGGCCGACCAAGACGGCGCAGAATTTAACCCTTTGCCTGCTGCCAGGATAATTCCAATGGGCGTGCTCTGTGCGGCAGATATTGAATTTTTTTAAATATAACTATTTGCTATTTTTTTTAGCCACCTAGTTATTTTTCCCGCTGCAGTGATTATAAAAATATGTTTATCATTGGAAAAATGCGCTCGTTTCGTATACAAGGGCACTTTGAAAGTTCGCCAATTTATTCCTTCACTTCCGTGACAAATACGAAATATTACTTCATAATAATATTATTATAAGGTTAAACGGTCTCTTTCTATTTTTCCAAATAAAATTTGTAATGACTAATTACTATAAAGCCTTTTATAGTTAAATTCAATATTTTTGAAAAATATTAAAATATCAAGGAACACATTCGAACACGTATACAGCGCATCAAAATTAACAGCTGGGAGGGGAATGTCGTGGAATTTACTGAACTCACTCCAATATTCTTTCTTTCTTTATTTATGAGTTACTTACATAATTTTATTTTTATTTATAACTAGACATAATTTTGATCTTTCACTTCGCTTATTATAAATCTAAAAGGCTTTCTATAACGTGAAAAAAAGAAGTATTTGTAAGCAACCTTGCATTTCATTTACCACATCATTTTACGCATAATATATTGTTGAATGCATCGATCCCCTCTCCCCCTTCTTTATTTTTAAAAAATTTCGGCATGTTCATTCTATTGGAATGAAATGTTCCACTCTTACAATTAATTGCACAACACAGACGTTTTTATTCCAATGGAGTACTCAAAAGCAACTCAATTTTGTATGTATCTGGTTTTTTTAACGAGAAACGGCATCATTCATTCTATTTATATGAATTTCTTTGCTTCAAAAACTTATAATAAGCATTTGTTTTGTGACAAATATATCTATCAAGTCTTCATCGATAAAGTGTTCAAAAATAATCTATTTTTTTTTAATTTTGCGTAATAAATGAAAAGAAAGTTAAACCTGATAGTAAAGATTCAAACGTAGGTGCTGAAGGCATAGACCGAAGGCCAAAGACTGGCCGCTTCGTCCGTTTGCGTGGTAATCATCAAACTGAGAATAAGACTATTCCGTCATATTGACAATATTTTGAAATTTTAATAGCTCTTTGCATTCTTCCAAACATATTTTGTAATAAAATTTATCAAGCATTTTTTTCTTAAAGTGAAATTTAATGCTTTACATATATTAAAAATAAAGGCACACTTTAAAACGCGTGGAAGCACACTAAAATATTACGTATCAGCAGAGGGAAGAATTTGTGGTTTATTGAATCAGTTGAAGGAAGAAAGTATAAAGGAGAGATTAAGGAAATGGGAAGAAGAGAGATGGAGGCTAGGTATGGAGAGGAAATCAACACTGAGTACATATTTTATGAATAAGAAGATAATTAAGGAGGAAAATATATATGACAACTCATTTAAGGTTAAGCTAATGTTTAGATGCAGAACCAACTCCTTGCAGCTGAATTGGAGGAAGAGGTTTACCGGAGAGAAACACTACGACACTTCCTACTAAATTGTGAGGGACTAATAGACATACGTAGAAAGTATACTGCTATAGGAGACACCACATTGGGAAAGGTGCTCTTGTTCAACCTAACAAGTGAAGAAGAAGTAAAAAAAATAGACATTATATATCGAAGAACTATGGAAAGCTAGGAAAAGAAAGATTGAAATAGCCCAAAACCTGCCCTAAACCTAAATCTGAATAGGAATTAAAGTTATTGCGGTGCCGTTCCAAAGGACTTAGCGCACCCTGCATCTGTATCTGTATATGTGGCCTCCTTCACATTTACTTCCTTTCTCTATTCTATCAGTAACTTACATAATTTTATTTTTAAGTGCATATTTTTTTTATATTTTCATTAGCTAATTAAAGATTTAAAATGCTTTCTATTACGAGGATAAAATAAACATATATATTAAAACTGTATTTATTTCCAATTGAAACAATTATGTACATTGAACTAGACGTCTTTTTCTGTCTGGTACTTTTTAAAATTTGGGTGAACACATAATGGTACTTCACATTCACCACAGATATAATTTGTTCATTGATATTTTTTCTCAGTTTTTGTTGTTTTGACGCATACATGCCGAGTTCTTCTTGAAGGAAGAGGCTTTATAAAATGAATACCAGCATCAATAAGGCGCGGTAGTTGATTACCAATATGTCTAATATCAGAAATTCAATATTTTTCTATATTTATCTAATATTTGTGCAATCACACTCTTTGAAAAATCCAAAATTGTTTTATTCTCTTGTTAGTTTTCTCCTTGTATATATAATAAGCGGTTAGAATAGATAAATCAAAAGATGAAATAAAAACTTCTTATACCATCTAATAGTTTTACACACACACTCTATACCACTTATCAGCATATCACTCTTATCAACCACTCGCATTTTTTGTTGTACTCAATCACACATTTAGATTTCAACATGATGTTATCATCTCTATCCCTTTTCCCGCTGTCACACATTTGATCATCATGCACACTTGTAAGAAACTGTACATTTCGTTTATCATACCATTTTGCGCATAATATATTGTTGCATTGCATCGACTCAACCTCCTCCTTCTTCAAATTTTAAAATTTAGGCAGGTTCTTTATATTGGAACGAACTGTCCCACAAGCCCCAGCCATAATTTCTAGTAAGTTTTCAAAGAGATCAAGGCTTGTGTACCAATTGCCAACAAAAAGAACACGGCTCTTATTTAAATAGGATTCAAGCAGTGTCATCACAACTGAGCCCGTCACACCTACTTCATTTTCGATAGTTATTTCTGTACCGGTTCCACTATAAATGCTCAAATATAATACCTAACCGGTCTTACAATCGCAAAATACAAACGACTTTACACCGAATTTATGCCTTTTATTAGGATTATATTGTCTGTAATGGAGTCTTCCTTTCCAAATGAGTAGACTTTCATCTATACAAAGGTCTTTGAAAGGAATCAGCTTTGATTTAAATTTCTGTCTAATGGGATCCAAGACAGGTTTGATTTTTTCTATCTTGCTAGCTCTTTAAATTGTAATCATTTAGTCGATTTTTTTTACTGTGACTCATATGAGAAGCCAAATAATCAAAAACCAGCGAATTTCGTCGGTGTCCGTTTCTTCGAAGATGGAAAGGCGGCTATTCGGTTTGTCACAATTTATTTTTTTCAAAAATTTATAATATGCATTTGATTGTGTAATAATTATATTGATCACATCATCTTCGATAAACTGTTCAAAATAATCTATTTATTTTGGATTTTGTGTAATAAAGCATGAGAAAGTCAAACCTGATTCTGAAGATTCGAACGCAGGCAGTGAGGGCAGGAAATTCGAGCTAGATGCCCAAAGCCAAGTTGTGGCACGCCGTGTTCATTTTCGTGGCCGAGAGTAGGACTCTTCATTTTCGTCTGTAGTGTCATTATTTTCACTATTTTCCTTGTCTAAAACTTCTATATTATCACTATCAAATTAAGATAATGATTCACTGGGTCAGCCATCATAGCTAGATATACTGCTTAGGGTATCTGTGTCTGCATTTTCTAGCAAGTCACTCGACTCATCGCCTATTTGGCCCTTTAAATTTGGTGTGCAAAATTGCTGAACTTTTCTAATCGACATTTTGAGGGGTTACTGATTTGGAATGGAAATATTTCCAACATGGCAGCTGATAGAAGAGTGGCAGAGGAAACTACTTACAAAAATTTTCAAACATACAGGCAATAGGAGAAGAAATACTAGATCAAATCCATATATGGCCGATTCGCAGTTAACCGTTATTTTAGACTCTATCAATATATGGCCGATTAATAGCGAAAGGGTTAATGGTGGCTGCTATCACTTTGGCCCACCAGTAAAGTATTTATATTCGAGATAACTGCGGACCAAGGGGAACCGATTTGCACGCGCGAGTAGTTTGGAATATTGCGGATTTATTGTGGTCGGGACTCCCTGGAGGGAACAACTTTTCTGAGACACCATGAAAGTGCAACCGGTGTCTCTTACGAGCATTTACACTCTGCAAATATTAACGGTTCCCTTTTCGAACTCAAGCCCTACGTGGAAGCTTTTGTTCAACAAGAAATTAACTTGTGGTTGGAGGGGACCACTTGTTGGGAAAATTGCTGGCGATTCAGGGCGAGAGGGCTGATGAGAGGGAGAGGCACTTATTTGTTGGACTTGCTGAATAAGAGCTGAACGGAATTGGGAGATTTGGGGGCAGTTAGTCCTCACATGACCGGGAACGCCGCAGGAAAAAAACATACAATGCGCCTTCGAGGGTAATCCAACGCTGTGGGATTAATGATGAGGGGCTTACTATCCCTCGATTCCGGCGGGAAATGGTACTTTGGTTTGGTGGGATCAGGTACCTTCACAAAGTTAGGCGACTTGTTCAGGGGGAATTTTGAGATGTTACCTTTGCTTTGCGGGATGGGGGATGCGATTTATTGGGGTCTTTCGGGTATAGGTGGTGGCTTGACGCGTGCACATCCGCCTCTTCGATACATTTCTTAAAGAAATACACGCGTCTATCCTTCACGAATGCGCGGATTTCGGATGGTAGAGCAGCCATCAGCTGACTCCAACCAAAATTGAAAAGTCTTCTGGAGAGTGAGTCTAATTTGGCGGTAGGTATGACCAGGAAGTATCCTTGCCTGGCGGAACTTTGGCCCATGTAAATCAGGATTTTTATTAATAGCTAATAATAGTTCCGAGTTGAGAATGGAGTAGTTGAGGGTAGGTTCGGCGGGGAGCGAAATGAAAATTTTTCTAAAGTTGGTATTAAAGAGGGGGAGTACTCGAGTGACTCCATCGGCTTTAATGTCTCAGTGGTTCACTTCTAAAATTTTCTCCAAATGAGTTAAGTAGGCGCTGACTAAGCAACATCGACATGCAGTATCTAAGGGATATCTCTATAGCGCTTTGGCCGTCTACAGACTTAAGATAGGTCACCAGAATAACTGGTCCAAAGCAGATACAATAATGCATATAAATGATTATATTAGCAAAAATCCCTTTGAATCGTTCCTATTCTCCAGCACAAAGGAGATAAATGTAAATATTAGCTCCAGTTTGTTTCCCTTAGATCCAAGTCTATCTTCCTTGCTCAAATATTTATTTGGATATTTAATTACATCCAGAAAACACTAATCTTGTCCAATCAGTTGTTGGAGGAAAAATGGTGGGAAAGCGCGAGAAGCAGAAGAATGAAGATGATTAGGGAGTTAGTTTATATTTTTCAGCAAAATTAGTGGATGGGAAGAGGAATCTACATTTAGAGAAGAAAAAAATAAATTTTATATGAATTGATTCTTAAAATCACAATGAGATGAGATCAGGAAAGGTTTTGAAAATTCTAAAATGTTCTAAGTTAAAATCGATTTTGCATTGAATATAATGAAGCGGAAGAGGCTTAAACCTTTTCAAATCGTTTAAAGAATAGAAGATGTTAATATCAAAGAATGAGAGGGAACCATTGAGTTCCATTTTGTAGGTCAATTTAATACTGGGATTTATTTGATAGGGGTATTGCAGGTATCTATCACACAGGCCTGGGAAAGGTGAAGGATCTATGCGTCATCGGCAAATCGATAATTCGAGGGTAAACTATGGGTTTAATACTCCCCAGTTGCTCATTGACTAATTCTTGTTCAAACCTGGTCATCAAGATATCAGCAAAGACAGGGTCCAAAGGACTGCCCATGCCCACTACATCATTTTGACAGTAATTTTCGTTGCTAAACTTAAAATAATTCTTTAGCTAATTAAATGAAAATATCTTAATTGTATTTTATATCATTATCTCATTTTCAATCAATTAAAAGTTAAAATGGGGAAATAGAGAGTGAGAGAAAAAAAATATGAGAAAGAGTAAGATAGAGAGAAAAAATAAAAAAAGAGAAAAATTCAAAATATAATCGGAGAGAGAGAGAGACAGAGAGTATGTGAGAAAGAGTAAAAGTAGAGAGGTAGGAAGAGAAACCTAAAGAATACAATTCTATAATATGATAGAGAGAATTATAGAGAGAGCACGAAAAAGAAAAAATAGAAGACATAAGGGTAGGGAGAGAGAGGAAGAGTAAGAGACGAAGTAAGATACAGCGTAAGAGAGAGAGAGAGAGTGAAAAGGAGGATGAGAGAGAAAGGGTGAAAGAGAGAGACAGAAATATAATACAATATAGAAAAGGAGATGGAGATACAGACAAATAGAGAGAATACAATATAGAATTGTACAAGGAGAACGTAGCAGAGCGCCAGAGAAAGAGAGAGTGAATGATAAAATAGAGAATATCAGTGAGAAACGATTTTGTATGTAGGTGGGCGAGTTGAATTCTAACCGTAACAAGTAGGTATTAAGGATAAACGAAAGAAATAATATAAATCTAACTAACAAAAGAGAATTAATGGGAAATCCAAAAGACAAAAGAGTGGTTAAAGCCTCACTTTAATTGCGATCAAAGGGGTTGGTCACTGCCTCAGTGTGCTTAGTTCAAATGCCATCCTAGTGTTTTCACCATTCTTCAACGCGCAAGAGAGATATACATTGTATATTCGCCGCGTGTTTAACTTAATTTCTCCTTTTTCTTTTAAATTTACAATTAATTTCTCTTTCTTTAATAGTCTCGATCTACCTAGCGAAGCGTGCCTTAAAAGCTTTTCTATTGGGAGGAATTATTGTTCCTCCGCGTAGCCGAGTGGTTTAAGGTTTACCTTAATTGAGATCAAAGCGGTCACTCGCTGCTTGGTTCAAATCTCACTCCAGTACGGATTTTTCAATTTAGGAAATAACTTTTTTCGATGAAAAAAAATTATTCCGTTTTCTATTTCTTGCGATAGGCCGAATTTAATATATATATATATATATATATATATATATATATATATATATATATATATATATATATATATATATATATATATATATATTTATATATATATATATATATATATATATATATATATATATATATATATATATATATATATATATATATATATATATATATATATATATATATAGAAGACCTCCTCAAAATTCGCCAAGGTTACGGGCCCCTTTAAGGCCAGAATTTCCCTCTATCGGAACCCCGTGATGTCAAAACCCTCATCTCTAATCCCACGGCGTCAACTTTTCCCCGTAGGCCAATCGTATGTTTTGCGTGCGTCGAAGGCCACACGCGCCCAAATTGCCCCTCAAATTCCCAACTCCGTGATAATCCAATTCACGAAGTCCACCAGGTGAATGCTGCTCTCGCTCCTCTTCCATCGCGACCAGAAACCTCAGCTACAATCTCGTCTCTCAGTGCCTCAGGGCATCATGTTAAATTCCTCTTCAAGAGTTCTCCCGGAAGTTTGAATTTTGAAAACGGAAGCGTTAATGGGTGCCAAGTCTCCACCTTTGTCTGAAATACCGGGTATACCTGTATCGTGGTATCAAATGAACTTTTTCCCCCGGTGTCCCCCGAACAAAACAGGTTTTCGGTAGTCCATGACTACTTGAGACGCGCAAATGCGCTTCCCCATTGTAAACTGTTACCTGGAGTGCTAGTATCAAATTCTGTTCCGTTTTGGTAGGACAGTGCCTCCAAGTCTCATCTAATCATGTCGCTCAGCCCCTTATCACGAGAGCCCAGGCAGAGAAGGAATTCAGGACGCCCGCTTCCCTAGAAACTCCCTTAGATTCATATGTCAGCGTCGTTATGAGCGAATAATTCGCTCAAAGACAGAAGGAGTGCAGAAGCTCATTCCCTTGTAAGAAAAACCTCGGATCCTCGAGCAAATTTGGATGCGGTAAGAAGACAGCCTCTTATATCATGAAAAAGGCTTACTAAATCGCATTTGCTCGAATGGCGTCAACCCCTAGACTCACGCCCTCTGTGTTCTCCGTTCGCATGTCACCCTGGTCCTAAACATTTCTCCCGATAGTGTGTTTTCTGGCCACTTCAGCCACAATAATATTGGTCAGAGGATTTTCCGGTTTCTCGACTGTCCTGGTGCTGCATTTGACATTTTTGAATACTTCCAATCCTGTGAAATCTGCCAGAAAACCACGGAAAAAGAGCGTGATAAACCGGCTCGCTTCAGAAAGGATCAATCATAAACCCTTATCCCGAGAGGCCATAGACCTTTTTGTCCCCATTTGCCCCCTTCCAGCGAAA
Source organism: Ceratothoa steindachneri (assembly GCA_963969495.1). NCBI lineage: Eukaryota > Metazoa > Arthropoda > Malacostraca > Isopoda > Cymothoidae > Ceratothoa > Ceratothoa steindachneri. Next base: position 144,408,640 of record OZ018321.1, on the reverse strand, counting down.
GGCATAGTTATGCCCTTAGTTTTGTGGACTGTGCTACGCGTTTCCCCGTAGCCGTACGTATAAAGAAAATCGATGGCGTTACGCGTGCACAAGCCTTAATTTCCATCTTCTCTAGAGTAGGCATACCAAAGGAAGTATAATACGACAAAGGTCAGCAATTTACTTGTGAATTGATGGAATATATCGGAAAATTCTTGATGGTAAATCCGCTCTTTACCACCCTCTATCACCCCTGCGCAAATTGAGTTTGCGAGAAATTTAATGTGAGATTCAAGTCAATATTAAAGAAATGTATGCTAAATAGCCCCGTGATTGGAACGGCTTCCTTCCAGTGGCACTATTTGCATTTAGGGAGATTCCACCTCGTACGCTTGAACTTGCTCCTTTCGAATTAAGCTACGGACGTAAAGTGCATAGCCCCATTAGCATCGTCAAGGAGTTATTTTTCTAACGCCAAGTTAGACAGGGAAATTCAATCTTCTTATGCGTATGTTTTGGATCTTCGACGAAGATTAGAAAAGTGTGCTGAAATTGCATAGCAAAATGCCGACGTTAACTTAGAAAAGTATTGGATGTACTTCGATGTAAAATTGAAAAAAGAGGAAGTTTAAGCCCAGTAATGAGGTTCTATTGCTACTTATTACGGAGAGCAACAAACTTCTGAACCAATGGAAAGGCCACTTCTCAATTCTTGAAGCGCGAGACCTGTGGATTATTTAATTAAGACCCCCACATGAGAGAAGTTGTTCCACGTTAATATGTTAAAAAAATATCCCTGCCGCGCTTGTGTCAACAACATTGTTACCACCAACGAAGTGACAGCTTTGGAGGCCGACTATACGACGGATGCCCTAAACCTTGTACAAGCAGTGTGCGGTAAAGAGGATAAGGATTACTCACTACCCACCTTGCCCAGATCAATCCATTCATCCCCGCTAGTTTGGATATCAATAAATAAGCGGGTAACTCCTGACCAAACTAGCCAGTTGTAGCTTATTTTAATCAAGTTTGAGGACGTCATACCTGAGACCCCTGGGTGTGCTATTAACTTCGAGCATGGTATAACCTTCGTTACCTAAGATCCTGTTCATTCAAGACCTTACCCCAATTAATCTGAGAAATGCCTTTAACGCTGAAGTTAAAAATCTGCTTAACTTCAATATCATTAAACCCTCCACGTCAAATTATTGTTCCCCAATAGTTATGGTACGGAAAGCACAATAAATCTTAGCGCATATGTGTCGATTTACGTAAATTAAATTCCTTCACTTTTTCAAAAAGGTAAAATTTATTAGCGAGCTAGACCTATGTAAACCGTATTAGCAGGTTCCCTTGAAAAAAAGCCTAAGGAAATACACCGCATTCCACACCGACAATGGACTTATGCAGTTCCGCTGACTTCCTTTCGTGTTATTGACGGCCTGCATCAATTATAATCGGATAATGCGCAGAGATTTGTATGGACTAGATAAGGATACCTTTTATTTTGACAACAATTACTTAGCCTACTTGTGACTAAGACCAACACTTGGCCTCCCTTCAGGCGCTCTTAAGCCATTTGCGAGAGCACTGCCTTACAATAGGCCCAGTAAGTCCCACCTCACCTGAGATTCGATCCAATATCTAGGTTTCTAGATTGGAAACGACCAACTTAAGACCCAAGAAGACAAGTTCCGGGCGATAGTTGAGATGACTCTGCCGGGTACAAAGAAACAACTCCGTTCTTTCATGGGGTCTGCCTATTTTTATAGGAAATTCGTCCCCAATTTCGCGCCGTGGGCCGTCCTGTTGTGTGAACTAGTCAAAGGCAAGTCCCCAGACCGCATCATATGGAATTCGAAGGCTACTGCTGATTTCCATCAACTGAGGTGTAAATTGGTATCTGCCCTAGTCCTCAGCTTGCCTGACCCCATTAGGCCCCTCGTAATCTGAATGGATGAGAGTAACGAGGGCATTGGTTTTGTCCTTTTTCAGTATGGATACAACGGTGCGAGACACCCTGCGGCATCCGCAAGTCGCAAATTGCTCCCACTTGAGAGGAATTTTGCAGTGATAGAAAAGGAAGCTTTAGCTATTGTTTGGAGTGCACAGAAATTTTTGATGTACTTGGTAGGCCGATAATTCGTTATAGAAACCGATCACCCCTCGCTGGCATACCTCCGTAATATTAAACATCATAATGGCCGAGTAATGAGATGGAGCTTATTATTGCAGGAATTCCATTATAGGATAATGTATATAAAAGGGTCGGAAAATTGTATCGCCGATACCCTTAGTGGTAATCCATTGGGTGACGACCATAGCTAAATTTTACTTTCAATTGCTCCATATTCATTTGACCATCTTGTAATTATTATAACCGTCAGCTTGACATGAGCTAAAGGACAATTATTTCAGTTTATGTATTTATTTTTCTCGATGTGTAGGTCTAGGACACACATCGCCCTTGTATGTATATATAAAATTAGTATTTAGAAGCCTGGTGCAGCACCACTATATGTGTATATGTACCACCGTAATCCTTCTCTAATTTATGTAAAATGTATCATTAAAAATCTATTTCATTCCTTTTCTTTTTTTCTTTCTTTTGCTTTGTTTAGTTTAGTTTATAAATATTAGTTTCATTTTTTTAATTATGTACCCTTTAATTCTCTTATGGTCGGCAATAATTAATTTCCTTTTCCGTTCATATATACACCCAGTCGGGTGTATATATAAGTTTGTACACCTACTCGACGTCAGGTCAGGAATTCCCTTTATTCCGCTTACTACGTTGACCACTCGCGCGAGGGGATCTTACTTTTCTTCCGATACTCCAAAAGTTTTAAATTTTTGGATGGATGGATGTAGCAGAATAAGGTCGAAGGCCCACCATGTGCCCTTCTGTACCCACATGGTCCTGAGATCACCGCATGGAGCTTTGAAAGCACGGCTGAACAAGGGTGAGGGTGGAGCCTACGCCGTTATCACATTCTAGCTGTATTTGCTTAGTGAACGATTTCTTTCAGCCAACATTCCTGCCTCACATTATAAGATCGAAGTTCTTCGAAAATTCTACGCCAACATTATTCCAATCTCTCCCCCCCCCAAGAAGTCACCGAATTTCCCCAGAATTGCACGTGGGGGTTAGGCTGCCACTAAGCCACCAAAAGCCACCTCACCGGGTGTCTATATAATCCATTGACTCAGTTTAGTAAGGAGCACTAATATACTTCCCGTCCACCAACGCGAACTAGTTGAAGGACGCTCGCTTTCCCCCGTGATCAGAGACATCGGCGATTTCGATTCGAGAATGAATGCTAAATTGACATCGTGAACTCTGCCATAGTAAATTGGCGAGTATCTAACGAAAATTCACATCTCTGAAGCCATCTACGAGTGCTCCCATATCTGAAGCGAGAGGTAACCCAAGTTTCCCCTTCGCACTCATTGTATCCCAACTGGCTCCTTTCCTTCAACGATTACGTAAGCACTTGTAACCGTTGTATCCTGTAGATTGATCTAGAATCTGGCTTACCCAATCGATCCATTCTTTGTGTGTGCGCCGCGGTTTAAAACCCTCCTTTAAATCACCGACCTGACGCTGACCTCAAGAATCCCCTAATTAACCCACCTGTATTTCGCGTAGATATTTAACTCCGTCTCTGCGACCATTCCCTTTAAACCCAATATTTGTGTATATTTAAATATTATTTTGTTTCTAGTAAAGATATATTTTCGTCATTGTCTTTCTTTTGCAATCCCAACGCAAACCAGCTACTTGTTAATCTTTGCGTAACTTGCACTCTGAAATATTAGTTTTAAAAAGGACCTTGCAAGGTTAATAATAAACCATCCCCTATGGACTCCTAAAAATTTCCCTATTCACTAACGGTTTCAACCAACTTTGGCACAAGTTGGCTATTCTACGACATTCATTGCCCAATCTTATAGGTCAGTCAATTTCCTCATTTGCCCCTTTCCTCTGTGGGTGATTAATTTTCTGGTTTTATTCTGTACTCCTTGTATTTCTTTCATCCCTGTTTTTAGCAACATATCTTTAGTATTGGATGGTAGGTTAGTCCCGCCCTTCTTATTGTCCTATAATTTTTTATTGCTAGTATCTCTCGGAATGTATTTTAACAAATGCTCAGTTAGAGTTGTTCTCTGTATATTCTCCTTTACGTGTCTTGCTTAACCTTTCTCCTTTTAATACGGAGAGGCCGGCCTTCTTCCCTTTATTTAACTAGTTCGGTATTTGTTTTGTTTTTTAATTTTAGTAGGTTGCACGTTCCTGCGCCGGGGGGAGACGGACTTTCCCCGACGCCGGAGCTTGCTTCCTGCTCGTTGTCTTTTTCCTTTTTTTATTTTTAGTGTTGCACTTTTTGTTTGTTTTTTTAATCTTATTTTAAAGTAGCCTAGTACTAGGCAGTGTTTAATAGGGCGAATAATGCCCAAGTAGGCAGTTGCCAGATGAGCTCTTAAAATAAAATCTTTTATTACAATATTGGATACGTAATCCGTTGAAATATATCTCACAATAAATTTAGGGATGCTTTTTCTTATTTTCAATTTTGTCCGAATAATTTCATTTTGCCTATTTCCAGGATATTTATGTAGCCTGCCCTGACTTCTTTTCTTTCTTGGGGGCTGGTGATTAATTTACTTATATCATCTGCGACCTTAAAAGTTAATGGATCAGTTCTTTGCATGAATGCATACCCTTTTTGTACATTGACTATGCATAGGTCTGTGTTACCACTCCTTGTTCGATACCCACCTTCCAAATCAAATTCTACTCTCACTTCTCTTTAATCATGATTTTCGGTCTTCTTACCATGTTATAATCTCAAGGGCTTTTTTCCAATTTTTTGTTTATTCGGGGCTGTAGTTTGTAACCTTTTTATTGTAGCGCTCCCGAATTGCGAGCTAGAAGCAGCCGTGGTACCCCGATAAAAATTCATTTACGTATACTTAGTTACGTGGTAAATACTTCAAAATTAAGCAAGAGGGAGATTGAACCTAATTTAAGTAAAATAGTACATACAAATTTTAAAATAAATAAATCTTATCTTTCAAAGTTTAATGGGGAATTTGAGCTCGATGAGTATGAAATAATTTTTTAATGTGGAACGTATAGTTATCAAGGCAACTCTCATTTCTTCATTCAATGTCTGCAATCTTTTTCTTTTCGTCATTTTTATGTCGCACGATGCATAGAAGTTAGTTTTAAAATACTTTCAAGTGTCGTTGTTTTTTTTTATATATTTTTCAAATAAATATCTTTTAGTAATTTAGAGATTTAACAAAGATTCATTGGTCGCTGTTGCGCCACCGCGATTGAAAGCTACTGATTTAATAGTTAACGATCTTATAATACATGCCAAAAGTCCTTCTATTTGTCACATAGCAAGAATTTGGCCTATTTCCTCTCTGCTTTTGCTTGCGCTATTTCTTCTGTTCTTATTCCTTGGGCCATTGGTTTGTGTACCTCCTCGAAGACTTTTGCAGTCAAATCTAAAGGCAATATTGGCAGGTAGCTATTTAGAAGGCTTGGAAGTTTATCTGGCTTGCAGATATTTCTTCTTTTTGCAGTCTTTAATACACCATGGTGTTCAGGCTTGCATTATAAATGTCAGTGATTGACGTGATGATGATAGTTTTCATATTATCTGAGGAAAACGATGAAATTGGTAAAGAAACTGAGGAAATGGTACACTGCTGCCTAAGAAACATCATAAATAAAATAACACCTGCCCATTCAATTGATCGCATCAGGTAAGAACAAGAGGGAACGGGACACCAACAACAGAAGAGAAAATATGAGCGAAATTCACTCCCTGAACAAAAACAATCACGAAGTCCATCGTCATACCTCCCCCAAATAACATCAATACGGACCCCTATAACATTTTTAATGCCACATTGATCATTGGCTACTTATATGATGCAGTAAAAACAACGAAAATAATATTTTCTCTAAGCAAGGTAAAGTACCAAGCCTTCTAAATAGTTACATGCCAAAATTGCTCTCAGATTTGTCCGGAAGCGTTTTTCAGAAGATACGCCAATGAACAACGGAATAGTAACAGAACAAATTGGACAAAAATTACAGAGAAGAAATACGTCGATTTCGTGCTACGTAACGTAGAGAAAGATATTTTTGCTAAGGCTGTTTCTGAGGCTTGCAGTATAAGATACTTCCCCTCCATATAAATAAATTTTTTTAAAGATTCCTCAGAAAAAAAATCACGTGGGGAAGGAAAAATCTCGTGATCAACGATTATTAGGGCCCAGAGTTTTAGTCAAAAGCCAGCTTCCCACAAAGAATGGGGAGGTGTATCTTAGCATTATGTTGCACTCAATCAACACAGCGGACTTGCCTCTACCGGTTTTCCCAGATAAAATAAAATTCTAGTTTGGAAATGATATAAGCTAAGTAATTATTTTCCCCAGCGGAATTGAAAGAAGGCATGGTGACGTAACGGCCCTAGATAGCGGAAGTATAAACGGATACTTAAGAAATTGGAAAATAAAAACAAACCCCGAATTATACGTTGATTCTTATCTCAAGAATTAAATTAGCCGACATCTTAATAGAAAGAGAAAGATACTACTATTGAACTAAAGGAAAAGTTTTAGGTATGAAAATAACATCAAGGGTTTACAAAGGTTCGTAACCGAGGAAATCTAAAGGGCATCTGCTTTACTACTACTATATTCACTCGGAGAATTATTGGATACGAGCTCAATGAAAATTTATATGGCAATAGAAAGGGCGGCGCTAACACTCCAATACCAATGCATATGATGACAAAAAACAATGAAGAAGGAACTACAAAGTATATAAAATAAAGCCATAAGATTAATTAGCAACACGAGAAAAGGACAAATAAGAAAATGAGATATGTACACGATAAAGCTTAAAAACATCAAACATGGTCCTTAGGGTTGGGCATGAGGCATCTGCCGAGCAGATCTATATCCCAAACGAAAAGCGCACAAATCTTCAAATCCAAAGCAGAAAAGCACTCAGCAGAGAATTGGAGCCCTTATATACGTAAGGAACTCAGAAGGAGAAAAAGACAAAAAAAGCAAGAAAAATAAAAAAATGAAAATATGGAAAAGTAAACTAATCCGAATAAGACCAAAAACTATATTAGACTAGGATTAAAAAACAAAACATGAAAAAAACTAAAAATATTGACTTTGACTAACCAGAAAGAATCCCGATTATGAGAACCGATAATGAGTCACGATAAGAAAACAAAGTAATACACAAGGAAACACGAAACTAAAAACAAAGTAACCAAACATAAAAATACTCAAAAGACATCAATGTCATCACATATTAAATGATTAAACCCCATGAATTGGGGGGGGGTTAAAAATAGTCGATCTCCCCAAATGAGCCAAATGATGAAGTGGAAATGCTGTATCATGGTTCGTTGCCGAAGTTAATGAGTAGGTCGTCCAGGCCCTAGTCATGGGATATATTTCTTTCTTCGCCTAAGAATACGCATGTTTTCCCATCCTGGCGCCTCTCTAAGCTTTACTTGTTTTTTTATATTTCCTCCACCACTATGAACCTTTCCAAACCTCGCAACCTCAGCTGGAGGTTGTCGAGCGTTTTCGAGCCCGCCGGCTTAAAATTCTTCCTTGTACCTCGGTCGACTGACGGAGGTAAGGCTTTTAACAGACACATACCTACTCCATCTGTCTATAAATAGGCATTTTTCCTGATTAGAGAGCCAATTTCTTTACGTTATTGGGACGTAAGGTACTGTTTAATATGGCGAATCTCACCAAGTCTCTCAAATTGAGTCCTCTAGAGACAATCAAAGGCATATATCTTGTAGGTGACCCCATTCTCTACTCTTAGCTTTGTAAAGGAGTGAGTCTTTACAAATAAATTCCAGGAATACTCTCTCGATGACATTGCTTATTATCTGATGACAAAAGAGTTGTCATGGTGAGAGGGGAATTGGGAAGGAAATAGTGGTCTCAACACCCGATCACATGCAACTTCACCTTAGACCTGGACAGGCCCTCAAGGTCGATTGGTGTTGGCTGATATAGGTTTGGTGCGAAGAATTTCGGACCATTAGCACATAGGGGTTATCAGTACTACTGTTATTTTGACCATACAGTAAATCCTGTCGATGTGCTAAAAAGGGTCAAAAGAAATATTCTTAGCCTCTTCCAAGGCCGTGCAAGATTAGAAAGGCTTTGTTATTTAATGTGTGTTGGCTGATATCAATAACATACAAAATCAATTGTGCCACTATAGCGGAAGTGTATCAATGCAACGCAATCATGCCAACGTGCAAAAAGGGTCAACCACAATTTTGCGTGAAATGTTCCGAGGCCATGCACGAATAATATATGTTCAAAAAAGGTCCTAACCGTTCACTCTGGGACCCTAGCTTGTTTAAAAAGGATAAAGGAATACTTCAGTAGCAGTTTGCAAAACCAGGCTGCTCCTATGCTTCTCGGTTAATAAAAATAACATCTTCTGCAGTCTCGTCCAAGCCTACCAGCCTGGTAGCTCTCGCACCCATTTGGAGCCGATCATGGGGTTCTCTGTTCCGATTATATAATTATTTATCATCTCGTACTAATTCTCTTCACATCACCGGCAATATATATGGGCGGGCACAGTGAATTATGATCCACATTTTTCGTTTCTTGGTCTGTTCTTTTTTCTTATATATGTATATCAATTTCGGTTGGTATTCCTGTCGCTTTGTATATCATTCCATTTCTATGTTGATGGCACGCAAATCTATCTCTGCCTTCCCTTAGACTCGTTTACTGAAACTCTTCACGAACACATTTTTACTGAAGTTCTCATATAACTTTATAAAACTCGATCATGACAGAAAAGGTTTTATTGATGGGTCTCCCTTCGGATTTGACTCAGCGTTAAACCTTTGCCCTCTTTTTTAACCTCCTTAGCTCCCCGTTTGTTATGTATGACAAGGTCATAAATCCAGGAACCCGCAATGAGATGTCAGGTGACATCTGGAGGTTTGTATGTCCCCCAACCCACCTCGACACCCGCAAATTATCTGCAGCTATAATCCTTTCACTCATTTTCCCTATGTCTACCTTCACCTCTTCCTTAAAATATATCGCGTGAGGAACTAGTTGTGCGATACGGCATCGATCCTATTCCACTTAAAATATGAACAAAAAAACTTTTAGCACAAAGATTTCGAGACTGTCATCCCCGTTTTAAAAATTTTTTTTCCTTGATCACATGCTAAATTACGCTAGACCACATGTTTGATCACGGTGGATCACGGTGGACCACCTTGTTCACGCTTAATTACGCTAGATTACATGCTGGGTCACGTTGTACCACATGTTTGATCACGCTGGATCGCATACTGGATCTATTCGGATCAAATTCTGGATCCCGTTGGATCACTTGGTCGATCACGTTAGATCACACTCAACCACATGCTCGATCACTTTGGATCACATACTGTATCACATGTTGGATAACGCTCGATCACTCTACAATCAGAGCTCTTCTCTATCAGCCAGGTTTCTCTCATGCCACATCCCTGCCTCGTGACCTTGGGTTACCAATTCGATCCAGAATCACCTTTAAGTTCCTCCTTCTTAAAAATAAGTTTCAAACAACGCATCACTCTTTTATTCGACTTGTATTACTCACTGTGGCTATCACGGCAACTGGCTGACAACTCTTCGTTCCTGATCTTCTTCCTTACTTTAAGTTCTTTTTAAATGAATAATCTGCATACGTGATCGTGCTTACAATACAATATATTTACCCCTGTAATATTGAATGGACTGCCTGCTAGTATAAGCTCCGCCATCCCTTTGGAATTTTTTCCTAAATTTGGGTAGGGTTGTTATTGATGCCAAGAGAAGTGGAAAAGGAGGCTAGCTAGGATTGGTCAAGAGCGGAAAGTTACTTTTGACATCTGCATATCTATAAATAGAGGGAAGCTCGCAGTATCATGGCTTAATTTTCTTCTGCCAAGGTACACAGCATTTGTTTATTTCTATTTTGTTATGGTTTGGTCAACGGCTACGATCATAATTTCGGAAAAATAATAAAATATATTATGATTTAACCTTAACAATAAATAAAAGGAAAATGATTTAAGTAAAGGCAGTTATTCAGTGCGAAAGGTAACTGAATAAGACAAAATAAGAAAAATGAGATAAAACAAGTCTGCGTTAGAAAGTATTTATACTGTAGGGAGCATGTTATATAATAGGTCGACTCCTGGTGCCAAAATTGCAGGATTAATAGGCTCAACGAGAAACTCCACAAAATAATCAAACAGTGGACTTAAGAAATCTGAATAAATTGCCTATCATGGGAATAACAGGAACACTATGTATATGTGAATAAGTAGATGAAAACACATATGTCAATTTTTGCATATTAATTTGTATACATAAATGGAAGATATTAATATATATATATATATATACATACTAATTTGTATGAATAAAATGTGACAAATGGTCTTTGGAGTTACGTGGGTAGGTACAAATGTACGAACACAAAGCTATCAAATTGGACACCTGTTTTAACAAGAGGAAACTCATAAACAAACAATTTGCTTTTCGTAATGGAGTTATCAGAAGAAGGGAGTCTGTGAAGCAGCTAGGTAAACACAAATTCCTATTAAAGGAAATTATAACACAGATCTGTAAATTCGGGTAATAGAATAGAGCTAAAATTATCTGAGATATGTAAGTATATTGGTTTACACAGCTGTTCAGTAACTCTCCCCAGGGGGTGGGGCTAATGAGCCCAACGACGGAGGCTTTTCCTGCAGGTGAGTCTAGGCTACGCCTCTCGGGAAATGAAATGGTGTATATAGGTGAGCAATGAGAAGAATTCTAAATATTAGGCATTGCTATTAGAATTATTATTAAGACATTAAGATTAATTCATTCTCGTCTTAGCGTTAAGAAACCCCATTTAATTCGCCTAACTCTGGTCGCTCTATTAGAATTATTAGAATTATTATTAAGACATTAAGATTAATTCATTCTCATCTTAGCGTTAAGAAACCCCATTTAATTCGCCTAACTCTGGTTGCTCTAGAATTCAATACTTCCCGTTGAATAAGAAAACCTGCTTGTCGCAGGCAAAGTAATTATTGACGTCCTGCTTGCTACTTTAATAGGATCTTATTAGAATAAAAGTATATTTTTGCTACATCCTTTCTTAAATTCCTTTTTACCTCGATTATTCGTAAACCTTTGGTAAGCCCAGCCAACTATAAGAATGCCCTTGAAGAATCATCTTTGGAGTAAGGTAAGTCCCCATTCATATAAACTGGTAACCAACCCGCCTTAAGCTACTGAAATTTGTATCTCACCGCTATAAACTGGTTACCTCGCTATGAATTGGTAACTTATATCCCCATAAACTGATGACCGTTCGTTTAGACTGGACAACAAAGGTATCAAAGAGAAAGACTCATCATGCCATCATGAGGCAGGAAAGGATGAAATGAACTTCGTAAACGCTATCAACATCAAGCAGCCCATCTATATTATTGAAGGACCATCTTTGGAGTCAGATAATTCCCCATCCATATAAACTAGTAACCAACTCGCCATAAGCTGCTGAAATTGGTAAGTCACCGCAATATACTGCTTACCACGCTATAAATTGGTAACTTCTACCCCCATAAATTAAGGTCATGATCTACCTAGATAAAATGGTTAATTTAAATCTATATCAAATTTAAAAGATTAAAGGAAATAGGAAAATAACAGAAAATTGACCCATTTATTTTATCAAACCTCAACTATTTAACCTAGAAATATTGAAATATGTAGATAAATGTGAATGAGAGGAAGATTGCAATAATTGAGGATGAAATTTATTTATCACAAGTTTACTTTTGTGGTTCAACTATGAAAGATCTCTCTCTTAATACAGTTGTAGTATTCATGAAACATGTGCCTCTCCTAGCTTCCATCTACTAGTTTCCTTCACGTAACATCTTGATGAAAATGCTTGATTTATTCCTTGCTTATCACCGCATTTGTATGGAAAGGTGTCTAGAAGAGAGATAAGATTGTTTTAATTATATATAAATAGGCTCGTTGTGTGCATATTTTTACCCCAATTTTGATAATTATTATTGTATTTTGGTGGGGGTAAGTAAAACAACTGTATATACAATCCGTTTCATTCTCCTTTGATTTCTCAAGTCGAATTAGCGTAGCAAGCGAGTTGGATCGATTGGGGTTAGTCTAGATTTTCGGCCCGCTACAAGGTGACTCTTGGCCGCGTGGGGTCTGGCTAACCACAAGGCTTCCTGCAACGTGCTAAGCATTGCAAAGAAGCACAAATTAGGGGTATCCTTCTAGAGGCTGATTGAAAATAATGATAAAAATAATCAGAATTTCCCTTCTCACCCTTTTTATCTCGTTGATTCCCTCATGATCAACTGATGGTTCTTAAGAAAGTTAGAGAAGATAATGACAAAATAGCCTTGGGAACCACGGGAGTTTCGGGAGATTTGAAAGGCCGTTTCAAATCTCAAGCATATATAAGATCAAAGTTGCGAATACCGCGCGTTTTTATAAACGAATATCTGATCCTTTGACAATACCAGTGTCTCCCTCCCCACCTTCCTTCCTCTCTTCGCACTCGAGACAACTTTTTCGTGAAAGAATCTGTTGAAGGAGTTTCCTCAAACAACTCAGTTACAAGGACTGTGAAAAGGTACGCCATAGAGCGAAGTGAGAGATCAAGTAAAAATAATCAAAGTTCTAAATTAGAAATGGTGAGAAACATTACTAAAACAAATGGCATATGTCGTGGTATACGGCCGAGTATATATGTATTTTTGTTCCGTACATGAGTAACTCCGTTCCTTTTTACTCTAAGAGTGCTATATTTTTTTATTTATATTTTGATTCTTTAAAAATTGTAATATTAAAACTTTAAATATACTAAGGCTATATAATAAGAGGATCTAAATAAAAAAATTATACAACCAATCAGGAATACGCAATGGTGGAAGAAAAAATTCTCTTTAGTACAGAAAGGAAACTAACGAACATAAGTAAGTTGGAATCCTTTTACCTTTAAATATGAGGGAGTCTGGCGTTCAGTGACCTTTAAGTAGAACCTCTTTGATACGATGATTCGAAACGAGTTGTCGCGGACGTGAGGCTGACTCGGAAAAACAGCTGTACGTCTCTCTGAGCGAAAGATACGCAGGTGGAGGCTATTCGAGAATAACAGCTGATCCCGAAGTAAGTGTGGAGCGCGTGGCAATGCCTCTTTATCGAAGATATAAGCGAAGGGATTGTGGGTGTTCGATTATTATAATCCCTGGGTTATACTTGCGGGCTTCTCGATGATGAGACTTGACTAAGATTTGAATCCTTTTCTGAATGGAACTTAACATTGGTATTGCTCAATGGTGAAGGATATCTCTGGTTTTATTCGGAAAACTAAGATATGGGGATTCTCTGAATGAGATTGGCATGGAAGTGATTCTTTATACCGCTGGCCTACTCTTCGATGTGACCAAATGAAGAGCCTTGGGAAGATAAATTCCGCTCTTGATTTCTCGATTGCTACCTCGATTCTCCTCTTCATTTCTCTAGGTCAAAATATATATACGTCGATTATACCCAGATGGGAGGGGGAAGAGATGAGGGCCCACCTTTAAGCCTCTCTCTAGGGCATCACTTTTCAACGTTTTAACCCTTCGCCCTTCTAGTTTACGTGAGAGTAACTGAAATTTCGTCTATTTGGCGAAACTAGACCTAAACAATAGGAGGGGACAGTGAACCTGTTCATAGATTTTTATTCTAAAGGCTATCTTACCCTCCTTTGTTTATATTAACGGACTACGAAAAATGCTGATGGTACTCCTTCTTTGCGAGCGATCTCGATGATTTTTGGGACAGTGGGCTAAAGAGGAGTGCGGGATGGTTAAAGTATCGGACCATCTGGAACGAAATTGTTGACGCAGTGTAACCACACTAGCGTTTTTTTGTCCTCGCGATATTGATTTCCCAACATTTCCTCTCTTCTAAAGATGGTAATAGGGGTGTGTGAGAGAACTCAAGTGCCTCCAAAATATACGACAAAAAAAAAAACGTCTTGGAATGCACTTCCAATTCCGATTGTTACCGTGAAAATACAGTGGTCAACCATTATACTAAACTAAGGCTTATTGACATTGTATGCACACGCGCGCACGTACCAAAGCAGGTAAACGGCGGACTTTAACCTTACCTCGTAAAACCAAGCAGTCCGTATCACACAACTCAATTTAACAAAGAAAAACATAGATTACAACAAAGAACAAGAAAAATAAACTGACTATTTTTCTGAATCTACGCATTTAATTCCGTACACAAATAAACCTTAACACATTAATATCTACACAAAAAAAATTCGTCTTAAGACAAAAGAGAGTTTAATTAGCCATCTGTGGGGTTTCGGCTCAAGTTATCGGTTCTATGCTTATCGGAGCCTTTTGTATATGTTATGTTTAATCGGTACTCCATGAACAATACTCTTAATTGCATGAGCTGCCGTTCTGGCTTTTTCTGTTACGCCAATATGACCGCGACCGGCGATTGAATTCCAAGTTGAATTTCTTTATCCTTCTAATTACGGCTAGCGCTTCCTGTTCTATAGTTGCATAAAAAATGGAAACAGGGGTATCATCGTCATCATCTTTTACCCGGACACGACCGATTTCTTCACCATCGGCATCGGTGCAGATTCCAAACTTGTTTTGGGAATTGGGTAGTCGAAGGATGGGGGCTAAACTTAATTTTTCCATCACTTGAGCGGACACTAGTGAATGTCTGAGCGGGCCAAGGTGATGGTTTAAATCTAACTCGGTGGACGCGTCATCCTGCGGAAGTCTAATGAGGGCAGGGGATACTCATTATGCGACTCTACGGACATCGTCGTTACCACCTGAAGAGGTTCACATGGGTATAACGCTTCCATGGTTTCTTCTTCATCCATCGTCACAATATTTTGCTGAGATTTCGTCGTAGGTACTTGCGTAGATCAAGGCTGAGATACAACGGCCTTGACTTCCACCTGATCCTTGCTCAATACCCTTTCATGTGCGAGTATTCGTTCTCTCTCTTCTCTTTTCACTTGTGCCTGTTCCCTTTCCATCTGTATTCTTCTTTCTTCTGCTTCTCATCTATCTGTTATCTTCTTTCTTCGGTTTCTGTTTCTATCTGTCTTTTTCTTTGATCTACTTCTATTCCCATCTGTATTCTCTCTTCTTCTGCTTCTGTTTTCCTCTGTATTCTTCTTTCTTCTCTTTCTATCGTCTCTTCTTCCAGGAAGTAGGCAACTAGATATTTGCCTGCTGGTCCGAGAATTTGGCCTTGAGGGTGGAATCTTTCGAACGACGACATTTTACCTAATCCGTCAAAATAAATCTCACCGATGTACGCTAAATGTACTTATGCAACCACGAAACAAGTAGCGCTCTGCCTAACCCAAACTTACTCTCCTCACTTTCTGTTAATTGGAATACTGCACAAAAAACTCATTAACACCATTAACGAGCTAACCACAGAAAATTAACAGAAAAATATAGACCGACTTGATCCTCTTAATAAGTTAAATTTCCATCAAACGCGTTATTACATATTTGTTACTAGTCAAGGAGATGCAACACAATTAACTATTATTGAGTTCTTCTAAATACCCCCAAAAACCTGACACCAATTTTAAATCTCGTGGTGTCGTGAAGAGTATGCATGTATCTTTGTTCCGTACATGAATAACTCCGTTCCTTTTTTCTCTAAGAGTGCCATACTTTTTTTACTTTTACTTTGATTCTTTCACGTGGGAGGATTCCTAGTATTATATATCTATTAGCATATGCAGCGTTTCGAAGATTTAATTAAACAACTAGGGTGAAAATATAATTTTACTTACATAAAAAAATGAAATATTATAACTCTAAATATAGTAAGGATAATAAGAGGATATAAATAAAAATTAATACAACCAATGAGTACTACGCGATGGTTGACACATAAATTCACTTTAGTACAGAATCGTAACTAACGGCCATAAATAAGTTTTAATACATTTACCTTTAAATATGAGGGAGTCTGGCGTTGGATGACCTTGAACTAAAACCTCTTTGATACGATGATTCGAGACGAGTTGTCGCGGACGTGAGGCTGACTCAAAAAAACAGCTGTACATCTCTCTGAGCACAGGATACGCAAGTGGTGGCTTTTTGGGGATAAAAGCTGATCCCGAAGGAAGTGTGGAGTTCGTGGCAATGCTTCCTGACTTGAAGATATAAGCGAGGGGTGGAGGATGTTCTATTATTTGCGTGCTAACTTTAGTGGATTTAGGTCCCCTGGTTCCCCAATGCCTTGCGGTTGAAGAATAATTGGATTACTTTTGTATATATTCCACAAGAATTCTTGTAGTTTTGTGTAATTCTTTATATGAATATGTGCCATTATTTGTTTTTATTATTGTGTATATATTTTTTATGTTACCCTGTTCGTATGTACCTTTTTTGTCTTGTTTTCTCTTTTGGGGAATATCCTTGTATTTAAGCCCCTAGCTATCAAGACTGTGATGATTCAGGCTATTGATAACTATGCCTGTCTATCTTATTGTAATATTATTTTGGTAGTTTTGTGCAATGCCTTAAAGAATATGTGCCACTATTATTTTTTTATTATTGTTTATATATTTTTAAAGGGTTAACTTTTTTGTCTATTGTGGGACTTTTCTTTTTTTTAAATAACCTTGTTTGTAAGACTTTGGTCAACGAAACTATGTTGACCCCATCTATTAATAACTATTGTGTCTGTTGTATTGTATAATTAAGGTTATTTATTTTATTGATGAGTTCGGTAATGGAAATACCAAGCATTTCTGGAGTCTTCTTTATTGGAATAATTTTTGTGCTGAGTACCCGTTACTATCCCTTTTGTTATTGTGTCATTATGGGAAACCTAACCGTATAATTACCATATATTAGCCTGATGTCACTCTCGTCTGAAGCTCCATCTTAAGAGGGAAAGAGATGGCAGAGAATGAAGGTTCCCCCCTCCTGGAACCCAATCTCTACTTCTGGCGCCTGAGGAGATACACCTGCATGGACAGACAACCCCAAGGAAGCCGCGAGATTTTTGCGAGACCGCGTAATCCATTTCGGTTCCATTCCTCGCAGTCGCACCATAAGATCAGCACGAGCCTGACGGCGCCAAGCACCTTTGCGCAAAGCTGTGAGGCCGTTGAGACTATCCAAGCGTGCCAAGTCTAATGAGATCCCCGTCCCCTTTTGTGGGTCCTCTGCGACTCGCTTCCGTCGAGGCAGTATAAATACTTAGGGAAAGGCTTTAAGAAACTAATAGAATACAGCCCCGTCTTGGTTAGAAGTCACGTACAGTCTTGTACGCCCTGCCTCGCCTCCTAACGGTTCCAGCTACGAACGCAACGTGTCACTTACACCCGTCCTTGCTCGTATCTAATAACAGAGTTGCCGTCGACAGACGATAGAAACATAGAGGCAACTATCACATGGTTATCGACGTCGTTCACGACTGGAGTACTCCCTCGCTCATTTATCAGCGAGGTTAAAGAAGAAGGAATCTTGCAAGTTCAACTTTGCAGTGCCCCGTTTACTCGCCGTATTCAAGCCTCCAGTCACTTATGCTTTTTTTGAGTGTCCCTGATAATTGCACTCTCACATTTTCACTGGAAGCAATCACCGTGTATCCTATCTCGGACTCTCGTACCCTTCAAATCATTTGTATCCCCCCTCCCTCTTTGGTACACCGGGTTTCATTTAACTTATTCAGTTATTTACTTGTGCTATTAATATTTTCTTTGTATATAGTAAAGTTATATATTCTTGTACCATTAGTTTCTCCATCCCAGAACCTCTAAGAAAAGGTTACTTGGGGAAACCGCACGCAATTTTGTTTATTTCACCCTCGCACTGTGATCTGTATCCCGATTTTCTGGCATGCCTTCTTCACGGTCATCCTAGGACAAGCAAATTATACATATAAGTGGTAGACAGTAAAATTGTAAAGGAAATGTCTCCCCCCCGCCATATATATATATATATATATATATATATATATATATATATATATATATATATATATATATATATATATATATAGGCATGGCCAAAGATTTTTCTGATCCTAGTGTAAATTTCCATATTCGACCGGCGAATCTAGTCCATGATTGTAAAAGAAAGGATGGTACAGATAAGAAAGTAAATAGGACCTCTGTAAATACTCCATTAAGGTCAGGGCAATAAAGGTTAGAGGTGTTTTTTTTCTAGCGATCGTGGTCCCCCTCGAAAGATCTTTCGAAGAAGAATATAATTTATACCAAAATAACTTCAGCTGCTGTTCGTACAAAACAACGAACTGTGAACTCACACATCCAGAAATAAGAAGCTGCCCGATAACGCATTGTTATATATATATATATATATATATAATAATAATAATAATAATTCCATGAATGCATTTAACCACGTTGAATTTAAAGTCTTAAATTTATCCAATATGGGAAAATTCCTCCTTGAAGGGAATGAAGTAGCTATTCAAGCTAATCGAGCTATGTATTATACCTTTCGAAGAATTTGACAATTGATAATCTGACCAATTTCTTGCTACACGTCTTCGAATTTGTCGGACGAAAATGTCCAAGATAGGTTTTGTTGTTTGGTTTAAACTGATAAGAAATAGTCCTAGTAGGATTATCAAATTTGGTGACTCTTTGGTATAGTCCCTTGCGTGAGAATGCAGTGGACTTGAATTAGGCCAACAAACACATTATAAATTAAGTGGTAGACAGTAAAATTGTATACGAAATCTATCCCTCCATATATATATATATATATATATATATATATATATATATATATATATAAAATATATATATATATATATATATATGCAGATACGCCCACAGAGGAAAAGTGAAAAACGATTCCGAGCGCTTTCGTCTTTATTCCTAAAGACCCTTTCAAGGAATGAACAAGAGGCTGGACATACATTGCCTTGAATAGTGGAATAGAGGATTAGACTACTCACCCCTTAACCTTAATTAGGGGGTAAAATTTCCTGAAACAACTTTATTTGAGATTTTATATATGTAGTGATAATGGGGTTAGCGTGTACAAACGAGGGCTAAGATTGAAATTTGAGAACGCTTTAATAGAGATACATTCTAATTTATTTCTCAAAATATAATTACTGCATTTTATATATATATATATATATATATATATATATATATATATATATATATATATATATATATATATACATATAGTCATGACCAAACGTTTTGAGATTACTCTATTTATTTTTTTCCAATACAAAATTAATAGAACTAATCATTCGTTGGCTTTTTTTGTATATTTGTATTATAATTTGAAAGTTGATATATGCACAAATTTAGAGACCAAACCCATTTAATTAATAAATATAGTCAATTAATCAGTCGTTTCTGCTAGACATTAGACGGGGGTTTGAAAGCATCACTAGAATTCTGGTCGCCTAAAGTTGGTTTCGTCTTTAAAAAAAGATTGGGAAAAATGTCAAGCGGTAAGTAGTGGCTATCATAACGACAAACATGAAATTAAACAGCCGCATTCAGCTGTCGAATCAGAGTGTATGTACTTAGTTAGGTTTTGGCAACGCTGCTGTTCCGAGAATTTAAGATATTTGAATATTAAGACCTTCAACTTCTCGTACGTGAGATTTAAATTTCGGGACTCTAAGAAAGGATCAGCAGTCTCAATCAAATCTGATGGCAGACTCGCGAAGGTCAGAGGAAATTATGGTAGTATATACATACTGCACTATCCGAGCTACAACTGACAAAATTCAAAGTTAAAACCAATGGGTGGGTTTTTATAGCAAACAAGGTGGCCTTAAAACTTCAGCCTCTTGTAGTTGAATCTTGGTCATGCTAAGTCACCATATGATAGCAATTTTCGCTAGTATACTCCTATAAGTTTAAAACAAAAAATGTCAATGCATCCTAAAAAATCATCCTGGATATGAGGATTATTTACTTTTCTGGCCCAAACATGTGCAGGAGACTGCGCATAAATTGTGGAGCTCAAAGAGGATTTGAAGCTGTACTTATCGTCTCAGTCTCATGTACCCTTATATAATACTAGTGTTAAATCCCTTCTAGTCACTTTCAATTTCTCTATCTTTGCACTCTGCAAATTTACTGGTGTTTCTTGGTTTGTTTCACCTTTTGTAAAATTTAAATTCTAATATTAATTCTCGGTCACAGAGCTGAGGCTTGCGTGTGCATATCCAGCAAACTAGGCGATCGGGCCATCTAATAGCTTCTTTTAGTTAAGTTTGTGGGATTCTGACGATATTCTTTGCATTGCGTGCATTGTGTGTATTGATCTGGGGAAAAATGCGGATGGAGCAATATATTTTTCACAAAAATATTTTCATAATTGATTAGGGATTATTTTACAACTGAACCCGTCGATTGCGGCAATAACCAAAGCTAAAACGCAATGCTTATTGTTACTCCTTGAATGATGCCATACTTTTAACCAGTTTGACCTTGCTGCAGGTTCCAAAAGCTGTATCCACTCATGCTATGGATCATTTGTTAGACCTCAGAGTTTTAGCGAAATGAGAAGTGGTGCAAATTTGGGCTAAAAAATTAGAGAAACAACTATACTAATTGCATTATGATATATTTTTCTTTCAATAAACAAGAAATTTAGGGGGTGATGATCGAGGTAATCGCACTGACAATAAAATTTTTATCTCACCACTACTTTACCAATCTTTATTTATGGTTACAAGACGTACTTGATCACCTGGTTTCACTCAGGAAGGTGTTTGAAAAATTCCTTCAAATAACTTCGAAATATATTGACCATTAATTGTGAAGACCGGATTTGGGAGATAGTAACCTGAACAGTATGTAAGCCTGAAGATAACCTATCCAATATTGAACCTATACGTCAAATTGAATAGTGTGAAAATTAGAAGCTAAGCTGATCAGTGTGAAAGCTTGAAACTAAAGCGGTTGGTTAAGTAAACACACTCACTTACCTCTACTCTTTATTAACAACGTCTACAGTTTGAATTCTTGTTGTTTCCTCCATTCAGGGGCCTTGAACCTCTCGTGAATGGAGAGCTTTTTTTTGGTGGGAGATGTGAAGGCTGGCACCAGCATTTGAGTGAGGAATAGTAGCCAAACGACAATTGTGCCTCTCTTGTGGGTACGAGCATTAATAGGCCGTGGATGGCGAGTTTGGTAGGTGACGCCATTGTAGTTACCAGGCATCGCTGGCTTCATTACAGCTAATGGAACCATTATGAAACCTTTAAGATAATCTGTTGACTCTTATTTAAGATTTAAGGTAAACTGATCAGTTTAAAAACATGCGACTGTTCTTACCCCTGTGGAAACTTAAAGATATTTCACGATTGCGGAAGATTGAAACCATCCTGTTCTGTTTAAAAAATTGAAGATAATCTAACCAAGGTACAAACCTGCAGCTAACTTGAACAATATGGAATATTTAAGCTATCCTTAACTGAAAAATGTTGCATGTATCTTGAGGATAACCTGAGCAAGTTAGAAACTTGAAGTGAAAATGACGAGTGTAAATCTTTATTATTAAAATATGCATTAATTAGAACCCTTATTGTGCATATGGGCCAAATGAGACACCATAATGGTTCAAAATCTACGTTTCAATCAAAGAGACATATAGTTTCATAATGTTACTTTCCTTTCCAATCTTTAAATCTATCGCATGTTCTTCTTGATAGTTGGCATTAACCACACACATCATATAAAGTTTTCTTTCTCGAGAAATTAAGGAGAAAAGTGTGGACCATAGAGTTTATTATACTGGCGCATTACCCTCCCATGATCCTCAGATATAAAGTTTAATTTTTAATCGTAACAGTTTTAGAAAATTTGAGATAATTTAAATTATGAGTCATTGAAGATACGCGTACGAAAGATTTCTTATTTATTTGTTAATAATTAAGTAAGTGTATTAATTATAGACAAGATAGCTTAAGTAGTAAGACTGAATATATGGTTTATGTATTCTATATATTTCAATTTTATTGTTATATTCTGAACTTGAAAAAGATATAGTATTTAGAATCTATAAGTACCGATAGATGATATTTTTTATGTAAGATAAGCAACTGGTTACAAAGTGAAAATTCTTATTCTTCCCTTTCTCTTGACATCGCTGCCATTCCTATCCAGAGTTCGGCAAGATGACCTGCCAGCATGTACAGGAGTGTGGTGTTGTCTTCAGATCTAGATTAGTCTAGAAACATAGCCAAAGAATTTTAGCAGAGGTAATTTGTAGTTCTTAATCTCAGATCAATTAGATGAGCTATTAACATGTTCATAGGAAAGCTTACAGGACAATCAAATGATATCTATAAGTTTGATAGGATTTATTACCCCGTTAGCCCGTCTCCAGCATAAGGAGATAAATTGAGAGACTTTGGGAATTCGAACTCTTTAAGAATCATTTACAGGAAAGATGGATCTCCATCTTTCACTTAATAATTCTTAAGGTTATAAAAGATGCAGTATTTGGAAGCAAAACCAATTTTTGGAGAATTATTAACAGGTTCTCTATCAGATTACGATCTACGGAGTTTTTTCGCCATGAAGTAATGATATATAGGGTGATGGGTGATGGTGTCAGAGCCAATTCATGACTTCTGCCAATTGACAACTGCATATTTTTCAGATTAGAAGGCGATTCTCACCACAAAATCTTAATAGATCATTCATTGAAGTTAATCTTATGGCACATTTTTTAGCCTCATTCTTTGTTTTACGTGTTTTATTGGGATAAAAATTGCCTCTACACAATGCCACTGTCTTTTAATTTCATCATCTTCTTACTTGTTCGTTTTCTTTTTATTCTGTGAAATATATGAAAAAATAAGCCTATCTGCACAAATAGTAATTGTACTCCTAAAGTGAAAACCAATGAGCCCATGTCTCGCAATATTAATTAAGAAAGGACTTTAAATTAAGTGAGGATGTTAGAGGAATTGAATATATGTGGGAGATATACTTCTGCAGATCCTCTTCCAGGCGGGGGTGAGACGGAATGCATTTTCGCGCATGAGGCTTGGAGGGTTCTCACTACTCCAGGTATCACCTGGAACATGATATACATACTACACTACACAAGACACCGTATTGCGACCACTGTTTTAATATTTCTATCCTCTTTGACCTAGCTCATCGCATTTCTAGGCGAGCAATCAAATAATCACTTGCTGGTGATATACAGGATCATCCAAGACGCGAGAATAGAATACTAAAATATATATTTTCTTGAAAATACTCGTTTAATTTTCATCAACAGGTCCCAAATAGTCTGTGAAGTTAGCCTCTTATAGTGTCTAAGTTGAATTTCATAAAACATCGGTTAAAAAGGTTAGGATTATTATAATGTGTATATGAAGATAGTCTACATCGAAAAGTACAGAACGATAAACGTAAGTATAAATGCAACCATAACCGTAAACATAATTTCAGAGACAATTAAATAAAATCATAATATGATGCATGCCATTCTTCTGGCCCAATTTTTTTCCATTCTTTTTCCAATTTTTGCCAAAATATCTTCAATATTTGTTATTTTTCGAGGCCTAACATTCCTTTTATAGATTTTTATCGAGATTAATCAGGTCACTGCGTACGAAAGTCCATCATGTTGATATTTCAGCAACCAAGGTTTAAGTTACCGTCTTTACTGTGTACACCGGAGCATTTTTTTGTATTAAAACAACTTTATCTACACCCCATGTCAGGAGAGAGATAATTACACTCTCCAAAGCATATTGAGTATCGATAGTTTTTGATCTGACAATTTTCATTGGTGGTTCTTTGGAGCAAATGGAAAACGATCCATGTAATGATAATTCCATAGATTTTAACACATTCAAGTTCATGTTAGTTATTGAGAGAAAGGTATATTGACAAGTAGAAGGAAACCCAAGATTTATCCTAACCCACACCGTCGGTAAACAAGATTGGAACGCCATTGATCAGGATCAAATCAGAATAAGTAGCATACAACATTCACTTTTATTTTTAATAAAACCCATAAAACCCTTAGTTATGATCTTGATTGGCCTGTAAGTTGCCCATGGAATATGCAAAATGTTTCTTTAAATAATGTGAAATAATATAGTTTAGGAGTAACACAATTAGCTTCTGTCTTAACCATAGAATTTAGCACACTACTTAATAAATTGTATGTTTCACATTATACCTGAAGCCATGAGAATTATTTAATATGAATTTCTTTCAACCACAAAGCATCAATTTTAATCAAAATTTTTATATCAATACGCAAAATCCAAAATATCGAATTTTATGTGCCATTGACGTGCTCGCCAATAAAATTCCGTATTAGTAAAACTAATTTTTTTTGCATTTAATCGGAAATATTGCTTTTATCATTTAATTAATACTCCAACTTCATTCGTATTAAACTTTCAAATGTTAAATAATATGTTTCAATAATTCTTAATAGTTTTGATGAATTACATATAACGATATTCGAAAATTCGCAAACGTAAATTACTTGAGGATGGTACAGAAAATACAATACACGTATGTCGATAAACCTGAAATTAAATCAGTTATTTATTCACTCAGCTTAGTTATCCCCAGAATTGCGATCTTGAAAGTGAAGTGCGCAAAGAAACAATTTCGAATTATAGGAAAATTATGACATCCCTCAGCAAATATCTTTGAAAGAAGATGTAGAAGAAAATTAGAGCATTGGGAAATAATGGCATTGGATAGTCGGAGTAAATGGGCAGACCTAAATTGGATAATCCTATTAGGACAGTGGTTCCAAAACTTTTTCAGTTCGTTACCCAATTTAACATGCCACATTAAGCATGTTACCCCTCCTTTCAAAAAATGTTGTCAACATTGATATATATATATATATATATATATATATATATATATATATATATATATATATATATATATATATATATATATATATATATATATATATATATATATATATATATATATATATATATATATATATATATATATATATATGGCTAAATTAAATCACTAGAGTCATTTTTTTGTATTTATTTGTATTTGAACATTGTGCATCTCTAATAACTATTGCCAAAGATGTCAAGAACATCAGTGGGATGGATGGAGTTGGATGCTTCATTGGCTCGCATTGTGGTCCACTCTTACATTACAAGGAAATCATCATCGTGAATGGCCTCATTGGGTAAAGAGAAGGGATGAATGATCCAGTCAAGACTAGCTGTTTCTTGGTCACTCTCTGCAAAGTAGTGATGCATTCTCGTTTGAAGCCCCTTCAAATGGTCGCTCATTTCTTTGTTGATGATCTTTAGAAGTGATGCAGTATCATGACTATTCTCCTCAACAAACTGGTCTAGGGTGTGGAACTGGGCGATCACTCCTATGTCCAACCACAGTTTAATGAGCATTAATGACAGTAGTGTTTCGGCCATGAAGTTGCAGATTACTAATGTTCAGCTCCATAAATATGTCAGTCAAGTAACAAAGTGGCGCAAGCCAATCCTTATCAGTGAACTTGGTAGCAAAAGGAAATCCTCTTTGTTCCAGGAATTACTGAATAGCCTTTCGAAGCTCAATGCCTAGACGTAAAGCCTTGCCTCGTGACAACCAGCGAATATTGGTGTGGCTGAGCAGAACTTGATACTGCTCTTCCAAATCCTTGCACAGCTCTTTGATATGCGCAAATTCACACCTATCGACTTGATGAAGTTGACGATTTTCAACACTTCTTCGAACACTAACTTCAGATTACCAGGCAGGCTTTTGAATCCAAGAGAGTACCGATGAAAGAGGCAACGATTACATAAATTTATGCATTCACAGCCTGTATGAGGCTCCGTAATCTACGATGACCAACCATCATCGACGGTGCTCCATCTTAGGAGACAGAGACTAAAAAGAAAAAATTTAAGATTGTGTGATTGTGTCAGTTAGTCATTCTTACTTATCTTTTGCGTTATAATTATATGGTTTTAATTAAATTTATTTTGGTTCTTTAGTATTTCAATACTACAGACACGATTTGGGGTAGAATCATGTACAAAATATTAGCTACACTACCTATACAATAAATAAAACTGTATTTGACTATATGCCATGTAATTCATTGTATCTATACTAATTCAGACTTTAATTAAACATCTCTCCATACCTGTTGAACGCCTTTCAAATCCAATTCATTCTTGGTAGAGAAAGTGTTGATAATATAGAAGACATCTTCCTTCGTGGTTGTCAGCAGATTCTCGCATAAAAGGAACTCTTCTTTGATCTTGTATTGTTAGACGTAACGGACGGGTCCAAGGAGAACAGCACAACTGGTAGATCACACGATTCATCAAATTGCGAGGAGAAATTCCTATATGAGCTTTCCTTGATTTCTGTTCTAACTTGGAACAGGATATCTGATGCCATGTCCTTGACCCGTCGTCGGTATAAGTTGTTTGATAGAGATATTGCACTCAGTTTCTTCTCCTGATCCTTCCCACATACCTTGCTTACCATTTCCTATGCACAAGGCATAATCAGATTATCTGCAATGGTGTGGCATTTCTGTTGTTCGGCAACTTTATATGCATTTGAGAGCTTTTGGGCTTGGATTCCAGATGAACTGAACTGGATCTTCTTCATCGCTGCACCCCAGCGCTGAAAATAAGCTTGATCCTCATTTTGAAGATTTAAATGGCACTTCTGGAGGTGAGTTGAGAGTTTTGATGGCTTGAGGTTCTCATTTGTTGACACTTTGTGACATACCACACATTGTGGCCGATCCTTTTCAGCAAAAGGTAAATTCTTAAAGCCATGGCGAAGAAAGGCGTCAGAGTAGGTGCGCTTTTTTGGACATTTTATTGTTTAATCTACAGGAAAAGAAGAATAAAATGCATAAAAAAGTGCGAACACTGAAACCTTATTTTTATTTTTTCATGTTCTTCTAAATAGCATTAGAAGAGCTTATTCAGCATAGGAATGATGTAACAGTGAGTAAATACTAACTATACCTACTGCACAGGGCAGTACACACATTTATATACCTAATCATAGGAACATTAGATAAAATCAGATAAAGAAAACACAAAAGATTTATACTCTCTTTGGCTTGCAAGGAGTGTGAAGAGGTGACTGATATACAACTGTGACCGTTACAATTTATACATTTCAGTAAGCTGCGGAGTGGAGCACAATACGAGTCATAACAAAATATTTAGTCACTTGAAACATACTGAACAAGAAAAAACACACTTCAACAACTTAAGTGCCTGCTAATTAACAATTTTTAACACAGAAGGCCCAAAAATAATTGAATAAATTATTGTGTTACATGCTGAAAATATCAGTTTCTTGCCCCCACCTACAGATAACCTCTAATTAATCACATATTACTGTCAGTTCAGGCACTCCCCAGCACCTGCGTGCGAGGAGAGATGTGATTTATTTACTTCTGCTTCGGGTTAGCGATCATAATTCACAGTAAATAATATCGTAACACCCCGAGGAGCCACGGGCATATATGTACCATCGTGCGAGGAGAGATGAGCTGTAGTGACGCGCTCTCCTCCCCCTACAGCTCTTCAGGCGCGCCTCCCTCAAACACAGATGACACATTAAATGTTTGTAATTAAATATAGTTTCTTCCCGGACAACCCGACCTCATGACAAGTCACAACAGTGATTAGAATTTAATTTTACTTCATAATTCTACATCAAGCTCGAGGCCTGCTTACATGGGAAAACAAATACAAAGAGACATTTCAGATACAGAAATTTGATACACCTTCTAGAGGAATGCCCACCACTGTTTCTTATTCAAAATGTTAACTTCTTCAATATAAATACTGGATAATGCTATAATATACAATACTTAATCATTTTAAATCATACTAAGGCCTATAATTATTTTATGCCTTAAGGATATTCCCCTTACGAATTAATTTAAAAATCACGCTCTCAAGGGGTAAGGGGGGGACGAAGGGGGAGATGGAATAGGGTGAGAAGGGAGGAAGGGAAGAATACCCTTTGCTTGATAAAAAAAAAAAATGAGTCAGTAACTGACACCGCTCACCTACATCTGCATGCAAACTTTACAATTCACAACACTTAACATAACATGATTTTCCTATCATGACACTAAGACTAGGTTAACATTAATCCTAATGCCAGATACCTCAATGTTTTTTTGATTTTCCAGAATTCTTAATTTTTCTTTCTTTCACCCCCTCCATTAACCCTGAAAAATTGTTAAATTACTCCTAGAGGGTAATTTATCTTCAGTTTAGGAACCACTGGATTAGGTTCACTTCAAATCTATTTCTGGATGCAAGAGATTATTTGGTCTTTTAGGAGAATGGTAGTATCCCAATGTTTTTAGGTAAACATGTAAGTCTGTGGGTAAGAGAGAGAGAGACAGAGAGAGACAGAGACAGAGACAGAGACAGAGACAGACAGATAGATAGAGACAGAGACAGAGACAGAGACAGAGACAGACAGACAGAAATAGAAAAGGAGTGAAATGTTACCAGCAAATATATTGTCTTGGATTTTAATTCTTCAATCTGGGAGATAAGTTCCTGTAGCGATGTCATGATGTGTAGAAACGAAAAGTGATTTGAATGAATGGCATAGAAGGAACAACAGGTAAAAAAGAGCAATCGATTGAACAGCATGACTTTTCTTAGATATAAAACAAGAATGAATATCGAATTGATGAGGAAGTTTGGGTGTAAGAAGAGTGGAGTTATTCATGCTTTGTGAAATGTTCAAGTAAAACTCAAATATGACGAAGATTTAAGTAATTAAAAAATAGGCCAAAATGAATTAGAACAATTTTGGAGGTGAATGAAAAATTTAATGGGTGTTGTGTAACTAAACTTACACCGGATTATTGAACATTTAAGGAAATTGAGCAGATGATGATCTCAAGAGATCCTCCAAAATATAAGTGTGTTAAATCTCGG
Source organism: Ceratothoa steindachneri (assembly GCA_963969495.1). Taxonomy (NCBI): domain Eukaryota; kingdom Metazoa; phylum Arthropoda; class Malacostraca; order Isopoda; family Cymothoidae; genus Ceratothoa; species Ceratothoa steindachneri. The sequence continues at coordinate 144,379,570 of OZ018321.1, read as the reverse complement.
TAGCAAATAAGCAATCAATACTTCATATCTTCTTACAATTTACTGCCATTATTAAACTTCAATGAACATAATTGAAAAAGTATTGACCTTTTCCGGTGATGAGACACTGGTCCAATTGAGATGACTATTACATTGTGAACTATATATATACAATACAAAGATCATCATTATGGTAGCAATATACTTTGTTGTATTCATTTCGTGGATATGACTAAAGAATAAAAGTTTTTTCAGGTAGTTCATCAACAAGGAAACAAATTTTCCTAACCAAAAAGACCTTATACTGAAAATAGATCTTCTCAAACACAGTCTGACTTTAAACAGTGATCATTTTTTGGCCAATTCCAGAATTCTTCTTTTGTGAGATGATGAAAATGGAAATTTTTTAATGGCTGTCACTCGTGATATGAAAAACTTATCACCTATAAACAAATCGAGCGGAGGTTAAAGAAGATGATAAGTATCACAATAATTAGCTTTTTTGCCGCCAAAGTCAAATAGGCATCTAGATCACTGTAATCACTTTTATTCAGCAGTAAATCAGAAATATGCCGGTCCAAGTTTGTTTCATCAAATAAAATCTTAAGATATCAGTGGGCATGAAAGCCTAAAAGAATTGTTTAGAAATATCATGGATCGATTACAAAAATGTAAATATCCCAACTATCTTGTTCATTGTTCTCACACTGACTACATGGCATTATCAACTTAACCCTTTGCGCTGAATGGCAAAGGAGATTGGAAGAGGAGCCGGAGAATATAATGTTGTATGCTATTGAACCGCGCCTATTATCGTGAGCCTATCCTTCACTGCTTGTATGGAATTATGACATTTGATGTCGATGGCTTGTCTGACAGTCCTAGGATGTATCAGTCCTTTTTTGCATTTATTTTTTAAATTCCTGTTATTTTTGGTCCATTTTTAATTAATGTATATATATATATATATATATATATATATATATATATATATATATATATATATTACTTTATCAGTATATTATTTTATTGTTATTTCGTTGTATTTTGGTTCAATTCATGAATTTCGTTGACCTTACAGATAAGCATAGAACACTGATAAACATTACTTATTTAAATACTTTTTTTAAATTAAAATATATTGACTTTGAATTTTTCATGTTTATTATTAGAAATTAAAATATAAATAGAAAATATTAATGAATTTTAAAACTTCGGAAAAATGTATTGTTAATATTTTTAAAACTAATTGTTTGACAGAGATCTGAATTGTAAATCGATAAAACAAAAACATTAATAGAATGCCAAGTATCATAATTTATTTAATTCTAGTGAAAATTGAAGTTAATGAGTCACATGTAATTTATTTTATTTTGCCATTTCCCTGTTCCGTAGAAAATTGTTTGAAAATACTATGAATATGATTTTCAGCCTACAATATACTCTGCTGTTTCGTTTTCATTTGAAACAGATGAAATGAATGCACAGGTCACTCTCCCTGCCACTTCTGGATTGGTATTGCATACCAACAGCCAAACTTCTGTAATTTCTTTTCCATCAAACATATTATTTTCTTCAGAATAAGTTTTCGGATCCAGAAATCTTTCTTGACAATCATCAACTGATAAATTAAATGGCTTTTGCGCGATATCCAAGTCATTTTCCCGTTCAGTAAAATATTGGCTAAATTGATTTTACAGTGTTGGAAAATTGGGTATTTTTTTCCAATCATTTGGTCTTTACCACCAGAAAAAGACCTATCTGATATGAGTTCTCAAACATTCAAAATCTTGGATAATGAAGTGTTTCTTCTCATTTTTTCAGGTTTTTCTAAAAGTTTTATGCATCTTACGATTTGGCTTATTTCGCTAATATAATATATCAACCAACTAGGCAAATTACATGTTACATTCAGGCTTATCCTGAATAAACATTTAAAAGATAATGTGAGCTCATTTCTACGTGAAATACTCGCTCAGTTACATTTCCTCTTGAAAGCGAACAAATTATTAATTAGCTACGTGGATTAGAGTGCGTAATTTAATGAAATTTTGTAAATTAGGGTCTTTGTTTTGACAAACTTCACAATTTTACTGCCATGATTCAAATCATTCTTTTGTGAAGTTGAATGTGTTTTTGTATACCTGTGTCTCACGTATAAAATGAATGCCTTTAACTCTTTTGCTTTTCTCACAATAGCTGGTCCGTTACTTCATACGAACAGAAAAGATATGCATTATCTCGCAAAGGATATTATGAATAAGAAAAAGATGAAACTACTTTGATTAATATGCCGTAACATCTCTTGAAAACACTCGCAACTTGAAGCACTATACTGCACCTTTTGCTTCATCAATTTGAAATAAAAATAAGCCAAATGTAGAAGATTTAATTTCTTCCACATATTGATCATTGATTTTAATGGCCAGGATATCGATCATCTTTGAATAGTTATGTTTAGTATTAATACTACTGCAGCTATTTTTATAAAATCCTATTCCCATCACAATTACTACCATTCACACCTCTCCTCACTTTTATGATAGATATAAATCCATAATGAATAGATAAATACAAGTGCTCTCTTTGTTGATTGAACCGGGATCTAAATTCTCTGAAAATTAACAAAGTCTATGGTGAATCTAAATCTAAATCTAAAGCGTTCACAAATTTTGTATCTAACAAATTAATTTAAACTCTAAAATTAAGAACTATGATCCTCTCAATAAATGCATATAATTAAATAAATTAGAGAGATATTAATCAACGCTAATATCAAAATACCTGGAATGAACATCACAAAATAAATAGAGTGTAGAGATCAACAAAACACCTACCTAAAATTGCCTGATTAAACAGAGAGCATCACGTAGGGGTGATGCAAGATTAGTATATCTAAAGAGTTGAAATAGTGATGCTACTTTAATGAGGGCATGACAAGAAGGACGAAGGAAAGAGCAGAAGTTCTAATATCAACCCTGGGACAGGTAACGGATTACTACAAACCATCATGTTTGCACAAAAAGCACGGGAATTCAAAGATTCGAACTTGAGAAACGACTAGGATTCAGACCTCTTTGTAGGGCAGGGGCGCGTTCAAGAGGGTTGAGCTCCATTCCGCCGTCTAAGAATCCTCCATCTCTACTCTGGGTTACTTCGGTTATAATCCGTCGATTTAAAAAGTTTTTTTTAATAATTTCCCTTCATTTATACATCTTTATTTTCCCTAACCTCCTGCATTGTTTTAGCAGAGAATCTTTTCCGCATTCTAGGTGGCGTCATGTCCCAGCCACCTGATTCGAAAGGCATCATGCAATTGCCCGATCCATCTCTACTATCACACTTACCTGCCCCACCATCCCACTGCCGTGGTTTTGAATCTCGCAATCTCTCCATCGCGCTTATGATGGAGGGGACGACCCCCACATTGGGGGCCAAAAGGAACCAGGAAAGAGAAGGGATGCGCCTCATCGAACACAAAACTCTTAATGAGTGAAATCCCTTTCAAGAAACATCATCATCATTACCATCATCAGCAATACCTCCATTTTAACGTGATCACTAGCCTTATTATTATTATTATCCTCTTCCTCCTCCTCACTACACTCATTATTATCATGATTATCATTACATTTAAGATAACTTTAGTCATTATCATAATTGTTATTGTTTGTAATATTACTGTTAAAACTATAATCTTTAATATCATTCTTCGTTTCTCAGTTTATTATCATAATCATTCTCATTACTCAGCTTATTGTACTTCATTGCTCATATTATCATCATTATATTTCTTCATTGCTCACATTTCATCTTCATTATCATTCTTGATTACTCAGATAATTAACAACATTATCAGAATTATAAACTTCATTACTCAGATTATTACTACATTATCATTACTATCTTAACCAACACAAACACAGAATTGCACATTCATCACTATGAGCAAGGCATCATTTAAATAATAAGGAATAGAAGACACATCAAAAAGTCGAAAAAAAAAAGAAAAAAAAATAGTTTCCTAAAAGTTATATTCCAGGAAAAAAAGTGAGTAAAAGTAACAATCTAATTTTGTAGCCATTTTAAAAATTGGAATTTTCATCGTCATTTTTTCTGCCTAAGGTCATCATAATTAATCATCGCTAATTATAATTAATCTAAGTTTTGCCTTCAGTTAAATGAGCTTCATTATTTTGGATCGCCAGCAAGTAAATTCAGGAAGGATTAATTTATGCTATCGAATATTTTTCTGGTGAACGATATTTAATTATCATTGATAAAATTTAAATTTCTATACAATTTTACCTTTTTAACTTGCGAAAAATTCCAGCGTGGCACCTTGGTATAATTGTTACATCGACTTCATTCTCTTTAATGAATAGAGGCTAATTTTCAAGATATAAATGACCTGGAATCTAGCAGCCAATGTTATCTCCTCTTTGGCATTGTCTATGAATGCCGCCAATGTTATCTCCTCTTTGGCTTTGTCCATCCATGCCGCCAATGTTATCTCCTCTTTGGCTTTGTCTATCTATGCCGCCAATGTTATCTCCTCTTTGGCTTTGTCCATCCATGCAGCCAATGTTATCTCCTCTTTGGCTTTGTCTATCCATGCAGCCAATGTTATCTCCTCTTTGGCTTTGTCTATTGATGCATCCAATGTTATGTCCTCTTTGGCTTTGTCTATCCATGCAGCCGATGTTATCTCCTCTTTGGCTTTGTCTATCGATGCATCTAATGTTATCTCCTCTTTGGCTTTGTCTATCCATGAAGCTAATATTATCTCCTCTTTGGATTTGTCTATCCATATCCATTCTACACATTTTCCCATACTATAACTTTGGCGTTTGCTCCTTTGTTTTCTGTTTAAAATCTCCTTAATTAAAAGAGATGTGCTCGTTGATTTTTACCTTATAGATAAGCGAACTTAACCTAACTATATTATTTTTGGTTTTAAAATTGTATCTTAATTAAAGAGCTTTAAAATTTATACAAGTAAGGTAGGAACTCAAGCTCCCTGAAAGCTCTACAGCTCGGCCTATAAAATTCCCGATTAAGAATGCGCTTACCTTCTTCAATTTCCCAACAACTCATCGTTAATGAATAGGTTTTCTGACCTGTTCGGATTCCTAATTATATATTAATCCGTTGGTTTCCTAATTATTTATTAATCCGTCGCCTGTTACAGGGTTGAGACTAGAAATTCTGGTCTTTCCTTCATCCTTCCCTTCATGCCCGCATTACCTCTACTTTTACTAATAATGCCCTTATCGGTTTTACCAGATTTATGAAGTAAAAAATAACCAAACATTCTCGTTGTTCCACCGTTTGATCGAGATTACCTGGATGTACGAGTACCTCCTCGCAGTTGCAAATTTATATTAAATCGCCTTCATCTAAACATTTTCACTTTCCCTAACTTCAGCTATTGTTGCATCCGAGCCTCTTTGCCCTATTCTAGGGGTCGTCATTTCCCAACCACCTGAATGAAAATGGATCATTCTGTTGACAGGTCAAACTCCATTCGTCCCCAACCCAAATGCCCTTCCAGCCTACCTCCCCCAGCTTTGAAAATCACAATCTTTCCATTCCCTTTATGATAGAGTGAACTTCCCACCCCGTGGGTAACGAGAAGTTCTCTAGAACGATGGGAGGCACCTCGTCAAACACCCATTTCTTGAAGAATGCAAAACTATTTCACGATCTATCATCATCATTACCATCATCAACTCCACCCCTATTTGACCGTGATCACTATTTTCATTATAAGTGCTTCACCCCATTATCATTAGAACCATCTTACTCATCCTCACCACCATTATTATTATGATCATACTCCTCTTCATCTCCATCATTATTATAATCATTACGATCACATCAACATCTTTGTATCCACTACTGATTATATTTAATATAATCAGTGTGTTTTACTATCTTGAGGAACAGTCCGGATTAATAATATTGATAGCCAACTTTATGAGCAATCTTGGTGGCCACTTGGATGACTACCTACATACCACCTCTTTATGATACATCTGCCTATTAAATACAGATCGCATCTAGATGAGCAAGGTGGATATCTATGAAAGAGATATATCGGAGTATATTGCTCTATAGATGACCAGTCTGCATGTCCTTATGAACAAGCAATCCAGATAACCATCAGAGTGATCACATCAGTAACCACTCTGAAAGGCCATCAACGTGAAGGGTTTGTATGACAATAAAGTTGACCACTTTGGATGACCAGCTTGTAAGTTATCACTCAAATGTGCGTGGGTTTCACTGGTATTAGGGTTTATTGGCACTGTTAGTTTTCGTGGCCAGAAAGTTCGCCGTAGAAAATTTCGTCGGAGGAAGATTGGCCGTAATATTTTTCACCGTAAGACAATTTGTCCGTAAGGAAAATTCGCCAATAGACAAATTGCAAATAAAAAAAAGTTTAACTAAACCTTAAAATCGTTAAATAATCACCTTTGATCTTAATAAACCAACTAACCAGTAAAAGAGAGATAACCAACTAACCAGTCAAAGAGAGGTAACAAACTGACCAGTTAAATAAAAGTAATTTATATATGTATTGGGTTGAGGAAAAAGTTCTTGCGGTTTTATCGAATTTATTCATTACCATTAACAATTTTGGAAAAAAATTCATTTTTAATTGATAACAATATGCAATTTAATCAATAATATATTCTCCGTTGTTTTTTACGACATATTTCTAACGTTCAACTAGTTTTTCGATGCCTTTCCAATAAAAATCTCTGGATTTTGACTCGAGGAATTCGTCTAACCGGGTTCTTAACTCCACATCAGTATTGAACGAAACACCATGCAAATTGTTGGAGAGCGATCGGAACAGATGGAAATCCGATGGAGCCAAGTCTAGCGAATATGGAAGATGCAGCAGGATTTCCTAATTAGAATTTGAATGGTGTATTTTTTCATATTGGCAATGTGAGAACGAGCATTTTCGTGTTGCTGATGGACTCCATAACGTCGATGAGGTCGATTTTCACGAATAGCTTCTGCGAGTCGATAAATTTGTTGAACGTGGAGTTCTGCATTGACAATCTCGTTGTTCGCAAGTAGCTCCTAAAGAATGATGCCTTCACAATCCCACCACACACACAACATCGTCTTTAGTGGATGAAGTCCTTGCGTTAATCGTCATTGTTATCGATGGTTCATGTTAACATAAACACACCACTTTTCGTCGCCCTTGATGATGCGGTGAAAAAATCTGTCCTTATATGCACGAGTAGCCTTGTGGTGAGCAAGCGAACCTGCGGCAATCGTGAAGCGTTGAATTTTTTTGCTTTTGCTCTGAGCGTGCAGAACCCATAAACCGAGTTTTTGAACTTTCCCCATCGAATGAAAGTGATTCACTAAAGTTTTCTGATCACACGCCAATTGTACAGCTAATTTTCTAGTCGATTGACGAGGATTTTCATGAAGAAGGTCGTTCAATCGATCTTCATCCAACTTAATGAGGCGACCAGAACGTTCTTCGTTATTAAGATTGAAATGACCGTTTTTGAAACGTGAAAACCACCATTAAGCTGCCCTTTCTGATAAAGCATTTTCTCCGTACACAGCACAAATATCACGACGAGCTTTGGCTGCGTTTGCATTGTTCCCGTCTCCATTGAAAATGAATAACAACAAGTGTCGAAAATGCGCCTTTTTTTTTAAATTGACATTCCATTTTGAGGGTACAAAACAAAATTTAAATTAACAAAACTTTTAAATAAACCGCAATAACTTATTATTTAACTCCAAAACGTAGCCTAAGCAAAAGCATAATAGTCTACGCTGTTAAGAGATGTAGCCTAACCTTTGCAAATTTTGTTCCCATTATTTATTATTGTTTCTTAATATGTGCACAACTCACGTCAGCAAAACTTAAATCAACACAACATTAAAAAAACCGCAAGAACTTATTCCTCAACCTAATATAATTAAGCTCTCTACATCACAATATGCTCGTGTGCCTCTTTTGATAAATACTATCGTGCACTAACCCCTAACAATGGTTTGTTTATACAATGGAAACTAGCCGCCGCGGTGTGAAATTAGTTGGTGATATGAACTATATTTATCGAATTTAGAGAAAATACGGCTAAAGACTTATTGAAAATGGCAAATTAAAGATTGTAAAACAAGAGTCCATACCATGCTGAGAGACGATAATTTATTGATATGTAAAATAATCAGTGAACATTGTCATCTCTCTCAACCCACAAAACCCAAAGTTTAACAAGCAAAAACAAAATGAAAACTAAAAGCTTCGAATTCACAAACTTTGCGCGATCGTCAATTGCCGATATTTCATCAAACTTAGATAACAAAGTTTCATATCTGATGCCATCTATAGCACATTTGTCTTGCAATATTAGAGGTTCGAGGCAAAATAAGAGCCAAATTACCCCAATCCCAACCGCAAGAACTGGATCAACAATTCCAGATAGGTATAACTTTATTGAAAATGATGAGCAATTTCCATAATATGATAGTGCTGAAGAGGATGAAGACATAATTCTAGTATTTGTCACAGAATTAGGGTTAGATGACCTTGAAAATGCTAAGAATTGGGCTTGTGAGGGTATTTTTCAATCTAGCGCAGATATATTATCATTTATTCAGGTTAAATATACATAGTATTAGGAATTATTTACATACCACGTCTTTTTGTTTTGATTCACAGTAAATCAGAAGGAACGTACTGCAGGCTTTTCAGTGCCTTGAGGGACTTACGCCGAGCATTGGACCATAAAACTTTAATGGTTTACTTCCAGAAAGCACCTATAAACGTTTTCTCTAACCTATTCACAACATCAAATAGTAGAGGTCGTTTATTTCATATGGCAAGGAATATTTACCGTCAAATTGTTGATATCGGTTTAAAGATGCGCTATCAATCAGACGCTGAATTTACACAAAAATTAAATGCTTCACAACATTAGCATTTCTTCCACTTAGCGATGTTATTGATGGATTAACCAATGATGATGATTTGCCCAAAGAAATGGTATCTTACTTTTAAACACACTATATAGGAGAAGAACGAGACTAAGGCGCGCGAAGGCGAAGAATGGAACCAATATTTTATACAGAATTGTGCAATGTTTTCAACAGGACCATTAATAATAGAAGAAGATCGAAGAAAAGTATAGAATGGTTCCACAATGCAACACAAGGCTCCATTACTAACACGCATCCAAGTATTTGGAAACTTATAACTTATGTTATTATGAAAGAAGAGAGTGTCGTGAGGAAGAAAAGTGTGATTTAGATCGAGGAGACGCAGCTCAATTGAAGAAAAAGGATAGCGATATTAATGCAAAACTTCAGAGACAAGTGCTGCGATACAATCAGCAGCCAAAAATAAATTATTTATGCAGCATCACATGGAATTTACACAGGTTTTTAAGTTGTTTTATCACTGAATTTTACCAATGAATAAAGACTTGCTATGTTTAATACTCATATAATGTTTTGTATATATATGTTTTGAGATTTTAAATGTTTCATTAAGATATTTTTAAGAAATTTTATTACTGAATTTTACCAATGAATAAAAACTGCTATATTTAATTCAAATATGATATTTTTACCATTTAATAAAGATCAAACTATTTAATGCTTAGATAATACATTCTATCGTCAATTGAATAAAATAAATTGCGGCAAATCTTCCTTACGGGAAAATTGTCTTACAGCGAAAACGATTAGGGCCAATTTTTCTACGGCGATATATCTAAAGAGTTGAAATAAAGAACTACTCTGGGAGGGGTTAAAGTAGTATCGCTATTACAACTGTTTAGGTATACCATTTCATGCCATTTTAGGTAGGTGTTTTGTTGATTTCTACACTATATATTTGTAGATGTTCATTCCAGGTTTTTTGGTATTAGTGTTGACCAATATCGTTTGAATTTATTGAATTATATGCATTTATTGAGGCAATCATATTATTTTTACATACTATGACTTATTAATTTTAGTTTTAAATTTGCATCTTAATTAAAGAGCTTTAAAATATATAAAATTAAGATATGAACTCAAGCTCCCTGAAAGCTAAACAAATCTGAATATAAAATTACGAAATAAGTAATTCGCCTACCTTCTTCAATTCCCCAACAACTCATCGTTAATTAATAATTTTTTTTCAGGACCTGTTTGGTTTTCTAATTATTTCTGAATTAAATAAATAAAACTTATTGGTTTCCTCAAAATTTGATAAGTATCTGCTTATTTAGAAACTTAATATCATTCTTGAAATAATAATCATGTATAAACTTATGCTCCAGAAATTAGAGTGAATTCAATTACTTTTTAGTTGCATCCAATTGAAGTATCCATAATAAAAAGGAATCAAATAAAACAAATACAATTATATTATTTGGAAATAGATAAGATAAATATCTATTTTACTTCTGATCTAGGATACTCTGAAAGAAATCTGTGGAGTGGAAAGACTGAAGATCGATAGTGTAACTTAAATGTTGAAAAAGAGGTGACTGTAATTGAATTGGGGCTGGTGGTTATCGTGAAACACCTTTGCGATAGAACATGACTTGACTATTGAAAGAATGCTGAAACAGCACTTTTTTATAAGCACAGAAATGCCGATGTAAGAATTACAAAGAAAGAAGCTAGTATTGGAAGGAGACAGTAGGCAGTGTAGCTAGATTGTACTTGGTGCAAAGAATAAAAGAAATGAGAGAGGCAAGTTATATGCTGAGTTAATGGGACTGAAAAAAGGCTATGGTTGTATCTAAAGGGAAGTGCTACGGTAGGTTTTAAGAATACTTGGAGGAAGTGACAAACTGCTGGATGGAGAGTAAATATTTATTTTGTAATTGTAACAATAATTAAGGTTAAGGATGATCGGAGCGAGTGGCCTAGTTTACGTTGTGGTGTGAGGTAATGGGGTGATATGTTTCCTTGGCTGTTAAATATCTATTATTGAGCAATGGTGGAACAAAGATGTTATGTTGACTCATATTGACGACCTTGTCATAATAACTACATTCGGAGGGAATGATTTTCAAAATTTCAATGATTCTTTGACAACTCCTTTGGTGAATGTATAAAAGAGTAAGGTGATGGTATTTGTTGTTTTGGAATGAGTACGATGTGATTATTCTAAATTATGCGTATTGAGCCAATAAAAGTTTATAGGTATCTTGTGGGATACTTATAAAATTTCTTATTAATGTTGGTACCGATGAGCATACTGCAATACTAAGGCTTTGATCGGTTTAAAAAAGTCCGAGATCATCAAAGAGTTAATAAATTCTAATGATATGAGTGCGAACTAGTAGCAACGTTAGGGGATTAAAAGGAGACTATGATCAGTAAAAAAATGAAGGTTTATTAGTAAAAACTGTGAGAATGAACCAATTAAAGAAATATTTTAGCGTATTAAGATAGTTGAGAGAACAAAGAACAATTTAAAGAAGTATATACGATCTGAAGGAATATGAGCATAAGTGCCTAAGTAATAATGATATGATAATATTGTATAGGCATTTAAGAATTATCGCTGACAATATGCTTCTACCTTATCATAGCATTCCTCCTTACGCCCTTATGCTGAAAATATGCTTACGAAAAACAAATTTTCAACGCGTCGCCTTTTTGAAAGAGTACTCTAATCCCTTTGAATAATTCTTTCTTTTAAGTACTTCAATTCACAGTATAACCTTTATGCTCATACTCTGATTTAGGTTAAAAATCTCCAAATTGTATTATGAATATTTATGTCTCACCAAAGGCAGAAGGAAATCTTCCATGGACTAATCCATTGTCGAAAACGTTAAACCTTACTGTATATATCCCACCTTTCGTCTCCTGTAACAATTCTACTCAAAAATGGTTCACGTCTTAGACGAAAAAGGAAAGATACTTTCGATTTTTTTTAGCTTTAAAATAATGACATGAAAAAAATAATAAAATAATTATGGATGAAATATTAAAATAATGATAGTTATCGTATCTATTTAGGGCTTGTGATTTTTCGGAAATCAAATTTTATTTATTGTTTTGCAAGATGTTATAAGGAAACTAGAAAACCTTAAAGGCCTTAGGGCATACTCTAGGAGATTTCCGTAAGTCGAGTATCCATTTTACTGACTTGACCTAAAAGAAATAATGTAGATACGAGTACCTTTGCCCAACTTATTTTTAAATATATTTACACATGGGCTTTGCACTACATTTTCTGTCAGTTGATGGCATGCATTTCCTATCCTATACAAGAAGTAACTGCCGCAAACACTAATGAAGAATCTGTTTGCATCTAACTAACACATGGAAAAAGCTTCTTATAATCAGGTTTATTGCCCTCTACTTTTAATTTCTCCAATGAGAATGAGTTGAGATCTGTGAGCCGTATGTCATAATTTTATGCCTATCCTTCCCTTTCTCTATCCTCTGCACCCTTTTCCTCAGAATAGGTGCCTATTCTTGTACACAATATTCCACATGTGTTTGTACAATGGAATTATGGAAAAAAAAGGCGATCTATTGATTCCAAAAGTGAAACTGTCGTTTGATGCAACGAATTTTCTGCATCGTATTGTTTTCTACCTGTATGCACACTATGTTTCGAGAAGTGTTTGTCACTTGGGACAAGTACCTCTAGATCTTTATATTCCATTGATGATTCAAATGTGCAATCACACGTATCTACCACCTTGCGATTCTCTAAATTAAATGGCATCTGCCATGTTTAAGACCATTTCTGATTTATTTTAGCTCCAACAGGAGTTACGCACTATGTACGGAATTGGTCACGCTGGTTTCCAGTTTAATATTGTCCTCAAACTTAGAAATATTACTAAGAAAAGACACAAAGACTAAACAAATGGTAAAAGTTGAAAGTTCTAAAAATTCTGTAATGGGGAACTTTGTAGAAGTTCTGGCTAAAGTCCAGATAAATAATATTAGCTCTTTTTTTTATCGTACTGAGTAAATATGTTATGAAAATATTCTAAGAGATTCGTCAAACAAGATCTGTGTTTTTGTAAAGCCATCTGCAGCTGCGATTTATTATTAAGTTAATGTTCGTCAAGATGGATGATTGGTTTGTTGGCAACTATCGCCACAAGCAGCTAACCTGTAAATATTTTTAAATATTGCTAGTACCTTGCCATTTTTTAATCATTGTACACGGCCCAATTTGCAATAATTTTCACTAACTCTATAATTTAAGAAGGAGATTTTTTGAGTACTTGAATAATAAATTTACCTTAGTTTGGTTATGACTTAGGTTTTTTATCAAAGTTATTTCTAATCATTCTTTTCTAATATCAAAGAACAAAATGGTGAAGTTTAAAAATAAATATAAGTATGGAAATTTTGTGAATTTTTTAAAACCCAAAGAATTACAAATGGTGAAGTTCAGAAAATTTATTTTGATATATCTTCTTCTATAACTATATTTTAACAACGTGATATCTTGAAAGGGGGGAAATTTGGTTTAGAGTTCCTATTTAAAATTATTATATTTGGCAAAGTTCAGAAAATTTCTAAAAATATAACCATGGCTGCATTTTTTTAATTTCAAATTTCAATCTTAGTAGCGAAGCCCAAGCTTCCTCCATAGGAGGGAGTGGCGAAGCCATTTCCTGGTTTTTAATATAGTTTTAAATGATGAATATACGAGTACATAACTTAATCAATGTCCTTTAGCACACTCTGCTCCACAATTTCATCATGACAGGAATCTATTCATTTTCTCTCTTTTTTCTGGAATTGATTTACTCTGGATTCTTTAGCAAATAGAATTATATAATCTTTAAATAGGAGCACCCTTGTATCTTCGATATGTTCCAGGCTGTATTTGAATGGCTTTCTACTAATGGCAGGAGCAAAGACATCATTTGGATTAGTGTTGCAACGTAAATTCAGTCTGATTTCTTCCTTGTGCATTGCCTTTCTAATTAGCAACTTTACATTGCTTTGGAATGTTTGTCAGAGTGTTTTTTCGTCGCTGAATTGAATGCTTAATTACTTTTTATTTTATTTTATGTGATTAGAGAAACACCTCGGTACACCCTTGAGATATGTTTAAGTGTTTTATCTTTTCCAAATAAAATTTGCTCTGGCATCATTTGTAACTTAAAAAAAACATTATATTTCGCTTATGTTATTGCAATTAAGAGCCACGTCTAACAATTAAATCATTTTTTTTCCTTTGACAATCGAGAATTATATTATTGCATCCCAAAAGTTAATGCGTCATTTTTTTTAAATATATAATTTTTTTCTGGATATAAATCATACAATTTTGTGGTTATTTATTTTTAAATTAACATTTATTTATTAATTTAGTAGGTAATATAATTTCTAAAGGTATTTTCCAGTACTTTCCATTAATTTTTTGTTGCCATGTTTATAAAATTCTTTAACTTCTATTTAAAAACGATCTTTTGAACTCTTCTCTTGTTGACATTCGCATTCTCTTCAGGTAATTTGCTAAGCTGCTAAAGAAAATTTCTCTTGCGATCAGATCAGGTGGCTGTTGTCTTGATGAAAGAGCTCTCTTCTCTTATTAATTAATGCTGGCTTGTCTTAATGAAAGAGCGTTCTTCTTCTATTGGTTAATGCTGGCTTGTCTTAACTAAAGAGTTCTTTTCTGCTAAGTAATTAATGCTGGACTGTCTTGAAGAAGGAGCGTTCTTTTTCGATTGATTAATGCTGCCATTTTCTCTTCAAATGTTACATGTAAACTATCCACTGAGTATATTCAACCTCTTTCGTGATAGTCAGATTTCTTTTAAGATGTTTAAAATGAATTATTCCCTTCATATCCCACAAAAATCACAAGAGAATATTCTGTGGATGAGCCCTTGTTTTGGTTTGGGTATTATTTTCCTACAATACTAAATAACCCGTTGTATAGAACCTTTAATATTATTGTGGATAACTCACAAGTGGAACTCCGTTCATCTTGGAGGATTTAAAATTGGTGATCAAAAGAGATGTTTGAAAAATGGTGCATTCCAACGATGAAGTGAAACTGCAGTAATCTAATGCACTCCTGTTTTGTGGACAAAACTGTACATATCCCGGTGATAATTGAAAATTTACCTGGGTGTTAAACTTGTTCACATCACTATTCGTTGATTTAAGAAATACTAAACAAAACACTACCTACAGAAGAGGAAAATACGTTTTAATCACATAAATAAATAGCCGGCATATAAAACTAGAATCGGTTGGCACAATTAAATACTTAACGCGAGTATTTATGGGATCATGCATAGATTGATGGATTTTAGAAAGTTCGAGGAGATTACGTTTGTTGACTCTCATTATCGCCACGAGTTTCAATACTGAAATACGGAATAAAATAGTTATCTCTTGTGAACGTATTTGTTAATAAAAATTACTCCAAGTAATCAATATTCAGTTTTCAATTTATAGGTTGAAAGTTTGTCATTGCAGAGATAACGTGTTTGTGATTTATCCAAGTACTACATTTATAGTTCATATATTTCATATATAGTTCATATAGTTCATAGTTGGGGTTTGGTTATATTATTTTATCCTGTTTTGAATGCATGTAACAATGCACCCGTAAAAATGTCTGTCTTTAGACAATTCTTGCTTTGGTTAAGGGTTAGACAAGGCATAAAGGAGCTAAGTAACATCTTTTTTATTCTTTAGATGGCCGAAAATAGAGGTTCCTCATTAGATACTTTAAATCCGTAACCAATTCCTTAAATATCCAAGTATAAATAGATATGTACATCAAACGCATTGGCCACTCTAATATATCAAATTATAGAAGAAAATAGAACATTTGGAAACTTATAACATTTTCCTTGTTTATTTCTGTTAAATTAACTTGCCAGAGGCTAGTAAGGAAAAGTTTTAAATAATGGCAACTTGAAAATATAAAAATTCCAGAAAATATTAGAACTTTTACATTCAATAACTTTTTCATTGCGATTAAAAGTTCTGTTTTTGGATGTTTACTCGTGAAATTTTCGTCTTCTTGCATTTTTAATATCCATTATTTAGTCTTTTTCTTTGTCTTTTTATTTATTTATTAACTCGAACTACTTTAAATTTCGGGATAGGTTTGTTTATCAGTAGGCTAATGAAACTATTGTGAGGATGGGAATCACTGGTCAAACGGAGGGCACCATAGCCCATGCATCGTTGCGGGAAGGGCCAAAAAGGAGGGCAGTGTAAATAAAGGGGTGTAGGAAAAGGAGCGAAGAAAAAAAACAGAACGAAAGTGGAGTAGGCGAGTTGACTCAGACCGCCTCCGTGTGTGAATGCCTGCTCTAGATGGTTTCCAGCTATACCTCTTTATTCACTTAGTGTTGTCATTCATTTCCTTCTCTAATAAATTTGCGACCACCTACGGGGGCAGGCAACTTAATAGTATTTGACGAGAGGTTTCCTACTAAATATTGTTAAGTTGCGAGAAGTGAAAATATGTAATTTTTTTCTGCAAGAACAAACTAATAATGGTAGTAGAGACCAAGACAGTGGGCGATTTTCAGAAATCTGGCCAATCGCCAACTGTAAAACCAAGACAGAATTTTCCATCATTTATAGGAGGCAATTTGTGGCCCATAACTGAAATCAGCGTCATGTTTTCTATTTGTTTTATTGATAAGTTTGAAGCTTGGGCCTGTAAGTAGACTTCTATAGATTATCGTACGTCTGGCTCTGTTTCCAGTTTTAAATGTACCAAATTTGTTTTCGGCATCTGATAGTAGGCTGACACCAAGGGCCTGCTAGAAAACGACCAAATGACGGATATATCCATTATGGGCCGCGAACGTGTTAAGGAACGTACACAAGTTAAAGAGAGTTGCCTGTCAACCCTACACCCAAGCCCCAAGGAATGACATGCTTGAACATTAATTTAGTTTGCTTGATGCTGTTCTTATATGAGGTATCCTGACGCGCAGCACACATTAACTTCAATGTTTTAAACAACATTACACCAAAAAAAGGTTAAGGATTTAGGAAATGTTTAGTTCTGCTTTACTTTCGCGTAGCTTAGAATTAAGACAAACCGCTTAAGCAAAATACTGGCGTGACCCCCCAAAACGGGCCTGCACATACTTTTTGTGATATATCTTTCATTCATTCACCCTTACTTTATAGGAAATGACAGAAGAAACGCCTATGAACACAACTAGATCTCAATGGGAGCTCCAGCAAAGAATATACTGCGTCAAACATTACTACAAGACAGACTCGTTCAAGAAAGTGCAGGACAAGTTCGTGCATCAGTTCGATTGTGAAAAATCCCCCTCCAAGAGCAGAACCGAAGACTGGGTGGACCACTTTGAGAACTATGGGACAGGGGAGAACCTCAATGCAGCTAGTGATAACCGTACAAGCCATTCAGGATGCCCCGGGAAGCGTACAGCTGAGCTGGTCGAAAGCGTGAGAGAGTCGTTCAGCAGAGTCCAAAACGCTCTGTGAGCAAACGAAGTCAGTCCCTCGGTATATCACGTGAGACTCACAGGAGAGTGCTAGTAATGGATGTAAAGGCCTGCCCATACAGAAAACAGACGAGGCAAACCCTTACAGCCTCAGACAAGGAGAAAGGAAAGGCCATGGCAGTCAAGATATTGAGGAAGATTCAGGAGAGCCCAACTTTCCTTAGCCTCCTTTGGACCTTAATAAAGCTCACTTGCATCTTGAAAGAAAGGAAAACTCGAAGAAAAATGTCTTTTGAGGCACCTCCAGACCAAATGAGATAGCCACCAAGCCCCTACACTTTCCTAAGTGCACGATATGGACTGCAATCTTAGCCAGAGTCATCATCGGACTACTCTTCTTCGAGGAATTTGGCGAGACAGTAACATTCACAAAGGAGCGGTATGTTCAGCTCCTCAAAACCCTCAAGAGGGAGCGGCAGTCCCTGTTTCCGTCGCTTTTGTGGAAGTTCTTGCTCCAGAAAGATGAAGCAAGCTCTTATACCTCAAATCTGTCCCTAGATTGGCTGAAAGAGGACTTTGGTGGTCGTGGGATTAGTCTCAAGACTGATTTTGAGTCAGCACCTCGCAAGCCTAGAATTTAGGCCCCTGATTTCATTATCTGGGGCTACCTTAAAGACAGTGTAGTGTGTACGCGGAAAAATCCAGGACCATCACGGAACTCAATGAAGCCATCATGGAGGAGATCAGAGCCATTAGTCGGTCGGTTTGTAAGGACGTCATGGACAACTTTGTGCTGTACCTCAATAAATGCACAGAGCTAAATGGAGGTTATCTCGAAGACGTGCTCTAGAATAAAGAAGAAATGTTAAAGGACTCATGTTTGTAAACACAATAAACTAGTTATCACCAAAGTTTCATTCAATCCTTGCATAAAATTAAGAAATGAAGCCTATCGAAAGTTGGGGCCTGTTTTGCGGGGTGCCATGTATATAAAACTAAATACCCTTTTGTTTACACCCTAACCCTCGAAACTAAGCACACTTTTCGTAAACCCCTACCTTTTTACAGGTGAAATGTTGTTTCAATCGTTGAACTTGGAAAGATGTAATGAAACTTATGTTACCCTTCGCCACGAGCTTACGGAGTGTAAATGTACCGGGAGGAGTTTGTGAGTTAGCATTCTGTATTGGACAATCGGTGACAATTCTCCAAAGTGAAAAACTTTGCAATATTAATGTAACTTTACCACGGTTACTGTTTTCTCTGTCTAAACGTCCAGTGGTTCCCAAAATTATGTTCTTTGCATTCAGAAGATTTTTTTAATTACCCTGATTTATTGCTGAAGTTGAGTTAGAAATGCGAAAGGTTGTATTTAAGTGCTGTCTCGTGGCCTACATGTGGGCTGAACTCGTAAGCACTTTTGATCTAAAATAACTCTACTCTAGCAATGCAAATATGATAATTATGGTGCACATTAATGAGTCCAGAAGCGCTCATTGATTAAAAAAGATAGAAAATAAGTTTTAAGTCTTAAAAAATTCTCTGGTAACCCTAGGTGGCAAATCTGACATCAGGAAAATCCGAGATCTTTATGAGTTGCGATGTGACATCTTGTGGTTCATTGATAATTACGGTGAGGCTAATCATAAAATAGTGACTCTAACTATGGTAGTTCAAATGAGAGAGGGTAGTTGATGCGAGACGTTAGAACACTTCCATTTAGGAAACTGTGCAGACATTCAACTTCCCTCTATCTACGGTGTCACTTGTATCGAGAAGACCAACAACACGAAAGCCATCACCACCCAAAATGAACAGCCCAGTGTGATATGCATTTAGTATATCACATAAGACCCAATCTAGTCTGGCTAGACTTGACCATAGTAACAGACAAACAACACTGACTCAAATAGTATCCACATTAAATCCTGGAAGTAAGAGACGCATATCCAATAAGTCACTAACGTCCTTTACCTTCAATGGGATATGAGAGCAGAAGACCGGGCAGAATACTCCCGTCAACATAACTTAACCTGTGCTAATGATGTTTTTGATTGAATTCTCAGGGACTGGCAACATGTGGCATGTTCAGAATAGTTACGGATCTAATTGTGTTGGTAGAGTTAGAGAATGGCATATATTTCATGAGTACTTCCGTTTTCCACAAAGCATCATTGCAGCATGCTGCTGGATTTAAAATGTTGTAGAGTTTGTTCATATGGCATTGGTTGGTTACTCTATTCCAATTCAATAAGTCATTGACCGGTTGAGGCACCATTAAACTGCTTGATAAACATTTTAACCTGTTAATTGTCTTCATCTAATTCCAGCCAAAGTAGGATATTACAGTATTATACTACACCGTGTCAAAGTGTCCAGGCTGCTAAGATTTAATTCGTGGGGCATGCTAGAGAGGTCCTAGGAATGGTTTTGCTACCCGGTTAATACAACAGACACACTATCTAGCATTTAAGGGACCTGGTGATCAGGTCGATTAGCATTCAAGATCTAGCACATATGAATATCATAAAAGGGTTGAGAGCTATCAATACACATAGGTCAACATCGCTTCAGAGTTCTTCCCTCAACTTATGAATAGATGTCAACTTGATTTTCTACACTTTCTAGGACTAAATTAGATCTTTTACGATAATCCGTGCATATCTCATGACTTCTGGTATAAAAATGTAGTTTTTACATTATCTGGCTTTATAGATAGGCTAAAATCTTTCATTAATCTTTTATCAAAGTTTTATGAACAAAGGACCCCATATTGTTCTCGTTTTGATGTGGGTTGGCTCACTTCCAGTCAATCTATTTCAAAACGTCACGAATTCGAGCAGCTAAGATGACCCCAACTTAATTAATTTCCTCTCACGTGTAAATTGTCTCTTTGTGCGCTTTTAAGCTTTATTCTTTTTCACTAATATTATTAATTCTTTGTCTTTTCCCTTAGTTTTCATATCTAAATTATTTGTTTTAAAATTGTGCTTTTTGGGGGGCTTAAAGAATTGGTTGAGTAATGAATCTGGTGTCTCGATAGTTGCAGAGCCACAAGACAATACAAGACAAGACAAGAATTTAAGGCAAAGTGGAGGGATTGCTGTAGTTAAGTTACATCAAAAAGAAGACAGAGAGAAAAGTTAGAGAAATAATTTAAGAGGGAATAGGAGGAGTGAGATAGGCTGGTGGTTATACATGGGTGCGACCTGTGAATAATAGAGTGTATGTTGGGGTATTTGATTTGCGAGGCTGAAGGTTCGCAAGACAAGGTCTGGTGAATCGGCGAGGTCACTGGTACGATGGGATACAAGGAGCGTGAAGAGTCAATTATAGAGTGGTCAGAGGATGCTTCAACTTAAGTGTATATGGGTGTGAGTATGGGGTAGTTGAAGGTCACTGGGAATTTACATTCCCAAACAGCGCGTTGGATATTGTATTTGGTCTCCCTCGAATTTTCTCAGTTGTTGTGATAATTCTGTTTAGTTGATTATATGTGCTTAGGAGCGCGAGTTAGTTTGAGTCGTGTAGTTTGAACATTCTCGTGTAGAGCGAGAAGCGCGCTTCAGAGCAAATTTCTGACTACTTTTGCGTTCCCCTGCTCTGTTTGGGCCTACGAGGTCTCAACGGAACTGGTTCAAAGTATCGACCAGATACCTTCCCGGATCGTTTGTCGTAGATGAAAATAGTAAAGGGTTGTGGGCATTCAGATCTACCACGAAAAGGCGTGGAAGATTATAATTTAATATCATCCGGATTGGGACACTTATTTTAAGTTATAGGTGATGTGATATGTATTGTGTGGCAACTAGGGTAGGGCCAGTGTATTAGTCTATTTTATAGGCTATGAGAGAATTGCCTCTTGTGTCTCTGAGTTTATGAATGCGGCGTTATATTAGGATCGCTTATCCTATATGAGGACCTGTAGGGTTAAGTATGTGCGGTAGCTTGCAATGCGAAACCTAATATTTGGAAGGTACAAACTGGTATAGTCCAAGGGAATTATGTCAGGGTATTATGTTTTTAGTACCCAGTTAGAGACAGTGTAGAGGTATAAGAGTTTATTATATATATATATATATATATATATGTATCGAGGCGAAGGAAATAATAACAAAAGACATCTGGTTTAGCTTTGCCCCTCCGATGGTCTCGGGTAACATAGGAGAACGGGCAAAATCGTAAATTTTAGGAGACACATTCCTGACCTTAGCTCAAAAGGCAGGCGCTTCGAGAGTGTACTTATAAACAATCCATTCAAAAGTGCAAACTGCTGATCTCGTATTACCCTCTCTCAGAGCTACAAGTCGCCAAACACGGAAGACCAACCTGAGGTCTCACCTTGCGAGTCCCCCCTCCACCTCTCCATTACCCTGTCAGAGTAATCTGGGTTTTAACAGGTTGACTCGAGAAAACGAGGCTTTTTTTTCGTTCTAATAGAAAAGAAGAAAACGTTACCGGTTGACAGAAGATTTTTCGTGTTCGAGAAGAAAACAGAAAAATCACCGGTAAAAAGTTGTTGCAAGTTAAGGAGAACTTTCTCTCCTTGTACAATACCAGATTGTACCAAGGAAACTCGGCGCCGTTTTAGCCCCAAGATTATTGAGTATCAATCTACACAGTTTAAGAACTCCAAATCTTACTTTATCTGAGTTGGACAAACCCCAACTAGATAGAGGAAAAAAAGAAGACAACGATTTTATCTCGTCCGGAAGAAAACGAGGTCAAGGTCGCCCCGACCGCCTAAAATTAGAAGGACTTTTCGCTTGAAGTGGCCTCCACCCAACCCAGATCCCTGGTGACGTCACCCGACAAATCGACAGGCAGGTCCACAAACGCCATCTATTGAGCAAACAACCAACTACTCGAGCTACGCCTCTCCGGAACAAAATCTCAGAGGATAGTCTAACTGGTCTCGGGTATTTAATCTCCATTACCTTTTGTAAATAAAGAATAATCGTGTTGTTTATGTGTCCGTGCATAATATTTAGTTTATTGGATGCCTGGATAAGGACAAAGATATTAACTTAAAATCGTTTCTCCCGTAAAATTCTATCTCGATTTGAGCCTCGCGAGCTCGCCCAGAAATCCCATTTTTCTTTTTTCTTTTAAGTGTATTAGATCTGTATTTTTTATGTTTTCTAGTGAAAGGGTTTATTTTCATTAAAGTATAATTTTTTAGTAAAAGCACTGTTTTAATTATCCCCGAACGAGTTAAAGTGGCAATAATTGATAAAGTCAAGAAAGAAACTTCTTTTATTAATTCTTTAGAATCAAAATAAAGATTACACTCTTATATAACGATCCTCAAGCGATCACTGAGGCACGAACCTACGCCTCAAGTCAAAGTTTATTAAAAATTAATAAAACAAATATATATATATATATATATATATATATATATATATATATATATATATATATATATATATATATATATAAATATATATATATATATATATATATATTATATATATATATATATATATATATATATATATATATATATATATATATATATATATATATATATAATCTCGGCTAACCCACGACATACTTTAGTGATGTCAGGTGTGGGGTTAAGTCAGAAGAACCCAAATTCAAGATTAGAAAAAAAACCCTTACCCATAACAAATAATTGCCAACCAGTTCGAGAAAAATTTAAATAAGGAGACTTCAAACAAGTCTTAAAGATTCACTGAAGTGTAGTTACGAAGCTAAGAGTTATAAATTAACGAAAAGTGTTGTGTAGTGTGCTGTCGTGTTTTGGGATCGGAATAATCCAATCAAGAGGTTAGAAAAAGGTAAGGTTAGAGTAGTAAAGACTAAGGGACTCAATTTGCATACGTAACGTTCGTTACAGTGATGAGATTTCGACGAACATAGCTAATATGTCTTCGTTTAAAATATTTATTAAACAAGGTAAAACTCTGGGACTAAAAGACAAAGAACTCCTTTCAAGAGAAATAAAGGACTGAAAGGGAAATAAGGAGAGAAGATAGAAAGATACAGATGGAGGCAGAAGAGAGAAAGATACAGATGGAAGCACAAGAGAGGGAAAAGATACGAGAACACGAGAGAGCATTGAGCAATGACCAAGTGAAAGTGCAATCCGTGGGGTCCGGGACTGAGACTTTGCAGGTCCAAACTATGAAGCTGCCAGCGTACAAGAACGAAGATGACCTATACGCGTACCTCTCGCACTTCGAAATTTTTTTGGAAGTGAGTCACTGGGATATCGAAACAGACGGTATAGACAGACTGCCATCTCTACTCAGTACCCGATTAAGAGACATATTTGTGTCTCTACCGTCTGATGTGACGATAGACTATTCTACCTTGAAAGCAGAACTATTGGGAGCCATTAACCTAAATCCTGAAGACTAGAGGATAAAATTTAGGCAGGCTAGGATTCAACCAGGACAAACCTACCGACAATTTGGTTTTATTCTCAGGAGACACCTCCAAGTTTGTTTAGATTCAGCCCGAGTGAGAAATGATTTCGACTCACTCATCGACTTCATACTGAAGGACCAGCTATTATGCACGCTGCCTCCAGAATTAAGGGCCTTTGTCAAGGACAGGAGAGCAGAGTCGTTAGATAAGTGCGTGTCAGAAGCCAACTTGCATTCGTTAAACCATAGGTTATATCCGAGAAAGTAAAGTAAAAACAAGCCCTTGTCCCCCAAGAAAGGTGGGTATCATCAGAAACCCTTTTCCCCAAAGAAAGGGGGTTATCCCCAGAAACTCAAGCAAAATAACTCGCCTAAGTTCGTCAAGAACGCCGAAATCCCAGAAACCCCATCACCTGCTTTAGTTTTCGCACCCAAGGCCACCTAATCTATAATTGCCGTCGAAACTCGATGCTTAAGTCCCCCTCGACCAAGCAGGTACATAACCTGAGGGCAACGTTGGAATCAGAACAACCTTCGAATCCCTCACCTCCTTCGACCACATCGAATTCGTCTAAACAGCAGGTGAATTTTGTATACAGCAAAAATTCTCCCGAAGGATTAAAATTCGAGACTGGGGCCGTAAATAGTCGCTGAGTCTCAACCGTTTCCCCCTATCATCCCCATCACCAGAAGTTCGTGGTCGTCCAGGATTTCCTGGGTAGACCCACCAAGTTCCCTGTCGTCCGATGCCACATACAGTGGAAGTATTTTTCTGGGTGGACCGACGTAGTAGCAGTGCCTATTAGATTCTGCTCTGTATTAATAGGCATAGAGCGCCCAGCTCTCCCCAAATCCGATAGCTCAGCTAGTAGTCACCCGGATGCCCGCGAATGAGACACACGGTCTCGATACATTTGTTTTCGTCCGAGAAACATGTGTACGAAGGGATATGTTCACGAGTCGTCAATACGGCGACGGATTTGGTGCCGACCCTCCCACCCCCAGAGGTGAAAGGTAGCAAAGAAGGAGAATAAGGAAGAAAGAAGAATAAATATATGAAGAGTAACGCATACGCCTAATAAGCAAGCTGTAACCAAGCAAGCTCCTCCTGATCACAGGGCAATCAAAGAAACTTTTCACGAAAAAGGTCTGACGGACAAATCTTCTCAAGATCAAAATAAAAGTGCAGAATTGCTGCCGGAGCGAAACACTGAAGAAAATAATTCCTAGGAGACAAAGATAGTTACTGAAAACTCAAGGTTAAATGCATTGATTAAAACGGGAGTACCAAACTACTGTAAAGAAAAGGATGGTTTTGAAGAGAGTTTAGTGAAAGAATAGATCAAAGAAGAATTTCTGGAAGATCAATCTCCTCTCCCTGATGAGGATGAAGGTCAACCCTATTGCCGAGAGGAAAGCTCAATACCAAATAGACAAATAAAGATTTGTAGAGAAGGAGAAACAAAAAGATGTGTAGGTGGTTGGAAGGAGGCATCTTTCTATTCTGGCCACGTGTACGTGACTACCACTACACGAGAAGGACACTTAAATGCCCGCAGCGCCATCCCAAAACGACCCCGCAAACGTGTTTTCGCTCTGGGAACTTCGAAAGACCACTTCGCTGATGAGGTCATCTCTGAGATAGAAGTCAAAATTGGGAAAAACGCTCTATCCACCCAACAGAATAGGGTAGACGCCATAATAAAGATGCCGCTACCCTGAAACAAAAAACAAGTACGTTCGTTCGTAGGGAACGCCCTATGCTAACGAAAATTCATTCCACATAGCTTATGCCAGTCGAAAACTCACGATGTGGGAAACAACCTATGTGCCTGGAGAACTGAAAGTATTAGCCATAATATAATACCAGGTTAATATAGTTTACATACGGTAATTTTTTTGTGTGTAAATAGAAATCTTTTATTTTGGTTAATTTTGTACGTATAAGTTTATCTCTGAGGTTGGAGCTTTTTTTTGTATTTTGTAGAATAGAGTACGATAAGTGTTAATTAGGTGCACGGTGGACATAATTCAATTAATAAGAGTGATGTGATTGGAGCGTTCCCACTATCGGTCGAGGAGCTTTTGTAAAGATGTTTTATTAGAGCTCTTTGCGTAGAGCACAGGCGTCTCCCCCACCCCTCCAATAGGATCATCTTAAGGGTGGGGGAATGTAGAGGTATAAGACATATACCTCTACATATATATATATATATATATATATATATATATATATATATATATATATATATATATATATATATATATGTCGAGGCCAAGGAAATAAAAACAAAAGACATCTGGTTTTAGCTTTGCCCCTCCGATGACCTCCTGTAACATAGGAGAAAGGGCAAAATGGTAAATTTTAGGAGACACATTCCTCACCTGAGCTTAAAAGGCAGGCGCTTTGACGGTGTACTTATAAACAATCAACTCAAAAGTGCAAATGGCCGATCTCGTATTACCCTCTCTCATAGCCACAAGACACTAAGCCCGGGGGACCAACATACGATCTCACCTTGTGAGTCCCCTCTCCACTTCCCATTACCCATGTTCTTGCTCTTCTCTATTTGCTTCTCTTTCATTCCTTTGTTCATTTTGGACGTACTCAATGAGTTCACGACCTTTCAGTCCGAATGCTTGTCCTTGCTTGTGGAATATTTCGAACGATGTGGAAGCCATTTTATCGATCCAAAGATAAGAGTATGCACTGGGAGTGTTGCTATAGCGTAACGTGTTTAAGAAAAAAAAGGGTTATTATAGTTCCCTACCAAATCGTGGTAGATAAGAGAAAACAATTAAAAAAAAAAAAAACCAGATTAGATAATCACCCACCTAACTATTTTTTTGGAGCCCAAAACAAGAATTGCTGTTAATGTTTGAGTATTTAGACTAATTTGGACGTTGGCAATTGTTTGATTAAAGTTTTGAGATGCACGCAACTTTATAGCTGTTACATTTAGTGATAACCCCACATACCTGATACCACTTATATATGTCGAGAGGTTTTAGTGATAACCCCAAACACCTGATACCACTTATATATGTAGAGTTTTAGTGAGTGGGTAATCCTAGTCCCACTTCCTGGACATATATTTTAATCCCACACCAAGGTGAAGTGCAGGTGAAGTGTAGCCAATACATCTACCGTAGCAACTTTCGGTGATTAAGAATAACCACGGTGCCAGTCATGGGTGGAATTATGAAATATTGATAATTAAGCCGATTGGGTTGCTTAGTAATTGCCAAAGGATCGTTCAAAATATTTAAACACACAGATACAAAATTAATCTTTAATATACATGAATTAGAAATATGAAACAGCGTATTTAGGTATAAATAGGATTAATCTTTACACTGAATAAGTAAGTCTATATAATGTCGTCGGGATTACACTTGAATTCTACGAACCAGGATGCTTGCTTCTTAATTGCACCCGACAGAATAAATTGGATAATATTATGGAATTAAGCACTGAATTAATCACTTGAAATAATCGAGGCCATGAGCTCGGCATAGAAATTCTAGTTAACGGTTAAACTGGTGAAGTTAGAGGAGGGGATAGTTCACTTTAACGATACATTGCAGTTCGAAAGTATTTGGTGTTGAAAGTGAATGTCTTCTTCTTCTGACGATGTTCACACCTAGCCCGGTCGTCTGTGGTTACCGAATGGTGGATAATCGTAGACCGGCGTTCTGATGTAATGATCCTAGACCGGATCGCAAAGACAAGTCAGAGTGTGACTGTAATCGGAATTCTTCTTGAAGTGTTCGTTCCGATTATTGGCTCCTGGAGTTGGTAGCCAAAATTATTACCTAGCTGCGTCTTGGGTAATCCGCAGAGAGAGGTCCTGTGTAACCTCTGACTCTCAAGGGGGGGGGGGAGGAAGGTCTGCGAGAAATTTTGCACCTACAAGTACCGTGACGGCAACAACCAATCCCCTGAAGTTTTCTTTCTTACAACGGTCGAAATGTTTCCTTTGTGAAAGTAGCTCCACACACAACGTAGGTCCAAGATCTTCTGCCTGGCTCCAGGCAGAATTTTCCTTTTTATTTCCCTCATAAGCAAAAATCGAGAGAGAGAGCACCAGATTCTCATAAATTTATTATTGCTGCGCGAAAGACCTTTTCATCTTCTGCCAGACAGAGTAAATCCTTCACACCTTCGAGCTATCCTTGCTCCACGTCACGTTTAAGACGGCGTGAAAACTCGGCCCTTCGTCCTCTCAGGTATCTTTAGGGGCAGAAATTTTCCTGAGCACCGGCCGCAAATTTGGTCGTCTAATTAGTGCTAAAAGGGGCGGAGAGAATTCAAGGCGAAAGGTGAATTTAGAATACGGGAGGGACACGCAGCTTTTGTCGGCGTATTTCTGCGTACACTAATAACGTGGTATTTAGACTTCCACACTCATGTTTTTCTAAGAAATAGGAGAAACTCGTCGAAATTTCTCGACAAAAGTAATTATCGTTTTCCTGTCAAAGTCCCAATATGAGACTGATTTCGGGTTAAAGTAGACTCAAATGATCTAAAAACTGACGTGGTCTGATACCTGAAACCAAATAGGCTTCCACTAGACTATCACAAGACAACTCCTATTCTTGTCACTGTCAACGCCCCCTAGTAGCAATTATTACTTCCGCGACAGATTTCTTTTAATTAAAAGACATTCGTTAATGGCACACATATACCTTTTCACCTTGAGTATGTGAAAATGAATATACCAGTCTCGTTGGTTATGCCAGACAGGATTCTACACTTGCTACGGGAATAGACATGCATAGATTAAAGTATTTTAATTTTAATTTTATTTTAATCTAACTCCAATCTTATCTGGGTCTTCTATCACTCTCATCGACCCCTAGTAAACCTATGATCGCGACACCTATCAGTCTTTAGGCACTACAGGAGCCTACTTAGTGGTATTGAGAAGTTAAGCAAATCGTATCGTCATCGTATTTACATCGCCTCATCACTCACTCAACACTCACTCGCTCCATGACAGTTACTAGTTTCACCGTCAACGTCCAAGCTCTCTAGTTACCCGAGCTAAGCATCTTGGCTTGAGAAATCATGAAAAATTCCTATCTGAAATTGTCAATTGAAATGATTCTATAACCAACTGCTTCATGTGTATCCGTTTATAGATACCTAATTTTGGGCAAATACCAAGCAAATTAATATGAGACTCGCATTACGTACTATTTAAGCGATACACTAAGTGCAAACTTTATTTATTCCAGTTAAAATTTTAATTAATAGATCCGTACATTTAAATCAGCCACAAAATTGCCCGAAATCTTAGATCCTGTTTGGTGTAGCAATTTTTGACTGCAGGCTGCCAAGGGTTGATAAAACCATTCTTCAATTCCAAATGAGGATCAGCAACCATCGAAGCTCATCTCACTACACAACTAATCCTATAGCAAACCAAAAATATTCATCGATATGAAATTACACTTCATCTTCTAGCTCGTGTATTTCAAAGAAAAGCTTTCCGTTTGCATTTATGATCAATTGTTCAACAATTTCTCGAACACAATTAATTATATACCTTAATTTTTATATGATGTTCCTAAAAATTGAAAAATTTAATAAGTGAAATTGGAACCTTTAATAAATTATTTATTACAGTCTTGCCCTAAAATTTTGAAACTACTATATGTTCTCATATAGGGAAATTTATAGAAATTATCAAACGTTGCGCGCATTCAATATTTATAATGGTGCCCTATTTTCTTCAGGACTGATTCAATTCATTTTGGCATGCTGTAGATCAGATTTGTGATGATATCCTAACTGATATTGCTCAATTTTTGTTCATTAAGCACTTGAAATCGTTCAAAAAGGGAGACTTCTGTTTCTCAACCACCAGTTTGATCATCACCAACAAATTCACCGTTAGGTTCATATCTGGCTCATTCACGGGCCAAGGTCCCCAAAATCCATGATAGTTTCAGCCAATATTTGTGAGAAGGTGGATAATCATAAGTAAAAGAGCAATTTTCATCCCCATATGAATAGTGTTTATGTGAAGCGCTTGGATGTCTGGAAGAATTTTCACAGGAGTGTAACCAGTCGTTTTAAAGTCAATAATGTTCGTAAAGATGGTGCTCCTTTAGCTGCATATCAGGACATTTTGGTGCAAACAACAATGGTTTTGTAAAAGATTAATAGATTTATTTTCCAAATTAAAACTATCAAATATGTAGTCAATAATTACGTAAAATCATTCATTAAACCATTATTTATCCTCATTCTATCATTTTTATCGTATAAAAGATATCCAGGGACGGAAACTCACCTTTTACATGAGCGGGATCAAAGCTTGATTGTGGATTCAACCACGCAATGTAGTTTTTCTAATGCTGACTTTTTAATAATCAAGCAATAATTTAAATAGTAGAATAATTTTACTTATTACTTGAATTTTGCAGTTATTTGTTTGATATTCGTCTCAATATTTTGGGCCATTTAGAGAAAGGGATGGTTGCCTCTTCGTAAGAGGGTTGAATACTCCTGGATATCTTTTTAGTCAATAAAAATTTCTTAACATTGCCCTTACCTAACCGCATTCACATCGTCGGTATTGTTCACTATTTTAAAATTGATCAGGGCGAAGAGCCGCAAGAAGTCATACAATTCTTGTTTTCTGTTTATTTAAAACACTAAATCCTGCAAAAGTCTCTTTGAAATTTCTCTTTTAGAAAATGGATGGCTGCTCAGTCTTAAGGTTTCGCTCTAGAGAAGGGGTGCGGAA
This sequence comes from Ceratothoa steindachneri, assembly GCA_963969495.1. Lineage (NCBI taxonomy): Eukaryota > Metazoa > Arthropoda > Malacostraca > Isopoda > Cymothoidae > Ceratothoa > Ceratothoa steindachneri. The sequence goes on along the minus strand of OZ018321.1, from coordinate 144,349,009 downwards.
CTCTAGAAGACTTTCTTTTAGCGGATTAAGGACTTCTACCAGTGCCCTTTTTCTGCACCTATGTCTAATTTTTTACAGCGCTTACGCTCAAATTTTTGCGGCGCTTATGTTCAAATATTTGCGTCAATTATTTTCACCTTTTTCTCAACGCCTATTTTCAATTTTGCATATATGTATATAGTGTAGTATAATGCACCTGCTACCCCACTTCTGTCCTCTCTTGTGCCGCGAGAACGGAAAATAGGATACTATAAGTGGTGCTGAATAAATGTAGGTACACAATAACATGTACACCCAGGCGAGAAGTCCTATTAACATTCAAGAACGGACAAGAAATATGCAGTGGTTGGTGGAGAGGAAACGTCGTTCTACTGATGAAAATACTTATTTTACCAAAGATAATGATAAAATCCCGATTAAGAAGATAATACTCGGAACAATAATAAATCAAAAGCTTTCGACTACAATCTCACCAATTAAGACTTATTTAAATCGAACAAGATCTTGAGACACAAGCAAAAAACACAAATTAAACTCATTATAAGTTCAATAATGACAAGGAATACTAAGCACAAATCTAAATTACATACAATATTGCAATTATAACAGCAAGAATATTGAGATTACTAAAACAAATGGCTTGAACGCCATAATAATAAAAACTATAAACCAAAACAACAAAAAAGAAACACAACAAGAAAATAATGAAAGCCAGGTCACCATGTGCACCTCATCTCTTTCCGACACTCACACTAATTTTCACACTACTCTTCCACTCTCTTTTCAGTACTTAAAATTCTGTCTATCTCTCCACACACCCCATTTTTTCCCTAAGCACACATACGAACTTACATCAATTCGTAATTCTTTATACCTCATTCACTGAAGATGACTTGCCACGGTCGAACGCGTCTTGGAATAGGAATAAAAGTTCTTTTGTGAGTTTTTTTGTCGCCTCACAGCCTCAGTAAAAAATATTCTAAGGAAAATAAAGAAAGTACAAGTTAAAGTTAAAGTTGGATATCACTGAAATATGCATTGGCGGAAATATTCCTATGACTGTGTTAGAAATTTGTACTTAAATGATTGTGTTAAAATATCATTGTTTGTCTACTCAAGAATGTTTCTTGGTATGATTTTATATTATTAATAAAAATACCCTAATCTTAGTAAATTTTTCATTTTTTTATTAACTTCATATTTTGTAATTTCTTTTGGTTCTAACACTAGATCAGCAAAGCGGTTGAAATAACTGCTTTTTCCTGATTTTAATTCTCTAATCTTTCTTAATTCGTGTTAGCTTGCCATCTTATTCCATGAATGCCTTCATTACACCATTAAACCCCACCTAGTATCATATTATTTAATACGTCCTGATATTTTACAAAATATTCAAGATATTACTAAGACACCGAAACGGTCATTATGACCGAACCTCATAAGAGAAATAATAAGGCGTTCTTACCTTATATCTTGACATGTTAAATCTCAAGGTATGCTGCTCACTACTATACGCCGGCGAATCAATTTGTGCTGCGCTTCTAAGCTAACAACATGTGCGCAAAACGGTCTCTTCCAAATGAAAAATTCTTGGAAGTTTGAAAGCAATTTTAGAATCAAAATAAGAAGGGAGTGAAATATCTGTGTGTGATTCTCACACACAAAGTTCCATCTTTGAGTCAATTTAAGGAAAGTTATGACCAGTCCCAGAGTGATGCAGATAATAAAAAATTCAATGCTGATCATAATACGGGTGAGTACAATAAATATTTACATTTTTATTTACAATATGATGATTAGTGCGTAAGTTTATGAATGATATTTAGCAATTATTTCGTGACATATTGTAAGCGGATCTAATATTTGATAATATATATTATCATACATATTATGCAGCAAATTTTTTTCTGCATGTTTGTTTGTTTGTATGTCCGACCGTTTGGAAATTTTAGCTAGCTATAGCATATAAGGGAAATACAGGAATATATATACAATATAATTCATTTTCTTATATCTTAATATAAGAGAGAAATAATACAGCTACCCCATGCTAAGCACATAAGGTCCTGTAGGTGCTTTATATATATATATATATATATATATATATATATATATATATATATATATATTTATATATAAAAATAAAGTGAACAGCGACGAAGGAAAATAAAACACGGGAGATCTGAGGCCTTTCGACTAATCGTCCTTTATATTGGAAACATTAGGATTATAAGGGCATTAACAACAGGTACTTGGAAACCAACTCTATTAAAGAACTAAGCCTGCCAAAATAGAAGGTGACCATTGATAAAAGGGTTTGTGATAAAAATTTATAAGAGATGACAATTATCAAGAATAAAAACCGAAAATATATTAAACATAGGAATAACTAGAAAAGTATAAAAAAATTAGCCTGACGAAAGAAAAACAATTTCTAAGAGGTGAACAGTGCAATGAATAAGACATAAAATATATTAACCATAGGAATAACTAGAAAAGTTAATTATTATTAATTAGGTCAGTGATTTATTTTATCATTATGGTCATTCTTGAACATTTTTGTAATACAAGGGTCCCAAAAATACATCTGTCATATACGTGTGTGTGTCTTCTTTGTAAAAAATTCCTCTCAGGTTTCCTTCTGCTTCAGTTATACATACATATCTGTCTATATATATATATATATATATATATATATATATATATATATATATATATATATGGAAGTGTACTCAAGCAGAAGCTTGACTGTTGATAATCTCTTGTCAAAAAAGTGGTGACCTTCTTTTCCCATAAAACAATGGCGTAAGATCATTTTATAGAAGTTATGAGATACCTCCGTTTTGTCATGAAATATAACAGATCTAAAAGGATGAAAACGGACAATTTTACGCTGGTATCTGAAATTTTGGCAACGATTTCTACAAAATTACATTGACTTTATGCCGTAAATTATAAAATACTATCCTCCTGAGTCCAATGATTCATGCCAGAAAAAAAAGGTTCAATTGCTTCAAGAATTTGCGAGAGAAAAGGTCCAACAATCATGTTTCGAAGAAAGAACAAGCACAGCTATCTGCCTATATATTCAAATCAAATAAAATATGATTCTCCTGAGCATCATACATAGCTTTATTGAAGTTGAAGATAGTGTGAAAAGAACTTGTGATACCGTGTTTTATAAAATTCAACAAAATATTCAGTGGATTTTAGTTATCAGATTATCGGAAATACAGCACGAACCTGGCTCAAAAGGGTTGCATGCTCAAGTCTTCTCCAATACTCGTATGTTGGACATCACTGTAATCGATGCAGATTTTCTTTATCGGGAAGTTACTAGTAAGAAAATTACTCTTCGCTAATTTCTTCTGCAGTTTGCTTTAGAATTGCGACGGGTTTTTGAAAAAGGTGACGCCGAGCACGAAATGAGTGAAGACGACACTGCAGAGACAAATGTGATATTGTTCCAGAAAAGAAAACAATACCAATATAACTTGTGAAATTTTAAATAAATGTAAAGTTTTGTATTTGGATGCGGTACATTCAATATAATCTGGAGAATTGTTACAAAAAGTGTTTTTTAACATAAAAGGTCACGGGAATAAAACTAGAATTTAGGACTAAGAAATGAATTAAATGGTTTTATTTCTCCTGAGAAGTTTACCTCATGGTTTTATTAACATCAATGTTTTGTAGGAATTTTGTGTTTATGTCTTCTTATTGCACATGGTAATATAAAAGGTATAATTATTCTGAATAAAGTTAAAAACATGTAAAAAGTATCATTTTCCTTAGATAAATATAAATAAGCGTAAATTGAAAATAATAGTAGATAGCGGGCAAACTGACCCGTCCTCTCTGTTTGAGGTATCCAAATTTTCCGGATATTCTAGTGTTGAAAAAATTCCAAAATATTGATAATCATATTCGCTACTTATAATAAGTATGGTTGGATAAAATTCCAAAGTTAAAATATAATCTCATGCATATAATAATCTTAAAACATTTGCCGATAACTATATGAATATGCAGAAATTGGCTTCCTAAATTATGAATGTAATGGATTAATAGAACTAATTAGGTGTGACATTTTTGCTTTGGATTCATAAACATTTCCGCCATCTGACCTGTTACACCCACTTCCTTCTTCTTTATCTTAATAGTCTAATGTCTCTTGACGTCTTTTCATGATTGAACAACGTATTGTGCTTAGGAGTGACGCGTGACTGTCTTAATGATGTCTTCTTGACGACTAGTGATAGCTGCATAATGTTTTTGAATATATCTAAAATATGATGTACAGAGAGATTATAAGGCGATTTGTTTAATGGATATGTTTTATTTCCTGTATAGCGAGGTCATATTGGAGAATTAAATTCAAATTAAACGAATCTATTTGTTTACGCTTCATAATCTGTTGAAATTATCGAAGTAGATAAACTTCTGTTTGTTGTGATAAATAATAGCAAACGTTGAATATTTTCGGCATCGTTATGTTTTATGTCTATACTTAAGTTTCCGCCTGAAATAATAGGTTCATGACGTCTATCTTAGTTTATGTAATTGTTGGCTCTTTCATTAAGGCGCAAGGAGCGTCCGGAAGATTTTGAAGGTGAAATTAAGAATTATCGCCTATTCGCAGAAAATCTACAGCATTTGAGCTAGATAAAAGTAATGATGTAAACATTGTTTTACCTGTATTCTTTATTTCCTAAATGACAAAAGTGATTACCTTTTGTAATAACAACAAGGAGTAACAACAAGGAAATAAGGTACCTTAGGAGACTCTACGGTCCATTCAAGGAGGGTACCTTTGGACTAGCAATCGACTGGGCACATGGCTGCTCAATTGTTTTGCGTCCCTAAACGGCCACTTTTCAAGACCTTGTCTAGTCTTGACAACTTCCACTGGAAGTGCGTTCCACATACCGCAGATACTGTAAGTGAAAAAAATTCCACACAGATTGAGATTGTAACGCTTCAGTTCAAGTTTGAAGCCGTGATTGCGCGTTCTGTTCTCACTCAGTGTGAAAATATCCCAGTAGTCAACATTGTCGAACCCTCGAAGTATTTTGAAAACATCGATGAGCTGACCACGCAGTCTACGTGTTTCTAGCGAGAACAGATCTAATTCCCTTAGTCTATCCTGATAACTTTTATGTTCGATAGAGGGAATCAGTTTGGTTGCCCTGTCTTGTACGCTTTCCAATCTTGCGATGTCCTTTCGCAATGAAGAACTCCAAAATTGTACGACATACTCCAGGTGTGGTCGGACAAGTGAGTTGTACAGGCACAGTACAATATTCTGCTTCCGATAACCAAACTGGCGCTTAATATAGCCTAGCATCCTTTGGACCTTTTTCTCCGCCTCAATGCACTGTTTCGAGAACTTGAGGTCACTAGTGATTGTTACACCCAGGTCCTTCTTAGTGTCAGTGGATTCACTAGCAGTGCCCTCAAGAATATACTGAGATTGATGGTTTCTGTGGCCTATATGCATCACTTTGCATTTGCCCACGTTAAAAGGCATTTGCCACGTTTCCGACCACTCCCCAACCTTCCCAAGATCTTCCTGCACGCGGGCAGTATTTCTATCCTTTGCAACGTTTATACCAAACTTGGTATGTTCGGAAAATTTGGAAATCTTTGCAACCATGTCACCGTCCATGTCGTTGACGTAGATGATGAATAGTAGTGGTCCCAGGACAGAACCTTGAGGCACCCCGCTAGTAACGGGCACCCACTCAGAAGACTGTCCATTCGCCACCACCCGTTGCCGTCTGCCACTTAGCCAGTTCTCGATCCAGCCGGCTACCTTTTCGTCTATGCCCAGCGCTTGCACTTTCCGGAGTAGGCGGCGGTGTGGTACCTTATCAAAGGCTTTCTGTAAGTCTAGGTAGACCACATCCACCGCCTTGTCCCGATCGTGCTCACTGAAGACAAGGTGGAAGAATTCCACAAGGTTCGTCAGGCATGACCGTTGCCTTCGGAAGCCGTGCTGGGAACTCCTCAGTAGCAGGTTTGACTCTAAATACGACGTCACTTTGTCAACCATCATGCTTTCCATGAGTTTACCGACTATCGAAGTCAGACTGATAGGTCAGTAGTTCGACGGTTGGTTACGGTCTCCTTTCTTGAAGATAGGAGTCACCGCCGCCTCACGCCAGTCTCTAGGAACGCATTTGGTCCGGATTGACATGTTGAAGATTGCGCTCAGGTGTCGTGACACTTGATCGCGCACTTATTTAAACACTTTAGGTAGAAACCCATCTGGGCCAGGTGACTTATTCGTCATTAGGTCAGTGATCTACTTTTTTATTTCCTCTTCGGTGAAGTCCATATCCTCCAGCTTTTCCCCCGAGTAGGAATCCGTCGGCTGGGGAATGGGACCACACTCTTCAGTAAACACTGAAGAGAAGTAGTCGTTGAGCAGGTTAGCATTTTCTGCATCTAAGTGCTTTAATGCCCCCTCCTCATTTCTCAAAGGACCAATCGTTCGACGGATTGGTTTACGGCTGTTTACATATCCAAAGAACTCCTTGGGATTCTTTTTACAGAGTCTCGCCAATCGGAGTTCATCAGACCGCTTAGCCGCCCTTATGCTGGACTTCACTATCCTGGCTAGCCTCCGGTATTCGTCAAAGTCACCTGAGATCTTCGATTGCCGGTACACATTTCTCTTCTCTCTAAGCAGTTGGCCGATTTCTCGATTAAACCACTTTGGTTGAACAGAAGACCGACGGGGGCATTTTAGAGGGATGAAACGCGATTGAAGACTCATGAATGTGGTTTTGAAACTATTCCACGACTCTTCAACAACATCGCACACTTCTAGCCTCACGTCAGTCAATCCAGCACGAAGGCTTGCAAAGTCTGCTCTTCTCAAGTCAAGTTTCCTTGATTGACTGGCAACAGACTTTACCTTCGGGATCTCTTATAGTTAAAAAGTAAGCGAAAAAATTAATTTGCTTCAATATCATTAGCTTTGAAAAATGAATAATAATCAATATAAAGAGTCCTTTTTACAATTTGAGTTTCTAATTGTTTTTTTTATATTTATTAATTTTGTGGCCAGTTTTTTCTCATTTATTCTAAAATTCTTTAGCATATATCTATTAGAATCTGGATCAGTAATTTGTAACTTACTCGCACATTAAAAATCCTTTAAAGATTGCCGGTTATGTACTTGTATTATCTCTTATAATATATTGAATTAATATTACTCCATCACTTCTTCCTCAAAAGTCAAAGGTCTTTCCCCCAAAAAAGTCGGCTCAATCACAATGTGATGTTTACTAAGCTTGAGATAAGCGTCTCGACAAGGTTCTGAATGTTACGCCCTTGTACATAAAATTGCGGGTTTCGCAGTCAGTGGTATTGCATGAATATTCATAGAAGACGTTGCACTCCTCTTTTTCACACGTCGGAAGAAGACACCTGTGCTTTGTCATGAGCTTCGTTCTAAAGACTGCAAAAATGTCGTCTTAGAATTAAATACTTTGCATCCTAATATAACATAAATATACAATTGAAACTAAAACTAATTATACTTTGACCTTTTTCAGATTTAGCTATTCGCAAGATTTGAAATGCTAACGTCACCATTGTTTTTAGAAAATCTACATTCTCGGCACTATACTTAATTTGTTTACCTCTTGGATCATTCATTACATTTAGACTTTTGCCAATAAAAACTTTTATATACAGTGGGTATTATTTATCCTTCGTTTATGATGTAATTGTTAACCTACACTATATCAAATTAAAATCTTGAAAAATATTTAACCCATATTTATTGAATTGAGACTAAAAAAATAACTGTCCAAAAACAAATTAACGCTTTCCTGAAATGGGTACCATTAATAAATTTTCTAATGAGAAATTCTCAATACTGTTCAAACAATATTTTGTCCAATTAGAATGTCGATTTGTTTTCAATCAAAGACAGTGTCCTCAAATATTAAGCTCGAGTGTTGTATATTAATTTTTACGTCTAGAATGTTGTTCCTCGGATTCATATATTGGAACCACTGTTAGTTATTTGGGAGCATTATCGACCCGTATGGGAATAAGTCGAATATATTAAGGTATTTAGAGGAAAAAAGAAGAATCTCCAATAAGAAATCATGTAAGAAAATGCCAAATGAAAGTATATAAATACATTCATATAGTAATAAACGTAGGAACAATCTGAGGATAGTTAAATCGTTATAAATAAAATGACTCAAACCCAAACTAAATAAAGATTCAACGGATATACCTCTGTCTGTTATTTGATTTGACATTTAATTAAATACAATTCAGTATCCATTGTTCTAATTAAAAACAGTTTAAAGATAACATCGTTAATGACAAGATGTATATATCGGTAAACTATACTAACATTCTAAATAAAATAACTGTTAATACCAGAATTGGGATCGACAAGATCGAAACGTTGTTGAAAATACATTAAAACCAAATCACAATCATATTAACTTTTTTTTATTGGCTTCCTCCTGCACATTATCTTAAGTTAACTTCACTGTAAGTTTAATTAGATTTCTCCTTTGTCTTTTGAATTCCCAATTAATTTCTTTCTCTTTTTCAGTCTTTTCGATCGCACTAGCGAAGCATGCCTTAAAAGCTTATCTGTTTGAGAGAATTTTGTTGTCCTGCCTAGCCGAGCGGTCTAACGGGTTGTTTTCTTTAAGATCAACGTGTTTGCTCGGTGCCTCTGTGAGCTTGGATTGATCCTCACCCCTGCAGGGCTATTGTCGTAAATGGGAAAATACATTTTTACGAAGAAAATATAGTTCCACTTATATTGTCTTTCTTTGTGGTATAATTTATTTATTTCATCATTCTCTCACGTTCATGAGACATACACTAACATCCACATAATATATACAGATATATATATATATATATATATATATATATATATATATATATATATATATATATATATATTCGCTTGGGTTGCTCCTGTAAAGCCTCGTGTTGATTTTAATTTGTAGGATAACCGAAAGGACGCAGAGGGAAAAATTACGTCTTTATTTGATTACAACGTTTCATGCGTTAATTTCACCGATCTTCTGGTACTAAAAATATATATATATATATTAATAGAATAAGTAAGAACGAGGAAATCATTTTATTAAAATGAAGCAGCATATTTTAAATCTCCTTTTAGCAGCATCACATACATCAATTTACTTGTTAAGAATGATATTTCACAAGCTAATTACCCCAAGGGACCCACAAAGGATCCTTAAGGAATTGGGTCAAGATCTCAAGAGTTGAGCAGTCTCCCAATTCAGGCACCTCTTACCTCACTCAGTTGAAAACTTAGGCTAATTAGCTGTCACGTATTTTTTACTTACGTTTATTTTAATATCTCTCTTACAAACTATTTGTCCGAGATGGTTTCGTTAGTTTCACATCGAATAGTGAGCAAATAATTACGTTTTAGTGACGTGTTATATTTGTTTTATGCAGTTGTCATGGCAATAGTACGCCACTTTCACTTCATTGGGCATGTCTTGAGAGCGCCTCTTGGGTACAAGGCGACAGTATTGATCAGCCTAATTCTACAAACCTTAATATAACTGTTACATTTGACTGATAGCAAACGCTCCAGCCGCCACTTTACACGAGTGGGGGGCAAGCGCCTTTATCTCGGGGCTCTTATTAGGATTACCTTGAAACTAATTTAAAGAGATGACTCTGGGTCTTGCCAAAGCCGTATGCCGAGGTCTTGTTACGCATGCTGAAGTCTAGTTACGTATGCCTAGGTGTAGTTACGCATGCCGTGGTCTAGTTACGCATACCCAGGTCTAGTTACGCATGCCGAGGTCTAGTTACGCATGCTGAGATCTAGTTACGCATGCCGAGGTCTAGTTACACATGCCTAGGTCTTGTTACCCATGACGTGGTCTAGTTACGCATGCCGATGTCTAATTACGCATGCCGAGGTGTAGTTAGGTATGCCGAGGTCTTGTACGCATGCTGAGGTCTGGTTACGCATGTTAAGGTCTAGTTACGCAGAGCGAGGTCTGGTTACGCATGCCGAGGCCTTGTTACGCATGCTGAGGTCTTATTACGCATGTCTAGGTCTAGTTAGGCATGCCAAGTTCTAGTTACACATGCTGAGGTCTAATTATCCATACTGCAATCTAGTTGCACATACAGAGGTCTAATTACGCATGCCGAGGTCTAATTACCCATACTGTGATCTAATTACACATACCGAGATCTAATTACGAATGCCGAGGTCTTCTTACGCATGACGAGATCTAGTTACGCATGCCAAGGTCTAATTACGCTGACCTAGTTCGTAATTAGGGCAGCCGGCGGAGTTGCCAGCCTTCGCTAGATAATCGTTGTAATGCTTTATCTTTAATCTACTGACCAAAGATGTTTATTGTCACAACATCTTCTTTCTTAGCCTAACCATTTGTGTGTCGTTGAACAATTCTTGTTTATGAAGCTTTCGAATACATTTCTTCGGCCTTCACAAGCATTTGATTCACAGGTGGTGATAAAAGAAGCTTGTCGTGAATCTTGTCGATTTATGGGTTTGATTATTAACATTCTTTTTAATATGTGATTGTAAGCCTCCTTTTGAGTGGTAATGATTATGATAATGAAATTTATTGGTAGTAGCCGTGTAACAATCACCTCTAATTGAACGCAGAAAGGTTTGGGATAGCAAAGATAATAATGCTAAGGCTGAAATCTGAAAAAGTTGCAACTCACAGCCCAAAACACCAGCAATTTGTCCTCCAGGCCTCAATTGCTGCAGAAGAACTCACATTTTATGCCTTCTACATATTTTCACTCTTTTTATTTAGCGGCACTCACTACATTCTCAATAAATCTCTCATAACCAACCTTTCGCGGGAGAAGCTCTCATTAGTATTTAATTTTAAACTTTAGGGAAAACTAGCAGTATATATATAATAACCACAATTGAGGCAATATAAGGCAAAGATAGTTGATAATCAAAACTTCTGCAAATCATTTTATCTTTTCTAATATTGATTTATTTGGTCGCGTTGCACGCGACTCTATACGTTACGAGACTTGAGGTCTTCTGAACTTGTTTTCATTATTCTAAATTAACCTTTAGGTCTTTTGAACTTATTTTAATTATTCTAAATTAGCCATCCCATTTTTAAAAAATAAATTGATTCTGGATTTTGAACTGATTAGCAATTGGAAGGAGAAATTTTTTCTATCAAATAGATCTAGAAAAGAAGTTGATGATTTGGTGGGACGAGTAGAATTTAAGCGTGAATTTACGTATTACGAGTAAATTGAAAAAGCTTTATAAGTTCTATACGTCTTCTCTGGATCTAAAAATATATTTTTGTAGTTTCCCCTAAACAAGAAAATTAGGTCTTAGAATTTATTTTTTCGTCATTTAATATAGGATGAAACAATCGTAAAATCTATTTGTTTCTCATCCAAAATACAAACAATAACTTGTCTCTTATTATCCATTAAAACAAAAGCAAAATTACTTATCTGAGCTTTTTTTTTCTTTAAAACCAAAACAAGATTCTTGTTTTTTTATTTAGAGCGAAAATGAAGAAATTGGGTTCAATTAAAAAGAAATTTGGATGTCAGTTTTCTTTTACTGTCCCTTCAAAAACAATTAAATTGAGCCTCAAAAGCCCTTTTCTTTGTCCCTCAAAAAGAGAAGAATATTCGGCCTACAACCACTTTTATTCTACCAAAAGAAACCTAATAGAGAAAGTTTGGTCTCCGATCGTTCTTATATGAAGGAGTGATTAGGTCTAAGAACGTTTTCACTTTTATTCAAAACATGAAGCTTAGGTTTCAAAACTTTCTTATCACAAAAAGAAAAAGAAAAGTGGATCACAAAACTGTCATTTTTGTCCTTCTAAACAAATCAAGAAAACTGGAGCTTCGTAGACATATTTATTTTTCTACATTTAACCTAAAACATTGGTATTATTAGATTGTTTTCTTTTTTCCCCCAAAGTAAAACAATAATGATTAGTCCTGTTTTTCGGTTCTCTAACCAACTGAAAAAATAAAACGAGATCACATAAAATTGTTTTATGCCTTACCTTTCAATAAGTAAAACAAAAAACTTTATCAACTCAAAACAAGAGAGTAAAAGCGCATATTACAGCATTGTATTTCTTCCTCAAAGTAAAAACAAGACCCTACTATTTTATTTTCCATAAAACAATAAAAAGCTTTGTTTTTCTCATCACATACAACAAAAATGAGAAAATTGAGAGCAAACGTCCCGTTGTTTATCTTCTCACCTAAACAAAAAGCCAGAAAATTGGGTTTTAATGAGTTTTTTTTTATTTTCTCACCAAACAATTAAGCAAGAAAATTGGATTTCAGAATCTTTTTTTCTTTTTTCCCAGGACTCCGCGTAACGGGGATTGAAGTTCCGCGCTGGCTGGTCGTCGGTCAGAGGGCGACCTTGCGTTGCCACGTGGACCCCGAAGGAGAGAAGATTTACTCAATGACATGGTGGAAGGATGGGGGCCAATTCTACCAGTACATTCCGCAGAATAACCCGCCTAGGGTAGTTTTTACAGTTCCAGGAATTGCCATAAATGTGAGTTGCCATTTTCAATTATGTTTCAGTATTGTTTTGACGTCATGTCGCCAAGACGTGTGATGAAGTTTATAGTTCGAGGTCGAGTCCCAAGTTCAGTTTCTTTTCTTCTCCCAAAATGAGTTTTATTGGCTTTTCCTCTTTATATGTCCTTCTCTAGATAACCATAAAATGACCCACGCTCCATGTTTTGCATCTTCTCTGCTCTATTTTTCTTTTCTTTGGGACCATCGAGGAATGACCGCATTATGCAGCAAGCACTTGGAAAAATATCTCATTGTAGTATCAAAACCGGTAAGAAATAGAGGATCTTTGGTTGGATGAATTCTCTTCCTTGATCTTGATGTATGAAAGACCCAACATAGGAAAATATATTCTAGCTATTTTTTATTTACTATAATCTCTTAAAACCTTTTGGAAAACAATAATTATACTTTATAGAGAATTGTTAGAATTTTTGTAAAATGAAGCAAGGGATGCTTGATGAAGTCTCACTTAAGGAATTTCAACGCTACACGTCAAGAAATTTGGTAAAATTTCGAAGCTTATTTAAAATCAAATTTCGAACAAAGGTAGAATAGAACGCTTTGTCGTATAAAATTAATCACATATGAAATATAATAAGGTTCTCTCGCAAGTCATGTTTTTATGGTTGGACCATTCTGGCAACCAACTACGAGGAGAAGTCTGCCTAAAGAAGAAAGAAAACTCAATAAACATTCCAATTTAAAATAAAAATGAGATTAAAGATTAGAAGGTGAGGCCAACCCCGTTCAGGAAGCCAAGCTTTGAACCAAAGATTTAAAAAGAAAAAATATTACTGAGGAGTTTAATGTCCTACCAAAAATCTGAGCCCACAACCTGATACACAAGAGCCTATTTCATACGCCAGGGATAAAGCTACCGATCCTAGGCCGTGCAAGCTTATCTAGAGTAGGCCCCTGAACCAAACGAATCATCCATTAAAGGGTAAAAGGCTATACTACAAAAGAGACCACTGCATCCTTCGACTGTTGTGTTTCAGATTCAAAGGCAACAGAAAATGACTATCGTTGAGATATGCCAATAGGTCTACTTAAATATTTATCAGGGCCTTCTCTAATCATTTTGCCATGCAGCTAAAAGCCAGCCCTGAAGCCTGCCAGGTAGTTTGCGAGTGGAAGAGCAAAAGGTCGGTCCGATGTTCGAGACTGTGTAACCACCAAGCCTTCTTATCAGCAGTAACCGAGACGTCACAACTTTTAAGTAAGATTGCATGTGGGAATTCAAAGGTCCCGTGGGCAAAGAGCAAGAAGTTCATTGAGTTGATCAATAACCTCTGCAGTTAAGACAGTCGCATCATTCAAAGAACCCACATGCTTCATACATAAGGGTTATAGTCTATAAGAAAACTCCCTCTTCGTACTGCTGCAGGATGATACGATATTTGCTGTAATAAATACACATGCAATGTTCCCGAAGCTTTAGACTCTTTAGGATCAGAGGGGTTGAAACAATCGTTCTAAGGTTGTATCCTCCAGGATGCAGTCTTAGGTAGAACTATCGTCGGCACTGGTCAGAGAATTATGCCAAACTGTTCACGGAATTCAATGGTCAAGAGCCAAAAGTTTTAGGGTATTATTAGTATCTTTCACGAGCCTTGACATTGTAGAGATCAACTGATGAAGAAATAGGGCAGTTAGAAACTGAAGGAGACCCTAAACTTTGACAAACAAGTGAAGTGTACATTTTTCACAACATAAAGAAAGTGGTGTCTCCCAAGCCTCAACAAGAAGGAAATTAATAGAAGACATAAGGAACGCAGCAGTTATTTACCGAATAGCAGTGTGCATGATCGAATTGACCATCTAAAATAGACGTTATGTTGAGGAGAAGTAAATAAAGCACCCATATTCAAGTTTTGAGCAGAAAATAGAAGTAAAATGATAATAACGTCGCCCTATCCGAAATATACGTGCTTAAAGCTCCATAATGTAGATTTTCATGACATAAGATCATGATACACTAAAGCTGCTATTGTCTGTTTCTTGGAAGAGGCTTCGGTCCAAAGGAAGACAAAAGAATAGGCTTGAGTCTACTGCGTCTATGCAAGCAAAATGAAAGTCGGTACGCGTCTCCTTTAGCATGGCTTGTGTAAGATTTAGAGCTTGTTTAAGTTTACACAGCAAGCCAGAGAACATCTTTCGATAGCTCCGAAGTAATAACGTTGAAGCTTCCATTAAAATTGTCACGCTACGGACATTGCAATGCGAAAGATCTCTTTGGTTACGCTGCTTATAGAGTGCTACTCCCGTAAGCCGAATCAACGGTATTGTATGAAATCCCACAGAAAAGCTGGGAGGCATTCGATAGCCTTCATAGAATAGAAGAAATCCCTAATACTGCTTTCACCCAAAAAAAGCCTTGTAACTTGCATTTTCTACCCAGATCAGGTATTCTATTTCGAGCAGAACTCACGGAAACCCACCTTAGAGGAGACAGATAACCCTGATCTCTAGAGAATAAGTTAAACTAATATTTGCCAATTTCTCTATCAAAATATGCCGAAAGTTAGAGAATTTCAATGCCTACCAGGTTATATGGTTTGCAAAAAGCAAACACGGTGCCAATTTTAAAAGAATTCGGTAGGATACCAAAAAATTAGATCCTGTTGGACAAAGGTAAAACCTTGCTCATCAAGGTTTTACTCATAAAAAAAGGATCAACATTTTAGAATGGCCAGGTTAATTTCATGATCACAATCGCATTGAAAATCGATGGAATGAGCTGAAGATATGACTTCACGTGAGAAACCCATGGATTTTGAAAGACAAAGTATTTCGGTAAAAAAAAGGATTGGCATTTTTCTTGAATTCTGATAACTAGTTACAAAAAAATAAAAAGGATGTCTGCAAGCTTTAATTGCTAACAATGGCGTTGTAACTTAATATTAGAGTGACATGTGTCCAATACTTTTACGTTGGGTGTTACAATGTTTTTGTAAACAAATTTGGTAATATATAATGTTTTATTACCAGTTGTTCCCAATATTGTACAAGTATTTCCAAGTTATGTTTTGGTCCTTTTAAATCTATAGGTTTCTGTATTTTTTAAACTTCATCTTATTACCTTGTTGCACTTTTAGGTTGTTCATTCAATGTAAAATGCATTACATATAATTGTTTTATTATTATTATTATATTGTAAACGAAGCCGGTTTGATATTCGAACATGAATCTCGATTGGACCACAACTCCTTAGCGATAAAATGTCATTGAATGGTTTTCTGCCTAAGGCGTAGAACTCCATTCGGCGGCCGTTAGCATCACTCAGATTGCTAATGGGACAATCTCCCCGCTGGAGAATGTAGATAACTCAATCGTAGAGGGCTTTGTCACGAAAATAAGAACAGAGATGGCAGTCCGCCTTGATATATTTTAAAGCGAAAAACAACGAGTCCAGATCACGCCGAAAGTTATTTAATAACGTGAAGATAAAAGATGTAACTATAAGTGGAAGATACATGGTGGAAACATGATGTGTAAACTAATATTTATTTAATTATTTTGAGAACAAATATAATAATACATAATGTTATAAGATGATCTCAGAGTTTCAATTGATATTATATCACAGTACTTTCCAGTTTGCCCTTCAGAACTTCAACACTAATGCGATTTGAAAGAAACCTTTTTCTCAACCATCGACAAGACACCAAAGTACATGGCATTCAAATCTGGCAAACTGTTAGCCCAAAGTTCCTTGGCCTCAAAAGCCCTTTAAATTTTTATGACAACAGTCAGAAACGTTTTATACTCTTTGTGAGGTTGCAAAATGTTCTCGAAGGGTTGAACCGGCATTTACTCTGGCGGCATCTGTTTAACGGCGGACTTTCTTCTTCAAGATGACTATATAAACATACTGATTGATCTTAAGACTCTTCAAAGAATATAGTTTTCTTTCCACTAACGTCATACTAACACAACTATCACCAAAGATGGCTTCCGCCTCCTGAAGGACTTCGG
Source organism: Ceratothoa steindachneri (assembly GCA_963969495.1). Classification (NCBI taxonomy): domain Eukaryota; kingdom Metazoa; phylum Arthropoda; class Malacostraca; order Isopoda; family Cymothoidae; genus Ceratothoa; species Ceratothoa steindachneri. The sequence continues at coordinate 144,332,416 of OZ018321.1, read as the reverse complement.
ACTTTTGCTGCTCCATTGGAGTCTGATTTTTTTTTGTACCCAAACAGGACTATTGTGTGTGTTTTGGTCAAACTGGACAGTAAACAACTTATTATGTTTCTCTGAACTCGAAGCTGAGAGGCATCGGGGAGCCATTAGAATAGCTGATTTGCTCTTTTGATTCTCTTCGCTTTGTAGGCTTTCAAAGGAGACATCTTTTAGCAATCTTGAATGGACGAAGCTTCAGATCATCATTACGCAATTTATGCATGGTCATAGTTTTATGGTTAAGGTTTCGTATCGTCACTGGTGGGGAAAGGCTGATCCTCAGTCTTAAAAGAAAACTGCTTGTCTCTTCAAGCATTTTTGATAGCTTCACAATCCCAGTATCTGCCTACAATTGTGTTCAATATTGTCCATTGTCATGCCGCTTATATATTTAGGATAGCCGATTGCTTAACAATTTTCCGCCATATATGCAAAGGAGTGTTATTTTTTATGAATTTAAACTTTGATTCACAAAACTCAATACATCCTGAAAAGACCTGCAAAAAGTGATTAAAAATGGTTTGTAAACATTTTCAAAATAGTTTGTTTAAGGTATACAGCACTTCGTGTTTCAACCTTATGCCTAGTTTTTTTACCATATCGTATTTTATCAAATAGGCCTCGCATTCTTACATCAATACTAAACATACATACGTCCACCCTTAGCTTATATTAATTTTAGAACCTAGAGACATCAAGGTACAATATAAATTGTATTCTAACGTGATTTTCTTAATTGTAACTATTAATAACTTATGGCCTATTTTAAGAAAAAAATACAATGAGTCGAGTCACATTAGGCCAATGAGTAGTTAAAAAGTTACAAATATAATGGTAATATGTTGTGCGAAGATGGATTTAACTGGCTTTTATCGGTAATAAATGAACAATAAAAAAATGCCGAATTATTTTAATTATAGGATTACAGAAGGACAAGAGGTAATAAAACAGCTATAGGCTGGTTGATCGAAAGAACCTTTTTTAACCAGAGTATGGTAAGGTTTACGAATATTCTTTGCTATGTGAGATGATTCAAATTGATACTTACTTAGTTTATCTTCCAGTTAGACCAATATAAGGATAGTTCAAATCCAAGGTAGAACATAATATGGATAGTTTATATATGATCTGACAAAGACTGTTTGGTCTACTAGATCTTGTGTAGACTAATTTGGCTCCAGTTGTGAATTGCATATCAGTAGGTAGTTCAACTGATAAGCTCCAGTGGCTTTTATTGAGAGTCACATCGGATAGTTGATGCTTTTCAACGGGTGAATGAAATTTGAATCGCCGGTTCAGGGATCATGTTTTCTCATCACCCTAAAAATTTCAGAAAATTAGTCACAGGAATCCACAGGGCACTTTTAGAAGCAATTGAACCGATCACTACAATTTCCTATCCTCCATATAAATCAAATAAGAAAACAGCTAAACTTTTTGTCAAATAGGAAAAAATCTCGTCTAAATACTAAGGCCATTACTGTGGCTTTGTCTTATGAAATATTATATGTAGTTTAAGATATATAAGAATGAATATCCCTTTAGCAACATATTATGATAAATGCTAAAATGCCTCAGGTTAAAATTAAATATATTTTTTACTCAAAGATGTGCGATAAGGCGTAATAACCGATAAAAATTTCCATCGTCTCGAATAACCATAGAATTCAAGACTGCCTTAGGAAAGCTAAAGTAAATATTAGTTAGCAATGTGTCTACTTTTTCTTCTAGCTCTGAAAACCTATCTCTTAAATATCGTTAGTTAACTTTAACGTGAGTTTTCCACTCATGAATTCCAATGTTATAAAAAATTCATAACGATGATAATCGAGAATAAAAAATCAAAATGTCTTGTGTTGCACTGTAGTGCCCCATTCCAAGATGGATTGGGATCAACAATGAAAACTCACAAATGAGTGTCATGTGAGTCCTATGAAGTATTAAAATGGGCGTGCACATAATTATGTCGATGCAATTAATCTACTAAAATGGTACAACATTTTAGTCATGTAAATTATAATGTAAACTGTATTCTTGTAAGGTCTATATAGGCAAAAATGAATTCCAGACACTTTTACATGCATACACACTAACACGCATAAACTGCGCTTCTCGTTCTATTTTTGCTGATCATTTCGGGCAGCACCAAAAATCTGGCAGACAACGAGAAAGCTTTTCAGAGATATTTATCAAAATACACCAAGCTAAGAACAGGAAAGACGCTGTCTATATTTCCTAAAATTATCTTTCTCCCTAAAGATAAAATTATCTATCAGAGGCCTGAATCAAAACTCCTAGCTCACTTCCTCTCTATCACCTTGTAAACACGAACAAACTTTCATTTCAACTAAACTCCGCCTAAACCGCATAATTGGGCAATAGTGGGCTACGCCTACATTTATCGACACGTAAAATAACGTCCAAAGTCGACCTACAAAACAGCAGAGTAGTACAGAGGACACAGAAAGAACAGTGAGTCAGTAAGACAATAAGAAGTTCCGTCACCAGTAACAAAGTCGATTGTCTGCTCGAGAAGAGGAAGCGTAAGCCAAAGTATACCCCGATATTACTAGGCCAGCTTCAAATACCCGACCACCAGAATGAACAAATTTATTGTGCCTAGGCCTATCGAGTCTCCTTCCAATAAAGAGTCCTAGAATCCGCATTGCATGAATTTGCTTCTCCTACGGCTAATCAACCAGTTCTCTTATTCCTCCCATAACGCCAATTTTGACGAGAGGATATTCATCCCAAATTGGAGTCATTCAAAGGTTAGCGCTCCTTAACTAGCTATCTCAAAACACGGTACATTCAATTGAAGAAACTTGTAGCTCTATAGAACTTTTCTTTTAGGATAAAATGGTCGAGCTGAAAACCTTTAACAGTACGCAAAATGTGATCTCCACATGCACTAATCCTTATATATATATATATATATATATCGCTAATTATATTTGCAATAACGCAAATGTAGTTATGCTGTTAAAAAGGCAGTGTTATGGCTAACTAAGCTTTTCATCAAGCCCTCGGAACGAGCTCTTTTCACAAATACGAGCGGATAACGTATAATCCCGCTTTTCTAAGGAATCTAAAAAAGATGGCTATCAATCTGCCTTTCAAAATTGTTATCGCTACTTTCAAAGATAATGGAAAAATCGCTTCACCCATTCTAGCCCAGCCTAATAAATCGAGAATTATATTTACAATAACGCATGAAATGAAAAATGCAATGCCTTGTCCATGCACGCCTGAACCCAAACATTAAAGGAATTGCTCTGTTTTGCTCATGCCCAAATAAACCCAAACATTAAATAAGTAATGCCATTTCTTGCCTAGGCATGAATTAACAGGAGTAATTACATGTGTTGCCCATGCGCGAAAGAACCCACACATATAATGGCAGAATGTCATGTGTGGCTCATGCTCGAATGAACGACCACAAGATGGTTATTGCCATGTGTTATCTAAGCGCGAAATAACCTACAGAAGAAAAATATAATGCCATGGGTTGATAATGCGCGATTGAACCCAAACCTAAATAAGTAATACCCTGTGTCTCCCATGTGTAAATAAACCCACGCGTGAAATGAGTACTTCCATGTGATATCCAAGCACGAATTAACCCAACCATAAAAGAACTAATGCAATGTGTTGACCATGAGCGAATGACCACAAATATAATTGTTATGCACGAAAGAACCCACACATGAAACTCATTGACATATGTTGCTCCAGTGAGAATGAACCTATATAGCTGTAATAAGTATTACGATGGTTTGCACATGCGCGAATATAGTCACACATTAAGAGTAAATCTATGTGTTATTTATGATTGAATGAACCCACACAAGAAAAAAGTACTGCTATGTGTTGCCCATTGTCATGTGTTGCCCTAGCAGGAAAGTAGCCGCAGGTGAAAGGTGTAACGCCATGGGTTGCACATACATGAATAAACTAATACAGTAAAAGTGTATTGCCATGTGTTGCACATGCAACAATGAACGAACACAAGAAATAAATATTGTCATATATCACCCATGGGAGAATGAACCCACTCTCTTGCCCATGCATGCATGAACATACACATAAAAGAAGTATTGCCATGTAATGCGCATATAAACCTGTACATGTTTGCAGTGATGTTATATCATAACCATGCACGAATGAACATAAAGATTAAAAAAGTAATTCCATGCCTTGCCTCTGCACAACTGCACCCACACATGAAGTGAGTAAAACTAGGTCTTACCCATCCACCAATAAAACCACAATGAAGGAAGTAATGCCATGTGTTGTGTTGCCCATGAGCTAATGAACCCACACATGAACGGAGTAGTAGCATGTGTTACCCAGGTGCTAATGAAACTAAACATGAAAGGATTAATGCCATGTGTTACATATCAGCGAATGAATCCAGAGAGGAGGTGCAAGAATTTTAACCCTAGACCGCCTCGATTTTTATGGCCAAACATTTTTATTCTCTTCCTATCTCGATCCAAATTAACTCGATGTATATTTTTAAAATTCAGATTTTGAGTTAAATCTTTAAAAAATGGAGTTTTATTTTGAAGGAGGAGGTGAGGGTGGGGGGGTGAGCGGAGTGACCCCAATAGAAGCGCTTGGGTTGTTCTGATCTGTATTATTTATTTTGTCTGGAACGGGTTGAATAAATGTGAGAGATGCATTTAGTAAAGCGGATTAACGAGTGGCAATTTATTGATTTTCATAAATGCCTATCAATCGTAGATTTCTTCAGAGCAATCTGGCCCTGGATCTTCTACTAATTTTGATCCCATCATTGCCGGGCCTATTTTAAAGATCTTTATTACAGATATACGATCGTGAGTTTTAGTTTTTTAAAGTTAAAATAGTAAGTCAATGAACCCATTTAAACCCATTGGAGAAGTCGATCATCATAAACTACATAAAACGAAGAAGGGAAAAGCAACGAAAGCATTCTAGTTTTTACTCTCACGTTCATTATTTCTTCATTTCATTCGCCATTCACTTTGTTTCATTTTTTTTCTTTTGATCTCGAACTTTATTTTGTTGGTCTCATATTTTTCCACTTAATATCATTCTCTTTGTTTTTTTAATTTTTTTCCCTTGATCTCATTCTCTAATATTTTTTCATTATTTTTCTCTTTGTCTCATTATTTTTATCACTTTCTCATTTTTTATTCTCTCGGTCTGATTCTAAAATTCTTGGTTTCATTGTCTATTTTCAGTCTCGTCTTATTCACGTGATATCATCTTCTTTTCACAAGGTCTCATTAATTTTCTCTTGAAATCTATCTTTACTTTCCATATCTTATTCTTTATTCTTTGGTCTCATTATTTTTCTTTTGATCGAATTCTAAATTTCTTTGTCTCATTCTCTTTCTTTTGATCTTATTCTATATTCTTTGTATAATTTTATTTCTATCAATTTCACTAATTCTTTTCTTGCTATCAATCATTTTTTCTTGAAATAATTCTAGATATTTTTATTCTCATTATTTTTCTCTGCTTTCATTCTATATTATCTTAGTCTCATTCTTTTTCGTTTAACTTAGTCTTGATGTTTTATCTTACTATCATTCTCTATTATCTTTATCTCATTATCTTTCTTTGGAAATTATTTTATTTTAGTTAGTATTATTCTTTTTCTCTTATCTTAATCTTTATTATACTTGTCTCAAGCTTTTTCTCTTGATCGCTTTCTGTATTCTCTTTGTCTGATTCTTTTTCACTTGATCTTATTCTCATTCTCTTTATCAGACTATTTTTCTTTTAATCTCTTTCCGTATTATGTTGTTCTTTTCTCTGTTCAACACATTCTTCTAATCATTATATATTTTCTCATTCTTATTTTTTGTCTGCTCACATTCTCTAATATCTTACTCTTTCTTTTCTCTTAAACTTATTCACATTCTTTTTATTTTATTCTCATTCTCTACTTTCCTAGTCTTCTTCATTTTCTCTTGGACGTTTTTTCTTTTATTTTAGTCACATGTCATTTTCTCTGATCTTATTCTTTATTATCCTTGTCTCAAACCTCTGTTGATGGCTTTCTCTATTTTCTTTGTCTCATTCTTTTATTACTTGATCTTATTCTCTATTCTCATTCTATGATCCCAGTCTTTTTCTTTTAATTTTATTCAGTGTTCTCTTGCTCTCAGTCTTTCTCTCCTAATCTTATTCTCTATTTTTTATTCTTTCTATCATCATATCCTTCATTATTCTGTTAGTCTCATTTTTTTCCCTTTATCTCTTTCCGTTTTTCCTGACTCAAACATATTCTCTTAATGGCAATTACGCAACTTCGATATTATAGCAATAACGGAATGATGGGCGGAGACATCTAAGAAAGATTAGATCGGCAAATTCAAACTACCAGGATATAAACTAATCAATAAAGACTATACGAATAAACGTGGTGGGGCAGTTGTTCTGTACACCAAAAATTATATAAGCTTAACCGAAATTAAATTTGCCTCTTCCAATGAAGTTCAGGTAATAGGCACCGAAATAAAATCGAATGGTTTTCAATAAATATCATTTTAGTTTATTGACCTTCACCACAAAAGATTGAGATTGACACTGAATTATATATCATTATTGGTAATAACATTAAAAATAATTATACTGTATTAATTGGGGATTTATATTGTAGAAATATTAACTATGAAACGTTATAGGCGGACGAGGAGAAGCAGAGGCTATTGGAGTTTATGGAAGAAAACTATTAAACACAATTAGTCAATAAGCCAAGCTAACGGGAAAATATTAATATAAATATAAATTTTAACAAGAAAAATAATGATAATAAAGTGCAAAATTCTAATTGTGATGACTTTAATAGCTTCAGCGTCAAGTTTAGAGAGGTCAAGTGTGATCTAACGTTAGGAAAAGTTAATCAGTTCTGGTACTTTTTCACCGAGCATTTTAGAGAATTAGATGAGCAATTCATTCCGTGAAAAAGCAAATGAAATTCCTTAAGTAAACCAAAAGGGTGGAATCGTGATATCGAAGTCAAATTGAAGGATAAGAACTGTGCATACAAGCGTCACAAGAGTAACCCATCTGAACAATATAATCAGATTTACTTATCCCGCCGTAGTGAATGCCAGGGAGAAATACAAAGCGCTAAAAGAAAATCTGAAATTCAACTTGACAAAGAGAGTAAGTATAACTCAAAGAAGTTTTCGATTTATGTATCCAGTAGAAACCCGATAAAGGAAACAATAGGATCTATAAAAAATGACAATAACGAATTAGTTTCTGATACATAAAAGTTGGCAAATATATTAAATGAATTTTGCATTGGTATTTATAAAGGAAGACGAGCATAATATACTACGAACGAACGGCGTTATAAACTTTAACGAGCATAACCTTTTAATCGATATCGAATTCTTGAAACAGAAATAGATTTTTATATCATTAAGTTAAAATCCAGTAAATCTCCAGGTCATGATTTTTTCTATCGGGTGAATTTAAAGCAAATTCGAAATGTGTTAGTGGAACCGCTAACAAAATTTTTTAACAAATGTTTAGGAGAAGGTGTCGTGGCCGTGGATTTTAAGTTAAAATGTACTCCTATTTTTAAGAAGAGAAAAAGAGAACTTCCGATCAATTATCGACCCATAATTTTAACATCCATCGTAGGTAAATTAATGCAATTCGTCATTCGCGATAGTGTGATCGATTATTTGGAGGCGCATAGTGTCAAAATGATGGTCATCACAGCTTAAGACAGAAACGTTCAAGTTTAACTAATATTTTATAATTTTACCACAGCATGATTAAAAGCTAGGAAGAAAGTAGATCTTTTTTAAATATATTTTACTTAGACTTTGCCAAGTCATTCGATACAGTTCCTCATAAATGATTATTAACTGAACTTTGGATAGAGGGGTGGCTAAGTAATCGTAAGCAGAGAATAGTTTTAAACGGTAAATTTTAGGAATGGTAAAATGTAACTAGTCACCTGCCCCAGGGGTCTGCGTTGGAGACCATTGTTGTTCAATATTTATGTAAATAATACCGACACTGACCTAACTGGTAAATTATCCAAATTTGCAGACGACACAAAAAGTCAGGGTAAAATTTTAAATTAGAAGGATAGCAAATTAATTCAACGGGATCTAGAAAAACTTCCAATCGTCTAATAAATGGAACATAAAATTCAGTTTAGACAAATGTAGAGTTTTGCACGTAGGTCGAAATAACCTAATTTTTAACTATGAAATGGGTGGTAAAAATCTTATTTCCATAGATGAAGAAAAAGATATAGGGGTGCGGGTTTAAAAGGATCTTAAGTTTAACAAACAGTGTGACGAAGCGTTTAAAAAGGCGAACCGAATGCTTGGATTTATTGGGAGAAGTTTTAACTACAAATATCAAGATATAGTTCGACCTCTATATAATAGTTTAGTAAGGCTACACCTTGAATACAGAAGTACAATTCTGGTCACCTTATACACATGTAAACATCAATAAAATGGAAATAATTCAACGACGGGCAACTAAACTAATTCCCTAAAATAAGTCATATATCAATGGCTTCGCTACTAAAATTAAAATTTAAAATATAAAAAATGCACCCATGGTTAATTTTTTATAAATTTTACGAACCTCGCCAATTAAAATAATTTTAAAAAGGAACTCTAAACTAAATTTCCTCCCTTTCAAAACATCACGTTGCTAAAATATGGAGTTATACAAGAAGGTATATAAAAATAAATTTTCCTAACTTTACTATTTGTAATTCCTTGGGTTTCAAAAAATTCACAAAATTTCGATACTTATATTTATTACGGAACTTCACCATTTTGTTCTTTCATATTATAAAAGAATTATTAAAAATAACTTTGATAAAAAAACATAAGTCATAACCAAACTAAGATGAAATTTTTATTCAAATACTCAAAAAATCCCCTTCTTAGATTATAGAGTTAGTGATGATGATGATGATGATGCCTACTGCCTCTCGAAATAGGCGATTGCGAGGTGAGCTCATCGAAGTACTGAAAATTTTAAATAAATTTGAAAACGTAAATTGTGAAAAACAATTTAAGTACGACCATCTTATCACACGTAAAAACGGTTTTAAACTGAAATGAGAGGTTTCGAACGCACATAGCCACAAAAGTTTTCACCTGTAATATCATTGATAAATGGAACGCACTTCCCGGAGAGGTAGTAAATTATAGTAGTGTGAATAGTTTTAAAAACGAAATGGAGAGATATTTTACGTGAGTGAGCATCGTGGCGACGATGTCCAAAGGAGGACTAGTAGCATACTAGTATAGAATGGGACTGGCCTTTTAGTTGACTAAGTAGTCCTTGATTTTTCCCGGTAACTATGTTTCTATGTAACTATTCTCTTTTACTATTGTTCTCATTTTGCATTCTTTTAGTCCCATTCAAACTTTCTTAATCGCAATCTCTTAATCACTATTTCCTTGCTCTCATTCCTTGCTCTCGATCTACTTCTCTAGTAATATTGTCTCATTTTTTTTCTTGATCTCATGATCTGTTATCTTGGTCTCATTCTTTTTCTTAATTTCATTCTATATTTGCTTGTCTCAAACTATTTTCTCGATATCTTAATCTCTATTTTTTTGGTTTAATTATTTTAATCTTGGTCTCTTTTCTCTTTCTTTAGAGCTCTTCCACTTTGCTCTAAGTTTTAATCTCTTTCTTTGTCCCATGAAAAGTTTCTTATTTTTAATTGTCTCTTAATTTTTCTCTTAATTTAATTCTATATTCGCTTGGTCTCATTTTTTACCCTTTATCACATTCTATAGTGTCATGGTCTGTTATTTTTTTAATCTTGATCTTATTCTTTATTCCACTTCTCTCATGTTGTTTCTTTCGAAATCATTATCAAATATCTTATCTCAATATTTATCTTTCTCTTTATCTTTTCTCTTGATCACATTACATATTTTCTTTCTCTTAATATTTTTCAAATCCAAGCATTCTCTATTCACTTTGGCTAATTCGTTTTCTGTTGGTATGATTCTCTATTCTCTTACTCTCATTCTTTTCACTTCATCTCATTTCGATTTTTCAGTCTATCCCTTGTTTCTTTTGATATCATTCTATATTCGCTTGTTATCATTTTTTTTCTCTTGATCTCATTCACTATCGTTATGATCTCATTCTCTGTCTCTTGATATATTTTGCTATTCCCTTACTTTGCTAGTCTCATTCTTTTACTCTTTAACACAATCTCATTTATCATGCTCTCGTGTTGTTTTTTTTACTTGGTCTAATATTTCATTTCCTCGGTTTCATTCTTTTCCTATGGACCTAATTATATATTTTCTTGATCTCAATTTATTTCTCTTGAAAGCATTCTCCATTTAATTTGTCTAATTCTTTTTCTCTTAATATCATTCTCTAAGCTCTTTATTCTAGTTCTGTTTATGTTAATATCAATTTTTATTTTCTCCACCTTTAAGCCTTTTTCTTTTAATCTCATTCAATATTGTAGTGGTTTCAATCTTTATCTTAAGATATCATTCTATAATATATTTTCTATTAATCTCACTCGGTATTGACTTGGCTATATTCTTTTTTTTTATTGCATTTGTTATTTTCTTTATCTTGTTCTTTTCCTTTCGTTCTCATTTATATACTCTTGTTCTCCTAATTTTTCACTTGATTTTGTTGTGTATTTATTCTCTTCGTCTCATACCTTTTCTCTCGCTCTCTTACTTTTTCTTTTGATCGCCATCTCTATTTTATTGGTCGTATTTTTTCTCAGTATCTTATTCTATTTTCTTTTGCTATGTATAATAATCTATTAGCTTGGTCCTAATCTTCTTCTCTTGAGTGTATTCTATATTTTCTAGGTCTCAATTTGTTTCCCTTGATTATTCTGTATTTTCTTTTTATCATTAGATTTATCATTATTTCGTTTTCTCTTGGTCTGATTCATTCTCTTTTATTAACCTTATTCTATATTCACTTGCTTTCATACTTTACTTTATTAAACAGAATCTTTTTCTTCATATAATTCACGTTTCTTTTTGTTTAATTATTTTTCTCTTGATATCGTTCTCTATCATCTTGGTATCATTCTATTTCTTGATTGCACTCTCTATCTTCATGATCTCCATAGTTTTTATCTTCTCTTATATTTTTTCTCTCGGTTGCCGTCTTTTTCTCTTGTTATCATTTTAAATTTCCTTGATATAAATCTTTTTCTATTGAAAGCATTCTGTATTGCCTTGTATCATTAGTTTTGTCTTTATATTATTCTTTTCTTTTGATTTCATTTTCAATTCTCTACGCCATATTCTTATTCTTTTGATCTCATTTTCTATTCTGTTGGTTTCATTATTTTACTCTTGCTAGCATTCTCCATTTTTTGGCTTAATCATTTTCTCTTGATTTATTCTCTGTTGTCTTGGTTTCATTCTTTCTCTCCTGAATGCATTGTTTATTCTCTATCTCTTATTCTTTCTATTATTTTGGTATTATGCAGTTTCTCTTGATCTTATTTCCGATTCACTTGCTCTCATTTCATCTTGTCTTGGTTTCATTTTTTTTCTATTTATTATATTCTATATTATCATGGTCTACTTCTCTTTTTCTTAATCTCATTCTCTATTTCCTGGCAACATTCTTGCTTCTTCGGAACTCATTTCTATTCTCTTGGTCTCCTTCTCAATTTTTTAGCCTTTGTCGTTTTGTTTATATCTCTTTCTCTAATATCTAAGTATCAATGAGTTTCTAATTGTATCATTATGTTTTCTTTTGGTCTCCTTCTTTATTTTCCTTGTCTCAAATCTTTTCTCTTGATTTTTTCTATATACTCATGGCCTCCTTCTTTTACTCTTAGTCTGATTCTTCATTTTACTTGTCTCAAACTTTTTCTCTTGATATTTTCTATATTTACATGGTTTCATTTTTTGTTCCTTGTCTTCATCTTTTTATGTTGGTCTCTTTCTCTTTCTCTCAATTTCATTTTCTATTCTCATGGTCTTATTCATTTTATGGTCAAATCATTCACAAGTTTCTTAGAATCATTCTTTTCCTCCTGATCTTATTCTCTTTTTTATGATCTCACCTTTTACTCTCTTGGTCTGTTTGTATATTCTTTCGGTCTCTTTCTTTTTCTCTTCATCTCTTTCTCTATTTTCTTCGTCTAAATCATTTTCTTAATCTTCTTTATCTTTCATTTACTCTTTATTTTCTTACTTCAATTTTTATTTTATTGATCTCATTTTCAATTATCTTGGTATCATTTTCTTTCTCTTTATCGCATTCTTTATTTTTATTACCTCAATGTTTTCTTGATTCCATTATCTAATCTCTTTGCCCCAATTTTTTTCTCTTGATCTCGTTCTCTATTGTCTTTGTATCATTCTATCTTTTTCCGAAATATTATTCTTTTTTATAATGATTTATATAATATTCTCTCATTCTCAATTTTTTTCTTTTGATTTCATTCCTTACTTCTTTTCTTTTCATATAATTACCAGTTCTCTTCGACTCATTCTTTTTCTTTTAGTTTTATTCTCTATTCTCCTTGCATCCTCCTTTTTCACTTAATCTTATTATATATTCTTTTGCTTTCATTCTCTAGTGTCTTTTCTCATTCTTTTTCTCTTGATACCATTCACTACTTTCTTTCTATCATTATTCTGATCACGTTCTCTACATTCCTGATCTTAAACTTTTTTCTTCTAATCTTTTTAATATAATCTGGCTCTCATTCTTTTTGTCTACATTACTTTCGCTATTTTCTTGGTCTTAAACTTTTTTCTCGATCTCCTTCTATAATCTCTTGGTCTTAATCTTTTATTCTTATATCATTCCCTATTTTGTTGGTTGAATTTTATTATCATGATATCATTCTCGATTGTCTTGCTCGTAAGGATGACCTACTACCTGGTTTACGATTAATTAATAAATTACGCCGTCGCGGCTGGGAACCGCGGATGGGGGAGTTGAAAACCGGCTTGAATTTATTCACGTCCACACTTATGGTAAAGTTTATAACGGGACCCTTCCCCGACTCGATTTAGGCAGAGCCGATCAGGATTTCTTACAGCGAGTAACTCTTGTTATTTGCACAGTCTTACCAGAGCCTTGCCACCACTTGTCGCTATTACCTCTGCGGCTACACCGATTGCAAGCTCCCGATTTACCCGTCTCTCTCTCTCTCTCTCTCTCTCTCTTCCCGGAAAGTTGGGTATATCTGGGCTCGTTACGGCCCTCCCCTGTTTCTAGGACAACCACCGTAACTACTCCCGTTTCAGGTATTTGGTGTATTCCTTTTAATCTTGTGCCCCATCCTTAGGTTCTCGTTATCGAGACAAAGAGTTATTTATAAAGGACGTAAGAAGGAATGGTATATTCCTGAACCGATTCTCCGGGGTAGCAGTTCTTATTTTATAACAACGTATTGTCATTGGTGGTTTAATCCTGTGATAAATGCGACATGTTTGCGCACTCTTTTTATTTAATGTGACCTTTTTGTGCACTTTATTTATCTAATGTAACCTGTTTTTGCCCCGCTTTTATTTAATACATTTGAATCATTCCTTGTATTATTACACCCTCGCAGATATTTGAGCACTTTTCTGTTGTACCTCTCTTTATGTTTTGGGCCGAGAGAATTTATATCCTCGTTTTGCCTTTAAACTGGCGACCTTGCCAAGATTGGTGCCGTTATCTGCTTGGGCGTGTAAGTCGCTTTGAGCGCGCAGTCACTATCTGTGAACCGGAAGTGAATTCCTAATTTTCTTAGGATTATTAGCCTTTTGTGATTTTGAGGCTTGTTGATTGCCTCTGTTTACACAGCTATGCTTTTGCCCGTGTTGTGTTGCGTCCTAGTTACGTTTTCCACTTTAAATTGTATCATTTATTTAACTTTGCTTGTTTCATTTACTTTTATTGCAGAGGTAAATTTTTAGGTGTCATTTGTTTAACTTTGCTTCTGATCTTTATTTACTGTGGTTGTTTTATTTTCTTACTTGCTGAGATAATTTTCCATTTCTTCGGAATATAAGGTATGTTAGGTTTGTAGCTAATGGTCATTATTGTAGTTTAGTTTTTCGTTGTTACACTTATATATTATATTTCTGTGTGTGTTTCATCTCTTTTTTTTTACCATGATGTCTTCTATTCAAAAACTCAAGGAACAAGCTGTCGACTCTCAGACTAACAGGGAATGAGATTGGCCATTATGTTCTCCAACAGCAAACGTTCGAACATGAGGAGCGTGAGAAGGAACACCAATCAGTCTCAGACTTGCTTAGTTTCAAGATAAGAAGGAGAAAGAAGACAAAAATGTCCATTCAGCTCAGGTTCAAGCGAATAAGGAGGGAAAAGAGGCAAAGGTACAACTTGCCAAGATTGGAGCAGAGAAGGAGATTAATTTGACGCGCATCTTTGCATCTCAGCAGCCTATCTCTGCTCAGTTTAATGATCCGGTGAGTCGTCCCTCTATTGCAGAATGGAAAAGTCATTACCTCTTACCTCAACCGCTTCGAATGAGTTACTCGAAGTGAACCCTAGGAATTATGCGGTGAGGCTACAAAGATTGCTTACCAGTAAGGCTGCTGAAATGTACAATTTTCTGTCTGCTGATATCACCATGAACTACGGCTTGTTGAAAAAAGCCTGACTGACCGGATTTAACAAGAGTACTGATGGTTACCGTGTCGAGTTCCGAAGTGCTAAGGTTTCAAAAGGGCAAACTTTCCAACAGTTTTCCTTTCATCTGACCTGACTGTTCCAGGTGTGGGATAGCTAAAAACTTCGAGCAGTCGAAGGAGCTTATGATCCTTGATCAGTTATTGTCTTCTCTCCGTCCAAATTTCCGTGCTTTCATCAAGCAGCGGCGACCTACCTCTTTGGCCGAGGCTATTCAACTAGCCGATAATTAGACCTCAGCTCACCCTACGCTTCCCATAACCTCCAGTCCCAGCTCTACGAAGTTCGCTTGACCATCCAAGTCGTCTCCTAAATTTACAACACTGGAAACTCACTCTGCTAACAGTTGAAATGACTCTTCATCGTCTGTGACGTGCCATGGCTGTGGGGACATTGGGCACATTCGACCTGGTTGCCCAAGGAATCCCCGCGCCTTTAAGAATGGCACGTCTGCTGCGCAGCCATATAAAGTGGGATCTTGCCTATCCGGACGAAGTGTCCCATATTTTCAAGCCTCTGGTTCCACTTTCATTAGAGACTCCGGTTAATTATGTGTGTTTGTTTCGAACGATTTGTTATCCGATGCTGATGTCTCTAAATGCAGAAGAGTCTTCGTCGCCGACTACTTGGGACGGGTGGATACATATCCTCTTTTGTCCTCTAACTTTGATGCCCTTATTAAGAAGGATGAATGGACGTTATCAGAGTTTCAGGCAAATTTGCTAGTATCTTAGTTTGTAATATTCGGGAAGTTAGGCACCCTAAGGTCGCTGAATGCTTGCCTTTTTCGGCCGATAAAAAAAGTTGTTTTTTTACACCTAGACTCTGTTATTAAACCTCAGGCATAGGATGCTTCACCCTTACCAACGGCCAAATTTACTCCTCCGAGATATTGTTATGGTTCTAGTATCGACACTTATCTGAAACCGCAACCCCATTATCTATGTGCAGTCAAGACCAGAACGGTTAAAATAAGCGCTTTCACACCCTAGATCTGCCTGCTATCCAGTCCCTATCTGTGACACCTGATGACTTCAGTCGCCTTCAGACTTCATGTGAAACGTACTCTGACGCTAGAGCTAAAGCCACCTCGGAAGAAATTCACCAAGTAAGGAATGGGTCTAGGTACCAATTCTTAATGGTTAACAGCCTCCTCTACTGGAAACGTTTGACGTCTGATCGTCCCAATAAGTAAGACAAGTCAACCATAGCAGTTTCATTCCCGTGATTGTCCCCCTATTATCCTTTCTTTCGCTCATGAGAGCCCCTTGGCGGGCCATTTTTCACACAGGAAGACTTAGCTGAAGGTGACAGAACAGTTTTATTCGCCTGCCATGGGAACCGACATCAGAGCCTACTGCCGTTCCTGCTACAAGTGTCAACGCTTTTATGCGAAAGGACAAGTATGACCAGTCCCGCTACAGCTAGTGCCTATCATAACTGAACCATTGTCCCACATTGCCATACACTTGGTTCGAACCCTTTCTCCAGAATCTTCCGACGGACATATGTACATCCTCCCTCTCATTTATTTTGCTACAGGTTTTGCAGAGGCTATACACCTAAAGGACATAGACTCCATATCCGTCACTAAAGCATTGCTGACATTTTTCTCCACAGTTGGGATTCCGCGAAAAATACTGTCGGACCATGGGACCCAATTTAAGTTTAACTTGATGAATGAACCTCATAAGGTGCTAGGTGTGAAACCGATCTTCACCACTCCTTTCCACCATAGCGGGAATGATAGGATGAAAGACTACACGCACCTCTGAAAGCTATCCTCCGTAAGTTATGTGCCGATAAACCTCGTGAGTGGCATAGATATCCCATTGCAAACTTGTTTGCCCTCAGAGAATTTCTAACGCGACCGTACCTGATTTTCGACTTTTGAACTACTATATGGTCGTTCAGTCAGAGGTCCACTCTCCATTCTGAGAGATCTGTGGGAAGATCCGCACCCTCCAGTTGACCAAAAAACCACCTTCCTAGTATGTCATCGAACTGCAGGAGAAGCTGGCCGAATGTTCCAAGATTGCTGCCCAACATGCTGACTTTAGCAGTTCTCAGTACAATACTCACTTGTATCTCAAGTCACAAGACCATCAATATAAGTCGGGTGACGAAATAATGGTAATCCTGCCTAGTGATATCAGTAAATTGCTCGTTACATGGAAATGACCCTAGAAGGTACTGGAGTGGCGTGATAAGTTATACTATCTTATTGAGGTTCCTCGTGGACCGAGGCTTATCTTGCTAATCTGATAAAAATACGTATCACCGTAGGGCACATGTGCATCAGGTGGAAGTGGTGGACAAAACTTCTACCCTGAAAGAACTTATCACTCCTGGAGAAGAGAAAATGACTATCGTTAAGGGAGGAGACACTGATTGTTGCCCTTGACAACAGATGGTATGCTTAAACCTCCCTCAGCTGATAGCTATGAGATTGGAACACTCAACTAGGACCAACAATCCCAGTTTCAGGAACTTATAAGTAGGTACCAGGCTGCGCTCTTTAATGAACCCGGATGTACTACCACCCTTATTCATGACGTTACTTTAACAACTACAGACAGGGTTAAATCCATGATTAATCAACTACCTATCCAGCTTAAGCCTGTCTTCGAGAAGGAGGTTCAGACACTCATCCAACAAGGGATTATCATATCTCTCCTTGCTCCTCATTATTCACCCGTCGTCATGGTAATGAAAACTGATAGTTCCTACAGAATGGCACTTGACTATCGATAACTGAATTCTATCACAGTGTTGCATGCCAATTGACTTGAAAACTGGAAAAAGAACTTCACAAGTTCTCTAATGCCAAGTTCTTCAGTGAAATACACGTCTGTAAGGCCTAATACTAGATACCTTCCTCCGAAAAGACTAAAGTTTTTACTGCTTTTCCTACTTATCTGGGTTTGATAAAGTACTGCCGTATGCCTTTCTGATTGGTAACTGCTTATGCCATCTACATCCGCTCGATAAAGCTTTTGTTAGCTGAACTACCTAACGTATGTTTCTACTTTGGTAACATCTTCGTGTTATCTGCACGTTGGGATGAACATCTTGAAGTTCTCAACAGCGTCTTTGTACGGGATCACTATCTGACCGTCAATCCGTCTGAGTGTCGGTTCGTGGTTACTTCCATTCAATACTTCGGCTTCTTGGATGGAATATCTTTACCACCCGAGCATAGCAAGATTGAGGCTAGAACCAACATACTTTCACTCATAGGTAAGTAATTTCTAAGAACATTCTTTGGACTAGTCTCCTTTTACAAAATGTTTATCCCACGAGCTTCTGACAACACGGGTCCCTTGTCCGACCTACTAAGGAAGTCTTGCCCCAAACCGCTCCCCTGGAACCAAGATCTTTTGAAGCGCTTCTGTCATCTGAAAGCTGCCATATCTTCACAGCGGTTCTTACAGTTTCCTAATCCTAATGTGACCTTCTATTTGAGGATTGATACTTCTCTTCATGGACTGGTAGCTGTTCTCCTAGAGTATCGTGACAAATGTCCGCATCCTGTCGCCTATGCCAGTAGGAAACTTCATGAACGGGATAAGAGCTACTACACCATCGATATGGAGTGTCTTGCAGCTATTTTTCCATGACTAGGTCTGATTTCTATCTTCGTGGTTAGTACAGTTTCCTCTTTTATTCAAAGAGTAGCATTTAAGTATCCTTCTGCCCTCTTCTGGGGCTGCAAGTGAGGGGATGTTGTATCCGGGGCATTTCTCTGTTACAACTGAAACCTGAGGAAATAGCACGCCCCAACAAGGCTCTCAGGTTGTGCACCCTCTCGTCCCTAAAGTCTGCAGAAGGACCTGCGTCTATATATATATATATATATATATATATATATATATATATATATATATATATATATATATATATATAAAATTCTTATACTCTCCTCATTACATTTTCTCTACAGATTTTTCCTTAAACCTTTTTTACGTGATACAGCCTCGTCGCTATTGCGCTCTAAATTCACTCCTTTTTGAGTTCATTTGAGCCGAATTCGGTAAGAGAGGGACAATGGAGGGGGGATTTGGGAAGAAAATAAATTTGGTGTAAGTCAAATGTTCCGAAATGACGGATAAAGGGAAAAAATAGACGTGTATCCGTTAATTCTTGTCTTGAGCGACATTAGTTTTTTGCTCAAGGGACTACTTGGATTGGACATGTGCATAACACATTGCCTTAGGCACGCTAACTTTCACCACTGCACACACACACACACACTTCAAGTTTACTGGCAGCCAACTTACAAGACGAGCACACCGACACACAGGCAAATGTTACATACAGCACGGCTGTTTTGAGTCTTTATCATCACACAGACAAATAAGTGTCCACATTCACACATAATACAAATAAGGGACATATGTACACACCTATAAATAACGACAACTAAGAAATATTTGACCCTTTAACGGGCACCAATCGCCACCCAAACAGATAAAATTAGGCACAAACAAATTTACATAAGCAAACAAAGCGACGCACACCTACATTACACTCTCTTCTGCACACAATTTGACGTTTCTACGTGCTCACACACACTGCTGCACACATACACGCCGCGCACATACTGTATCCATTGACCGATGGCAGCGTCCCGATAGTTACACCAGGCAACTTCAAACCGTTCGAAAGATAATTAGGGCAACTGAGAAGAGATTAGAATATAGATTGTGTTTTCATTGCCTTGCCATTTACTCACCACATCCTCGCTGCACGCCAATTGCCAGCGTTCACCGTCAACCTCCAAGGTCTCCATTCACGCGAGCTGGGGCCACATTACTGATCAATCATAGATAATTCCTTTCAGAAATTTTCGAATATAAATAATACATTACATAATTGGACTGTGTTTATATAATCAACTGCTCCTTTTGTGACTCTCCGCGAAAAATTTACACCCTCTTCAAACCTCCATCAAGCAACTTCATCGCTCAACAGGATTCTTCAGGCATTAACCCCGTCGCAACAACCAAACAACCGTCAGTTTTCTACCACAGACATGGCAAATTGTTCGGTGATTCAAGTGCCTCAATAATTTCCATGTAGGCCAAAACACTGGCTCCGTCTCTGCCATTTTGCCTTTAAGACACAAAATCTCACGTCCACAAGACGAAATTCCGTCTAGCCTTATTTCATTTACCAGCAGACTTCATGAAGGCAACAGAATAATTACTAGCACAGTAGAAAACCTATGAGGCTTCCAATACCATCGTAATTGGGCACCACAGGCCCTCGGATCAGCAATAATGGAAAAACCTCACCAGGAACATAACCTTGGCGAGGCAGAACACCATAAGCCTCAATGCACCGAGACCCAGGGGTTGCCGAAATTCTTGTGGCACAGCTCTGGCAAGTCTTCCTTATTCGTCTCCCAGTTCACGTGAGACACATCCTCAAGGTGCTAAGAGAAATTCGACCCATCGACAGCTTAGCAAAGCCTACTGATCGCGTCTTTTATCGATATCCGCAAGGTCTCCAAGCTCTAGTCTCCGCTGCCAAAAAACAATGGTCCACTCTAATGAGGTTCGCTTAGCTATCACGCCGCTCCCGACCGCCCATCGCAAGAAGCAAAGATTGATAAACTCAGCAAGACAGTCAAGAATCTTACCAAAGAGATGAGGCCATTCTGGTTCTTCCCGAACGGGAGATCCAGGTAATGAGCAATCTAGCAGGTGATAGTATCACCATAAATGCAAAGGTAAAGCCTAAGGAACTTGATGTAAGTCTTTCCTGGACCTCTCTCTAACCAGAATCTACACATCTATTTGGCTGTATCTCCTACTCTCTTGGAGCTTTGTATGCGAGACCTACAAATGGCGTGTCCGGTGGGGGCATCACCGACTGTCAATTGTGCTGGGATTGGGTTTCTTCAATATAGTGTGGTTACGTTTTTGAAGGAGGGTGGTGGGGAAGAGCTTTCTCCATTGTATTTACATTGTTGGCCGCTCGTTTGGGTTTGTGAGGGAGACGGTGGCCCCCGGAAGTTCCTATGTTTGTCTATTTATTGCTAGTTTTTATATAGTTTATTCGATCTTGTAAAGAAGAGGCATCCCGAGGTTTGTTTCAGCCCTAACGTAACCTAACTAAACATAAGTTTACCTATCATAACCTAACCTAACCTAATCTAGAATAGGCTAAGTTATTTAGGGAGGTTATGTTAGGCTAGATTATATTTGATGTTTATTTTTCAGGCTGCTGTGCTCTCTTGGTCGCCCGCTCAAAAGCGGAATTAAAATTAAATGAAAATATCAGAAAGACACTTTTATGTTTTATAGTGTTTGGAAAACATCTCCCGACCTCAGAGGGAGCCTCACGTACGGCCAATGACCCATTCCCGAATGCCTCTCGTAGAAATTTATGCTGGAGTGGTAACCTTACCCTTGCAAACAGGGTCCTGAAGACGAGGATAGAACAGGAGGGCCACTGTACGCTCCCTCTTCTGATGCCATCAGTCCGGTGTTGCGTCATGACAACCCTCTGTGCGAGCCAGGGAATCCATTGCTCTAAAGCACATATATATCCTTATCATTAATGAAACGACCTTACCAACAGAATAAAGTGTCTCCTGCGGTCAGCTTGTGCAAAAGAAGTTGCTCATAACTCCCCTCACTCTTACATCTAAAGAATTATGAGTTCCTTTTCCAGCATATTTAAATATATATCCCCAATTCTTTAGCGTTATGTTAATAATATTAACATAACTCAATATACATACAACTGTAAGCAAATATAGGTTATAATAATTCTTCGTACCGTTGCAATATTCTAGGAGTAATGTTTAGCTGGTGAAGAGGGTTTATCACACTTTGTATAGAAGTACAAAAAAGATAATATTTCAACCCGATTCCGCAACTCAACAATTCTACCATGACACTGTCTTGAAATGCCACGAAACGGCCTAATTTACGCTCGCTCGTTTTGTGTGGATAAATCGAAGTTTATTAACTTCCCTTTTGAACACCAAATTATACTAACATACTTATATACCACATTAACCATTACGTTCTCATTGTTGCTCGGAAAATAAAAAGGACAGTTTGAATGAAAAAAAAAGTTTTAATATTCTGAGCATATATTTATAAAGTTACGGATAATATGTTTTCTAAGCATGTTTAGTTTGGTAATTGTACAGATTACCCGCACAAAATCGCCAACATATCGTTTTACTAAACATGCTTAAATACTCTGATACCCCAACTTTCTACATCATTTGTCGCTGAATTAAAATTAGTAGTAACATTAAAATAAACGCGCGAGGATAAATTAGGTTGTCATGGTATTTCAAGATGGCGTCGTGGAATAATTCTTGCATTGCAGAATTAGGTTAAAATATCGACATTTTGTGACTCTATAAAGCATGATATACGTTCTGTGGCATCGAAATATTACTCCTAGAAGACTATTAAAATGACACGAAAAAGTATTGGATAATATAGTACCTTAAAACATATGTGCCACTCTTATTCAAAATTATTAAATTGCATTCCTATAAATATAGTGTTATGGATTATTTCTATCCTGTAAATTTTAAAAACGAATGAAAAGAAAAAATACATACGTTATAAACAGGTTGATGGTGATAATTACTATGCAATAGAATACACCTAATCCACTTATGGGGAAATGGTGACAAAGCAACTTTACATTACATCTCAAATCGCCTGATTAACCCTACATTATCCTACTTGAGAGAATATAAAAAGCATCATTCATTAATTAATTGATTTGATAAACAAATAAACAGGAAAGAGAACGACAGCTTTATTTCCCCCAACGATATCAGCTTTACAATTAATTCCCTAATTAAACTTATTTCTAGTTCTTCTGAATAGCAGAAGTCCAAGAGAACACCAGGCCACAATGGTCTGCGTATGGCCTCAGTTTGGTCACGAAGGAAATAGCAAAGTTTAAAAAACTGGCAATCTTTGGATAGTCAGTAGATCTTTTCTGACCTTCAACGTGAAGGTCTTGGCCATCTCCATAAGGTGTCATTCTCTGAACAGCAACTCACTCTTTTCTGACATTGAACAAGAAGCACCTTGCTACGTTCAAGAAAGTATCAATCTCTGAATCGCCATTAGCTCTCTTCTGACCCCCAACAAAAAGTACCTAAATATGTTCATGATGAGTAAATCTCAACAATGTCATCCTGATCTTTATTTTAACTTCATTATCCGGTCAGGAGATCTCATTAACGATGCAAGAGACGACTAGCGTTATTTAATTACATCCACTTGTTCGAATACACTTCAATATAAGAAAACTCTCCACCGCATCCTAACAACCTCACAAACCTTTACCATTTCCATTACAATATAGACAATGTATGGGGACGCCAATCTTATCACACAAACATATCAGATAGCGCTGATTGCTTCGCTTTAAGAAATTACCTTAAAAATGATATATAATACAATATAATGCGATTGCAAAAGCATAACCTAAAAAAGCATGTTTCTGTAACTTGCCCAAGACAAAACCATTGGCTAAGTTTAAGCCTTCCGTTTTGTCTTTTACAATTTCTTAGGTAAGTCAGAGGACGGCGATTCGTTCCGATCACAAAATCCTGACCTATCAGATACATTTTTAACTTTTGTACAACCAAAACTATTGCAACAGCCTCAAGTTCTATTACCGCATAATTTTCCTGTCGCTGCATTCGTATGGATTCCAAACTATTTGTTTGGGTTAGGGAGCTAGAATATGGGGGGAGATGTTAACCTAACTTTCATCTGCTGGAAGTGGGAAATTGCCTTGGAGCTCCAAACGAGAGAATCTAGGAGAGCGTTCAGAGGGGACGCTAAGGCGGTAAAGTTAAGGACGAAGCGCCTGTAGAAGGAAATTGAGCCCAAGAAGGAAGATAGATGCTTGTTGGTATGAGAAAGGGGCATATCTAAAAGGCCCTCACCTTTTCTTGCTAGGGCGTTATTTGATTTTCCCCCGTTGTGAAATCCAAGATACTTGATAGTGTCATAAGCAAAATGACACTTGGAGAAGCCTATTGGAACACCATGCTCACGGAGCCTGTTACAGAGGGAACGAAGGGAGATTATATGTTCACCCCATGTGTGTGTAGCTACGTCCACATTATCAAAATAGAATGACACATTGTTCAGACCATCTAAGATGCGGCGCATCATTCTGTTTTAATTACGGCAACCAGTAACTAAACCAAACGGGAGACGCTTAAATTGTTTTAGCCCCTTTTCTGTAGGAAACGCAATGTATTTCCGAACATTAACCTTGAGGAGAATTGGATAGTATGCCTTGCATAAATCTAACTCTGAAGTAAATTTGGCGTTCTCGAACAAATTTAGGCTCTGGTTTATCAACGGGATTAGTTTGGCATCGAAAACCGTCATGGCGTTAAATTTTCGAAAGTGCAGACACATTCAAAAGGACTGGTCTGGGTTCCGAACCATAATAATGGGGTAACATTAATTCGTGGAGAAGGGTTCGAATATTCCTAATTTTAGTCAATTTTATACCTCAGTATTGAACGCTGATCGCAAATGAATGGGAAAGGGTTAGAGCTTGAATTGACTCGGGTCTTGTGTGGTCAATACTAGTTCATTGAGAATGCTCATTGGGCCGCGAAAATTTCGGCTGTAAAGGAGTTCAAGGGAATTTCCTTGAAGCAAAGAGGGCGCCCGCAAGTATCGATGCCATTGCCGAGGCTGGGCAAGGCACAATTTTCTAAGGACGGTCTGAAGCATCCCATTTAATTTCTCACCTACACCGTTAGCGATGGGGTGGAACGGGGTTGTGAAGAGGGGCTTGACCTATAGGAGTTTTGTGAAATTTCTGAAGATTTGGTGAAATCCATGTTACGAAGTATTATGGGGAATTAATGAATGCAAACTTCAAGCGAAATATAAAGAAAACAGGAGGAGCTTGAGATTCGTAGCCAGACCTTGGGGCTGTGGCCTGGGACCTATCTGGTTCTAGAGCGTTTTGAAGTTTTGTCTAAAATAAATTAAAAGGTTTCCATGCATATCTCTTAAAAATTTATTCTTGGTCTAGAATTTTAGAGTTCCAGGATTATTTTCTAGGGCTAGAGGCAAGGGAATTTTTTATCATAATTCCTTTGATATATGAAAACCAAGCAATGGCTTCAGCAATCGCCCCTACGGGGGGAGCTTGACTTCGCTACTAAGATTAAAATTAAAATCTAAAAAAAGCGGCATGGTTAAATTTTTATAAATTTTCTGAACTTCACCATTTGTAATTCTTTTGGGTTTTAAAAAATTCTCGCAAAATTTCGATACTTGTATTTATTTCTCACCTTCACCATTTTGTTTTTTTATATTGTAAAGAATTATTAGAAATAACTTTGATAAAGAAAACAAGTTATAACCAAACTAAGATGAAATTATTATTCAAATACTAAAAAAAAAACCTCCTAAAATTATAGAGTGAGTAATGATGATGATAAATTCTCAGAGCTCGTTTTCCTCTCATCTAAACTAATTTCGATATACGTAAGGATATTTTTAAACAACACACATCCGCTAATTTTAATGCATTTTCTAAGCTTCGCGATTAATAATTAGTTATGTTTTTAAAAATAATGAAAAATTTCGTTAATCATATTTTTTTCTGACCTCTTAACCCTAAAACCCAATGTTCATTTTGAGTCACACTAACCACAACCTCGGGAGAATGTCACCCGTTTTGGGAAAATCATAAAAGGATAATATTTTTCAATTAAGGTTTATTACAAAGTATACAGTGAAAAAGTAACTCTTTAGCTTTGGAATGCTGCCTAGTATCCTTAATTTGTACTTTATCTTAATACTGTTACTGATTTTATGGTGAACTAGACTAAAAGAGACTAAATTTTAAGATATGCTTAGAAAAAAAATTCGCCCAAAAGATTTCGGTAGCTGGAGACTTCTCCTGTTGTAAAATGGTCCGAGGTAATTAAACCCTCGCCTGAGTCAGGTACGTCCCTCTACTGCCACTGGGATCTGTATGGAAGACACGTGAAAAATAGCTATATTTTTTTGTTGAACTTTTGGTTTTCATTTGTTTTTCATCCTTTTTCCAAAGCTGCTAGTCATTTATTTCCTCACAAAATGAAGACACACAATGAAAAATAAACTTACCTTTTATAGGCAGTCACGGCAGGTGGGGTACAGATGCCTAGGGCACTTTGGTTTGGCACACCTGTGGCAGCGGTGGTGGGTCTTCTTGTCTGACTTGCTAGAGCAATCAGAACAGCGTACCATGGGTGACATGATATCAGCAAATGACTTCCTTGGCGACCCGGCAGCGCTCCCCAGTGATGGAAGGTCACACATTGTTGTTTTCAAGGTGTGAAGTTGGCGTGACAGGGCTGGTGATGACAGGCGTGACTGAGCCCAGGGAGTGATAAGTCCCCTCCCCAAATTCATAATTAATGCCCTCGTCTTCGGTATGCTTATGACCTTCCTTGCACGGTTCTCGCAGCTGATGATTAAGGCATTGATACTTGCTGAATTGAGGATGCCATACCACATACAGAGGGGCCAACGTCGTGTCTTCCTAGAACATGAACTCGTTGCACACATTTGGTCAAATGTGTCGACGTCTCCTTTTTTTTCATTGTAAAATTCTATGATATATGGCTGGCCACTTGGTGCAACGGTAGGCTAGGTGTGCTGGTATGACATGAGTAGCACCATTTTCTTCTTTGTGCGTGAAGTCTGTGGCACGTACTACACAAGCGTCGTCTCTTTGGTAAAAAGGAAGGCACTCGAACCGTACACTCGTGTTTCCTTTGCCTTCATCTCCTGTTGAATTTCAGCCTTGTTGGCTCGAACCATGCCATAAAGAGTCATTCCACAGTTGTTCAGGAGGTCAGAGATGGGAGGCACTGAAATGAACCAGTTGTCCGTGGTCACATTTCTGTTTGTTCCGTGGTATGGCCTGGTGAGTTTCTTGGTGAAGTAATGCCCGAGTTTCACCCCATACCATGGCCTGGGCCCCAGCTTTCCGAGGTAGGGTATGGCACCAAGCATGTATTTGGTCTCAGAATCGCAGATCAGGACAAGTTTGATGCCATATTTGGCAGGTTTGTTGCGGATATACATCCGGAAGGCACAATTTCCTTCTAAACCCCAACAGTTGATTGTCTACTGTGAGGTTTTCGTGTGGGACATAGAGCCGGCTACAGTTCTCGATAAACTTGTCCCACACCTTTCTCACATAGGCAAATCTATCCTGTTTCTGCCTCTCGTCACGTGTTTCGGGGTTGTCAAAGCTCAAGCAGGATAAGAGAAACTCAAACCTCCCCTGGACATTGCTGACTGATACAGGGGAAACCCGCTTACAGTGCTCCCCATCTCATTGGGGAGATATGGTTATCCCTCTACTGCCCTGTCACTATGAGCACTCTCGGCTGTGCTAATATTTCCTTAGGGTCTGTATCACCATATGTGGCACTTTGACTTGCCATACTTTCCTCAACACGCTCTATAAGTTTGTCTGTCCAAGTGACGATTTCCTGAACAATGGAATCAGTAATAAAGAGCTTGATTGCCTCTTCAGGTGTGATTATATCCCTTGCCTTCGGAGTTGGCCCTGGAGTGTGTCTTGCTAAGATGTTCCTTGACAACCTCCTCGTTGTTGCAACGTGCTAGGGCTGACAGCTCCACCTGAAATTACTTCGGGTAGATATTGATATTTTGTTAAAGTCCACAACAGGTCGAGCATCAGCCCACAGGTGGCGTTTTCCTCTCCGTCCACCACTGGAAGGGGCAGTAGCAGAGGTACTAGCAGGGGCAGCAGCAGAGGTACTGGCAGGAGCAGGACTTTTTCTTAGTGTGGACGTGAAAATCTTCCTTTTTTTTCTTTGGAGGAGCATCATCCCCATCAAACTCATCACTACCTCTGGTTCAATTACTGGCACATACTCTTCGTCATCGTCACTATCGTATAGTTGATTTATTTTTAGGTTGTCGCTGAATTCACTTTCATTATCATTATGTGACTCAACATCATCAACACCTTCGCTATCACTACTATCTTGCAATGATAGGCCTGATCTGTTTATTATGTCCGAAAGTCCATCTTTACTGAGCCACTTGCATCGACCAGCCAGAATTTTGTTATTCATGAAATAAATAACTTAATACCTGAAAAGAAACACACGTAAGATTTCACAAAATAGTACGGTCACCACAATGTAGGGAGTATATCACCCTGGTAAAAGTGCTCACAGTCACCATAACGTTGGGTGAATTTCTCCCCAAATTACAAACTTTCCCCCGTGATGGAAAATTCCAAACCACGAGTGAAAGCGCACACCCACAGTTCAAGACGTCACACATAGCACTGAAGGTACTGAGGGGCGAAGCGTGCTCCCGCGCTTCCATGGCTATGAATCACGTGACCACACCATGTGCTCGGGTGAAAATCTCCCCACGATATGGTTCCAGGGATAAAGAGATCTCTAATAAAAGCTTTAAATTACGAAGAAAATACCCTCTAAGCTCTTTTGGGGACTGTATAAAGAAAATCTTAGAATCAATTTTGATTATAGCACCAAATACACATTACTAAAATATACTGTTATTTTACAACTAGGGCAGAACCCTACACTCTTTGCACATTTTTCATGATTATTTATAACAAATCTCGTCATCAATGCTGAAAGTCAATAAAAAACACCGATTAAAATATGTAAATCCAGGCAATGGCTTCGCCATTCCCCCTTACGGGAAGAGCTGCGCTTCGCTACTAAGATTAAAATTTAAAATCTAAAGAAAAGCAGCCATTGTTAAATTTTTATAAATTTTCTGAACGTCGCCAATTAAAATAATTTTAAAAAGAAACTCTAAACTAAATCTCACACCTTTCAAAATATCACGTTGCTAAAATATAGAGTTATAGATATAGAAGATATATAAAAATAAATTTTCTGAACTTCACCATTTGTAATTTTGGGGGGTTTTAAATAATTCACAAAATTTCCATACTTATATTTATTTTTAAACTTCACCATTTTGTTCTTTGATATTATAAAAGAATTATTAGAAATAACTTTGATAAAAAACCTAAGTCAAAACCAAACTAAGATAAATTTATTATTCAAATACTTAAAAGATTCCCTTCTTAAAGTATAGAGTTAGTGAAAAACTTTTCTCATATATGTGAAAAATCGCGAAACATGAAAACTAAATTTGCAAAGAATTAATAGTATGGAAGTACGGACAAGAAAACCAATGAGGCAAGGGTTATGAAATAAAGAGAAATATTAATTAACAATGAAAAAAAGAGTTTTCCGATTATTATGGCACTGTAAATCGGAATTCTAAAAAAATCAATTAATAATAACCTGCAAAATTTTAAATTACTAGGCCTATATATATATATATATTTTTTAAGCATAAAAATTGCTTATTTACAGCTTAAATCCAATGCACCATAGAGAGAGGGGTGGGAGATGAATGATCATTGGGTGAAGGTTTTAACTTGAATGGTAGAGTGATCAGGACATCTTAAATTGTGACCGGAGAGACGGCTCTACTCCAACGACGTATCGACTCTACTGTGGAAGGATCTACTTTTACTGCACAACATATCAATAAACGAGATTTGAGCATTTACTGAAGGTGTTCGATTAATGCTTTTGGACAAATAACCCACTTTTACTTCGATTATTAGGAAAAATCTTCAACTTTAACCATGAAAAACTTTCATTAATAAACGCGGTCAATTCTATTGTTAATTTAGATTTCAGATTCCAAAATATGGAGAGGTCAATATTTAAGTATTTTAAGTACAGGGGTGTCTTTTAGGGAAGATTTACTTATGGATGAGAGGTAAGGAGCTTGTTAATATGGCATGGCGAAAATAGAGTTTCGGAGAAAAACATTTATCAAGTGAAAACTGCTTTAAGGCCATAGATCGGTCGGCTATGTGAGATAGGTTGAACAGTCAGAATTGGCTATAGGAAGGACGGTGCGAATCTGATGAAACTGAGAAGAAATTGAACTGAAAAATCTCGTATCCTAATCCCGATTTGATGCGTTTGTGATAAAGAGCGGCGATATGATATTAGTGATGGTCCTAAAATAATGAAGGACTATAAAGGATGGTTGCAATGGCAAAATAAAAGGAAGACATCGTTTACATAAATCTCGTAATAGTCCGTGACAAATTCTAGTAGGCAAATTTGAATAGATGCGAAGGAGCAGAAATATCTATCAACCAAGGTGACTCCGAGTGACAATCCCATCTCTAGTCCATCTTTGTGGAAATATAATTCATTGTTAAGAGGAAAATACTAGTTAGAGTGTGATAATTTCTGACTGTGTTTGCAAAAATTGCCTTTTAACCGCATATATATATATACATATATATATATATATACATATATATATATATACATATATATATATATATATATATATATATATATATATATATATATATATTGTAACATTTAATTTATTCCATTTCTATAAAATGTCACTCTTTCAAAAATAATATTGAAAATACTGTGCATTCCTTTGCTGAATCTAAAATCACATTCTGGTCTGTTCCTTTTGGAGGTGAGTTTCAGTTCCTAAAACGTTTTTATTCGAACAAAAGGGTAAAATTATTCCATGTATGAGATAAATGAATTATCTTACGCAAATATAATCTATTTCGTAATATTATTTGTAAAAATAAATATTTGAATCGTTTCAAAGCCTAGAAATATTTTTTTCCAAGGAAAATCGTGGGTCCATTTTTGCTCTGTACAAAAGTAGCCTGAAATGCAAGGAGATAGATGCTAAGATTGGCATCAAGAAGCACAAAATTTAGTATCATTAATTAATTCAAAAAATAAAAAATAAACTCAGTTGAAGAAATTTTCAAGACGCGCAATTACCTCTAATGAATCCCAAGATAGTCTGCTGGCAAGTTCTCAGCTTAGGGATCGGGTTGCCTCCAATGCCAAGCTTCTTTACGATAGGAAAGGAGTGTTAAGGATGCAAAGAATTTTTAGAAATATCTTAAACCGAAAAGGGCTCCGAAGATGCCTTATATCACAATGAAGGACCTTACGGTTCGGCTCAAATATTGTAAGAAATATAAGGAATGGACTGTGGAAGACTGGGGAAAGTGATAATCTCTATTGAACATATTTTCCACTATGTTGTGTCTTCTGGACTATTCCTCGTCAGAAAGCGAGAAGGGGACACTTTCGCGAGTCATGTAGCGTGCTTACGGGGAAGTATTCGGACTCTCTTCATGTCTGGGGCTGCTTCTTATTTAAAATCTAGGCGCACTACCAAATTTTCTTAAGAACGCTGCCATTAATTCAAAATTGTACCAAAATGCGTTTCATCAGCAAATTTTCCCAACAGTTCAGGAATAATTTTGGAATGATAACTGTATTCTTCACTATGATGGCGCACTATTTCACAAATCAAAGCAATATAAAATTTCTTGGCTGAAAATAACATTGAACTTTTGTGACCCAGGCTCGGAAATTCGCCAAATATGAAGCCAATACAGAATTTGTTGTTAATAATCACCCTAGCGGTTGATAAACAGAAGCCATCCAATTGGGATTAGTTGCAGTTGCTTATTGGACAAAAATGCAGCAATATCACTTAAAATATCATAAAACCTTTGTTTCTAAATAGCCAAACCAAATTTAAGCAGTTCTGAAAACAATTGACATCATTGTAATATTGACTGTATTTACTGATAAAATCAGTTTGTACTTTATATCTTGGTATACAGTATATCATGTTCAAATTATGATACACACATAATGAAACACCAAATACAATGTTTGATTAGACCTATCAATTTTCTTATAGGAAAAAATATAGTAGTCTGAATATTTTGGCCAAGACATCAGAGCTAACCAGAGAAAGTTGTTTATAAGAATCAGATATGGTCGTAATTTGTTGAACAAAATCCAATGAGTTAGCCACTGTGTGCTGATTTTGAGTATCTAGAAAAAAAAATTGGGTATGAAAAATTAAGTAGGTAGTAGTATTGATTTCAAATATGAGGAGAATATTTGGTTTATGAATTGGGGGCATATCATCTAATATATACTACAGGAAGAACCAGAAGCAAAGCGGCGCTTGTAAGCCTGACAAGCCGAAGCATTTACCCATTTGAGTTTAAAGATTTTTTTTCATTTTAAGAGCCCATCTAGCGACTGCGTAATAGGGCAAAAGTCGCCGTACTTGAGTTTAGAGAGCAAGCGGTTAATTTTGTTCATTATTTACACGTCAGATTTTTAAATAAAAGGTATACTTTCAAAAAATTATACTGTCAGCTAAATTTAAATTAACTTTGCTGATATAATCTGTTTATTAAGGATGACTCCGCTGTTTCCTCCATCTGACCTAGAAAATAAAATCGATTTATTTAAGATTAATGCCTTTAATTCCTGAATTGCCCTCCTTTGAAATATAGATCACTGGTCTTTTATACCCCTGGTGTCATAGACAGTATAAAAAACACAGCCATCAGGTTCGCAATCCAGGCACCAGCATGAGACTAATTCTAATTTGCACTGCAACAGACCATTCACACGGCCACATAACTCAGTGCGATGCAACACATGTACAACCTGGTCCTATCTTAGATGCACATTACTTAACAACGCCACAGAGTACACAACACACTGGTAGTACATAAAATAGACAGTCCTTACATAATAATAAACATCTCAACACAATATAAATCAACATTAACAGCATCAAAACAAAGAAGGAAGAACTATATTATTTCCTATATTAACATAGCATACACACCGATCTCATCCAGGAATCCATAGTCACACCAGACTTGCGACCTCAATCTTTAATAATTACACCACGGTAACAAACCAAACTCAATACAACGCCCGTGGCCTCATAACATTAATTCATAAGTAAATTCCATTCACCTCCAATATAATTGAAACCCATCAATAACGATCTCTACATAGAATTAATAGCCTTATAATAAATAAAGAACACCACATACAATATCATAAATTTATACAAACCTTCACATACATCCAATCAAATTCATTCCAATTACCAATTTCTCCAGAAAATAGTTTCCCAGGAAACTTCCGAAACTTTATACAGGACATGAAATACAATCGCAGACTCTTTAGCACCAGAGACTCGCAGCTTAAACTCATGAGTCAACTATCTTATTTACATCATACTAAAAACTAGTAGAGCGAACATACCGCAAGGAAAGCATATACGGCATAATCCCAACATTAGGCGCGAGGCTGTGCATCTCATTAAGCATGAAATACATTGAAACAAATCAGTTCACCAATATACGCCAAGGTACAAAGAATACTGTATCTCAATCATATTATAACTCACCAAATATTTAACTATAACCTTAAGAAAAAAGCCCGGCGCTAAAGCTATCCAACCCGTGACAAACAAATTCAACTACACAACAATATCCCTACCATCTGGACTAAGTTCAACATTTTAACCATTCATAAACCCAAATCCACCAGCTAACAAGGTATAATCTTAGAGATCCATAACTCTTACTTAAACACTATCAGTTTTATTAGAGAAAACTAATAAAAAACGAATCTAAAAACTAATACCGCTCAACACCTAACAACTCTACATATCTCAAGACAAAAATACTAATCGCAAAATGACCACAACACATAGTAAAATATTTTAACCAAAACCAACCATCACAAAGAACAATACGAGTAACCATAGATAGAAACAAAGCATATGACAATCTCTAGCCACAACTATTTTAAAAGAAATCCTAAACACGCAGCGACCATAACAATAAGTAATAGCTCACTAGCTTCATTCCTCTAAAACAGACTAGCAAGAGTCATAAACAGCCAAACAAATTCAAAATACGTGTTTCTATAAAATGAGGCCTCACAAGGAACTTCTTCTCCGATACTGTTCAATCTCTTCATGCACGAAATACCCAGCCACACAAACCAAACCAAAAATAAATATGCAAAACTAACAAACAAACTCAATTCCATACGCGCTCTAACACGCACCACATTCGGCAACGAAGGACAGAATCACTATACACAATATACAAACAATTTATCTCCATCACACTCAATTATGCAACACCAACTTGGCATCCTATTGCTGCTAGGCTACCACACACACAAACTTGTAAAAAGGACATAAAAATTCCTTTGGGATACACAGCGGCTGCGCATAACCCGCTCTATGTAACTCAGATTCAGCCAGAAACCAAAACCTCCCCCCCCCCATAAATATACACTGAAACATGATAGGCATACAATTCCATGTACGACATGCACCCAATGACCTCAAGAGCTATATTATTAAGTCGCGCCTACTCCCCTCAAGGAATAATGAAGAAACGCCTTCAGTACACGACCACAGAATCTACACCTCACTAGCACATTGTCCACTGGAACAAAATGAAACCAATCACATTCACACCTAAATAGTTAGTCACACCTTACACACCGTCATAAACAACGCCATACTACACTCACCTCCACCAGACAAAGGAAAAACTACGCCACCAAAAATCACATGAGTCAATCTATCCAAACTAAGATCAGGCCACCAACCACCCAAACCCAGATACTATCAAGCCCTCATAAGCCAAAGTATGAAAAAATGCATCAACATTAGTACAGTTATCTTTGAGATGCAAATTTGGAACAATTTAAACAACTCTAAGAAGCATTCGTTTATTCTAAAAGCAATAATGATTTCTTGACAACCTTCTGTAAATCCTGCATGTCGTAGTATGGCCAAGTGTACTGGAATATGCGCAAACAGGCTCAAAGGTAGGCCAAGCAAGGTGGCAACTGTTATTGTGCGTGACTAAGGAATATACCAAACACAATGACAAAAATAGATTTTAATACAGACTAAATTAAAGGCAGAACAATAAGTATGGATATATATATATATATATATATAAGGGTACATAAATAAGACGGACTTAAGCTCCGAATACTAATTTGATAAAGTGATTAGGAAATGGTTATAATTGGAGATTGAGGGTAATGAGTGATTTAGTTTCTTTGAAACTCGAGGGTAAGGTGGGGCAAACCTGGGGAAGCTCTTGGTGACCTTGATTACTCACGGGTGGTAGCCACAAAATCCATAGCGATTGGGACTAATTTCTCGAACTTGTGTTTGTGATAAGCGGGCCTCTTCTCCTCAGGAGGTCACCGAACGAAATTCGAAGGAGAAGGGAGGGGAGGGGAATATGACTTCTCCACACTCGGCTTGAGCGAATAACGGGCCTCTTGTCCTTAAGAGGTCACCGAACAAACTTCGAATGATGGAGGAGATGACTTCGCCACACTCGGCTTGAACGAGCTAATGGGCATCTTGTCCTCAAGAGGTCACCAGAAAAACTTCGGATGACGGCTTCTCCAATCCTTGATCCGAAGGCGGATGAGATAGGCTGACGTTGCATCATGATACTCTCCTCCCTGACCCGAAGATAAGGAGGTGTTGTCCAGCTCTTCCGTAGCTTGCGACCGTCATTCACACTTCTTGGCAGAGAACTCGTTGATTTGCACTCCTTTCGGGGAAGTCTCGTCTAAATAAATCTCTCTGTAATCCTGGAGAAGGTGCATATATAGTCGAAGTTTTCCGAAACAGGCGAATAGATTGAGACCTTCTTTAACCTTCGTTCGGCCTTGACATCCCGAGCGTCTCTTTGCGGTGAAGTGTCAAATGAGGGGTCAGCGGGCCAAACGGGCGACCAGCGGCGAGAACCATAAAGCAGTTCACGGTGAATCATACAAAGTAATCTCCCGAGCTGCGGGGTTAAGGAGGAGATTCAGACAGCCGGGAGGTAGCCCAAATTTTAGCGTCATGCCTCGGTGGGCATTTCACGGAGACCTGGCGGTGAGTCCAAAAAGGGTGAGGTCAGAAAGGGTGGGGGGGAAGTAACGGCTCGCTTTCTCTCCCGAAGTAATATCTTAGGAGGTGGGGAAATAATATTATTCTAAGGGGATACCTACAACCTGTAGAACATTAGTAAGTGCTAATGAGAGCCATTATTACAATCAGATTGTAAATGAACTTATCAAAAATTAAGATACTTTAAAACCATTTAAAAAAAAGAAAAATATGTTATTGATCGAATTGTAGAACATCCTTAGAAGCTTATGTCACAATGTTTGCCGTAGAGTATTAAGGAATGCACTACATATATTGGCTCTCGTAGAAGTATAATTTATACATGAACACAAAAATACCTCGGAAACTATGGACAACTCAAAGAACACTGGAGCATTCCGTGTTTATCAAAAGTTCTGTTACATTGTGTTTTCTCTCTTTCGAGAGGTTTACATGTGTGATAGAAAAAGGTTTCGACCAACAAACTTAAATTTCTACTTTTCTAGCATCTGTCATTAAAACGTATTTTTCATTGTGTGCAGGTGTGTCCGGATGAAATTGATAAAAATGGAGATTTCAGTGCTCCTGCGCGCAAGCCATAACAAGTCTGACTTTTCCAATTGGCTCAACGTCAGCCATATGACCGTGTAAAAAGTAGCGGCGAGGTTCAAGTAGAAGGAAGATCCCAAAAGATCTACCACGTTCAGGCAAACCTAAAGTTATCAACAGTGTACAGCAGTAAGAAAGGCTCTCAATATTGATCTGCAGCTCAAAGTTCAGTGGCTATGCCTCTAGGGCCGTCAAGGACGAGAGCGGCAAGAGATGGAGGTGAGTCGAAAGACTTATGGTCACCGAACGTATGCGAGAACAAACTCCGTGGGGTGGAAGCGCTGCCATCTTCTTCTCAACAACTTGAAGAATCATGTCAATCGAATTCTCATTTTTTCTGGTGAAAAAATTTCACTGTCGATCAGTTATCAACAAGAAGAACAACCATTTATTAAGCTTTCGGCCAGGACGTCTCCGAATTCCGCTACGTGTCCACGACTAAACATAGCATCCGGCCTCTGTGATGATGCTAGGCGTCGTGGCTTTGAAGGTTAAGAAGATACCGTCAGTGTGGTTCGCCGCCATTTACAGGTAAACCGCGGCCGATTATAGATACATCGTGGCCAAAATATCCTGCCCTGAGTGAGAAAGATCACAATGAAGGCAGAGTATGTTTTTTAGCAGATCAGTGTCCCCCTCCACACTGCCAATATCTTGAAAGAGAGGTTGGTGTCGATCATGAATTTATTTTTGGAGGAACTTTGGACGCCGCAGTTGCCCAACATCAATCCCCTCGAATACAGCTTATAGGCACTTATCTAGGGCAAGGACTGTAAAGTCGTTGATAACAACGTCGACGAGCTGATGACATTCTTCAAATGCATGTGGGCTAGCAAGAGGTAGGTCTTCGTCCACAAAGTAGGAGTGGCATTTAGATCTTGCCTGGAGCGAATGCTCACCGCTGAGGCCGGCTTTATTATTGAAAATTACAATTTAAGCAGATATTTATATGTTAAAACAATATAACGTGTCTAACTACATGAAAACTATTATCATTTTTTTAAGTCACCGAGAATAATGAGAGAAGCAGTAGAGGATAGGTCGGAGAGGAGGTTACTGAAATCCTAGAGAAATAAGGCCGGAGACGAGCTTGAATGGCGGTAAAGGATAAAAATAGTCAGAGCAGGCACAGCACGTGAGTCATAAAACCTTAAACTCTCTGAACCAATAATTACTTGCCTGCCTTTATGCGCACGTGCCCCTTATTACGCCTTCTTCAAACCTCCATCATCGCGCCCCTTGGTTCAACATGGAACTCCCTCGTTCAAGGAGGTCCTTACGTGCTTAAGAACGATCCCTTTCTAAAGCACGCTCCCGTTGGCAGGACACGACCCCCCACTCACTTGCCTATCGCCTTGCTACTTCGACTTATTTTCCATATTAAAATCAGGACAATAGTGAACCTCAGACTATCTCTTGTCACCTCTCTCATCTTTCTTCGCCTAGCCTTATTTCCCCCACCTCTCCCCACATCAACCACTCAACTCTTTCTAGATTTTTCTCTGATAAAGTTATTAACCTTTGCGCCGTAATACTTCAGTCGTCTGAACAAGCCCATGCTGTTCCCCCTGACCATGCTCCATTGCCACTTAACGTCTTCACTCTGGCATTCTCGGGGGAAGTAACTGCCCTTATTTCACGATCTAACAAATCTGGATCCCCTAATGACGTATTTCCACCCAAACTACTCCACCAGATTCTCCCTGCTGTCCTCCCACTGATTCTTTATCTCCTTAACACTTCACTTTCCACAGGGGTGGTTTTCTCTTCCTTCAAACCTGACTCAATTCGTCCTATCCTTAAAAAAACACACCTTAACCCCTCTGAACCATCTAGCTATCGCCCTATCTCACAGCTTCTATTCCTCTCTAAATTCCTCAAGAGACTGGATTTCTCTCGCCTTAATGACCATATTTCTAACTGCAATATCGATAAAATGTACCAGTCAGGGTTCAAAGCGAATCACTCTGCTGAAACCGCTCTTCTTAATGTTTAAGA
The DNA here is from genome assembly GCA_963969495.1 of Ceratothoa steindachneri. Lineage (NCBI taxonomy): Eukaryota > Metazoa > Arthropoda > Malacostraca > Isopoda > Cymothoidae > Ceratothoa > Ceratothoa steindachneri. The sequence goes on along the minus strand of OZ018321.1, from coordinate 144,294,242 downwards.
CGATTTGCGTAGAGCAGCCGATAGGGGTTGTACATCCATTCTAGTCCTTCTAGACCTCTCCTCTGATTTCGAGACCATCGACTACTCTGTCCTCCTTGATCGTCTTCACACTTTCCTTGGTCTCTCTGGCACTGCACTTGATTGGTTCCGCTCATACCTACCCCCCTGCACTCAGTCGGTCGTGCTCGATAACCTCTCCTCCGAGCCCGCGCCTATTCATTTTACGGTGCATCAGGGCTCAGTCCTTGGTTCCCTCCTCTTTCGCATCTACTTACTTCCTCTTGGCTCCCTTCTTTGCAATTTGGGCCTGTCCTTCCACCTCTATGCTGATGAAACTCATATATACGTTTCCTCATCCTTTGTGTCCTTCTTGCCATCCATTACCAAGCTCCTTTCAGCCTACACCTCCATAAACGAATAGCTGTCTGCCAACTTTCTCAAAGATAACTACGATAAAACTGATGTAATCCTTGTTGGTATCTCTTCGATGGTGGAGAAATCTAAAGCTCTTTTCCCCTCCCTTAACCTTGAGGAAACCAATTTCGCCTTCTCTAATACTCTGAGTAATCTTGGTGTTATTTTCGGCGAGCAACTCTCGTTTAAACCGCACATCCATCGTATCTCTAAGTCTTCCCTAGGTTTCTGCCGCAACTTCTCGCGTGTTTGATCCTATTTTGTTCGACGAATCCTTGAGACTGCTATTTATGCCTTCGTCACCCCACGTTTAGACTACTGCAATTCTCTTTTAGTGAATTTCCCTTCTTCGTCGCTTTGCACCCTACAACTAGTTCAAAACTATGCTTCACGGCTCCTCCTTTGCTGCACACAGTTATCTCCTCCATGCCTTTGTTACAGGAGCTACACTAGTTGCCTATTCGCTTCCGTACCCACAATAAAATTCCTCTTATCACCAACTAGACCCATAACTTCGAGTCTTCACCTTATCTTTCGACTGTCCTCTCCCGTCGTCAAAATCCTCGGGTAATCCGATCTAACTTCGCTCCCCTCTCGAATACTCGTCGATTTGTTCTCTGCTCGATGTGTGATCCTTCCTTTTGAGTTTGTGCTCCTAGACACTGGAATGCTCTTCCTGCCAACGTCCAACTCTTGCCCTTCCTTGCTACTTTTAAACGTCTCCTGAAGACTCATCTCTTCAGAATTGCCTTTTCTCCTGTGTAAACTTTTTTTACACTCGCTACAAAACTCTGGGAGGGCTAACAGCCCTGAAGGGCGCATCATGAATACCTATTATTTTTATTATTGTAACGAGTTTAACTGTACGTCTGGGCGATGGTTCGCGAGTCATCAAGTTGGAAATTGCGTTTAGTAATGTAACTGTTTCCAATAAACAAGTATTAATTACCCTGCACTCAAACTTTAAGTCAAACAAACATTACTTTAATCGAAATAAATTCAACCTTGTATAATGCCACTGTGAGGGTTCTGCAAAATGATTTAATAAAAATTTAATAAATTAAAACAAAGACAAGTAAAAAATTTATTTTTTAAAAGGTCAAAACATTTTTGCAAGCAATGAATGATACCGTCCATTTAATCCATATCTATAAAAGTGAGGACTAAGAATTAAACCAAGTTAAAACAGCTATTTTAACCTTAACATAAGAAAACGAGTGCTCTTACTTTTTTTGTTTTTCTTCTGTTGATGATGTTAAAAGAGCTGTTTAAATGGATGTTTCAGCGCGGGCCGAGTTTTGATCTTAATGTCGAAAAACAAACTTTACACTTCTTTTTTAAAAATTTTATTTCATTTTTTAAGGGATCATTTGAAGAACCCTCGTATTTGTTATAATATTAGAAAAATCATTCGTCCTAATGAATCGTTCAAATAGTCAATGCAAAGGCAATTTTCATAAGTAGGGAAGAGGTCCTCGCCAAAGACCTACAGGCCAAACAGCTAAGCTTTCCTAATATGCTAAATTTAGAAAAAGGTGATGCGGGACAGAATTGTCAATAATTTTGTCCATCATTATTGGAGCGTGAGACTAAATAAAGATACCTTTAGAAACAAAATTTTTAACGAGTGTGCTTAATGTTGGGTTAATGCAACGTATAAAGGGAATAAATTGTGCTACATACGTTAATAGCAGCGATCCTCAGTTGTTTGCTGACTGCGATATCAAAATTAACGAACCGCACCAAATTTGGAAGAAAACTAAAAGTAATTACAAAATGAGATTTCACACTTATATTAAAAAACTTGTCCAAAGCTCAATTAAATGACAAATAAAATTTAGTGTATGCTGCAAAAGTGTTCTGCACATTGTAATTAAAATTTAGTCTCAGACTGTATGGAATGGTGGTGTTTAAAGTATCAGATGAGGATTATATTTGTAACATAATAAGCAAAGACTCACTCTCTGGGCTTGTCAATACACTTTGCCACCATATACCTCATCACAGTATGCATTATATGTTACTCTCCTTGTCGTAGAATGCCTCTCCTTTTTGTTCTAAGAGTGCTAAGAGTGCTAATATTGATATCTTAAAGAAGAGAGCCGTCTCACACACGTAAGGATATAGAGAAACGCACAATAGTTCCCCAAATAAACTTATATTTTAAATTTAACAATTTAATACACAAAAATAACCATTAACCGAGGCGATACTCCGAATATTATAATAAATAATAATTAATGCAATTAGTTTGACCCTCTAAAATTTGGTAATTTCGCTACACACTTCAATATATAAGATTTAGGCTTATGGACTCTACTGGAGTTTAAATATCTCAGGAATGTTATTGTCTAACGACGCGTGCCGACCGGTCAGATGTAGATGGACGGGATCACGCGGTACTTTTGGCGAGGGTAGCAGCTAGGGGGTCCACACGGTATTCAGGGGGGGTGGGGTTCTTCAAGGACGAGAACAATTTGGTGTTTTAGGTGGCACCAAAGTAGGCGTGTTCTCTCTGGCGAGAGTAAGTAGAACTTGGTTCATAAACTAAGTTAACTTATGGTTTGGTGTGACCCCCGAGTAACGAGCTCAAGGGGCAGCTTTTCCTTCTTCGTTCCTTAATTCCTCATTGGCGAGGACTGAACTCGGGGAGGGTCTTCTTCAAGGGCAAGGATCGATGAGGGGGGTTTTCTTTACCGAGAATGAGTTACACTTGAATAATTTAACTCAAAGGTCGGTTTAGGAACCAGGAACTAGCTCGAGGATGAGCTTCTTCTTAGTTCCAGTCTTCCTCAAGGGCGAGTATAACGGAAAGAATAAGTTGAACTTGGTCCCTCAACCAAGTTAACTTATGAGTTTGGTGTAGCCACCAAGTAACGGGCTCGAGTGGGAGCCTTTTCCTTCTTCTTTTCTTAATTCCTCAAGGACGAGGAATACCCCTGGTGTTTACGATGCACCAGGATATAAGGCGTCTCTCTGACGAGAGTAAGTTGATCTTAACAAAGTTAACTTAACGTTTGGTTTGATAACCAGGGACTAGCTCGAGGATGAGCTGCTTCTTAGCCCCTTAAGGTAGGTAGCCCTGCCTTTCTTGCAGGGTACTTCTTAGTCTGGCGAGCCAGGTAATCTACCTATCCAGTCTCGGTAGCCCGGGGACTTAATCCGGGGACTTCGTCACCTGGAGACTGACGTATTCTACCAATGCAGTCTTAGGAGCCCGGGGTCTTAATCCGGAAACTTCGTCACCTGGCGACTGCCGTATTCTACCAATCCAGGTTAGGTAGCCCGGGGTCTTAATCCGTGGACTTCGTCACTTGGAGACTGACGTATTCTACCCCGATTTCCCTCAGTGTTTCTTATTTATACCTCGTCACTCCACTGGGGGAGTGGTAAGAGGAAGGCAGGCTTAAGGACGGGCCCAGGAGGGTTCTTATGCCAAACGGTTTTTCTCACCAGGTCTTACATCGGCTCCTCGTTAGCCTTCGAGCTTGGGAGAAACACGTCTTAAATTTCTTACTTGACGTGAAATTGAATCTCACTCTCCTGGGGGAGATCTTGCATTTTAACCTTTAGGTCTTTTATAGCGTCGAGTGGTGCGGCGCTGCGGTTACCAGCTTGAACCGACGGGGCCGGGGCCGGATGTCTTTGCTGTGGTAATCACTTCGTGACTCCACTGCGAGAGGACGGTGAAGTGACGATTCTCTTACACTCTTATTTACGAAAAGTTAAAATATAAGTTATATATAGTGTTGGAAAGCGTTCACTTTTACGCTACCAAATAACTAGTTACCCACTCTGAGTACCACTTTGACAGATCTACACTATTTGGCCTTCGAGCGTTTCAGTAACACAAGGCCCTACCACCAGGTAAATATTGAGAAGCAAGAACTATTTCGAAGCTACTTCCTTTAATATGAGTGAAAGGACACCTGCCTAAAGAGGGTGAACTGAAGAGTGCATTGCACTCATGCAAATTATTCTGTCAAGCTAAATTAACGGCTTTGGGTGTCATGGTTTTATTATAAAAAAATAAAATTATAAATTTAATAAATTTATAGTAAACAATTAACCATGGAATAACCAATATTAGAAACTAATCGCTATCCCAAATATCTAATTGACAATTAAATTCCAGCGTCGAACGAATAATAAAGTAAACTGGGTGAAAGTGGTAACCAATTTTTGGCCACAGAAGCTCTTGATGGTTTTCGCTTAGTAAATTTAATTTTATTGTCTCTCCTTTAGTGATGATTTAAACCATTTGCAAATTATCTTACCATATCTTCCTTTCACTTTGTTTCTTTCACACTAAGTTCACCTTTCTAATACGTGCCCTTCCAATCATGATCGCCCGATATATCTTTCCCTTTAGGATCCTTTTTATTTGCCTTGTTGGTTTCATTTAAAACAAAATAAATAAACTTGATGCTCTTCCTTTTATCGTCTGCCCCGTCCATCCATCTGGCCAGTTCGCTTCGCTGGTCCCGTTTCTGCTATCTTCTTTAACTCGTCTTCGACCTATTGGTCCTTGTCACTTTCTCTCCTCTACCAATTGAGTCCCACTCTGCTTCTCTTTTTTATCTACTGGACGGTTTTGATGCCTTCAAAGTACTTCTGCGGCTTTAAGGGTGATAATATGACCCTTGGTAGGGGTTATGTACCCTATGGGGATTTTAATTTGGTACATGTGAGTGTCTGTGTTTACGAACTGCTTCCGATAAGACCCTTGAATGTGCTACCAAAACCTTGGTACTTAGGATATATAACCATTGCTTTTACTAGGATTTGTTAACCGATGCTCTAGTTGGTTGCTTCTATGGGGGTCTTAAATGTTTAAAAAAGCTCATGTTTCAAGCCATGACCTTATTCATTATCTTCCTTTTTTATCTGTTTGTTTGTTTCTTTATTTTCTATTCTTTCTTTCGTATCTGAATAAACGTCACTGGATTAGTCTGCTTCTACTTATATTTCTTTTAAGCAATTTATGTATGTGTAAAGGCTCGTATCTGTGCACAAATGAAAGCAATGTGTATTCATTCTCACAAACAGACACTGACATAAGGAGACCCAAGAATAATACACACAAGTATTACTCCATAAGTTTCAAGTCATAAAGAGACAAAAGAATTTTCGTTTCAAGTCCAATTACTTTCCCAAATCCATTTTAAGAATACACAGGGGCACAAAAAAGCGTGGCAAGGTGCACTCCTACGGGCACCATGCCTCCTGAAACGGAGTCAACGCCAAACACCAGACTTTTTTTCGTCTCCAAATGAACTCAAATTGTTCTAACCAATTTTTTATTTGACTTTCCGAGGTAATCCCATTGACCAGTGCCTAGAAAAGGCCACGACGCTCGTTGGCCTTTTTTACGTTTTAGGGAACACCTAATTAGCATGTTAGTGTTTAAACGGGGGAAAATCACTTAGGTGAGAACTTTATTCGCAAGGAAATATACAGGAATGAAGTTCTAAACCCGTATTTTTTACCTACTCTTGTTTTAATGTTTTGTACCCTACGAATCCAACCAAGATGTTGCCTCCTTTCGTGTTATCTACCTTCCACGTATCTTCACTTCCACGAATCTTCCCCAAATACTTACGAAGTTATTTTAAAATCTTTTTAACAACTATGTCCTCGTTGTTCTTCGAATTTATTATTATAATTAATAGAAGTAGTATTTTTATTATTGTTATTGATGAGACTATCCCCGCCTGAAAGGTGGTAATGAGAAGCTTTTAAAGAAAGGGGTGAATTAAGAATTAGAGAGGTGTCGGAAGTATCTACCCCGAGTAGTTTATTAGTGGAGACTACTTGAAGCTCTCGAGACCAGTAGAGAACCCCCACCCCCCAACTCTCCCAACCTCTACAATTAAGGCAAATCACTTTGCTTGGTGGGGGAAAAGGCGTGCGGTTCCTATAGCAATGAGCAGCCACCTTCAGACGCATCAGACAGCACAATAGCTGGGGGACGCTCTTCCTCGGGGCAAAACAAGCGACTGTATCAGCTAACAATGTGAAGGAGGCTACTCATTGTTATAGTAACCACGTACCAGCACTGCGTGTAGTTCAGTTCTCTTTATTATTTCAGGAGATTTACTTCGCGGTTTCTCTCCTCGTTCTTGTGGTCTTCATATCACCCACAGTAAATAGAAAAATGCGATTCCAAGCGCATTCCCTACGATTTGCCGAAGCTTCATTCCCTAAATGGACTTTTCTAAATGTGCCTCTTTAGTCTTGCGTGCCTCGTTTTACCTTATTCCATTCCATTTTTCTGTATTTCGACGATGATTCAATGTTTTCTGTTAGATCAATTGAATCAATTGTTCAGGGAGTGAAGAAGGGATGGAAATATGCAGTATTGGGAGAAAGAGGGGCGGAGGCAGACCTCATCACGAGGAAAGTTTTCTCTTTGGGGATTTTAGAAAGTTAATGATAAAAGGGTTCGGGTTTATTTCTCCTTCACCCCCTTATTATAAATCACCCTCGATTAACTACTTTATAAAAGATGTATTCTTCCATTAGTTGTTCATTCCTTGAATGAAACCTGTTTAATAAAGTGAAAAGGTCTCGGAATCTTATATTCTTTTTCCTGTTGATAAATTACATTTGTGCACTAAGATTACTTGTTTGTTAATTACATGTCTAATCCTAAACAATAAACATACCAAAACGAACTATTGTGAATAGTAAAGCTATGGCTTGATTTTCGTGTAAATTGAGGACGTATAATTGTTATCTCTTTATCGTCGACCAAGTTGACAAGAGATGACTATTGGATTCTTTAGTTGATTTGTGGCATTCATACAGATAATTCGAGGCAATAAACATAAATATCTCTGGGAGATTTGATGATCTCGTTTATACTCGAACAAAGTCCGAGTATTTAGAGTATGTCAAGCGATCCCAGATTATATGCAAGCAAATAAATAATGTGGTTAATTATTGTATTTTAAATAAATGACGTTTTATGATACTCACGGGCATAGAATGCATTCACTAATTGTTTTTATTTATTTATTTCCCTAAAACTAAGAAGCGACAACAAACGAGGGCATCTCCTCCGAAAGTTCATGAGGAGAGTTCTGTAACGGAACTGGTAAAGAGGGGTTTTGTTTAGCCCAACTGGTCGAGAGAGGAAAATGCTTGACGCGCTTCTAACCGAGAGCGTGCAACTCTCCAGTATCTGCCCTCTCCATAATTAAGTAATATTAGACTATGATCGCGTGGTTTTGGAAGTGTTGTTGCCAGATTACCAGCTATGATGTTTTACCCCAAAGACCCGTGCATTCGCCAAGTTTCTCGTGCTATGTCACTGTCATACATTTTCACTTATCCTATCTTCCCATTTTTGTTTAGTTTCGATTCTTAGTTTCAGAAAATAATTATCATTCCTACTTTTGCCACAATCAATTTCTTCCGAATTTTATATTGTTCAGTCTGTTCGGGGATGAATAGAATCTTAACAAGAGAAAAAGACGATTCGAGCTAATAATGAGCAAAGATATTTTTGATGCATACACTTTTTGAAGAAATTATCGCTCTCTACTCTTTATATCTCTTCTGTATGATTATTTTTTGTCCTTTGCCAAAACTTAAATTCAACTTGACTCAATTACTCAATCATTTTCACAAAGGCTTTTGTGCATTATGATTATTTCTTTTCAATTTCAACCCCTCCAGGAATCAGATAATTTGCATAGATTGTCTATGCCTTTGTGAATCTGATAGAAGTTGAATTTTCTATTGGAAATAGAGATGAATTTTTCGAACATTGGTGAATTCAATATAACCTAAAGAAGAACTACGTCTGGCGTTCCAGAAAGCACAAAATAAAATTCAAAGATGTATATATATATATATATATACATTAGGCAATGTTGGTTGTTGTCAAAGGCTAATACTTAAAAATTATCAATATAATTTTATCGATAA